>LR824553.2:2507500-3757500 GCA_902850265.1 Spodoptera littoralis | reverse complement strand
AAAAACAATAAGGAGATTGATCAATACGCGCTCCCACATGCGACCGTGTGCTGTTGACAGATGGACCCTCGCCATGTTACAACCTCCTCGAGCACCACAAGGCTCGTTATTTTCCCATTAAACCACAATATCACACCTCCCTTTATTCGGAGAGGAAATACAAAAACAATTTCCACTCGCTCGGATAACGATCCGATCGATAAAAGCGAAACTGGAATGCGATTACCATTAACAAGTACTGGCTTTACAACCTTTGTTGTCGCGATTACGTTGCACAGCCCCGAGCCCCGAGCTCTACTAGCTACTGGCTGCAGGCTGCCGGGGCTGGCGAGCAGCTAATGGATGTAGGGTACTCACAGTGCAGTCGTGTGGTGTGGCGGGTTACATGGGCTCCAGGACACAGCACGGGACTTAGTTCGTGGAACAACAGATGCACCTCGTCGTGGCCACTCCGAGATCAACTTGCGTAACATTTATATAACGAGACACTGCTGGGAACAACACCGCTCGGTCAGAGGCGGACTCGCGCGCGGCCCTGGACCCTTCGTCCTGCCATTTTGGTATCGACGGGCACGGCTCGTAACAGCGGAGATGGCGATGAGGCCCGCCGGGCGCGGGTTGTGGTCGCGTTCACGTTTCGAGCGGGCTTTTGTGTGAAAATGGGGATGTCACAGCGGTGGTTACGTTCGGTGGGAAAATAAAAAAGTGTGAATCGGTCGGGCGGAGCGGTCGACCGGCTGCGAGAGGCACATGCCGCTCGATAGTCGGGCGCGTGCGCGAGGCGCGGCGCGCGTCACTCGCCGCACTTGCGCCGCCCGGCCCGCCTCAATGGACCGCCGCCGCCGTCGCCGCTACCTCACCGCTCCGCCGACGCCGCACTACGCAGCCTCTCTTTCAGTAGGCCTACTACGGCCGACCCACTCACGATACAAATTAAGGTCACTATAAAATCCGGTGTTGTACTAGTCAATTCTCTTGAATCTGTTGCAGATATTGTACGGTTTTGTAAACTGGATTGGAAATGTGAAACCAAAAACTAAGAAACATGACGGTATCACCTAATTAATTTTTTTAAAGAACAAGACAAAAGAAGAAATAAAATTTTCAATACCCTGAAATCTAAGGTCTACAATAGCAAAACAAAGCGCAAATGCTGAAAAGTAGTAATCAATCACCTGACTATCACATCCACTGAATGTCACGTATCATTAGACCACCACCCCTGAAAACAGCCCCCAAGACCATTGAACCTTCTGCCCATCCCTGCGTCGTATATTTCTCGAGCAAGTTCATTATTTGGCTATCACTCACTCGGACGCTGTCTATATCGTAATGAAGGTTTTGACAACGACCAATTTATATCGCCCGATCATTGCTCGACATATGACATTTGAATATCAACTTAAAAGGATTTTTCATGTACTGATGCAATTTTGTGGCTGTCCGATATAGTCATACGATTGAAAATTGAATACGACAGTTGGCGATGCGTATTATTTCAATTCAAGGACTCTCTTTTTAAATTTCAAGTGCGGGCATTTGTATTCCGAATTAAGAACGTTTAACGATTTAGACGCCATATTTGTTAAATGGTAAATACATCGTGTCGATACTGATTTTTCTTAAGACGTCGCGAGATTTTAGTGAATCTCAAAAAAACATATTGTTAACCTCCTCGTCTTTGGAAAATTGGTTAAAAACACGTTAATCATTAATATTTTGGTACTTACTGCTGTAGCTCTGCACTGGCACCTATGTCCAATACCATCTGTGGCTGGAAATTCTTCTTCTGCCAAATCACTTTGATCATCTTTTACAAAACTAAGACATTCATTATTAAAACTATGGACACTATGACTTCTAAGTATACCATCGTAATCCAAATCAATATAAAAAACGCTATTTTTCTCAAAACCATGTTTATCACCAACCGATTTTTCCCTCCAATTACTTGGCAACGTGTCACATTCGAATGTTTTACTTTTAAATTTAAATTTCGAACATGTGAGAATTAAAACAATTCTTTTATAAATATTTCGAATGATATTCTGTATGGCCAGCCAGTACCGTTGCATTGTTTGGTCCGTTTAGTTTAGTGAATGAATGACGTTGATCAAATTGGTTTATCGGATCGAATCGAATGATAAATAATTAATAAGCTCTTCTGTCTCGATTTATTGTTTTCCGGGAATCAAGTTATTGTTTTGATTTATCATTGATATTGTTTTTATTGGTTCTCGCATTCAGTTTGACCTCGACTGATAATTATAATGTTGACTGGTATATTATCAGAAATAATGAAATTACTGGCAGGGTAGGAAGTTTAAGACTACACCTAATTTTTATGAAACCGTAAATTTATGTCTGCTACGACTTCTACGACTACCTCGTTGGCCGAATGGTCGCAATTGCGACTGCCGGGCAAGGGGTCTCGGGTTCGATTCCCGGGTCGGGCAAAGTATTATTGGACTTATTAAAAAAATCTCAGTAGTAGCACGGAGTCTGGAAATGTGCCCGGTATATACATAACATAAATAGTGAAAAGTGGGTGTTAAGTACATTGCACAGTGGCATAATGTGCACCTCTGCCTACCCCTTCGGGGATAAAAGGCGTGGTGTTATGTTATGTTGTAAATAATTACAAGCAGGGTAGGAAGTTTAAGACTACACCAAATTTTTATGAAACCGTGAACTTATGAAGTAATAACTTATGTAGTTATTTTTGGGAAACATCTGATATTTTTTAACTCGTTTAATATCTTTGTATTGTAACTTTCGTGAGACATACTAAATAAATTATTATGTTTTCGGCATACTCGAGTAGCCAGTAGCAGCGCGACAGTCGCCGCGTCGCGGGTCGCGAAATGCTGCTCATGAATATGAGCCTCTAGCATGGCTTGAACTAGTCGAGTTCCTCGTCAAATTATTACGTGAGTAAGCCGAAAACATAATAATTTATCGTTTAATATCTATTCAAACGAAAAATCATAATGGTAAAATATGACTAACTATTTCTTTAATTAGGACATTTAACAAACTTCGACGTGAGTCAGAGACCACGGTAAACCCCATCCAGGTTGCTGGACGATTAATCTTATGAGTCATAAGCATGACCTTTTTTGTGATAAGGGAAACCCGGGTTTCTTGGTGTACTAAAAAACCACCCTGTTTGTCGGTCTCTACTTCTCTAGTATACTAATGAGGGGGCGCCAGGCCGTCTAAATAGTCTAGCTCCTTTGTATTTATGAAATCCTAAGAAATATTACCCTGCCTCGTTGGCCGAGTTGTCGCAAGTGCGACTGCTGGACAAGGACTGCTGGTTTCGTTAAGGGGGAAAATCATCGAATGACTGCTCCCGCCTGGGTGAGGCGGGAGGGAGTGTCAGACTCTTACTGACTAAAAACCACCCCATTCCTACGCTTGCACTTCGAACCGGAGCCCCGGTAACCCGTTAGATTCTCCGCATCGGCATCAAACTCCGTATCGGCATCCGCCCTATTGGGCCCCATCTGTGGTAGTCTGATGGTTCTTTGAGGCGCGCGCGGAACGCGACGCGCCGAACGCTCGGGAGAAATCGGGGAAAAGGGGTTAATTAAAAAACAAAATCGATAGTAAAATTATATTTGACTATTTACAATATGTATACCTATAAAAATATAACGATTTGGCTTGTTACGTATAAGCATAATATTGTAACACATTGATATTTATAATGCAACAATAAAAAATAGAAATTCATAAAAAATTGCTACGGTAAAATTTTATATCATATTATTTTTTCTCGAGTCAAGAAACAACTATAGTATAGTTTTCAAAACTTAGCAGAAATAAGGAAACGCCTAAATATATACAAAGCAGTGCCTAATCGTATGAAAATTTACAAAAATATGGTAACTTTTGACAAAAATTCACGTTTTACGTGTCAAAATGTTTTCAAAAATATTTTTTTATACATCACACGAACCCAAAACCACACTTTTATCGATATTCAATACATAATTAAATACAAAAATATAATATGTCCAAAAATTGAGCAAAGAAAATAATTATAATACAATAAAAAACGTTAATTGTCTAAAAACATACAAAATGGTCCAAAATGAGTCATTTTAATACTAAAAGCGTACAAGTTTTAATCACAACCTGTAACTTAATAAAAATATAGGTACATAAAATGGAGGATATTACAAACAAAGAAATTCGTCAAAAAAACCAACAGCTGTAGCCTAATGCCATTTAGCGCTTGTCTACGTGTAGAATAGAAAACCGAATTATATGAAATTGACGTAAATTTGGACACTTGTCAGTGTCATCCCCATACATTTTGATTTCTACTCTCTCTGTAGACAAGCGCTAAAGTGGCGTTTGGCTAAAGGCACAGAGTATTAAAATCAATTTTATCTATGACTCAAATTCTACAATACTTACTTACCATTAAAAAAAATATTTAAAAAAATACAAATTTGATAATATTACATAGGTACAAGAATATTACAAACTCTATCGAACACGACAGTTTGTATTTGAAAGTTCATTCTATGAAGCTTTTTTTTTCTACAAAAATTGCAAAGCATTCGATTTCATAACTAGACATTCTGTCTCTATCAAAATCCATAGCAATGAAAAAGACAGAACGACATTTAAAATGCAAATTCATCAGAATGCGTTGCAAATGTTTCTAATTGCGATTTCAATAACCAACCATAATCCAATTACTTTAAGATACATTTTTGATATTCCTATAGAGATTAAGTCAAAAAAGATACCGATATTTTGGATTAAAATCAGTTAAAGTCATTAAAGACGTAACACAATAAGACTGAAAATAAATAGGGCAGATACAACAACCACTGAGCGTCCACAAAGTCTTATACAATACTTAAAGATAAATTAATACAGTAACCAGCAGGTCAAACTACACCCTACCAATTCTTTTTTCAACTTAATTGTTTTGATATACAGTCGAAAATCCGATAACAGATTGGTGTAGCTTGACCTGCTAGCCACTAACAGAACATTCTAGAAACAAGTGAAATGAAACTCTCAGGTCCCTAGCGCGACATGTATAAACCTATCAGTCAATGTCCAAGCTTTTGAAACTACTGGTGAAGCTGGCGAACATACCTTTACTAGGCTTCTTAATCCTCTTCTTCTCATCAGCCTTGAAGATCTCAGTCTCAGTCAGCCACTCTCTATAATTCTCCTCCATATTTTTCCTCTGTTCTTCATGTAGCTGCTTCACTGGCGGCAAAGGTCCTCCAAAGTCTTCGGGCAGGAGTTCTTTATCTACTACAGACTCTGGTCCTTCGGAGGAGAAGTTCAGCAGGTTGAGGAGATTGGAATGGATGAGCGGTTTTACAAGGCACATGACTTGGTTGATGAAGGAGACTGTGTGGACCACGTGGATCTTCTTTAGACGGCAAGGGTGGGCGTTCTGGAAGAATAGAAAGATTTCGGAAATTATTATATTTAAACGGAAGTAGACTAAATGTTACTATAGCAAAAGAATAAACAATGTCATTAGATACAACGAGTGCTTCTCCTCGATCAAACTTATGATGATGAACGATACAGGGTGGAATTGGGATGATGACAGGGTATAAAATCAAAATGTACATTTTATACGTAGAAATGACGTTTTAGCCCCCACTCCTAAACTTTGATTCGTTTTATCTAAGTATTATATAAGTAAAAAAAATACTTGACTAATATTTTTTAATTACCTAACTTACGGACCACCTAGATTTTTAATTTTCATACCCTGTCATCATCCCAGTTGGCACTCTGATTCGCACAACTTCAAATTCAAAACAACTTAAAACGGTAGACGGTACAAGTACTTTAAATAAAGCAAAGACTACCAACCTGAATATAATGCATAAAGGCTCTCAGCGCAGGAAGCGTCACCCTAGTCAGGTGACCGAGGCTGCAGCCCTTCATATCGAAGATGACGATGTAGCCTTCAGACAACCTGTCTTCTGACAGCTTGACATCGTTAAACATGCAGAACACACGGACGGCATCAGCGAAGTTCAGCTTACTATAGTCAAACTCTGCCAGCCGGTACAGCAGGACATTGTAACCTTCTGCAGTTTTGTTTGGAAGGCCCACCATGTGCCTGGAAGTGGAAATTATAATGAGCTATTAATATAATAAGCATAATATCCTTTAAGTCGTCAGGGAAACCGGGCCTTCGTAAGTGATTTCCATGACCTTCGACTTCGCACGTTTAATTAAAACTACGATAATGTGTAGCGAGTTTTAAGTACAACTACTAATACTTTGTTTGGACTCCTTTATTAACTTAAACTTTAAACTTTATTCATAATCCAAAAATGCGAAATACAAAAATATATCGTAAATACGTACAATTGTCGCCACAATGTTAAATGCATTAGGTAGGACAATCCTGTATAGCAGGCGAAAGGAGTGCTTCTCGATCATAATAGCAAAAAATACTGATGGCGTATTTGTGTGTATATCACGTAAAAACTACTGATCGGATGTACATGACATTTGGAACAAGGGTAGAGTATGGTCTGGGATAACATATATACCACTTTTTATCTCTCGAGAATGCGGGCGAAACCGGTGACAGAAGCTGTTATTATAATATACTACACTGTTGGTACACTACTGGTACAATACATCACGGTTGGTGCTGTGGCTGGGCAACCGGCTGCCGCGCAACGTGTCACGGTTTCGATACCCGCACGGAACAACTCTTTGTGTAATCCACAAATTGTTGTTTCGGGTCTAGGTGTCATATGTATGTGAACTTGTATGTTTGTAAACGCACCCACGACACAGGAGACAATCCTAGTGTGGGGCAACGTTTTTATAAAAGAAAAAATAATTTCGTGTATTGTAAACCTTAGTTTTATCTTCGTCGATGTTAGGTTTTTGAAAATCATGACAAGACCAAAAAAGTGAAGTTACCCACCGTCCTTTTAGCCACTAATACCAAATACAAAGCATACGCGATGAATATCCTTACTTCCTTATTTATATATAATTAATCGGAAAGTGAGTTTGTTTGTTTGTTCCACTTTAACGCCGTAACTACTATACCGATTGCTTTGAATTTTTGCAGATGTATAGTTAGAAATCCGGATTAAATAATAGGGTACTTTTTATCCCGGGAAAATTTGATATTCCCGAGGGAAAACAAAAGTATTGGTATAGATGGCGCTGTGTGTATTGGTATATGTCACATTGGCTTTTTATCCTTTTGTGACGCGAGCGAAGCCGCGGGTAAAAGCTAGTTTTATAACACCAAAAGCCTGAATAACGCAATACAAGACTCCCATACAACCCTCATCTACAAACATAATGTTTAAATACCTTTAACTAACAGAGACAAATGAAACTGTTGAATAGACAGATATAATGAGGAGATAGGTACACAAGATACCAAGCTGAATGCCCATCGCTTTCTATAGTGGCTGGAAATCTGATATGGAGAGAATAGCTTTTGATTCTAACGACTGGTATGACCTTGATTACTGATTTCTATACTACATTAGCGGTTGCATCTTTTGTGCTAAAGCAATTGTCAGTGTAGATCCTAAAGACAGATGGGGAAGTGTGGGAGAGCCATACTTCAGGCACAAATGGGCCGGCTTGACCGGAGTGATACCACGGCCTCACAGAAAACTGAAGTGAAGCAACGCTTGCGTTGTGTTTCATCGTGTAAGTGAGGTTACCGGATGCCCAATTACCCTCCCCTTCCGCAATCTCCCCAATTCCTGAATCCCCAACGATCCTCAAACTCCTAAGTCCCCAAAAGCCCGGTAACGCACTTGTGTTCCAGGTGTCCATGGGCGACGCCGATTGCTTACCATCAGGTGATCCGTCTGCTCGTTTACTGGATAAGCCATAAAATACTAGTGGTAACATCACACTAAAGAACATACTTCCTCAAAACGATACTAGTTGGGCTGATCCAGTAGGGTTAATGTAAGATAATCTTTATATATATAATTCTGCTGTACGTGTGTATGTCATTGAACTCCTCCTAAACGGCTAGACCGATTTAAATGAATTTTTCTGTATGCGTTTGAGTGGTGCCCTGGATGGTTTAGATTCACAAATCAACCCGGCAGTTGGCGCTGCAGACAGTTTGTAGGTTATTTATCTATAGCTATTATTATATTATTATTATTCTATTATATGCGGGACAACGTCTGTCGGGTCCGCTAGTAAGATTATAATAATTAGGTAACAACATAACGTACTTTGTGTAGTGATATTAGTGGTTAGCGTAGCATGTAAGATTTTTATAACAATTATACCATGAAAACAATGTACCTGTAATATGACAAGGGCAAGGACACAAGTCCGTGGAGAAATACAAGTTATTTATTTAAAAAAAACCTCAGTAGTAACACGAAGTCTGGAAATGTGCCCGGTATATGGCAATAGGCTCACCCCCTATTACATGGGACTCATAACATAAATAGTGAAAAGTACAGTAACATAACAAACTACAGTAACATTAGTGCTGTAATGTGCACCACTGCCTACTCCTTCGGAGATAAAAGGCCTGATGTTATGTTATGTAAAAAAACGATATTAGTCAGCGCTGCACAAATTATTCATATGGGTTCAAGTCAACGCTGACTTCATGCAGCTATATTATAATATAGCTATACCTATTTCAAATTAATTTACATATTTTTTTTTTGGGTCAATGCTGCGTTTCGGTGGCAGTTACTGACCCTATGTAAATCTGCCTTAACTTATAATTAAGGATACATATAACAGATATAATTGACACAGATGTATTCGATCTTAGTCACTATTAAAACATTTTTGGGAATGGTCTATTTATAAACAGACGCAAGTACTGAAGAAATCACACATGATATTATAAAAATAAAAATAACATAACATAACATCACGCCTTTTATCGTCGAAGGGGTAGGTAGAGGTGTACATTACGGCACTTAATGTCACTGTACAATGAAACATCCACTTATCACTATTTATTTTAAATGAGTCCTATGTAATACGGGATGAGCCTATTGCCATATACCGAGCACAATTCTAGAGAATTTATTAATAAAACCCAGTAATACTTTGCACGACACGGAAATTGAACCCGAGACCCTTACAACAGTCGCACTTGCGACCACTCGGCCAACGAGGTATTGTATAATCTATCAATAAAACAACGAATCATCAAATAAAATAACGTAAACTATATTGTATGTTAATTTCAAAGTACACGATATGACCTGCATTGTTATACTTTTAAATTACTGACGTAATAGGCACTGGTACTTGAACTAAGTAAGTCATTTAACCAATTGCAATATATTATCCACGGTAGTGCACTCACTGACCGAATTACTGGACAATGTGGAACGCAAATGTTTAGTTACTTCATTAAACTAATTAAAACTTAATTTAACATTCGCTAGATGTTTAGACAGAAGTTTCTGTTTACGCGATTTCTCTTAGCAGTATGCGCTTACATTCTTATAGTCTACCTTCTTATAGTGATACCACGGCCTCACAGAAAACCGACGTGAAGCAACGCTTGCGTTGTGTTTCGTCGTGTGAGTGAGGTTACCGGAGGCCCAATTCCTGAATCCCCAACGATCCTTAATCTCCTAATCCCCAAAAGGCCGGTAAGACACTTGTAACGCCTCTGGTGTTCCAGGTGTCCATGTGCGACACCAATTGCTTACCATCAGGTGATCCGTCTGCTCGTTTACCGGCTTATGCCATAAAAAAAAGAAAATTGGGAAACAAAAAGAATAGGAACAAATGACTTACGTGATGTCCAAAATAGCTTTGTTCTTCGGCCCGAAGGGGTCGCGGTTGGTGAACAAGTCTGGTGTGTTTGCTCTCAAGGTGAAGTAGCATTCTATGGTGTCTTTAGTCTCTTTAACCTTGTAGTAGTTGGAGTGCAGGAACAGGATCACGTACTCATCAGAAATATGGGGCAGATGCGGCTGACTTTTCATCCTGGAAATTAGAAGATAAATTTTATAAGCACTCTGTCAGTTTTTTAGTATATTTAAAGAGTTTTATTGGTAACTAGCGACCCGCCCTGGCTTCACACGGGCGCATGGAGATATAGACATAAAATCTTCCTTAAGATTCACTCTATCTAATAAAAAAACCGCATCAAAATCCGTTGCGTAGTTTTAAAGATCTAAGCATACAGACAGACGGCGAATGGCGATTTTGTTTTGTACTATGTAGTAATTAATACTAAACAACTGACTACCTACCTCAATTGCCGAGTGGTAACAAGTGCAAGGGGTTTCGGGTTCGATTCCCGGGTCGAGCAAAGTGTTACTGGGTTTTTAAATAATTCTCAGTAGTAGCACGGAGTCTGGAATTGTGCCCGGTATGTGGCAATAGGCTCACTCTTATTACGTGGGACTCGTTACATAAATAGTGAAAAGTGGGTGTTACATTGTACAGTGGCATAATTGCCGTAATGTGCACATCCGCCTACCTCTTCGGGATAAGAGGCATGATGTTATGTAAACAACTAGATGAGAGAAAAAAAATAAAAGGAGATATAAGTATTTTAGTTTAAAATTAATCAGGTACCAGGTTAAAAAGTACTTCACTGGTACTCTAGACATAGTAAGTGAAATCTCTTTGACCACCAAGAAGGTTGTACAAAGCTTAATGATATCCCACTGTCTGTTTATAATGACGTCTAGTCTGGACTAACAAAGCTATAGAATTTCCTATTCTAGTACTTAAGATAAAGATGTTTGCTTTTGTCCCATTTCATTTACTTATATACGCATTAAAATGTCTCTTATGGGGTCATGGGAACACGCCTTATGTAATAATAAACTTTTGAACGCGTCTTCACTTTCATTCTTGTGGTATAATAAGTAGCTAAGTTGTCTTTCCAGACTATAATATACCCCGATACGGAGTCGCGGAAGACTTAACGGGTTGCCGGGACTCTGGCTCGAAGTGTAGGAGTAGGAACGGGGTGGTTTTTAGTCAGTAAGAGTCTGACACTCCCTCTCGCCTCACCCGGGCGGGAGAAGTCATTGGATGATTTTCCACCCTCAAAAAAAAAGATTATAATATACCCCTGTTCTAAATTGCAAGCCGATCCCTTCATTTAGCTGTTTTGGCGCTATTGAGTAACAAACCAAAAAAACAAATATGGTACTTCGCATTTATAACATTATAGTACGCAGGGGCGTAGCTAGCGCCGTATCTGCCGTTTCAATTATATGGAGCCCCGGACTACGAGGGCCCCCAACGTGTGTAAGCAAAAATATAGAAACTTCTCAATTTATATTTTATTTCAATAATCACAAAATGCATGCGTTCAAAGATTGGCAGAAACCATGAAATAGAGAAATCTATTCCTAGGAGTAACCTAATTTGATACTTTATTATAATTTGTTTGTTTGTTTCGTCTTCACGTCTGGTTACTCCAGGTATGATATACTAATTTTTGGGTTGCTATACTGATATTTTTAAAAATTTGCCGGGCTTTTTCAGTCTCTACTTTCGTTTGCCAGACTCTAGCAGAGAATAACTTGCCTTTCTGCCAGGCATGGTCCATGACAATTAGGTACTTGCCAACTAGTCAAATTCAATACGTTTTTCGAACTATCGAAAACAACAGTTTTCTATGAATTTTGTATGAGATTGTGTATTGTGACGCCACGTTTTTTAGCGTCAAACAGCATACTTATTTCTTAAAATTTGCTGGAAAAATACTAAAATTAAGTTAGTCATAAAATCGATTAATGAAAGTGTGATTGTTTTGTAATATTTTATTGTATTGAACAGTCAAAATTATTTATTTTTGATTGACACAAGTGCCCAATTCCTGTAGAGGAGGCGCCGGGATACCAGTGGACTTTCACGGATTCTTTAATCATAATGATGATGATGATGATGACCATGATGACATTACTAGATACCTAGTTATTGTAGGTATTTTGTAAAACAAGTATACCTATAGCTTTGCCCAATGAATAAACTCGAGGTACGCGTAAGTAAATTGATGAAATAATTAAAATACGACACGTGTACTAAACAATGTTACATTTAACATAAAAAAAAATTATAAAAAACCGACATTGTAAATTGTAAAAGCGCATAATAAAACCGACAATAGACAACAACCATGAACTGTTAGCAAACAGGTGGAATAGGGCCGCCATTTTGTAACCGCATTGTCATTAAAAAAAGCGCGGGCAATGGCATGTACCTATACAGCCTAGTTATTAGAAGTCGATTGCAAGTTGATTACTCTGCGTCGGTAACGTCATACTCACGACGCACATACATACATAGATAAGTATTTGGATAAATATATTATTTTCTAATAAAAAGATTGGGTTCGATTCCAGGGAATAATTTTAGACATGTATAATATTTAGATCTAAATCTATGTGGCTAATGTCCCTAATCAAGTGGTCGTCACAACAGATGGAGCCCAATAGGGCTGATGCCGATACGAAGCCGCTGAGAACTTAACGGGTTACCGGAGCTCCGGCTCGAAGTGCAGGAGTAGGAACGGGGTGGTTTTTAGTCAGTAAGAGTCTGACACTCCCTCCCGTCTCGCCCAGGCGAGGCGAGGCGAGGCGTCTCGACAGGCTTAAAAAAATCAAGAGGTCGCATTCCTATAGCATCGAAATAATTCTAAACTCAGGATACAATTCTTACTCTCTCTCAGACTCTATTCTGAGAACTTCAATAGTAAC
The DNA here is from genome assembly GCA_902850265.1 of Spodoptera littoralis. Taxonomy (NCBI): domain Eukaryota; kingdom Metazoa; phylum Arthropoda; class Insecta; order Lepidoptera; family Noctuidae; genus Spodoptera; species Spodoptera littoralis. The sequence continues at coordinate 3,744,790 of LR824553.2, read as the reverse complement.
TGCACGGTTGACGCGGTGGCTGGGCAAGCAGCTGCCGTGCAACATCCAGCGAGTTTGATTCCCGCTCGCAGCAACTCTTTGTGTGATCCTCAAATTGTTGTTCCGGGTCTGGGTGTCATGTGTATGTGAACTTGTATGTTTGTAAAAGCACCCACAGCACAGGAGAAAATCCTAGAGTGGGGCAAAGTTTTTTTTTAAATGAAAAGAAAACCTATCCGCAATTTTAATATCTCCTGAGCATCGTAGGATATACAACTACATAGCTAACATATTCATTTTTCTGGACAATCACAACAGTCTATCAATATCCCGTAAAGCCAATACTTAAATTAAAAATATTAAATATGGGTACTTCCAAATTTTAGATAGTTGTATAAACTGAATACCCACCAAACGAAAGGCCCAACACATTTCAGAACACGCTCCAATAGGCATCGCATTCGGAACGCGATTGCATGCTCACAATTCTTATTAGGCACGTTCGTTCCCTTTAGCCGACCACGCGATTCCTTATATCCAGCACACTGAAAAAATGTGCTGGTAATACTATGAACTAGTTTTCCAATTGATTGTGAACTTGCTTTAACATGTTTTTTTAAAGAAATCGTTGCCCCACACCAGTATTTTGTCGCGGAGAACCTAACCGGTTACCGGGGCTCCGGCTCGACGTGCAGGAGTAGGAACGGGGTGGTTTTTAGTCAGAAAGAGTCTGACACTCCCCCTCCTTAAAAAAAACACCAGTATTCTCTCCTGTGTCGTGGGTGCGTTTATAAACATACAAGTTCACATACACATGACACTCAGACCCGGAACAACAATTTGTGGATCTCACAAAGAGTTGTTCCGTGCGCGAATCGAACCCGCGACACGTTGCGCGGCAACCGATTTCACAACCAGTGCACCAACCGCATGTTACTTTGCTTGCATCAATGTTTATATGGTTACAATTTAGTCTAGATTCTATTGAGGTGTTATAATCAAGGTCATTTTTAAGGGTATTCCAAGGAGGGAGGAGCTAGGGCAAGGAGACTTCCCTATATAAAATATTTATATTAATTTACAAAGCTTTTAAGACTATTTATAAAAATAAACGACTTCGTGTAGGTCTTCAAATACAATCCCAGGGCCTCGTTTTGAGAGCTCTTTTGTGAATTTTCTTTGATTTGAAATTCAAGAAAGAATAAGATGCAGAAAAAATCCAAGTGTAATCTGGGTATTAATAATTATCTACAACTAAACTATTAAATAAAACGAAAGTAAAAAAAAGGAAACAACAAAAGACACAGATTATAAATAAAGAGTGAGTAGCCTTAGCCACTCAAGAGTCCTACACAGAGACCATCACATTAGATAAAGTAGAACTACAATACAAACCATGTAAGTAAGCACTCATTGTGGATCATACCGTCATAGTACAACCACAAGCACATGAAACTATCCCTATTCCATCAAAATTCTTCAATACATTTTCAACTTAATATCAAATCACAAAGATCGTAAATCCATTGAAAAAATCCCAGATTAGGGTAGCTTGATGAGCGGGCTGTATTGTTGGTGGTTGGAATCCTGCCCTACATACCTGAGAGGACTTGTCGAGGCATTAACATATTATTGAGTGCCTGCACGTATGCGATGCTACGTCATTTAATGTACGTATACCTATTTATATAAGTATAGACTCTTTAGTGAAGCTAGCGCCCTCTACTGATGCGATTGTTGGATGTCAAAACTTGTCAAAAGCTGATACTTTTTCGAAATTCGCAACATTATTGTATGAATGCAGAATTTGATGGTGAAGGAGAGTAAATACAGAAGAAAGAAAGAAAAGATGACGTAATCTCGTACCACATAAAGATATCTTTTGTGTGTGACAGACAATACCATTTGTTTTTCCATAGTTCTCTTTTGTTTAATTGGAGAGAAGGGTAAAAAGAAGTTACCAATTTTTTATTTCAAACTTAGGTATTCATCAATAAATTGATGGGAGTACTTTGGGAGGACTTTTAAAATCTTAACAAAAGATAATTGTTTTAACATGTCTACTGTCATCATTGCAGAATGACATAAGTTACCCGTGCCTTCAGCCAAACGCCTCTTTAGCGCTTGTGTACAGAGAGAGTAGATATCAAAATGTATGGGGATGACACTGACAAGTATCAGAATTTACGTCAATCGCATATAATTTTGTTTTCTATTCTATATGCAGACAAGCGCTAAATGGCATTTGGCGACAGCTGAAGTGCTAACAGGTAACTTATTAGTATCAAAATAATAGTTACTAGCCATCAATAATAGCCATCTGCATGTTCTGTTTACCTGTCCTTTATAAATTAAAAACTGTTATGTATTTATACACCTCTATTTACTGATTTAGAAAAAAAACATGTTTGTTAATTTGACAGATTAATATAACATACAAATATTATAGGATTAAAAAAAAGATATCGTATTAAACACAATAACAATACATTTTTCTATACATATACATTAGAGTTTATATATTATTTTACTAGTTTTTGCCCGCGACTTCGTTCGCGTGGAATAGTGTCTCCCGGCAGATTTTTGGTTTTACCAACATAGTTCCCGACCTCGCGGGATTTTTTGAGGCGTTCCCGCTCCCACGGGATTTTCGGAATAAAAACTATCCTTTGTCCTTTCTCAAGTTTCAAACTATGTCTGTACCAAATTTCACACAAATTGGGTCAGTAGTTTAGGCGTGAAGAAATCCAGAAAGACAGAGTTACATTTGAATTTATAATATTAGTTTGGATTCCACAGTTCGCATGGAAACTAACAGCACAAAAACGTCAATTACATAAAATATAATATTAAGTAATTTCCCAGTAGGTACAAACCATTGAATAAAACCGGAACATAAAAAATTAACATAGAGAAATTATTTCGGTCATAAATCAAGAGCTTTACTGTCGCACCTAGTCATGGGAAAAGCGACCTTACTACCACACTTTCTTTAATCTGTCAAACACCAAGCGGTCACCGGTGACCGCGACCTATTGTTCTTTAATTGTGTCTATAAAACCGGTACTCGACGAGTTAAATAATATTACGCATTATTGTTTGAATTATAGTCGCGAGTTATGACATAATACGAGGTATTACGTGAACTACACACGGCCTTGTGAAGGGTCTGGTTTTAAAACTGGTTAAACACGTTCTGTATATCGTAGAAGAGGGCCAGAAAACATCTTAAAGACAAGTGAAACATATTATAGAGATGAAATCAATGACATGTACAACGGCTTTGGTAGACAACAGGTTTAATAATATGTGTAACGCGGCAATTCGATTTTGGTTTGTGTCGAACGCACGCGCGCTACTCTAGTGGCAACGCGCCACCACACTATTTCCTCTTCCCCCCGCTTCCCCGCCACTGATCGCTCGACGCTAGAGAACAAAGAGTCCCGCGCCGGAGCCGCGACGCACGCCCATATTTGTGCCGCGAATATTCTTTGAGTTTTTATATTATTGTGCAACTTTGTTTTATATTTAGTTTATTCCCAATATATACAGTTTACAGTCATTCGTGTGTCGAACGTTATTTCACGCCCCTGAGAACCCACCACCAAGAATCATCATCATCAACAACATCACAGTGACGCCCAACTTGCGGCCACGAACGAACTGTGCATAAAAACTCAAACTTACAACAAGTTCTAGTGTTCCTATCGTGCAAACACATATTGTGAACTCTCTCCGATAGTGCAATCACACGAAAACTATTGTAAAACCAGTGCAAATACGAAAGTGAAAACACTTGGGCGAGTCCATTTTCCGCGTGCCGCCGGTTGCGTCTGTAGGTATATACCTACCGACTCGTTGAAGCTACCATCCTCAAAATCATCACCCGTGCTCTTCGAGCGAGTAACAGTTGGAATTGCCTGTTATCATGCCGCCGAAGAGAAGAACTGGAAGAGATGAGGGATCGGATACCGACACAGATGTCGAGATAAACAGAACCGTGATTTCGTCCCCGAATATTACAATGTCGGAAGATATGCTAAATACCCTTGTCTCTAACATCACTAGGAGTCAAGTGGAAGCAAACAGAGTTCTGATTGAGAGTATTTTGGCGGGAAACCAAAACCCGCTGATTACGTCATCGCCGCGCGCCGAAGCCGCCGACGCACACACGCATGCGCCGCGCGCAGGTAACTTCGCGAAATGCACGGCGCGATTTAACGGATCATCGAGGAACGCGGATGAGCTCGAAGCATTTATCGAGGCCATCGAAGTCTACCGCGACTGCACCAACGTCAGCGACGAGCACGCGCTGCGCGGCCTCCCGATGCTGCTGGTGGGCGAGGCCGCCGTCTGGTGGCAAGGAGTGAAGCCGTCGGTCACGTCGTGGACCGACGCCCTACAACGACTTCGAGGGATGTTTGGAGTGCCGCGACCCGGTTATAAAATACTTCGAGACATTTTCGCTACCGAACAAAATAGTGAACGGGCCGACGTAGTTATTTGTAAAGTGCGCGCTTTATTATCAAAATTACCGTACGTAGTACCGGAGGTAATGAAGTTGGACATTGTATACGGGTTGTTAGATCGTAGGATTAAAAAACGCGTGTGTCGTGATTCCTTCGACGGGCTGGAGCAACTCATCACCAAAGTCAGGTTAGTCGAGGAGTCACTGGCGGAGGTAAGTTCCCCCACTCATAATAATAATACGAATTCTGTTGACTCGTGCGCCGCGCGTGACCGTTCTGACACAAACCCGAGTCTTAAGCTTTCGAAAACCGTCGCCGAACCCGTAAGTTCGAAATCGTCATGTAGCGCGAGTTCTTTAGTAAGTTTAAGTGATGCGGCCGTGTTAGGTCAGGCCTCCACGTCTAATGTAAAGAATAATAGTGACGTACGAAAACGTACGCGACCGAAGTGTAGTTATTGTAAACTTTTCGGGCATTCAGTTGATAACTGTCGTAATAAGAAGGAAGATACTTCTAATAATAATAATAACACTCAGTTACGTTGCTACGGATGTGGCCAGCTGGGAGTAGTGCGCTCAAAATGCGATAAGTGCAAAAGTACAGCCGACTCAAGTAAAGTAGATTTTTGCAGTACTTACATTGTAGGCGTGAGTGATAATGATACACAACCGCTTATAAGTATTGAGGTCGTTGACCGTAAGGGTGTGGCCATACTCGACACGGGGGCCACACATTCTATCGCGAGCCCTACGCTGCACGCTTTGCTCGTTAAAGCTGGCGTGATGTTTAGGACGGTCGTACGTACCGTAGGTCTTGCCGACGGGTCTCAGCAGAAACGTACCGCGCTTGAGTGTGACGTCGACGTCATATTAGGAAAACGCGTGATACCCACTACGTTTATGGTGCTACCGAATGCACAAACGAGGACGCTGTTAGGTAGGAATTTTATTATGAAAGCGAATATCCTGTTGGATTTACCACAGTGCAGCTGGCGTTTTAACGACGAGTCAAGTTGGCATCTGTTTGCTGCCAGCCCCGCTTTACCTACCACTGATAGCATGGAGCCGACCGCGCTGACGGTTGACCAGAGGGCAAAGTTAACTGCTTCTCTGTTGGATATAACTAACCGCTCCGCAAAGGAAGAACATTCAACCGATTACACCCGGCTTCGATTAAAGTCTGACGCGAGCCGAGAACGGTATCGTTTGGCATCTACTCTCGTAGCACCTTCAATGCAGGGGGAGGGCCCGGAGGAACGGCCCACCGTTATGAGTTTTACTCCGTACTTACGACGTACGTCAAACGCGCCGTTTGACGCTCGTAAAGTCCGTGAAAAGAACCGAGTTAGCGAGAAACGTAGCTCTGGAAAGAAACGTCACCCTGCGCCGGAATATTCCGCAGGAGCCGGAGATCTGCTTTTAAAAACCCAGGGCAGCGACGATGCGCCCCGTGGAGAGACTCCGAGGTCTAAATCACGTCGTAAACTACATAGTGGCGAGAATTCGGGTAAGTACCGCGTCTCACAGTCGACTCCTTTCGTGGGCGATGTACTGATTCCGCCTGTTATCGAAAAGCGTAGGCGCGGAAAACACAAGCGATTTCTAGACTGACCAAGACGCGAGGGCGCTATGTCTAGGTCAGAGGGGGAGGATGTAACGCGGCAATTCGATTTTGGTTTGTGTCGAACGCACGCGCGCTACTCTAGTGGCAACGCGCCACCACACTATTTCCTCTTCCCCCCGCTTCCCCGCCACTGATCGCTCGACGCTAGAGAACAAAGAGTCCCGCGCCGGAGCCGCGACGCACGCCCATATTTGTGCCGCGAATATTCTTTGAGTTTTTATATTATTGTGCAACTTTGTTTTATATTTAGTTTATTCCCAATATATACAGTTTACAGTCATTCGTGTGTCGAACGTTATTTCACGCCCCTGAGAACCCACCATCAAGAACAATCTTCTTCAACTATATTACATATGTCTTTTTTATTGCGACAAGCCCGCCACAACGTCCCAAAACCGCTACAACTCCTGTAAGCCAGGATCTACAGTAGATACAACCATGAAAACACTGGAACATTGAAGTCCGGTGCGTCTCATGGACATGAATAAATGTCTTGGGAATTTTGAAGTCTTAATAATATGTCTTATAGATAAGCCAGTCTTACTAAGACTAGCCGATAGGGTAGACAGTGTATGAAAATTAAAAATGTAATTAGTCCGTCAGTTAAATAATGAAAAAATATAAGACATATTTTTTATTACGTGGTAGGTTTAAGAAAACAATACTTAGATAAAACGAAGTTAAGTTTAGGAGTGGGAGGTCGTTACGTCACGCTACCCTATAAAATTTAGTAAATCGTGACGTCGCACGATATTTCAAATCAATACATCGTCGAAAGTATTTCATTTTGTAAGAACAGAAAAAACACGTGTCTAGTGTTTAAAAATAATCCACCAGATGGACATTAAAATAAAAATTAGGATTCTACCCTATTGGTTTTGTCTTTTTTTTTAAGGGTGAAAATCATCGAATGATTTCTCCCTTCTGGGTGAGGCGGGCGGGAGGGAGTGTCAGACCCTTACTGACTAAAAACCACCCCGTTCCTTCTCCTGCACTTCAAGCCGGAGCCCCGGTAACCCGTTAGGTTCTCCGCGACATTGGTTATGTCTACAGTATCTATCCTTTTTCTATGGTGTGGCAAACGAGCACACGGATCATTTGATAGTAAATGATCGAACATTAGAAGAGTTATAAACTTACAAGCATGTGACTACCTTAAAAAGGAATAAGTACGTTCATTTCTTCAGGATTTGAAGGTCTTTGACAAACATTATTTGGAGTCAGTACTGAGTCCTAAAAGAAATCTAAATTTCGATATGTGCAGAGAGCCTCAAAATGTGTAACAAACCACTCAAAACCCCTCTAGTATTGTTAGTGACCATGGGAGGTGCAGATTGCACTCATTTGTTTTATGTTAAAAAAAATTGGTGCGTTTGCAAACATACAACATCAATATACACATGACACCGAAACTACAATTTGTGGATCACGCAAAGAGTTGCTCCGTACGGGAATCGGACCCGCTACATGTTGCGCGGCAGCCCAATTTGCCTATGGTTCCTATTATTTAATTATCAGTAATATAGCAGGTGCTCACCATTCCCTTATCTGCTGAATCTCATCCTCGTGGCCCTCGGGCAAGGGTTTCAGTCCACGAAGGAAGGGGTGCAGGTACTTTGTAGCTGACATCCTCGATCGCTCGCTATCTGGAAAAATAAATAAAATTGTATGTGAAACTCTAAGCATAAAAAGTAATTAAGGGCCGCTAATTAGGGCAGAGGGAGTTGCCTGAAAAGATTTTCGGGGTTCACACAAATTATAAGTATTTTATGTAAAAACTAGCTACTTCCGCGCGGTTTCACACACTCTGCTTAGCTCCTATTGGTCGTAGCGTGATGTTTTATAGCCTATAGCGATCCTCGATAAATGCGCTATCCAACACAAAAAGAATTATTCAAATCAGACTTGTAGTTACGGAGATTAGCGCGTTCAAACAAACAAACAAACAAACTCTTCCGCTTTATAAAATAAATAGTATAATATAATATAAGAGTATAAGATAACGACTTGTGAGAAATGTTTACCCTTCAAGGACCCCTAAGCAAATTTTTATACGGGGCAAGGCATGCCACACCACTGATAGACACTCGAAATCATTATACCTGCGATACATAACACATTTAGGTAAATTATTTAAATTACATACGCTTGCACCTTCGTTGTGTTTCTCTTTTAAAATTCAAAATAACGTAATATTATTTGCTTATTATTTTTATTATGAGTAAAATAACAAGCTTGAACCTTTATTACAATCTTATTTTTCGACTCAAAAAACTTCGATAAAGCACTTAATTTTAAACGAGATAAGGTTTGTTTGTCAATGCACTTTTGTTTTTATTTTTCACTCGTCTTTTTAAGGCTGTCAAGGCAATCGTTCTCATACTTCATGCAGGTAAAATTAAGATAAAATAAACAATTTGGTCCCAAAACAATGACTTCCTTATCTTTGTATTAATCTCAGTCAAATAGTCTTGATAATCCTGATTCTTTTAATTTGAAACTTCCATTCCTCTAATGCCCAGCTGCCAACTTTAAGGAAGTGACTTTCCATAAATGAATGTAGGGGACTATTTATGTAGGGGAGGCCCTTAGGATAAGATTAGATATGGGCTATTGATTTTTAATATAACAACGATGAGGATATTTTTTGGTGTCTAGCTAGTTAGTCTTGTTTTTAAGGGGGGGAAAGTCATCGTATGCGTGAAGCGGGAGAGAGTTTCAGACTCTTACTGACTAAAAAACCACCCCGTTCCTTCTCCTGCACATCGAGCCGCCCCCCATTTAAACTAAGATCCCCACCATTTAGAAGCAGAGACTACAGAGCGCATCCTTAACGCTAGGCGTTCCTATGATTAGATCACTACTGCCCCTAATTAATCAGACTAGAATCAGACACTATTACCTGTTGCTATGAAACTATAACGACGAGGCAAGTAGAGGCAAACTTAAGAAGAAATATATGTCTAACTACTGGAGATTCTCACTTAAAATTTGTAATATCTATATTAATAATTTCGTAAAGGGGTACGGTAGACTCTACCGAAACATTACCTGAATAACAAAACATAAAAAAATATCGACTTCGAGTCGACAACATTATATCCGCAAAATTCGGATTACGGAGATTATTTCTTTTTATTTATTCATTTTAATGATACTGACAGACAAACCGCAGTCGCCATCTTGAGTAGACAATAAACGTTCCGTTTCATACTAGCTCTCAAATACGCCTCGCCAATCAACACGTTGTCGCGTAAAAAAGCAACAAGAAATATGAATAATTTCACGTGAACGAAGTCGCGGGTAACAGCTAGTTACCAGTATAAAACGGAAAGACGTGTCCATCAAAATGTTCATCAATTTTAATCATCTTGAAATATTAAGAGGCAATGATGATAAACGGCCAATTGATCAATCATCATTGACTACATAAATAATAATAGCTAACATTCAAAATGTGTGTGTATTTGTTGCGTTTTTACGCCAATACTGCTGTATTTTTTTTAAGGGGGGAAAATCATCGAATGACTGCTCCCACCTGGGTGAGGCGGAAGGGAGTGTCAGACTCTTACTGACTAAAAACCACCCCGTTCCTTCTCCTGCACGTCGAGCCGGAGCCCCGGTAACCCGTTAGGTTCACCGCGACAATACTGCTGTATAGATTTCGATAAATTCATTAACTGATGATAGATGAACCAAATCATTTTGACTATGACTTTAACTTTGACTTTGAGACTTTTTTAGATCAAAGTCAGGATACACGTGAATTGCTAACTGGCTGTAATGCTAGTGAAGTTGAGAGCAAATGCTAGCTTTAGGGCCCTCGTCCACGGCGACTTTTTGTAGCGATGCAGCAGAGACCTTTTTTTCAAGTTGGGAAAATCATCGAATGCCTTCTCCCTGGTTGAGGGAGAGGGAGTGTCAGACTCTTACTGACTAAAAACCAACTCGTTCGTACTCCAGCACCTTTATTAAAGTATTAATTAATAGATTCCCAAGCAAACAAATTAACACGTTCGAGGACGCTACCACTTGAGTCGGGTTTTCAAAATGACACAGTACATGTCTATACAAAATTATACGACGTATCAGTACGTAGTGTCCCATGAAGAAATATCGTTTTAAACATATCATGACACAACCGTTTTATCACGTCAACGTGTATATGCATCTAGGTAAGGATCCGCCTCGTTGGAGATGTCGGAATCATCAAACATGCTTATCTTGTGTCTTATTTTGCGCTTATATCCATCTAAAAACACACAATAACCCATTAAACATCAATTTTACGCTGTAAAATCATTAATTTGCATTAAAGTAATGTACACAGTGACACAGCCGCGCTGAATGTAGGAGCGCGGGACGTATAAACACGTTGTGCGTATGTGAATACCGTAACCGCACACTATCAACGACACTTATTTTAAATAGTTCTAAACTTACCCTACGTGACAGTACAGAGTTGGGTATTTTATATGTTGTGACACAAGATACATTTAAAAGGATTTTTACTTGAACTTTCGTCGGAAATGAACGTTCTGCCGTATAATTTAAATGTTATTTGAACGTCATCGTACGTTGTGCGATATTAAAATCTCGAACGATGACGTATAATGTCGTTTTGTCCTCGAACGTGTTAAAATACGATAAATCATACGTAGGCATTTTAAATATTCATAGATCGCATGTACATAATTATGTAATCATACATCCATATACATAGTTAGGTATGTATAGTTAGGTAAATGATACTGTTCATATTGCAATAGTTATTAGAATCATTAAATTATAGAAATTCAACCTTCGGAACTACAATACTTGATGGATACACGAGTCAGGATGTAACTGTGTTTCGTGATTTGATTTAATAAGCCACAACATGCTGTTTGTTGGCCGATTGGTCGCAAGTGCGACTGCCGGGCAAGGGGTCTCGGGTTCGATTCCCGGGTCGGGTAATGTATAATTTATTTATTTCTTTCTTCTTCATCAAAGACAACAGTGAATGGGGGACTTAATGCCTTAAGGCATTATCTGACAGTCAACCATAGGGAAGTGAGAGAAATGAAGCGGTTGATGCGAAACCATTATGTATTACTGGGTCTTAAAAAAACTCAGTATACAGGCTCACCCCCTATTACATGGGACTCATAACATAACATAGATAGTGAAAATTGGGTGTTACATTGTACAGTAGCATTAAGTGCCGTAATGTGCACCTCTGCCTACCCCTTCGGGGATAAAAGGCGTGATATTATGTTAAGTAACAACATTTATTTATTCCATTACCAGCTTTTGCTAGTGGCTTCGTCCGCCTTTCCGTGAGATAAAAGTAGTCTGTTCCCAATTTCATCCCTTTCCCTTCAGCCGTTTTCGACGTGAAAGACTAACAAACAAACAAACACATACACATACATTCTCACTAATATTCGCATTTATAATATTATTAGTAGGAAAAAGGATTAGTGGGATAGGATTTGAAAGGTTTTAAATGATATTTTTATAATAACTATCGTGAGACATACTAAATTATCTAAAAATCAACCAAAAAAGACCCCACTCGCTGCTCATGAGGAAGAGCCCCGCTGTGGTTCGAAACTAGTAGAGCTTTTCTTAGTATATTCAAGTGAGTAACCCACGATTTTTAGTTAGTTTTAAATGATTACAGATTTTTATAATTCTTCTTATATATTGTCAGATTTATAAGTTGCCCCTAATTTGGAAAAATTGACCCTGTTTCGTCAGTGATTGCTATACTGACACTGGCAACACAGGGTGGTTCGATCAATTTCGTGTTAAAGTAGGATGCTTGGTTTTTGTACTTACCATCACATTTTGTTTATTTTATTTTAGGTTAATCTTTAGACCAAGGAAATCATAGATTGTTTTTATTGTACATTAAACTGTCAAACACCAAGCGGTCACCGGCGACCGCAACCTATTGTTCTTTAATTGTGTCTATAAATACGGTACTCGACGAGTTAAATCTTTTTTACTTATTGTTATAGAGGTAGAGTTTTTGCTAAAATCTGAAAATCCCGGACGATCATCATACAGATAAGTAATAGTTATAAGAACTGCAATTATGAATGTACTGCACAAAAAATATCTTTACAATTTTTTGTGTATGTCTATTTAATATTAATAGATTATTGTACATCATGCAGAAGTTACTTAAGACTCTTCCGTGAAGTTCCGTGTCTATGACAAGACTAAAACTGTCAAATTCGAACATCAATCATCAATAGATACTTATTAAAGAACATCATTGCATTGCATTTAAAAATGAACTGTGCCCCACTTAGGAAGGCAATGTTAACAACTACAGAAAAACCCAAATTAATTTTGTCCATATATCATTTTGTACAAATTCCAAAATTTATGACCTATTTGTGTATTGAAACACCATATATATAACCCATTAGAGGCTTAGAGCATCTAACAGCCATTAACACAACCAGAACTAATCCTTAATAAAAAAAAAACCAGTTATAGTGACCGTACGTCATGTTACTGCCCATATTTTCTTTCACACAAAGAATGTAGCACAGGCAAATAATCCACACATTGCAGACGCAATCAAAACTAGTTATTGCATACGGTCAGGTGATCAGGTCGAACGGTTACCTGCTAACCAGTGCTGAAAGCAACGTAACTACTATCACGGAATTTACTAATTGCAAACCTAATTAGGTGAAATTTGGCTGTACGCAATCCTTCCTTAGTCTAACAAGAAAAGTTATGTGGATTGTTTATTCTTTTTTTGCGAGCTGGCTGGCTGGATTCGGTTCGGAATTTTAAAATTTGAATTTCGAAGTTATGTTTGATAACTATAATAGTGGATTATGACTTTGATTATTCGTGTTTGTGTGTAGAAAAGTTTTGCTGCTGTAAATTGTGTCAAATATTTTTTATATTAATTAATAATAAAAACATAACTGCACGCAACACCTAATTCATAACAACGGTACAAATCTCTAATTCGCTAATTAAACAGCCAAACAGAAATTAATTACAAACCATTTCTAACAAGCCAGCAACAAGATTCTTTTTTTAAAAGTCATCCGGTACTAAAGTTGCCAGACAAAAATAAATTACAAATGTCATTTTGAATCTGTGTTACGAAAATTATGATTACAACGTAACATGAAGGTATTATTCGCGGAATCTTGTGAGGTTTTGAAATTCACTTTCTAACATAGAAAGTGACGCATGGAAAGCCGGTACTGAGGCCATACTGGCTTCTTATGGATATTTACTATAACGGTGCAGAAACACCACTGACATGATCTCTGGAACAGGATATTGCGGTAATAAAGCTTATGATGACGTACGTCTATGAATGCAGAATAAAGTCGCTAACTGGTTGTTGGATTTTTTATCGGGGGAACATAAGAAACAAATCGTTTGGCTGATGTTATAAATTAGAGTCAAAAACCTATCCAAATCGTAGAATATAAATTGCTGAAGCTATATTAAAAATTTTGTCGGTGGATCTACGAATGAATGAACAAAGATTCGAAACAATTTTATGATATATATGCAATAGTGAGACGAAAAAGCCTAGATATAGTGGAGGTCCATAATCATATCATAATCATGCCTTAAACTTAGACCTTATCTATAAGCCTCCGAGGACTTAATGGGTTACCGGGGCTCCGTCTAAGAGCAGCAGTAGGAACGGGGTAGTTTTTAGTAAGTAAGAGTCTGTCACTCTCTCTCTCGCCTCAACCAACGCGGGAGAAGCCATTAGATGATTCTTTCCTTTCAAACTTAAAAAAAAGGGCTTGATCTAAGTATAAAAATGGTTCTGCCATAATGTCCAAGAAAGATCGGTTACAGATCGCAGTTAGAACTGGTCGGGTTTATCATACAGAATGCTGTTCCCCGTTCAATGTCAAATGTGCAATACCTTACTCGTCAAAATTGTGGTGGTAACATCACCACACTGACTGTTATCCACCGCTACTAGCGAGTTGATTTAAAAAGTCTAGTTTTTTATATATATGACCACTACCTCGCCTGGTGGTAAGCGATGATGCAGTCTACGATGGAGCACGTCGACCCATAAGCAACATATTCACCCAAGCCTTGAAGACACCCAGGATATACCCTTCAGGAAACATAGACTCTGGCAAAGAATTCCACTCCTTAGCAGTTCACACAAGGAAGCTTGATGCGAAGCGCTTCGTGCATGCGAGTGGCACATCCTTACTAAAATTATAAATCGGAAAGTGAGTTTGTTTGTTTGTTCCGCTTTCACGCAGTAACTACTAAACCGATTGCTTTGAATTTTTTGATTTGAACGTAAAGTTCAAAGTCCGGATTAATCCTTTTATCCCGGAAAAATTTGATATTCCCGAGGGTAAACAAAAGTATTGGTATAGATGGCGGTGTGTGTATTGGTATACATCACTTAGGCTTTTTACCTTTTTGTGACGCGAGCGAAGCCGCGGGTAATAGCTAGTATAACATGAATCAGTGACGCTTCGCCGATTGTCTTGTTCTTTAGTGACTACACATTAATGACAGTTCAATATTTGCTCAAACTGGTATCAGCCTCTTCATTTAAACCATAGGGATATCAACTCCATGATAGACTAGATAATTACTTAATTACTAGATGTGATCTTAGACCTAGCGCATTTAACATGCATCAGTAACCTAGGTAATTAGACAGTATCTCAAAGATAGGTTGGTATGTATTACCCTATCTACGAACGTAAATATGTGATACGTAAAGTGATTGGTAAACTAAGGTACGTAAGTTATGCTTAGAGAGGATTTTATTATGGCGGCGGTGATCACTGACCCTCATTTGTCTGCTGATTTCGCCCCAAACAAACATAAAAATAATTCTTTTATAAACTATATTTAAAACAACCGACTTAAACTCCCTCTTTTTTGCAGTTTGTTAATTAATATACTTAATAATCTTCTCCTAAGTAGTGTCTCAAACATTGTTCTAAAATCCGCCTTAAAATCGGTACAGCCAATCGCAAGATAATCACGCAAAAAACGCACAAACATACATACTAGCCAAACATAACATAACATCACGCCTTTTATCCCCGAAGGGGTAGGCAGAGGTGCACATTATACCACTGTAAAATGTAACACCCACTTTTCACTATTTATGTTATGAGTCCCATATAATAGGGGGTGAGCCTATTGCCATATACCGGGCACAATTCCAGACTCCGTGCTACTACTGAGAATATATAAAAACCCAGTAATACTTTGCTCGACCCGGGAATCGAACCCGAGACCTCTTGCCCGGCAATCGCACTAACGACAACTCGGCCAAAGAGGCAGTCGTTTAAAAAAATGGAAAAAATACGTATTGTCTCTAGTTTCTAAATATAGAGACAGATAATTGCAGAGAACCTCAAAATGAACGAATTTATATTGATGAAACATTTCCATACTTGAATGGATTCTTCGGTTGATTAATTTGGACACTGAATGGACAGAAAATAATTAAGTTATGATTACTTATAAACACGGATTCTCGTGGGAAGAGGGTTTTATTTATTTATTTTATGGAATGGGAGATAAACGAGCAGACGGATCACCTGATGGTAAGCGATCAGCGCCGCCCATGGACACCCGCAACACCAGAGACACACGTGCGTTGCCGGCCTTTTAAAAAAGACTACACTCTTTATCTTGAAGGTTTGAAGGAATATGTTTTAATTATGTATTAGAAAATCACAAAACAATATTAGAAAGCCAATTACAAGTTTTCACGGATAGACATTATAATATTCAATTTGTAAAACACTCACAATCCAAACAAATGCACCCTTTAGAAAAAATGTTTTATTATATTGTACGAGGTCGTCTCTGTACACCCCTTTGAGGTTTAAAAGAATTGACATTGTGTTATCTATCGATGGTTGAAAGGGTAATTGATCTAAGCGACATTTTTTATGATATTGTTAAATATCTACATCACGACGAAGGAAAATTCGCTAATTCCGAACATGTATACTCAAACGCCCGTATCAAGCGCACACGTCTTGAACGCCCGCGCGGCACGACGTCCACGGCGCGTAAGCGCGCGCTTACGTCTCCGACTTAAAGCCTATTTTCTACCAATCTACAACTGTTGTAGCAAATTAAAAATATCAGTACAAAGCTGACATTTTGTGTGGTTAACTCAACATCGCACAAAATGTCGCTTAGATCAATAAAATTAGCCTTTCAACAGTCGCTATGTAGTTTTATAACAACCACACAATTTCTGTTATTAGTTTCAAGAAGGAAAAGTGTTGAAAGTTGTCCGTTAGTCCGGCCAGCGGCGATGCAGAGAAAACCATTTTCTGCAGCTGTCACGTACATTTGTTCATAAACTTAGTGCTTTCATTGCTTCAGGCACTAACTGTTAGGTTTCTATGCGATTAATGTTAACATTAACAAATAACTACCTATATAAATTTTACCATTGTTAGGTATATTTGACAATTTACTGAGAGAGGTAAAAAGTGACTAAACTATGTATGCCTACCAGCTTGTGTTCGAGTGTGTAATCTACAGGCGTAACTACAGGGTGACAACTCAGCAAAGTGCCACGGGCCCCCAGCTGAAAGTGGCCCTCGTTTAGAGGTATTAATCTGAACTTCTATGTTTTTTCATTGGGAGGAGAGCAAATCCAATGAATTTGCCACGGTATCCCAATGTTACAGTTACGCCACTGTCTACAGATCACATCACGTCACCAGTCCGTGATAGTTCATTGATGGACTTTCATATGGACATGCAGATGGCGAGAACAGGTAACTCGCCGTCCGACCAGAACCAGACCAGACCCAAGCGACCGCGCGCCTCAATATGCCATCAGACCACCACGGATAGGGCCCAATAGGACGGACGGAGTCGCGGAGGGCTTAAACGGGCGTTGTAGAGAGGACAGTATATCTTATATCTTTATATATATAATTCTTCTGTGAGTGTGTATGTCACTGAACTTCTCTCAAACGACTGGACCGATTTTGATGAAATTTTTTGTGTGTGTTCAAGGGGATCTGGGAATGGTTTAGATTCACAAACCAGCCCGGCAGATGGCGCTGCAGTCGGTGTCTAGGAATTTTTGTTTATACATTCAAGTGGATATACAGGACAACGTCTGTGGGGTCCACTAGTTTATATATATGCATATATTCTAATCTGTCGTCACTACAACACTTTTGTACCCACAAAACTACAACCTATACAATAGTAACAATAGTTTTGTAATGAACCCGTGTATTGCGGTTTGTTTACACTTTAAGCCCAAGGCTATGGTTTTTGCAAAGCCATCAACGATGCGATCCGGGGAAATAATTTGCTCGCAGTTGGTTGCAGTTATTATCATGGTAATGTGAGAAATAACGTTAATGTGATAAGTCGTAATAATATGGCATAAGAACTGTACAATCTGTTGCTTAAATAGCAATTAAAGTACTTATTTTTTTAGAAAAACATCTACCTTTATAAATAAAAATGAATTTCCGTTCGTTATTCTCGCTAAAACTCGAGAACGTCTGAACCGATATGACTAATTTTAGTTTTGAAATGTTCGTGGACGTCCAGGGAAGCCTTAAAACTGAGAAATTTTTTTTAGGCAGAACGAATTTTACCTATTTAACTAATAATAATACTGAAAATAATAGATAGCCTTAAATGTAGGTATGAACGTTTGCCCAAAAATAAATTAAAACGATCAACTACAAAAAAACAAAATTAAAACTCGCGCCAATTTTAAAATTAGAACACCTGCATTAAAAATTAAAAAATATTTCTATATCTACAACTAGCCAGTTCCTATGACGAAACGTGCATGCAGATCCGATATAAACATGAATGAGTCACTAGGCTCGGTTGGCCCGGGCCATAGACATTTAAGCCTTGACAGTGACAAAACGAAGGTGATAGGTAATGTATTCAGCTTTCCTGCAATAGTGTCAATGACCTAATGCAACTAGTGAGACGAAGCTGGCCGCTAACAAACAAAATGGAAACGTCATTTTATTTTTTTCTCATTCAATAGGAGAAAACTAACTACGACTGAGTCTATACCGTCTACGACAATTTTTCCTGTTTCAAACGATATTTTTAATACTTGGGTCGAGTTTAAGAAATATGTTCAGATTAGTCCAGCTGTTTCAGAGTTCAGGACTTTTTATAGTAATACTTTCAGAATTTTCTTCCCTTATAAAGCCTTGTTTTTTAATTAAAATCGATTGCAACATTTTTAAAACTCTTTTTTATGACATAATCCCACAATGCCGATAACGCACTTGTAACGCCTCCGGTCTTCCCAGTGTCCATGGGCGACGCCGGTTGCTTACCATCAGGTAATCAGTCTGCTCGTTTCCCTGCTTATTCCATAAAAAAAGATGATTACAATCTATATAATGTAGGTACATATATCACGTAATTAATTAGAAAACCATATAAGTAAATAATTTATTACCACCAAGAAAAACTATAAAGTTGCCACAATTTCCTACAAATGCTGTAAGAAAGGACTTAATAGTTCATTTCTTAACTTCGTGGGAAAGAAAACGAGGGAAAATGTATTTACATCAATGGGAACGGCTGTTATGTACAAGAACATAACTTTGAGAAGTATTACAATCGTTACACTCGACATGTGATAATCATCTTTTATTCATTTATTTATTTATTTATCACTAGCTGACCCGGCAACCTTCGTACTGCCTAAATTGTTTTTCTCACCTTTTAAACCTTCCCTGAACGTCCACGAACATTTCAAAACCAAAATTAGGCAAACCGGTTCATCCGTTGTCGAGTTTTAGCGAGACTAACGAACGGAAATTATTTTTTAATTATATAGATTACTAGCGGACCCAACAGACGTTGTCCTGCATATCCACTTGAATGTATAAACAAAAATTCATTCAAATTAGTTCAGCTGTTTAGGATATATAACCTAAACATCGACTGCAGCGTCATCTGCCGGGCTGATTTGTGAATCTACTCCTTGAAGACACACAAAAAATTTCATCGAAATCGGTCCAGTCGTTTGAGAGAACTTCAGTGACATACACACTCACAGAAGAATTATATATATATAAAGATATCTAGGTATACCAGCTGCTTTAGGTAAACCGGCCTTTAGGGCCGATTTTTTAATCATTCGTCAATTGTCAAATATTCAAACTGTCATCTGTCAATTCCACCTGTCAATTCAACGGCCAAGTTACACAACATTATAACAATAATAATAACGAAATCGCATTAAGGAACCTTAGACTTGGCACGACTTTGTTATATTTCATTACTTTTTAGAGATAAACTAGTAGCTCCATCGCGACTTGGCTAATTTTTTACAGAATGTTTTTTGTGGGATTACACTTCTTTTTGTAGAAACGTGAGAATATTAATTTATTTTATTAGATTTTTTTATTTGACACATTTTTTCTTTTTATGAGTATTTTTTTTTAATTATTATCTACAAATCTTACTTTTCTTTATTTCCGGTTCTGATTCTTGTACAGTATCAACAGTTTTTCGTATCGCCCATTCGCGTTCCCTATTATAGCAAAATAGCCATAAAAATACGTCACGAAAATAACTAAAACAGTCATTCTGTACTCCTAAGAACTGAATACCCATAAAAACACTAACCGTCACTTTAGTCCTACAAGCAATTTAAGCAAAAAGAACACTATTACAAATTCCTTTAGGTACTAATTACGATGCGACCGCAAGATATTTTAACCCGTGCAGAAATTGCGGTACCAGCAGAGCTACGTGCCGTGAAGGTTTATAACGGTAAATAAACACAGACAGATGGTTAGGAACAGCTCTAGAACTCAGTATTTGTAACAATTGCTTCTTATATTATACTGAGATAAAAAAGAACGAAAATCCGTTTATTACAATGTGATACACAGGACAATAAAACATTTATATACATATATATAAAACATATTACGTAAAAACAAAAATACTAAACGTTGCCCCACACTAGGATGTTCTCCTGTGTCGTGGGTGCGTTTACAAACATACAAGTTTACATACACATGACACTCAGACCCGGAAAAACAATCTGTGGATTACACAAAGAATTGTTCCGTGCGGGAATCGAACCACCAGTTGCCCATCCACGGCGCCAACCGTGCAGCCAATACTACACTACACTAACACTTTTAATTTTTTTTGTTTTTTTTTGGCTACCAATACATCTTGCATAAATTTTAGATACATTCTACGTATAAAATGTACATAGAAGTGACGTCACGCGACATTTGACATCAATGTTGAAAGAATAATTGAGGCTCACCACCGGTTAATTATACTACGGTACTGAGGAGTATAACTTGCCACTATGCTTGGCGTTTGTGGACTATGAAAAAGCCTTTGATTCGATCGAGACCTGGGCGGTGCTGCAGTCTCTCCAGCGATGCCATATCGACTACAGATATATCGAGGTGCTAAAGTGTTTGTATAGAAACGCCACCATGCGCATCCGACTCCAGGAAGATAGCACGGAACCAATCCAATTGCAGAAAGGCGTGAGACAGGGAGACGTGATTTCTCCGAAACTGTTCACCAACGCATTGGAGGACGTTTTCAAGCTTTTAAACTGGAGTGGACTGGGCATCAATATCAATGGCGAATACATCACACACCTCCGCTTCGCCGATGATGTAGTCATCATGGCGGAGTCGCTGGAGGATTTAAACACCATGCTCAGCGACCTCGATATCGTCTCCCAACAGGTGGGTCTTAAAATGAACATGGACAAGACCAAAATCATGTCAAACGTCCATGTTGCACTGTACCGGTCATCGTTGGAACGATATCCTCGAAGTTGTAGACCACTACACATACTTAGGGCAGATTATACAGCTAGGTAGGTCCAATTTCGACAAAGAGGTCGCCCGAAGAATCCAACTTGGATGGGCAGCGTTCGGGAAGTTACGCGAAATCTTCTCATCGAAAATCCCTCAGTGCCTAAAGACCAGGATGTTCAACCAGTGTGTGTTGCCGGTGATGACGTATGGTACCGAGACGTGGTCCCTGACCTCTGGCCTTCTGGAGAAGCTCAAAGTCGCTCAGCGTGCGATGGAGAGAGCTATGCTCGGGGTTTCTTTGCGCGACAAAGTCCGAAATATGGAGATTCGCCAAAGAACAAGAGTTACCGACATAGCTCGCAAAATCTGCAGACTGAAGTGGCAATGGGCAGGCCACGTCGCTCGAAGGACTAACGGCAGATGGGCCAGGAAAGTCCTTGAGTGGAGACCACGGACCGGAAGACGAAGCGTGGGCAGACCTCCCGCTAGGTGGACCGACGACATCGCCAGAGTTGCGGGGAGCCAGTGGATGCGGGTGGCGAGTTGTCGTTCGACGTGGAGGGCTAAGGGGGAGGCCTTTGTCCAGCAGTGGACGTCTTCCGGCTGTTGATGATGATGACCGGTTAATTCATGCTTTCAATAATGAGTAACGAAAAGTGAAAATCAAATACTTTCGCCTGGCCCTTAAACCTATAACCTTGACCTTAACTTTACTTGCTGGTAACTATTAAACACGAGCAAGGTCCCTCTCTATTTTATTTAAGTGCAATACAACGTCAAATGTCTTCTCTAAGAACATACAAACGTTTATGTTTTTTAGTCGCAAAGGAAGAAATCCCCTGTGAAAGGCAATTCCAGTGTTACTATTATAAAAAAAAAATTTAATCCCAGCCCAACCTAAGTTTCCAAGACAACAGTCGGAATTTAGACCAACGCAATCTCATTAATAACTTATTTAGTTGTCCTATAGGACACATTATGAATAACGTACTTTTTTTAAGGGGGGAAAATCATCGAATGACAGCTCCCGCCTGGGTGAGGCGGGAGGGAGTGTCAGACTCCAACTGATTAAAAACCACCCCGTTCCTACTCCTGCACTTCGAGCTTAAGCCCCGGTAACCCGTTAGGTTCTCCGCGACTCTTATAAGAGTGTAAAGCTAAATTTATAATTACTATTATAAATGGGAAAGTGAGTTTGTTTGTTTGTTTGTTTGTTCCACTTTCACGCCATAACTTCTAAACCGATTGCTTTGAATTTTTGCAGATGTATAGTTAGAAGTCCGGATTAAATAATAGGGTACTTTTTATCCCGGAAAATTTTGGTATTCCCGAGGGAAAACAAAAGAATTGGTATAGATGGCGCTGTGTGTATTGGTATACGTCACATTGGCTTCTTATCCTTTTGTGACGCGAGCGAAGCCGCGGGTAAAAGCTAGTATAATAATAACGTACTTATAACTACATAACAGACAGACACACACAAATGAAATTCCAACAACAATCGTTTAGTCACGGAAACTCACGCAATTTTTGAGCAAATAATTTCTAATTTCTCCCGCCGAGCCCACGATCGGTGGCGTGACGTCGCGTAATCGTCGCGTAACAGTTACGTCGAACTGTTAAAGCGTTAGCGGTATACCTACATATTATAAGACCAGTTTGAAGCGGTTTATGATTGCGATTAACGCAGTTGGTTATCAAAATGAAACTGGTTAATCTTATGTTGTGATAATCACATTTGAGTGTAACGGTGTTGGATCATAACGTGTGCTACTATAGACAGGGATCAGATCAAAACATTTTTTGTAAGGAATAAGCAGAGAAACGAGCAGACGGATCACCTGATGGTAAGCAATCGGTGCCGCCCATGGACACCCAAAACACCAAGACGTTACAAGTGCGTTACGGCCTTTTGGGAATTGTGAATTTGATAATTGCGGAGGATTTGGGGATTCGGGAGACTAGGGAGGGGGGTAATTGGGACATTACAGGAGATGCAATCACTGACCGAGTCAGAGCATTGATGCGTACTGAAACACCAACAAGATCAACATGACCATTCTCTGCAGGACTATGGGTTCCTACCACGTGCAAATTGACGTCACGAAAATCTTCATTACTAACGGAGTATCCGTACGCATAATCCGTCCTGATTAATCAATCCTTCTCCATCCTTTAGACAACGATAATAAATATATTAAAAACCCTTCAAATATATACTAATCGTTTTAGTAATTAGTCTCAACGGTCCTACGAGCCTCTATATTAGTCCTAATATATTCTAAAGATATCATTAATATGAGGAAAAAAGGTTAGAAATAATCAATAGTCTTAATGATTGTAATAAAGAATATAATTCTCATTAAGACTTAAAACACGCGTCGTAGTCATGGGACACTATTCGTTATAGTTTTCCTGTATTTTAGAATTAGTCAAAAAAACATTGTCTTTATAAAGATTTTTATCTGTATATTTAACTGTCACAGCCTTGAAACTTTTTTTTATACTACGTTTAAGTAGAAGCAAATCCTACAAGCCGCCGAGCCTTAATTTTGTTTAGCAAGACCGAACCCAACAAAAGTACTAATCCTAGACAAATAGTTAACATTTTTTGTGACTTTATACATAGTGTTTGGTCAATATCCAAATTTGTTTTAAGCGGTAACTACTACAGGAGCAAACGGGCAGACAGATTACCTACTGGTAAGCGATCAACGATGTCCATGGAGACTATAATACCTACCACAAGAGTCACAAGTATATGTGGGAGAGTCATGCTTCAGCACGAATAGACCGGAGTGATACCACGGCCTCATAAAATACCAACGTGAAACGCTTGCGTTGTGTTTTGTCATGTGAGTGAGGTTACCGGAGGCACAATTACCCCCTTCCCCAAACTCTCCAATCCCCAAATCTTCAACAATCCTCAAATTCCCAATCCCTCAAAAAGATCGGTGAAGCACGTGTAAGGTCTCTGGTGTTCCAGGTGTCCATGGGCGACGTCAATTGCTTAGCATCAGGTGATCCGTCTGCTCGTTTACCGGCTTATCCCATAAAAAAGTGCGTTACCAGCTTCTACGTAATACCATTTTTTTTAAGTTTGTACTTCGAAAGTGGTATCAGTACTGAAATGCTGCAGGCGACAGTTCATTCCTAATCCTCAAGTCTGTCTCCAATTGGTCAAAATTGGCATATCTTATAAAAGAGCTCTTATCCTGTATGTTCCTTCTATTGTATCATTGTCACTGGACATTCAGGTTATAGACTTATTGATATACAAAAGAACCGGTATTAAGGACCAAAGAATAAAAAGACTGGTCGGTAATATTTATAATCGTTATAAGAGAATCTACTTATTAGACTAGCTACTTCCGCGTAGTTCCTCCAGGGGGCGTACTCTTGAATCCAATTCCGATCGATCGACATTGGTATTGTGAAATTTCGTACTCTTATCAGTTTAGATCTGTTTTTCAAATTTTGATATAATTTGGTCTATCTATTGGATCAAAGACCAAATCATGATCTTAGCAATGCAGGTCATTTTTGATGACCGGTGTTATGCTTATTAGTAGATAATATCAAACATTAAAAAAAACCGTTACCCACACTAAGATTTTCTCCTTAGGATTTTCTCCTGTATCGTGGGTGTGATTACAAACATACAAGTTCACATACACATGACACCCAGACCCGGAACAACAATCTGTGGATCACACAAAGAGTTGTTTCGTGCGGGAATCGAACCCGCGACACGTTGCGCGGCAGTCAGTTGCCCATCCACCGCGCCAACCGTGCAGTCAGCATGTATAAAACATGTGTATTATAGTCTCAATAACCCATCTCTCAGTTGATTGGACTATAGAAGTTAAAGGTTAAAGGACTGCCTCATTGGCCGCAAGTGCGACTGCCTGGCAAGGGGTCTCGGGTTCGATTCCCGGGTCGGGCAAAGTATTACTGGGTTTTTCGTAAAATTCACAGTAGTAGCACGGAGTCTGGAATTGTGCCCGGTATATGGCAATAGGCTCACCCCCTTTTACATGGGACTCGTAACATAAATAGTGAAAAAGTTAGTGTTACATTGTGCAGTGGCATAATGTACACCTCTATCCTACCCCTTCGGGGGTAAAAGGCGTGATGTTATGTTATGTTAGGAGTTAAAATTTTGATGAAAGTTCCATACAAAATGTGCCCAAATCAACCAAATCCCAACAAACAGACCGATTGTTCAGAATTTTCACACTCGGAACTTAATTAATTACAATCCTTAAATACTATACATTGCCACACCAATTTGCACCTTATACGTATTAGTTATAAAAACCAAAGTTTTACGTACCCAGTTAATTGTTAATATTTAAATACTAAAATATCTATTGCCACGCCAATTTGCACCTTATACGTATTAGTTATAAAAATCAAAGTTTTACGTACCCAGTTAATTGTTAATATTTAAATACTAAAATATCTATTGTTACGCCAATTTGCACCTTATACGTATTAGTTATAAAAATCAAAGTTTTACGTACCCAAGTTAATTGTTAGGAAAGTATTTCCAATTATGAAACTTCCGCCTTAAGCATAAGTATTACATTAGCTTGTAAAAAATATAATTTATTCCCATTAGTTACAGTCAATCGCTATAACTAGCATGTAATTGCATAATTAATACACATACATACATACAAACACGTACCTACTATGTACATACATACATAATTACTGTAATCACAAGTACCTACCTATCAAGTACTATCGTATGTACCTATGTCTTTCAATATTTACGGATAATTAAAACGTATCATTTATTTACAATTCGATACCAATTTGGACTCTATGTTGGATATTTTATCTCCATTCCCAGAAGAGAAGAGTTTTCCGTTAGAAAATGTCTAATAACTGATCTCAATACAAAAATGTTGGATCATTTACATTCTTTGGATGACACTAATTCTATTGTATCATAATTCATAACATAACATCACGCCTTTTACTCCCGAAGGGGTAGGCACAGGTGCACATTATGCCACTGTACAATATAACACCTACTATTTATGTTAGGAGTCCCATGTAATAGGGGGTAAACCTATTGCCATATACCGGGCACATTTCCAGACTCCGTGCTACTACTGAGATTTTTTTAAAAACCCAGTAATACTTCGCCCGACCCGGGAATCGAACCCGAGACCCCTTGCCCGGCAGTCGCACTTGCGACCACTCAGCCAACGAGGCATTCTGTTGAACTTCTGTCAAAAACTTAGATCGAGCCAGACGTCGCTTCCTTCCTATCAGGAAGTCATTGGGGAAGGCCTATGTTTAGCAGTGGACATCTTATAGCAGATAGGATATGAGGGATGAGGACATTTGATATCAGCCGTTACCTTACAAAAAAATAATTTTAAATAGTTTGCAAATCACGCTTGACTCAATTTTGAAAATAGAACTTTAGAACTAGGCGGACAAAACATCAATTCATTTTTTTAAATTTTGAATTTCGAACGTTGTTTACATAAACTAGAATGTATTTTTTAAACACGAATCGTTTACTAGCCCTTCTCTAACTACTGGCCACGTGTGAATGGGTCTCACGTTAGTGAAAGTTCATCACATTGAATGATTGTAGTACATAGTAACACAAGTTGAAGATGACTGTCTACTATAAGCATTCATAAAAAAAACTAACAACCTCAGGTGATTAATGTTCTACATTTCACACAATCTGAAAATTAGTTCCTATGTCCAAACCACAAGACCTAGAATCACTTGCACTTTTTTGGCGGGATTGCAAATGACAAATCGGAGATGTAAAGGTATGTAATTACAGTTCACGGACTCAATTAAACTCGACCTCGTCATTGCCCCACAATTAATTTCCCACAGATACTATAATTATTCAAATCCATGAGTTTTATTACACCACTCGTAACACTTGGCATCACATAAAATCTGCTATGTCAACAAAAAAATCGTCGACGCCGGCTATAACATGGAATCCACGTTATCAAATTACGTAATAATAAAATAAACACGAATGTAACAGAAATATGTGAAAAAAATTATAGACTTACTTTACAAAATCCTTTTTTGGCAATGATAACAAAAACAACGGTAACATATAAAAGTTCGTTCACTTCGCGGGCACTGTTCGTACACGTGCTCTCACACTGACACACAAACTACGACTGGCCACTCGACTCCACACCTCCAACCTCGTTAAACTTGTGCCGGAATAAAAAGTTAACTTTCTAAATTCGAATTTGCGAATCGAACGGACAGGTGAGTGCTTCACCAGCGGACCGCGGAGTTTATACGTCACTATCGCATGTTGTATTCAGCCAGTGAGAAAAGGGTCTCATTGTTAGCTTTTAACAATAGAGGTCGCGGTGCAAAGGTCCTGCACCTTATATTTTATTGCAATGTACTTTCAACCTTAAAGTTAGTGACTACTTGATTGTAGTTTAGGCCTAAAATTAGACTAGTTAACAATTAAAAATGTAAACAAAAGCAGTAATATGAAGTATTTTATTCTCGAATAAGATAAACAAAAGTGACTTTTACTATTAACGCGTCGAGTACCGTCATTATAGAACAATAGGTTGCGGTCACCGGTGACCGCTTGGTGTTTGACAGTTTAAGTAGGTATATATGTAGCTTATGAGGATACAATAAAAGTGACATCTACATAAGTTAATGCTACATATAGTTATAGGTGCCTGTTATATATAAAAAAATCTATACAATAAATTGAAAAAGATCTATAAACACGATGAAGTTATAAAAATGTGATCGCTTTTCAATTTTCGTTTTATTTTTACAGTCGTAAATAAAATTAAAATAAAGTTATTGTTACAGCGATGTTGTTAGGCATATACCTATTGTTAAGTATTCAAATTTTAATTATAAAATGTTCGATTCATACTGGCCTTGATGAATTGGTTGTTCGGAGGGGTAAGTGTACCTAATTAATTACCTAATTAATTAATTATTATTAAAAAAAGACAATAAATATTGCACCCATTGCCCCTACGTTGATCGGGAAAAGATGAAGGTACTGAGTTTTACAAAAGTATGACAAACTTTGGAATATTATATACCCGTTTTTTTATATTTAATGGGCAGACGTTTGACCACTACCTATCTCACCTCACCACCGTAAGCGATGATATGGCCTGCGATGGTGCACGACTGCCCATAAGCAACCTATTCACTCAGACCTTGAAGACACCCAGGTTATAACCCTTCAGGAAACACAGACTCCTGTTTTTTAAAACAGTCCCATACCCTACTAATGTGCACACATAAAATTTCACTTAGACAAACAGGCAAATTAAATAAGATGATGGTATACAAATATTAGTTTCGTACCGGAATGAAACTCATGTCTTCATACAATCAGCCTACCATCCGTGCGTGCATGGGTGCCCACTGAAAATCAGTGCTGGGTGACTTGTATGCCTGGCTTACACTGAGTGGGTGATCCTTTCGGCATAGGCATGTTGTCAGCGTCTCTCTTCTATTTCTCCTGTTTTAATTTTTCAACTCTATGTTTTATCACTTCCACTGTCACACCTTTATTGTCTTTTTATATTTTATTTATGCTGCATCGTGTCTGGTGCTGAATAAATGTTTTTTTCTTTCTTTCTTTCATTGAATCAATTTTACTATTCAATCTCCATCAATCCTCAGCTTTAATACTGACAATTCTATATCATATGCCTTTTTCCAATTGAAACTCAACCCTGAAACACAATAACTATGAACTAATTTCAGTTGATCCGAAATTGATCGAAAAAAAGCGTGAGAACACACGCGAGATGTGTAGGATCTTCAATTCGGAAACTTTGAGGGCCATGATGCCAGGCGAAGGTCTACCTTTCACACATTTCGACCAAAATGAACTAACACAAAAAAAGAATGGGAATGAGAAAGAGAAAAAGAAAGCAGAAGAAAAGATTCATATTCGTCCCAGGAGAAAAAGAGACATAAAATCTATAAACCCAGCTCTCAAACCAAAAGATGAAGAAAGAGTAGAAAAGATAGTTGATAAAATATACGATGATTTACTTGAAAAGGGGCATAACATATCTTATAGGCGTAAAGAACTGCCAACAGTAGATGATAAAGGAAAACCGGTAAGTTAGGAAGAAGAAAAGATTAAGAACCTATTAAGCTATTCTGTAAGATGTCAATCCTCAAAGTGAGCTCACATTCTCGCCCGTCATTGGCCAAAATTATTCTCACTTCAAGACTGTTTTGTGTTGCAATGTCTAAAATTATAAAAATATCCAAAATTTCTAGAGAATTTCTGCTTTCGACCTTCAGGCTTTGAATTAAGATCTGTTAATTTCGACCGTAAGTTTCTGTTAGAGTACACCACAGAAATATTATATCTATGGTGTACACTAACAAACTGTCAGAAACAGCTAATAGAAATTTAGTTTACCATCATATGATCCGTATGCTCATTTGCTACTTATTCCATACAAAAAAAAATTTACACTCAACTCTAAAAAAAATTACATCAAGTATGTGTATTCATAATTTAGATTTTTATTACCCTTTGAGTACATTAATTATAGACACAATTAAAGAACAATAGGTTACGGTCACCGGTGTCCTCGCGGTGTTTGACAGTTTAATACATTAAACCAAGCTGGCCAAAAGCCACTTGTCCTAACAATAGGGACGCGCAGTTAATCTCTTTACTCAATTTCCAGATGGCTACCAACAAAACTGGACGAAGATTTCCATTTGCACCCTTCATAATGGAGGGACCAACTACAGATAATATTCAAAAAAATACGTCCTTTGTTGATACTAGACCCCCTCGTTTCCACCACGGCATCATTCCGTACTTCATTGATTCCAAAACTTATGGTATGGTATAAGTAGAAGAAGCTAGAAAGAACCAGATAACATAACATCACTCCTTTTATCCTCGAAGGGGTTGGCACACAGAAGTACACCCACTTTACACTATTTATGTTATAGTCCCATGTAATAGGACCTTCAAACCTTCAAGAAAAGAACGTACTCCTTTTTCAAAGGCCGGCAACGCACCTGTGACTCCTCTAGTGTTGCGGGTGTGCATGGGCGGCGCTGATCGCTTACCATCAGATGATCCGTCTGCTCGTTTGCCTCCTATTCCATAAAAAAAATAGGGGGTGAGCCTATTGCCTGGTACAATTCCAGACTCCGTGCTACAACTAAGATGTTTTTTTTTAAAACCCAGTAGTACTTTGCCCGACCTGGGAACCGGACTCGAGACCCCTTGCCCGGCAGTCGCACTTGCGACCACTCGGCCAACGAGGCAGTCCTTTAACCTTTAACTCCTATAGTTCAATCAATTAAGAGATGGGTTATTGAGACTACAATACACATGTTGTGCACACGTTGACTGCACCGTTGGCGCGGTGGTTGGGCAACTGACTGCTGCGCAATGGGAGCAAACCAACTACTTGCCAACTAGTCAAATTCAATACTTTTTTCGAACTGTCAAAAAAGAACAGTTTTTTTATGAATTTAAACGTACGAGATTGTTTATTGTGACGTCAAATTTTCTTAGCGTCAACCAGCATACTTATTTCTTAAAATGTTGCTGGAAAAATACTAAAATTAATTTGGTCATAAAATCAATTAATGAAAGTGTAATTATTTTAAATTTGAACAGTCAAAATAATTACTTTTGACCTATTGGTAACGTATGTCGCATAATAGGCAATTTAGGTATCTGTAAAATTATTTTGTTGTACAAGGATATCTTTTAAGATACAAAGGGTTCGATAAAATTTAAAAAAAGTCCTAGCGGCTCCGTTTCTTTGCTCCCAAGTATCTGCTTATTCCTGCCCTCATCCCACATGTCTAACTTATGGCATAAAGTATCTCTTTTTCTTCCATTCTCCCTCCTATCCTACACCATAATCTTCTGGTTTCAGACGCTCAACTATCCGAAAAAATACTTGAAGCATTTGATTACTTCGAAAAGGCGACCTGTGTCCGTCTGCAACGGCTTCGAGAAAGGCCGACGGACCAGCAATCGCTGCAAAACGTTATATGGCTGTATATCACCAACCCATCTGGGATTAGACAGTGTGTACATAGTAACGAGAAGGCAGAAATTAAAGGAGTACAGGTTATGCGTCATTTTGTTTTTACGTTAACACCGTCAAAAGGTTACCGCATATAGCCCTGGACGCCCTGGACGCCTACGTACCAAGGACGAATAACTATCGCAATCGTAACGTAATGGTATCGAGTGCGTTCGGCGCTCTGATTGGCCGGCTCCAGTGAACCAACCTGATTGGTTAGTTAACTTAGAACAGCCAATCAGAGCGCTGAACGTCATAAACGTCATAAGTGTAACTCGCGCTCGCAAAACAAAACATTAAAGAATCTAGTCTTAAAGAGTGCAAAAATTTGGGAGAATGAACAAATTTTTATTAATTACTTACGTATTATAAATTAGAGGTAGGCAAACAAGAGTCCCGACAGAATTTGCGAATTACCTAGCGTGTGTCCAGGGTTCTGACTGGATGCAGGAGTAGGAACAGGGTGCCTATTAGTCAGTAAGAGTATGGCACTCCCTCTCACCTCACCCAAGGCAGAAGAAATCATTAGATGATTATCACTCTTAAAGAGTTCACCTAAATCACCATTGGCATAAGACATTTTTTAAACTAAGCTAAATCAATAATTAATTGATTCCTTTTCACCATCAACAGATGATAGTGTTCGGCTATGACTGCATGAGTGTTGGCGACATATCACATGAGATCATGCATATACTGGGTTTCTCACACGAACATACCAGACCTGATAGAGACCAATACATCACTATATTATGGGACCATGTGAAAGAAGGTAAGATGAGGGTTAAAAATTGAGGAATAGAACTATTGTACCCAGTTTTCAGAATAAATCAAACCGAAACGAGGCATGTCATAAAGGCCTACCAAGTCGCGGAGAATCTAACGGGTTACCGTGGCTCCAGCTCATCGTGCAGGAGAAGGAACGGGGTGGTTTTTAATCAGTAAGAGTCTGACACTTCCTCCCGCCTCACCCAGGCGGGATGCAGTCATTCGATGATTTTACCCCCTTAAAAAAAGGCCTACCAGGCATGGGGAAGTCTTTGTCCAGCAGAAGACCGCTTCCAGCTGATAATGATGAAGATGTTATGAAGCGGCTACCAGCGACAATGTTCGCAACGGCATCAATGATGATTATCAAAAAGGACTTGTGAGATTTGGTGGGGTGTTTCGAGCACATCATTTGAATTCACTTATTGTGTAAAGTACATAACTGGCTCTTTTATCTTGTTGCTCTTTTTCTTTATTCACGGAACTTTATTTATCACGCACAACTTTGCATTCAGCGAACCAGTAGCATCAAATAGGTAGCGATTTCAATAAAAAAAATGTTTAATATTTTAGGTTACAAAAAGTTCTTTGAAATACAACATTCGCATACACATCTGGACAACCTGCCGTACGACTACGCCAGTGTCCTCCACTACCCTGCACGAGCATTCTCCAGAAATGGACAAGTCACTATTTTAGCCGAAGTACCTTATTTCAATTTTTATCTAATATCAATAACTACAATCTTACTTAATAAAAACATCTCTGTAATTTACTTGATCTAATATTTCTCTGTTTATCAGACTATGGGCTATTTCTACGTTACCATGGTCGAAACGTTACCATGTGGCATGTTTAGCCCTCTGATTGGATGGATAACTTGAAGCAGCCAATCAGAGCGACGAACGTCATAAACGTGTCGCTCGGGTTAACGTAAAACAAACTCGCTCTAAGCGCTGTAGTGAATTTTTGAAGCATGATAGCTACGTCAAAGCATTTAACTCAATTAATCCACATACAGCTACTTTTAAAGGCAAAGAAACGAAAGAAAATCATAATGATAACATTTTCTTTTCTTTCAATGAGGACCCAATTGTACGAGAGTTCTTTAACGTTGCGTTAAAATTCGGCATTGGTATGCGATTTAAGCCTAGCGTTAAAAACACAACACTGCTTGATAAAAACGTCGCATTTTAAAACCACTGGACGTATGAAACTAACATGCATTTGTTATTTACGAAGGCTGTTTTGACATGTTGTAAAATAACTCCCGTGCGAATGGGGCCCAAGATAAAACCTTCTATCTTTTAATCCCAGCCAAACATCAAAATCGGGCAACGTGAAGGCCTCAGTGAACTGGACGTTGAGAAAGTAAGCATGCTGTATGCCAACGAGTGCGTCAAACGGAATAGAGAATACCTAGTAAAGACATGTCCGAGCGTTGTGAGGACACAACAAGTCGCACAAACTCCAGTAACACAAGACGAAATCGAAGATTACTTTGAAGACAGAGTTTGGCCTTATGGAATCATAAACTATCAATTTAGAGACAGATTGGAATTTTGTAAGTAATTATTCTACACCGACATCTGATACATTTGTGGTTATGCTCAAATCTGGGTGTCTTCAAGGCCCGAGTGAATAGGTCGCTTATGGGACGGCGTGCTCCATCATAGACTGCATCATCGCTTCACTCGGCGAGATAGTGCTCAAACGTCGGCCCATCAAACATAAAAAACCTTTTCTATGTAAGAAGAGGCTTTGCTGAGCAGTGGGAACTTTTAGGCTGTTGATGATGATGTTTAAATTGCCAGTAGAAAACTGTTTGGGCACGGCATATCCACCGCTAATGTTGCTCACTGTATTGTCCCAAGGCCATTCTATGCGTTTTTTTTTTATAAAACCGTTGGCTTCAATTTGGTATCGTCATATATTTTTTCAATTTTATGACGATACCAAATTCAGACAGATTCTGTCAAATAAAAACTGCAGCAAAATCCGTTACGTACTTATAAAGATCTAAGAATACATATTGACCGACAAGGGGACGCGATTTTGTTAAATACTGATTATAATATGTAGTTAGTTACCTATCACATAATACATTCATCTTCATCCATGCCGAGCCAGGGTTTTCAGCTTCTTCCTGCATTAAAATTCACTGGGTGTTTTTCTGATTTTCGAAAAAATCTTAGCATTAATAGAAAATGCAGTAAACTTTAAAAAATATTTGCATCTGATTTTTGAGTCTACTCATCAGTAGGTATCATGTATTTAATTATTACCTTCCTATTATTAAACTTCAAATAGACAACAATACCCTGGCCATTTTTTTTCAAGTTTCAGGTAAAATATAAAATTATTTAATCGCTAGCTACCCCGCGCGATTTTACCTTCGCCCCTATTTATCGCAGCGTGATGCTGTGTGGTTGTGGTATTTGGTAACAATTTTTCTGAAAAATGCATTTGTTTATTTCTTTAAATTATATTAAATTTTAATTACAGCTGCCGAAGAATTAGAAAACATAAATGCAGTAATACGTCATATAGAAAAAGAAACATGCATAGAATTTAGAGACCTGAGTGGTATGATACGTGACGCAGAGGACGAATCTTCTGACACAACGCCAGAAGAGGGAGATGACGGAAAAGAAGATACAGTTGTAGACTCGGATGATCAGACAGTAACTGAAAATGACACCGATAACGGTGGAGGTTTGGATTCGGGCAATGGGAATAAAGATAATACCAATGACATGGATGATGTCGAAGCAGGAAATGAAATACCCAACTTCTTGGATATAGAAGACGGGGACGCACCATACAGAAATATAAATAACATGAACGCTGCCGACAGAGAAAAAGTAATGCTTAATGACATGAATGTAAAAGAAGGAGACAGCAAAGAGTTCAAGGGACCAATAATAGAGAACTTCCTGGATATACTCGACGGAGACGATTCAAGAGCAATGAGAGATAGCCTGACGACTACAGCCACAACTAATAAAAAAAAGTGTGTTAAGTCACGGGATAGGAAAAACAAAAACATTCCACGCAATAATTTAGATAATACTATGATGAAACAGCAAAAGAATTTTAAGGCTGGAAAATCATCTTATGTTGGATCCAAATTGAAGGAAATTATGCTTGATGAAGCTAAAGCAAGTAATATCAGTGCAACTCGTAAGTAACCACAGAACATGCAGTAGGTACAGCTATCCTTTTCTGTCAAATTTCTCTATCTTCAACTTTATTGTATTGAGATACAGTCGAAAACCAAATGAATAAATTTTATAGTTTAGAGTACTACTTTGTCCATACGCTGGCGCAGAAAATTTGTAATTTTTATACCTTTACATTTCATGCTAAGATACTGATCATGCTATTTTCAAACGAGGCAAACGAGCAAACAGATCACCTGATGGTAACCAATTACCGCATAGACACCAGAAGATGTTATAAGGACGTTGCCGATCATTCGGGGGTAATTGCTTACCATCTTACTCATGAAGAAACACTACGCCAGTATTGTTTCATGTACCTGAGCGTACGGTGCGTTGGATTCCGTGCGCGCCTCAAAGAGCCATCAGAATCAGACCACCACGGGACGGAGCCCAATAGGGCTGATGCCGATACGGAGCCGCGGAGAACTTAACGGGTTACCAAGGCTCCGGCTCGAAGAGCAGCAGTAGGAACGGGATGGTTTTTAATCAGTAAGAGTCTGACACTCCCTTCCGCCTCACCCAGGCGAGAGAAGTTATTCGATGATGTTCACCCCTTAAAAGAAAAAAAAAGTATACCTACTTTCACGTCGGTTTGCTGTAAGGCCGTGGTACGGTTCCTTTCGAGCCGGCCCATTTGTGTTTAAGCATGGCTTATACACAGTTGAAATCTACTGTTCTATTTGTGTGTATTTTTTAATAACATCCCAATTCATAATCCCAAAATCAAAATCATACACGAGAAGAATTTTTAATTCCATAATAATAACAAACAAAGAAATTGAAAAATTCATTATGTTTTTTAATCCGTCAGTCGATTCAGAAAGCGTTTGAAATGTAAGCGAAGCGGACTGAAATGCATACTGTTATGAAACTGAACAGTATCTGATGTAACCACGTATGCAGTGCACGCGATGAAAGAAAGTTACTTGATTTTTTTGTTATTAGTCATACACCGCAGTTTTATTAACATTATTATCCTTTTCTAAGTTAGATTCCTGGGTCAGTCATTACTGTTTTTTTTTTATTTCTCAGTAGTAGCACGGAGTCCGGAATTGTGCCCGGTATATGGCAATAAGTTCACCCTCTATTACATGCGACTCATAACGTAAATAGTCATAAGTGGGTGTTACATTGTACAGTGGCATTAACTGTCGTAATGTGCACCTCTGCTTATCCCTTCGGATATAAAAGGCGTGATATTACGATAATGATGACACGACGTAGCCAATTAAAATAGAAACATACTATCTCCACCATGAAACTATTAGACCAGTTTAAACATAAGTGTGGGATGCTTTAGCAGGAATAATATGTCCAAGGGAGGCGCTGATCATTTACCATCAGGTGATATATCTGCTCGTTTGCCTCCTATGCCATAAAAAAAATAGGCTGACTCGACCAAAGCAATACCATGGCCTCACAGAAAACCAGGGAGATACAACGTTTGGGTCAAAACACAAATACTTTTTGCTGTGTGAGTGGTGAGGTTACCGAAAGCGTCCCGAGGCCTAATTTCTTCCCTTTCCCAATTTCGCTAATCTCCAAATCTCTAACCCCCGAAAGTATCAGCAACACACTTGTGTCTCCTCTGGTTTTCGCAGGTGTGCATGGGTGGCGCCGATTGCTTACCATCAGGTGATTCGTCTGCTCGTTTACCGGCCCGTCATATAAAAAAGTGTATGCACATTTACACGTCCACTCAACAACTTGTCCATTGGAAATAAAAGCTACATACAGAGCGTCACTTACTACAGTAGACACTATCTAAATTACTATTTAACTAACCACCCAATCTTCTGCTTATTTAATAGAGAAGAATTCAACTACCAGAAAGAAGCGTGCAATTCAATTGTCGCCTGCCAGAAGACACGCCACCTTCTTTGTGCAGTTCACCCGTTCTCCTCTCCCTGGGTGCCAATGTCCTCATCCAGGGAAACCTGAAGGAAAATATGTAATTACAAACATCCTTACTAATATTATAAATCGGAAAGTGAGTTTGTTTCTTTGTTTGTTTGTTCCACCTTCACGCCGTAACTACTAAACCGGTTGCTTTGAATTTTTGCAGACATAAAGTTAGAAGTCCGGATTAAATAATAGGGTACTTTTTATCCCAGAAAAATTTGATATTCCCGAGGGAAAACAAAAGTATTAGTATAGATGGCGCTGTGTGTATTGGTATATGTCACATAGGCTACATTTTTATCCTTTTGTGACGCGAGCGAAGCCGCGGGTAAATCTAGTTTCTATATAAACACCTTTAAATTAATCTTATATTATCTTATATACTCATACTTATTATATAAAGCTGAAGAGTCTGTTTGATTGTTTGTTTATTTGTTTGTTTGGACGCGCTAATCTCAGGAACTACTGAACCGATGTGAATAATTTTTTGTGTTGGATAGTCCATTTATCGAGGAAGGCTATAAAACATCACGCTATGGTCAATAGGCAGCGAGCAGAGCGGGTGAAGCCTTGAGGAAATAGCTAGTTGAAAATAACGGTTTACACGTGAAATCAGAGCTAAACAGAGGTCTTAGTACGAGTTTGTTTTACGTTTAAAGTAATCGTAACGAGTACGCGTTCGGTGCTGTGATTGGTTGGTTCATTGTTGCCGGCCAATCAGAGCGCAGAACGCGTACTCGTTTCGAATACTTTAAACGTAAAACAAACTTGTACTAAGGCCTCAGCATGCATGACGCGGCGACGACCTTGCTCATGAATGAGGGTCCCGATGTGACCTGAAACAAATAGAGCTTTTTCACCATTTAAGTAATTTCACTTCTCTCATTATTTACTATCACATTGTTAGTTGTATTATGGACTTTTAACCTTATCCCCAAAAGGCTGGTAACTTGTAACGCCTCTGGTGTTCCAGGTATTCATGGGCGACGCCGATGGCTTACCATCAGGTGATCCGTCTGCTCGTTTACCGGCCATAAAAAAAACTTTTGCCTGAAAATAACGACGACCGGGCTAAATGTTGTAATTGACCAAACCATGTTCGTTTCATCAATAGCTATGACCGTCCACTGCTGAACTATGGGCGTATTATACAATTCTTACAGTTGAATTGAAGTTCAGATCTCTTGGCAATTTATCCTTCAATCTAAATGACCACATGGTTGAGGGTTCAACGGGGCTGCGATATACAAGGTGTAGTTTTGAAACTGTGTCATTTTTCGGGGGCATGTCACAGAAGTCATAAAGGTTCAATGTAAAAGAAAGTTTCGGGCCAATAGTTAAAAATACGGCTATAATAAATAGTTTAAGTTCGACAGTATTTCAGAATAAGCAATAGCAATGTTTCTTATTGGAGTTTTATGGAATTAGGAATAATATCAATTACATGTTTGAGTTTGTGTGTATCAAGCCGCGTTATAAAGCTAGTTACAAAATGGCGGCGTGTACTTCGGACTTACGGATTTCCGTAATTTCAGAAAAATGATAAATATTTACCTACAATTTTTTTTATTGATTCGGACTCGGAATCGATATCCGAGTTACCTCCTAGAAAATGACGCGGTTTTAAAACAACACCTTGTATAGGTTCGGATTATTCTCAATCAGTCTCCAATAACAAAAATTGTAACAGCCTCTCAGGTTCAGCTATTAACATATATATTCCAGGTAGTAGCCATAAACTCGGACTGCTTCAACTCTGTGAATGACCTGCTGCACTTGTTCGTGCATATCCTGGGTTTGGATCACCAGCACAATATGTACGACAGGGATAACTACCTCCACATCTTATGGGATGAGTTAACTGAAGGTACCGACACAAATGGACTATTCTTTAGAAGTATACCAATAGTTTAATAGACAGTGTATCAAAATTAAAAATGTATTATTCCGTCTGTTAGACAATGAAAAAATATTAGACACATATTTTTTTTTTTTTTGTTGTATAAGAAAACAATACTTAGATATAAATAGGAGTTAAGTTTAGAAGTGACTAGAGATCGTTACGTCACACTACCCTATATGTAGTATTTAAGTAAATCGTGATATGATTCGATATTTAAAATCAATATATCATCGAAAGTATTTAATTTTGTAAGAAAAAAAATACGTGTCTAATGTATTAAAATAACCTACCAGTCGGACATTAAAATAAAATTTACAATCCTACCCTATTCCATTTTCAACCAAATTGTCACTTTTTTAAAGTTGATTTCTGTTAATTCTTATTCTAATGATAGCTTAGGCTTGGTTCTATTCTTAGTTAATTTTAAAAGGGCCAATTTTCAATGCTCAGGTAAATTTTAAATAAGGAATAACTTTGAATATTTGACAATTCTTCTACTTAAACTGTCAATTTTATTCGACAGTTAAGAATTAACTGATGATTGAAAATTCGACCCTAAGGGAACTTTGAGAATGAATTACATTGTACTGTTTTGAAACCATCCATCTACCATTGATATATAATAAAATTCTCGTGTTACAGTTTTTGTTACCATACTCCTCTGAAACGGCTTGACCGATTTTGATGAAATTTTTTGTGCTCATCCGGTATCTATCCAAAATCTATTTTTCATCCCCCTAAATGTTCGGGGTAGTCCACCCCTAAATTTTTTATATAGCAAAACAACGTTTGCCGGGTCAGCTAGTATTTGTATAATATATCTCACAGGAAGTGTACCTACTGTAGACTTTGTCTTTTTATTTTCAGGAAATAATACGTCCT
Source organism: Spodoptera littoralis (assembly GCA_902850265.1). Classification (NCBI taxonomy): domain Eukaryota; kingdom Metazoa; phylum Arthropoda; class Insecta; order Lepidoptera; family Noctuidae; genus Spodoptera; species Spodoptera littoralis. The sequence continues at coordinate 3,705,151 of LR824553.2, read as the reverse complement.
CATTGTTTCCTGTCTATTCTTTTTGACCAAGAGACAACATACATAGATACTATTGGTAATTTCCATTTTTGTACAGATATAAAACAAGAAATGAAAACCAAGCTCAAACCAGCTGCCTCCGTCGGTTTCCCCTACGACTACCAGAGCGTCATGCACTACCCCTGGCTGCAGATCAAGGATGGAAAAACTAACATCATGTATCCTATATGGGTAACTTTCATTTTGCTTCACTAATACGTGCTAATTCTAAGAAAGGGCCTACAAGTATTACCAACCCGCATTGAGCAAGCGCGGTGAGTAATGCTCAAACCTTCTCCGCGTGAGAAGAGGCTTTGCTCAGCAGTGGGCACTTTATAAGCTGTTTATGATGACATTGTATTATATATTATTATCCGTACTAAAATATTAGACGTATGTAGGTAATTACGCCTAAAGCTATAAACAAGTCGGACAAGGCAATGATCCAATGAGCCAAGAAGGGCATCAACGGATACGCTGTAGCTGTAGCCGTCTGGGTGAAAAGTCAGTAGAAGGTCCAATAGTGAAGACCTCTGGCCCTTCACATCTGAGATTCGCGTGGGCGCGGTAACCAGTTGTGTCAGGCCAGAAGCAAGGGCAAAGTCGTGGACAGATCTCCCCGCGTGGTCAGTGTTACTGGAACAAAGCCTATCCTCCAGCCCAGGGTGAGGCGACAGACTGTAACTGACTAAAAACCACTCTATCCCAACACCTGCTTAAAGCCGGAGCCCCAGTAATTTCTTACGATTCGCTTAATTGACGTAATTCGCCACATCAGAGTTACTCACGCTATGTGGATCCTACGGAATCTATTTCTACCTATAATTCGAGGCGTGGGAGCTTCAAAGTCAACAACTCCTGATGATGGTTCGTGGAGGAGCCAAACATATGTTGAGTGTGGTTCGAGTAGTTCGTTGCATGTCGTTTGTGAGTTTTGAGTGAGTGTTTATCTGCAGCCGGGAGGGCGGTGCTGCATACTGCAAGCTGCAAATTCATTTCTTCAGCGGAATAAACTCTAAATATTTTCTCAGTTGTTATATAGTGTAGCATGGATTTCTGCAAAGTAACACTTGATTTCATTCTACCTCATCCTCATCATCATCATCAACTGCCTATAAATGCCCTCTGCTGAGCAAATACTCTTCTCACACGGAAAAGATTTAAGCATTAATCACCACGCTTGCTCAACGCGGGTTGGCGATTACAGACTTATAATTAGAAATTATACCTAGTTTCCTCACGATGTTTTCCTTCACCGTTTGTCAGTGGTGTCTAGATAATCTTAGAAAGTACATATACCTCGGAAAGAGTCACATTGGTATTTGTCGTTGGTAGGTTTCACACCCGCACTCTCATGCATGAGAAGCGGGCGTCTGAAACCTCTGGGCCACCACGACATAATACACTATTCTACCCATAATAATGTGCCGCGGAGAACTTAACGGGTTACCGGGGCTCCGGCTTGAAGTGCAGGAGTAGGAACGTGGTGGTTTTTAGTCAGTAAGAGTCTGACACTCCCTGTCGCCTAACCCAGGCGGGAGAAGTCATTCGATAATTTGCAATTAATCTAATGTACTGCAATATTTCTATTTCCAGAACGATGGCTGGGCTATGGGCAATTGGCAAGGTCTGAGCTCAGCAGATGTGCAGAAACTAAATCTTCTCTACTTCAAGCAGTGCGTAGATAGGAGACAACACGCTGAGAAGATTGAATTACTTCGACAGAAGAAGAAAAATAAGTAATTAAACGGTCTTTTGCGAATAAATGTAGTATTTTAATTCTTCGCGATATCGTTATAACAGAGAGTACGATTATGTTTTGATCGAAACAAGACCGCGTTCAGCGCGTTCTGATAGGTTGGTTTATTGTAACCGGCCAATCACAGCGCCGAACGCGTATTCCTTACGGTTACTTTAAACGTAGAACTAACTCGACTTAAGGCCCTAGACATCATTAAGGCTGGTATTATAGAACCATGCTCGCTCAATTCTCACGTACAGCTAAAAAGGGATACAAATACATTTATCAGATATGTGCATCTCTTTCTAATTGAGTATGCTCGATCGAGCAGACATCCTCGCTTGAGTATCGTTCTATAATACCGGCCTTAGTTGTACAAGTAATGATTTCGAACTTCATCAACATCGTTCAAGCCATAGACATGAGTGAACAATGAACTTATTGAGTTGGTCACTGACACAATAACTTTAACACTTATCAAGGAAAATTGAAAGAAACTCACCATAAACAATAGATGCATACATGTAATTTCAGAACATTCTGTTTATATTTTATAGATTATCTATATATATAAAAGAAAGTCGTGTTAGTTACACCACTTATAACTCAAGAACGGCAGAATAGATTTGGCTGAAAATTGGTAGGGAGGTAGCTTAGAGTCAGGAGACCGACATAGGATACTTTTTAACCAATACTTTTTTTTTACTTTTTACCGAAAATCACGAATGGGGACGGGAAAAAATGGGATTACGCGTACGAAGTCGCGGGCAGAAGCTAGTGTAATATAAACAATGCCGCATTCGAATTATAAAATTCAAAGAAGTGTGGGAGAGCCATGCTTCGGCACAAATGGGCCGGCTCGACCGGAGTAATACCACGGCTTCATAGAAAATCGACGTGAAGCAACGCTTGCGTTGTGTTTTGTCGTGTGAGGTTACCGAAGGCCCAATTATTAATTGTCCCCTTCCCCAATCTCCCCAATTCCTGAATCTCTAACGATCCTCAAACTTGTAACGCCTTTGGTGTTCCAGATGTCCATGAGCGACGTCGATTGCTTACCATCAGGTGATCCGTCTGCTCGTTTACCGGCTTATGCCATAAAAAAAATAGAAGGGTGCATTTCCGAAGAATGAAAATTAAAATCTAATTAGTCCGTCAGTTAGATAATGAAAAAATATTAGACACGTATTTTTTATTTTCTCGTATAAAGTTACAATACTTAGATAAAATGGATTTAAGTTTAGGAGTGGGAGGTCGTTACGTCACAAAGTGCTACAAAATGTAGCGTATTGTGATGTCACACGATATTTAATACTTATCGTCGAAAGTATTTAATTTTGTGAGAAAAGAAAAAATACGTGTCTAATGTTTTAAATTAATCTAATAGCCTTTTTTTTTTTTTAAGGGGGGAAAATCATCTAATGACTGCTCCCGCCTGGGTGAGGCGGAAGGGAGTGTCAGACTCTTACTGACTAAAAACCACCCCGTTCCTTCTCCTGCACGTCGAGCCGGAGCCCCGGTTACCCGTTAGGTTCTCCGCGACTCCGAATCGGCATCGGCCCTATTGGGCCCCATCTGTGGTGGTCTGATGGCTCTTTGAGGCGCGCGCGGAACGCGCCGCGCCGTACGCTCGGGTCTGTTTCTGGTCGGACGGGGAGCCACCCATGCTCGCCGTCCGCAGGCCCGCGCTTACGGTGGCCGGAGATCGTCCCGCGATCCCCGACGCCCGGTGTGTCCTTCGCGATGGCTGGGTTGCGAGGAGGCAGCGCTTCGCTGCCTCACGCGTCCCGCCTCCTCCTTAGCTAGCATGACTGCTTCGCAAAAGGAGGAGACGGCATCCCAGTCCCCCTCGCTCCGCATCATGGCCTGCACTAGGCCCGGACGCGAGAGGTCGCCATCGCCGATCACTTCCCTGAGGGCACGGCGGTGCTCAGCCCACGCAGGGCATTCCGCTACGGTGTGTTCCACCGTGTCCTCAGGGCGGCCCTCGCAGTGATGACACCCGGGCGTTTCCTCCCGCCCCATCAGACACAGGTACCTCCCGAAACTTCAATGTCCGGTGAGGACCTGCGTCAGGCGGTAATCTAATAGACTAACATTAAAATAAAGTTCAGTCAACTACCGTGTATGCGTGTAACGACAATAACCACCAATAGGTATCTTAGAATGAAAACAATAGAATCAAGGATTCCCAATGGATCTTTAAGAAGGTCACAAAAATATGCCATCTATTTCTGTCAAGAACTTTTAGTATTCGGGTAAAAAGCAGTCTGTGTGTTTTTCAAGAATCAAGACTATAATCTACCTACTTCTATGAGGCTAATGCCGGAATACTGAAACGTAATTTTAAGTCGTGCTCAAATATCGTGCCATCTCTGTCATTTTACAAAGAATTTGTAGAGATAGAACTATACTTAAGTACGACTTAAAATTGAGTAGCGTTTCAGTATTCCGACATAAGCGCATTATTTTTCATCCAGCCGTCCTGGCGTGATTAAGTAAGAATATATATCCAAACTTTGGCATTATAATGATGTTAGGTTAGGCTGCAATTGCAATTTGCAGACTGATTGCAATATTGAGAACTGCAATTTGCAGTTGGAATGTGATCCGTCTATCTAGAACCTTAGACAGTGAGTGCAAGATACTGCCAATAAACAAAACAATATATATAACATCTAGTAGAACTTATATTCGAGTTACAATTTATTTGGTACATTATTCTGGGATACGTTTTTCTTCGAATCAAAATGCTCTTTGTTAACCATTGACTTGGGTGATGGGTTCATTTGTTTTGTTGTATGAGATCCGTTAACATATTGTCCTCCTTGACGGCCTTGATCATCTGCAAAGTCTTGGTTGTCTTGATTATTATCTAAATTGTCACCATTTTCTGGACCGTCTTGACCTTCTGTATCGTATTCATCTCCTTTACTGTCTTGACCGTCTTTACCACCTTCACCGTCTTCAATTACTGTCCCGTCTCCGTCGCTTGCACCGTTTTCACCATCTGAACCGTCTTGGCCATCTGAACCGTCTTGACCATCTGAACCTTCTTGACCATCTGATCCGGCTTCACCTTCTCCCATAACAGCCTGACAGGTTTCATACAGTTTCCTCACCTTACGTTTGTTGCAATCGTGACCATAAGTTAATTGAAGCTTCATAACGTCTAACTGAGAAAAATGAACTGTTTCTGATTGCTTAATTTTCAAGCCGTGTACCTGAGAATCAATTAAACATTTTCATTACGCCATAAAATTTCCTTTTACTTTCACTACTGATTGTAATTGGTGGAAAGACAGTATGCCCAACTATTTAGCAAAAAGATTTCATATAAAATCCCGTGATTGGGCAAAGGCTTGTTTGAATTCTTATAAGTATGTATCACGAAAGGCGGCAAGCCCTGGCGGAATACACGAGATATGGCTTACTCAACTTCATGTGATTTATGTCATTATTGGCAAAATATTTGCTGATATACCTCTGCCTATTTCACAAGGAAGGTACGCAATAGTACCTTCATCTTCTTCATAGGAAAATCATCCAACGACTTCTCCCGCCTTCGGTGAGGCGGGAGGGAGTCTTAGACTCTTACTTGAGTTAAGTTAGTTTCTTTAATAAAGTAAGTACGGCAGATTACAAAATTTGAAAGTGCATAGATATATTGACAGCTTAGTTGCTCAATTTAAATGTTTAGTAATTGTTACGCCGTGAAAGTTTATTAATAGTTTAAAGCCGATTGAGGAAATATATTCCACAATTTTATTATGATTTCATAAATCCTTGTTCAAGCATTTTCATGTGTGCATTTTCATTTCAAGCAACACAGATTTTTGCAGATACAATAAAAACTACTGCCTTCTTTGTTAGATATGCCCCTTAGTTTTAACACACTCGCGACAAGAGTTACCCCTACTCTGGCAGATGACAAATGTATAAGAATACACGCAGAGAATACTCAGTCATCATCATCATCATCATCATCATCATCATCATCATCATCTTCAACAACCACCAATAAGTTCCCACTGCTAAGCAAAGGCCTCTTCTTCTCAAATAGAATAGGCTGGAGCATTAATGACCACGCTTGATCAAGGCAATTTGAAACTTATAATTCCTAATTATTAAGTGCTGATTTCCTCGCGATGTTTTTCTTCACTATCTTTATTTATATAGGACAAGCCCGCCACTACTCCCAGAACCGCTGCAACTCCTGTAAGCCAGGATCTACAGTAGATACAACCATGAAAACACGGAACACTGAAGTCCGGCGACATGAATAACTGTCTTGGTTCCCTGGTTTCTTCACCGTATCTCACTGGTATCTAAATAATTTTGGAAAGTGCATATAACTCCATAGAAGTCACATTGGTACTCGCCAAATTTCGAACCCTGGCCTCCTCCAAATCCTCATCCATTAGAAGCGGGCGTTTTAAGCCTCTATGCCACCACGACACTATCACCAGTAATCACACATTCTTTGCCAGAGTCCGTGTTCCCTGAAGGGTATTTTCAACGCCCGAGTAAATAGGTTGCTTATGAGTAGAGGTGCTATATCGTAAGCCCCATCATCGCTTACCACCACACCAGGCCAGATAGAGGCCAAACGTCGGCCCATTACAAATAATGATCACATGGCAATTACGAGTCTTCCGACTTACCAAAGGTACTATAGTAGGTCCTCCATTGCTGCTATAGGCGTGGTCATGGAAGTGCATGATGCTCATGGTATCGTACTCTACCATATCCTTCTGTTCAAATTCACCCCTCGCCCAGAACAGCGACCGGTATTCTGAGGATTTGATTTAAATATCTGACTAGTTCAGTAATTCGGTTATCTGGTGAGATAAAGCAAAGGCGTCACATCAATACTCCATGACTAACTATGCTGGACTGTGAGCCTCCACTACTTTAAGATTGATTGCCATAATTTCCACAACCTCCACACTTGATAGGATTAGTAAAAAGTTCAGGTTTTATCAAAGAGCGCTAATGATGGGTCTCTTTTAAATGTGAATTCCCTCAATCTACTCTTGCGACAACCATGAGAACAGTAGGATCGGTCACAAATATGTTGTACTATGACGTCACCACACGAGAAAAACGCTCCTTTCCTTAAGAAAAGTGAATTAAATTAATGTGATCTCGGGTTCGATTCCCGAGTTGGACAAATTTTACTGGGTTTTTAAATATTCTCAGTGGTAGCACGGAGTCTGGAATTGTGCCCGGTATATGGCAATAGGCTCACCCCCTATTACATAGGACTCAACATAAATAGTGAAAAGTGGGTGTTACATTGTACAGTGGCATTAGGGCACTTAATGCGACTATACAATGCACATCAATCTGCACCACTGCCAACCCCTTCGGAGATAAAAAGTTATGTTATCTTAAGTCCTTGAGTACGACAGTAAGATCAGCTTTGCTCACGTGGTTGTATGTTCGGCCAGAGGACTCTGACATAGTTATTTCGCTGTGGATGGGTGATCTCGTCGTGGAACCCAAGGACATGCATCATCGTATGCAGCATGTCACGTGGCGACATGCACTCGTAACCGATGATCATAGTCTGAATACAATAAAGAAAATTTTAAATATTAACCCCATAAGTCATATACATATTATCTATATACTTCTATACAGATAAATAAAATTGGAGTGTAGGTATTTTCGTAATGTCGGAATAACCGTCTGTTTGTCCTGGTTAATCTCTGAAATGGCTGGACCGATTTGGACGGGACTTTTATTGACAGGTAGCTAATGTACTAAGGAGTAGGTATGTAATGTACGGTCAAGGGTCAAAAGTAAGACTACTATCGGTTGCGCTGCAGCGCTTATACACACATGCACAAGCATATTTTTATGCGTGCGTGTGTTTATGTTTTATGCACATGAATATGAAATTACTCACGCATTGCCGTGTAAACATCACTCACGGTGGCAGTGGAGTTTTGAACTTTGACTGTACATAGGCTACTTTTATGTTAGAAAAACGCCGACGAAGTGACGCTTTCAGCTAGTAATATATATAAAGATGAAGAAAGAAAGAAAAAGAAAGTAAAATTGTTTATTTGCACACCGTCACAAAGTACAATAACAAACAAAAATAAATTATTACAATGAAGACGGCAAAAAAAGGCCAGAGCTCAGCAAAAAGAAGAGTTTGAAGAGTTTATTTGTTTCTTCTTCTTCTTCTTATGGTGCCACTTCATTCCTAAAGGTTAGCTGTCAGCTTTTTGAATTGGTCCTTAATATTGGCCAAGCAGAAAAGTGTATAAGAAAAGTATCGTAACAGTATCGAACGAGTTAAGCGTTCTGATTGGTTGGTTCACTTCAGCCGGCCAATCAGAGCGCCGAACGCGCTCGATACTATTACGTTACGAATGCGATAGTTATTCGTGCTTGGCACTCTGATACCGGTCTACTCCCGGATATTGCGCAGCCACGACTTTTCCTTCGCCAGGCGCTTATCTTCCCTTCCACTTTACCCATCATTATAAAATGAAGCAGCATGTATCTGTCATGTATCAGTACGTGACCGAGATATCTATCTTGCACTTTTTGATGGTGTGGATCATTTTGCGTGGGATGTGGACGCGCTGGAGCACGGTATCGTTCCGTATATTTGTTTTGTTTGTTTGAATACGCTAATTCCGGAACTACAGGATTGTATTCGAATTGTATTGGACAGTTTATTTATCAAGGAAGGTTATAAGCTATAAAATATCACTCTATGATCAATAGGACCCGAACAGCGGGTAAAATATAGGCTATTTTGTAAGATGCCAATTCGAACTCTCGAAGTGAGCGCGAACGTATCCTTGCCCGTCATTGGACGGGATTATTCTCATAGCCAATGACATGACGGACCGTGATCGAGCTCACTTCGAGAATTCGAATTGACATCTTACATAGAAGCCTGGCTGGTTAGGAAAGAAAGTACGAAGTTCTAAGATGATGATGATGATGATGATGATAATATAAAATAATTTAATTTTACAGTTTATTACGCCACGACACACATGCAGATAACAATGAAAGAACACACGAAAAGAAGTACATGGTGCGTCGCAGCGCAAAAGGCCGGAGCTCAGCATAATGCTGTGGCCCGGCCCGGGCACGAAGGCTCGAGTTCGCAGCGCTGTTTTCACCACCAGCCTGTATAATAAATACAGTTACATAATATCTTACCGCTTTCCCACTGCCGTCGTGCAATGGTCTATGTATGCATCGCCTGATTTTTGTTGGATTCTCGATACTCAGCCACATATAACCACTTATCTCTTTACCTCTTCTTAACAAGGGCTTAAAAATCACACAAGAGACCCTCTCTATCGCATTCATTGCTGTTCTTATGCGTTTCGTTATTATTTCATCTGGCAACAAGAAATTAAGCCGTTACTTTTTTAATCTGTGCATTTGGATAATTTTAGACCACCTTCGGTCAAATGGCTGACGTTTATCATTGATCACTGTCACCATTGGACTGTGGACCTCGTCTACATAAGGTTTGTCACAACCTGCCCGTCTAGCAGGCGGTTTAAGGTCGCAGTTTAAACGACTGCTACTGCCCGGTCATTATCAAATGTGTAGTTAGCTTTTTACGATGCCCGTAAAAAAAGAAGATACCTGCCGTAGCTCTGTCGGGTTACTTTAAATTAAAACAGAAGACTGCACATTAAGTATTTACAAATCAGAATCAAGACTGGCGGCGTACGGACACAAAGAAATGCCCGAAAGCTTTGGCCTGAGTTAGCGGAGTGTGTGGATGAAGAAGTGCGGCGCTCACGCGGACGTGGGTTTCTATACCCCTGTCCCGCGCGACGCCGCCTCTAAGGTCGATGGCCATAATGTACTGTATATCTTACTGCCCTGGGACTTCGTATATACATATACATACGTGGAATGGAATGTTCCTGACACTCCAAAATCAGCTGCTTAAAACTATACAGATGTACACATCACACACATATCAACAGCCTATACTTAAATGGCTAAAGCTGACCATAAGGCTCTTCTCGCACGGACAAGGTTGGAACATTAACCTCTACACTTGGTCAATGCGGGTTGGCAAAACTTTATACAAGGTGTTGTTTTAAAACCCCGTCATTTTCTAGGAGATAACTCGGCTATCGATTCTGAGTCCGAACCAATAAGAAAATTTTAGGTAAATATTTTTCGTTTTTCTGTAAATTACGAAAATCCGTAAGTGCGAACTACGCGCCGCCGTCTTGTAAGTAACTAGTTTAATAACGCGGCTTAACACATACAAACTCAAACACGTAATTGATATTATTCCTAATTCCATAAAACTCCAATAAGAAACATTGCTGTCGCTTATTCTGAAATACTGTTGAACTTAAACGATTTATTATAGCTGTATTTTTACTATTGGCCCGAAACTTTCTCTTACATTGAACCTTTATGATTTCTGTGACATGCCCCCGAGAAATGCCACGGTTTCTAAACTACACCTTGTATACATACATAGCTCTAAAAAAGTTATCTTACCGTAGCTTTTAGGGTCTACGTAATATGGCACGATACCCTTTGACCACACAAAAACCGCCGGCTTTAATTCAACCGAGGAGTCACTTACTACTGCAAATAATAAATAGATGTGTATTAATATCTGGTTATAATAATGTATCCCGATTGTTTGGGATCATGGTGGCCAGTCTGTCTAACTAGACTAGCCTATTACGCTGAAGATATTATAGTGGGTGGGCAAACACAGATGCAGCCTTTGAACCCGATGGGACGGCAGACCAACACGACCGGAGAGAGGTCAGGCGCTGGACCAACTGCTTTACGTGCTTTCGGAGCCAGGAAGTTCGGCGGTGTTTAACCCCCGTGTCTTGCTTCCTGACTCCGGGCTAATCATGGTCATTTTTACTCAGAAAATGCACTTTTTGGCCGGCACTGAGAATCGAACCCGCGACACGTTGCTCGTTGGCGGTCCTGGCCGGCACGAACATAGCTATGCTTGTTATTATATGAGTATTATCTACTATTGGTTCTCCTAATCTATAAATACCTAGATGTAATAAAATCGTAGGAAAGTGAAAACTGAACTGAATTGTGCCCGGTATATGGCAATAGGCTCACCCCCTATTACATGGGACTCTTATCATAAATAGTGAAAAGTGAGTGTTACATTGTACAGTGACATAATGTGCACCTCTGCCTACCCCTTTGGGGATAAAAGGCGTGATGTTGGCGTGATTTTGGGCACAATTCCAGACTCCGTGCTACTACTGAGAATATTTAAAAACCCAGTAATATGTACTTTGCCCGACCCGGAAATCGAACCCGAGACCCCTTGCCCGGCAGTCGCACTTACGACCACTCGGCCAACGAGGCAGTTAATATTTTAATTACATAGTAAATACATATATACGAACCCTGTTTCAAGTTTTTTTCATCAGATTCCTCCGATCTTGATTTATAGAATTCTTCCTTTGATTTGTCTTCATACGACTCCTGCCCATTATTGCCTAGCCCATTCTTACTTCGGTCTTCACTTTGTTTTGGAACATATCTCGACCGGTCCTCTATCACCTCCGAATCCAACCAATTGCTGGTATCCTGCGACACCACAAAATGGCATATTGTAATAATTAGCAAATAAAAACTAAAAAATAAATTCATTACTCCTATCTACAAAGAAGAATTTAAAAAAATAACTAAACGTAATCTATACTATTGCCTTAACTTTATATTATTTTTCAATTACTATTATGAAATCGAATCAGCTTTATTGTTCTCATACATTTATCATACATATTGTTAACAATACATTTATTGTTCTCATAAATTGGCCCAATAAAGTGTTAGGAATATAAAAAGTAAATATTTTGTATTATTATTTTAAATACGTAGAGTGTACGAATCGAATGTACGAATGCATCGTCGAAGTGATAATAACGCTGAAACATCAATGTCACAGCTATTTCTTATCGGTTCCGAAGAACTTTGCAAGTTGCAAGAATTTAATGTTCTGGGACTTATTAAAATCGCGTTCTATCTGTTTGTAAAAATCGTTTTATTTTACTTCAACTGGCCTGCGATCACGTCTCACTAATATCTTCAAAAGAAGATACAGAAAATAAATAAACATTTCAGCCTATCGGTAATTTGAATTGCACCTTTGAATGAATATTATGAAATGATTCAAAATGTAATAGAAAACTGACTACATTAAATTGGCAATGTATGCACCAATCACGATCGTCCACGGTCAGCTGTCAATAGATATATTGTTATGATAGCTCCGTTTCATGCAGATCACAAATGTGAAATGTTCATAAAGTAAAACTTAAACTATTCATAAAGTAAACAGTTTTCACATAAAAAGAAGAATAAAAGGAACAATAAATGTGAAGCAATTATTTTTTTCACTCCAGGACATTAATTAATCACTTCATTATTATTAAAAATGAAATTATGTTCGAAACAGCGTATAACGGACTTATGTGAACATTGTTTACATAACTGTTCTACACGTTTATTGAAAAGGGAAACAAACTGGAATGGAATGTGTCAATAACAGTCAATAAAGTATCGTAGCGGACGATTAAATATATTCGCGGTGTAACGATATAAGCTTTTATTTCGTAAAATACGTTCAGTATTGAAAGACAGAACATTCCAGACTGTAGTGCTGTATAATTACTAATAATGCTGCGTTATTTATTGCTGTATACTTTTGTTTTAATTGTACCTTTTGCCTATCAAGCTTCAACCACGACCGGGTCTATCGAATTAGACGAATTTTCTTTTGATAAAATAAGAAATAAATTCGATGCAAGCCTTATTAAATTCGATGTGGCGTTCCCATACGGCGATAAACATGACGCTTTCGTGTCACTGGCAAGGGAGGCGAGAGATGTAGAAGATCTTTTGATTGCTGAAGTCGGCGTGAAAGATTACGGTGAAAAAGAAAATGAGGCTCTTGCGAAGAAGTATGGAGCTACCAAGGATAACTTCCCTGTGGTTAAACTGTTCGTCAAAGGTAAAACTGAGCCTATACCATTTGATGAATCAAAAGGTTTCACCAGTGATGAACTTCGCCGGTTTGTGCGGGAGAACACAGGCATATATTTGAGTTTGCCTGGCTGCGTAAAGGAACTCGATAAGTTCGCAATTCAGTTTATGAAAGGCAAGAAAGATGAGAGGAAAAAAGTACTGAAGAAGGCTGAAGAATTCTTGAAGAGCTCAGACAAGGTATAGCTTTTATTTTTCATTAATAATTTTCTCGTGACTCTAGTGTCAATTTAACGCGTCATTATCACCCAATTCTTAGCGCACGAATCTGTTAGTCCAATTCTCGAACAATTGTATTTTTTGTTTTAGGAACCTGCTACTGGAAAGATCTACAAGACAATCATGGAGAAAATTCTAGAAAAAGGCGATGATTTCATACAGTTGGAACATGAGAGAGTGAAGAAGTTGCTCAGTAGCAAAGTATCCGAAGAGAAGAAGAAAGAATTAGGAATCAGAATCAATATTCTTCAGACATTCCAACTATCTGACAAGCAGCAGAAATCACAGAAAGAAGACCTGTGATTGGTCAATTAATTTCTTTGGCACTAAATCACAGTTCATAGTTGTGTAGTTGTTGCTCCTATGAAGGGTCTCTTGAGTATTTTTATGTTTCTAAATCTATAGGGTTTACTGCTATAGTACTTTTTTTATCTGATACCTCTAAATATACTTATGACAGCTTATGAATATTCCGCACCTGTATTGTGAGTTGAGAATTCTATTTCACCTGACTGTATGAGTTTTATGTACAGAAAAAGACAATTTGATCTCTTTTCCCTCTTAACTTTTCAATCCCCAAGGGGTCACCAGTGACTGCTCTCGACTAACCCTATTATATACTTTATTTCCGATGTTTAAACTGTCAAACACCAAGCGGTCACCGGTGACCGCAACCTATTGTTCTTTAATTGTGTCTATAAATACGGTTCTCAACGAGTTAAAGATGACTTTTGTTTGAAAAAATTTTGCAGATTTTCGGTATGAGATATCAACCTAAGAATGGTTAGCAAAAATCCTAGTATTTATCATCTATGCAATAGTAGAGTAGATAATACAGATATTGATTGAAATTTTATTCACTGTCACAATTCCATTATTATATTTATTGCATTGAGAGTTGTTTTATAACTCATTCTTTTTGAAATTAAACGTCCATATCATGTTATTATTACACTTACTATTTTACGACACATGTACTTAATAATGTACCTATATTTTATTATAGAGTATTACAAATGTTCTATTATAGTTTTATGTGAGCGATACAATGTCATGCATATCCAAAGAATTGCACTTAGCAACTACTTACATATACATTTTACGTTAATAGAATTGTATTAAAAATTTTAAAAGTTTAGTTTTTCTTTAAAATTTTACGTTTTATTGAAAATAGACACCATTTTGTTTTTATCAATAGCATATTATTTTTCTTCTTATGATGGTTGTAATTGCTGCCTCTATTATTAATTCCTTTTTTGACCGCGAAGCTAAAATTACCATGACTGATCAACCATGACGGTCAAACTACATGGAAACCATGAATTAACATATTATACATTACTAGTAGCATAGAATAAATGTATCTTTTGTCATTGTCTCTTTTGTCACAAACAGAAACTATTTTTATGTAGAAGTAATAAGGTCTAGTGTTCAAAATTTTACATCAGTGTGATGGCTTACTTTACATTTGCCAAACTAACTTACTTATTAATACTTTTTTTTTAAGGGGGGAAAGTCATCGAATGACTGCTCCCGCCTGGGTGAGGCGGGAGGGAGTGTCACTCTTACTGACTAAAAACCACCCCGTTCCTTCTCCTGCACGTCGAGCTGGAGCCCTGGTTACCCGTTAGGTTCTCCGCGACTACTTATTAATACCAGCTTCTGCCCGCGGTTTCAACTACGATCCTGTGGGATAAAAAGTAGCTTATATTCTATAATCTATCCCTGTTCCAAATATCAACCCAAGCCCTTCAGCCGTTTGGGGTAACAAACATAGGTACTCGAACTTACAACTTTCGCATTTATAATATTAGTAAATATTAGATAGGTAGTGCGATACCAAAGTATTAAATATTGTTGAAAACATTCCACTAGACGTATTTTTTATTTGAAAATAATTGCAGTCACATACCTAATTAATTTTACGGTTGCATTGGTTTCAGATTATTATACCAGCTCGATGATAACATTTCGGTATTGTATGTTGTAATACAAAATGTAAATAGTGATTTCTACAATTCTATCATATTAAAAACGTATTTTAAACAGGAAGTATGTGGCAACATTCATTACTCGCCGCAATTTGTTTCTAGGCGCTTCAAATAATTGAAATTACGGTTTATCAATCCTTGAGACAAATTGTATTCTATCTTGCTAAGTTATATCAAAATTTGTTGAGCTGTTTAGCAGTTTGAATGTGACAGACAGACTTACATTCGTATTTATATTGATTAGCGTGTCCCCTAATTTTGTTTGATAGCAGCTGCTTTAAAAGCCATGGCTTTTGTACAAAATTAGAACTAAAGGAACTACAGTAAAGATTTTATAAAACACGTATTAGATAGATGGTTCCCAAAATCACGAGCATATCTTTGTATTAAAATGTTTTATTCTATATAATGTAATTGTAAAAATTAAGGTGCACGATTGTGGGTGTGTTTGCAATAAATTATTTTAAGTACTTAACACGTAATGATTTTTATTAATAATCTACCTTCTGCCCGCGACTTCGTACGCGGAATCCCGTTTTTCCTGTTCCTCCCTTCGTGATTTTCGGTAAAAAGTAATAGAAAAAAATAGTGGATATAAAGTATCCTATATCCATCTCTTGGTCCTAAGCTACCTACCCACAAATTTTTATCCAAATCGATAGAACCGTTTTTGAGTTATAAATAGTGTAACTAAAACGACTTTCTCTCATGTATATAGATGTCCTAGTATTTATATCCCTAGAATTTTTTTTTTTTTCAGAATTTGGCCCATTTGAAATCAGGCTAGTTGCTACCGAGTTTAATAGTACAGTAAAGACAAGCCAGGAAGCAAGCAAACTAAGGTATCTTATCTATGTCGTAAATAGTTCATAGTCCGATAACATACTACATAAAAAATCGGATAATAGTATGGGTATACAAATAAAAAGCAAAACATTCATGAAATCCATCTATGTATTCAGATTTTGAAATGTATAAAATTATAATATAAATTCGAGCCGATTTCGTCACATAGTTTCCGCGATATATTTTATTACAACACAATATTAAATTGGAATGTAACAACGCAAAAACTACCGACAAAATGGCGACGTTACATACATGTAAAAATAGAATTACCTATTACAGAGTAAAATTATAATGAATGAATGTTTTTAACGTGTCAAGAGTATAGAAAAATATTAGGCACATGTCTGTTTTAGCAGTGACAACTTAATAACGCCTTTATTACAAAAACTTTAGAGGTGATTTTCATTCTTTCAAAGTTACTGAGAAGCTAGCTAGACATGTAAATAACTTCTACGTTATATTTATATAACACATACATTACGCCTTTCCTCCAAGGGATAGGCAGAGGTGTACATAAATAATGTAACACCTACTTTCTTCAGTTATGATAATAGGGGCGATCCTATTACCATATACTGGGAATTTTCATTGACTATCTACTTACATTTAAAGCATATCAATTCCTTGCTACATACCAATTATATTACGCGAATTAATGAGCGAAGAACGAATACTTTTATCTAAAACAAGCAGAGGCTTTAGTATGAATTTGTTTTACGTTCAAAGTATTCGAAATGAGACCGCGTTCAGCGCTTTGATTGGCTGGTACGTTGGAGCCAGCCAATCAGAGCGACGGACGCGGTCTCGTTTCGAATACTAAGGCCTCCGTTTACCCTGTCTCACTACTTAGAAATAAGAATGCAAATCTAAGACATGGTTAGCGATTCATATCAACAAAACTATGAAATGACCTTTATAAAAAACCTATACCCCCGACACAAACAAAGTTACAACAGTAAGATTGAGATTGATATGTAATGATCATGACGACATGTAAAAATTATTAATAAATTTCAAGTGGAGCAATATTTTACTATACAAGGGAGAATCTTAAAAGAAATAGGAAAATTACAGTCTAATTAATTAGAACAAAAATAGTAAAAGGAACAACTTGAAATTAGCTAAATGTATCAATAAATAGATGGGCTATGTTTTCTATAAATACCAAGTAAATATTTGTTTTTACTCGGATATTTATTAAAAATATCGCCAATCTCTAGTGTCAATATAATAATGCTCCACTTAAAACACAACCTTACATATAGATACTAACATTAATAATTATTATTATCATACATATTATTATATTCGAGCTTCTATGGAATATCAAATCCTAAATCGAACGTTCATTTCAAGCTAAAAACATCATTTTAAAGTATTGCCAACAGTAAAAATGGAACAAATTGAAAATATTTACATTAAGCGTAAATAAAATTCGAATGAGAGTTGCCAGTTAAAATATTAGTATTAGTCCAATATAATAAAACAATCATACAATATTATCACTAGCCATTAAAAGAAAAAAATATAGATTTATTGTAAATGCATCATTATAATTAAAATACACAGAATGACTGGTAAATGATTGTACATTATGGGGTATAATATGTGTAGTACTACATTTTAGGCCTTACATAAATGTTGCTGGCTAGACATCTAGCGAGAGTGTGGGATCATTCGGGATACCTTTATCAGAAGAGCTACAGAAACAACTTGACATATGAGAGATATGAAATATATGAGCTTAGTCAGTAAGTTAAGCTGAAACAAATCTAATTGGAGTGTGTGTTATGATTTAGGCCAGGCAGAGGACTCATATCAACAGACAAACCTTAGTTTCATCAATACTTTTACTGGACTTTAGTCCGTTAGGCTTACTGTCCATGATGGCAAATACTTGCTTGCTTAGGAGCAATTAAGCATCATGGACAGTAGACCTGAAGCATAAGCAATTACCATTACAACGGAACTTAGTCTATTGTCAATCTAATCAAACTTCTTACGTTACCAGCTTCACCATTGCATACTATCCTTAATCCTTAATATCCTTAATATTATAAATCGGAAAGTGAGTTTGTTTGTTTGTTTGTTTGTTCCGCTTTAACGCCGTAACTACCGAACCGATTGCTTTGAATTTTTGCAGACGTAAAGTTAGAAGTCTGGATTAAATAATAGGGTACTTTTTATGCTGGAAAAATTTGGTATTCTCGAAGGAAATCGAAATTATTGGTATAGATGGCGCTGTGTGTAATAGCATATGTCACATAGGCTTTTTATTTTTTTGTGATGCGTGCGAAGCCGCGGGTAAAAGCTAGTACATCATAAACAAGTCATTCTGTAGTTGTCTTACAACATCAAATTACATATTGGCCTCTTAATACATTAAAATTAAAAATGAAATTTATTCCGCACCTTCTACCTTCAGCTCCTTCAATTTTAAGACTACGCCATCTGAATCAACTTCTTCTTTGTCATTTTTGGCATCTATTTCCAAAGTCTTAGGCTTGGGCTCCGGTGAGTCAGTGTCCTCGCTTCTTGTGATGCTGCTCTCGTCATCTGAAGACAGGTCCTGCGTGTAAATACTACATTTTGTTCTCACAATCTCTTGAGCCTCTGCAAATTTGGTCTTCCATAGTTCTGCATCTGTAAATGTTAAAGTTCTTTATGAAATACAATGTTTATTGTTTTAAGGAATAAAGTTTTTTTTTTTTTTTTTTTTATGTTTATTTGCAATCGGTCTCTTGACCATGAGCAAATTTTTGGACGTCATTTGACTTGTAGACAAATCTCTCCATTAAGAGAACAGTCTCTTATTTCGAGGCCAGCCTAGGAGTTTGGGTAGCCAAGTTCCATGAAGTCTCGTCTTTTCAGCCGCTTTGTGTACCATATTAAGGAATAAAGTAATAATATATTTTGGTGTACCAATAAGCGCCTTATTGGTCTAATTAAAAGAAATGATTTCACTTGGACTTCAATTAACTTAAAAATAAATGAAATTCATTTATTGTTTATTTAGTTGAAAGGTAACTCTTTTGCACAGTTCAAATACATGCTATAAAGATCATAAAGATCATAATCTTCATAAACATGTAATTACAACTCCCATAAAAAAGAACATTAAAAATACAAGTAATAAAAAGTAATTACAACATAAGTGTCAAAATCCTACATCAAAAGGAATAAAATATTTATAAATACTTACTTTGAGCATTTCCAAATTTGATAGCCAATAGTTCCTGTTTCATGGTTTCATCAGCAAAATCAGCAAAAACAGACCAGTTGAAGGCCTTATCAGAACCGCAGTGGACATTCATCCTAATATCAGGTGTGATGAAGTGGTTCGCACACACTTTCAGAGTCTTGTCACGTCTCATCACAACTCGGACTGTGTTGTTCACTTTGTGACGAAGCAATTTGATATCACCCGTGCCCCTTTCCTATAAAAATTTTACATGTTTTAATTTTTTTATTAGCATTTGTTTAAACCCTATTGCCTTACTGCTTTATAGCTAACAAATAATCATTTTTAATCTTACTTTTCTTGTTGACAAAGTATGTTATCATTATCTATTCAATAGGCTGAATATATCTATGACTCAGGCCTAACCTGTAATAGGCACAATGCCTACACTTTATTAATTTCCTTCGCCTTGTCTCAAGAAAATATAAAGCATATACAAAGTAACACTACAGTCTATAGAATGAAAAAAAATTCTTAATTCAATTGTTTTCCATTGTCTTACCTTCCATTCATGGTCTCCAGTATCGTATCTGTAAAGCCTGGCGCGGATCTTTACGAGTTCCTCCTCTTCCTCTTCATTCGTGTGGACGTCCACAAGAGGTAACGACACGATGGGATCAAAGTGAGGATCATGTTCCGGCGTCTCAGCTTCGCCACCTTCGCTTTCGCTGTTGCGCCGTACGCTTTCTTCTGTCTGCCCATACAAGAACAAAAACAATTTAATACATTTTCTAATTGTGGAAACACAATAACTAACTGTTGTAATCATCTTTATCAATTTTGTACTCACCGGTGAAGACATATTATTCCCTATTTACTTTCTTTTCGAAAGAAATTAAATTCGTAAAATAAACAAACTCGGCGAAGTTCGGTTACTGACTGATTGAATGAAAATTTTTGTAATTAGGAGTGAATGATAAACCGGTGGTCTTTTTAATCTGTAATGAAAAAAAACTGTTTAGTTTAGAAATGCTCAAAAAGTTTAAAAGTAAATGCGTTGAAATAAAATCATTACATTATTATTAGACTATCAATAGTAGCCTTTTTCAGAATATTTTCTGAGCTTTTAATGTATTTATTTAGGTTCACAAAATTTTTCATGCATTTTGATGATCTCATACAAAATAAATGTTTGCAACATCTGTCAACGAAAACAGTTTCATTCATTACTATTGTTCACAATCACAAATCAAACAAACTGATTGAACTGATTCATTCAAGTTTCTGTCAAATAATAACAAAGTTTATCGATTTAGATTCTTGAAATATTTAAACAAATGTGTGATTTATGTGATTTTCACATATGTGTCTGATTGTTATGGTAGTCTAAGTTAAGGTAAATTGTCTTTTTGGCATTAAAACGAGTGTAGGACTGTGTCCTGTTATGGTGTCAATGACTTCAAGAAAATCGTCGACCTATTTTCGGCTGGTTTATTTTGAGAATTCTTCCTATTTTATCGTAGTTCCGGGTCGCTGTGTGCTTTAATTAGAATCAGCGAGCTTTATACCATCAGATTCTCTTCATTTGCAACGATTTATTGATTGGTAGACTATCTATTCAACCAAATTGTAATACATTATTTTTTGTTTTTTTTTTTCGTATTGTAATATTATTATTTTTTAATTTCAGCCCGGCGATGGTGTACAATTGAGTGCTACATTACTAAAATAATTATTACCTCATTCGTGGTATACCTACTCGAATATTAAAAGAAATAAATATCAGGTAATGTCTTTAAAGTTAATTTAATCTGTTTGATTGAAAAGAATTCGCCGTCCCCGGGGAATAAAATGGTAATCGTAAAAACTAAATTTTACAGGAAAAATAAAAAACAGTTTTTTGTGAATATCTCATAAACTAATATACATAGCTGGATTGTTCAAATACCAAAAGAAAGGTGATTTTTTACAAAAGAATTGTAAACTATATTAAATAATTTATCTTTCTTAGAAATGCAGTTACTAATTAAATTAACTTTACCATGAATTAAAGGCACTTACTTTAACTGTAAAGCAACATTACGATATTATTCGCATAAAATCGCATGTAATACGTTACCGTATTATTGTATTGCTATGTTATTGGTCGATTAACTGTGAAAGGATCCCATATCGTAATGAACTGTTACCATTTTATTCGCTGGGAAGCGATCAATTACAGATTACAGCAATAGCAACTGACGTGTTTATTCTATGGAAAATTTATTAGACTAACTGTAGGCAAGTATTAAATACTGAATAAATATTTTGTACGTGTGCAAGGTAATATGCGAAGAAAAAAAAACAACTGTTGTCTATTTATTTTTTATTTTTCATAATTTTTAACAACTGTTTATAAAAATCAACAAAATAATTAGGAACTGTCTATTTCAAAGTACTTAATTCTTATTTTTTAAAAAGCTGATACCGGTAGCTGCACTACTCCGTGTCGTCTACATGCTCAGAGAGTTCAGAGTCTGAATGTTCGTTCGGGTTATCCTCGCAGCTCGTGAGAGACTCATAAAACGCATGGTAGTGCTGTGGGATTGCATCACTAGTACACAAACTTAATAAATCTGCATGTAGCGCTTTACTTATAGGTATTTGCTGATCATAAGCTTGTCTCAAATGCAAATTGATTGATTCAGCTTCTGCTGCAATTGAGGCTGTCGCTTTTCACCCTCGCCTGGGTCTAGTTATTTGTAACTCCGTGTCTAGTTCCAGATACTCTTCTTCGAAGTTATACTTGAACTGGAGAATAGTAGGTTTAAAACGTGATACCTTCACTTCCATTATTTTTGCCCATTTTATTTTGTTTCCGTGAGTATCTCTTAGCCAGTGTTTCCCAGAAATAAGGCTTTTTATGTTGTAAAAGTCACGCTGCTTCATCTCATGGACCTTATATTTATTTTCAGTTACTTTTGCATTCATGATGATGCTGTAAACTTGGTCAGGAGTATATAAAACTTTATTTTTCATTGCCCTTTCTATGCATGAATGCATGCTATCACCTTCGTTCTGGCCGTGGCCAGTCTCAAAAAATCGATGGGTTATATTTTCTAAGTCATAAGCTCTTATGGCATAAAGGTATAATGCTAAAATGTACCTGTTTTTGTTCTGACCAGCGCAGCCATCGGAATAAAAAGATACATTTTTGATACCTTTGAGACCTTCTTGCTCGATGAACTTCAGTAAGCAACTGCCGATTTCAATCGATCCTCTTTTGGCAATAGACAGATGCCAGACATAGCAATTACCAAATTTTCGCAGTGAGTCGTAGACAGTAAAATTATAAACGGGGTATTTTCTTTTATAGTGAAAAATCCCCACTTCAGATTGAGGGATACTGAGGACCTTTTCTAGATCAAAAATGGCGATAGTTGTAGTTCTTTCATCCACTGCAGCTTTTTCTTGTTCTTTTAACTGGCGCACTTTATTCTTCCTCATCAAATGTTCCCTATACTTAGGTCCCTTTTCACCAACGAAACTGATCACGATTACACCTAACAAAACTGATTTAAAGCGTCTAATCGAATTTAAAGCGTTTAAACGAAGTTACAGCTTCATTTTACATTTCACCGCTACAAACAGAAACTAGTTTACACGGAAATCAGTACAGAAAACACAGAACACAGAACTTAGGTTACTTTTAGGTTACGTGTAATTGATTTTTTACAGAGCTTGGTGAAAAGGGACCTTAGCCTCTAGACTAACTTTGGTTATTTCATTAGCTTGATCAAATTGGGAGCAGGTTCCGCATAAATCTTTCTTTGGTTTGAAGAACGAGTAATTAAACTCCGTGTTAAAAATATATTCATAATGCCGCTTTGTAGCCTTGTGTTCTGCAGAATAATGTTGATTGGGGAACCAGAGTTCATACAATCGGTACATTTTAGAAATGTTTAGGTGCTCTGATAAATAGAGTCGCTTTATATCTTTCCTGACATAGTGGGATTCTACAGCAGGAAATATAATTATTAATATGCGCCATCACGCTTTCTTTCGTAGAATCACTCATCTTATGGGGCCTGTTTTTATGAATTGCCCTTTTGTCGATTAAACTTTCGTCTCTTTTTATTTTTTCTAATGCGGTATAAACGGTTTGTTCGGATATTTTTATCGTATTTAAAAAGTATGTTTTGCAAACGTTAATATTATTATTTAAGCCGTCTGAAGGAAATGAGTATTTTATGGTTTGTGTTCTGTTGTTTTTTCTATCTAAAGTTATTCGCTTTACAGGTTTAACATCTGTGTGTCGAACAATATATTGCCATTGAAGTTCGTGATTCCCGAGTTGATAAAAGGTCTGAAATATACTTTCTCTTTGTTCAGTAGTAAACCGATAACAGAAAATATGTAAGTTTTCGGATATAGTAATCGACATTACCTTCTTTAATTTGTAATAAAATATATCGTAAAAAACTTAACGATATTAAAATAAAATTGTCTGTTACCGGAATAAAATTGTATTGAGCTTTACGCAAATTAAGTAGCCTATTTTTCCCGCGAATATAATGGTAAGAGCATCTTACTGGAAATGTAACGTATCGAAAGAATTGTAATAGTCTCTAACAATTTTATTCGTTGCAAAAAGTCTACTAAGCATACAATTAAATTATATTGTTAAATTTATTACAATACACGTGAACATTTCGTAATTTCTACAATAACCATAGGAAATGTCTGAAAAAAATTGACCAAGTGTAATCGGACCTCTAAATATCGAATATGCAATAAACTTAAAACTATCGTAATAGCACATTACCATTTTATTCCCCGGGGACGGCGAATTATTCTCTATAACTATTAACAAAGATATTTCCAGTTGACTTTCTTTTTATAATATATGTGAAAGAATAGAATCATTGCCTTTCGCATCAGAATTAAAGAAAAGAAGAACAACAATAGAAAATGACTAATAAATTAATATTAAATCCCTATCTTATCTACAGCAATAATCACAAATGCAGAACAACCTAGGGAAGATGATAACGGAGCAGCTGCGGAATCCGAATGAGCTGGACATCAGTCTCCGCATGGAATTTGGACCATTTGAAACTGTACACAAATGGAAAAGGATGTCGGAATGCTATGAGTTTGTTGGAGCCAGGTAAGAAACACTTATTTAAAAATGATAATAAGTAGGTAATAATAAATGTCGATCCAAATTTATAAAACACAAGTATTATGTCAAAAATATTCCCAAAAATCTGCCTCGTTTGCCAACTGGTCGGGCAAGGAATCCTGGGCTCGATTCCCAGGTCAGGGAAAGTACTACTGGGTTTTTTAAAAAATTCTCAAAGTAGCAGTCTGGTTAGGCTCACCCCCTATTACATCGGACTCATAACATAAATTGTGAAAAGTGGGTCTTACATTGTATGACAGGGTATGAAAAATATAATTAGTCCGTAAGTTAGGTAATGAAAAAATATTAGAAACATATTTTTTTATTTTGTCGTATAATAAAACAATACTTAGATAAAACGAATCAAAGTTTAGGAGTGGGCTAAAACGTCATTTCTACGAATAAAATGTACATAGAAGTGACGTCACGCGACATTTCAAATCAATATATCGCTGAAAGTATTCGTTTCTATAGGAAAATAAAAAATACGTGTCTAATGATTTAAAATAATCTACCAGACGGACATTAAAACAAAAATTAGACATCTACCCTATTAAGGGGACAGTACCTACTTTGGATTACCATTATGGATATTTTTAATGTGGTTACCTAAAAATATCTTAAATATTTTTTAATTGTTAACAGACGCAGCAAACATACAGCCGTAGCGTACAAAGATGCTATCTATGTGTTTGGAGGTGACAATGGCAAGTCGATGCTGAATGATCTGATTAGGTTCGATATCCGGGAGAAGTCGTGGACGAAAACTGGATGCATGGGCATCCCACCAGCACCCAGATACCATCATTCTGCAGTGGTGAGTTTAAGAACTTGGTTTATCCTTACTAATATTATAAATCTGAAAGTGAGTTTGTTTGTTTGTTTGTTCCACCTTAACGCCGTAACTTCTCAACCGATTGCTTTGAATTTTTGCAGACGTAAGTTAGAAGTCCGGATTAAATAATAGGGTACTTTTTAACCCGGAAAAAATTGATATTCCCGAGGAAAAACAAAAGTATTTATATAGATGGCGCTGTGTGTGTTGGTACATGTCACATAGGCTACTTTTTATCCTTTTGTGACGCGAGCGAAGCCGCAAGTAAAAGCTAGTAATACATATTTGTACATAAAATAGTCTATTTATTTGCGTAAATTCACTGAAAAAAGCTGTACTAGTTTCGAGTCACAGAGGGACTCTTCCTTATGAGCAGCGTACGCGGCCGCGGTGAGGTCGCGCAGCCTACTAGCTGCTGGCTGGCGTAGTAGGCTGTGCGACGAATAAACCATTAGTTTTAGTTAATTCAGTATGTCTCACTCACGAGAGTTATTATAAAAACATGAAGTCATGTATTTAAAAATGCACCCAAATCTGGAAGTAGTTGGGAGAGCCCTGTTCAGCAGTTTACGTCTTATGGCTGATATGAAACATTCAAGTCGCCCACCCAGCCACTATACTAACCACGCAGTGATTATGCCCCACTAAAAATTGTTGGCCTGATAAAAAATTAAAATTATGTATATCCTATTTGTCGGAGTTATAAAACCGAGACACGGTAAACGGGCGATAAAAACATTGAGGTGATATATTTTTTAATCCAGTCCGAATCTGCCGCGTTTGATTTTTAAAGTAATGAGGTCGGGAAACAAGGATCGAGGATCACCTGATGGTAAGCAATGGGGCCTAGCGTATTTTTTCGAACTGTCAAAATTGACAGTTTTCTATGAATTTTGTACGCCATTGTGTATTGTGACATCACAATTTTTTAGCGTCAACCAGCATACTTATTTCTTAAAAATTGGCTGGAAAATACTAAAATTAAGTTGGTCATAAAATCAATGAATGAAAGTGTGATTACTTTTTAATATTTCATTTCATTGAACAGTCGAAATAATTTATTTTTGATTAAGGAAAGTACTCAATTTCAGTTGAAATGCGGTGTGTCGGTTTAGAGCCTAACCACCCATTCGAGAATTGGAGAGGATTATTGGATATTTGTATTTTCTTTTTAGGTACATCGGTCGTCGATGTTCGTGTTCGGCGGTTACACGGGCGATATATTAGCGAACTCCAACCTGACCAATAAGAACGATCTCTTCGAGTACAAGTTCCAGAGCGCACAGTGGGTGCAGTGGAAGTTTAGTGGACAGTGAGTTCAACTTTTTTTTTATAGCTATAATATAATCTAATTTTCACTATTTTAACCCCTCTCCCCCTCCCGTATATTGCTATGGATCTCGTAAGAACCATTTAAAGGACGCCATACACGCTAGGTTTTGCATGATGGTTTTAGCCGTGCATACATAACCGACAGGTAAGCCCTAGCGTGTATGTGATTAAACTATACAGTTATCGGTGCATCGGTGCTCGCTTATGCTTGTCGGTTTTGCATGCACAGTTATAACCATCATGCATAACCTAGCGTGTATGGCCTCCTTTATACTTGTCGGTTTTGCATGCATATAATGTGTGGCCGCCTTAAGGGACTAAACATTTGACAGAGACCGGGCAGTGCTCTCTGATAACTCGAAACCTTACAAAGTACCATCTTCAATTGTGGAGATTAAAGTAAGTAAGTCCTCCAAATGCCAAACAGGGAGATTATAGCAAACCTTTTAATGTAGAAATATTTTTACAGGTTGTTGGTTTGGTTCAAACAGGTTGTATTGACATTGTAATGATAAAAGTTGTTGCTCCTACTAAAATTTGGTAATTGTCTTAGGGAGCCTGTACCTCGGTCAGCGCATGGCGCGGCAGTGTATGACGACAAACTGTGGATATTCGCTGGTTACGACGGGAACGCGCGCCTTAATGATATGTGGACTATCAACTTGTTGGTAAGTAGCTGATTAAGTTTCTGCAAATTGACAAATAGTTTGACTAATTTTCCAATCAACAAAACCACTATTAAAGTCAAAATCCAAAGTTAATGTCTTCCACAAAGTTCATACTTCCACGAAGTTTAATACCCCTTTTACTAAATCTAATCCTACCCATGAAGTCAAATCCCCTTTCCACAAAATCTAATACCCTCTTTTATGTTACGAAGTCTAATCCCCCGCTTTTATGAAGTCTAATCCCCCCATCCACGAAGTAGTATCGCCCTTTAACGATGTGTTATCCCCTTTTCACGATGTCCGATCCCCCTTCCTCGAAATTCTACGAAGTCTTCTCCCCCTTTTTTTGAAATTTAATACCCCTTCCCCCCAGGGCGAGACGCGGCAATGGGAGCGAATAGAACAGAAGGGGCAGTGTCCCCCTACGTGCTGCAACTTCCCCGTGGCAGTGGCGAGAGGGAAAATGTTCGTGTTCAGTGGACAGAGTGGAGCTAAGATTACTAATGCCCTCTTCCAGTTCGATTTTGAGACGCATACGTAAGTTATTTTCTTTGTTGCTAGATACTATAGCTAGATACAGCTCTTCTGAAAATGAAAAGTATCATTTAGACTGAAACCATGATATTTTCGTCTTTATTACAAAATTGTAAAGTTGAAAATCTATTTAAAGTCGGACAGATGTTTAGGCTAAGCCTCCATAATTTCATATACACTAATATCAAGTTGGTATATGGGAAAATGGTCCCAATGTATTTTTGTACAACAGTTCCTAACTAAATTAAGTGAAAAAAATATTTCCGATCACTGTAACACAAGTATAGGTACCAATTTTTTTATGGGATAAGCCGGTAAACGTGCATACGGATCACCTGATGGTAAGCAATCTGCGCCGCCTATGACTACCTGGAACACCAGAAGCGTTACAAGTGCGTTACCTGCCTTTCGGGCATTATGAATTTGAGGATTGTTGGGGATTCAGGGATTGGGGACATTGGGGAGAGGGGGGGGGGGTAATTAGGCTTCCGGTATCCTCAGTGACACGACTGCACACTCCGCTGTGGTGGTGTGGTCGTTGGTGGTACCAGTCCGAGCATGTCCCCACCCAGCTGGAGCCGCGTGTGCACGGAGCACCTGCTGCGCAGCGCGGGCGGCGCGCCGGCGCGACGCTACGGACACGTCATGGTGGCGCACAGGGCGCATCTCTACGTCTTCGGGGGCGCCGCCGACAACACGCTGCCCAACGACCTGCATTGCTACGACCTGGACACGCAGATATGGTGACTCAAATAATTTAATACTATCATTTTGATTCACTGCCTCGTTAACCGAGTGGATTGCCAAGCAAGAGATCTCGGGTTCGATTCCCGAGTCGGCCAAAGTATTACTGGGTTTTTTAAAATAATTCTCAGTAGTAGCACGGAATTGAAATTGTGTCCCATATACTGCAATAGGCTCACCCCCTATTACATGGGACTCATAACATAAATAGTGAAATGTGGGTGTTACATTGTATAGTGGCATTAAGTGTCGTAATGTGCACCTCTGCTTGTCCCTTTACGGATAAAAGGCGTAACGTTATGTTATTATTTTAATAATTAAAAAATTAACGACAGACTTAAAAAAAAGAAAACGGTAGTTCTCAGTTTGACCTGTATGAATGTACGTTTGTACGCGATTATCTCGCGTTTGGTTGAACCAATTTTGATACGTTTACAGAAAAGTGTTCGTTACACTTAGGAGAAGGTTTTACTAAATTAATCAACCGACAAAAAAAAAGATGGCTGAAATCGTTATTTTTAAATGTAGTTTATAAAAAAATATATTATTCAAGTCAGATTAGAATTAAATTCGACCCCACCACTACTCTTCTCCCTTCTATTGGGTGTAATCTACATATTTAACAGAGATAAAGCTGCAACATACTCCGATAAACCTAATACTTGAAACAACGCTTACCTTATATTCCGTGTAAGTAAGATTAGGTACTCGAAACCCAAACCCCCGTCCCCATCCCCCATCCCCCATCCCCCGTCCCCCGTCCTCATCCTCAATTCCACAAATCCCTAACCCCTAAAAAGCCGGCAGCCAACTTGAACTTCACTACTGTTGCGTGTGTCCATGGGTGCTGTTAATTCCTTACTATCAGGGTCTGCTACTTCACCCCTTTTTTTCACCTCCCTGTCGCATAAAAACTTAGAGGTAGGTACTTATAAATAATAATATTGTTTTTCTCAGGTCAGTAATTCAGCCCGCCAACGACTCTCAGATCCCGTCAGGCCGACTGTTCCACGCGGGCGCAGTAGTAGGAGACGCGCTCTATATCTTCGGGGGCACTATAGATAATAACGTCAGGAGCGGGGATCTGTTCCGGTTTCAGGTAAACTATTTTTACAGTCGTGTGATGATGATAAAATAGAATACATTTTGTCACCAGTACCACCACTACTCTATTATGCTGAGTGAGTGAATAGGTTGCTTATGGGTCGACGTGCTCCATGGTAGACCGCATCATCGCTTACCCCCAGGCGAGAGAGTGGGCAAATGTCGCCCACCAAATATAAAAATAAAACTTTTACCGCGTGTGTCATAAGAGTCAAACTAAGAGATTACATAGGTACAGTTACTGACAGACTACGTTACAGACTACATAGAATTATATTGAATCTTTCATGAGACATACTAAATTAATTATTAAGTTTTTGGCTTACTCACGTAATTATTTGACGAACAACTCGACTAGTTTCAAGCCATGCTAGAGGTTCATATTTATGAGCAGCATTCCGCGGCCCGCGACGCGGCGACAGTCGCCGCTACTGGTTGCTCGAGTCTGCAGCCCAGCGCGCCCTCTGCCCGGATTCACGCGCACTTTCTTGTCACATGTCGCGGAATGCTGCTCATAGATATGAGCCTCTAGCATGGCTCTAGCAATTCCACTTCCCTCGGCGAATTACTGCAG
The DNA here is from genome assembly GCA_902850265.1 of Spodoptera littoralis. Lineage (NCBI taxonomy): Eukaryota > Metazoa > Arthropoda > Insecta > Lepidoptera > Noctuidae > Spodoptera > Spodoptera littoralis. Next base: position 3,675,148 of record LR824553.2, on the reverse strand, counting down.
GAGACATCCTGCAGTAATTGGAAGAGGAAACTATCGTTTATTTTTCTTCTCATCTTATAACATCTTCTGATTTGTGATGATGATTTGATGATTTTATTTCACTTCCAAACAGCTGTCGAACTATCCTCGCTGCACTCTGCACGATGACTTCGGTCGCATTCTGAAATCCCATCAGTTCTGTGACATACAAATATTGGTGGGCCCAGAGAAGACGCCCATATTAGCTCATCAAGCCATCTTGGCGGCCCGGTCGCAGTATCTACGTGCTAAAATTAAGTAAGTAAACGCACTGATCGGAGGAGGTCCAATCCTTCCGCCAAACAACATCCCCCATCCCCCTAATCTCCCAATCCCCCAATCCCATAAACCACAATCCTATACGCTAATCACCCGTACCCAATTTCCCAATAACCTATTCCCCAAAGCCCGACCATGTACTTGTAACTCCTTTGGCACTATTTTAACTTGTTTAGATTAAGTGACAAACATACACACAAACATTCGCATTTATAATATGAGTAAAATTACTATGATATTATCAGTATATTGTTTGATTGAATGATAATTTAATCGTCTTCACAATTCTCCAGAGAAGCTCGCGACGATCTAACGAAGCGTATCGCAGCGGGGGAGGAAGAAGCGTCAGAAGTATGTTCGTACAAGTCCCCCCCACAACTCTGTGTGTTGCTACCTGAGGCCACGCCTGAAGCTTTCCACATGGTGCTCAACTATATCTACACAGATAGAATCGATCCTACTGAGAAAGGTAAACTAGGCTTTATTTACATCAATAAAAAAAACTTTAGTAAAAGATATCTACGTGTCTAATGTCAGTTTATACCAACCACCCATAAACTATCTTTTAACTGAAAGTTACTTAGCATATGGGAGCATTTAAACTAAGACTAACCCCTTACTTCTACTATTAAGTCTCATTTATAGGTTTGTTAGGAGGGGTTGGTAGAAAGGGGTTGTTTTGAGGGGGGAAAAAAGGGGGAAGAATAACCCCTTGGGTTAGGCGAGAGGGAGTGTCAGACTACAAGAATATATCCTACCGACTTTTAACTTTGTTCCTCAGACGAAGATCCAGAATCTCCAGCAACAGTCCTCCTAGTGATGGAAGTCCTCCGCCTAGCGCTGCGACTAAGTATCCCCCGCCTTAGGGGTCTGTGTGCGAGGTTCCTCCGCGCCAACCTGTGTTACGGCAACGTGTTGCAGGCGCTACACGCTGCACATCACGCGTCGCTGTCTTGTATCAAGGAGTATTGTCTCAGGTTAGTCATTTTAAGTAGTTATAGACAATTATTCCACTCCACTTCCTATCAATCCCCCTACCCCGTTCCCCCTTCCAACCCCCTAACTCTAATATTGCAGGTTCTGACCATCAAGTGATTCGCCTCCTCGTTTGCTTGTTTTCGTTTGAACTTTTTTGTATAGATGGGGAATAACTAAACAAGTTTCGCACTTATACTTGTTTTAGTTGCTACAAAATCGATAGATACTGTTCCTAAAGGGCTCGTACACGATGCGATTTCGCAACGCAGAAAATTACGATGCGAATTGCTGCGATGCGATTTCGTGCGACAAGACGTCTCCCAAGGTTACCATTCCTTCGAAGACCGTCAACCGTACTAAACGTGTTTTAAATTGAAAACTAGGTCGTGACATGGATCGTAAAAAGAAGTGTGCACTTCTGTTATTGCTTAGGAGATACAGGAAAAAGAAACAAAAGATTTTGGGAAGATAAGATTTTGATGCGCGATGCGAATCAATTCGCAAGTTCTTGCGATGCGTAGAGGGAGCTCACACATTTTTGCGATGTGACGTCGCATCGCAGTTTTGTGTACGAGCCCAAAATCGTGATCTAATTAAATTTTGCACATACATGAATTGCTGTCATCTTACAACGATAACATGTTGAACATGTTACTGAACTATCTTTTAAATTAATATTAAATGAACCTATTTTAATTGAAGAGCAAAACAAGTCGTTATTTAATCCAACATGTCAGGTATAAAACTCCTTCTTCTTCTTCTATCTTTATTCCTTTATTCAGCAGTAAATATATTCCGGCAGATTTTAATAATAAAGGACCAAACTGTGAAATAAATGGTTAATTAACTTTTACGCTGCGACGCACCATAGGCTTTTTTGTGTGTTCCTAAATTCTTGTTGTGTGTCTTAGCAAAATAAATGATTTTTCTTTCTTTCTTTCAAATATTTCAAAAACCTTTGTTGTGTTTTACAAATCAAAATACCACCGCTGAATCTAATTTTAATGACAAATATGTCGCAGGTTCGTAGTAAAAGACTACAACTTCACCCCGATAGTGATGTCGAAAGAGTTCGAGGAGATGGACCAGGGTCTGATGGTGGAGATCATACGCAGACGACAACAGCCACAGTCTAAGCAAGCTAACGGGGCCGCGCAACAGGAATATGAGGAGGAAATTATTGGTGAGTTTTAAATTTAAGAACTTAGAAAGATTTTGATGTCTATTATTTGTCGTAGAATTATTTATTCTTGTTATTTTTTTGTCTCTAGAACATTGATTTATTATTGTAGGTAAATACGACATTCTGGTAAAGGGAGAAACATTTTTTTATACAATTTTTACAGTACAATTTGTAGTCTGATTTTAGTGTCAGCACTCATAGTACCACGGAATATAGAATACAATGGAAGTAGCAAGTAGGCGTGGCACGTGTGCCACAACTAAGCAGTGTACTGCTTACTAGAGTATTTAGAGGCAGGATTATTGATGCACTATAGTATGGTTTGTTATTGTTGTTGTTGGTGCTGCTTGCTGTTTTGTACTTTGACATCTGTTTTAAACTCTGACATTTCTTTAAATTATTGAAATTATTTTGATTCTGATTTAATTGACATTTCTTTGAAATCTTGACGATAATTTGACATTTTAGTATATTATATTTGTATTAAATTATTATTATTAGACTTAATATGGCATAGATACTAATTATTTTTTGTTGTTAATTTGTTTTGTTTTAATCAGACATATGATAATTATATAGAAAATTGAACTTGTTAAATTCTCATTTTAATGTGTGTATGGTGTGGATTATTGTTGTTATTTTCTTTTCCATAATTCTCAAATTGGATTTTATGTTTAAGCCACTGTTAAGCCTATGAATTGCCAATGCTATGTACGCCATTATTGTCGCATGCATCAGACCTTTATTTTGTTACTATTGTGTATTTTGAATGTTATATGTTTGTGATGTGGCCGTACTCCTTCGATAATAAATAAATAAATACTCGAGGCAAATTCGAGTTCAGACTCGTTCAAACATCGCGTCGAGTTGCTAGTCTCGTGACAAATACATATTTCGTCAACTATGCCGTTTTGTTCCGTTTTGGCGTGTAAAAATGATAGCAGACGAAAAATCGTAAAAATGGAGGTGTTTTGTATCATCGGTAAGTACAATTTTCATTGTTTTCTTGTAGAAATCTTATTTTATTTCAATTTACAAAAACGGTTATTAAAATAATATTATTTACTAAAACGGTTAGTCAAAATCAACCTTACGCCTTCAAGATAAAGTTTATTTTGGATTTATTCCATTCAATAGAACATTCTCGCCAGTTCTACGCTACTCAAATAGTGATGTGGTCAAATCACATATTGAATTTATCGATTGATATCGATGCAAGTGTAATGTAACATTTATTTAGATTATTTTTTTATTATTATTTTAGTGGTGACCCCGACGTGATTGGAAGCAACCTTCACTTCACGGAGCAGATCAGCACCGTCATCCTTATCGCCATCCCAAATGAGAGATTTATCACATTATCCATATAAAGTTTGTAAAAATTTATGTAATAGTTGTTACTTATATTGCCTATGTGAAATAGAAAAAACAACTAATAAAAAATATGAACAAAATGTTTTTTGATTTACATGCAAATAAATACTTACCCTTTTTTGTTTCGTTTAAAAAGTTATCAACGACATATAAATTTTATTATTTTAATACTGTCACACTATCGCAGTCAATATTTTTTTTTCACATTATTTTTAAAACACATTTTCATATTATCGATATTATTTTTATCGTTCGTTTACGCCCATTTTTTTTTTCTAACCAATCGTAACTTCCGATTTATAGTATGAGTAAATTATAAATGTATTAGTTTGGCGACACCGGTTCTGCCAGAAATATTGTTTCAAGCTACTTCCATTGTATTCTATATTCCGTGCATAGTACAGTGCATTGTTTGACAGACGTCGACCAAAATGCTAATAGAGAATACGATATAACATTGACCTTCACCGAGCTGATTAATTGATAAAAAATATTTGAACCTATCAAATATTTTTTTACAACTTTGCCTTTCATTGCCAATAAAAACTTGTTGGAGGCAAATCTTCCGCTAACGTCGGTCACCGGTGACCCCCATGGCGTTTAACGTGTTAAGGACATCTTTATATAAATTAATATTAACAATACTTCTTGTTAGTAACAAAACATCACGCCTTTTATCACCGAAGGGGTAGGCAGAGGTGCAAATTATGGCACTGTACAATGTAACACCCACTTTTCAGTATTTACGTTATGAGTCCCATGTAATACGGGGTGAGCCTATTGCCATATACCGTGCACAATTCCAGACTCTGTGCTACATCGAGAACTTTTTAAAAAACCGAGATCCCTGGTCTGGCAATCGCAATTGCGACGATTCGGCCAACGAGGCAATCAATCTAGACATTGCTTGTTAGTCTAGACATTTATCGGGATTAAATAGTATATTGATGTATATTTCCAGGCACAACTTTAGAGCAGGACATGTGCGTGCTGCTGGGCGGCGGCGGCTCGCTGTCGGACGTCCGGCTCCGCGTGGGCAGCGCGGCCCGCCCCGCGCACCGCTCCGTGCTCGCCGCGCGCGCCGCCTACTTCGAGGCCATGTTCCGCTCCTTCTCGCCGCACGACAATATCGTCAATGTATGTACACTATAGCTCGCTGTCGGACGTCCGGCTCCGCGTGGGCAGCGCGGCCCGCCCCGCGCACCGCTCCGTGCTCGCCGCGCGCGCCGCCTACTTCGAGGCCATGTTCCGCTCCTTCTCGCCGCACGACAATATCGTCAATGTATGTACACTATAGCTCGCTGTCGGACGTCCGGCTCCGCGTGGGCAGCGCGGCCCGCCCCGCGCACCGCTCCGTGCTCGCCGCGCGCGCCGCCTACTTCGAGGCCATGTTCCGCTCCTTCTCGCCGCACGACAATATCGTCAATGTATATAGACTATAACTAATTTAACACATTAACTAACAAGTTGAAAGTCAAACCGCAACATATCATAAACCAATCATATCAGACACAAATTTCATTCATTTCTTTTTTCCTCACTATTTAGATACAAATCTGCGACACGGTGCCATCAGAAGAGGCGTTCGATTCCCTGCTGCGGTACATTTACTACGGAGACACCAATATGCCCACTGAAGACTCGCTGTATCTATTCCAAGCTCCTATATATTACGGTAAGTTCCTTACATGATTATAGAAATACCTACAACGTATAATAGTTTTCTCATTACCATTGACTTGGTTTTTTTAATTCCGGTTCAGCCGATCGCGATATAGTCGCATACATTCATACATACATACACACAGGTCAACCTGAGAACTTCCTTTTTTCCTGAGCCGGTAAACGGCCATACTGATCATGGTAAGCAACCGGCGTCGCCCATAGACACCTGAAACACTAAGGCGTTACAAGTGCGTTACCGACCTATTGGGAATTGGAAATTTGAGGATTGTGGAGGATTCGGGGATTGGGGAGACTGGGGAAGGGGTAATTGGGACTCCAGTAACCTCGCTCACACGACGAAACACAACACAAGCGTTGTTTCACGTCGGTTTTCTGTGAGGCCGTGGTATCATTCCGGTCGAGGCGACTTATTCGCGCCGAAGCATGGCTCTCCCGCCCTTAAACTAGATAATCTAAACACAATAATCTAAAAAAAATTAAATAATTTAAATATTTTTTCTCAGGGTTCACAAACAACCGTCTCCAAGTATTCTGCAAGCACAACCTGCAGAGTAACGTGTCCCCGGAGAACGTCCTCGCCATACTACAGGCCGCAGACCGCATGCGGGCTACTGACATCAAGGAGTACGCGCTCAAGATGATCGTCCACCATTTTGGATTGGTCAGTTAATAGTAGCACGTTATACATTCTCCTGGTAATCTACATAACTATAAATCACGTGGCAATTTAGAGATCATAGGTCATCACCTGAAAATAATGAGACTTAGCTCAACTGTGGACAAAATGTCAATGTGCGTTGTATCTCACACTGACATTTTGTCATTTTCAATCTTTTGAATCCACCATTATATTTATGTCAAAGTCAAAGTCAAAATCATTTATTTCAATTAGACCAGTAAGGCACTTTTGAACGTCAAAACAAAATATTTAAATATTAAATAATAAGAAAAAATGTCAATCTGTAGGTCAGTCCTCTAGTGAAGCTATTTGATCGTTCCAAAGTGTAGATTCCTATGGAGAAGAACGAGCAAGCGAGAAGAAGAGCACAATGTTGTTAAAAATGGTGAAAATTGCTTGATAAGGCTCTAATTAGACGGACCGCATTTTAACTGCAATCGGATATAGTTTGAATAGTCGTGTCACAACTGCAATTGAACTGTAAACCAAACGTGCAGTCCGATTGTAGTTCTACTCCAATCATGACCAAACGATTGGAAACCAAACATGCAGTCCGTTTGTAGTTCTATTACAGTTACGACCAAACGATTGTAAACCAAACGTGCAGTCCGATTGTAGTTCTACTCCAGTCATGACCAAACGATTATAAACCAAACGTGCAGTCCGATTGTAGTTCTACTGCAGTCGTGACCAAACGATTGTAAACCAAACGTGCAGTCCGATTGTAGTTCTACTCCAGTCATGACCAAACGATTGTAAACCAAACGTGCAGTCCGATTGTAGTTCTACTGCAGTCATGACCAAACGATTGTAAACCAAACGTGCAGTCCGATTGCAGTTCTACTGCAGTCATGACCAAACGAGTGTAAACCAAACGTACAGTCCGATTGTAGTTCTACTCCAGTCGTGACCAAACGAGTGTAAACCAAACGTGCAGTCCGATTGTAGTTCTACTCCATTCATGACCAAACGATTGTAAACCAAACGTACAGTCCGATTGTAGTTCTACTCCAGTCGTGACCAAACGAGTGTAAACCAAACGTGCAGTCCGATTGTAGTTCTATTGCAGTCATGACCAAACGATTGGAAACCAAACGTGCACTCCGATTGTAGTTCTACTCCAGTCATGACCAAACGATTGGAATCCAAACGTGCAGTCCGATTGTAGTTCTACTCCAGTCGTGACCAAACGATTGTAAACCAAACGTGCACTCCGATTGTAGTTCCATTGCAGTCATGAGCAAACGTGCACTCCGATTGTAGTTCTTCTCCAGTCATGACCAAACGATTGGAAACCAAACGTGCAGTCCGATTGTAGTTCTACTCCATTCATGACCAAACGATTGTAAACCAAACGTGCAGTCATATTGTAGTTCTACTCCATTCATGACCAAACGATTGTAAACCAAACGTGCAGTCCGATTGTAGTTCTACTCCAGTCGTGACAAAACGATTATAAACCAAACGTGCAGTCCGATTGTAGTTCTACTCCATTCCTGACCAAACGATTGTAAACCAAACGTGCAGTCCGATTGTAGTTCTACTCCATTCCTGACCAAATGTTTGTAAATCAAACGTGCAGTGCGATTGTAGTTCTATTGCAGTCATGACCAAACGTGCAGTCCGATTGTGGTTCTACTCCATTCATGACCAAACGATTGTAAACCAAACGTGCAGTCCGATTGTGGTTCTACTCCATTCATGACCAAACGATTGTAAACCAAACGTGCAGTCCGATTGTAGTTCTATTGCAGTCATGACCAAACGTGCAGTCCGATTTTAGTTCTACTCCATTCAAGACCAAACGATTGTAAACCAAACGTGCAGTCCGATTGTGGTTCTACTCCATTCCTGACCAAATGTTTGTAAATCAAACGTGCAGTGCGATTGTAGTTCTATTGCAGTCATGACCAAACGTGCAGTCCGATTGTGGTTCTACTCCATTCATGACCAAACGATTGTAAACCAAACGTGCAGTCCGATTGTGGTTCTACTCCATTCATGACCAAACGATTGTAAACCAAACGTGCAGTCCGATTGTAGTTCTATTGCAGTCATGACCAAACGTGCAGTCCGATTTTAGTTCTACTCCATTCAAGACCAAACGATTGTAAACCAAACGTGCAGTGCGATTGTAGTTCTATTGCAGTCATGACCAAACGTGCAGTCCGATTTTAGTTCTACTCCATTCAAGACCAAACGATTGTAAACCAAACGTGCAGTGCGATTGTAGTTCTATTGCAGTCATGACCAAACGTGTCCGTCGAAGAGTCTGTTTAGACCCTATGTCGTCACTATTAAAGCTACTTCAATCGGAATTTGAGAAACAAATATTGACAATTCATACTCACTCTATAATGAAACAAGATCGCTCATTTTACTTCCAATTTGTTTTTTTTTTATTGTTCTATCGTGTTTGTTTGATTATAAATAACTGTAAAACATTTTGTACAATTAAAGACGCCTGGATTGCATATTGTCCCTCCCTATAGCTATAGAGGAAAAAAATAGGTTTATCTGATTTCGAAGTCAATGGATATTTAAAACTCATTTTCTTTCCACAGGTCGCGCGACAGGACGCTATCAAAAACCTAGCACAGCCACTCCTAGTGGATATAATATGGGCGTTGGCTGACGAACCAAACTTCGACGCCCCCCTCCCGGTCCAACCCAGGTCCTTGCCATCATCGTCGTCCGCAGATACACTCACTGATGATCCAGAGTTCTACGCCAGATTCCGATGTGGAAAGTCTTAAATGGTAATTAATATAATCACACTATAATATTCTATATCTGAAAGTTTCTTTGTTTAGATGTTTGTCCGTCAATCACGCTGAAACTGCTGAACGGATTTTGATGAAATTTGGTATACAGGCAGGGTATGGGCTGACTTAGGTGATAGAATACTTTTTATCCCGATTAAATGTTTCCATGGGATAAAATAGGAATCATATTCTACGCGGACGAAGTCGCGGGCAATAACTAATAATATTATATTAACATGTGCTCTTGACTGGTGTACTTGTATAATTGTGATGAAAGCTAAACATAGTTAGTGTAAAGATTTAGTGGAATTATTTTCCAGAGTCTGTGTTTCCTGAGAAGTATATGGTACGACGTGCTCCATTTTAGACCGCATCATCGCTTACCAGGCGAGATAGTGGGCAAACGTCGGCCTATCAAATATAAAAAAAAAAACAAAAAGAATTCTATAATTCTATTTCTATTCTTTTAAATTTCATTTTAACTGAATTATTCTAGTAAACCAATCATGTCGCCAGAACATAATGGCAGTAAGTGCCAACTCTATAACTACTTTAAAAGTATACTTATGTAAACTGCCTTTATTTCTATATCGTCAGGGTTGAAATTTCAATAACCATCACGATATATGGGACTATAAACCAGCTTTAAGCTGTACATTTAAAATTCTACTTTAACGTTTTAATTATACGGTTTATAACACATTGTCTAACATAACCTACCTCTATCAAACATCGAATAACAACTAAATAAACTTTATAATATTTCAATGTATTAAAAGTATATAGAATCTCTAATAAATCGATTAGTCTCTTATAATATCGATTTATAAGAGAAAGAGAAATCGATTTCTCCTCGAAAAATAAATAGAAATGATCTATCTCTTTATATAGCGTAGTATTATATTTATGTAATAGGGGCCGTTCAAATATTACGTAAGCAGATTTTTTACAATTATTACCCCCCCCCCCCCACGCGCCCCACGCGTTTGTTAGCAAAAATAAGCAAAGATCTTACCCCCTCCCCCTTTGCTTACGTAAACATTTTAAATTATATCTGTTTTATATTGTAATTTTAATATTGTTCATAACGTCTAGTTCTTTGTCGGTCTTTGCTTATAATTTAAAATTTCAATATGAGCATTGCCATTCGTGTGAATAAGTAAATAACTACCGATGACGTAATCATCATCTAGACTCCCTAAGAACCTAACGGGTTACCGGGGCTCCGGCTCGACGTGCAGGATAAGGAACGGGGTGGTTTTTAGTCAGTACTCTTACTGACACTCCCTTCAGCCTCACCCAGGCGGGAGAAGTCATTCGATGATTTTCCCCCCTTAAAAAAAAGACTCTCTACCTCCATATCATTCAAAATAAGCAAAACAGAGCCCCCCACCCTCACATGGTGCTTACGTAATACTTGAACGGCTCCATATATTTTAGGATGTAATTATTAAATTAAATTATTTGGTACATAGGTAAGAAAGTAAAGATTGATACAGAAACTCTTATTTTAATTCTCAAACGTCACTCGATTTTAAGTCGCGCTATAAATAGTTCTGTCCTTATCCTTAATCAAAAATAAATGATTTCGACTGTTCAATACAATACGTTAAAAAACGTAACGTCACAATACACAAACTCGTACAAAACTCATAGAAAACTGTCGTTTTTTTTTTGACAATTCGAGAAAAGTATTGAATTTGACTAGTTGGCAAGTACCCAATTCTTTGTAAAAGACAGAGATGGCGCGATATTTAAGTAGGTACAATTTAAAATTGAGTAGCCTTTCAGTATTTGGGGGTTAACGAAATAAATACATAAAGTATATTATAAGATATAACTAGTGATCCAAGCTAACCAATGAATTAGTTTGTAATTATTTTTGTATAATAACTTTAATTTTTAACATAAGAAACACTAAATTAGATAATGATCATGCGGCGATCACATCATTGCATTACCGAGATGCCCGACCGGTTTCGAGCTCGAGCGTAGCCCTTAATATCTGTACGCATGAACATTATCAATTTATATAAGATGTAACGTTTATTACTGTGTTTGTACGAGTTCTATGAAATGGGAAAATGTATGTGAGGCAAGAATAGCGTATATGACTTTTTTTTTTTGTAATGTCCGTCTGGTAGATTATCTTAAAACATTAGACACGTATTTTCTTACGGAAACGAAGTTTCGAAGATATATTGATTTGAAATAGCACATGACGTCACTTTTGAGTACGATTTATACTCTAAAATGTCGTAGCTACCTCCCACTCCTAAACTTTGATTCGTTTTAAGTATTGTTTTCTTATACGACAAAATAAAAAATGTGTGTCTAATATTTTTTTCAATATCTAACTGACGCTAGAGGCTCATATTCATGAGCAGCATTCCGCGACACACAACGTGGCGACTGTCGTGCTGCTACCCTGGACTAATTCGATATTTAATTTTCATACCCTGCCATCATCCCTTAATTCTATCTAGGTAATATTTAGTAAGCTGATAATAATTTTACTAAAGAAAGAGGGCGAGAGTGACTGACGCAGCGAGACGAAATCAAGTCTTCACCAACCTCAGTCAATTTTAAGGAACCTCTAAACTATAGAGGTAACTCTTAACGATATTTTAGTTTTCACCGTCCTATAAGTGACACCTAACAGTATAAACAAGCGGTTTGTTTATGTGCTATGTCACACTAAGTTACTTTTAGTTTCGGGGTTGTTGGTGAAAATGGTCATTAATTATTAATGGTGCTAATTAACCCATTTGGATCCGCCGTCCCCATATGGGGACAAGTTTTCTTTTACCCGCTGGTTATTAATTATTTTAGCTATCTTCACATTTCATGGGTATTTATAATCAGGAGTAGTGTACTTTCCTAAAATTATTAGAACTTTTGACAAATTGCTACAAAAAAGGGGTCATATTGTCAATTTTATCAAGAGGAAGTGAAATGGGAATTACAGTGAAACCTGGTTAAGTGAGACATCAAGGGACCTGCAATGTCGTTTCACTTATAGAGGTATTCCACTTACCCAGTGTCTCAGATATACAGGTATAAATAAATATGTGTCTCATTTACAGAGGGTTCCATTAATAGAGGTGGACTTGGAATTACGTGTGGAATTTGTGGGTAGAATAAGAATGAGTAAATAAACAATGTTATCTCAGTTACAGAGGTTTATGCATATAAAATTTACTCGCTGTCTCAGTTATAGAGGTAACTATGATGATAAATCGAAAGAACAAATCCCAGATATAGAGGTTTACCTCGTCCCACTAACAGAGGTTATTCAGTGCCAAAGTGTTGGGACCTCAGCATGAGTTCCAGTTATGGAGGTTTCTCACTTATCCAGGTCCCACTTAACCAAGTTTCACTGTATTATCGAAAGCAGAGGCGTTTTGTAGTACGTTATTATGAAGATTTATAAAACTTTTTTGTGATTATTGCTTGCTTATAGTGTCAATTAAAACAATATTGAAGAATATCCTTATACTTTTAATTCCGCTTAGGGGAAAGTTAGAAAAAATTATGGTGTCCCCGTATGGGGACAATGGGCACATCTGTAGTATATTTTTAAAACATTTATACCTGATTTGTATTTTGTTTTCCAATTTATAAAGGTCACCTATAGGCTAAACTTAGTTATAGCTAATACTTGGTGACAACAGACGCTAATTCATGAAGAGCATCACCAATTCCGCCATATCTTTACACGTTCATATTCTAAAATCTGATGGGCATCAAGACCGAAGATGCAAAAGTCCACCTACAGTACCAGCGTCGCATCCGATATCAGAATTCAGCAGTAGGGGGCATTTCCTCCAGCTGTATTCTGGTATCGTCACAGCGAAGTCCACCCAGAGTATAGAGTAGCATTATGCCCTGTATACGTTGACCACCGCCGTGTCTTCAGGGAAGTGATCGACGACGATAATCTTCCACGTCCAGCTTAGGTTCTGGCTGTGGTGCGGAGCGAGGGGAACTGGAAAACATCTCTTTCTGCGAAGCAGTCATAGTAGCAAGAACAGATCGCCGCCCAGAACCAGACCTGTACCTGTAAGGTGCGTGGCGTTACGCGCGTGCTTCAAAGTGCAGGTCAGACCGCCTTAGATCGAGATGGCTCAGCGGGACAGATGCCCGACTACTATGAATAACCTGGTGGGTCACCGGGGCTTCGGCTTGAAGCAGAATTAGGAACGTGTTGGTTTTTAGCCAGTAAGAGTTCCCCAGGTGGAAAACGCAATGCATGATTTTTACCCTCAAAACAAATATAGGCGCGTCACATCAAATTGATTTAGACATTTTCCGCAGAGATTTAGTTAATATCTGTTACGACACGCAGTTCATCATAAAAAAAACTGTGATATCAATGCAAATAATACGTTAGAACCTTATGTGTCGAAAACAGTTACTACTTCGAAAAGTACTACACATGAGCCCATTGTCCCCAATCAAGGACGGCATTTTTTTTAATACTTCTAAATATATTTTTTGAATTTTTTTTGCTGATATTAGTTTGTGGGCGTCATATTATTGAGTTAATAAAGTTTTTTTTATTAAATTATGAGTAGTTTGCATTTGGTCCCAAATGGGTTAATGGTCATCTCATATTATCGCTAAGGAAACCCTATTGTTAAAATAGGTATCTAATCTTATTTCAATCTTCCAAATAATTCTGTATTATGTGATTGATGTTTCAATTGAAATCTTTCTTTCGAAATATGATAAGTGAAGTCTTATAGTTTTGTAAAGGTCCGAGGCTTAGTGCGAATTTATTTTACTTTTAAAGTAATCAAAACGAGTTAGGCGTTCGGTACTTTGAATCGTTGGTTCATTGGCACCGGCCAATCACAGCGCCGAACGCGGTCTCGTTACGATTACTTTAAACGTAAAACGAACTCGTACTAAGGCCTCTGATTGGTTGGTTCATTGAGCCGGCCAATCAGAGCGCAGAACGCGGTCTCGTTTCAATTACTCGTTTAAAAACTCGTACTAAGGCCTCTGACTGCCATTACTTTCCTCATTGTCAGGATTCGATTCCCGGGTCGGGCAAAGTATTACTGGGTTTTTCAAGTATTTCCCAGTAGGTAGTCACGGAGTCTGGAATTGTGTCCGATATATGGCAATAGGCTCATCCCCTATTACATGGGCCTCATAGCATAAATAATGAAAAATGGGTGTTACATTGTACAGTGGCATTCAAGTGCCGTAATATGCACCTCTGCCCACCCCTTCGGGGATAAAAAGCATGTTTATGTTTTTTATGTTAAGTATGTGTGATTGAACATGAAATAAAATGAAAAAGGAATATATTCTAAATTATGTAAATAAGTTTATTTAGTAGGTAAGATAGGAATGTATTGGTGAATATTTAACTTTTGTTATAAAAAAGTAATCAACTTGTTTCGAATATTTAGATCAGAATATTGTTTAAGTTTTAATGAATAATGTAAATAATGCTTGTGAAGTATTTTTTAACTTGAATAAAATATGATTAGAACATAAATTGTATCTATGACAGATGTATTTTGGTGCAATGATAATTGAGATTTATAAACAAGTAATTGTAATCCACTATTTGGTAATCTAGTCATCTTTTTGAATTAAATGAAAGCAAATGTAACTTGACATAATCAGTTTAATCAAGTAAAATTAACAATTATCTAATAAATTAAATCCTGATAATATTTGTGTAGTTTCACTCCATTACTCGTATTTGTGTTTGATGTCCTTCCATAGTTTCTGAAAAGGAGAAAAATAATGGTAAGTATTTGTTGACATTTCAAAAGTACCAAATCATGGTTTAATTGAAATAAATGCTGTGGCTTGGAACCTATTTGATAGAAATTTTTCTTCAGTACAAACCTGGGATTCAAAACTGGTTTGTTTTTATAATAACTATCATGAGGCATACTGAATGAAATAAAATTACGAGTTACTCACATAAATATACCTGAGAAAAGCAATCAGTAGGCTGTACGACATTATTAACTAAAATCGCAGGTTACTCACGTGAATATACTGAGAAAAGCTCTACTAGTTTAGAAGCACAGAGGGGTTCTTCCTCATGAACAGCGTGCGTGAACCGCATACCCTTTTCTCAGTATACTCACATGAGTAACCTGCAATTTTAGTAATTAACTAAATTGTAGTATGTCTGTGCGACATTGTTGTGACTTTGCACGATGTTCATGACAACAAGTTGTCATGAACATCGCAACTTGAAATTTGCGTTTCTCAGTATATTCATTTACATGAGTATTTACATATACTTTGATATTTTAAGTTAATTCAAAAGTGGTTAGTGATTGATCAAAAGTGGCTGAATTCGCTAAAGTACACATTTTATTTTTAATGCATTGTAGCCAAACTTTTTTTAGTAAAAATTATTGTTATTATAACAATGTTTACTCACTACCTAGTATTTACAGTATTTTCGTAAAATCGGCCTATATAGTATCCATAGCAATTACTCATATATTAATAGTTACCCTTTTAGAATCTTCTTGATTCTAAAATATTTTCTTAACGGTTTTAAGGTAAAGATTGAAAATGTGTTAGTTCTCTTAAAATAAATTACTTACAGAATTAACTATATCTTTTTAATGAAAATGCAAAATTAATATCATTCATTTTGGCAGCCTTGAAACTTGATTTGAAATTTCTGTTTAGAAAAAAATAACAGCTGATTTTGATTTCAAAGCTTTGTGAAATAAAGTGGTGTATTTGGAGAATCTTATTCAAACTTAGAACTAACTGAATTTACTACAAAATAAATTTAATAAAAATTCGAGTAAACCTAGATTCCAAAAACATCAAATGATAAGATTGAGGTTATTTTAAATATTACAGTAAATGTCGGTTCAGAGAACTTAATTGTTGTCTTTATGAATTAAAAGGAATATTAACAATTTAAAACTATTAACTATAGACCAACAACTCGGTAAAGAGGTTCAAAGAAAATTACATAACATTACTCACTCCCTTGTTTATGCTCTCGAAAAGAGCAACTGAGGCAACATCGAAGGTTCTTTCGAAGAAGAAAGTGCCTGCAGCTGCAGCCAGGAAGAAGGTGGAGGTTCGCTTGAACACAACACGGTTTAGGGTGGTCCACGCAGACATTGTGGAGGAAAATTCAAGAAAATCGCTTTTCTTGTCGAACTGACCAAAAATGTACCACAGGCAGACAAAGACTACAAAGTATTTTTTTTTCCTTAGCTGTCAAAATCCCCTCGAGCTTGACTACTAACATTTTCAGGTTATTGAACCAAAGACTATTTTTGCATCAGCATAATAAGAAAAGTTTTTAGAGGGAACAAAGGGCTCTTGGCTTAAAATAAACCAAGTGTAATAGAATAAACTAGGTTTTTGTATTTCATTCACCACCGTCGAGTATATCATAAGATTTCTAGACTAATATTTATGAACCTATCTACCTACTTCAAAACAAGTCAACATTTTTGTATTTCGTCGTTTTGATTTCATAATAACTTAGTACTTGAAGAAGTGATTGGCCTTATCTATCAGGTAAATTGCTTATGTACCAATTTACTGCAACAAGTTTCGGTAACACTACATGTCTGAACTATCAGTACCTACTACAATCAGTCACTCTAACCGACCGACTGACTGACCGGATATGCGTAATAACGCAATTTCTGCATCAAGAGACTAAGATAACACTGTTCCCATCTATCTACAGATCAACGTTAACCTTGGCCGATTAATATTAAGTGGAGAATCCTCTCACCCTCACCTTGTACTGCTTACACCGATTGGCCGCTTCTGATACTGACACATCTTGCTCCGTAATAATTGATATCCTTCCTCTGAGTTCTTTTTGAACACAAAAATACTCCTGTTATTCAAAATTTATTGGAATTAGGAATTTGTAGCACATTCATTACAAGAAAACAAAAGAAATTGGCACATGTCGCACTTAGAAAAAAGAAAAGAAATAAAATTGGGTTACTTCACCATGAAGATTGATTGCTAGGTGAATATTCTCTATGACCTCAGTCTACCTACTCATGGACCTATTGACCCTCAGTCGATCGATTATGAATAGAAATTGATGAATGTCGATGTAGCGAATGAGGTATGCCAAAATTAAATCGTATCATTTGACGTCGAATGCATCTCTGTCTATCCCAATGGGCGATACGCTTGATGCGATATGTATGTATGTATGTTCTATATGAAAACGTCTCACAAGTATTCATGTCTTCACTGGAGGGATACTACTTTAGCTCACAAAAAGTCGTCATGAAATACCGCTTGCGTTGTATGTGGTCGAGTACAGTGAGGATATCGAAGGCTCAATCTCTTTTTAGAAGGTACGCAACGCACTTGTGACTACTCTAATAACAAGTGTTTCCATGAGCAGCGCCGATTACTTACCACCAGATAATGTTTTGATATCCCAAAAACTGAGTCATTCCAACTGCTGTTTTTTCAGTTCATATAGGCGTAAAACAAATTGTCATATAAATGCATGTCACACCAAATAATTATAACTGGTTATTCTGTACTGGTAAATTAAAGGGTCTCTCCCTAATGTTGTTTTTATAATTTCCTTCCTGCTAAGGTATAAGATAATTTGACCACCAAACCATACTACATCGAGGATAATAAAACACATAATTATTATGATGAAAATAGGGGATATATTTACAACTATGTATTAAACCAAAATGATGACTCATGAACAATACTTTCCATAAATAATAAATGAGTAATGACGCGTTACAGTTCACGCATAATTAATTAAACCGTCATAAATTATTGTACAAACGTCGTGTACGGAATGATTGTCAGCTAAACAATTCACTTTTGGTTTTGCACACTGTGATAAAAGATTTCCAAGTCCAGTATAAAGATGCTTCCAGACTTGTTAGATTTTGGTTATGGAATTACATTTACTTTGTAGCTGTTAGGCGTTGATCGTAACGTCAAAATCGAGCAAGTCTTTTGGCAAACTGCCACAGCAAAAGTAGCCTAACCGACACAATAATTAACGTTTACATTATTCGAGATTTATGTAATGTTGCCTCATTCTAACAAGAACTCAGATGTAGTATAAGCCACTTTTGCTCAAATTACACAAGTATAGTAAAATTAGCTCACAAACTATAGGGGTTTCATACTGTAAAATCTTAAAGTAAAAAATGCCATAAGATATTATATACTGCTGTAAAATAAAGTTCAGTCCAAAGCTAAAACTATATTTTGAGATACACAGGCTTATAAAAATGTGTCGAAAACGGCTCGAGGTGAGGACAAGATAATTATTAGACGGGGTTTTATTAGGGAAGACAATACAGACACAATCCGACGCATTTTTAGTAAGCGGTACATTTAAAATTAAATGGTTTTATAATATTGTCTAATTCGAAACTCCATATAAGACGACAAACACATTACAAGATAGTTATTGCGATATTTTCCATGCGCAAATCAATGACACAATTTATAGTGATGTTTTTTGAAAGTAATAAATTAGTTACAATTTATGATAATTTTTGCATTGAAAGATGATGTGACTTGCAATAAAAGGGAAGATAATTATGTAACCAAATTGCAATTAGACTGAAAGCTATCCATAAACTAGGTAACACCTGCAAAAATACTCCTTACTATAAACCTTTATCGCAAATACAACAGAACTATATAGTTAAAGGTGCAGTCATACTATCGACTGTAATAGCGCGGTAATATGTCTGCATCTTTAACCAACGGACTATTTTGAACATAGAATTCCATTTTTTCTCCCTACAAAATATAAATGGACTTTAAAAATTGTTCCTGTTTAGGCTCTAACTATTGTCACTTTATTTGTGTACTATTTTTAAACGTACTTGTTACTTACGCCGCTCCATTCCCTAGTTGTTATATCTCACATTCTGATATGTATAGATAGTTTAGGGATAACTTACTTTAATCGTAAGCCAAATGCAATCAATTCAAAATTTAAATTGTACAAAATCAAAAATGGAATTTTAAAATGCTAATTTCAATATGCTACTTAATTTTCACGTTTTCTGACGGTAATTCCGCATCCCAAATTCCGTATTTACTTCAATTCAAAAGATACGCAGAAACACAACTTTTCATTGTAAATAATATCTCCTAAGAGTTAAAAAATAAATTAATTTGGAATTTCAATTTCATACAGAATACTGTAAACACTATGCCAATATTAAAATAATTAAAAAAATATAAATATCTCAATGAAAATACACTGGATTCAACTTTTACGGGTAATGTCGGTCTATCGAAAACGCGGTTTCAAGTTGCCGGTAATTTTTCATAAGAACTAATACTTTTAAAACATGTTTTAAACCAATTTCATAATTTCCTTGACTTTGACTTCAGTAATTTGTAGCCACAAATATTCTCTCATGAATTTTCTTTACCTACATAGGTGGTCTCGTGCCATTCGGCGTCTATGCGCAAACTTTGGCGACCAACATTGCCTATTTGGTCTAATGTATCTAAAGTTTACAAACGCCACACGTTGGCCATAGAATCGGAACCACGCATTCATATAGAGCTAGCTACAAAACTACAACAAAACAGTAATTTCAAATATCTTCACCAATCGAATTTTCTAGACGTTTCTCATGTTACCTTTAGCTTCTTAATGCGTGATGAGAGCCGTCAAAGCGATCAACGACTCACTATTCAATGATTATCATTTAATAAAAAATAACATTTAATGGTATACTTCCTTATACTAAACATTCGTCGAACCATCACATAAATTTTGATAATTAGATTACACTCATACATTAACTAGGCATTCGTTATATTCTAATAATTTTTGGAGTAAATAAATCCATAGTATGTACATGCTCTTGAGATAGTTCAACCTAGCAAGTTTTGTATGAACTAGGTACATATTGGTCGGTTTCTAATTGAGTTATTGTAATTGGTTTCGTTCTGTCCTTGGGCAAGCACTTATTAGTAGTGTACAATCATGTATTATAAGATATGTACTCATACAAATGCAATTTTCACAGAACTATTGCTGTAACCTAAATAAACACACATGTCTCATTGTATTAATATCAATATTAAATTAGCACCACCTAACAATATAAGTGCATAATTTCAAATGGAAGGGGACCACAGACAACAGATATTCTCATTTACCATAGACAATATTATTGCATATAAAGCCTCATTTTAAAATTTTATCAAATTGTTAATTACGCATTGTTATCAGTTTGAGTTTGAAAAGAACGTTATTCTTTGTTTCAGGTCTAATTTTACGGTGAAAAGATCTGTGACCCATTGCCTGCAGTGTCCCTTTATAATCCTAATATCAAACTATAAAGCTTCACCTTCATAAAATGAAAATAACGGGTGTTGCAGACAACCTGCTAGGTCGTTCAACTAATCTCTCCATATTTGAGCATCGAGAACATTGTCCGTGGCACAGTGAGGTGCATATACCACTAGCAACATTTCTTTTTGGTTTTGATATTATTCTTTAGATGTACCGTGTCTTTTGTAACATTTTGCCTCTCCTTCATGTCGAGCTTCGATTTTAGTACCTGGAAAATATAAAAACAAAGGTTATTTATTTGTTTTGAGACCTCTATGAGTATACTGATAATTTACAACCTCTGATCAATCATGGTTTATTTGCACAAATAAGAAAAAATATTATCGGTTTAAAATGCGAAAATACAATTGTGTCTAGCTCACCACACCCTCCCAAAACCACTGCAACTCTTGAAGCCAAGATCTACATTAGACACAACCATGAAAACACCGAAACACTGAAGTCCAGCGCGTCCCAGGGACATGAATAACTGGCTTGGTCCCCAACGAAATAAATCGGAAGATTTTATAAGAGGAATAAAAACGGAGACAGAATGAATTAAGCCTAAAGAAGGGGCACAAAAAGAGACTACAATTGGGAGAAACTCAGTTGTCAAGCACCACAGAAGTGTGACTAAAAATTCCGGTATGAAAAAGTACATTTAAACTTTGTCGCTACCTTTTTAAGGAACAAGTAAACAAGTAATAATGTACACAGACAGGTGGTAGAAAATACCTTGGTAGGTACAGCACAGCAAAACTTAAGATTATTAAGAAAGAGACAGCCTCATTGGCAGAGTGGTCGCAAGTGCGACTGCCGGGCAAGGGGTCTCGGGTTCGATTCCCGGGTCGGGCAAAGTATTAATGGGTTTTTAAAAAAAATCTCAGTAGTAGCACGGAGTCTGGAATTGTGCCCGGTATAAGGCAAAAGGCTCACCCCCTATTACATGGGACTCATAACATAAATAGTAAAAAATGGGTGTTACATTGTACAGTGGCATAATGTGCACCTCTGCCTACCCCTTCGAGGATAAAAGGCGTGATGTTATGTTGTTACGTTATGTAAGAAAGAGAAAAGGCATTTATATTGAATTTAATATCTAACCAGTGATAAGATTGGTAGCCATTGGGAGGCTTTGTGGCTAATAGTTTCATTGTAGGACTTTGTAAACCATTAATAAAGTTGCATTAGGAAACTTATAACTAAAATTCAGGGACATTGAGGTAAACCCTGCTATTATTTGAACAAAACTTTCTGAGTTTACCTAATTTATGTACCTATTTACAGCACAATGTACATTCACACACAACCACATAAGGCAAGCCATTGTCCCATGGTATTATTTTTGTTAATAGGCTACCAAATAGAACTTTAACCTTTGAAACGAAATTACGTGACAACATGGGGCTACATTTAAAATTAACCCTTTGAGTACCATCATTATAGACACAATTAAAGAACAATAGGTTGCGGTCACCGGTGTCCTCGCGGTGTTTGACAGTTTAAGTTACATTTTTTTTAACATTGCCCCACACCAGGATGTCCTCCTGTGTCGTAGGTGCTTTTACAAACATACAATTTTTACATACACGTGACACCCAGACCCGGAACTACATTCTGTGGATCATATAAAGAGTTGTTCCGTGCGGGAATCGAATCCACGACACGTTGCGCGGCAGCCAGTTGCCCAGCCAGTGCGCCGAATGTGCAGTCAATTTTCAAAAAATTTCTATCAGACTATGCCAAGAAGAAACTCTAAAACATTTTTAATATCTAAGTTGTAGTTTGTAAATTATAGTGTTATTATGGTATTAAGGGCTCGTACACAAAACTGCGATGCGATGCGAATTCGTAACGCAAAATATAAGATGCGAATTGCTGCGATGCGATTTCGTGCGACAAGGTGTCTCCCAGGGTGACCATTCCTTCGACGACCGTCAACCGTAATAAACGTATTTTAAATTGAAAACTAGGTCGTGACATGGATCGTAAAAAGAAGTGTGCACTTCTGTTATTGCTTAGGAGATACAGAAAAAAGAAACAAAGAAGATTTCAGGAAGATAGGATTTTGATGCACGATGCGAATCAATTCGGAAGTTCTTACGATGCGACGTCGCGTCGCAGTTTTGTGTATTAGCCCTAATGTAAATATACTTACCATTTTAGTGATAGTGAGAAACATTTCCTCTACATTAATGTTCTCCTTTGCACTTGTCTCGAATAGCGGTATGTTCATCTGATTGGCGAACCTCTGCGCATCCTCTGTCACTACTACTTTTCTTGACGGACAATCATTCTTGTTACCAACTGGAAAAAATAAATAATATAATTTAGTTTTGCTAATAATTATCGTGACCCTTAACGCCTGTATGGAGGCACCGGGTCCTCTAAAACATCATGAATACCTACTGAATAAATGATATCTCACTTTTTCTATAAATAAAATAATACAGGCTGAACCCTCTTATCCTTTATCTGTTGAAACACCGGCTCCCGGTATAAAACACATTATACTCGCAATTTTCTACATACAAGATGTTATACATGAGACTTATAATTATAACTGGTTCAAAGTAGATATTGTATTTCCATTGTATATGATGTGCACATCTGCCTATCTCTTTTAAGCTTAAAAGGTTTGCAAGATATTATGGTATTGTGCCTAGTCATTCAGTCAATCTGCATAAAAATATTTGAAATAAGAAGATTTGTAAATCTTCAATAACAGTAAAGTAAATAATTGTATAATGGTGTACTTAAAATTATTATTTCAAATAAATAATGAAAATACAGAAACTGAAGTATAGGTACAGATAAAAAAAATAACAATAATGACAATGTTGATACAGCATATTTTAGATAACAGCCACTCACACACACAGGAAGTAATTTACTTCCTTTTTCATGGAATTTCAGCCATTTTCAGTGTGTATACACATTTGTAACAAAGATCACAATAGATTAGTCATTGATGGTGAGACAGTGAAAACTCAAAATAGAACTTGGAAGTATTATAACCTCCTTTGTTCTCAGTTATCTATGAATTAGAACAGATATCAAACCTCTTTTCTAGGTTATTTGTTTATGAAAACTATTGTTTATGTTTGTATTATTAGGGTAGATTTTATAATGCCTACTAAACTTTGCACAAGTTAAAATTTAAGCATTTTACACTGAAATCATCACAAAGAAATCTAATTAGATTTAACTCAGAATGTTATTGAACACAAAACAATAGATAAAAAAACCAACATTTTAAATCAGAAAATCCATTTGTTTTTTCAAATATACAGCTTGATACAGCCTTTAGAAAGCAGTATAGTTATATAATGATTACTTAAAATAAACTAAACCACTCAGAATAAGTAGAGTGTGACAGAAGATTCTTTTTGTTGTCGTTATTTTGCAAACACAATGGTATAAATGAATGGTAGAGTTGAGAAATCGCAATAACATGGTTGTTTCAACCATTTATTACCAATTATTACTTAAATTAACGTCATTAGAACTGTAATCACTTGTGTATATACCTTTTATGATACATTATAGGGTAGTGGAGGTGGTTATTAACAAGGTTATGGATTACACTGGGTGTATGATGGGTTTTTAAGGTAAAATTCGACTCACCTAAGACTTTATTAACAACATCACAATTCTGTTCGATCTCGTGCAGCCATCTCTTGACATTGGCGAAGGACTCTCCATTCGTGACATCGTACACCACGATGACGCCGTGCGTACCTCTGTAGTACGTACTGGTTATCGTTCTGAACCTCTCCTGCCCCGCTGTATCCCATATCTGTAGCTTCACTCGTTCACCGTTTATTTCTAAAGTTCTTATTTTGAAATCGACCCCTATCGTAGTAATGTAACTACCGGAGAATGTGTTGTCGGCGAAACGCAGGAGAAGACAGCTTTTACCCACACCTAAAACATAACAACATTACACCGTTTACTAAGCTCCAAAGCCCCGAATATCGGTTGTAGAGTTATAACATCACAGGCCTCGCCCACTCACCACTGTCACCGATAATCAGCAGTTTGAAAAGGTGGTCAAACTCTCGCGCCATGGTTTCTGATAGTTATAATTATTACACTAATTGGTCATATGTTCACTAATAATGTTAAAAATGTATTTAGTACAACTTTAACTACAGAATTGTTAATAAAACTCATGCCGTTAACGTTACACTTCCATCACTTAACAATCGGCCGCCATCATTGTTTTCAATTGCCAGTTGGAAAAAAATGACAAAGGAAAATTCATGCAAATGTTTATGGTCGACGAAAACCTTGCGAAGTCTTAATTTATTCATACAGGAAAATGCAAAACATATTATTATCATTGATATGTTATGTTATTCTGTTCGCACGTGTTGTTATTGATATAGGACGTATTGATAGATATTTATTGATATATTGATATGTGACGACTTTCAATATTTAAGAAACAAAATGTTTGAATTTGTTTCGTGTATTACTGCAATCTCCAATATTGTCCTGTTTTTATACAATTTTTCTCGACATATATAAGTAAAGTTATACATTGCATAAAATTATTTGATATCGTTTCAATTTTGATTGTAATTTTGTGAATGTAAATATTTTTCGTGAATATAACTGGATAATTTCAGTTACAGTCTAGCTAAAATGAAAATCATTTTACATATTGGTGTTGGTGACCTAAATAAAAGGCTACAATTCCTTTTTCAGTGGTTATTACTTTTATGTATTTGTTGCAGCAACAATATCATAGCGAAGAGGATGTGAACAACGGAAAAGATTTTCAAACATGTTTTTTAATTTTTTATACTCTATTCATTCATTTGAAATTTTGTTGTTGGCAACATTTTTTGTGATGACTGTGTGCGTTTATGAGTAATCAAATACACTTGTCAAAAAATCTAATCTGTCAAATAAACTGTCAAACGCGCTAGGTGTGGTACGAATATTCTAAATTTTATTAAAATTTTGCTATAATGTCGGCTACATTAAAACCTTATTTAACAGCAGTGCGCCACACGCTTACAGCGGCGATGTGTTTAGAGCATTTTTCATCGCAAGTAGTAGAGCGTTATAACAAACCGGAGGTCGAGGTTAGAACAAGCAAAGAGCTTCTCTTGAATCCAGTTGTGATTTCTCGTAATGCAAACGAGAAAGTGTTGATCGAATCGTCAATAAACTCTATCAGAGTGAGCATTATGATCAAACAGGCGGATGAGATTGAAAAGATTTTGTGCAAAAAGTTTATGCGATTTATGATGATGAGAGCAGAAAACTTTATCGTTCTGAGGCGGAAACCGGTGGACGGATATCATATCAGTTTCTTAATAACAAATTTCCACACCGAGCAAATGTTCAAACATAAACTGGTGGACTTTGTGATATATTTCATGGAAGAAATTGATAAAGAAATTAGCGAAATGAAACTGGCCGTGAATGCTCGCGCCAGAATCTGCTCAGAAGAGTTTTTGAAGAGATTCTAAATTCAAATCCTATAATAACGGGTATGACTAATAGAATGAGTTAATACTATTGTGTTAATGGTGGATTAGTGTAATATTTCCTTATGACTGTTATCATAAACTACAGTCCCTAATGCAGAAGTTTTACCTTACTATAGCCATTACAACTTACATGTAAACATTAGCTTTTTTATTAAGGTTAACACCTTTGCCTAGGTTTGTTACCCAAGCCAAACCTGTATGTTCATGAACAAATTCCAATATTGTTTACTGCATAGAATATTGATGCTTGTGCATCTATAAGAAATGTTTTTTAATTTATAAGCAGTATTGTATTAAGTATGTAATGATAATCATATTATAGCTTAATATAGTAAACTTTCATTTAATTATTAAGTTATAGAGAATAATATTATAAAGAAATATTCCAAAAACTTTAAGGCATTTAAACATTTCTTTTGACTTGTAAATGATTGATTGTATTATAAATTTTAATAAAATATTTTTAATAAACAATTTTTATTTTTTAAAGATAATTATAATGAAACACAATTTGGCTTTTTAGGATGTTTATTTAAATAATATCAATTACTTATATTTCTTTCTATAACAAATCATTTTACACGAAACAGAAACAATAATACATATTGAATTAATTTACAATCAGCTATTACAAAAAAGAATTAAAATTATATTAAAGGAGGATGATCAACATTGTCTATGGAATAACAGCTTGAATAAGAACAACAAAATCTATAGATAGGTGATAGCAAACAAGGAGTTGAGAAATTGAAATTGGACTTCCAATTCAAATTCCTTTTGGAATGAAGGATTATTAAACTGTCATTACATAGCTTTGTTGATATAAAAAGAATGCAAACAATACAATATATTTTAACCCGTCGTCTAAACATGGATCCTCACAAGACAATGTATTTTCAATTGTCTCATATTGGTGCATTCAAGCCGTTAAATCCCTGCCATAATTTGAAATCCCCAAAAAGTAGAACAATTACAAACTACTCCGCTGTTTCAAAATCAGCAAGGTTTATTTACACGGCATATTTTTAAACACAGGTGTAAAGGAATATAAAAAACAATCCAGATCGACATCGCACTTTCAAAAACATCTATTGTTATATTTTATCATGTGATAATAATGGCTGCAAATAAATCTAATTCTCTCTTATTGAAGGCCTCTGAATTTGAAACAGACACTAGATAAAAAAATTCTATTGTGTCTACTGTCTATATATATATACATTATTTTATATTTGATGG
This sequence comes from Spodoptera littoralis, assembly GCA_902850265.1. Classification (NCBI taxonomy): domain Eukaryota; kingdom Metazoa; phylum Arthropoda; class Insecta; order Lepidoptera; family Noctuidae; genus Spodoptera; species Spodoptera littoralis. Next base: position 3,648,105 of record LR824553.2, on the reverse strand, counting down.
GTCGACATTTGACCAGTTTAAATTATGATACCACTTCATCATGCCGTAGTGAAAGGGGTGTTAAACACAAACAGACGATTGAATCGAATTGTTACTGATATTTTGAGGAATATTCAGTGGACTGTCACAATTATAATGATGCCAGATGGCATAGAACGAGTTTGTTTTCCATTTAACAAAATCGAAACGATACCGTTTGCTTTGCCGGCCAATCAGAGTGCCAAGCACGAATAACTATCGCATTCGTAACGTAATAGTATCGAGCGCGTTCGGCGCTCTGATTGGCCGGCTCAAGTGAACCAACCAATCAGAACGCTGAACTCGCTCGATACTGTTACGATACGAATGCGATAGTTATTCGTGCTTGGCCCTCAGAGTGCCGAACACGTTCTTGTTTCGATCTCTAGTACTAAGCCCTTTGACCAAACTGACGATTCAGCTAGACTAGAGCATCCATTTGTGTTTGTATTATAACTTTCGTGAGACATACTAAATAAATTATTATGTTTTCGGCTTACTCATGTAATAATTTGACGAGGAACTCGACTAGTTTCAAGTCATGCTAGAGCTGCAAGCATGCTGAGCCTTTTAGCATGGCTTGAAACTAGTCGAGTTCCTCGTCAAATTATTACGTGAGTAAGCCGAAAACATAATAATTCATCCATTTGTGGTCTTTCTTTCCAGGGCCCCCACATTGTAAGTATACTTACGGCATGGTACAGTGCTATAGTACTTATATACAAATCCAAAAGAAAATCGAATACTTATAAATTCCCTTTTCATTAAAACCTTTTTACAGATTAAGCTTTTTTGTTGTAGTATTCAGAGATCCCAGTAACAAATACTAACTAAATATGAGCAAAATATTGTTACCAATGTCAAAATTATTTTTATGCTCTTGTGAATGAATCCTTAGCATCATTACTCCTTTCACTCTAAATTCCAATAAATTGCAAGAAAGCATGAAGCAATCATTTCATGAATGCTACAGCTTGACATTCAAATTTGGAATTAATAAATTGCAGTTTGTAGCATATAAAACCTATTTAATATGCTAAGTGCTGACAACCCCATATATATAAAAAAAATACTAGTAAATTACTAATAAATACTTGGTGGATTTCCTACTGGCGTGTTTTCAGCGTGAATGCATTCATTACGTCACGTTCCAGTAACTGCAAGCAGTTTGAATATTGTTTATTTTATTTATGTAACCGATGTAGGTAGTACCTCTTAAATAGGTTAATATTAACACAGTCACAAAGCTAGCTAGCTGAGTTTTGGTAACACTAATCTTTTTCTGAGTAGATGTTATTGATTTTACCTGGAGGCTTACTCTTGAATCCAATCGATCAATCGACATTGGTATTGTGAAATTTCGTACTCTCGAGTTGCAACAGTAGCTCCCATTACATCCAAATTTCGTGGATATTGAATGAACTAAATGGCATTGAGTTTAGCTTTGTATTCCGTACTCTGAATGCTATTTTAATAGCTAAGATAGGGGTTGTATAGTTTTAACATTGAATAATTATTGAGATTGCTTAGTTTTGAAATTGCATTGAGATTGTTTTCAAGAGTAAGCACCCTGAACTGGATACTAGTACTGACAAAATTCGGTTGCCAAGTCATTAATTTGATAGATTTTCAACCTTATACTTGCTGGCAGTATAGTCGACAAGATCGTTTTGGAGACTCGTTTGCCAAAGAAAAAAAAACCTTACACTTTAGTATTAATAGCTTTTCTGACTTGGCAACAATTTTTATCGTATCTATTATTTAAAATGTACTACAACTAGCGCAATATTTATTATGATACGGTACGAGGAACATAATTATTATGTATGTATAAAATGGTCGCCTATGGATATAACGTCAATTCAATATTGGTATTTCTGACAAGGCACGCGGTCTCGGTATCAATTAGTTAATGACTCTGCTATTATTTATTTATTTATAAACTTTATTAACTATTTCTCTATATAAAAATACGCACAGATTTTGTGAGATGACTTGTGGGTGCATTTACTCTACACTAAAAAGATTATGGATTATGGATTCTTAAAGCTTGTGATAAAGATCAGTTTTAGTTGTTATAAAATAAAAAAAAATATATTTTTAATTTTAATTTTAAAATGAACTGTAACTACAAATATGTAGAATACAATTTATTTTAAAGTTGAAATTTAATACAGTATAAGCAATGTAACAATTTCTAACAACATTAATATTAGACCATACGATATTATAGTATTGCTCAAAAGTCGTAAACAGCAGTAAGTACATTTTGACACCAATCAAAACTGAACTTTACCACATGAACTATAAAGTCGCTAATTACATGAAATTTTGGAATTATAAGACTTATTGCCTTAGGTATCTAGTAACAAAAAAGTAGACTGAAAGGAGGTTTTTACACTACTACTGAAATGCTTAGGTTTTGCATCATGCAGGCTAAAAATTAAGTTAGTACTAAACTAAATAATCTAAGCCATACACGCTATGGCCTACTGGAGAGGTCATCTGTGTAAGTAGACCCAACAATGGTAGAGTATATGGGGACGTTCCGGTGTACCGGAGCGGTCTTCAGTTCTGCACAGGTCTATATATTACGGTCTGCACAGGTAGACCTTTCCGATAGACCGTAGCATGTATGGCAGCTTTAGGCAAGTTTAATTACAAGTATATTCTGTGCACATATTGAATGCCAAACGTAAGCAAAATCTTGGTGTTCAACGTTGAATTTGAACGAGTAAAAGGTTGATAGGGCCGAGAGATGCTTAACATACTTTTAAGCAATATTAATACGACTCACATAAACTAATTCGGAGATGCTCATCTACACACGCAACTCATTATTAACATTCCCAGTGCAGCTAGAAACTAGTCGGGCGTACTCGAAATTCGTATAATGTGATTAACCTGTACTATTATTTTATTTAACATGTCTGTAAAGAGTTACTGGTACTACACAGCTTAATTTACATAATCTGTGCTTAGCTATGCAAGCTAAGCTGAACCAACTTAGCTTTTAGTCTGCAACTATGACAGAGGTAATTCAAATGTCAAGCTTTCGATGCTCATTATTTTGACAATCACAACATTATAAAACATTTCTAAGTATCTTTTATTTTATTTTTTCGTTGTTCTGTAGATGAAGCAGTGATATCGTATCTTGGTTGATAACAACTTGATAATTTTAGTCAAGCCCTAAATTGCGCGTTGAATGGAACTGATAAGATGACATGCCTTTGTACTGAATGCCCTGACGCTTATGATGTTTTTCATCGATTATTGAGGCAACTTAACAAAATAGAAATTATTAAATTGATTGAAAGATTGAAAAATATTCAAAATTGTCAAGTGAAGGATTTAGGATGTCCCTAGGATTAAAGATAAAGCATATCTTCTAGCTAGTTTGAAGTGGTTAAATAACATACTTAATATTTCAGAAAACTGAAGGGCAACAACAGCCAATTATATGTAGATTGTCGAAAGTTCAGTATCACTTCAGTATCAGTATTACAGCCAAAAATATCAAAAATAACGCTAGAAATAAATATAAGTATCACACCCCAGACCATCAGTGTTGCCAACACAAAAAATAAAATAAAACTGATTCATCTACAGGCAACATTATGTGTAAAAAATCTAACATTTAACTATTTCATACTCAGTTCTTGGGCTTGGTATTTCTTAACGTGAAGCCTTCGCCTTTGAATGCTGTGAATGGTTCCGAAGGTGTCTCCTCCTTGGCACTGGGCGGCCTGGAGTTTCTGATGAATCTTAGAGTGCCTATCACGTAGTCATAGTCTGGGATACCTCTGACGTAGGGCTAGAAAGAATGAAAGAAGTATTTAGATGTTTATGAAAAATGACTGTATATCATCAGGCATACTTCATAAGCATGAGTAACATAGCAAACAAGGTTTTATGGTACAGAAGGTAAAATTACAAATATATTTGCTTGATTTGATAAAAAAATCAAAGGTTGAAAAAAGTTGATGTACTTTGTAGAATATTTCAGTTCATAACATAACATCACGCCTTCTATCCTTGAAGGGGTAGGCAGAGGTGCACATTATGCCGCTGTACAATGTAACACCCACTTTTCACTATTTATGTTATGAGTCCCATGGAATAGGGAGTGAGCTTATTGCCATATACCGGGTACAATTCCAGGCGCCGTGCTATTACTAAGATTTTTTTTAAACCCAGTAATGCTTTGCCCAACCCGGGAATCGAACCCGAGACCCCTTCCCCGGCAGTCGCACTTGCGACCACACGGCCAATGAGGCAGTCAGTTCATTTACTTAAAAACTATTTATATCTATTTAAATGACATATTACTCCTGAGAATATGCAAATAGGCACTTTTATCAATCTGAAAATGTACAAAAGGTACCATAAATATTAACACCAACCTGTCTAGACTGTGACGCGGACGGTTCAGAGTCGCTCTCACTGATCAACTTCTTCTTCTTGCCGTCTAGCCGGTTGCCCTCGCCACTGAAAGCGATGAAGCCGCTGGGCTCCGGCATCATGTTCGAAGGATCCTCGTCCATTCCCATCGAGTTGCCCCCATCATCATGAGGTATACGTTCTTCTTCTTTGTAGCCAACCGGCGGCGCAAATTCTACCTGTGATGTGATAAGTCTTGATTAGAAACGTATGAAGTCACTATACACTTTTACAAAAAGTTAAAGCTCAATAAACATAAATGTGTCGTGGTGGCCCGGAGGTTTAAGAGGTCCGATTGACCTTTGAGGGTGCGGGTTCGAAACCTACCAACGGCAAGTACCAATGTGACTTTTTCCGGGTTATATGACGATACAAAGTCTCTAAGGTTATCAAGACACCACTGACAATCGGTGAAGGAAAACATCGTGAGGAAACCTTGGCTTATAATTTCTAATTATAAGTCTGTAATCGCCAACCTGCATTGAGCAAGTGTAGTGATTAATGCTCAAACCTTCTCCGTGTGCGATGAGCCTTTGCTCAGCAGTGAGCATTTATAAGCTGTTGATGATGAAACATATCAGTTTCTTTTAATAAGTTGAAAACGGTTGTCTGGTGTGAAGAATTAGATAAAGTGAATAATCATTTGGAAAGTCACATGTATCCAGATAGGACACAGACCATTTTCGCCTTGACTCACTGCAGTTACATACATCTGTGCAGTACACAATATTGTATCCACTGTTGAAAATCACTTAAAAAAATTTGCAGTAGTTTTAACAGAAATATCCCTTTTTTAAAACATGTTAAAACATAAGTGTGGGAGAGTCAAGCTTCGGCATGTATAGGTCAACTCGACCGGGCTAACACCACAGCCTCACAGAAAACCGAAGTGACACAACGCTTGCGTTGTGTTTCGTCGTGTGAGTCAGGTTACTAGAGGCCCAATTACCCCTCTCCCTCCCCAACTTCCTCAATCCCCGAATCCCTAAACACCGGTAATGCACCCGTTCCCCAAAACCGCTGCAACTTCTGTAAGCCAGGATCTACAGTCGATACAACCATGAAAACACCGGAACACTGAAGTCCGGCGTGTCCCACGGACATTAATAACTGTCTTGGTTTGAGGTGGAGGAGGTGATGCGTATGCTAGTTTACCGGCTAAGCCCATAAAAAAGGATGGAATCAAAAGTTTACTTACATTCATATCACACTCTATGATGATGACAGCATTCCCTGGTTTAGTCTCCAGCACACACAGCTCATACACTTTAGAGTTGTACTTGATGGCAATCACATCGCCAGTCGTTAGACATGAGAAGTTACGTAGACAGTTCTCTAACACTGAAACAAGAAAATTAGAGGTATGTTAATGTCTTACTCTTAAAGAATCGGATTACTATTTTAGCTATGAGTATGCCTATGCTAGCCATAGAGGGCAGTATCTTAGCAGTCCGATTATCGGACATAATAAGAAACTCTATAATACTGCTCTAGTGTTTTCTAAAATTCAAATCGCTGATAGAAATCAAAATTAGATATTTTTATTTATAATAGTTGCTTCTAAATAGATATTATGTTCATTAAGTGGCTGGCATTTTTTATTATCATTTTTACATGTCCTGCAATATCATAGTTTCAAAATAAAACATAACCTAACATAACATCACGCCTTTTATCCCCGAAGGGGTAGGCAGAGATGCACATTACGCCATTACGGCACTTAATGCCACTGTACAATTGTGACACCCACTTTTCACTATTTATGTTATGACTCCCATGTAATTGGGTTTGAAACTATTGCCATATACCGGGCACAATTCCAGACACCGTGCTACCACTGAGATTTTTTTAAAAACCTAGTAGTACTTTGCCCGACCCGGGAATCGAACCCGAGAACCTTTGCCCGGCAGTCGCACAGTTTCAAGATATTATAAATATAAGTATGCCTGGTGAGTGCCCCAAATTTTTTTAAATAAAGCAAAATATCCAGCTTAATAATAGTATAGTACTTTACATGGTTGAGATGAGGAGTTAGAATGGACTTACCTGCTTTAGGATTAGTTATATCTAAAAAGTCTTCAGATAAAGGCTGGAACTTCGAGAATGTGGCCACAGGTAGGGACACACTCTCTATTTGTAGTAGTGCTCCCTCTTCCACCACCAGGTTCGTCATCATCTGAATAACACACACAATTTAGCATTAACATAGAGAGAAACAATATTACATAACATAACATCACGCCTTTTATCCTCGAAGGGGTAGGCAGAGGTGCACATTATGCCTCTGTACAATGTAACACCCACTTTTCACTATTTATGTTATGAGTCCCATGTAATAGGGGGTGAGCCTATTGCCATATACCGGGCACAATTCCAGACTCCGTGCTACTACTGAGATTTTTTTTTAAAACCCTGTAATACTTTGCCCAACCCGGGAATCGAACCCGAGACCCCTTGCCCGGCAGTCGCACTTGCGACCACTCGGCCATCGAGGCAGTCAAACAATATTAGTAAATACTACTAATAGCCTACTAATCCTACTTCAAACCATTTATCCCCAAGGGGTCACTGGTGACCATTCTCAACTAACTACATTATAGACCTTATTTCGGATGTTTAGAGACTACTTTTGTATGAACAAATTTAAGGGATGATATTTCAACAGGTAAATTATTAATTAACACGTTAACCGCCGCGTAGGTCACCGGTGACTAGGGTTGCCACCCGTACTTTATAATAAAGTATTGTACGTTATTTAAGGTAATTGTACTTTATTCTTTGTAAGAATAATAAAGTACACGAAAATACTTTATTTTTGCAAACTTTATTTCTGTTATAGTCGTAAGTATTTTTCGGTAAACTTATCGATTCGATATCGATATTTATCGATTTATGTTGAATCGATAACTCGCCAGCGTCACTTAGACAATTTGTAGTAAAGATGCAATTGTTTAATAAAGGTACTACTTTAATACAAACTGCAAAAAGCAATAAATAATATATTTTTAAATATGTATAATACTGTGTATGTATTTTGTACTGTGTACTTTTTTTTTCTTACCTATAATCGTCAATGTACTTTAAATACCTACCAAAGAAAAAGGTGGCAACCCTACCGGTGACCTACGTTAGCGGAGGATTTGCCTTCAGCATTTTTCTATCTGCAGTCAAAGGCTTAATATTATAAATGTGAAAGTTTGTGAGGATGTACAGTGAGCGTTTGTTACTTTTTCACGTCCAAACGGCTGAAAGAATATGCATGAAATTTGGGACAGGGGTATATTGTGGTATGGTATAACACATAGGTTACTTTTTATCGCAAGGGAACATGGGCAAAGCCGCTGGCAGGAGCTAGTTTTTTTTTTTTTTGGTTGAGTTCTGCTACATGGCAATCTGTTTTTCAACAATAAGCCACTTCTTTGTCTGATTTCTCAGTTTATGTTTTCTTCAAGAGCCATATTTGTATGAAAATTCCTTTCACACGACTCTCTTGTCGTCAAGTGGTAAATCTTTTATGTAGGCGGCAGGAGCTAGTATAGAATAATTTTCCAGGCAACTGTCTTAGGAGAAATATTATGCTGCTTGTTTTATTCCCTGAGTTGCACAAATTAAATGTAACACCCTCTTTGCATTTCACTAATTACGTTATGAGCAGCAACTTATAAAAACCATTAATAATATGTCAACTAATCAAATATAAAAAAAACTGGTGATAGATGGGTTTACTATGAAATGGGTAGTGTAGTGTAGTAGATTAAAAAATGTTACATTTCAAGGAGAATATTCATAACTACAAGGTTCTAAAGATTTAAAGAAAATGTAAAGAATAACACTATGATGTAAGGATTTTCTCCTGTGTCGTGGGTGCGTTTACAAACATACAATGCCCAAACACCGCGCAAAACATGCAGTCAAGTCAGTAAATGATGATTGAAGTTATTGTTTATAAATGCTGCTCTGCATTAAATAATAAAATAGAATAAATGCCGCTTGAATGTCGGTATATAAGACATAATAGAAAACACATTGGGTCTCGTGTATACCTGCTCTCCGGCTACCATGAGTTAATATGCCATGGATTAAGAAATGTAAAAAATAATTTATATATATAATGAAAGTAAGCGTGATAGCTAAAGATTACAACTATGCTATTTAGCTTACTGATACCACAATATTAGTTACAATGTCTTATCTTTATCAGTAAGTAAGAAAGAAGTAACAGCATTGTGTGAGAAGGTGATTTTGTTCAGTAATGGCCACTTATAGGCTGTTGATGATGATGATGATGATGATTATGCCTTGTCTATGAAAGTATAAGCCATACAGAGTATAAAAAAATTATAATATAATATTTAAGTACAACAGGATATCAAGGTGACTAGCTCCTTTATTTTAAAAGTCAAAGTCAAAGCATTTATTTTAATTAAACCATAATTTGGTACTTTTGAAACATCAAGAAATACAAAATAAATAGTAGTCTGTCAGTCTGTCCGTCAGTAAATGTCAGTGCTCATTCCAAAATCTAGATTTGAATGGAGAAGAATAAGCAAGAAATTCCATTATTTGTTACTCTTTTAAAAAGCAACATACAGATAGACTATAAAATATCAAGCAATATTATCAATACATTACCCAATGTGGTAAATAAACTCTTCCCTCATCTGCCACAAACTCCAACACACCACAATGTGTCACTCTTTTTGTTTTTTTATTTGTTAGTTTAAATATCATGGGATACTCAATATTCAGCCTTGTCAGCTGTTCCAGTGCTGATGGTGGCATTATAACTGAAAAATGAAACATTTCTTTTTATGTAATAGACATACAATAATGTATTTTTGGAGTGATAAGTAAAGTGATTAGTGTGTAATCTTAGAGATGCAAAATTCTTGCAAAATACAGCTGTTTATTTGATAATACATAGCTGCTTTAGTCAAATGTAATGTATAAAGATATTATTTAGAGCAATTTAAATATCTGGACACATAGAAAGTCCTTGAAAATTGTTTATTGGCTTTGGAACAATGGCTGACTACTTTAGCTTATTGCTTCGTATTGTAAAGTGCACATTGAAGAGTCTTACTTTTTCCTCCCCTTTCTACATCTTGTCTCTCATTCCCAGGTAACATAGAGACAGAATAACACTTATAGGTCATGTTAAAGGGTCTGCTGATTTCATGAAACATGTTGAATCCAAACTGAAACTATAAAAGTGCACGTTAAGCAAATAATTGAAAGTATTCCAAACACAGTTATAACAGCTGACTAAATTTACCATTTTAATTGATTTAAGAATAACTGACTGATTGAAAAATAAATGCAAATCATGCAATCCACACTCAAAACAATTCGAGTCAACCTTTGTTGTGATTTTGACACCTTTGTCAAATGAACGAAAGATTTTATTTTTTTTAAATTTTATGTCAGTGGAGCAAAAGAGACGCATAGATTCAAAACATCAAAGAGTAAAAGAGATAATCACAATGTCAAGCTTAAAATTGACGTTACGTTTGCAACACTCGATTTTCGACAGCACTAATGGCTGCGTTCTCGAAAATTGAAACTATTGAATTTGAAACGTAATCGAAATAGTTTTATTTTGTTATGTTATCAGTACCTACTAGAATACTAGAATTATTATAAATAAGGAAAAGCAAGCATATCATTCGTTATGAACTTGTCAATATTTTTTGAGAATACTTTGTGTTATAGTAGTTAAGAAACCATAATAAGGTAATTTACTGTTTGAACTATGTTAAAAGATGATTCTGTATAATCCAATGCCGAAAAATACATTTTGCAGTGAACTTTTCCAATAACGTTATTGATTTTTTTGCCAAGTTATGAATGAAATCCTGTAGTATATAGTAATACTAAATAGGAACGTATCCGAAAGCCGACAAAGTTCTTGCTTTCTTTTTCTTACATTATGTGCCATTTCATTCATTTGTATATGTGGCAGCCGCGGGTGTAGTTTGTTCGTCATATTTCTCCGAAATAGCAAAACTTATTGGACCCCATTTTATCTTAATGTAGTATTTAAAAAAATGTGAGTTGTTTCGGGACAAATACTTTCTCTATAAAAAAATATTTAAATTCGTTTCTCCGTTGTCAATTTCTTTACGATCACGAACGCCATGTTGATTGTCAAAAGTGTTTTCGGATGAGACAGCAGTGAATTGATTTGTGAAATTTTTTCAGAGTTGGTGAATTCAAAGGGTCGCTTGTTGTCCGGTTCGGTTAATTAAGGGCGTGGGTTTACGCAACGATGGCGCAAATATTACCGATACGTTTTCAGGAGCATTTACAGGTGAGTACGCCCATCGGTTTATTGGATTTGCCGATAGCGTTTCCTTTGAGGAAGCAATTTATCAGTGTACGTCAGGGGGATGTGTTGGGGTGTCGGTGGTGCATTTATTTGCATGGTAGGGTGGTTATGTGGCGGTTATAATGGCATTGCGCAATTATCGCAGTGACAGTTACCACCCCCTATCCGCCGAAGCGCCGAGCCCACGGGACGAGCGGCCGGTATTGATTTGTTCTACATTCTCTCTAGATCATATGGTCTGGAAGCCAATGCCAAATTTTCGTTCATTCAGGTCAAAGTTAGTAGTTCAAACTTCCTACTATCTACGTTTTCCTAAAGCCTAAGTACCTATTTAAAATGTCCTGTCTTTGTGTCCCTTAGTATTTTACTATACTCTACTGTTATTTGGTAACATACATGACACATATCAACAACAAAAGTTAATCCAATTAGAATTGGATCTGAGGAAACCTCATAAGAATAGAAATTGGAAAGAAAACTTACTTTAAGTATATTTATTTTATATATTATATTGTTTGTTTGATAAGATCTAGGATTAGTCACCACTAGAACTAAAATAATGATGATGTATAATAAATACTAATAACTCAACCTCTTTTTATTAAAAACCTGAAAATAAATCATAGACATAATAATGTCTAAGTAATTCCTACAATACACCTTATCTTATTATCAAGGCAAGTCAAAGAACTAGATTACTTAGAAGGTGAAGCAAAAGGCATTGAACTTGGTATGCTGAAATTTTTTTTAATTATTCTGGCTATGATAACACCAATGACTGGTCAGAATTTGAAAGAAAGAAATAGCCATTGATGAAAAATGCAATCTTTTTTTTGTGAACTAACTTTCCACAGAATAAATATATAAAAAGAGTTATAATTTTTTATTAAGAGGGTTGGTAATATTATCGGTTAATATAAATAAAAAAGGATTTATTCAATTCTTATTACAAACTTAAGTTAATTCTAAGTTCAAAATAATGTGTCACCATTTAAAAGGATTCCCCAAACCAAATATGTGATTATGTATGAGCTGTCAGTATTCATACTACTTATTGATTATTTTAGCATATCTTTATTCTAAACACTATGACTAATTCTAATTAGGCTAATCAAAACAAAACTATTTTTATCTAGATTATTTTATAACATAAGAGTTTTGAATAATAAATTATAAGATACAAATTGGTTATAATATTTAAAAAAAATTATAAGTCACCTTCAACATTCTGTTTAAAAAAATAGGGTATGAGTTACATAATAATCTTCTCAACTAACAAAGAGGACATTGAGGAACAAACTCCACTTGAAATATTACAGTAGAAAACATGACTTCAGTTCCCATATTAATAAAGCTCAATTTCCCTTGCAGCTCACAAATGTGGGCATCAATCCAGCCTCCATATCGTTCAACACACTCACGATGGAGTCGGACAAGTTCATCTGTGTCCGTGAAAAAGTCGGTGAGACTGCGGAAGTAGTGATCATCGATATGGCCGACCCCACCAACCCCATCCGTCGGCCAATCAGTGCTGATTCTGCCATCATGAATCCGGCCAGCAAGGTCATCGCTCTGAAGGGGAAAGCAGGGGTTGAAGGTATGTCAGTTTTAGTTTACTTGGTCATCGGTTCTTTCATATCCATTTCTATGCAATGAGTAAATGCATAAAGGTGATTCGTTTGATCATTTGTTTTCTTTTTTATGGAAAAAAGTATTTATTTCGATTTAAAAACATACATTGGCTCTATTGAATAAAAAAAGCTACGGTTGAATTGAGTTTGAGTTTGAGCTTGTTACAAAAGTAGAAGGCTCTTGGAGAAAGACAAGCAACAAACTGCATTAGGGTATTACTGATTGACACAATTAATGTCTGTAAAGTCACTTTGAACATTTTTCTTTATCACTTTCACCATATTATGCAATGAAATTTGTGTTATGCCAAATTGAGCTTTAATCTATAGGACAGAATTTATAAATTGAAATGCATGATTTGTCTACCCTTAATAAATCTAGATTGAATTCATTAAAAAAAAATGTATGATAAGAATTTAAAATCCAATCGTAATTTAAGGCAATAAGACACAAATTGGATAGTTCAGGTACTATTCCATTTCACTGATGACCTAAATGTATGAATCACTGTTACCTATTACATGTCTATCAGTAATCTAAAGTTTTATTACTAATTATGTTCTTGAACATAGTTTAAGAGAAATATTTATGTAATCAAGTCAGGAATGAAGAATATTATTAATTAATAATTCCAGACTGTATTATTTTCCTTAAGGTTATTTTCTTTTTTGATCACTTTGACTGGATTTTAGTGTTACATTGTTCTCGCACAATCCAAACAGCAAAACTATGTAACTAGTATATTGTATTGTGAACCTGATTGAAAAAGAGTACGGAGAGTGAAAAACCTATGGAGTTTCTTGCTCGTTCTTCTCCGTAGGAATCTACACCTTGGAATGAGCAAATAGCTTCACTTTTAATTTTCTTTTTGTTGACGTTCAAAAGTGCCATTCTGGCCTAATTGAAATAAATGATTTTGACTTTTTGACTTTTGATTAGTATACTGACAAAGAGGTATAAGCACCAGTGGTCCGTTATACATCAATTACATACCTTATTTGTAATCTATGCATGCATAATCTAAAAAGTCAAGACTTTCTTAAATCCTTATATCTGATACTGGTCCTATTACCTAACTCAAGGTGAAAATCAGCTGGTTAGCATCCCTATGTTCCTTATTGGAATATCCTTCTTTTACCTTTGTGTAAGCAAAAATATATTGTTTACTACATACATTTTACATGCATTTCCTACGGAATTCGTTATTAGTTTTGATCATAGAACAAGTTATTGCCACTATTGAAATCGGTGTATGAATTCAGGAACAAAATAAAATCACTTGAGCAGTGAAATATTTTTGATATGTTTTCTTTTCTTTTATTTCCTTTTTCGTTTTAATACGTTGCCCCACACTAGTGTATTCTCCTGTGTCGTTGGTGCGTTCACAAATATACAATCTCACATACACATGGCATCCAGACCCGAAACAACAATCTGTGGATCACACAAAGAGTTGTTCCGTGCGAGAGTCGAACGACACAGTGCTCGGCAGCTGGTTGCCCAGCCGCCGCGCCAACCGTGCAGTCTCTACCTAAAAATCTATTATAGCTCACTCTTTCATGGAAAGCACTTTCCTTTGTGTTATGTGATAGAAGGAATATTTAAAACACGAAATTGGTCTTTAATTTAATATGAATAAAGGTTTTTATGTAATTTACGGTGTTTATTACTACATAATATCATTAAGAGAACGCTGAACGCCGGGAACCGCCCCCTTTCTGTCCGATACCGCGACAAAATGTTCGACGCCCACGCGTCATTAATGACGTTAGCACCACCGAGAAAGCCCTTTTATTCCCGACAATAACAATGTTCTATTTTTATTTTTAGTTCAATGTAATAAGGTCTATTTTTGTACTGTATTGTTGTTGGTAGCACCTAAAAATCGGTGTTTGTTTGACTAGGTATGGGAATGATTGTTTTCTCATGTTGCCTAAATGTTGTTAACATATTTAATTGTCTGTATAAACTGCTGGGTTTTTCCTTTATATCTGAATCGTGCATATTGCATTATTCGATTGGTACTTCTTAGTAAAACGATGTCTGAAATTGTGCCTGATGAATGGGAATTGGTTCGTCCTTTGTTATATGGAATTTCATGGAACTAATAACGCGAATAAGACTAAGTTGATGTGGGCAATAAATACTTTTTGTGGGGATGAAAAATCTACCCTTTAATAGTGTCGTACTCTTACTGACTATAAACAATTCCAATTCTTGCCCTACACTGGGGCCACGGTATATGGTTAATCACGCTACGACGAGGCACTAAAGTCCTAACTTAAGATGGTACGGGCGTGTTTTGTAATGAGAGGAAAGGTGACAATAATGAACAATAATAAATGTGACCTTAGACTTAAAGAATCATCGGAGTCGCGGAGAACCTAACGGGTTATCGGGGCTCCGGCTCGGAGTGCAGGTGTAGGACGGGGTGGTTTTTAGTAAATAAGAATCTAACACTCCCTCCCGCCTCACCCAGGCGGGAGAAGACAATCGATGGTTTTCCCCCCATTAAAAATTAAAAAAAAAACTTAAAGTATCATAGTTTTTAGAAAGCGTATATTCAGATCTAGATCGAAATATAAGTTTGAGCTAAGTTCAACACTTTGAAAGGTATTCACGATTGTATTGTTAAAGTTGCCTTTCATACAGTAGCTGTTATAATTATTATTGCAATCACTGTAATAAATTAAACGCAAACCAAATAATAAAAGCATTCCTAATAAATCGTACTTAAAAATGAATCTGTTCTAGATGAGTTGTTTTTGCACGATAACATCATATTGTATACATAAATTTTATATTAGCACAAACATCGGGGCAGACCCTTTCATACATAAAAAATGAATGCCTTTATCGTTGAGATGAGGTGGAAATGATCTATATGGAAATAAAAAAAAAACTTTATAAAATACTAAAACACATTAAAAATCTTTCATCTTTTATTCATTCCAACAAAACTAAACTATCAATAGACAAGTAAGTTTGGGAATTATTACTACACAGTAAGCTTCTTACTCGAAATTTACAATAATATTTTGTATCCAATTGGAATGTCAAAGTCATAAAATCAGAATTCCTTAACTAATGACTATAGATGGACTCCTTTGAGAATGAGTAAAAGAGTACCGATGGAGTTTTTTACTCATTCTTCTCTATTCGAAACTACACCTAGGTACGAGCACAAGTACGAGCACAATGGGACTAGTCCGCCATATCCTCCCAAAGCCACTGGATCTCCTGTAATCCAGGATCTACAGTATGGTCTACCATGGGTCTACAATATGTCTATACAACCATGGAAACACCGGAACACTGAAGTCCGGCGCGTCCCAGTAATACTTGTAACACTTCGCGATTCTTCGCGGCGACCCCGATTGCTTACCATCAGATGATCCGTCTGCTCGTTTACTGGCTTATTCCATAAAAAAAACAAACAAATGACCCGAACAAAGTTTAGCTTACAATAAGATTGAATTACACTGTTATCTAAGTGAATTAGAATGAAATGCGTCCGATATCACGCGATTATGCGGCGGGTCGGATGAATATAATTATTTATCTGTCTAGACTAGACTATGAAACTATTTATAGTGCAAATCTTTATTATTATTAGTAACAATGATGTCCGTTTATGGCACTTTCTTTTGTGAATTCAATGATGAAATTAGTTGGCTTGTTTGTGTATCTGTTGTTAAGTGGGACTTAGGTTTTTTTTTGTTAATGATGTAATACGTCCGTAATATTCTTAAGGACGTATTTTCACGTATATTATAGGCAAAGGTGTGTTTAAAATACAGATATTAAATGACATTAAGAATTCTATAGAATCGGACGAATTTTTAGAACCTCATTTCCACATTCCTTACCTACCTTTATGGAGAATTTAGGTATGTTGAATTTTACGACCGCTGCGTACCCATAGGACCATTTTATAATGTATTACTTAGTTTAAGACTAAAACCATGACTAACTATACATACAAGTTAACACCATGATGTGTGTATACTTCTTTTGTTATAAACTACAAAGGCGCCATCTAGGTACATTCTGTATTTTCGGAAACGCGACAATACAAAGATTTTTTAGTTAATTAGGAGTCGCCACGCATTGTGTTCAGTCACTGATGATAGATAACGTTAGGATTTTGGTGTCGAATTATCTGATTGCGTCATTAGTTTAGCACAGACAATTCTATCTGCAGAAAAAAGGTTTTTTTCAAAGGTCTCACCACAAAATTGTTAATAGCACTATTATAACTTGCTAGTGACTGACAAACAAAAAAGGAAAGTTCTGGTCGTAGCAAACTAATTCTACATGGTTTCTCGGAGAAATTCCTAGAAAAAGGATTTCCGAAATTCCAGCAATAACAGAAAGGAGTGTGTTTTTAAAAGTACATACTTGTTATATTTATTTTTTGTTGTAACTTTCGTCGCAAGACTGGCGTCTTTCCCGTCAGTACCCAGTCAAAATAAACAATATATATTTTGAATGAAAACTATTTCTGTTGTTCTGCACAAAAATCCAATGTTTTTATCAGTTTTGTTGGCAGAGCAATAAACACTGGTTTGGATGTGTTCATTCTATAATGCTCGGGCCACGTATTAAATTCATAAATTGTGTGACAAAAGATATTGCTGTATAGTCATGCTAATGAGCTCATGAATGTGTAAACGAATATTTTGACAGCTGTTTTCTTCTCATTGTATATTCAAGTCTTTTAATATGGCCGTATGTATGTTGTGCATGTGACATAATTACAGAAATTAATTGAAAAGTGTAATTAATAGGCCAAAGTCCGGTTTGGTTAGCGTTCCACAATGTAAAGAGACATTATTTAAATAAACTGGGTCAAATGTCACATTCGTGGAAAATATAAACATTATTGAGAAAATACTTGGATCTTGTAAAGACCCGTTTTCATTGAGATATGGACTTAACCTTGGGCAGATTGCCATATTTGTCTTACAAAAAAAGAGACATAAAACCTGAACATCGACAATATAGTCTGAAGTCTGACCTACCTAAATATTATATTGTTAAATAAAAAAAATGCTCAAACCGCACCTCTATGACAGCATCCACCGTTCCATATTCAAAATTATAATAAACCGTATAATTTCCATAGATATTAACATGACTGCGCTGTTTTCATTTATTGATTGCATCACGCATAGAGACGTCCAATGCGGTCGGATATGTTCTGGCAATGAGTCATCTGTGTATGTACGCGGCTTTTATATTCTTGGCACAAAGCTCTACGACGGACGGAAGTGACAATAACACATAACTTTATAATGTACGAGTCGATGCACTTTTATGGAGATTAAAAGTGTGATTCTGTGGCGTGATCTCGCTTTTATGGGTTATCCGATAGTAAAACGCAAAATATTCAATAACATATCACTGAACGCCTTTTTCATTGAACTATGTTGCGAGGCACTGGATATTAGCACCATCACGCGACATTCTCTTCGGAAACAAGACAATTTTGACTAATTTTGAAAGTCATCAATTATCATATCATCATACCTTTTTATCCCCGAAGCGGTAGGCGGAGGTCCACATTACGGCAGCCACTGTACAATGTAACACCCACTTTTCACTATTTAATTTATTAAATATGTGTCCCATGTAATAGGGGGTGAGCCTATTGCCATAAAGAAAGTATTTGCAAAATTGTGAGCATGCATCCAAAAATATATCACATTTTGACAGTTTTAGTCGAGTGGAGTACGCCTACATTTCGCCGGTTTATGTCGCAGTGATTACTGTCAATTGGTCACATTCACACTCGAACTGATAAAGACCTACTTTTAATCCCATTGACTGAGTATTTCGACACCAATAAATAAGGATAATGGTTTAATACAATCCCCAATTCCTCTCTAAAGGTTTGATATCGTTCCTTCGCTCATAAGGTTTATATCTCGGGAATGAGGAGTAAAAGTTTAAAGGTCATTAGGAGGCAGGTTGGCGCATTGGTATTGCGCATCATCGCACCACTGCCTCAGTTAAGTTGTTACGGGTCAATTCTGGAACATCAAGTTGAATTCTGCTGAATTTACGATTCGATAAATCTGTCTGAAAAATAGAATACTAACTTGTTATATTTCTGGTATATGATTCTGGTCGTTAAAATATACAATATTTTTGTGAAACGTTAAAATATCTAATAGGACGGGGTAATAAGATACTTTGAGGATTTTCGTAAATCTGAAATGTGCTATGCGAGGTTACTTTCACGCAATCTCCTTTTTATCTCAAAGTCTTTTTATATGTTCTTCATTCTTATGCAGATTCGTATTCTTTCGTAAATAAATAATAAAGTTAACGTCTAAAAATGTTATTAAATTTGCCGTACACTGTTGTCTAAGTCATAAACGCTTGGTAAGCGCTTTTCTTAAGTAGGGAAAATCATAGAATGACTTCTCCCTTCTTCCCGCTTTTGGGATCGTGTCACTTTTAATCAGAGATGTAGAGAACACCGCTATCCACCCTGTGCTGGCTGGTCAAAGCTTTGGAACATTCTTGGCTATAAATAATGTGATACAATCAATCTAAAAGTTCTTGACAGAAGCGAAAACGGAGATAAAATCCCATTCCCGTAATCAAACAACTTAAGGGCTCTTGAATAACAGATTCTCTCGAGTGACAAGTAATTACGTCATCGTCCTTGACCTACGTTTGAAGTTTGATTGGTTTTCTCAAATGTTAGGCAAACGATCGACTCATACAGCCTATGCTACAAATGAGGTAGCATTTAAAAGTGAAAGTTGTCTATGATAAACGATTGTTTCCAATATGTTGTGTGTTGCTCTAAGTTACGTGCTAAATGGTTTTGCCTGTAGTATTGTCAGAATTCATGTTCATTTCCATTTAATGTTTGTCTTGGCTTTAATTGTCAATAGGTTGTTTACTTTTACTTTAAATATATTTTATGCGCAATTGTGTAGACGAGTTATTAAGCTATTGAGTTTCCTAGTTCTACTTCAAGCACAATTTTAACCTATACTCTCTCTTCATCAGTTATTTTTATAAAAGCTGCCTACCTTTATTGCAAGTCGAGTAGATTCCAGAATATTAAACCAAGTCTAGAACAAGACTTAATAATATTCAAATACGAGTCACTGATGAGTTCATCTCGTCTAGAAATCGTTATTTCATCTTTGAAATTCAGATGTCTTATAGCTAGCTCAATATACTGAAGATAACTATTATGTTTGCTCCTTTTTGGGGATGATTATATTGTAGAGCTGTATTTGTTCTAGATAACTAAGATATCTAGTTCTCTACTGACACCATTATACCATTTTGACTTATGGTTCTGACCTTATTATGGTGATGCGGCACAGAATGTGTTTGTCATCGTCGCCTTATAATGCTGGCCTTAATTTGTTCCCTATAGTCTACGCTGTGGTATACTTGCACTCTCGTCTATTGTGACCTTCTAGAATTTATGCGTGTGATCTATGATATCTTTTACATGATTTTATTTTATCTGTGGTGATTTAATTTTTTTTTATATTAATTTCTTTTATAACATAAGCATTCCACTGCTTAAGTTATAAAGAAAGTGTGTGTTGTGTGTCTGCGAGTCTTTTAAGTTCTTTTTTATCTTGATTTTTATTTATATAAAAGTTATTTTTGTTTCGTTTCTGGATTTGTGTCAGACAACTGTAGGATCTCCTTTTATTGTTCTAGACTTTCGACGTTGTCTAAACAACATACCACAAATATTAGGTGCAATATGTTCCTTAAAGTACACAGGAGTCGATTCATAAAATACCAGCCAGTTCCCCATATCATAACTTCTTAAATATTGAACAATGCTCCGCGCATAATAAACACATTCTCACGACCTTTTTAAATCAATGGAGGCCGTTGACCTTTTATTGAATTATTGAACTAGTTAAGTCCAATGGGGTTCAGATCTCGACTGCCGATCTTGGATTTCTGGCTTAGAAGTTTGTTACTAGAAAAGTACTTATTAAAAGAGTTTTTATTCTCAGTAGATTTGGCTTTTGTGCCTTGTACACTTAAGCTTGTCTTCCATTTTATTTTCTTTCGAAATGCGGAAAATCTGCGTGTGGTACTGGCACCCCACGCCAAGGATTATCTCTTACATTCAAGTCGTGGGGGTGCCTCAACACTTATCTATGTCTCTTACATAAAACCTGTGACAAATGGTGTACTTATAGTAAAGATACACTGCAACTATTGCCAGCTTCACATTTATGCGGATATCGTCACTTCATCTAGAAACTATAGATGGGAGGCACCGTAAACTGGGCCTATATTCAGCAGTGAATGAATATGGTTGGATCGGATGATGATGAAAAATATCAATTAGGATGTTCCTTACACATTTATCTACATCTAATATATAAAATTCTCGTGTCACAGTTTTCGTTGCCATACTCCTCCGAAACGGCTTGACCGATTTTGATGACATTTTTTGTGCTTATCTATGAGAATCGGCCAACATCTATTTTTCATCCCCCTAAATGTTAGGGGTAGTCCATATCTAATTTTTTTTTATTCGTTAGACAAAATTTTTATTTTCTATTTTTTTATGATACAACATAAAAAAATACATACAATTTTCACCCTTCTACGAAATTATTTATAATTATGGCAAAACAACGTTTGCCGGGTCATATAGTCCTATATATTGAATTACTTAAACCCGTGATTTTCTCAGTAAATTCAGTATTTTGAATGAATTTCCGCCTTTGTAGCGTTACACTAAGTCATTGTCTTGTGTTACGTAAATGGTGTACGGAACTTGCGTGCGCAATTTACCGGCTCGAACCCCGTAACACGATACTATCTGGAGCGTTTAATGTCAAACTGCAACCGCTTTGCCATATTGTGTGTGAGTTCAGAAGTTCTACCACCTTTACTCACGATAAACTTATAGTGACAGATATTTCATACAAATTACGATGTATTCTATATTCTATTTGATTATTATTAAACCTTCATATTGGTGATTTGTACTGGTATAGGCTTGTTGATTGTATCTTGAATGGTTCGTGGGGCGAGTACTCGCAACGGAATTACTGACTAACTGTGGATATTAATAACCTTCTTTAAACTGTCAAATACTGAGCGGTCACCGGTGACCGCTACCTATTGTTCTTTAGTTGTGTTTATAATGACGGTACTCAACGAGTTAAATCGATCTAGATGTTTTGGATTATTTTCGGTTATTAATGTGAAAAGGGTCAGGTTCAATAGGGTAGTTTTCTAAATTTTATTTTAATGTCCGTCTGGTACATTAATTTAAAACACACACGTATTTTTTCTTTTCTCACAAAATTAAATACTTCCGACGATATGTTAATTTGAAATATCGTGTGACGTCACAGCGTGCCACATTTTGTAGCACGTTATGACGTAACAACCTCTCAAACTCATAAACTCAACTCATAAACTTAGCGCCAATTTAACTAAGTATTGCAACTTAATACGACAAAATAAAAAAGTACGTGTCTTCGTAACTGACGGACTAATTAGATTTTTAATTTTGATACCCTGGAAACTACTCAATTGCCCAGGTCCGGCAAAGCATTATTGGAGACTTTTCGATTTATAAATTAACTACTTGCCACAACTTCTGTTCTTCTACAAACACCATCAAAACTTTCTCTTTCTTCTTCTGTCTATATCTCTTCTCTATAAGGCCTGCTTAAGATTGACAGTTGTTCTTCTGCGATTAATCTGGTCTGTGACCGCCTTGCATACAGTAGAGAAAGGATTTTAAGATAATATCGTGACGTTGTTACTCTGTAGGGGCGTCAGAATGACTCACTAAATGACCGAATTGACTTGTACATATATTACGATAATGTACGTAAGCTATGATGTGTATTTTTTATCTATTGTGCAGACATCTTTGTTTGTATAGAGTTTAGCGTCTTATGTCTAAATACGTTGTGTGGTTTTTGTTGCTATGATTTTATAGCTAAAGACAAAGTTTACTCTTGAATGGTGATACTTTTAGATAAAATACTTATTTTGTATTGTAGCTATGAATGTCCATATAAAAGAGACTTAACACTGAATAGTATTTTAACATAACATAATATCACGCATTTTATCCCCGAAGGGGTATGCAGAGGTACACATTACGGCACTTAAGACTTTGACTGCCAATAAAAAACTGTTGAAGTTAAATCCTCCGCTAACGCCGGTCATCGGTGACCCCCATGGCGTTTAACGTGTTAATGCCACTTTACAATGTAACACCCACTTTTCACTATTTATGTTACGAATACTGGGCACATTTCCAGGCTCCGTGCTACTACTAATATTTTTAAAACACCCAGTAATACTTTGCCCGACCTGGGAATCGAACCCGAGACCCCTTGCCCGGCAGTCGCACTTGTGACCACAAGGCTAATGAGGCAGTAATAGTATTTTAGTCTAGAATTTCAACAAAAAAACAAATTTAGTTTAAGTAACATTACAGTATATTATTTAATCGAAATCTGATAGCTGCTACCATTTCAAATTGAACCGATTTTTCGCCTACGTTCTACTTCATAACTCTGAACTGGGACAATCGAAATGCTATTTCAATGTTACATAAAACATGATTTCCTTCTCTAAGTAAATAACAAACAAAATGAAATAAAAATTCTATTCCTGGCTCCACTCGTTCAACAAAATTCCTTGAAGTTTGAATGTATGTACTCGTAAAGTCGTTACTTGGAGCTGAAGTGGGTTGAAAGCTCTTAGGTGTGCCCTATACGCCCACACAACGCCCCCTCCTTATAACACGTAGCTACACAACGGCACATCAACGCACCCTAAATACTTTAACCCATTTTCAACTTTATTCCTGCTTTATAAGGTTGAAAATCTATTAGAGATTATTACGTATTTGTGTAGGTTATCCTGGTAGCTTGATGGATATAGGATACTTAAGCGATTGGCTTTGGCAAAAACCGATAAAACAGGAGGTCTTGACTGAAGGCTTTTAGTATCGGTTTTTGAACAGATTGTGGTAGTCTTGTTGCATATAACGACGCGAGGACGTGTCTAAGGATCGTAGTGGGTGGTACTCAGTGATTTACACCATCCACCTCTCAGATGAGAAGCTTAGATCAAACGAAAGGTGTTAGCATAGAATCTAAATAGGATAGTAGACAGTGTATGAAAATTAAAAATGTAATTAATCCGTCAGATGATGATAAAATATTAGACAAATATTGTTTTTTATTTTGTCGTGTAAGAAAACAATATTTAGATAAAACGGAGTTAAGTTTAGGAGTGGGAAGTCGTTACGTCACGCTACCCTATAAAATGTAGTATACGATATTTAAAATCAATATATCGTCGAAAGTATTTAATTTTTTAAAAAAAAATACGTCACAATATTTTTAAAATAATCTACCAGTTTGACATTAAAATAAAATTTAGTCTACAACCCCTGTTAAATCTTAAATAACTGATTAAAGAGTATTTTATTTTGACAGTACTTAGAAAGAAAGAAAGAAAGAAAAATAATTTATTCGCCACCGACATGGACCACCGAATAACACACAAAATAACATTGAAAAACAAAAAAATAAAATAAAATAAAATAAAAAACAATAAGAACAAAACAATAATAACATAAAAAACAGCAGTAAAAAATAAAACAACAATTAAGGCAGGGTGGCAGCATGTCCGCGACAAAAGGGCTCACCAACTCAGTTTAAGCTGGGCACAGTAAGTACCCAACACTGGTTTTCAGTTGGCACCCCTGCAGTGACGCACGGACGGAAGCAACGAAGAATAATTTTAAGGAAAATAAAATAGTTACATAAGACACATGTTAAAAAATATAATGATAATAATAAAATAAAAGGAAGAATAAAAACAGACCTCTAAGTATGTACATTGTGCGATAAATAAATGAATAAAAATGAGTATGCATACATAAACAAGTGTAACGTGTACCGTCACCGAAGGAAAAAAATAATAAAAATAAAATAAAGGAGAATGTTCACGTAACTATGGAATTTCGTCTTACGTTGTTGCACAATAAATCTTTATTTATTATAGACCATGCTTATTATATTATCGAATAAAAGCGTTCATTTTCCCATAAATATCCGGGTTTTTAAGTAATTAGACAAAAACGAAAATAACCTAAAATTATGTTTAAACTGTCAAACACCGTGCGGTTACCGGTGACCGCAACCTATTGTTCTTTAATTGTGTCTATAGATGATGACGGTACTCAACGAGTTGACTTCTCGCAACGTATAAAATAACCACAGATCTGACAGATCACTCATATAGGTACAACAATTAAAACACACAAGAAATAAAAATAAAACAAGTCACCAGCTTCTATTTGTAAAAAAAACAACAACTTCATTCAGATTGTTTATTAGGTTTAACTTATCTCAGGGCTATAAAACATAATTATGAACATTTCATGTAGGTAATCAATATTCAATGTAGAACAAGTACTTGTATTTTGGAGACTCGTTTGCCAAAGAAAAGAAAAAAAAGTACTTGTATTTTAGATGTCCTACATACATATATAACATGAAATAGAATTGTGTTAGGTTATAATACCTTAGTTATTCCTCATACTCCATGAAATAATCGTCTAAATACGAAGCTGGAGCAGTTATATCATTATAGCGCCCCCAGCTCAAAAACCAAACTATAGTCATTATATGAGCGCAACAGCCCACAGTTCTTTTTCCTACCAGACAGCTGCATGAGTAGCCGACAATCGCGTCTAATGTATTAGCCACAGCATCATCTTTGCTAATTAATAAGTAGGTAAAATAGGTGCGACTACTTATGTGTCTCGATTTAATCCTGCCTCTCAATAGATAGTTATTATATCCCAAAATCAGAGGTATATCATCCTCAATCACGTCATTTACTTCTACATGATACGTACCAGTCCGACGGACATGTTCCCCATAGTACGATCTGGCTTGTTTAAGTTGATAGGTACCCAGTGCAAATTGCTTTAAATCATTAATTGATAGTCGGGGAAACCTATTTAAATGTGGATTAATGTGATCAATCATTTGAAAATTCGTTCTCCTTCTATTCAGATTTTCTTGTTCTACATATATTGCTAAATGGTTTTCAAGCTCAAGCCTATTTTTTGCTATTCTAACATACTCTGCAGCCTCTGGTGGATCCTGTATGGATACATGGAACATGTTTGTTAGTGCACAACATATTCTAAAATCGTCCTTTAGATGCAAAGCAGCACGATTATTATATACATGTCGAAAGAGTCTAAAGTCCCTTTTAATTCTCCCATTAACGACTTCTACAACCCAACGACACATAGTTACAAAACGAGACCGATTTGCTTGCTGGGTTGTCAACTGATGTTCGTTTTCTAATAAAGATTCTGGCATGTGTGTCACAAAACCACATTCTTGTAATTCATTTATGACATCCCTGAAACCTCTGTCAAGTATAAAGATGTCGCCTGTCCGGAAAAATGTTCTTATACCAGACTCCTCATTACGAAGATTCAAACTAGTAATCGTAGCATCATTAGTGGTTGCTTTATAGGGCCCTAAACAATCTATTATGTGACCATCACAACATACTATCATAAATGGCTTTACTAAATTATCTAGTTTCTGCAAACTATAAGTCTGTTTTTGAAATAAATAATTAGTGCTACTCTGCATAAATACATATGTTGCATCACACATGACTATTGCCGGTTTGGTATTTGGGGAAAATCTGGATTGCCAAATAATCCTTCAGGGATTATTCTATTTCTAGAAGCAACATCTTCTATGGTTAGATGATTAAATCCTAAATGCATCGGTACAAACTGTCTAGTTAGACACTCTCTAGCTGCATTCATCCAGCGTTCTAAGGTAGTTCGAGATTTCTCGAAAAGTGTTGCCAATCTTTCGTTACTATCACCTGTTCGCAGTTTAACTAAATACATAGACAAAGCAATAGTGGCATTAGGTACAGAGTCTGACAGACTTGGAATAGAATTTAATAAATCATGAAATTGATTAGAAGTCATACCTAACCAGTAATGACATAAATATGCCGGCATAGTTGCAATATTCGAAAAATCAATGTGGTATTTGGCAGCTCGCTGCAACATGTTTAAAATGTTATCAAACTGTGTACCAGTAAAATCTCTTAGCCGGGAGGTTAATTCATTCCAGTGACCATGATTTAAATGATAATTGCAAATTCGTGCTCCGGGTGGTACATAGAACCTATGATTTAAAAGTAAAAGATCCTTAATAGCAGCAGGAATCAGTAAACGTTCTGGTTCAAAACAGTCAACAAATATACAATGACTAGCTGTATTAGCACCACGTCTGTACACAGATGAAGTTATTTTATCCCTTGTTGGAGAAGGTTCCCAGACATGTTGCGGAAGGGGTGGTGGTACAGGTACATTAAAATCTCCACTCGTTCCCACATCTGGCAGAGTGGGGCGATTAGAGTCTAATTGATTTTGACGTCTCACTTCTCTATAAGCTGCCATCCAACAAGAACTACATACTCTTTCCAATCTTGAAACCTAAAAAGAACAAATTGAAATACATGAACTCAGTATAATTGATTAGAATAAAACATTAAAATAATAAGTATGCAATATCAGCACTAATACAATATTATTATTAGTGAGTGAAATATCAGTATAAGTCTAGTGTATGTTCAAATTCAAATACTTTTAAACCCAACACAACTACTGGCTTTGACACACCGCCAACCTTACTCACTCACACAACATGCAGTTATATATTACTGCAGTTTTGCAAGGTGAAATTCCCCAAGAATGAAATCTAGCATTATAGAAATATATGCAAGTCCAAAATACATACCAAGTGCAGTGGAACATTTCTTAATATAACATTCCTTTCTTGGCGGTCAGATCGCACAGTATATGTTCTTGATGCACGTAAAATAGACAATCCACAAGAAAAACATACACTTCTGTGACCAAGAGCAGGCAATGGGAAAGCATTTTCAGGTACAATGAATGTGTTTGCTCGATCTTGGAGTAACACCATACACTCTGTACAAAGTACACTTTCAGATGAAAGCTGAAATAAAAAAAATATTTTTAATTCTGATGTTATCCTGGAATATTTTACCCAGGCTTGACACCAGTATAGTAACTTAACTCTTTGAGTACCGTAATGACGGTGTAATGAAGAGTGTAATAAAGTGGAAAAGAGTTTTTCTTCGTTCTATCATAGATATATCATTGATAGACACAATTAAAGAATAAGTTGAGGTCACCGGTGACCGCTCGGTGTTTGACAGTTTAAGTATATAACAGAGCTCACTGTGTTACCTACGTATATAAACTGTACACTTACTCTATAAAAAGTTTTTTCAAATTGGTTCCGTTGTGCTGGAGATGAGTGTTTAAACAAAGAAAAATTCTTTTCCACTTTTTATATTAATATGAATATAATGTAAATCAACAGTATATTAGTTATTAGCTTGAATGAGATGGCACTCTGACCTTATTTAATATATGTACTTACTATGTATGATTAACAATTAACTATGTAAAATAAAGAGATTTACATTTCTTCACTAATCATAAAAATATAAGTTAAATGGTGCCCTATAACGTTAGCTGGTTAAAGTACAGGATGGTAGCAAGTCTGGTAACCAAGAAGTACTTAATAAAATGAAGCTTACCTCAGTGGGAGTTATCCAAGATTGTAAAATGGTAATCATCGTAGCAGACGCTTGTTGCAAGGAATGCTCCTGGTGATTTCTGGGTATCAAAAGCGAACAATTGACACATCGGCTTCTCCTCCTTACCATCGGTATCGTTTGATCAGGGTCAAGCATCGACATGATTACTTAAAGTAGGTACACTCAAGAGTTCATTCACACAGCACTTCAAACGTCCTGGCGTAATAAAACAATAACTAAATATAAAAACGTCTTGTCGTATACTACATTAGTTGTAATGTAGTATACGCATAAAACGTTTTGGCGTATATAAAACTTAACTAAACACAAAAACGTCTTGTCGTATGCTACATGGAACTCACGCTTATTTATTCAAAAGTTCAAAACAAACACTCAAACAGTGAAACAGAAACAGTTTTCCTTCCAATCCAAATGCCGCCACTCTGTCTGTCACATGTTATGACAGTTGCTTCTGCGTGAGACGGAACACAAAAATAATTATAATTGTAACAATACTACAAAATACTAAATAAATACATTGTAAAATGTATTGATTTTACAAATTATTTAGCTATTTATTGAAGTTGATATAATTTTTGTGATGATTTTGCCGAAAGGTTCTACTTACGTGATTCGTAAACAAGAAGTTTTATTCGTAAGTTAGCACGGAACGTCAATGTCCTTGAAACGGAAATTCCATAGCAATTTTTATGTTACTATTAATCTTATCATCATAATTCCGGATACGAATATACAATTCCTGAAGTGAAAAGGTTGTAAAAAATAAGAAAATTATTTCTATATTATTTTGATTTTTCAACTTGAAACTTTGCTAGACTGCTTTTGGTCAATCTCCTTTATAAACTGTATCACGACAATAAAATTAGTGTGGGTATGTCGTGAAGCCATCGCGCATATACTTATGGTATTGATTAGTAAACATTGCTTAAATAAGGCCTATATCTATTTACCTAATCTTCTTTATCAGTATAATAAATCAGTCGTTTCTTATGAACTGGCTACATTCATGGTAAAAGCATCTGGAAATATGTGGCTACTTATTTAATATAACCTGCATGACACTATTACAACGCAGGCATATCTAGATGCTCTACCTACGGGTTAGTAGCCTAAGCACCTAATGAGCACTAATTAATGTAGGTCAGTACTTCAGCTAATGGCCCTAGAATCGATACTTGGCCACTAATGCTAATCTTCGTCGCATCTCGGAGTTCGGAAATGAGTAACTTCTACGATTCGGTAACTTGACCCTTTTTAAGAGTTATCTAAATAGGTTTTACTTGATATAACGTTTCAGTTTACCGTATAAGTATGCGTGCAATACGTCTCTTATGATTTAATCATCTGTAATCCATTCTTTTAACGGTGTTTGCAATGGTTCAAATTGAAACTGGACCCCTGATTTATGAACTTTAGGGTAAAATTACGAAATACTTCTTTCTATACTCAAAACATATTTTTGGCTTCGTCATAATCGGATGAAGTACGTGTGGTGTTAAGTAATTTTAAGTAAAAATAATCTGACGTTAATCCTTTGCTTTTTCAATCTGGAGTTGGGGACTACGTTCTGGAATGTAACCTCTCTTTACTAAAGAAAATTTACTGAAAAAAAGTATCAGAAAGATTTTATTTAAAGCCCGGGCCATAGTATTAAGCTCAGCTCCAGCCTTTTGCACTGTGACGCACCATGGGCTTTTTGTGTGTACCTGAATTCTTGTTGTGTGTCGTGGCGTAATAAATGGTTTTTCTTTCTTTTTCTGGTTATAGTTTACATTTCAGTGTTATTGAACTGAATTTCGATACTTAAAGATAATCTTATAATAAGATTCATCCAACTCATTTCATCCTAGCATTACCTACATCATTCGCCTTACCATAAGGCAACAAAACTAATTATCCGTTTTAACTTTGCCAGCAGCTCAAAAGACCCTGCAAATATTCAACATCGAGATGAAATCGAAGATGAAGGCCCACACGATGACCGAAGACATCGTCTTCTGGAAGTGGATCTCCCTGAACACCCTCGCTCTGGTCACCAAGATGTCGGTGTACCACTGGTCCATGGAGGGAGATTCCACTCCCGTGAAGATGTTTGACAGGCATGCGTCCCTTGCTGACTGCCAGATCATCAACTACAGGACCGATCCGAAACAACAGTGGCTGCTGCTAGTTGGTGAGTAGTTTTTTGTAATTGTATGTTATTTCTTTAAAGATTAAATATTTCTAAAGTGACCTGTAGTTAGTGGTGTTAGATGGAAGTGCACATGGTAAGGTTAAGGTACCGACCACCTCGGGTAGTACATGTATTTAATAATTTTATTTTTTTATTTTACGACAACGATGAGGATAATTATTTGGATGTCTTAAGCTAGTTATTTTTTAAGGTAGTTTTATTTTAGTTATAAAATGTTTAATGTTCATAATATTTGTTTCCAGGTATCTCAGCCCAGCAGAACCGTGTGGTTGGCGCGATGCAGCTCTATTCAGTAGAGCGCAAGTGCTCACAGCCGATCGAAGGCCACGCCGCCTCCTTCGCGACCTTCAAAGCTGAGGGCAACGCGGAACCCTCAACCCTCTTCTGTTTCGCCGTCAGAACCGCCCAGGGAGGCAAACTGCATATTATTGGCGAGTACTACTTTGTTACTAAAGAAAATACACATAACG
Source organism: Spodoptera littoralis (assembly GCA_902850265.1). NCBI lineage: Eukaryota > Metazoa > Arthropoda > Insecta > Lepidoptera > Noctuidae > Spodoptera > Spodoptera littoralis. The sequence goes on along the minus strand of LR824553.2, from coordinate 3,617,324 downwards.
TCACTCCTGTCTCCCATGGGGTAGGCAGAAACTATGGAACGCCAATTTCTACGATTCTTGCAAACCTCTTTAGCTTCATCAATAGTCATCAGTCTTTTCATACATGCTCATCGGTTACGGGATAACAACTATCATTATTATTATTGAGTTGATCAGAATGGTACTCGTAGAGATTTTAGAAACAAATTGATTGATTTGGTAACTGAGGCTCAGTAATTTTGAATTCCTTTTTGTATTTTTGACTTTACGGACTCATAAACTGGGCGTAGATAAAGTAAAAAATTACAGAATTGTTTGTCATCTGATTATCAGTCATGAAGTGGTAATACGATTAATCATGCTTTACTTTTAAAGATAAAATAAAGAAGGACACAATACTTGAAGAGTGTAAACAAAAAATATGATTGGTAGAAAATCATAAATCGTATTTTTATGGCGTTCGTGTAATTTCGTCTTTTCAGTTACGTCATTATATTCAAGTCAACAACTCCTTAAAACAAAGTTTTATAGTTCTTGTTCTATCTTATATCTAAGTAAACATCGAAATATAACGATGACGTCATCGACACAGGTATAGGATCTTACAGTAGTATTGTATTGATGACTTGGTGAATAAATAAGTAAACAGTTGTACTCTAGAGTGAACGTTCTTGACCTACAAACTAACATTATGTATTTATGTACGTAATACGTATTATGTATGTTTAACTAGCTTTTACCCGCGGCTTCGTTTGCGTCACAAAAGGATAAAAAGTAGCCTATGTGACATATACCAATACACACAGCGCCATCTATACCAATACTTTTGTTTTCCCTCGGGAATATCAATTTTTTCCGATAAAAAGTACTCTATTATTTAATTCGGACTTCTAACTTTACGTTTGCAAAAATTCAAAGCAATCGGTTTAGTAGTTGGCGTGAAAGCGGAACAAACAAACAAACTCACTTTCCGAGTTATAATATTAGTAAGGATTTGATTTGTATCCCGTGACTATTTTTGTTCATCGTTCTGATCGCGATTATGTTTAATCTAGAATGTGTGTACGGATACTAAGATTTTGAAATTCAAAAAATTCTCTAGCGAAGAGCCACATCCTAGCTTTACTATTATTATTTTATATTTTTTTATTTATTTAATAATAAAGGTGCATGATATGCCCTACAATCTAACGCCATGTCCAACAAAACTATATATAAATAGTTTGAGTGTTGGATCTTCTATATTTGTTTTAAATTGTTGCAGTAATTCATAACATAATGTATGTATAGATTTGTGTGCATATTTATAGACATATGCACACAAACTTACTCAGCACTATTGCTGACACTTATGTATAAAAATCAATAAAATTACAATCCATATTGAAGTTTTAGCGCAAACTTCAGACATTATGGAGCAACATAAAAATGGGGGTTTAATTTTTAATATAATAACTTTTTGAATACCAAAGTTTACTGTTGGATCATACATAGTTTGACTGTTGGATCTTCTATATTTGTTTTAAATTGTTGCAGTAATTCATAACATAATGTATGTATAGATTTGTGTGCATATTTATAGACATATGCACACAAACTTACTCAGCACTATTGCTGACACTTATGTATAAAAATCAATAAAATTACAATCCATATTGAAGTTTTAGCGCAAACTTCAGACATTATGGAGCAACATAAAAATGGGGGTTTAATTTTTAATATAATAACTTTTTGAATACCAAAGTACTATATCCTTAGCAACCTGCCAACTAATGGCAGTTTACTTGTAAATTATGTGCTATCCTCTACATACGAATCTCAACACAACAACAAACTAACAATGTTTATTCTTTGAACAGAGGTGGGCCAAACACCAGCAGGGAACCAGCCATTCCTCAAGAAAGCAGTGGACGTGTTCTTCCCAGCCGAGGCCCAGAACGACTTCCCCGTCGCCATGCAGGTGTCCCCGAAATATGACGTCATTTACCTCATCACGAAATACGGCTACATTCACATGTACGACATTGAAACTGGTACCTGTATCTACATGAACAGGATCTCTTCTGATACCATCTTTGTGACCGCTCCCCATGAAGCCACTGGTGGAATTATTGGTGAGTTTTGCCTTTTATGATTTGTGGTTTATTGTCTAAGTGGTTAGGTTCATAAGTGGGGATAAAGTTTTGTAGTGTTGAGAATTTATCGTTTAAACTGTCAAACACCAAGCGGTCACGGGTGACCACAACCTATTATGTTCTTTAATTGTGTCTATAAATACGGTACTCGACGAATTAATTTGTCTATCGGATATATTGTTACCGTTCCTTGATACTTTATATCAATACTAGCGGACCCAACAGACGTTGTCCTGCATATCCACTTGAATGTATAAACAAAAATTCATTCAAATTAGTTCAGCTGTTTAGGATAAATAACCTAAACATCGACTGCAGCGCCATCTGCCGGGCTGATTTGTGAATCTAAACCATTCCCAGATCCCCTTGAACACACACAAAAAATTTCATCAAAATCGGTCCAGTCGTTTGAGAGAAGTTCAGTGACATACACACTCACAGAAGAATTATATACATAAAGATTACGAAAGTTATTATGGCAGCCGAACCCTACTTTTAACAATTGCAATCATTACTGTCACGTAAGAAATGGATCGTCAACCCTCATTCAGAACCCTTAGTACGAGTTTCTTTTACGGCGCTTTGATTGGTTGGTTTAGTGAAGTCGGCCAATCAGAGCGCCGAACTCATACTGCTTTTAATTTTACTTATGAAGTCTTTTGGGCAGAATCCCTTTGCTTAAATTTGTCAAAATATTATCACAACAATGTCGCTAATGACTGACACCAATCTAAATTATTCTAAGATTATAATAATAACCGTTACCACTTAGACACAAAAGGAAACATTTAATATTTAATAAGGTCGCATGCCATGAGGTTATCGCAGGTTTCACAGTCTGGCATCGTGGTCAGTATCATAACATAACTGGAAATAACATGGTAATGTTAATACAATAACTATGTTTATTTACAATATATTATGTTATGTTTATATGCGATCACTGATTCATGATCATCATGTATGAGTCATGTGTCTATGGGAAGTGTTTAATGATTTGTTTTGTACTTTGTGTATCAGTTTGTCGTATCAGATAATTAAATATGATTATTCGATTAATGTTTTTAACTTTTTAATATTACGGTTACATGGTACAGCGAAAAATTTTGCATATCGATCTTTGGAAAGAGACTGTAAATTCGCCGCATACTCAATAGTTATAAGCCGCTAAAACTAGTAGATGACATGTAATAAGAATAAATGAGTTTAAAAATCGGGAGTTTATGCTTTTCGCGCGAATAGCTCAACCGGAGTGTTTTACAGCCTCATACAAAACTGGCTTGAAACAAGGTTACCGTTTTATTTCATTGTATTTAAAGTTACCGGAGCCCATCCTCCCTCCTCAAAAGACCGGCAACGCAGTTCTACACTCCTTATCAGGGGGCTTACTCTTTAATCCAATTCCGATAGATCGACATTGGTATTGTGAATTTCGTACTCTTGAGTTGTAACACTAATATCCATTGCATCCGTATTGCGTAGATATTGAATGAACTAAATGGTACTGAGTTTGGCTTTATATTCCGTACTCTGAATGCTATCTTAACAGCTACGATAGGGGTTGTATAGTTTTGACATTGAATAATTATTGAGATTTTATTGGATTCAAATTGTATTGACATTGAGGTTGGTTTCAAGAGTAAGAACCCAGATCCTTAACTACAATAAAATCTCCTTCTTTCAGGCGTCAACCGCAAAGGCCAAGTACTATCAGTGACTGTAGAAGAAGACTCCATTGTGCCCTACATTAACACGGTGCTCCAGAACCCTGAACTCGCACTACGTTTAGCTGTGCGCAACAACCTCGCGGGGGCTGAGGAACTGTTCGTTAGGAAGTTCAACATGCTCTTCACCAACGGACAGTACGGAGAGGCTGCTAAGGTATGTGGAATGTTCTAGAATTGCCTAGTTTCCTAGGTTTAAACTGTCAAACACCGCGAGGACACCGGTGACCGCAACCTATTGTTCTTTAATTGTTTCTATAATGACGGTACTCAACGAGTTAAAATAAATTGTTTCAACTATTCAATGCAATAAATAATTTAAAAATAATCATACTCTCATCCATTGATTTGACAATTTACCTATTTTTGTATTTTTTCTCGCTAATTTTAAGGAAATAAGTATGCTGTGTGACGCAGAAATATGATGACGTCATAAGTTGTGATCCAATACAAAATTCATAGAAAAGTATCGTTTTTGACATTTAAAACAAAGTATTGAATTTGAATACCTGTCAACTACCGTATTGTACTATATAAAATTGGTTGTAAAAGGTCGAGGAAAGGAATTCAAGTTCAGGGCGTGTTATTGATTCTTTGTAACTGTAATGTTTTAGCGTGAAAACTAATACAATACGTCTGATAAGATCTCTGTTAAGCAATTACGCCATAATAGAAAGAAAGAAACGAAGTAAAACACTTTATTTCTAGATTAAACTGTCAAACACCGCGAGGACACCGGTGACCGCAACCTATTGTTCTTTAATTGTGTCTATAATGACGGTACTCAAGTAGTTAAAAACAAGTGACATGTTATGCTATCAGTAGATACTGATGGATACATGTTTATGTCCCAATACTACTGCCATATATCGTGCCATCTCTTTCATTTTACAAAGAATTTATAGTGACAGAACTATACTTAAAGCGCGACTATATATTAAGTAGCATTTCAGTATTCGGGCGTAAATCTTTTAAATTTTGCCTCCGTTTGTGCATAAAATAACGGTATGTTCTTTACACCATAGAAAAAATTAATTATCAGAACATAAACAAAAGGTCGTGGTGACCCAGAGGTTTAAGACGCTCTCTTCTCATGCATGAGGATTCGGGTTCGAAACCTACCAACTGCAAGTACCAATATGACTTTTTCCGAGTTATATGTACTTTCTAAGATTATCTAGACACCACTGACAAACGGTGAAGGGTAACATTGTGAGGAAACCTGGGCTTATAATTTCTAATTATAAGTTTGTAATCACTAACCCGCATTGATCAAGCGTGGTGATTGATGCTCAAACCTTCTCCATGTCAAAAGAGGCTTTGCTCAGCAGTGGGCATTAATAGGCTGTTGATGAAACAAAAAATCTGCAGATTCTATAAAAACGTAGTTTTTATTTTAATTTAGGAATTATTTAGATTTTAATAATAATTTATTTAGATATTCTGAACTGCACATACAATTTTAAAATGTCTTGCAACAATATCTGTCTTAGTTAAACGTCGTTAAAATAAGGTATAAACTCTACATTCATTCATAGTAACTATCTATTTTACTTTAATATGCGATGAGTAATATAACGATCCGTACCACACCAGTAATTGCGCTACAGTAAGCGGTCGATGCGGTGACGTGGCATTTTCATACACGTCACGTATTGTTCGCGTAGGGAGTATATAATAAATAGAAGGTCTATTTTTGAAAATTATAGGTCTTGGAATATGTTTTCACATAAAAATGTTTATGTCAGTAGATTTTTTTTTTGAGAATTACTAGTGTCAGTGAGATAATTATACCTACACGATAATTGTTTGAGTCATCAGTTTGTTAACGAATAATTTTCCAAAAACCCTTAACATAGCCTAAGGAATATGTTTGTTACCATAGTTATAAATGTTGTAGTACCAAATTGTAAAATTAGACTTTGTAATTCAATTTTATTAATATTGGCATACACTATTGCATTAGGTATTAGTTCCTGTTATGATAGTTATGTATATAGTTTATAAATAAATAAAACATTTAATTAACATATATCATTAATGTCACGTGTTGTTAAGTAACTTAATAACTTATTATCATTAATATTTTATTAACTTGCTTAAGGGGAAAACACAAAATCATTTTTAGAATTTCAATCAGCAGAATTTTTAATTTGGAGTTGGGATTAATGATGTCGTTAGTATTTCTTAAAAATTTTTTGAAGAATGGGTGATTCTTAGTAAAAAAAATATTAGTAAAATGACAATGGGACAGTATAAAAGTCAGTAATAGAACATTTAAATGAACATTATGTCTGTATAATGTATATCTCGTAAAATTACATAGAATGTACATACATAGTACATACGCCCCTTTTTAAACAACCTCTTTTCACCAGTTTTCATACAAATCCCATCTAATATGTAACAGGGAATTAGCTATAACAATTAAACGATTACATACACCATAACAAACTCGAGCCTTGGTTTACAATCAATAACGTGACGTCATCGCCACCTGTCTATTGTGACACCGGCTCGGTTCACGCATCGCATAACACCCCATACTACTATACGCATGAGTCCTTAGTGATAGCGGATAGCGGATTGTATAATTATTGCGTTTCTTCTTACTTCCCCCTTGCTGTTTGTGCGATGAATTGAATGTTTGTAACAATTGCAATACATATTAATTTAGTATGACTTGTGAGTTCGTTTAGATCTGTAGGTAAAAGAGGAATAGGATTGTATGTCTAGACTGAAAAACTCTTCACGTAGCAAGTGTTAGTGACCTTACAGCCAAGACTTTATAATAATACTAGCTTTTACCCGCGGCTTCGCTCGCGTCACAAAAGGATAAAAAGCCAATGTGACATATACCAATACACACAGCGCCATCTATACCAATACTTTTGTTTTTCCTCGGGAATATCAAATTTTTCAGAGATAAAAAGTACCCTATTATTTAATCCGCACTTCTAACTTTACGTCTGCAAAATTTCAAAGCAATCGGTTTAGTAGTTACGGCGTGAAAGTTGAACAAACAAACAAACAAACTCACTTTATGATTTATAATATTAGTAAGGATTAATAAAAGAAGGATCAACTAGAGGTATCCGTCGAGTATCTTATTCATACGCGATCCGCTATCACTCAGTACGTATCCTGACCTGTAGGGTTGTCGACGCGTGACTACACTTACATGTTTTAATGAATAATTAATTGCAAGAATAAGGATGTCGACTACACATTCACTCAGTTCCACGGCTCACGTGAGTTACGGGTATGAGTCAAGAATGATACTCTAACTGTTTCTCGCTTCTCCCTCTGTTATTGATTATAGGAATGCCCTAAGCCCTAACCAGTTTTTATGGTTTAAAAGACGCTACATTATGCACGATTGCATTTTTACGCAATATAATACCTACTATTAACATTAACCCTTTGAGTACCGTCATTATAGACACAATTAAAGAACAATAGGTTGCAATCACCGGTGTGCCCGCGATGTTTGACAGTTTAAGTACTTTATATGACTAAAGCATTTACCTAGAAGAATCCACATCCCTGATCTTTGAAGATTTGAATGACATTTTTATCAATACTAAACATCACATTCAGGTAGCAGCGATGGCTCCCCGTGGCATCCTCCGCACCCCGCAAACCATCCAGCGCTTCCAGCAGGTCCCCACTCAGCCCGGACAGACATCTCCACTGCTGCAGTACTTCGGTATCCTGCTGGATCAAGCACAGCTAAACAAGTTCGAGTCACTTGAGCTCTGCCGTCCTGTGTTGCTGCAAGGTCGCAAGCAGCTCCTAGAAAAATGGTTGAAAGAAGAGAAACTGGAATGCTCTGAGGAGCTCGGAGATTTGGTAAAGCAGGTGGACCCCACCCTCGCCCTGTCCGTCTACCTCCGCGCTAACGTCGCCAGCAAGGTCATCCAGTGCTTCGCTGAGACTGGACAGTTCCAGAAGATTGTGCTTTATGCTAAGAAGGTAAAGTCTAAAATTGTTATTCAATAATTTCTAAACTAGGAAACTGGACATCATACTTGATTAGCATCATCACATCTACAAGAGAATGCCTTATCTTAGTAGTAAAGTACTTATTAATAAAACAAAATAAATTATTCCTTTTCAATGCTTAGTAATAATTGATTAGTAGTTTCAACATGAAAACCTGCTTCCAATTTTGTACCTTAATTTAATAGTACTTAAGACTTATTATCCCTTGTACTCTATTCAACCTCTAATTTGCTAACAATTATTGTTTCCAGGTGGGCTACACCCCAGACTACATCTACCTCCTTCGTTCCGTAATGCGAACAAACCCCGAGCAAGGCGCAGGTTTCGCCGGTATGTTAGTAGCCGAGGAACCTCCCCTCGCAGACATCAACCAGATAGTGGACGTGTTCATGGAACAGAACATGGTGCAGCAATGTACTGCCTTCTTGTTGGATGCTCTCAAGAACAACCGGCCAGAGGAAGGACCGCTGCAGACTAGGTGAGTTTTGATGCTAATTATGTTATTCTCAGGTTAAACTGATGCCGGAATACTCAAAATTTAAGTCACGCTTATGTATAATTCTGTCGCTACAAATTCTTTGTAAAATGAAAGAGATGGCACGATATTTAAGTACAAATTAAAATTGAGTAGCCTTTCAGTATTCGGGCGATAGATAGATTTTTTTGACATCTTAAGAAATAGTGTATTGAATAAATGTATCGAATTGGTGGGTTCTTGAATAAGATGTCATTATTTTTAGTAGACCTACACGTCTGTATAGTGTTTTTGGATATGTTGTGGTTATAAAGTACTCACTAAAAATGACTTGCGCAAAATACAGTAAGCTCAAACTTGTTTGCGCAAAAGTATTTTCAGGTTGCGCAAACTAAATATAGTCACATCTTGATGTTTTAAATGGTTTTATTGTTACATACATATAAAATGAAATAATAAGTACTATTATTTTTTTGTTAACTCTTAACTGACTTAACTTTTATTGGCTCTTGTCACACAGATCTGTTAAAAGTTAATTTGTACCTAATTATATCCGTAATTTTTGTCAGGCTGTTGGAAATGAACCTAATGTCGGCGCCGCAAGTAGCGGACGCGATCCTGGGCAACGCGATGTTCACCCACTACGACCGCGCGCACGTGGCGCAGCTCTGTGAGAAGGCCGGCCTGCTGCAGCGCGCGCTCGAGCACTACACCGACCTCTACGACATCAAGAGGGCTGTGGTAAGGATACATTCATATTTTAAACTCTACTTTAAGATCTATTATTCAATGAGGGGCTGGCGATGCACTATAAGTGCTGGTGTTGGTGTTGGTGTTGCTGTTCTATGGGCCGCATAAAAATAACATGTAATACATTTTAGACCTGTATACTTAAGTAATTGTTAGATATATCTATAAAAATAGTGTTCAATTATACACTAACGAAAAGATGTTTTGTTGACATTTAAATAGTGTGACTGCCTCGTTAGCCGAGTGGTCGCAAAGGTGACTGCCGGGCAAGTGGTCTCGGGTTCGATTAACGGGTCGGGCAAAGTATTATTGGGTTTTTAAAAAAATCCCAGTAATAGCACGGAATCTGAAATTGTGCCCGGTATATGGCAATAGGCTCACTCTCTATTACATGGGACTCATAACATAAATAGTGAAAAGTATAGTGTGCACCTCTGCCCTTCGGAAGAAATAGTGAAATAGTGTACTGTCAAAAAAGAAATTTTTGTGTTTTGAATTTAAGTTCTGGCATTATTTATTCTGATTTTCATAATTTCGTACTGGTATTGATATGTTGATAGTAATAAAAATTAAACTTTAATTTAAAATCAACAGATCATAAATGTCTCATCTAACAAAAATATTTTTCAACAGGTCCACACACACCTCCTCCCCGCTGACTGGCTGGTGACTTACTTTGGAAGCCTCTCCGTAGAAGATTCCCTAGAATGCCTCAAAGCGATGCTTCAAGCGAACATTCGCCAAAACCTGCAAATCTGCGTGCAAATCGCCACAAAGTACCATGAACAGCTGACTACTAAAGCCCTGATTGAGCTGTTCGAGAGCTTCAAGACGTATGAAGGTCTATTCTACTTCCTGGGGTCCATTGTCAACTTCAGCCAGGATCCTGAAGTCCACTTCAAGTATATTCAGGTTAGTTTTTGTTATTCATTTTGACATTTTCACTTTTGTATTCGAAATTTGACTACAAACATCGATTTGTCAGATCGTTGCTCTCGAGCAGATAGACCAATTTTGTTTTTGAGCAAGTGATATAGCAAATGCGGCTGAGTTTTATTAATTACAGATTCGATTCTTGGATAGGTTAAAGTATTCATACTGTTTTTTAATTTTAGAGAATTCAGTAATAGTAATGAGATTGAAATGTGGCTATTGTATAATAATAAAGTCATACGGTATTACATGGGAGTGATGGCATAACTGAAAAAATGCAGATGCGACATTTAATGTGTATAACTCTCTACCCGGCTACCCTTTTATCTATAAACGACGCAATGATATATTACCTATTCTACATTCATACACATTGCAAAAGCATTTACTCTATACACTCTAATAGAGCTCTAGAAAGACTAAAATTTTATTCCCTCTCCAGGCCGCCTGCAAGACTGGTCAGATCAAGGAAGTAGAGCGCATCTGCCGCGAATCAAACTGCTATAACGCTGAACGTGTGAAGAACTTCCTGAAGGAAGCCAAGCTGCCCGACCAGCTCCCTCTCATCATAGTGTGCGACCGGTTCGACTTCGTCCACGACCTCGTACTGTATCTGTACAGAAACAGCCTGCAGAAGTACATTGAGATCTATGTGCAGAAGGTTAGTTGAATTTAGTACCTTAATGTGTCTGTGTTTAGGGGTTAAATTACAGTACTTGCTTGAGTTCCTTTGAGTATATCTGGATAATGTAGGATATTATGTTTAAAAAACGAAATTAGATATTTGCCATGTATATTTCGAGTTTTCAAGCTCTGTCTCAACCATCGTAATCACAGAGGAATAGTTTGTATGTGAATGTAAGTTTGCTAATGACGAATTATTTCGTAATTTCAATAAGCGCCTAGCATACATTGTTTTTATTTACTACTAAAATGCAAACGCAACTAGAATGATATTCGGAGTCGCGGAGAACCTAACGGGTTACTGGGGCTCCGGCTCGACGTGCAGGAGAAGGAACGGGGTGGTTTTTAGTCAGTAAGAGTCTGACACTCCCTTCCGCCCCACTCAGGCGGGAGCAGTCATTTGATGATATTCCCCACTTTAAAAAAAAAACTAGAATAATATTCGAAATTAATATCACATTTTCTGTTTCTTCTTTATTTCATTACGGAAGGTTTTATCAACACATTTTCTCTTAAAGAAAACTACATACTTACTATTTTATTATTTTTCAACCAGGTGAACCCATCCCGTCTCCCGGTGGTAGTAGGTGGTCTGCTGGACGTAGACTGTGCTGAGGATATCATCAAGAACCTGATCCTAGTCGTACGAGGACAGTTCTCCACTGATGAGCTGGTCGCTGAAGTCGAGAAAAGGAACAGGTAAAGAGATACTATTGTTGTTTATTTGGTTTAAAAGAAATTATGATGTATTATGAACATATTGACTGATGACTGTTAATGTAGTGAAAGAGGTATGTAAGAATCGTAGCATTGGCGGTCCATAGTCTGCCTACACTATGGACCGCCAAAAATACTGGCGCGAGAGTATTTTTTTATTGTATAAGCCGGTAAACGAGCAAACGGATCACCTGATGGTAAGCAATCCGTGTCGCCCATGGACACCCGAAACACTAAGACGTTACAAGTGCGTTACCGGCCTTTTGGGAACTGGGAATTTGAGGATTCGGGGATTCGGGAGACTAGAGGAGGAGGCAAGCGTTGCTTCACGTCGGTTTTCTGTGAGGCCGTGGTATCAATCCGGTCGAGCGGCCCATTCGTGCCGAAGCATGGCTCTTCCACACTTACACTTAGTATGTATATGTATGAACATAGTAATACTAACCAATGGTATCGCCAATTTCTGTAGATTTTCATCTGTACATTTGCAGTAAACTAATCTAGAATTAGTAGTATCTGTGTATTGAGACTGGACGATAGACAATGTATCACCAGTTTAATTTTAATACCTAGTCATTCTAAGGAGTTTAGATGAAAAGTAAGATGTAAAGAGTTTTTTATGGTATTTGTTGATTATTCCAATTCCCACGTAGCTGAATATTTTTTTGTTTAAATTGCGTATTATACCAGGTTGAAGCTGCTCCTCCCCTGGTTGGAGACCCGCGTCCACGAGGGCAGCAACGAGCCCGCCACACACAATGCCCTGGCTAAGATCTACATCGACTCCAACAACAACCCTGAGAGATTCCTTAAGGAGAACCAATGGTAAGTCATGTTTATTTATTGTTTTGTAAATGAAAAAAATTCATAACATATATAATTATTATCTTGGCTGTTTTTCTGCTCAAAGGAAAAGTTTAAAATACTATGCCTTCAGTAAACACGTTCCAAATGTGACCCCACAACAATAAAGCCATAATGACGACAGTGTACTTGAGTCACCTTTCCTACTCTACCTAAGAGTTCGTAAGAACCGACCACAAGAACAGTTTTAGCACTCTGATAAATCAAAACTTTTAAAACGGATATCTCCACTCTCTTGCTAAGCGTAGACATTACCTATAGTAAATTATATTATATAGAAAGAAGGTAGACTTGGTATATGGCAATACGCTCACGCCCTATTACTTGGGATTTATAACATAAAAATTGTGAAAAATGGGTGTTACATTGTAAAGTGGCATTAAGTGCCGTAATGCCTCTGCCTACCCCTTCGGGAATAATAGCCGTGATGTTATGTTATGTAAAAAGAAGGTAACAAAGTATAATGATAACACTTCCATGACATTGATCCTCCCAGGTACGACTCCCGCGTAGTAGGTCGTTACTGCGAGAAGCGCGACCCGCACCTCGCCTGCGTCGCGTACGAGCGCGGACAATGCGACCGGGAACTCATCGCCGTCTGCAACGACAACTCTCTGTTCAAGACTCAGGCGCGGTACCTTGTCCGGCGTCGGGACCCTGACCTGTGGCTCGAAGTATTGGCTGAGTCTAACCCCTTCAAGAGGCAGCTTATTGACCAGGTAATTTGATAAAAAATAGCTTTTATAAGAGACAAAAAACAACATTGTAAAGATAAAAAACGTTTCTGGGGTCGCAAATGAGATTTGAAGTAAGTGAATTATAGCAACATTTTGATACAAACTGAATTGTTTTCGACTGACGGTCGGTATTTAAAAGGATGCATACTTATATGCAATTACAAAAACTTAAAAGCAAATACTCAACTGACGGTAGTGGTTTGATATTGTCAGCATTTTCAGGGAATTGTTTTATAATATGATATTAACATCTCACAATATCTTTTCCAGGTGGTCCAAACAGCTCTCTCTGAAACGCAAGACCCAGAAGATATCTCGGTGACTGTAAAAGCATTCATGACTGCGGACCTGCCCAATGAGTTGATTGAGTTGTTGGAGAAGATTGTGCTCGACAACTCTGTGTTCTCCGACCACAGGAACCTGCAGAACTTGCTTATTCTTACTGGTAAGTTACTGAGAATTTATTAACTGGTGATTATGATTAGTGATTTGATATATTGTATCGAAAATTCTCAAAATTTTTTCATACAAAAGTTGTATCTAAACATCGGAAAAAAGAACTATAGTGGTGTCAATGGTCACCGCTTGGGGATTGATCAGAAGATCTTTCGTAAATGATTTGTGGTGATGTGATTGATTTTCTACACACTTTAACTGAATTAGTTATGTTTTAGGACTTACTCAGATATTTTACTATTTGACTAGTTTCCACCTCTTACTTAGGGGTTGATATTCACACATTTGAACTGTTTTTGAAATAGTGTTGTATAAGTATCTAACGCGGGAGTCAACGCAGTTTGCACTGATTTATGTTACTTTACGCAATATCAAATTTGAACTTCTTTTTATTTTACAACATTACATTGCTCACGCCATTAAGTTATACTGATAATATTAAACAGAAAACCTACTCAATCTCATTAACATATCCATAGTTTAAACTCCCAAACTTGCCATTCAACTATCAACTTTATCCCCCAGCAATAAAGGCGGACCGCAGCCGTGTAATGGAGTACATCAATCGTCTCGATAACTACGACGCGCCCGACATCGCTAACATCGCCATTAATAACGAACTCTATGAGGAAGCCTTCGCTATCTTCAAGAAGTTTGATGTCAATACTTCTGCTATTCAAGTAAGGACAGATTTTATACAGGACCGTTTGAAATTAAAGTGTAGGAGACTTGTTGCCAATTTCATAACCTATTTCAATTCAAAATCTGTGGATAACGACCGATTATTGACATTACTTGAATGGAGTTTTTGTAGAGCTATGGATTACTTACTACATTATAAAAGTACAAAAAAAATTGCGAGAAATTGTCAGTTGCAAAACTATTATTTTTGAATGTTCTGTAAATCATTTTGTGTTGGCGGTTTAATGTATTCTTTAGTCTTGATTGTCACTGGTGGCAATGGCAATAAACCTTTATGGTACCTAGCTTAGAACTGCCGAAGATGTTGCCTCAATACGTGTCCCTCTATTACCTTCTTGACCTGTTCTTGTGTAGTATGACACGTCGCGATTTTCGAATATGAATCTAAAAATGCATCATCAAACTGTTTTGCATCATGCTCTAAGACAACCTTCTACCCTTCCAGGTATTGATAGAACAAGTGAAAGACCTGGAACGTGCGTACGAGTTCGCCGAGCGTTGCAACGAGCCAGGCGTCTGGTCACAACTGGCCAAGGCACAGCTACAACAGGGACTCGTGAAGGAAGCCATCGACTCGTACATCAAGGCGGATGACCCTTCAGCTTACATGGATGTAGTCGCCACTGCCACTAACAGGGAGTCCTGGGAGGATCTCGTGCGATATTTGCAGGTTTGTAGCATTTGTATATTTAGTAAAAAGTAATAGAAGAGGGTAGATATAAAATAATCAAAAAAGAAATAGAGTATGGGAATTTTAGATATCTGTCTGGTTAGAACCCCAACTAATAATAAAGATATAGCAAGGCTTTTTGTTACCTCTAGACACTATAATCATCATTAAGAGGACATTGGTTACTATTTTACAATAGAAATGAGTTAAATATATGTAACGGAATTTATTCTCATGATTCTCGGAACGAGACCGCGTTCGGCGCTCTGATTGCTTGGTTCAATGGAGCCGGCCAACCAGACCGTTGAACGCGGTGTCGTTTCGATTACTTTAAACATAGAACTAACTCGTCCTAAAGCTCTTCAGAACAATAGACAAGACTATAGTCATAGAATAAGAAAAATAATTTTATTTGCTCATAATGCCAGTAAACAAAGATGTTGATAATCTTCTTACTAATTTAGTGCAACATCTTTACACCAAATCTGCCTTCAGATTATCAAAAATTATAACCAAAATACACAAAAAAACAAATTACAACACTTTTCCTTCCCCCCACAGATGGCACGCAAGAAGGCGCGCGAATCCTACATCGAATCAGAATTGATCTACGCATACGCCCGCACTGGCCGTCTGGCGGACTTGGAAGAATTCATCTCGGGCCCCAACCATGCAGATATACAGAAGATTGGAGACCGATGCTTTGACGACAAGATGTACAATGCTGCCAAGCTCCTCTACAATAATGTCAGCAACTTCGCACGTCTCGCCATCACGCTTGTACATTTGAAGGAATTCCAGGGTGAGTTAAAGGTTTATGACATTAGGTAATAGTAAGATAGAAAATTGGTATAGGACATTATCATTATTAGTATTGGTTATCACTGCTAACCAGGAGTACAAATACATAACTTTCACTCCCGGCCAGTTATGATACTGATCCCATGTCATAAGTAAAAACTATAAGATACTGGTGAGACAGGATAATAATGTTTTCACGCTTGATAATTACAAAATCTAGAAAACTAATAATACGTGAGGTATCTGTCTATAACTAATGATACGTGGTCACTTAACCAGCTCAACAACAATCATCTAACTTAAAAGACTGTCTAGATTCCAACTCAAATTAGTCTAACAAAGACTTCTTGTATTCATTTTTCTTCAATGTGCGGAAACAGTCGAAAAAGTATTACGAACTTTAAGAAATCCAAAGGTTCCATTTACATAATATTCATGGTATAACATAACACGACATCACGCCTTTTATCCCCGAAGGGGTAGGTAGAGGCGCACATTACGGCACTTAATGCCACTGTATAATGTAACACCCACTTTTCACTATTTATGTTATGTGTCCCATGCAATAGGGGGTGAGCCTATTGCCATATACCGGGCAATATTCATAGTATAATTTGATATTATCCTCAGGTGCGGTCGACAGTGCCCGCAAAGCGAACTCGACCCGTACGTGGAAGGAGGTTTGCTTCGCCTGCGTCGACGCGGGAGAGTTCCGACTGGCGCAGATGTGTGGACTACACATTGTTGTACACGCTGACGAACTCGAGGACCTCATCAATTACTACCAGGTTTGTAATATTAACTTACCACGACATTTTTAGTCTTGATTCCGTAAAATACTGAAGACTTGCAATATTGGCAGTATAATAAGGCTTCTTACTTCTATCTGTCATAATAAGTACCGTCACTATTTATACAACCTTTTCGTCAATGCTGTTTTATGAACTTGAACACTGCAAAATGTTTATCATATTAGGTAACAAAATATAATCATCAGCAATGTATTTTCTATGTTTTTGGAATGAATTGCAGACACTTGGAACAAGTAATTTGACCACAAAGACAGTTTCACCATCCAATCTAAATAATCTACAATATGAAGTAAAATCCTTCTTTTTCTCCAGGATCGCGGGCACTTCGACGAGCTGATCAGTCTGTTAGAAGCCGCTTTAGGATTAGAACGCGCTCACATGGGAATGTTTACAGAGCTCGCCATACTATACTCCAAATACAAGCCTGCCAAGATGAGGGAACATCTCGAACTCTTCTGGTCACGAGTTAATATTCCTAAGGTGAGGAACATTTGTGTATTATGTAATGTAGTGATACTGATTATAATACGAAGACAGAATTGGTTATTAGAATATTATGTCTTCTCAAGACTGACTGACTCCACTTTAAGTGATTGAGTCAAATGAGTCAATATCAGGTGATTCTAGATTAACGGTTGTAACAGTACACCCATACACCGGTATCTGTTTGCATAATAAAAGTTAAGGCCAGAAACTGCATACATTCGTAACCCATCTTATTTTAACACTGTCTAAAACTCTAAAGAAATGTACTGCAAATTCAACGTTATTTCTCACCGGTTTTTTTTCTATGAGGCCATGGTGTCGCTCTAATCGAGTCTGCCCATTGGCAAAGCATGGCATAAATTTTAATACTAAATCTTCGCTTCGCCCTCAGGTTCTCCGTGCAGCGGAACAAGCCCACCTGTGGTCTGAGCTAGTGTTCCTGTACGACAAGTACGAGGAGTACGACAACGCGGCACTCACCATGATGCAGCATCCCACCGAGGCGTGGCGCGAGGGACACTTCAAGGATATCATCACCAAGGTATTAACATAACAACATACTCACATCTGTTTTTGCGACGTGTATACAAAGCAGTGGCTAGCGACATACTGTGTATTTGGGCTACAGTACCCGGCACTACACTGTTAACGTAATCTGCGCCCATCGTCACAGTTTTCATAACCTTGCCGTGATGCAGTTTAGATTCTACGAAGATAACAAGTCCCATTTGTTTGACGGTATAGTAGGATAAAGTCACTTCACGTCCTTCCGTTCGTAAAACCCGACTAAGGGAGATCATATTTAACCAGAGACTGGGCAGCAGCTCTCTCTGATAAACCTGATCCTTTTGAATGGTAATCTCGAACACACCCATGTGGTAATAGCAAACCCTCTTATATAAAGGACTTTCTTCGTCCAAGGATGGACCTCCATCTGGTTGATTATCCAGTGTATACTGTCATGATCTGTTGATGTGAAATGGTTAAATAATAATACCGAAACTTTTCCTCAGGTTGCAAACATGGAACTCTACTACAAAGCTATCCAATTCTACCTGGACTACAAGCCTCTCCTGCTGAATGATCTACTTCTAGTCCTGGCTCCTCGCATGGACCATACCAGAGCCGTCACATTCTTCACCAAGGCTGGACATCTCCAGCTCGTGAAGGCATACCTCCGCTCCGTGCAGAGCTTGAACAACAAGGCTGTCAATGAGGCACTCAACTCCTTGCTTATTGATGAGGAAGATTACCAGGTATGTTCGCATTTCATAACAGAGATACGGCAATTTAATACGAAAGAAGTTTTATAACTAGATAAAAATAAGTTACAAATTAAAACAACAAACAAATGTTATAATTTATTAGTATTGATGATACAAAATATCGTTCTAAATTCGATGCCAGGACCCTAATCCTATTATTTAATTTTGATATGACTGCTTCGTTGGCCGAATGGTCGCTAGTGCGACTGCCGGGCAAGGGGTTTCGGGTTCGATTCCCGGGTCGAGCAAAGTATTACTGGGTTTAAAAAAATCAGTGGTAGCACGGAGTCTGGAATTGTGCCCAGTATATGGCAATAGGCTCACCCCTTATTTCATGGGACTAATAACACAAAATAGTGAAAAGTGGGTGTTACATGGTACTTCGGGAAGATAGGCGTGATGTTATGTTAAATTTCATATAATTCCATTTCCAATTCGTTAATATTACAGGGTCTACGAACATCGATAGACGCGTTCGACAACTTCGACACGATCGCGCTAGCACAGCAGCTCGAGAAACACGAACTCACTGAGTTCAGAAGAATCGCCGCCTACTTATACAAAGGTACGACATCCATACACAAGTAGTGACCAAAGATAGACTGTGTCTAGCTGACTGTATGCTATGCAATAGATTGGATTGTACTCGCGTATAAAGCCAAGGATAATCTAGGGGACAAATGACATTGCCGGAGTTTGGTCGACATGTCTGGCAACATTAACGTCACTGTCGACGTAAGGGTCAATTTATACTAGGGCAGAGTCGAAGCGCATCGAAGCGTCTATTCAAAACTGAACATAACAAATTCAACCTTAACCCAACAGCGTAACGCACGCAATGCTTCTGAGATTTTAAAAAGACGGTCGCATTCTTCGGAATTCGCGCGCATTCTCGCGTATCCACGCGCCCACTAGCGAACCTACGACGCGTCATCAGTTAGCATTTGGCCTGCATCAGTGTTGTACACGATGGATTCGGACGAAAAATTAATTTACCTGGTGTAAAAATATGAATGCCTATATAATCCATGCAGTTAATGCCCATTTCCTACTACTCGCGCGCGTATACCCGCGAATACGCGCGCATTCGTGCGGCTTTTATTTAGTTGTGAAGAATTTGACGCTTCGGTGCGTTTCGACTCTGCCCTAGTATAAATTGACCCTAAGTCGCCCGTTGTCACCTTATACGTCAGGCGATATCGGCCGGCTTCGCTGGACATATCCCCGATATATGTCTTGGGGCATCAGTCTCCTAGTGTATCCTTAACTTAAACGCTTTTGCGCATCTAGTGACTAGATTCAGGTCCCTATGCACATATTAACTTCGAAACTAAAGTCTAATATATTTCAGAGACATAGAACTTACTTTTACTCTCATATTCCAGGTAACAATAGATGGAAGCAGAGCGTGGAGCTGTGCAAGAAGGACGCTCTGTACGCGGACGCCATGGAGTACGCGTCAGAGTCGCGCTCCGCTGAAGTTGCGGAGGAACTGCTCAACTGGTTCCTGGAGAGAGATAACTATGAGTGCTTCTCTGCTTGCCTCTACCAGGTACGTGCTTATAACGAATTTATTATTAGGGTCTAACTTATAAGCGTGATGATGATATAGAGGAATATAATTTCCATTAAATTTCTCAATTACAAACTTGTCAGCCAACTTTTTCATACATTGCTTTTCTTTGTTTTGTTGACTTTCAACTAGTTTTTCCAAAATTTTCACTATAGGATCTTCAGAGCACTTTTTGTTACCAGTAGCCATTTGTTCTTGGGTAATTTCCTCTAAAAATTGGTCTTGAAAGATCATGTTTCCATCTTCATCAACATATGTTTGTAATATATCTTGTGTTGTCCTGATCCAAACACTTCTAGTTTGGTATCTTTTTTTTAATGTGTTTTTCACAGTTAAAAAAGTTTTCGAAGATTGGATATGTTTGTGGAGTGACATCCCTTGACATTCTTCAGGTATAAGGAAAACTTTGTCCTCTTTTGTGGTAATTGCGGTTATTGCGATAAAGTTCGACTTACCGTCTATTGATTTTACTTCGAACGTAAATTTCAATTTCTCCATTTTGTGACAATAAAATATGTCGTTTTATAAGATATTTCTGGATTAGGACGACACAGTCAGTTAAACACAATTGAGTTTCCCTGTAAGAAAAGATTTATTGTTTATAAAATATGAAAATTTAACAAATATGTGTGATAACTTATTAAGTTTCAAACTATTACAAACCTGTAAGAAAAGAAACGACATTTAATGTTATTATTAACAATGCCAGTTCCTAATCACAATTAGAGGTATAATACTTAATTAATGAAATTAATAACCAATTTATTGTTCTTCTCAACAAATACTAATTCTAGGATATTTTATTTAAATAGACAGATGACATATAAACGTCATCTGTTAGATCACATTCAAATAAAGAAATTTATATTATTTCTTTACATATACAATAGGAATATACATACAATACTATGTTATGTATTTATAAGTAAATTATAATAGTATTGAAATAGTTTTTAAAACTAAATGCAATAAGTTAAATAAGTTTGTTTACTATTGTCTAAAAAGTTGTGATTTTTGTTCACAAAACAATACCTCCCATTACAAATTGAATACAATTATTTTCTAATTATGTGATTATTTTCTCTAGTGTTACGACCTGCTGAAACCTGACGTGGTCATCGAGTTGGCGTGGAGACATAACATCATGGACTTCGCCATGCCATTCCTTATCCAGGTAATATACTACTATTATTATTATGTTTTATTTGGCATAGATCGCCAGATTTGGATTTGAATTGTCACGAATTC
Organism: Spodoptera littoralis; assembly: GCA_902850265.1. Taxonomy (NCBI): domain Eukaryota; kingdom Metazoa; phylum Arthropoda; class Insecta; order Lepidoptera; family Noctuidae; genus Spodoptera; species Spodoptera littoralis. The sequence goes on along the minus strand of LR824553.2, from coordinate 3,596,308 downwards.
TATTTTAAAAGAGACTAGACTACCACTTTATTCGTAAAAGAAGTTTAATAGCTAATATGAGTTATCGAAAACTGTCTTTTTTCCAGACTGTCCGCGAGCTAACAACGAAGGTAGAGAAGCTGGAGGAGGCGGACGCCAAGCGCAGCACTGAGAGCGCCGAGCATGAAGCTAAACCTGCCATGATCATGGAACCACAACTTATGCTTACTGCCGGTATGTTACACTTACCTACATACACTATATTCCTCTACTTTGTTGTAATACATATGTGTTGCTGTGTTGCTGTGTAGGATATAATTCGGTTTTACATTGATTGTTTTTGCGATTTCATTGACCAAGTTATTTTCCATGCATGGCAATCAAGAGGATTCCACAGAAAAGATGGATAAATTAAGCATGGAATGAGGAGTGAATTAAAAGAAACAGAGTTTGTGGTAGGATGATGGCCCATAGAAAATGCAAACAGACTTATTTCATCAACCCTCCCTAAGTAACTTGGCATAAGAAAATATTGCATCCATCATTACAGGTTTAGTAATGTATACTTTTTTACGCAGGTCCATCGATGCCGTACGCGGGAGTAGCAGCGCAACCTTCTCCGTACGCGTACGCGGCGCAGGCTCCGTCCCCGGCGCCCTACCACGGGTACGGCATGTAGGGCGCCGGCGCCCCTCGCGGCTGGGGGCTCACACACTACTGAGCTGGCGCCGAGCGACCGCGCGACTACCTGCGACACTAGTGCATCAACAACATGAATGAAGTGTCTACATACACTTAAACTAAACAGTCGTAACTCGGAACTAAATCGTTTGTCGCGATGTTGATATTATCCAATGACAAACGATGTCTCCTACAGCCTCAGTATTTACGATATGAACCATGTAGTCACTCCATTTGTCCAGTGGTGTCGCGACGGCCGCAGTGTCGCGTGAGTGCAGGCGTATGTTAGTGCGGTATAGTAAAGTATCTCGCCGTAAGCCGCCGCGTCCTCTATGCGCTCGCGACCGCCCCCTGCCGGCTTCGCGTAGGACTTATGAACTAGCCTAAGTTTTCTACTCAAAGTGCGGGTTATTTTTCTATACGCCGAGGCCTAACGTTATAGTGTTTCCTTTGCGTCCCATGTAAAAAAAAGTATTATGATGACGGTCGAAAGTGCATAGAGTATAAATTATAAAAAGTTACGCGTAGTGTAGCCGTCGGGCCGATACGTCAGAGGATTATTGTTAGCCTGTACAAATTATATTAATATATTTGATTGCTACATAGCTCTCATTACAACAAAGTGCTTTATTTTTTAATCGTGTATGAGAGTTATATAGATATCATGGAAATTGTCGCTTGCGATTAATATTAACTTTGTTTAGAGCGGTCACTTAAACATTAATATATGTTACGCGATTATTAATCGAATATTAAATGTTCAGCAATCATGTACCTATTGTGTGGAGGTGTAACGAGTAACGAGTTGTAGCCTTGATGTCATTAAATCTATTCAAATCGTTCATTAGCTAGTTATTTATAAAGACATTCTCTTTACGTTGATCGTAATAATGCAATTCTATTCTCTACATCAAATACTCTAACAAGTTTACTCGTTACATCCCTACGAGTATCTAAAATTAGTTAAAGTAATATTGTAAAATACTTGGTGTACTTTGGAGTAGTTGGCTGTTGTCACAGAATTAGAAAGACCAAGAAGTAGTCCGTCATGTGGTGCTTACACACGTTGGAATCTCACAACCGGTATCAGAACTCGTCAACTAGACAATGCAAAATATAATCGGGTGTGAAATAATGACGTGTAAGCAACCAAACCACCACTAGGTGCATACGACATGTAATATACGTATATGTACATAGTGGATACGACACCACAGATAATTAAATTTATTAAAATAAATAATATTCGAAAAATTACAATTGAAATTAGAAATTAGTATAAAATCTTTATCATTATTATTATTTTTTATTTTTTGTTACTAATCAGCAGTTATAATGAGGATCACATTTTTTTATTATGAAAAATTGTGAGATATAGAATCTATGGGTAGACTGACATTGTTTCACATATTCAGATTATATGCCGTGCAATAAATTGATTGAAACAAACAGATACTGCAAATTCAGTCTATATTAATATTGTTATATGTATATAATGAGTTTGATTCATATTATGAGCCAGTTGAAATTATCTGATTTAAATAAAAGAGCATTATGTCCGTGTTGTTCTGCGGTAAATGAAATATTTTCTAGATACATTTAGATTTAGTTTAGGCGGAATTAGTGGTATGGAGTTATTCTGTGTAATGTTTGAACGTGTGAGATTCGAGTACACGCGTGATGCTTCACTTTGCGTTGTCGTAAGACATTATTGATGCCTTCACTAGATAATTAAGTCATGTGACCGGACACAGTATGGAGTATTTTTATGTAACAAGCAGTGCCTGAGTCAACTACCATCCCCGACTCACTGTTACATCATACTCACGGTTGCGAGTTGCAAAATATAATCATTGATGTTAAATGATTCATTCAAATCATTCCTATCATTTTATCAATATAATTCGGTACGGTCATGTATCAGTAACATTGTTGATTCGTTTACACTTTCTTTCTACTAAAATAAATTTTATTAACTTAAAATACAGAAAGAAAGTTCATTGTTTACTAGCATTGTATTTATTCATGTATGATACTGTTTCCCTGAAATTTATTATTGTAAGATTATATTATATGAATAAATGAAAATGGATTTGATTTCTCTCACCCTGACACCCTAACCAAACAATTTTTTTATCAGTAGAAAACGAGTAAATTAAATACATAATTAAGTACTAACAAAAACATCCTAGTTTGTTTGATTGCAAATCAAAAGCGCGTAACATATTACCGGTATCAACCTGCAAGTAGGTACGGCTCGTCCACGGACCTCAGCGTATCTAGCTGCGAGCTACCAGATCCGCAGTGCTCGCAACGACTCTCCACGCGCGAGCGACTCGTACCGAACTCGTGCCTACGTACTCGCTTGATTCCTACCGTATCTGATACGTTACGCGCTACACTGCTAAGTAAGTACCCAGCTAAAGGCGAATTCAAGCCATTTTGTTATTTCGGAGAGATGCTCAAGACTCCTGGATGACAGAATGAAATGTGGGTGTGGGAGGGGGCATCAAGAGGAATACTCTGTAGGGTAGGTAGGGAACGACCAAAAATCTGTAGGTACTACCTAAAAATGATATTACAAGGAATCACTAAACTTTCTATTGTGGTTTACCGTCTCAGAAGTCAGACACTACTAAGGAGGTAAACCACAATATGTGCTGCAGTGTCTCAGAAATTACAATGCAACGTTATGATTTTTGCATGATTTTTGTTTCTTATTCCTTGATGGCAAGTTCAAATTTGTCATTGATTTCTAAACGTAAAATTATTTGTCACGTTGACAACGACAACGATACTGCGAAGATGAAATTGACAGAAGCACACATAGATATATTCACGTGCATAGACGGCATATATTTTTCACACAAACTCATTTTGTGTTAGGCTCAAGGCTGGTAATCGATATTTTGCGACTAAAATGACATATAAACGAAAAAAGTATCACCACGGTGACACCCACCTGAAGAAAAGGTGGAGAGTAAGGAATAGAAAGAAGGATCTTGATCAAATAGATGACGATATCAAAGAAGGTAAAGTTTGTTTACGAATTTGTAACTGTCACATGGTTTTGTGTCAGATTTTGAGGTTACTATTTTGAGCAGAAGAGTCTGTGTATTAAACTTTTTATATGTTATTTATTAATAATATGGTATTTATTAACTGGAAATATTGAATAAATAAGCTTTACAACAGCAAGTTAGTTTATCGAAAACATTTTGATAACAAATTGCACAATAAATACTTAGCGGAATTCTCGTGAGGTTTCTTCTAATGTCAATATTTTGTTTTACAGAAAACGCTGAAAAATTATTAAATCAGAACGTGGATTTAGACCTGCCGGGTGCAGCGCAACATTATTGTTTGCATTGTGCGAGGTATTTCATCAACGAGCAGTCGCTGAACGATCATTTCAAAACTAAAGTCCACAAGCGAAGGCTGAAAGCTTTAGAACTAGAACCTTATACTATTGAAGAGTCTGAGCGCGCAGCGGGACACGGTAACTTCAAACAGCCAAGTAAAAGGAAAATAGTCGGTCAAAACGTTGCGAAATCAGACGAAGACGGTGATGCAATAATAGACGACGCGACACCCAGTAAAAAGACCAAACCAAACGAAAATGATGCGTAAAACACTTACCAGTGTATTCCGAAAGGCATGGGACTGTAAGATCTTACAAACAAGGCACTCTGCTTTATTTGTTAGTGGTGCTAAAGCTACTGAAAATTACGTTTACATAACTCCACATATTGACTTTCCTGAAAAAACTCATCAGAAAGATGCTTTCGTAAAAGTTCTACAGAGAAGAAAGGCTGATATTGACCTGGTTAAAATGGAGAATCTTTGGAAAATTTATCAGGATCTCAATACAAAAAAAGCAGACTACATCAAGAAGAAAGACGAAATATCAAGACAACTAGGCAAACTAATAAAGAAAGAACCTGACAGTGAAGAAACTAAAAAACTTAAAATGCAAAGTGATTTCATCAAAGAAAATATAAAGAAACTAAAAGGTCATCTCTGGTCAGCCGAAGAAGCTGCTATTGTGGAATTTCTCAAAATGCCTAACTATTTACATTCACGGACACCAGACGAAAACAATAAAGTAATATACACACACCTCTCAAAACCACAAAATTGTAAACACCACCTAGAAGTTGGGAAGGAGTTGAATATGATTGATTTTAAAAAGAATGAAAATTATTACTTGCTCGGTTCCGGTGCAGTATTTGAACTCGGAGCAAAATTCTACTTCAGCAAGATATTGAAAGATAGTAACTTTGTACAATTTTCAAATCCAGATTTCGTCAAAAGTTTGGTTATCGAGGGATGTGGCAAAGATCACACTAACCCAGATTTAAGTTTTATTTTACATCATAATGAGGACACTAAGGTGAATGTAGACAGTCGCTTGCATCTCACTGGAGGTGGGTCTCTCGCCTCCTTCCTTGCATACCATGCAAAGAATGTTATGTATGCCAAAGTTTTCCCACTAAGGTACTTTACAATGGGCAGGCAGTACGTACCAGCCACGTCTAACGAAGACAGCCTGTTCAACGTTAGCCAATCATCTGTTGTTGAGATATTTGGAGCCACAAAAACGGAGCAAGACCAAGATAATTTTTTTGACGAGCTTATAGATATTTTGAAGCTTGCATACAGCAAACTCGGTTATCATTTCCGTTTGAGTTTGGTGTCTGCTGATAAATTAGCTATGTGGGAGTCCCTGAGGGTTTCTATTGAAATGTATTCCACATCGTTGAAAGACTACGTTGAAGTAGGCAATGTATCTTTGAGTGGGGACTTTATTAGCAAGAGATTAATGTTTATGTACAAAGAAAATAATGAAAACAAGTTTCCCTGTTTAATTTCCGGTACTGTGTTGAATGTACCCAAGCTTTTGGCCTGTGCCTTGGAGCAGGACGCGTCTTTTAATGTGCCTAACTTTGTTAAAATTGAGAGATATTTTCGCACAGAAGAATAATATGTTACTGGGAGGATAAATGTATTTAATTATTTATGAGATATTCTGGGATGTCACAAAAATTAGGCTCATCCATAGCATGAATAGGTGCTGGAATGCAAAATTACTAAAAAGTAATAATAAATGTAAGTGATTTAAACAGTAATATGTGTAAAAGTATTTATTATGTTTTTAATACACAAAATATTTATTCATTTATTGTTTAATACATCTATTTTAAAATCCATTATGTTAGTTTAGCACTCCAGCGCTTATTTGGTTGAGCCGCAAGTGCTTACATGCCAGGATATCTTCTAAAATCTAGAAGAATTGCATTTTATTATGTGTTTTTCTTTATAGACTAAACTTAAAATTGTTTTACTCTTTGTAAAATAATATTGAATAAAAACAACATTATTCAGTCAATAAATACTTTTTATTTCCGTTCCATATCAAATTGGTATTCAGTTTTGGTCCATTTTGGGTTCACTGGGTCGATGGGCGCGACGAGGGTCATCTCAATTACATTCATATGTCCGGATTTAGTGACCAACACTATTGTGTGAGTTCTGAAAAAAATTCGAGGGTATTGTAGGAATATGTAGCATGCGTTACCCAGACAAGATGTTGTCGAAAATGGTCATTTGAATCTTATAGATAATTTTGTGGATTCTGTCATTGTTGCGCACATTTTTACCGACTTCAAAAAAAGGAGGAGGTACTATGTTCGGCTGATTGTTTTTTTTTTTTTTGTTTGTTCGCGCAGTACTCCGCCGTTTGTGGACCGATTTCAAAAATTTTTGTTTCGTTTGAAAGGGTATACTCCCGAGATGGTCCCATTTCCATGAAGTCAGGATCTGATGATGGGATCCTAGGGAAACCGAGGGGAACTTTCGAAAATTCTATGGGGGAGTAATGCGTCTATTATGTTTTTCAATTACGAATTTTAAACATTACAATTTAATAAGGGTCTGGAGTCGACCTGATGATGGAGCCGACAGACAGTCGAGGGAACTCCTCAGTGGTTTATATTAACTACCTTGTGTTTGGGCTTAATTAATTTGTATTGATGAGGACTTTACACCTAGATAGAGTGGGGCTGTCATTAAGGGTCTGATGATGAAGAAGTGTAATTGTTAAGGGAACTCCTCAACGGTATACAGTAAGTACCTTGAGTTTGGGCTTGATTAATTTGTATTGATGAGGACTTTACACCTAGATAGAGTGGGGCTGTCATTAAGGGTCTGATGATGAAGAATTGTAATTGTTAAGGGAACTCCTCAACGGTATACAGTAACTACCTTGAGTTTGGGCTTGATTAATTTGTATTGATGAGGACTTTGCACCTATGTACCTATATTATAAGTAACAAAACGGGTATATGTAGCTTTACACTGAAAATGGTAAAATAATAAAATAAAAACTGCGTTTAAAAAATCGACTTCAAAAACCAAAAACTAATAACAAACAAAAAGTCAATACTAAAAAGCAAAAAATAACTATTATTAGTACTGATAGGTTACCCACCCACTGATAGGTTAGAAGTCGGTGCCATAAGCTCATATCATAATGATATAACTTAATGTCCACAAAATTGTGAATTAGATACCTATTAAGGTTTTAATATAATTTATGTAATACATAACATACATAACATCACGCCTTTTTATCCCCGAAGGGGTAGGCAGAGGTGCACATTATACCACTGTACAATGTAACACCCACTTTTCACTATTTATGTTATGAGTCCCATGTAATAGGGGGTGAGCCTATTGCCATATACCGGGCACAATTCCAGACTCCGTGCTACTACTGAGAATATTTAAAAACCCAGTAATACTTTGCCCGACCCGGGAATCGAACCCGAGACCCCTTGTCCGACAGTCGCACTTACGACCACTCGGCCAACGAGGTATGTAATAATTTAATAATTATATGGAATATTAATAATAATATATGGATAAATAATTATGTATGGAAATTATGGCACCGACTTCTTACCTATCAGTGGGTGGGTAACCTATCAGTACTAATAATAGTTATTTTTTGCTTTTTAGTATTGACTTTTTGTTTGTTATTAGTTTTTGGTTTTTGAAGTCGGTTTTTTAAACGCAGTTTTTATTTTATTATTAAATTTGTTGCGCTTATAGTTTTTTAATTATTTCACAAAAATATTTCCTGCTGTGGTAACGTTACCCCAGCCAGACCTTTTTCTTTCTAATGGGAATATTTAAATAATAACTAGCTATAAAATTAGTTGCCTAGATGAAGTAAATGTTGTGCCTTATTTTGTATCTGTTCTTTCATCGGTTGCGAAGTTATTTGAGATTTTGCTGGGGTAACGTTTTTGGTTTTGTTACATCTTTGAAATGGATAAGCGGATTCTTATCATATTTTGGCTTCTTAGGAATTCGTTTAAATATGTTCTGCAATAAAAAAACCAAAATAATACATAGCCTAAAGGTTATTTCATTAAATAGAAAAACACTTCAATTGTTCCCAGCACTTGAGTACAAGCTAGCTTACTAAGGCTATAGAGCTTATTGAGATAAGCTCTATAGCCTTAGTAAGCTAGCTTGTAACTGCCTTCAAATGTATGTATGTGAAGCTTCATTAGTAGGATATTAATTAATTGATTACTTGTTAAATACTAGGTAAGTATTTAACAAGTTATGATGATATTGAGTTCTTCACGAGCACGGTCTTGATGCGCGCGGTATTATTTGGCCACTGGATGGATATATGAACTGAATGGTATGTCAATTATTGGATTAGTAGTTAAGTTGTATATCAGTAAAATTTCAGCTCAGTACATTCGATAATTAATGCGATAATACGATTAAAGTTATTAGGAAGTGAATGACCGTGGTAACCCGTCAAGTTTAGGTGGTTTTGAAAAAGCAAAAACGCTGTATGTATTATTTTGTTTTTTTCATTGCAGAACAAAAAACTAATTCCTAAGAAGCCATGTACAACATTTGATAAGAATCCGTTTCAAATATCTAGCAAAACCAAAAACGTTACCCCAGCAAAATCGCGAATAACTTCGCAACCGATGAAAGAACAATTATAAAATAAGGAACAACATTTAGTTCATCTAGGCCACTAATTTTATAGGTAGTAGTATGTATAGTATAGTATTTAAATATTTCCATTAGAAAGAAAAAGGTCTGGCTGGGGTAACGTTACCCCAGCAGGAAATGTTTTTGTGAAATAATTAATAAACTATAAGCGCAACAAATTTAAAAATGTGCGCACCAATTCCAGAAGCCGCCAAACTAATTATAAGATTCAAATGACCATTTTTGACAACATCTGGCTTGGGTAACGCACACGAATATGTACTCTAGAATAACTATTGTTGAGTTTAAGATTGATTTTACGTTCGTGCAGTGTCGTAGATTCAATTCCTGCACGGAACTATTTTGTGCGAGATTCAAGTCTAGCCGTCACATTAAAAAAATTCCAAATAATAAAATTGTATATCATAATAATTATGAAATTGTATATTGTCAATACCTAGTTCCATATCGTCCTTGAGGTATGCAAACATATACAGAGCTGAGTTCGTTATACAAATTCGGTTGCTTTGTTTCCAACTGGTGATCGGGAAGGTGGCTGAAAAATTTACGAATAAATTAGTTACACGTCTTCTGCTTTAAAACGATTAATATTTTTTTAAAGTCAGCAATGCATTTGTACATACATACATAACATCACGCCTTTTATCCCCGAAGGGATAGGCACAGGTGCACATTACACCCACTTTTCACTATTTATGTTATAAGTCCCATGTAATAGGGGGTGAACCTATTGCCATATACCGGGCACAATTCCAGACTCCGTGCTATTACTGAGATTTTTAAAACCTCAGCAATACTTTGCCCGACCCGGGAATCGAACCCGAGACCTCTTGACCAGCAGTCGCACTTGCACCCACTCGGCCAACGAGGCAGTCATTGCATTTGTGACTCAACTAATTACCCTTTTCATTGCGACGATTGGCTATAGACAACAAGTATAATGTAGGCATTTCAGAGCCATATTAATTATTATCCTTAAAGCAAACTAGGCAAGTGGTTAGGGCGCCAGGTGCAGAGGGGCGCCTCGAGTCCCGCGTGCCCAACTGCTCATAGACTTCGAGGTGGGGCCAAAAAAATAAGGGGCGTCTATGAGGAGCAGAGTGCTCTCTATATTTTTATAATAACTATCGTGGGACATAGTTACTTCATTAACAAAAATCGCAGGTTACTCACGTGAATATACTGAGAAAAGCTCTACTGCTCTACTAGTTTCGAACCACAGAGGGGTTCTTCCTCATGAGCAGCGTGCGCGGTCGCGGCTGTAGTAGTAGCCAGTAGGCTGCGCGACATCGACACCGCGAACGCTGCTCATGAGGAAGAACCCCTCTGTGTTTCGAAACTAGTAGAGCTGTTCTCAGTATATTCACGTGAGTAACCGCGTAACCCGCTATTTTGAGTTAATTTAGCGCTCTCTGTGTTTAATTTGCCTCTGTGTTACCCACATAAAAATGACGTTTACTAGTCGGGCGGCAGTGACTATATCCAACTAACGGTTCAGAAGTCAATCGCTTACGATCAGGCATGGAAGGAATAAGTAGGTACTATGTACAAGTAGTATTGATTACTTCCATGTCATTAGGCGATCCGACAGCTCGTTTTACCTCTATTCTATAACAATTGCTTTATGTAGGTAGGTAGTCGCGGAGAACCTAACGGGTAACCGGGGCTCCGGCTCGACGTGCAGGAGAAGGAACGGGGTGGTTTTTAGTCAGTAAGAGTCTGACAGTCCCTCCGCCTCACCCAGGCGGGAGCAGCCATTTGATGATTTTCACCCCTTAAAAAAAATGTAGGTAGGTGGGTAGGTAGATAGGTAGGTAGTTACCTTTCTTCCCACTTCAGAAGGTCAATCAGTCTATCAATGAGTTCATCCTGCGTAGAAACTTTGTTGAAAGTCGTGACAATCTGCTGCAGCTTATTCCTACCAGCCTCCGCCTTCTTCAGCGGTTTCTGTGGTAGATTGTTACTGAATCCCAGGAACGCGTCCCTATGGGTGACTAGCTCATCATTCGCGTTGTTGTATGTAGATATTATGGGGAATAAATTCCTGAAATATTTTTTTACAAATATCATTTCTTCAAGTAATTAAAACATTATCTAAAAAAATAATAAAAAATAAAACATACTTAAATTCAATGCTTACGAAAACGAATTCATTGCAATTGTGAGCGTATGATTTCATTTGTTCAACGTAGGTTTTGATCGGTTTATCATTCTTTACAAAGTCCGCGACGATTTTGCCTCTACCTATAAATAAGGAAGAAAAACAAAATTTCATTGCCCCTTTAATCATCATATGAACATTTTAAAAATAGTGTCATTGTTTCGTTACTATCCAAGACAGGCTACTGTCGCTTGCTTTATTGCGGTAAAATAATTAAATAACTTAACTTTACAAAATATTACTCACTCTTAGCGTCTGGCTTCTTAGCACTTGGCAAATTAAGGAGAACACCTAGTTTTTTACGTAAAGGTGACAATGCTAGCCAGGTACCTCCCTCTTCCACTTCTAAATCGCGACCTAAAAATAAATAATAATTAAATTTTTCAACTCATTATCATCAGCCTGTATTCGTGCACTGCTGGACATAGGCCTCTCCTATGGCACGCCACTGAGCTCGGTCTTCAGCTCTTCTCATCCAACCACTGCCAGCCACCTTGCAGATGTCGTCACTCCACCTAGCTGGAGGGCGCCCTACACTGCGTTTGCCCAGACGCGGTCTCCACTCTAGAACACGTTTACCCCAACGGTTATCGGTTCTTCGACAAATGTGACCGGCCCACTGCCACTTCAGCTTACTGATCCTTTGGGCTATGTCGATAACTTTGGTTCTCTGTCGGATCACTTCGTTTCGGATTCGATCCGTCAAAGAGACTCCGAGCATAGCCCTCTCCATAGCTCGCTGCGCGACCTTAAATTGGTGGACCAGTCGCACTGTCAGTGTCCACGTCTCGGCTCCGTATGCCATTACTGGAAGGACGCACTCGTTGAAGACTTTTGTCTTCAGGCTTTGCGGTATCTGAGACGAGAAGACTTGATTAAGTTGTCTGTATGCTGCCCAGCTAAGCTGTATCCTTCTACGGGCCTCCTTTTCGAAGCTGTTCCTACCAAACTGCAGGGTTTGTCCTAGGTAGATGTATTCCTGAACGACTTCGAGAGGCGACCCCTTGAGAACAATTGGCTCGGGAATGACATGTTCATTGAACATTATTTTTATTTTGTCCAAATTCATCCGGAGCCCAATGCGCGCGGAAGAATCAGCCAGGCTGCTTAGCATATATTGCAAGTCCTGAACGGTTTCAGCCACGATGACGATATCATCTGCAAATCTCAAGTGTGAGAGATACTTGCCGTTTATGTTTATGCCCCGTCCTTTCCAATGCAGTGTCTTGAACATATCCTCCATAGCATTTGTGAACAATTTGGGGGATATAACATCCCCTTGTCTCACTCCTCGATGCAGGTGAATAGGTACAGACTGCTGATTTTGTACTTGGACGGCCATAGTCGCAGCTTCGTACAGTTCTCTCAGCACTTGGATATATCGCCAGTCGACTTGGCACCGTTGTAAGGAGTCCAGAACAGACCAGATCTCGATAGAGTCAAAGGCCTTCTCATAGTCCACGAACGCCAAGCATAGAGGCCGATTATACTTCTCGGTCTTCTGTATAATCTGCCTCATCGTGTGAATGTGGTCCATGGTGCCATATCCTCCTCGGAACCCAGCCTGCTCGGGGGGCTGAAACTCATCAAGCCTTCGTGCGAGACGATTCGTGATGACCCTGGAAAACAGCTTATAGATGTGGCTCAAAAGAGAAATAGGACGATAGTTCTTCAAAAGGGTTTTATCTCCTTTTTTGAAGAACATAACGACAATGCTTCTGCTCCACACCCTAGGAGTTCTCCCCGTGAAGAGGACGGAATTAAATATACTTTGGAGCCGCTCGAGAATCGGTTTTCCCCCTGCCTTAAGGAGCTCCGTCGTAATTCCGTCCTCACCGGGGGCTTTTCCATTTTTAAGCTGCCCCAAAGCCACCACGATTTCGTCTTGGCTGACCTCTGGCAGCTCTTTAGTGAAGCTGAAGAAAATTTTTCAACTACACAATAATAACTCATGCAGTGAAGTTTGATCAACAAAAAGAAAAAATACATCTCATGGTGGCGCTGTCGTCGTTTTTAGTCGCCTACAAGGAAAGACAATTTTTAACAAAATTGACGACTATCGTGAGACATAGTAAATTAACTAAAAATCGCGGGTTACTCATGTGAATATACTGAGAAAACCTCTACTAGTTTTGAACCACAGAGGGGTTCTTTCTCATGAGCAGCATGCGCAGTCGGGGCGAGTCAGCTCAGTCAGCAGTATATTCACGTGAGTAACCCGCGATTTTTAGTTAAAATTGTCGACGTTTGTTATTTATTTTGAGCTATAAAATCAGTAGGAATGGTGCAAAATGAATTATGAAGATTAGAAAATTATGAGTTAAAAAAAAATATTGAATAATGATGACTATGATATTTTATTATCGTTACCTACATGTGCATGTTGAAGTTGGGTGAAAGTGAGTTGAATAATGATTGAATTATAAAATATCCACCTCCAAACACACTAGGGTCCTCAAACCAGGGACCCATATTTTGCGAGGGCCTGTCATAACACTCGTCTCTATTCGACGCTAGAATCAAACTGTAGTCGCTCTTTGAATCGTTGTTGCCATTGTATATGAATAGGATACACATTTTTCGTGTCTGAAAAAATGTAAAATAAATAAGCTTAATATTTCAAGTAATATTTATGTGTTTTCTAATTTTATTTTAATTTCTATCTACATAAATATATTATAAATCATTATTTAAATTGAAACAATATTTATCTAGAGTTATTCAAATTAAATTATTTTATTTCGAGAATTACAAAAAAAAATTAAAATACATATACTGTAAACTGTGTAAAATTACAAGTATAAGAATACTTTACTTGAAATTTTGCACACTGCATAATGCCTCTAATCATATTTAAAAATAGAACGGACTGAAAACTATACTAGTAAATAAATTATTTTTTAGTGATAAGTCTAGAAAAGATATTATGATAAACAACTTACTTACCTACTGACTAACAACAAATACTGTTCTAAAAACACCTTAAAAGTTAAATAATTTTGCACACGAACAGTGACAAATCTTATCAACGTTTACTACATGTTATCAGTATTTCTTTTGTTCTATCTACAGAGCAAGGTACAATAAACTTTTGGCTAGGTAGGTGAGATTGTGTGTGCAGTGTGCAAATATTTCAAATTACATTCCTTAAGCTTAAGGCTACTGGGCCTTCAGCACTGTCGGTTAAATATGTATGTTTCAATTTATGTGTATTTAAGGCATGGATTTACGCATTAAACTGTTCAAACATACCCTTTTATTTTGAAATTTAAATAACTATTTTCCGATCAGCTGATTGATAATTTTGACATTTCAAAACTAAAATGTTGAAATTCGAACTTCCGTCACATCAGTCAGAAATAGAGGAACGACATGTAATAAGAGTTTCGGGATTGCGGGATTTTGAGAGATTTTAGACTCGGAAAAATCACAATGTTTTGAAGTAAATTGAAGATCTTTAAAGTCTATTATATTTTAAATGAGTGAACGAGAGAATTACGTTAAACATGGAAGATGTTAATTTTTTCCTGACCAACAAAAACTTTTAAGAAATTTAGTAAAATATTTAAACCATCGACAATCTTTAAATGACGAACTACTGTGTTGTCATATTCATAGTTGTCATCTTGTCATTCTTGTTTCTTGTCAAAACAGATGTCCCACGGAAAAAAAAAACTATTGTGTTTTCTGCAATAAATTCATTTATTTTTTCTTAATAATGTGTAAATAAACAGTTACTCACATGTATATCAAATATGGATTCGAATTTACCATTTTTTAGTCTTCCAGTAAGTATCGATTGTTTACATTAAACACGAAAAACGGCTACTAAAATGTCCCAAATGTAGTGCTATTTTACAATGTAAATCTTATTTTAGTTCGCGGATACGGAGACTTCAGACTTTTTTGGGAGAATAAAGCCGGAGGGTGCGTATGATGGACTTCATGCTGCGTTACCTTCGCATGGGTCTCTACTGGGGCCCGATGATGTGTTGGCCCAGTTTCTGTCTGGGGACGAGCCTCTGGAGGAACCTGACTTGAATGGACCTACTACTCTGCACTGCGAGATATGTAAGAAGCAGTTTGATAACGCCAAGAAGTATTATGGACATCTTAGAGTTCATTCTAAGGATAACTTGTGGGTTTGTGGTAAGTGTTTACAATAGTAAACATTGTTAATTATGGTGCTGTAATAATAAAAAAAATTGTATTAAATACCTAATGTATAAATAAATACCTAATATTTAAGTATTGGATAATAATATAATATTAGTAAAGAATACCTTCACTTACTGAATTCAACACAATAGAAATATTTATGAAACATTTTTTTAATATAAATCCGTCCAGATAATAAAGAGTTTAAAAATGTTCTTGAAATAAAAGTCAGTTTTATTTCTTTATCCAACCTAAATTATTAAGTTTTTCGGCCTACTCACAAAATTATTTTATGAGGAACTCAACTATTAAACCTATATCGAGTAATTATTTGGCAAGGCACTCGCGATTAAACTTATATCAAGTTCTGCACTTTTGACAAGTTTTCTATCATCGTCATATTCATTTTCAGTATGTATGTATTATATTGTACCCTTTTAATTTCAGAAAAATGTCCAGACCAGAAATTCTCAACAAAACAGCAGTTGATGAAGCATGGTCTCACTCACAAGCCTCTCGGTAGAGATTGGAAGTGCCTTCATTGTAACATGGCCTTTGAGGCTCTCTGGAAACTACAGCAGCATCTATTTGCTAAACATTTGGATTACAAGTCAGTATCATTTTATTCAAAACCAATATGTTTTACTTGTAATGGTAAAACAATTTGGTTGTATTGTTGGTCCGGGGCTGGGCAACCAGCTGCTGCATAATGTGTTGCTAATTCAATTTCTGTGCGGAATAACTCAAGACAGACAACGCATAAGTTAGGAAAAATAAAAGAATACTAAAAAATAGTTCACATAATATGTTAATTTTTAATACTTTAACTGCCAAGTTTAAAATGGTGAAAGTGAAACCTCCAATAGCGTCAGGCACCGGTGACTGATGTGGCGCTCTAAGGGTTAATGCTTGGTTTTTATAAATTATTAATGCTATATTAATTGTTTATGCTTGCCTTTCATTAATTATTATTAACCCGTTGTATGCCGGAACGTAGATGTATGTGAGACACAATGAGTTTTCTATTGTGTTGCTGGCAGATAAGAGGTTAATGCTATATTTAATTGTTAATGCTTGGTTTTTATTAATTACTTAATGTCATTTTCCAGGCCACATAAATGTGATCAATGTGAGAAAGCATTTGCCAAACCATCGGACTTGAAGAAGCATAAAGATATGCACAATGGTACGATAACAAAATTTTAATTAAAATAAAAAAGTAACTACTCCTGCGCTTTTTCACCCACTGTGCTCGGCTCCTATTGGTCGTAATGTGATGCTTTATAGTCCATACTCTTCCTCGATAAATAGGCTATTCAACATTCAACATAATAAGTTTTTTTTAGATCAGACCAGTATTTGCTGAGATTAGCGAGTTCAAACTAACAAACTGACTGGCTTCAACTTCCAAACTTTAAGAATTTATGACTAATAATAGTTGTTTTAATCTTCTTAGTTTTTACCTTTTGCTTGTTTTTAATTTTTGGTTTTTGAAGTCGGTTTTATGAAACGCAATTTTTTAAGAATGTAATCGACAATTTAAATGTTTTTAAGTTTTTTATTGTTCGTAATGTCCTGATATTGAAAGTTTAGTACCAAGACACATCTCAAGAATAGGTAAAAGTGTAACTAAGTTCATGAATACAAGTAAAATACATAATAATATCTACATAAATCTATCAACAGATGTAAACAAGTACCCATGTCCGGAGTGTGAGATGCGTTTTAAGGACAAGTCCAACCTGAAGCGCCACATGTTGCGACACGGGAACATACAGCCTTACTGCTGCAGCGGCTGCGGAACCAAGTTCAAACAGGTTCGTTGCACTTACATTTTATTTTAGGAGTGTGAAACGTGGTCTCTTACTTTGGGCTTTATAGACGACCAAGGTCGCTCAGTGCGCTATGGAAAGGGCTATGCTCGGAGTTCTTTGCGAGATCGGATAAAAATGGGGAAACCCGCAAACGAACAAAGGTCGCCGCCAGCCCAGCGGATTCGGATTCCTTGATATTTCCCGTGATATTTAACACGTTAACCGCCACGTAGGTTACCGGTGACCTACGTTAGCGGAGGATTTGCCTTCAGCAGTTTTCTGTCGTCAGTCAAAGGCTTAAAAAAACCTTAAAGGTTTAGTAAGTTTAAGTGGCAGTGGCAGAAAGGCTCTCGAGTGGCGGCTTTTGAATCCAATTCCGATCGATCAACATTGGTATTGTGAAATTTTGTACTCTTGCGTGTCAGCATTAGCGCTCATTGAGTCGGTATTGCGTGGATATTTAATGAATTTTATTGTCCGTCTGGTAGATTCATTTAAAACTTTAGACACGTATTATTCTTTTCTCACAAAATTAAATACTTTCGACGATATTTTAATTGGAAATATCGTGTGACGTCAGAGCGTGCCACATTTTTAGCACGTTATGACGTAACAACCTCCCACTCCTAAACTTAGCGCCATTTTATTTAAGTATTGCAACTTAATAGGAGAAAATAAAATAATACGTGTATAATATTTTTTCTTTTGATTCCCAATTCGTCCATACTGAAAACTGTCAAATGTCAATTTTTTTTCTACAATTTAAGAATTAACTGTTGATTGAAAAATCGGCGCTTAATTCAAAGATTATGGATTGACATTCGTTATCAGTTTTCGCTGTTAGAGATGTTGGGATCGGATTATATGATACAAACATGTTTGGGATCGGATTTCCGATACGAGTATTTTAATCTTAGCAATGACACTTTTTTGTCATTATTATTTTAAAAATTAATTTGTTCCTAACAGGTGGCCTCCTTGAACCGGCACACTGAAAACTGTGTGCTATACATGTCGACCGCTCAGCCTATAGATAAAGGAGCTAGAAAGAATTACTGCCGCGTCTGTGGCATGAGCTTCCAGTACAAAAGCGCGCTGTTAGAACATTGTGTCAGGTACATAATATTATACATTATTTTAGACACCACTGACAAACGGTGAAGGAAAAAAATAGTGAGGAAACCTGAACTTATAATTTCTAATTATAAGTTTGAAATCGCCAACTCGCATTGAGCAAGCGTTGTGATTAATGCTCAAATCTTCTCCGTGTGAGAAGAGGCTTTGCTCAGCAGTGGGCATTTATAGGCTGTTGATGATGATGATGATGATTATTTTTATCTATTTACACTGCCTCATTGGCCGAGTGGGCGCAAGTCCAAGGGGCTCGGGTTCGATTCTCGGGCCGAGCAAAGTATTGCTGAGGTTTTAATAAAATCTCAGTAGTGGCACGGAGTCTGGAATTGTCCCTGGTATATGGCAATAGGCTCACCCCCTATTACATGGGACTCATAACGTAAATAGTGAAAAGTGAGTGTTACATGGTACAGTGGCATAATGTGTCGGCAGTCGCACTTGCGACCACTCGGCCGCGTTAACCCCTCGAGCGTCCTTATGAGCACCCGGTGGATCATAAGAAAAAATGCTCCATGCTGCTTTCTCTTTTATAAAATCTATTATTAATGTTTTGTTTTTATTTTGACTGTATTTGTTTTATTTCTAATGTAATGATCCTTGTTTTCGTGTGCCAATGGCCAATTAAATAAATGCATTTTCTTGCATGCATAAGGATAAGGAAATTCATAAGGAACGCGGACGCTCGACGGGTTAAGAGTCGAGTTTCGAGTAAAGAGTCCATTACTATATTATAGGACACTGACTTTAGTACTAACCAATCTCCAAGCGGTCACCGGTGATCGCTCTCTCTAACTCCATTATAGACCTACTTTTGTATGAAAAAATTTTGGGGATTTTCGGTACGATATATCTAGTGATTATCTGATGTTAATGTCGATTTATAGTAATCATTCATAACATCACGCCTTTTATCCCCCAAGGAGGGGGAAATCTTTTATAAAGAACCTATTGCCATATACCGGGCACAATTCCAGACACCGTGCTACTAATGAGAGTTTTTTTAAAAACCCAGTAGTACTTTGCCCGACCCGGGAATCGAACTCGAGACCCCTTGCCCGGCAGTCGCACTTGCGATCACTCGGCAAACAAGGAATAATTCAATTAGCATATAAGTATAAAATAAAGGTTATGTAAACATTTGTGTATTGTTATTTAATTATTGTGTGTCGTGTCGTGTCGATGTCGTGGTGGCCCGGAGGTTTAAGACGCCCGCTCCTCATGCATGAGGGTGCGGATTCGAAACCTACCAACGGCAAGTACCAGTGTGACTTTTTCCGAGTTATATGTACTTTCTAAGATTATCTAGACACCACTGACAAACGGTGAAGGACAACATCGTGAGGAAACTTAGGCTTATAATTTGTAATTATAAGTTTGTAATCGCCAACCCGCATTGAGCAAGCGTGGTGATTAATGCTCAAACCTTCTCTGTGTGAGAAGAGGCTTTGCTCAGCAGTGGGCATTTATAGGCTGTTGATAATGATTTAATTATTATTCTTATTTCATCAGGCAACACACGATATCAACTTCGAAGCCATCAGAACCGGACCAACAGAAAGAAGACAAAAATCTAAATGACACAAACAGAATCGTAGACAATATTGTAGACGACATACTATCCGCTGAGGACGATTACATGACAATGTCATCACAAAACGAAATACTAAACGTCTATAACACGAATGATATAGACACAAATACAGAAAATTTGATGCAAATAGAACTTCTAGATGAAATGAACCAACTACACATATTAGACGGCGAACTATTTTACAACGACATGGATTTTGACAGTATACAACCCAGCCATATGTTTAATAATAACACCGAAATCGACTATGCAACGGACAAAAATACAGAAATACTATTTGACTATACAGACACAAATAAAAGTAGCGACCAAGATATAATGAACACGCTGTTCCATGTTAAAGCTGAGTATCTTCCCGAAGAGTTGCTAAATCCACCTGAGATAGTGAAACCGTCTGAAAAAGTTAGTGAATATAGTAACAATCACGTGGCAGTTGACGAATGTGCGACTATATTCGAAAGTGATGTAGATTTAGAAGCTAGTACTAATTTAGCAGCGAATTTGAACCAATTGATCGGTGAGAATAGCGTCCAGTACATTTCTACTGAAGATGATGATACATTCATTATAAGTTTGAATAGTGAAATTGATGCTGAACAACTTACGGATATGTTAAATATAGGTGTTGAGTTAGTAGATAACAATAAGAAGGAGATTGTACCTGAAAGTAATAATAATAATAATTTAGAAGTTTTAGTGAAAGGAGAAAGTAAAGAACATAAGATGGTTGATGATTGTCCAGTCAATCCTACAGTGCTAAAGGAGGTTAGTGGTCCTTTAGAAGATGTCAGTAAAAAGCCACGGGTTTTAAAGGCGAGAAAGAGAGTCTTGTATATCTGCCGGACCTGTAATAAAGTGTTTAAGAGGAAGAATAATTATAAGTCTCATATAGGTATGTATTTGTTAACTTGTTATTTCTAATTTTAAGTTGTTGGCGACGTTAATTTTAGCCCTATGGCTTAATTATACTTTAACAATGATAAACGCAAATTCCCAATTCCCGAAAGGCCGGTAACGCACTTGTAAAGCTCCTTTTGTTTCGGGTGTCTATGGGCGGCGCCGATTGCGCTTACCATCAGGTGATACGTCTGCTCGTTACCGGTTTATCCCATAAAAAAACATCGTATAATAATAATTATGAATTATTTTAAAGACACAATGTGAAAAAATAGCATCTTACTTATCTCTAACTTTCGAGGACGCCCGACTAATTTCGCGCCATACCAGAGCTCTTAATAGTATATCAATAAAGAAATAATAAACTGTATGTGGCAAATGACGAAACTGGTTCGGCATCTCTGAATAGTTTACCCGGGGCTTACTCTTGAGTCCAATTCCGATCGATCAACATTGACATTCGTGAAAATTCGTACTCTTGAGTTGTAACACTAGCGCCTATTGCATCCGTATTGCGTGGATATTGATTGAACTAAATGGTATTGAGTTTGTCTTTATATTCCGTACTCTGAATGCTATTTTAACAGCTACGATAGGGGTTGTATAGTTTTGACATTGAATAATTATTGAGATATTATTGGACTGAAATTGCATTGACAATGGTTTCAAGAGTAAGTGCCCTGATTAAAAGATGGTTTGGTGTATATATTTGATTCAGCCAATATAAATATTATTTCTATTATACTTATCTCCCCAGCGACCCACGAGCCGTCTCTCCGTCAGTACAAGTGCAAGGTTTGCGGCGAGCAGTTCAGTTACCAGTCGACGCTGAACAAACACACGCGCGCCAAACACATACCTACAGTGCTGCCAAACCACAGCTGTAATATCTGTGATAAAAACTTTAATCATGCTTGGATGGTGAGTTTTTTATATTTTGTAAAGATTTTTTATTATAATGTAATTTTTTTTTATAATCTATCGATTATGCTTCATTAACTAAAATACCGGTATACATCGGTACTCATCTGGTGTTGCTATTCCTTGTCATCAGGTGATCCGTCTGCTCGTTGGCCGAGTGGTCGTAAGTGCGACTGCCGGACAAGGGGTCTCGGGTTCGATTCCCGGGTCGGGCAAAGTATTACTGGGTTTTTTTAATATTCTCAGTAGTAGCACGGAGTCTGGAATTGTGCCCGGTATATGGCAATAGGCTCACCCCCTATTACATGGGACTCATAACATAAATAGTGAAAAGTGGGTGTTACATTGTACAGTGGTATAATGTGCACCTCTGCCTACCCCTTCGGGGATAAAAAGGCGTGATGTTATGTTATGTTATGTGTTATGTATCACTACATTATATCGCTATCCGCCGCTTGTCTGTCGCTATATATGCTTAGATCTTTAAAACTACGCACAGATTATGATGCGGTTTTTTTATAGATAGAGTGATTCTTAAGGAAAGTTTATATGTATATTGCATTATACATGCATATTGCAGCCGTGCGAAGCAGTGGCGGGTCGCTAGTTTATTATATAGTAATAAGAAAAATGATTATATAAATTTAATAGGTTCTTTCCGCGACTTTGTACGCGCAATTCCATTTTCTCCCGCTCCCGTAGGAAAGGATTTTTTCTGTTATAAAATCAGCGCAAAATCGGTTTTCCATTCTGAAGTTATGGAGTGACAACGGGAAACGGGTTTCATTTTTATATAATTATATAGATTATAAAAATCACTGAGCGACGCGTCATACTAGTAAAAGGACCGAATATTTATCATTCATTAAAAATTAAACATTATTCCTATTTAGAGGGTTTCATTGAATGAGCTGTAAGCAACCCAGGCTTGTTGTTCCGGGTCAGGGTGTGACATATCTTTTTATTGACATTTTTTTTATAGCATAAGCCGGTAAACGAGCAGACGGATCACCTGATGGGAAGCAATCGGCGCCGCCCATGGACACTCGAAACACCAAGGCGTTACAAGTGCGTCACCGGCCTTTTGTGAATTGGGAATTTGAGGATTGTGGAGGATTCGGGGATTCGGGAGACTAGGGAGGGGGTAATTGGGCCTTCGGTAACCTCACTCACACGACGAAACACAACGCAAACGTTGTTTCACGTTGGGTTTCTGTGTGGTATCACTCCGGTCAAGCCGACCCATTCGTGCCGAAGCATGGCTCTCCCACACTTTAACTTATTTGTCTAAGTTTCAGGGCTTAATGAGCGATTCTGTTATTGTTTCAGTTAAAAGACCATTTCCTCCGCGACCACGACGGTGTGACGCCGCACGCGTGTGACTACAAAGGTTGTAAGAAGAGCTTCTTCAAGAAATGCGACCTCGTCGTACATAAGAGGTAAGCAGAAGTACACCTATTTACGTAGCTTTTAGTGTAGTTAATTGGGTACTTATTTGGGTAGTCAAAAGTAAATTATTTCTACTGTTAATTACAATAAAATATGAAATATAGGAAATATTCGATGTTATATCGATATCGATTCCATATTCAAACCTTCAAGAAAATAATGTATTTCTTTTCAAATTACCAGCAACGCACTTTTTTATTTAAAATGTCACTTTTCCGGTTTTATAAGATGTCTATGCGTTCGCGCTGATCGATTACCTACCATTGGTAGACCCATTTGCTCATTTGCCAGGCATCTTATCAATAACATGATAATTATTCTATTAATAAGTTGTTATTCTTCAGGAGTCACACCGGAGAGCGTCCCTACTCATGCAGTATATGTAACCGAAAGTTCCAGCAACTTGGCCATCTCAAGCGACACGAGAGAGGCGTTGATTGCACTAAACAGTAAGTACTCATATACTATTGCCCTATACTATACTATGATTTTCTCCTGTGTCGTGTACTTTTACAAATACATGACACCCACACCCGAAACAACAATTTCTGGGTCACACAATGAGTTGCTCCGTGGAATTGAACCCGCTGCATGTCGTGCGGTAGTCGGTTGCCCAGCCACCGCGCCAACCGTGTGGTCGATATGTGAAACCCAATCTCCCCATAGGCCGGCAATCACTTGTAATGATGATCTGTATGGTCTATTGCGCCTATCTAGTATCTTATAAAAAATTAACTAAAGTAGCATGCAATCTTATTACTACTGGACTATAAGTCTTTGTACACCGTAAAATGAGAATCATTTCAAGTTTTAGTAATAGAATAGTTTTACAAAGAAATAAAATGTTTACAACAAAAATCAAAATACTGGTGAACCATTGCAAAAAGCAAACTTCGAAAGCCCATACAAACTCATTGTACATTATCAAAACAACACACCATGTATTGTATTCTTGGAGAAGTATTTCTCGTCGGGTGCTACGTGCGATGCGAATAGTGCCTACAAATGTACTCACGTCTAGTGTTTCATGTGCGTAATTTCCACGATTTTTTTTAAACGAAAATAATGGACGTGGTTTTTGTTTTTACTTTATACATCGAAAGTCCTTAGGGGCTGTCCATTAATCACGTGATGTTTTTTAGCAACTTTTTAACCCCCTCCCCCCTTCTGGTGATATGTAGTGAGGTTTTAGACTAGGTACCCCCTCCCCCCTCTAGCCAAAATCACGTGTATTTTTTCAGCAGAAAGTATATTGATGTTTTCAGAATATCATCTTTAAATACAGGTATCATGTGATAAAATTTTGGGAAGTTTAGCTTTGTGATAGAAATGTCTGACAGACATTGAGGTTGCAGGTTGTTTTTGACTAGCATAAAAATCATATTCACCACCGTTTTGTTTAATAATCGAGTTGTCGATGAAAAACAAATACACGTGATATCCCAATTTAACCCTCCCTCCCGCGTTGTGATATTTCGTGATTTTTTTTCTAACACCTCCCCCCCTTTCGAGCCTCACGTGATTAATGGACGACCCCTTATGGCAAGTTCTTTTGCCGCGAAACGAAAACAAAATAGATTTCCCGGGGTACATAAGAAGAGAGTTTAATAACGTTCGAAATTAATAACTGTTCAAGACGTCACATCGGGCTTATGACTATAATGTGGCCCTTGACCTCTGTGATCGGTGATCATTTACTCACTCGCTCGCCCGACACGACGCCGTACGCACTTATCAGTTCACCCTTACAATCAGTACCTATTTAAATACAGTCTTTTCGTATCATACCGAAGTCTTATTAGTCAAGACTACCAGCAACACACCTTTTTTTTTTTTTTTGAGTGGCGAAAATCATCGAATGACTGCTCCCGCCTGGGTGAGGCGGGAGGGAGTGTCAGACTCTTACTGACTAAAAACCACCCCGTTCCTACTCCTGCACTTCGAGCCGGAGCCCCGGCAACCCGTTAAGTCTTCCGCGGCTCCGTATCGGCATCAGCCTTGTTAGGCCCCATCTGTCCAGCAACACACCTGGAGCTTAATATTCAAACAATAACCGATATTCTAATCCGAAATATCTGGATCGTCTAAGTTTGAGAAACACCCTTGTTGATTGTTAATTTTTCTTTATTTTCAGTTTACAGAAACAGAAGGCCTGTTCGTTGCTGATCCTAGAAGAGGTTCCGGTGAAGACTAACAGCTGTGATATTAAAAAATTAAAGCTAAAGAAATAAAATAATTAAGTAACGAAAGTTGTTTTTTCATTTATGACCACGATTCCTCTAAATATTTCGAAAAATTTACCATATTTGTGCGTATTTCTTGACTTCTAAATTTCTGTATTGAAAATTCTCAAAATACTGGACTTCATAAAACTTAGTAAGAAGTATAAAAAAGTAGGTAAGAATTAGTTTCCATGAAATTAAACTACCTATTGGTTAATTATCTGGTATAATTTATCTACCAGGGTAGTATAAAGCAACAATAATTAAAAACAGCTAATCGTAGTACTTATTTTATTGCTGCTTTAGGTACCATCTAGAGTTCGGAAACTGATATTTGTCTTCAAGAAATTGTGGTTGATCACAAGCTAATAAAGCCAATCAATCGGTAATTCAATACTGCATTACTTCTTGAGGCGGAAGTAGAAAAACATCGATACTTCCAATAGAACGAGCGCAAAGAGCCACCTTGAAAGTCGCCACGCACAGACCGTACCGCTACCCCACAGGCTTACTGTATCAGTCTAGTAAAGTGCTGACAGTGCGACAATTATTCATACTATTACGTAGACCGAGAGGCGTGTGCCTCTCGGAAAAATTATTTGATAGGGTGGGCACGACCTTGGGATAAAATGGGCCTACGCCCATTCCTAGTCTGTAAACTCAACTTACGCACGATAATAATTTTCGAGGATAGGACAGCTTAGACTGGTCTTGTTCTAGTCCGATTGCAAATCTTGGAATATACCGAAGACTAAAGGCGAATTTTTGGCACCCTTTTATGAGACCTTGGGATGGAATGGGTCAGTGTATTCTGAAGTGGAAGTCTGTTCAAAATGTTTGATTAGTAATAAAATTTGTTGAGGTGCAAAAGGCTATTGATGGAGAGCTTAGGGCCGCTCTAGGGCCCCAAATTATAGGTAGGTAAAAGAGAGGTCTTTGTAGACTTCATTTTTTTATATACCTACTTCTTTGAAAGTAATCCTGACAGTGTTTATGACTAAAGTATCCTATTATTTTTTGTAGATGTACATATGTTAATTTTTAACCGACTTCAAAAAAAGGTTGAGGCACTGACTTCTAACCTGTCAGTGGGTGTGTAAGCTATAAGTACGTATGACCAATAATAGACATTTCTTTCCTTTTTAGTTTTTGTTTTTCGTTTGTCTTTAGTTTTTGTAGTCGGGTTTTTTAAACGCAGTGTTTCAATTCTATCTGTTTCGATTTGGCAGTGTAATAAGTCCTATAAACGATAGTCGTAGGGTAGAGTAGAAATAAAAGTCATTGTATGTAAACAAATCATATTTAATGCTTAATAATTTTAATATTATACATAATTATTACAACAGATCTCATCGTTGATTACCAGATACAAAAATATATCATAATTTCTTCAATTATTGACAATTGACTTAAATTTAACTTAATAACACCGGAATACTGAAAGACTACTAAATTTTAACTTGTACTTAAATATCGTGCCGTCTCTGTCATTTTTTGTATTAGACTAGCGGACGTTGTGCATATCCACTTGAATGTATAAACAAAAATTCATTCAAATTAGTTCACCTGTTTAGGATATATAACCTAAACATCGACTGCAGCGCCATCTGCCGGGCTGATTTGTGAATCTAAACCATTCCCAGATCCCCTTGAACACACAAAAAATTTCATCAAAATCGGTCGAGTAGTTTGAGAGAAGTTCAGTGACATACACACTCACAGAAGAATTATATATATAAAGATGGGCAGACGTTTGACCAATATCTCGCCTGGTGGTAAGCGATGATGCGGTCTACGATGGAGGACGTCGATCCATAAGCAACCTATTCACTCGGGCCTTGAAGACACCCAGGTTATACCCTTCAAGAAACACTCTGGCAAAGAATTCCACTCCTTAGTAGTACGCACAAGGAAGCTTGATGCGAAGCGCTTCCTCATTTTAATAAGAATTTGTACTGACAGAAGTATACTTAAGCGAGACTTAATATTTAGTAGACTTATAGTACTCGGGCGTTTATACAATGGAATTGAGCAAAACCTGCCTTTGGAGTACAAAAATTATATTGTAACCGCCGTACTCACGGTCATTTAACTCGTCGAGTACCGTATTCATAGACACAATTAAAGAACAATAGGTTGCGGTCACCGGTGACCGCTTGGTGTTTGACAGTTTAACGAATACCCCAGTTCTTAGCAATTGATTTCATAACTAATTTCTTACTTTTTTTTGACGAGAGAAAATCATTTAACGACTTCTACCCTGGGTGAGACGGGAGGGAGTGTCAAACTCTTACTGACTAAAAACCACCCCGTTCCTCCTCCTGCACTTCGAGCCGGAGCCTCGGCAACCCGTTAGGCTCTCCGCGACTCCGTATCGCGCATCAGCCCTTCTTATATATTTGATGGGCCGACGTTTGACCACTATCTCGCCTGGGGGCTATCTATCTATCTATCTACCTACTGGGGTCCTATCTGTGTTAATCTAATGGCTCTGAGGCGGGCGTTGACAGCGACGCCCTGTACGTTTGGGTAACAAATTCCTTGCTAAGAAATAGTTAAAGTAACCATTAACTCGTACACAATCATCCTTACTAATATTATAAAGTGAGTGAGTTTGTTTGTTTGTTCCACTTTCGCGCCGTATCTACTAAACCGATTGCTTTGAATTTTTGCAGACGTAAAGTTAGAAGTCTGGATTAAATCATAGGGTACTTTTTATCCCGGAAAAATTGATATTCTCGAGAGAAAACGAAATTATTGGTATAGATGGCGCTGTATGTATTGGTATATGTCACATAGGCTTTTTATCCTTTTGTGACGCGAGCGAAGCCGCGGGTAAAAGCTAGTCTGATATAAATCTCCAGTTCATACAAAAGTAGTCTCTAAACATTGGAAACAGTCGCTGGTGAGCACTGGGGTTCGATCAGTTAAATGTCCCTGAGTCCGGCAGTTTGTCCTAATATGTCTAAGTACTAGGTTTTTATCAGGTTTTCAAAGATTCTTCCTCTTCGATAATTTTCATTTTCTGCATAAACGCTGCCAGGCCGTTGGGGCTGGATGTTAGAGACTCGTACGTGTGGTGGTTGTTGCCCAGCTGTGGACAAGATGAGTTCAAATTAACAAATAACATAATATCCCCGAAGGGGTAGGCAGAGGTGCACATTATGCCACTGTACAATGTAACACCCACTTTTCACTATTTATGTTATGAGTCCCATGTAATAGGGGGTGAGCCTATTGCCATATACCGGGCACAATTCCAGACTCCGTGCTACTAATGAGAATTTTAAAAATTATAAAATAAATATAAAAATTTAACTCGTCGAGTACCGGTTTTATAGACACAATTAAAGAACAATAGGTCGCGGTCACCGGTGACCGCTTGGTGTTTGACAGATTAATGAGATCACGTTACTAATACTAGGTCTCTCGGGTTCGATAGTCAAATCGAGTGAAAGACTATTGGGACATTGTTCGGTATTTTGAAAAATTATCTAGAGTAGCATGGAGTCTTTGTAGTAATGCTTTTTTTTAAGAGGGAAAAATCATCGAATTACATCTTCCGCTTGGGTGAGGCGGGAGGGAGTGTCAGACATTTACTGACTAAAAACCACCCCGTTCCTTCTCCTGCACTTCGAGCCGGAGCCCCGGCAACCCGTTAGATTCTCCGAGACTTTTTAGAAACGGTACCTACTAATTTGGGGCTTATAAAGTGTTTTTCTAGACTTTTTGACATTTAAAACATAGATATAGGAAGTTTTATTACAATGTAGTTCCTTTGCTCCGCAGATGATGACGATTTTTTTAAAAGGGGCGAAAATCATCGAATGACTGCTCCCGCCTAGGTGAGGCGGGAGGGAGTGTCAGACTCTTACTGACTAAACACCACCCCGTTCCTTCTCCTGAACGTCGAGCCGGAGCTCCGGCTCTCCGCGCTCCATGATGTACATTTATAGTCCAACTGTTTAGGTAATTAACTAAAGGTAAACAAAGAAAACCACGTGACACAGAGATACTTAACCTACTATTACTTCAAATATTTCTCGTGTTTTAATTTTAACTAAATTCACTTTAAAATCGTTCATTTGTCATACACACACATACAAGTACAAATGCCTAAATCGTACAAGAGCCTAGCCTATGGGTCTATTTCATTATCATGTTTAAATAGAAACTATTCTGAATCTGATGTACGGATTTCTTTCTTGTACGGATTTATGTCTTTGGGCCAAGTTTCTTCAATATATTTGAACACATTAATTACAAACGATGAATAACCTAAACTTAAATAACTTAATAACAAAAACAAAACAAAGAAACAAGTTAAATTCAACAAAATAGGAACGCGAGCGCAAACGACGAGAGAGCTGTCAATGGCGCCTGATTAACCGACTAAACGTAATACACGCTACTTTCATTGTCGCGCTACATCTTCGTTGTACTCTTTAATTTGACAATATTATTTTGCTTCGTTCTTAAAGAAACGTTTTGGATACCTGGGATTTTAGGCTCTTTATGGTGTCTATTGTAATGAAATATTATATTATTTAATAAATGTTATTAAATTAATATCCTCAAGCGGATATATTTAATATTTATTAAGAAACAAGTGAAAAGGAACAGTAACATAACATTTAATAGAGAAAACTGTCGTAAAAAGGGAAACAATTTTATTTTCTTATGAAGTATTTTGAATCATGGAAATGTCAACTATAAAGAACTCTTTTTATGGTTTGTTTACAAATAGTTAACTACCTAAACAGACGGAGTATAGTAAATATACAAAGGTACTTACAAATCGTTTGACCCACTTGGAGAGATGTTCAGTGTAGTACTCCTGCCTGTACCGCGAGTCGACCAGTAGTACGGCGCCCCAGTCGCCGCGGTGGCGGACACAGCGACCCACTGCCTGGTTCAGAGCTCTGAAACACAAATTGTTCAATTTAAACATCGATTTTAGTCTAAAATCTACTGATCGATCTTAGTTTTTGAATTAAATTCTTTTTTTTCTGATATAGGAGGGCAAACGAACGTGTGAATCACTTGATACTTACTAGTACCCCTAGGATACCCGTGTGCGATACAAATTGTATGTCAACTATGAATTTATTTAAAACTACTTGACCTGACAAACTACGTACTGCCTAAAATTTGTTTTTGTACTTTTTAAACCTTCCCTACACTTCCACGAACATTTCAAACAAATTAGACAAATCGGTTCAGCCGTTCTCGAGGTTTAGCGAGACTAATATATATTATTAGTCTCGCTAATAATATATATTAGTCTAAAGAGGAGGTAGAGACCTCCTCTCTACAGTAGAATAAGTAGCGTAAAGTTACAATACATACCTATACGCTTGTACTCGCAGCCATTCCTTGCCTGTCAATAAGTTCTTCTCCGTCATATACTTGTCGTTGTACTGCATCTTAGCGCTGACGCCAGTGTCGTACAGATTCGGGTATGGTACACCCACCTGATGAAATAGCAATGTATATATTTTATTAATATTTTCGACAATTCAGGCAATTTTTTAAGAAATAAGTATGCTGTTTGACGCTTATAAAACGTGACGTCACAATACACGATCTCGTACAAAATTCATACAAAACTGTCGTTTTTGACAGTTCGAATAAAGTATTGAATTTGATTAGTTGGCAAGTACCCAATTAACACTACTCGACCAGAATACCAAGCACGAATAACTATCGTAATCGTAACGTAATAGTATCGAGCGCGTTCGGCGCTCTGATTGGCCGGCTCCAGTAATCCAACCAATCAGAGCGCCGAACTAGTGATGTGCCACTGAGAACGTTCTCGTTGCCGGCAATATTGCCAGTGAGAATATTCTCAAGAAACTAGAACGCTCCCGGGAATATTCTCAATGTTCTCAACAAAATAAGTTTACTTTGTAATTCGATGTTTTTGTACATTCATAGATGATATTATGTACCTACAGTGTTTCTGTTTTATTACCTCGGCGCTAGGACTAGTCCTTAGAAGCAAGGTATGAGTGAGTAAGAGATATTACTGTCCTGCTCATTCTTTTCTTGGCCAACGCGCGCCGCGTTTCGCGTTACTTGAAAATCAGTGTGTTTCTGACTTTTAAAGGCTTAACACGTTGCGTTTATCACTGTTATTTTTGAATTTTAACAATGAGTAAAAGAAACCCAGTGTTCGATCATTTTACGCGTATAGAAGCTAGATAAAAAGGCATACGGCAAAGTTCTTAAGCGACGAAATATCAAAAATTATAGAGGAACTGGGGGTTGAAAAGTTTGTGGCCATAGTTACGGACAATGCAGCAAACATGGTTAAATGTGGGCGGTTACTCAGCAATAAATGCAGCTCACGCTCTACATTTACTCATTGGAGATATTTTGAAAAATGACAAAATAAAAGAAATATTTTCATTCATTGTTTCTATTGTGAAATCGGTCACGCAATCACATCTCTTGAATGCGGAGTTCGAAAAAGTTGCACAAGAAAACTCTGTGACAGTATCCCTCATCTTACCAGTCAAGACAAGCTGGGGCAGTTACTTACACTACATTGAAAACTTTAGAAAATCAAAATCATTACTACAAATACAAATGCATAAATATAAAAATATTTTGGGTTAAAATAGAGCGGCATGTAAATATTTTTAAGCCAACAGTAGATTGGATAACTAAAAAAATTAATTAAGTTTACCAAGCGTTTACAGAAATCGAAGATTTGCTTCATTCCGAAAATGCAATCCAAATATTCGAAAACCATTTAGAAGAAATATTGGCTAAGTTTACACAAAGAAAACAAAATGCATTAAAATCAGTTCATTTTGCAGCCGCTATTTTGGACCCTGGCAACCAAGGTACAACTTTACCTGCTAACGCGAATCACGATGGATGCCAGGCAATAATGAACATTGCACAGTGTGGATACGAGACAAACGGACCAAGAATCCTTGAAGAGCAAATTACAAAAGACGAATTGGCATTTACGACAAAAGTTTTCTTTGGGAATCAGCATCCACGGTTCAACCTTTGTCTTGGTGGAACGTATTTTTTCCCAACTCAGATTTGGAAAGAGCCGCTTTAAAAATGTTATCTATACCTTTGTGGCGACGCATGCCACATGTTAACGGATGACGTCACAAGAATCCTACATCGCACATGCAAAGTTTACAAGCGAATAAACACGGATAGAAAATCCCAACGAGCAACTGTTGGGCAGAAAGCCCGCCAGGCACGATCACCTCGCCTGGTCGGAGGATCCTCCTTTTCCGATCTTAGGGAACTATACTCTCTGTTCTTAGGGAACACCTTCAACATCGGCAACTGTGGAAAAGAGTTTCTCAACATTTTCAAACATACATACCCAGAAAAGGAACAAATTAAAGACTGATCTAGCTGGAAAACTGTGTTACGTGGGTCATAATTGGAAGCTCATGAACAAAACTCCTAATTCCTCCAATAAGATACAAACACAGAGTCACGAAACTCACGAATTATATTCTACGATTCAATCGGCGTCAGCTACCTCAGCAAACCACGAAAGTGATTCAGAACATGAAGAATCTATACTAGAATCTATGGAAACTTTTGATTTTAACGAGTTTCAGGATATTCAAGAAGAACCATTACATCTTGAAGATCGTCTGGCGATAGATTAGAATGAACGGTATTATCATACTATTTAAAAAAAAATCAGATTACAAAGTGTTCATTATATGTATCTGAAAGCCGTTAAATATTGTTAGTTCTGATTCGATATTTTTTTAATCATAGTCCGTTGATTTCATCTTTATATAGCTGTTGATTTATTTTATTAAAGTGTTCACTCCATGTTTGTCAATATTGTAGTAATTAGTGAAATTGATTTTGTCTAGTCTCATTAAACGGAGTTGATTGCGAAATATTGTTCGATTTTGACCATTTTATTTGTACCTAAAACAATTAAACGAACATTTTTAACCGTCCATTATTTCCATACGTGTAAAAATAAAGTGCTGTCATCGTCCATATCAATAAAACAATATAACACAAAAAAAAATTATCAAAGGTACAGTAATGCTGAGAACATTGCCGAGAAAGTTCCCGAGAATATTCTCGAGAATATTTGCTAACACTGGGAATATAGTCTTTTACTGCAAATAAAGTGTATTTTTTATACTCAATAATCTGTTGACTTCATTTGATACTATTTTATTTTAGAAAAAGATGGTTGTTCCCATTACATAAAAATGATTCTCAGTCATTCTCACTTAGGAGAACGTTGCCGGGAACGCTGCCGGCAATATTCTCAGGTAGGAGAACGTTCTCGAGAACGGCACATCACTACGCCGAACGCACTCGATACTATTACGTTACGATTGCGATAGTCATTCGTGTTCAGTACAGTGTATTTTTTTTACTTATTGCCAAAAGTTAGTTTACTTTTACTTAAATTAAGTACATACACAGATAACAGCCCTCGCCTGCTGGTCCTTGAAGTCCATACCCTCCGACACTTTGCCTCGATACACCGCGAATAACAACGCACCTTTCGTTGTACCCACTGTTTGGTAGAAATCCTGGAAACAACCGTTAAACATATTTTTACATTCTTACATTCTAATTTTCATTAGCATCATCATCATCATCATCATCATAGCATCTATGAGATTCATCCTTGATGAATGAAAGAATGATTTCTCAGGTTGGGCGGCGAGCTACCTATCCTCGCCGTCTTCCGGCCCGCGCTTACGGTGGCCGGAGATCATCCCGCGATCCTCGACGCCCGGTGTGTCTTTTGCGATGGCTGGGTTGCGAGGACGCGTCCCGCCTCCTCCTTAGCTAGCATGACTGCTTCGCAAAAGGAGGAGACGGCATCCCATTCAACCTCGCTCCCCATCATGACCCGGACTAGGGCCGGATGTGAGAGGTCGCCGTCGCCGATACAAGAAGGTTTGCCATCATATTAACGCTTGGCAGGCGCGTTGGAGACAGCAGTTAGAAAGATTCAAGTTTATCAGTGGACGTGAGATTGCAATGCTTTGTCACAAATGGGCTGCTTTCACCGGTCTAATACTACGGTCTCACAGGACTCCGGCGTGAAATAATTACGGCGCGTGTACCTAAATGTCTTCTCCAGCCGCTCATGCACGGATGGAAAAAACTGATATAGGTGGCGGCCCTTAATAGAAGATTCCCATCTACACTACTATTCAGTTATAAGTCCAATTTCTTTTTGGCCACGGCAACTTTAAAAGCAAATTGTTCTCATTTAAACTTGTTGATTCACCATGGTGCTAATGTTCGACAGTGGATTTGCAATACGAGCAGTCCGCCCATCACATACTCTGGGAGTGTGATCTCTGGCAATATGAGCGTAACACTATGTTAAATAATTTAATTGTTTCGTCAGGTGTAGCTTATTATACGGACCTTGTGGAATCTAGAACAAATTTCCGCGCGTTTAGGCGCTTTTGCCACACCACACCTATTACTGGAAGCAAGTATAACAGCCCACATATAGGACCCACTTAGATTTCAGTCACATTTCCGTGGTGCTTGGCACTGGACTTCAACCAGTTGTACAGTCTCTTTTTTTGTGCCTTTATTATAATAATCTACTTACATTCATAGTCTCCTCATGGTCCCTGTCGCTCCGTCGTTCACAGAACACGTTCTTCAGCTGGTTCAACTCGTACCAGAGTCCTTTGTCCTGCCATCTGTACACAATAAACTTTATTCATAATAACAAAAATGCAAAATACAAAAATATACCTTAAGTACGTTCACTTGATCTCACATAGTTGATGATGTTTTTAATGTGATTATGTAAAATTTGATTATGGTTAGGTACCTAGCTGACTGAAATAAACGACTTTTATTTATTACTAGCTTTTACCCGCGGCTTCGCTCGCGTCACAAAAGGATAAAAAGTAGCCTATGTGACATATACCAATACACACAGCGCCGTTTATACCAATAATTTCGTTTTCTCTCGAGAATATCAAATTTTTCCGCGATAAAAAGTACCCTATTATTTAATCCAGACTTCTAACTTCACGTCTGCAAAAATTCAAAGCAATCGGTTTAGTAGTTACGGTGCGAAAGTGGAACAAACCAATAGGTGCGGAGATTAGCGCGTTCAAGCAAACAAATAAACAAACAAGCAATCAAATAATCCTTACTATTATAAATGGGAAAGTGAGTTTGTTTGTTTGTTCCGCTTTCACGCCGTAACTTTTAAACCGATTGCTTTGAATTTTTGCAAACGTAAAATTAGAAGTCCGGATTAAATAATAGGGTACTTTTTATCCCGGAAAATTTTGGTATTCCCGAGGGAAAACAAAAGAATTGGTATAGATGGCGCTGTGTGTATTGGTATAGACTACTTTTATCCTTTTGTGACGCGAGCGAAGCCGCGGGTAAAAGCTAGTTATTTCATAAACTACGTTTCAAAACCGACTTTAACGCCATCTTTTTTTTAACTAAAACCTTCTTTTAACCCGTCGAGCGTCCGAGTTCCTTATGATCCAACGGGTGCACACGTGACATTTAGAGAAAGAAAGAAAATGCATTTATTTGGCCATTGGCACACGAAAACAAGGATCATTACAACAGAAATAATAAATACAGTCAAAATAAAAACAAAACATTAATAATGGATTTTATAAAAGAGAAAGCAGCATAGAGCATCTTTTCTTATGATCCACCGGGTGCTCATAAGGACGCTCGAGGGGTGTTAGTACTTGTAATCATGTATGTAACCAATATATAACTCGTGTATTACCAGAAACAAAGTTAGTTCTACATTATACCTTGTGATGTTTCGAGCAATCTGACACCCGTCCTTATACCGTACAAACATACATACTTACAGCTCAAGCTGAGTACCTCTTTGTTTTCCTTTTTGAACACAACAACATAACATAACATCGCGCCTTTAACCCCGAAGGGGTAGGCAGAGGTGTACATTATGCCACTGTACAATGTAACACCCACTTTTCACTATTTATGTTTTTTTTTTTTTTTTTTTTTTAATATTAAAGATTATTTCTCCACGGACTCTAGGTCCGTGCCCTTGTCATACAGTTTTTTAATTATAATACATCTAGTCAATTTTTATAAAGTAAAGAGGGAACCTAGTTACATACTACAATTAACTACATCTATAATTATTAGCAAAAGTATAGGTTACATAATAATTAGGCACTATTTATTTATTTCTATTTCTAAGGCTTTATGAAACCAGCCCACCAACAAGATGGGAGAGCCGACCTGACCCAGCAGAAGGCACCCGTTCACGAGTATGACGTGTGTGTCAGCAATTGGTCCGGTCAACCTTTTTATTGGGAACGGAACAACCCAACACACAGCGCCACCGACTGTAGGACATTTATGTGTGCATGACGCCTCAACCCTTGCCACATGGGCCGATTCCAATAAAGCGTACAATAGTCCAAAGTCAATTGGTCATATTCTATTTCTACATGTTTCTGCACACACATTTCCTCATGTTGCATTCGTTCCATCACAAGCAACACTCCCCGCCCAAGAGAGCACCCGTGACTGCCGCGTCCCTGTGTTTGATGGCCATTTTCAGGTTGTAGTCCTTAATACCCTGCTCACCCTCATCAGCCGCCTTCCTGATTAGTTTGCTTATCGCGTCTTCACTGTTGTCTGTGTAATAGATGCAACCATGCGTGTGACGCGATATTGCTACTACCGCGTGTGGTACGCTGTCATGTATTTGATGTTTCTTTGTTGCTGTGTTGACCACAATCACATTCGCACACGAAAGTCCCTGTGCCTCGTGTATCGTGAGCACGCGTGATCCCACGGTCGACCCGTATCCCTGGTTCTTAAGGGATTCCTTCTCTGCCTGAGTGTGTACCAGGTATAAAGTGTCGGGGAGTGACTTTGGAATCATCGCCCCCGAGAACCTTTTTATCTCGAGGGATCTCACGAACGACCTGGACGAATATATGCCACTGTAAACTGTGCTGAGGGCATACGCCACATCCATTGGATTTCTGTGGGTACACATCAATTCCTGGCTTATGGGCGTGATATATGTAGGGCGGCTGTAGAGTAGAGGGAAGAGGTTATCACGATCTATAAACGGAAGCTGATTTATGTCACCAATTAGAAGGACTTCCTTGGCTCGAGTTATTCGGGCGGCCATCACAACGGCTCCAAAGTGGTTCATGAGAGCCTCATCTACCATTAGGCGATGGCAGCTCTCTCGCTCCCCCAAGCCGTTTACTAGGATGGACGCCATTGTTCGAACCCTAGATTTGACGAGTCCTCCGATTCGGCAGGATAGTTTGCCTCTGAGGTCACTATTTATGTTATGAGTCCCATGTAATAGGGGGTGAGCCTATTGCCATATACCTGGCACAATTCCAGACTCTGTGCTACTACTGAGAATATTTTTAAAAACCCAGTAATACTTTGCCCGACCCGGGAATCGAACCCGAGACCCCTTGCCGCCGGGCATCATCAGTCGTATTAGCGACCACTCGGCCAACGAGGCAGCAGTATTTTTCTTTTTGAAGTCGGTGAAAAATAGTACCTATACATTTGTACTTACTCTTTAATTAATCTGTCGAGTAATGAGTACGAGGGCAGGAAGCATAACACTCCGTGCGCAGTCAGTCGACACACGCGCAGTATGGCGGCCCCCAGCGCACGCTGGGCGCGCGGGGAACTGGCCCCGCTCGCGTTGTAACACACGTCGCCCGTAGCGTCGCCTAGCAGTGTCCCTATCCATACCTAGGGGATAATAAACTAGGTTGATATACTAAAACCAGCTGAAAACCGGAACAAAATCGGTTCAGACATACGCGACATAGAGGTTAAATTGAGTACGTCCTCCTTTTTTAAGTCGTTTAAAAACTGTTTGTACATTAAAGTATTATTACATTACTAGCTGACCCAACAGACGTTGTCCTGCATATCCACTTGAATGTATAAACAAAAATTCATTCAAATTAGTTCAGCTGTTTAGGATAAATAACCTAAACATCGACTGCAGCGCCATCTGCCGGGCTGATTTGTGAATCTACACCATTCCCAGATCCATCCATCCATCAAAAAATTACATCAAAATCGATCCAGTCGTTTGAGAGAAGTTCAGTGACATACACACTCACAGATGAATTATATATATAAAGATTACTTTTTACTAGGCTGTAGGATATCAGATCACCACATATGGGCAGGGCTGGTGTCTGATCGGGGCTGCGGAAGACCTAGCTCAAAACTGGAGGAAATCATCCAATGACTTCTCCCGCCTTCGGTGAGGCGCAAGAGTGTCAGAATCAAATTCCTAATCCGCAATAATAATAATAATTCAGGCTGGTATCGCACTTATTACCTCTGGTGTTCCATGTGTCCACAGGCGACGCCTATTGCTTACCATCAGGTGATCCGTCCGCTTTACCGGCTTAACCCTTTGAGTACCGTTATTATAGACACAATTAAAGAACAATAGGTTGCGGTCACCGGTGTCCTCGCGGTGTTTGACAATTTAACCTACAAAAAAGAGTAACTTGTTATTTTTTGTGTTGGTAACAAAATCTGTGTAAATAAATTGCCATTTGATAGGAGAAAAAATAAACGTTATGTTCGTTATGTCAACCGGTGTTTCAATTACATAACTGAGCCATACAGCCAATAGTAAAACCATTCCGTTCCCACTCCTGCATCGAGCTGGAACCCTGGCAACCCGCTAGGTCTTCCACAGCTTCGGACGAAACCGAGGCTTTTTTTTTTGAGGGGGGAAAATCATCCAATGACTTCTTCCGCCCGGGTGAGGCGGGAGGGAGTGTCAGACTCTTACTGACTAAAAACCACCCCGTTCCTACTCCTGCACTTCGAACCGGAGCCCCGGCAACCCGTTAAGTCTTCCGCGGCTCCGTATCGGCATCAGCCTTGTTAGGCCCCATCTGTGGTGGTCTGATGGCTCCTTGAGGCGCGCGCGGAACGCTCGGCGCCGTACGCTCGGGCCTGGTTCTGGTCGGGCGGCGAGTCACCCATGCTCGCCGTCCGCAGGCACATGCTTACGGTGGCCGGAGATCGTCTCGCGATCCCCGACGCCCGGAATGTCTCTCGCGACGGCCCAGTCCCCCTCGCTCCGTACCATGGTCTGAACCATAGCATAACTGATTCGCAAAAGGAGGAGACGGCATCCCAGTCCCTCTCGCTCCGTACCATGGTCTGAACCAGAGCCCGACGCGAGAGGTCGCCGTCGCCGATCACAGACGAAACCTAGGCTAAGACTGAAATGTGTACAAGTAACAAATAAATAACAAGGCAGTAAAATTATTTACACTCACCCTATCCCCCGGTATGACATGATTAGGCGACACTCTGTGAGGGAACGTGGTCTCCAGCTCGGAGTGTAGACTGATGAGAGGGGTCAGAGTGCCTGACGCGAGGGCTATGCAACGAGCCTTCTGCAGAGCTTGCATTACTATACCGGAGTTCAGGCAGATCAGGGATAGGGTTAAGGCTTCTTTTGATACCCACTAAAAGAAGAAAAAAAGAAAATTAATTTGCTATCGCCATGAAATCTATTTCGTTATCATCCAGAAGTAAAATGGTTCTGTCTCGGTAATACAATAGTTTTACAAAGAAATAAAATATATTTAAAATAAGAAATAATTGGGGAACCATTGCAAAAAGCAAACTTCGGAAACGCATACGAACTAAGGTACATTATCAAACATCACGTCATGTAATTCTCGAAGAAGTATTTATCATCGGGTGGCACGTGCGATGCGAATAGTGCATACACATTTACGTCTTCATGGGCGAAAACCCATGAGTGTTTTTAAACTAAAAAAATGACATCTTTATTTTTTGTTTTTACTTTATACATTGAAAGTATTCCTTCTGGGAACTTGTTTTGCCGCGGGATGAAAACGAAATAGACTTCACGGTGAATATTGTTGATCTCCAATGTTTTGCACATATTATTGTCATTTCCATGTACAATCAGCCCAGTTTTTGGTACGTAGTTACGAAAATAAATAGTGATAGAATATCGCCGAGACTATTTTTATTACAATTTTTTTTTCATATTTCCTGACATTTCTGTTTAATCGATATGTCGCTTTTTTAAACCTAGTCGGAATGATAAATAAAATGTGAACAAAATATTATAACCCAATTTACCCGGGTAATCAACAACCAAATTTAACACAAAATCTCGATCCATCTACGTTTTTTATAGACACTACATCATAACATCATCAATAGCCTACTAGGCTACTGCTGACCAAAGGCCTCTTCTCACACGGAGAAGGTTTGAGCATTAATCGCCACGCTTGCTCAATGCGGGTTGGTCATTTCAAATTTATAATAAGAAATTACAAGTCCAAGGGTGTTACTCTTGAATCCAAATCCGATGAATCGATATTGATATTGTGAAATGTCGTACTTTCGAGTTGCAACACTAGCGCCTATTGAATTCGTTTTGCGAGAATATTGAATGAACTAAATGGTATTGAGTTTGTCTTTATATTCCGTACTCTGAATGCTATATTAACAGCTACGATTGTGGTTGTATAGTTTTGACATTGAATAATTATTAAGACTCTATCGGATTGAAATTGCATTGAGATTTATTTCAAGAGTAAGCACCCAGGGTTCAAACACTACATAGGCACATATAAATAATGTCAAAAATAGATTTTAATACAAAGACTTTGGATTGAAATTAGCTATTAATTTCCTTCGCTAGTGCAGTTGTGCGGGAGTTAGGTACGTATTTATCTACATTTCAGTGATTCTGAAGGTCTACATACATCACACAATACAATAGGGTAATTAGGGAGTTTCATACTCGTTCTTCTCCATAGGAATCTACACATTGGAATGAGCAAATATATTCACTTTTAATTGTTTGTTGATGTTCAAAGTCAAAGTCAAAGTCAAAAAGTGTCGTTCAAAAGTGTCTTTCTGGTCTAATTGAAATAAAGTCAAAGACTTTGACTTTGGTAGATTCCTAAACTTTCAATGTCCGTCTTGTAGATTATTTTGAAACAATAGACACGTATTTTATCTTTTCTTACAAAACTTAACGTGTGACTTACAACTTCCTAAATTTAACTCCGTTTTATCCAAGTATTGTTTTTTGGTGAGTTTAAAAAAATCTCAGTAGTAGCACGGAGTCTGGAATTGTGCCCGGTATATGGCAATAGGCTCATCCCCTATTACATGGGACTCATACCTTAACATAAATAGTGAAAAGTGGGTGTTACATACATTGTACAGTAGCATTAAGTGCCGAAATATGTACCCCTTCGGGGATAATAAGGCGTGTTGTTATGTATGATTATTTTCTTGTACGACAAAATAAAAAATACGTGCCTAATATTTTTTCATAACCTAAAAGACGGACTAATTAGATTTTTAATTTTCTTACCCTGTCATACATTTTAGATTAGTTTCTATAGGTAGGTACATAAATTGTGTTATGTTACGGTTCATAATAAAGTAAACACTTACGTTCTTTTCATCCTGAGAAGCATGAAACAATAATATAATCGAGTTAATAAATATAAAGGCTGATAACGGAGTCGTGTATTGTTTATTTTAGATCATCTGGACTATGGTTGTCTCCTACACGTTACCTCACACAAAACCGACGTGAAACAACGCTTGCGTTGTGTTTAGTCGTGTGAGGTCCAATTACCCTTCTCCTCATATCCCTAATCCCTGAATCCTAACAATCCTCAAACTTCTATTCCCCAAAAGGCCGGTACCGCACGTGTGACGCCTCTGGTTTCTAGGTGTCATGGGCGTTTCGACTAGCCTAGTAAATCGCGACTGAATCTGCGGTATCCCGGAAGAGTGAAGAGTGAAGAGTGCCCAGCGTGGGCCTCAGAGCGGCGGGTCCTAGTTGCCAGGATCGGGCGAGACCTGTCTCTGCCAGCAGTAGTTACGGCTATGCTGGCAGAGACAGAAAACTGGAGAGAAGTTGCCACCTTTTGTGAGACTGTAATGTCCCAAAAGGAGGCTGCTGAGCGGGATCGTGAGAGGGCCGATCCCACACGTCGAAGGCGTCGAGGAAATAACCGCCGCGGCGCCTAATATGTCGATTTAGTGCCTACAATATTGGTAGGCAAACCTTTGGGGTCATGGGCGCATAGAGTGGGGAATCTAGGCGTCCACCTAATGACCGCAAGGATGACGCCGGCACAGTGGT
Source organism: Spodoptera littoralis (assembly GCA_902850265.1). Classification (NCBI taxonomy): domain Eukaryota; kingdom Metazoa; phylum Arthropoda; class Insecta; order Lepidoptera; family Noctuidae; genus Spodoptera; species Spodoptera littoralis. The sequence goes on along the minus strand of LR824553.2, from coordinate 3,554,070 downwards.
CACGTGCCGCCGTGCAGTGCACAGAGAGGCTCTAGGAGAGACATATAGGTCTCCATAGGGAGGTGCCGTCACAGGCGTTGCACTATGAGGGCACCGGAGTTGGTCTACTGAGAGGACCCGGTGCCCCCTTTAAGTGTGGTGGCCACCGGGGAGGTTTTAGTGAGGTAAAAATCCCACACTCCCTAGTCTTTTTCCCCAAAAAGCTAGGCGCCATTGGAAGGGTTCCCCCCGTCAACAAAAAAAAAAAAAAGGTGTCATGGGCGACGCCGATTGCTTACCATCAGGTAAACCGTCTGCTCGTTTACCGGCTTATGGCATAAAATGTTTGCCATAATCTCTACGAGTGGACTACACACAGGCAATCAAGTATTTTACTTTGTAGTCATCACATGGGTAATATACAAGGTGTAGTTTTGAAACCGTGGCATATCCCGGGGGCATGTCACAGAAGTCATAAAGGTTCAATGTAAAAGAAAGTTTCGGGCCAATAGTTAAAAATATGGCTGTAGTAAATCGTTTAAGTTCAGACAGTATTTCAGAATAAGCGACAGCAATATTTCTTATTGGAGTTTTATGGAATTAGGAATAATATCAATTACGTGTTTGAGTTTGTGTGTGTTAAGCCACGTTACAAAGCTAGTAACAAGACGGCGGCGTGTAGTATACGGATTTCCGTAATTTACAGAAAAATGAAAAATTGTTAAGTACAATTTTTTTTATTGATTCGGACTCAGAATCTATAGCCGAGTTACCTTCTGTACAGAAAATGACGCGGCTTTAAAACAACACCTTGTATATATAAACGGCCTATTTAAAAAACCTGTCTATCTTGTAGATTCACTGTTGTAGAGCCGTATGGAAAATGTGTCAAAATTCTCACTTAAAGTAATTTAAAAAAGAAAAACATCGCTCCACATTAGTATTTTCTCCTGTATCGTGTGTGCGTTTACTAACATACAAGTTCACATACACAATGACACCCAGACCAGGAACAACAATTTGTGGATCACACAAAGTGTTGTTCCGTGCGGGAATCGAACCCGCGACACGTTGCACCGCACCAGCCGTATAGTGGATAGCAGTAAATACGTAATACATTTATTATTGGATATACACATTTAATATTATGAGTACTTACATCATTAAACTGCGAAGATCTCCATCCAGTGTTGGCAGATGGCGCGCTAGTCTTGCCGGTGACATGTTTGATAAGTGCCGGCTTGAAGTCGTCCATGTGTTGGCAGTGATCTCGGAAAAGGAATCCTAAGACATAATGATGTAAATAAATAAATAAATTATAATTCTCATCATCATTTTATGTACGGTCAAAGGTCAAAAGTCCACTGCCACCGCAAGTCTACTATCGGTTGCGCTGCAGCGCTTATACATGCACACGTGTTCCTCACGTCACATCAGGCTCACCATATATGTATCCGTGTGCGTACTCGTGCGTGTGTTTATGCGTACGCGCGCGTTTTTATGCACATTAATATTTACTTACGCATTGCCGTGTGAACATCACTCACGGTGGACTTTTGACCTTTGACGTACAACTAGCTGTTGCCCGCGATAGAATATGATTCTTGTTTAATCCTATTATTTTTTAATCGGGATAAAATTATCCTGCCTCGTAAGTCAACCAGTACCCTCCCTGTATACCAAATTTCATCAAAATCCGTTCAGTAGTTTCAGTGAGATGGACGGACAAACGCCCAAACAAAGAAACTTTCACATTTATAATATTAGTGTGATAGACGACTGTTCGTTATATTCTCGAAGAACTGAGTAATGTTGGTGTTCTACCCTTTTTACCACCTGCGCTATATTAGTATTACAGAATAAGGGGTGAGCCTATTGTCATACACCATAATGTACAATTTCGTGCCACTTGAGTTATAGTGGTGCGAGTGTGGCTACCGGACGCCCAATTACACCCCTCACCCTTTCCCAATCTCCCAAATTCCTGAACAATTCTAAATTCTTGATCCCAAAAGGCCGGTAAAGCACTAGTACACTAGTAACGCTTCTGATGTTCCACTTGTCCATGGGTGACGCTGATTCCTTACCATCAGGTGATCCGTCTGCTCGTTTACCGGCTTATGCCATAAAAAAAGAACCGGGTAAATACAGTCCAAGCGTAGCTACTATAAATCTATCGTATTTATAACAAATGACAGAAGTTTGCAGAAGGCCATCTAAATCTGTCTGAGTCAAAGTCAAAATCATTTATTTGAATTAGCCCTAGATAAATAGATATAGTCTCACCCAGCGCCATATCCATGGCCTCCAGCAGTGTGCCCGTGGCCTGTGTGACTCCGTACAGAGTGCTCGCGTCCTCGCGCAGTCGGCGGCAGAAGCTCTCGGCGTTGCGTTTGAAATCTGTACAAAAACATTTTATTTAACATAACATCACGACTTTTATCACCTAAGGGGTAGGCAGAGGTGCACACAGTGACACCCACTTTTCACTATTTATGTTATGAGTCCCATGTAATAGGGGGTGAGCCTGATACCGGGCACATTTCCAGACTCCGTGCTACTACTGAGAATATTTAAAAACCCAGTAATACTTTGCCCGACCCGGGAATCGAACCCGAGACCCCTTGCCTGGCAGTTGGAATTGCGACCACTCGGCCAACGAGGCAATCTCATTTAATTTTATTTACTCTAATATAAAAGAAAAACGCACGACTACGAACGAAAAAGGAGTCCGAAATCTTGAAATATTAAAAAATAATGTCGGTCTGTCGATCAGTCCTCTAATGAACCTATTTGCTCGTTCCAAAGTTTGATTCCTATGGAGAAGAACGAGCAAGAAACTCCATAGGTAATTCTAGACTATTCAACACAAAAATATGTTTTCAAATCGATCCAGTAGTTCCTCAGATCAGCGCTATCAAACAGACAAACTCTTTAGTTATAGATAATAGTATAAGGGGGCGTCCATAAATTACGTGACATGTACCCCCTTAAGGGGGGGAGGGGGTAGACTCAAATCTCACCTAATCTTACATTGGAGAGAGGGGCAAATCTCGGCAAATATCACGTAATTTTTTTTCTGATAGAAACAAAAAAAAATACAATTTTTACCGACTTCATAGTTAATTTATTCCAGATTGTACTTACATGCTTAAGATTTAATTGTACATGCACATGGATTTTTTTTCTTTTCACTATAACTATCCAACGAGTTTACGTGAAAAACCAACATTTTGAAAAATCTCACGTGAGATTGGGGGATGGAGGAGGGTGTTGAATAAAATCTTACGAAATCTCACCAAGGGGGGAGGGAGGCACAGACAATAAAAAATAAATTGGTTGCCTGTAAAGTCGGTATACGGGCGAAAGTTTTACGTGACAACGACTTTGAGTGGTAAAATAATTTTAATGTGAATATTCATTCGTATAGTAGGAAGAACTGTGCTCGAGTGGAAGGGACGCGTGCCTTTCACTTTTTATGTCTGTCTCTCTCGCTCTTAGGCGGGCTAACCATGCCCGAGTGGAAGGGACGCGTGCCTCTCACTCGCTCTCATTGTGAGCGCATAACGTGAGCGGAGCGTAACGCAGTTTCTTGAAGTGTCACCCGGCAAACCAATTTATAGGACGTTGTTACGTCAAAAACACCTCACGTAATTTATGGAGGCCCCCTAAGATAACTTACCAGCATATTGCACGTAGCCGATGTTATGGTTGTTTAGCGTGTTGACGAAGTCTGCGGTCTGCTGCCATTTGTAGATAGCTTCATTGTTGTTCACTGGTTGCTGGTTCATTAACGGGATCTGGTTTTGAAACCTGCGCAGGAGCAAATGGTTATTTAGTTATTGTCGTTTGTAATTTAAGTAAAAATTAGTTTTTTTTTTAATTTAAGTATCTAAGTTTTATACAATAGGGTAGTTGCCAGGGAATGAAAATAAAAAATCTAACATAACATAACATCACGCCTTTTATCCCCGAAGGGGTAGGCAGAGTTGCACACAGAAGTAACACCCACTTTTCACTATTTATGTTATGAGTCCCATGTAATAGGGAGTGAGCCTATTGCCATATACCGGGCACATTTCCAGACTCCGTGCTACTACTGAAATTTTTTTTTATCCCAGTAATACTTTACCCGACCCGGGAATCGTACCCGAGACCCCTTGCCCGGTAGTCGCACTTGCGACCATTCGGCCAACGAGGCAGTCAGCAGAGCAGTTAAAAATCTAATTAGTGGCTAATTAGATTATTGCGCGGCGGCCGCTTGCCCAGCCACCGCGCCAACCGTGTCAGTCAAACCAGCTCGTCTCTAATTACACTCCTAACGAAATCCATCCACCATTTCATCATCTGTAACTCCTTCATTTTCTCATTTGGTCGTTATCTTGCTTGTAGCTATAATACAATAAGTTAGATGCTTAATTTTTATTTTAATGTCCGTCTGGTAGATTATTTTAAATCATTTGACACATATATTGAGTAATTATTAGTCCGTCAGTTAGATAATGAAAAAGTTACAATACTTAGATAAAATGGAGTTAAGTTTAAGAGTGGGGACTATTTATGTTATGAGTCCCATGTAATAGGGGACGAGGCTATTGATATACACCGGGCACATTTCCAGACTCCGTGCTACCACTGAGAATTTTTTAAATACCCAGTAATTTGGCCAACCAAGAAATCGAACCGGCGACCCCTTGCGTAGCAGTCACACTTGCGACCAACGAGGCAGTCAGTTTTTGGTTACAATAATGCAAATACTCCTTTGAAGACTTAGGCGTGAAGTTAAATAGAAGTTAAGTTCGTTAAGTTAAGTTACCAGTAATTCCAACTATTGAGCGTGTTCAGCAATCCGTCTATGTAGTACTCCACGTCCTGGTTCGCAAACCGATACTGCGATACAGTCTCCAACTCCTGCAATACATACAGATATATTTTTAGAGAAAATTGAACAGTAGACTAATAAAAGCGATTTGCCACTACGGTTGTGGTTGTGGCACTACCTTTAAGTTTGGGAGAGCCATGCTCGACCGGACCGATACCACGGCCTCACAGAAGACCGACGTGAAGCAACGCGTGCGTTGTGTTTCGTCGTGTGAGTGAGGTTACCGGAGGCCCAATTAACAATTGGGGATTCAGGGATTGGAGAGATTGGGGAAGGGGAACCTAATTGGGCCTCCGGTAACCTCACACGATGAAACACAACGCAAGCGTTGCTTCACGTCGGTCTTCTGTGAGGCCGTGGTATCACTCCGGTCGAGCCGGCCCATTCGTGCTGAAGCATGGCTCTCCCACATTTGAAGCAATGTTTCATTATGATTGTTCTCTCACCCAATATTAACTTACTGACCTTGATAGCATTCTGTATCTGCAGTTGTGTGATATCAACGGAGGCCACGTCGCGACATATTCCCTCGATGTTATGTGCCTCGTCTATTATCACTACTGCGCCGGTGAGGTCTATTGATAACTGTAGACGATTAAATTTTGTTATAGGAATGTAAATTTTAAAATGAACTCAATTAAACTGTCAAACACTGCGAGGACACCGGTGACCGCAACCTATTGTTCTTTAATTCTGTCTATGACGGTGACTGTGACGGTGAATGACGGTACTCAAAGGGTTAAAGATTAAGAAGGTACACAAATAGAGAAGAAATGATGGGAATTTTCTGTATGATTTTTTTATTCTCCTTTATTATTTTTAGGGGGTTTTTATCTATTTGGATACGTCAACCCCATTGTACCTTATCTAATTAAATATACTCTATGTAAATTAAAGGGAATCATTAACAAGGTATAGATCGCGGAAAAGTTCTGTCACCCTGACCAGTTTACTTCTGTATGATGGGATGAATTACTTCAACATATACAACGGTTAAAGAGCATCAACTATCTGACAGTAAGAGGTTCTTATAAACTTAAAAAGGGACGAAATGACGATAACTTTTATGTGTTTTTGAAGAGATTGTTTCTTTGGTCAAGCGACTATCACGAACTTTCTCTTGATTCATCCGAATATTTGATTTTGAAATTCAAAATATAAAACTTACCTAACAAAAAGTAGTAACACACATTTAATATCATGCCCTTTACCCCTCCAAAGGGGTAGGCAGAGGTGCACATTACGACACTTAATGCCACTGTACAATGTAACACCCAATTTTTACTATTTATGTTTTGAGTCCCATGTAATAAGGGGTGATCCTATTGCCATACACCGGGCATGTGTCTAGACTTCGTGCGACTGAGATTTAAAAAAAACCAGTAATACTTTGCTCGACCCGGTGATCGAACCCTTGCGTAGCAGTCGCACATGCGACCACTCGGCCAATGAGGCAGTAAAAAAGCAACAATTATACCAAAATTTACACCTGTACCTCTTCAGGGACTAAAATTAATATTAATAAAGAAACGCAGATGGCGCTGGCATCGTTTTAAAGGCACTCATACTCACGCTACTCCTTATGCTAGGATCTATCAGATAGTTGTAGGGACAGAACACTATGTGTGCAGTTTTTGCCATGGCCCTCGCTCCGTAGTAAGGGCAGGCCTCCTTCTCCCGTCCGATTTCCACAAGATCTTCAAGGTCGAAGGCAGCTGGCATGCAGTTGTGGTTCAGGGCTGTTCTGTTGTCGTAGAATTTGCAGTTGGAGTTCTCTTTGTTTGAACCCCTTCTTATAGGCTGGAACAGGGAATATATTGGTCAAAGATAGAAGGCGATAAGTACGTTTTATGGTTATAAAATTATTAGCAGTATTCTTTTTTATTTTTTTGTTTTATGTGTGAGTAGTTTGGAGGTGCGAATTTGGTTTTATTTTAATCGGGTTATTCAGTATTGGAATACCAATTATTGAGTCTGTTCAGTGTTTGACAAAATGCCGGAATGCAATTCAATGTGGTAAACGTCGCCCCATCAAATATTAAAAAAAAATTAAGGCCACTACAAAAAAAATACCGTATAGATCATGACGTTAAAATAGTAAAATTAAACCAGTTAATAATCCTTAAATAAGGCATTTCGGCTTCAAATGTCAAAATGGCGCAATCTTCCTCAAAGAATCGCTTATTAACATCAATTTTTATCGGCCTTTTAGGTATTACGAATTTAAGGATTGGGGATATTGGGGAGTGGGGGGAGGGTAATGGGGCTTTTGATAACCTCCCTCATACGACAAAACATAACGCAAGCGTTGTTTCACGTCGGTTTTCTGGATGACCGTGGTATCACTCCGGTCGAGCCGGCCCATTCGAGCCGAAGCATGGCTCTCCCACGCTTGATCTATTATCTTGAATCTATGATATTCACAACTAACCTTAACACAAGCCCTGCACATATCATTCCTTGAACTCCAGACACTCCTGTCAAAGTCCTTGATGCAGCTCTTATCGCGGCTGGAGAGGAGAGTCATCTTCACCATACCACAGTAAGACGTCCTCTTAAATTCCTTTACAACTTGCTTGATCTGGGTGTGAGTGCGGGCCCCGTAGTATATCGTGGGGAGGCTGGAACCAACAAACATGGACGTGCAGACTCGAAGGTTTTCCACCAGGTCGTAAAGGTTTCTGGAACCAACCACCCGTTTGTACCAGTCTACATGCAGGGAAGCAACGACTAGAATCTACTTGTTTATTAACTCCATGCTGGTCTAGCTACTTATTGGCTAATTCGTAACCAATAGGGATGATGACAGGGTATGAAAATTAAAAATATAATTAGTCCGTAATGAAATGGTAATGAAAAAATATTAGACACGTATTTTTTTATTTTGTCGTATAATATAAAACAATACTTAGATAAAACGAATCAAAGTTTAGGAGTGGGGGCTAAAACGTCATTTCTACGTATAAAATGTACCTACATAGAAGTGACGTCACGCGACATTTGAAATCAATAAATCGTCGAAAGTTTTCGTTTATGTAAGAAAATAAAAAATACGTGTCTAATGATTTAAAATAATGTACCAGACGGACATTAAAATAAAAATTAAGCATCTACCTTATTGTATTATAGCTACAAGCAAGATAACGACCAAATGAGAAAATGAAGGAGTTACAGATGATGAAATGGTGGATTTTTTTTTTTAAGGGGGGAAAATCATCGAATAACTGCTCCCGCCTGGGTGAGGCGGAAGGGAGTGTCAGACTCTTACTGACTAAAAACCACCCCGTTCCTTCTCCTGCACGTCGAGCCGGAGCCCCGGTTACCCGTTAGGTTCTCCGCGACTCCGAATCGGCATCGGCCCTATTGGGCCCCATCTGTGGTGGTCTGATGGCTCTTTGAGGCGCGCGCGGTACGCGACGCGCCGTACGCTCGGGTCTGTTTCTGGTCGGACCGGGACCGGGAGCCACCCATGCTCACCGTCCGCAGGCCCGCGCTTACGGTGGCCGGAGATCGTCCCGCGATCCCCGACGCCCGGTGTGTCCTTCGCGATGGTTGGGTTGCGAGGAGGCAGCGCTTCGCTGCCTCACGCGTCGTCCTTAGCTAGCATGACTGCTTCGCAAAAGGAGGAGACGGCATCCCAATCCCCCTCGCTCCGCATCATGGCCTGCACAAGGCCCGGACGCGAGAGGTCGCCATCGCCGATCACTTCCCTGAGGGCACGGCGGTGCTCAGCCCACGCAGGGCATTCCGCTACGGTGTGTTCCACCGTGTCCTCAGGGCATGAAATGGTGGATAGATTTCGTTAGGAGTGTAATTAGAGAAGAGCTGGTTTGACTGCACGGTTGGCGCGGTGGCTGGGCAAGCGGCCGCCGCGCAACGTATAGCGGGTTCAATTCCAGCACGGAACAACTCTTTGCGTAATCCACAAATTGTTGTTCCAGGTCTGGGTGTCATGTGTATGTGAACTTGTATGTTTGTAAACGCACCCACGACACAAGAGAAAATTCTAGTGTGGGGCAACGATTAAAAAAACACAATTACACAATTACATGAATAAATATGATTAGGTCTATTCTATAGTATAGCAGAATAATAATGTGTTTACCACATGCTAGGCTAATTAAACACTAATCTCCAAAACATGTTTACGATCTATCCATTCCGGTACACTTACGAGGCATATTAACAACATATTATGTACTAGAATAGCTACAAAAAAAAAACATGAAATATATGACGAATATTGTAAAAAATCATACCGCAGAAATGATTTTGTGTCCTTATTTGTGTTACACCCAACAACGTTCATTTATAATAATTTATTTAGTATGTCTCACGAAAGTTACAATACAACGTTTATGTCGGTTCAATAATACATTACATAATTACACATGACTAAACTACCTAAAAAAAAAGGTGTTTTTATACTAAGTTTCGTGAGACATACTAAATTAACTAAAATCGCGACGTGCGTCGCCGCGACCACGCATGCTGCTTATGAGGAAGAACCCCTCTGTGGTTCGAAACTAGTAGAGCTTTTCTCAGTATATTCGCGTGAGTAACCCGCGATTTTAGTTAAAAAAAAATGTATTACAAGGGCACGGAGCAAGTGTCCATGGAGAATTAATATTGAAAACAACCAACCGCATTGAGCAAACGTGGTGATTAATGCTCATACCTTCTCCGTGTAAGAAGAGGCCTTTGTTCAGCAGTGGTCACTTATAGGCTGTGGATTATGATGATTTAAAAAAAAAACTAACTACAAACCGAATAAATAAAAATGACCATACCAACTGATTGGACCCAGGCAACCCAGCACCAGATACACCAGATATTATAAAAATTCAAAACACATGCGTTCATTATAAAACACATATTAAATAACAAATAAAAATAATTAAAAACTCTCAGTAGTAGCACGGAGTCTGGAATTGTGCCCGGTATATGGCATTAGGCTCACCCCCTATCACATGGGACCTATAAGATAAGTAAATAGTGAAAAGTGAGTGTTACATGGTACAGTGGCATTCAGTGCCTCAATGTGGACCTTTGCCTTAATGTGGACCTTTGCCTACACCTTCGGGCATAAAAGGCGTGATGTTATGTTAAAAAATAATTCTTGTATAAACTATGTTTAAAAAACCGGCTTCAACACATCTTTTTATGAAAATGGTTAGTAAAATAATTTTTGTTTGGATTTTTTTTTACACTTTATATGTCGACGTTTGACCACCATCTCGCCTGATGGTAAGCGATGATGTGGCCGACGATGGAGGACGCCTACCTATGAGCAACCTGTTCACTCGGGACTTGAAGACACCCAAGTCATATTTGTCGGGAAACACAGCCTCTGGCAAGGAATTCCATTCCTTGGTTTGGTTAAATAAAACCTTCTAAGTGTAACAAACACTTTTTTGAAAACCGCATCAAAATCGGTTCAACCAATCGCGCAATTAAGCTGAGGAACTCCTTTTTTCTTTTAGAAGTCGGTAAAAAATACAAAGTAGTTTTGAAGCCGTGTCATTTCTCGGGGCATGTCACAGAAGTCATAAATGTTCAATGTAAGAAAAAGTTTCGGGCCAATAGTTAAAAATACGGCTATAATAAATCGTTTAAGTTCGACAGTATTTCAAAATAAGCAATTTGGCGCGAATTGGAGTTTTATGGAATTTGGAATAATATCAATTACGTGTTTGAGTTTGTGTGTGTTAAGCCGCGTTACAAAGCTAGTAACAAGACGGCGGCGTGTAGTTCACACTTACGGATTTCCGTAATTTACAGAAAAAATAAAAATATTTGCCTACAATTTTTTTTATTGATTTGGACTCAGAATCGATAGCCAAGTTACCTCCTAGAAAATGACGCGGCTTTAAAACAACACCCTGTATATGCCAAATAGTAGTGACGAAAACTTTAATGATGAAAATAATAAGACCAACTTATCACCCTTATAATTTCGTTCTATTCAAGCTGAAATAAAATCTATTACCATTGCAAAAGTCACTTTATCTCTTGGTTAATTTTATAAACTTTAAACCCAGAACAGGATCGACCTCAAGAAAAGACAAGCTACAAACAAAAAGATCCCGAAAACCCGAAATAACTATATAACATTTTCCATGCAGACGAAGTCACGGGCAAAGCGTAGGTTGAAATAAATCATTCAAGATTAAAACCATGAATTTACCTTATGCTTTCAGGAGTTTCAGCCTTTCCGTTATTTTCTGTCGTGGTCTTTTCAGGTGTATGAGGAAGAGAGAATTTGGTGGTGTCCTCATATTCTCCGGACCCCAACCGAGGTCGCTTGTGTATTGTCACTTGATTACACGGTGATTCTGCGAAAGAGTAGAGATGGGTTAAAGATTTTTTTTATTAAACTGTCAAACACCAAGCGGTCACCGGTGACCGCGACCTATTGTTCTTTAATTGTGTCTATAAAACCGGTACTCGACGAGTTAATAAGTGTGGGAGAGCCATGCTTCGGCACAAATGGTCGGGCTCGATCGGAGTGATACCAAGGCCTCACAGATAACCGTCGTGAATGAACGCTTGCGTTGTGTTTTTCGTCATGTGACCGTCAGGTTACCGAAAACCCTATTACCCCCTCCCTAATCTCCCCAATCCACGAATCTCCAGAAATCCTCAAATTCTCAATGCCCAAAAGTCTGGCATGACAAGTGGCATGTCAAGTCTGGCGTGACATTAACTGGCGTAATGTGCACCTCTGCCTAGCCCTTCGGGGATAAACGGCGTGAAGTTATGTTATTTATTTATTTATTGAATGGTGAATCAACAGCTACATTACACAGATTTAGCAGAAAAATAGTAACATTGAGCCACTTACAGATCCACACGAATACTGACTTAATAGGTAACAGCTAAGACAAAATTAAAATTATAATTCTATATAAAACAGGTACACAGCAAGAAAATTATTTAAAGAAAAAAAAAGGTGAATACATATTTAAAACAAAAATCAGTTATCAAAAAAGTCTCCACTTATCATAGTTCTAGCTTTCCTCAGGCTTGTACAAAAGATGATGAAGATGTTATGTTATATAACCTCACACCTGTCTCCCATGGGAGTAAGCGGCGACTATAGACCACCAATTGCTATGATTCTTACATACCTCTTTCGCTTCCTCAACAGCCATCAGTCTTTTCATGCAATATCATGCAACATTTATAAATAACTAAAGCACATTTTTATTCCCGACACTAGATTATGACGCAAAACCATCACATAGGTAATAGAACTATGAATATTTATATTTACACGTACTAAAGGCGGTATGACAGAGATCTATATCTCTAGAAAGAAATATATTTATTTCTCATGGCGCATTCACGTGAAGGCATGTACGTATGTATGCTTGTAATCAGCTTTCATTAGTCATTGCATAGTACGTTCATTGTTACGGAATTAAGCGACATACTTAGCATACGCTGCGGCATGGGACATTGTTGGGTGGAAAGATGGGGAAAACGCATTGTTAGAACTCTCATAATAATACTTACTACATCGCCGACTTGCACCTAGCTTCACCTAGTTTCACTGACGGACTGACTGACAGACTATTATTTATTTTGTATTTGTGGACGTTTCAAAAGTACCAAACTATGGTTTAATTGAAATAAATGCTTTGACTTTGCATTCTTGCCGTATTGCAAAACTGCATTAATTTACGTCAAATACAAAATTCTACATCAACAATTATTTGCTATAAACATTTATTGTTTTCCTGAATTCATTGCTGTTTTAGTCTAATTCAGGTGCTGATAAAATTGTAATCTTCGGATCTAGCCCAATTTTTTGGTTTTCAGCCCAAATTCCTGATCTAGACCGGGTCGACATAGCCTTCACTAGGGCTACGGCGCAACTGTGAATGTAGTCTGGGACGTTAAAGTGAGTAAAATTATAAGTTTTATTAAAATACTTGTGATTCAAACGTGGTTTTCTTATAACTGCCGAGTTGCCCAGAGCAACAGCATGAAGTGTTATTTTAAACATTGGTACTTATTTTTAATTTTTCTGAGATAAAGCATTTGTGTCAGGATTCATAAAGGTGTAAGGTTCAAACCCTACTATGCATGACATTAATAAAATTAAAATTAGTCTAATATTTTAAAATAATCTACCAGACGGACATTAAAATAAAAATTAGTCATCTACTCTGTTAAAAAAAATTATAAATCTATCCATTCCTTATTTACTACGTCACAAGGCGTAACGTCATCTAAATATGTAGCAAGCATAGCTTATAATGCAGTACAATACAAAGCTGGGTTCGTGGAGCTATGTGATAGCTGTGACATTTCCTGCATATACTATTACCGGGGTACAGATGAGACGCCGAGGGTTTAGCTAAGGTTGTCAGACGGTTGTCTGGCTAATTAGTGGGGTAATCTGTTTGTTTGTTATGACGTAATCAAATAATATTTATGTATCGTTTTCATTCAAAGTTTTTATGAACTATCGTAGAAAGGAGATCTTATGATTCTTCTGCTCGCCTGGGTGAATTTAATTCTACTTTAAAAGACTAGAAACTTTATACATGCTAATTTCAAAACAAAAACAAATAAAATTAAAAAAAGGCAAAAAGCATTCTACTGGATAAAAAAAAACAACTGTCAGATAGATCAATTATTTCTCCATGTGATAATTAACTACAAATTACATCAGAAAGCTACAACAGATAGCCAAGTAAACAACACATTATTCCATGCCGTAACTAAATAACACAATACCATCCAAGATGGCGGCGTCTCATCATGGCGTCTGGACGCCATTACCGTTATTACGTCATCAAGTGACAGATGAAAATACCGGGGTATTCAAGACCCCTTCGCAGCGTCAGAAACACTTAAACGAAGGGTTGCGTAAGAGTTACATCTGTTCCTATTTGCTGATTCATTGTTACTGAGATTCTTTTTTTTTAATATGGGTATTACTGTAATCTGTGTGAAGGGTTAAGACGAACGACAATGATGATTAAAAAGGCTTTTAAATGTAAACTGACATGGATTTAAACGGGGTGTTAGCGTGGGTATTCTTAATAATCCTTGTTAATATTTATCAATGTTTAAATGTTTGTTTGCTTGTAACTTTTTTGTGTTTGGACATAGTTAGAATGCTAGAGAATAATATAGGCTACTTTTTTTACTAATTATGCAAGCGACGCTGTGGACAAATAGCTAAGGTATCTTAATATAACCATTGTGAAATGTTGAGTCTGTATTTAAGTAACGATTTCATAAACTGTTGAACCAATTTCGATAAAACTAGAAAGGAAAACCATTGACGATTATCTCTACGTGAGTAATGTTGCAGGTAAGTCTTTTGATAAAATCTTACGCTGAGAATATTTTGTTCTTCATATATGACCTTTATTAATTTGGTTTTAAGAAAGGTTTTTAAGAACTCACCTTCTTCTGAGATCTGTCTGTATGGAGTTTTTTCCTGGCGTGTGACCGTCGAACTACTTTCACCATTTTCTTCAGGTTTGTAGTAGATGCTCTTCTCTCCTGTAAAATATTGATAGACATTTTGTTAATCGCTAACACGCAGTTTGTGTGATTGTTATCTATCTGACTGCCTCGTTGTCCGAGTGGTCGCAAGTGCGAGGCGCAAGAGGTATCAGGTACGATTTCTGGGTCGCGCATAGTATTACTGGGTTTAAAAAAAATTGAGTAGTAGCACGGAGTCTAGAATTGTGCCCGGTATATGGCAATAGGCTCACCCCCTATTACATGGGACTCATAACATAAATAGTGAAAAGTGACTGTTGCATTGTACAGCGGCATTAAGTGCTATAATGTCCACCTTAGCCTACCCCTTTAGGGGAAAAAGATGTTATGCTACGTTTAATTAAACTTTACAGAAATCTAAAAATTATAAATAAAAAAATATCGTAATAGTAAAAATTATAGTATCGTAAAAGTACCGACATCAGACTGTTTGCTACGTAAGTTCATGACTAATCACCAGGAAAAATGAGTGTATACCATCTTAATCCATCTTTTCGTAGAATTCCGACCAGATGTTGTACATTATCAAAACATACACATATATTATATACATATATATTTTTCTTAGATCTTTCAAAAGCATTTGACACTGTGTCCGTTTCTCATCTTTTACTTAAATTGGAAGCCATGGGTATACGTGGGCACACCCTCAAAATTTTCCAGGACTACCTATCTGACAGAACGCAGTGCGTCAAAATAAATGGAATAATGAGTGACGACTCCAAACCACTCTGCTACGGCGTTCCTCAAGGTTCAATTTTGGGTCCAACCTTATTCCTAGCCTATATTAATAACCTCTGCAAAATAACCCTGGAAAATTGTTCTGTTTTTACATACGCAGATGATACGGCATTACTTGTGCATGGCCGTGACTGGCACGAAACAACCAAATATGCGGAACATGCTCTTACTTCGGTGATGAAATGGCTGTCCGAAAATGTCTTAACTCTAAATCTCGACAAAACAGTCTACCTACCTTTCTCGCTGCGATCCACTGACATCCCTCCTACGAACACGATGGTACTTAAAGCTCACAAATGTCCTCTTGGCCGATCCTCGGCTCATTGTGACTGTCCTCAAATATCAAGATCCATGACTGTCAAATATCTCGGAGTCCACATAGATAGTTCTTTAAGCTGGAAGCCTCATATCAGTAATATTATGAATAGAGTTCGAAAGTGTATATTTATTTTCAAAAAGCTGAGGGCTTCTGCTAACCAATGTACCCTCAAAACCGTTTATTACGCCTTGTGCCAGTCTATCCTAGGTTACTGCATTACTGTATGGGGCGGTGCAACTAAAACATCCTTACTGCCTTTAGAGAGAGCACAGAGAGCAGTTCTCAAAGTTATGAATGCCAAACCCTTTAAATATCCCACGACAACACTCTACACTGAATGTGGTGTTCTTACAGTTAGACAGCTCTTTGTTCTATCCACTGTTTTACGCAAACATCCGACGGTAATATTGGAAAAGAATGACACAAGAAAACGCAGACGTAACAAAATATGCCCAACCCACGTATGTCGTACGACCGTTGCCCAGCGACATTATAATGTCCTCTCTAGTCATATTTACAACAAGGTCCATAATGTTTGTGACATTGTTTCATTGTGCCGGAGGGGGTGTAAGGCAAGGGTTCATGAATGGCTTTTAACGTTAAATTACGACCAGACGGAAGAGCTTATTAAGATTTCTACTCTTTGACACACGTTTATACACACACCTAAACACTACACATACATTCACACTACACATACATTCACACTACACCAACATTTTCATACACAAAATAATAATTAAGTATGCACTCGCAAATCAAAAGAGGCTGCATTAGTACCTACTTAGAAAATAATATATAGTACAGTATATTAGAATAATGTTTATTCCAGTCTAAACCTGTTTGAAGTGTTCGTCCAACAACTTAAGTTTGTGCAAATGAAGAAGGACAATGGTGGTACCCATAACACAAGTTTGATCTTACCTTGGGTACCATAGTTTCATCTTAAGTACTCACTTTTTATATGATGTTGTAACGATTAATTTTATATATAAGAGTTACTGTAAAAATTATGGTTAATAAACATTATTATTATTATTATATTTATTTATAAATCATGAACTTATTACCCACGTAGGTAATAGATAAGCGGGGTGATAAAGACACGTTATCATCAGTGATAAGGACACACGTGCGCCTCTGCTTACAACATACGTGTTTATACATCGTCTGAGATGGACGAGTTTTTGGGTAAAAAATATGTTTTGACCGATTCGGAAAATTTCGAGGACTATTTAGTGTATTTAGGTGAGTGCTGAGATTATTTATCAGCTCCAGACTGTATCATTTTATTATCCTCAAGGTTATTTTCTTTTTCAATCTCTTTGACTGGATTTAGGTGTTGCATTGTTCTCACACAATCGAACCAATAAAACTATGTAACTAGAGAATTGTATTGTAAACCTGATTGAAAAAGAGTAACCTATGGAGTTCCTTGCTCGTTCTTCTCCATAGGAATCTACACCTTGGAATGAGCAACTAGCTTCACTTCAAAATGTTTGTTGTTGATGTTCAAAAGTGCCATCCTGGTCTAATTGAAATAAATGATTGTGACTTTGTGACTTATTTTCGAGTGTGTATGAATAGTTTGGAGTGTATTTTCTTCGGTGTGTTCAATGGTTGAGTTGATTTTATTTCTGTATTTAGTATTTAGATACCTTCGTTTCCGTTTTACTAGTTTTTGTGATGTGAAGATTTGACTTAAGTTTTTTTTGCTATGAATATTTTACGTTTTTTTAAATTTTGGTTTCTTTATTTCGGTTATATGATTGTACATTTTACTTATTCAAATAAAATATGCATCTGTGTGAATGTTTCTTGGTCTTAAAGCATATTATTATGTTGTAAGTGCGACTGCCGGGCCCGGGGTCTCGGGTTCGATACCCGGGTCGGGCAAAGTAATACTGGGTTTTTAAAAAAAATCTCAGTTGTAGCACGGAGTCTGGAATTGTGCCCGATATATGGCAATATGCTCACCCCCAATTACATGGGACTCATAACATAAAATAGTGAAAAGTGGGTGTTACATTGTACAGTGGCATTAAGTGCCTACCCCTTCGGAAATAAAAGGCGTGATGTTATGTTATTATACAAATTACAGTTTTCTTTGTAAACATTATTTGTTATGTATCCAGTCCCACAGATTTCAAACACAGTTATGATATGGAGAAAAGATCAAATTCAGTGTCTATATTGTTAGAGGTCTATATTCAACAATGGACGGATTCAAACAGATGATCATGACTTATAATTACTATCTATTCTTCCAGATTTAAGCTACATAGCTCGAAAAGTGGCACTTAGACTAAATCAGGCTCACGTCCTGATTAAAAACGAAGATGGGACTTATACCTTCCAGTTTCTTTCGACTATGGCTAACTCCAGCATTACATTTAAGCCTGGAGAGGAGTTTGAAGAAGTCAAGGCTGATGGTGTGAAGGTATATTTTATTTTTTACTATCGACCCGCCCCGGCTTCACACGGGTGCAATATGCATGTATTATACATATAAATCTTTCTTAAGAATCACTCTATCTATTAAAAAAACCGCATCAAAATCCATTGCGTAGTTTTAAAGATCCAAGCATACATAGGGACAGACTAGATAGTGATTTTTTACTCTAAATAGAATTGACATAAGACCGTTGTTTACCAAGACCTCATAATAAATCCACATTTATAAGTACTTTTATATTTAAAGTGGATCAGGAAAAACTGTTAGACACACATTTTACGGAACCTTACAATGTCAAATCCGATATAACTTTCAAGGAATAAGTGACTGTCGATGATGTAGTTTTTGCTGTCCAGGCTATCAAAAATTACGAGTTTCTTTGGTTTTCGAATTTTCAGAGCTTTCCGTAAAGTTGTAGGGTAAACTGTCAAGCACCACGAGGACACCGGTGACCGCAACCTATTGTTCTTTAATTGTGTCTATAATGTCTTTATACTATGATAATGACGGTACTCAAAGGGTTAATATGGAGAATACATGTAGTTTTAATTCAATGTTCAGTAATAGACTAAATCTCATAACAATGAAACTACAGCAAAATTGGTTGTTGATACTGACTGACTGTTTTGGAAAATACCACAAAACAGTGATTTTAAATACTTATATCATCAATCAATTTCGTTTATCACAATCGTCTAGATTAAGATTGTCGAATCCGATTAATTACCAGCCATTGTTATACATAATTACATACTTGATTTCTAATATATACATTTAAAACTATAAAACTAAAGGAAAGCAAAAAGAACAATTTACAAAGAGCGTCAAAGAATTCGTCCGCATCGATGTCAATAGGGAATGTTTCAAGAAGTCTGGCAGCATCGCCACGTTTATATTTATATCTATTTATACCAATAGAACGGTACAAATAACCAATTACACTACTCAATACATATACAATAGGGTAGAATACTAATTTTTATTGTAATGTCCGTATGGTAGACTATTATAAAACATTACACACATATTTTTTATTTTTTACAGAAACTAATACTTTCGACGATATTATATTGATTTTAAATGTCGCGTGACGTCACTTCTATGTACATTTGATACGTAGAAATTTCGTTTTTGTCCCCACTCCTAAATTTTGATTTGTTATATCTAAAAAAATACGTGTCTAATATTCTTTCATTATCTAACTGATGGTCTAATTACATTTTTAATTTGCATACCTTGTCATCATCCCAATTGCGAAGCCTCTAATGATCCAAAGGGACTCGTACAGCCACATATTAAAATTATTTGTTTTTTTACTTTATTTGTTTCAGGTGAAAGCTCTAATAGTATTTGAAGGCAACAAAATGATTCACACACAGACATCTGATGATGGGAAGGTGTCGAGACACGAACGAGAGTTTTTTATAGATAAGATGATAGTGGTGAGTTATTTGATAATGCTGTTTTATCCCTTCTTCGAGTAGTATGCAGAGTGTCCTGTATAAGGGCTCTTTTAGTTTCGTTTATGTGTCGGTGAACGTGCGAAAACATACGTGGAACATGAAAGAGTCCTTAACACATTCACTGCGTTACGGCAAGTATTTGGCCGTATTTGATTCTCAGCCAGTGCGGTAGCTCGTTGTCCTTGTTTTGCGTACTATGCGGGGGCGATTTATCTAAGTTCCCTTGCGCTTTTTGGAGATTTTGAAAAATCTCTGTATCCTTCAAAGTATAAGTAGAGAACCCAGGGCGACTACAGCTAGGTACATACAAGGATATAGTCTATCGATTTGTTGATAAAAACCATTGATATAGGCGGTTTCCGCGTCTGTATAGGCTTTGAAAGTCAGGGTCTGGTACGGCAAAATAGAAGCCGTAACGCATATCAGGAAACATAGATACGGGCATCATTTGTCTCGTATCGCACTAGTAGAAAGTTTAGATTTAACAGCAACTGTGCAGTGAATGTGTTAAGGTACATTTCAGATAAATATAACTAAAGTAAAGAAGCATAAATGAGTCTCCTAAAGATACGCACGTGGAAGCAATTGGGTACTTTCCTTAATCGAAAATAAATTATAATGACTGTTCAATACAACAAAATATTAAAAAATAATCACACTTTCATTAATTGATTTTAAGACCGATTTAATTTTAGTATTTTTCGAGAAAATTAAAAAAAATAAGTATGCTGTATGACGCTAAATAAACGTGACGTCACAATACACAATCTCGTACAAAATTCATGGAAAACTGTCGTTTTTGACAGTTCGAAAAAAGTATTGAATGTGACTAGTTGGCAATTTACGCAAGACCACTAAACGACGTTTTAAGTCGTATAACAACTTATTTCTTGATTATTATTTTATATGATGTCTCGGCATGGGTCTCGGGTTCGATTCCCGGGTCGGGCAAAGCATTACTTGGTTTTTAAAAATCTCAGTAGTAGCACAGAGTCTGGAAATGTGGCCGGTATAGGGCTATAGACTCACCCCCTATTACATGGGACTCATAACATAAATAGTGAAAAGTGGGTGTTATATTGTGCAGTGGCATTAAATGCCGCAATGTGCACCTCTGCCTACCCCTTCGGGGATAAAAAGGCGTGATGTTATGTTATGTTAATTGTTGATTTATTTTACCTTTACAGACCACAACTGCTGATGGACTAGACAAAATAGTGAAAAGAAATTTCATAGTAGAGCAACAATAACCACAGAGATGATAACTTCAGTTCTAGTCAGATATGGAGTTCAATAATTGTAAAATATTGTATTAAGATGTATCTTAATACAATATTTATATTATTATATTAAGATGTATCTTAATACAATATTTTATATCTATGAAAATATTACTGAGTGTACTCAGTAATATTTTCATAGATATATTTTTGAAATTAGGCAACGTGTGGTGTAATATCACTACATAGTATAAAACAAAGTCGCTGTCCGCCGTCTGTCTGTCCCTATGTACGCTTAGATCTTTAAAACTACGCAACGGATTTTGATGTGGTTTTTTTAATAGATAGAGTGATTCTTAAGGAATGTTTATAATATGTATAATACATGCATGTTGCATGCCGAAGCCGTGGGAGGTCGCTAGTAATTAAATAATTAGATTTAAGTAAATTTATAAGTAAAGTAATATTTATTTATTTGCATATACGAGTTAGGTACATTACATGCAGACATGGAAGCAAGGAGTTTTCACATAAACGCCCACAGTCATAGTCAAAGCATTTATTTCAATTAAACCATAATTTGGTAGGTACTTTTGAAACGTTAACAAATACAAAATAAATAATAGTCTGTCAGTCTGTACCTATGTCAGTGAAGCTAGGTGCTCATTCCAAAATGTAGATTTGAATGGATAAGAACGAGCACAAACCTCCATTCGTTACTCTTTTTAAAAAACTATATGTTTTACAATCTCTCTGATATATTATCCAATATTGTACGTATATGTGAGAACAATGCAAAGACACGCTTGATGCATTATATAAATAGCACAGCTTGTAACTAAATGAATAAAAACAATAATGATTGGGCCATGATAAGGTGGCCTGGCGGGCAGCTTAGTGTTAAGTACTAGGTATAATTAAAATAACTATTATGTATCAATTAATATGTTTTCGGCTTACTCACGTAACTTTTTGACGAGGCGCTGTCAGCAACGCAACAGTCGACGCGATGCCACGGGTCGCGGAATGCTGGCCATGAATATGAGCCTCTAGCATGGCTTGAAACTAGTCGAGTTCCTTGTCAAACAGTTACATGAGAAAGCCAAAAACATAATCACTAATTTAGTATGTCTCACGAATGTTATAATATAAACATACCTATTATTATGTATGCCTAAGATAAAAAAAAAACGACAATTAATGTGTCAAAAAATACATTAAGTACTGTTTATTGTGTTTCTTTCTATTACTTAATCTCACTGCCTTATTGGCTGAGTGATCGCAAGTGCGAATGTACAAGGCAAGGGGTCTCGGGTTCGATTCGCGGATCAGGTAAAGTACTACTGGGTTTTAAAAAATCTTAGTAGTAGCGCGGAGTCTGGAATTGTGCCCGGTATATGGGAATAGGCTCACGCCCTACATGGGACTCATAACATAAATAGTGAAAAGTGGATATTACATTGTACAGTGGCATTAAGTGCAGTAATGTGCACCACTGCCTCTTCGAGGATAAAAAAGAGTGATATTATTATGTTTATATTACTTTCAAAGAAGACTTTAAGTATTTAGTTTTAACCCGTCGTGTGTCTAAACGTGGATCCACGCGGGGCACAATGTATTTTCTATTGTGTCGCATATACAGGTACATATTCAAGCAGTTAAAGGAATTCTAGATTCAGATCTAAGTACTAGTAAAGCTAATGCAAACATTAACTGACAACTGACCTATTTGAGAGTACATTATAAAGTGTATTCACTAGAATTTAGTCTTTTTTTTTTTAAGGGTGGAAAATCATCGAATGACTGCTCCCGCCTGGGTGAGGCGGAAGGGAGTGTCAGACTCTTACTGACTAAAAACCACCCCGTTCCTTCTCCTGCACGTCGAGCCGGAGCCCCGGTAACTCGTTAGGTTCTCCGCGACAGAATTTAGTCTAACAGCTAACCGGTAAAGTCTAAACAAACCTAACCGTGGGTTGTGGGATAGAAAGGTTCTTGGAAAAATATTACCTTGCTTCCAGAAATAACCTTTTCTCAAAAATCCCGTACTTTGACTAACCTACCAGGTGATCATCATCAACAGCCCTTAAATGCCCACTGCTGAGCAAAGCCTCTTCTCACACGGATAAGGTTTGAGCAATAATAATCACTACGCTTGCTACTTATAGGTAATAAGAAATTATAAGTCCAGGTTTCCTCACAATGTTTTCCTTCACCGTTTGTCAGTGATGTCTAAATAATCTTAGAAAGTACATATAACACGGAAAAAAGTCACATTATTGCTTGACCTTAGTAAGTCGCACCCTCATACATGAGAAGCGGGCGTCTTATACCTCCGGGCCACCACTACGGGACGAAATCACGAGGTAATAATCCTAACCTAGTTCTTTAAATAGAAAAACACTGAGACAATGTTAAGAGGAAAGAAAAAGATAGGCTAAAGAAATTGCACTAGTTTTTTTTTTATGGAATAGGAGGCAAACGAGCAGAAGCAGACGGATCAACTGATGGTAAGCGATCAGCGCCGCCCATGGACACCTGCACCACAGGTGCGTTGCCGGCCTATTTTCTTGAAGGGTATTTCTTTTGTCTTGAAGATTTGAAGGTCGTATCGGCTCGGAAATACCACCGACGACAGATCATTCCACAGTTTTGCTCTACAAGAGAAGACGTACCAAGCAAGATATGTATCAGCGATTATGTCGAGTGAAGCCGGCCGATTTCGCCTGACATGCCAGAGATTTCGACCAAAGTCCGGCAACGTCTACTATTTCACCCAACGTCCCTGACGACACGTGTCGCAGGATATTTATCCCCTAATATATTCTTGGATAAATTGACATAATACCAAATCAAATCATTAACTGTTACTATCAATCCTGTCTACATTCAGATATGCTACTTAAATATGTACATTTTTATCGTTTAATACCAAACAGCAGCCAATGAATACATAGTTATTACTTAAGTATCCCTAAATTGTATTACGCCACAGTAAAACAAGGGCTAAATATTTAAAGTGCGGCCTCAACTCATCAACTAACCGAAACGGCTGTGTAATCAAATTTGGCCAAGTTAATCCTATATCGACTTTCACTTTGCAGGGATGGTGGCCCTTATCGTGAGTAACAACCCAGAACATTCTCTCCGGGGCACTTTCCAAAACACGATTCCCTATTCCATTAGACCCTCTCGAAGTTATCTCGCGTTATTTACATCGCCTGACCGTGCTTCTTATGTACTTATTCCACCCTACTTTATGTGTCTACGGTATATAAGTGAGCAATGGGTCGTATGTTGTTGTGTTAGGGGTTACTTTGGCTTGGCTGAGGGTGGGCGAGGGTGGGTGTGGTGTCGCGGTGTCGTTGCCATGGCGACGGCGCCCGGACGCGGGATCCCGACGCCCGCAGTGTCGGCGGCCGCGCCCGACCCTCCGAAGTGACACGCGCCGCGAAAAAGCACAACCACCCCGGACGTAGGGGCTGCATGCGTTTGGAATTTTGTCATAAAACTTAGTATTAATATTGGAATAGATAGTAAGGGCAATGATAGTATTTTATAACAGTTTGTAGTAGTTAATTATAACTAGAAAAAGTGTAGTATCTTACTAAACAATTTTTGGTAATATTTACTCAAACATTCAAAGCGGAATCAGATGCTGAGAGACAGTCATAATGTAGCTAAATTCTGACAATTACCAAACACAATTAGGTAGATAAAACTGTTTAAAAACACATTATTTTCGATCGTTTTAATAAAGGCAAAATAACTAAAGAGATATTTCATTAGTGATAAAATTGCAAAGCTAATGGGTAAACAACCACAAACCTGCAATCTTTACTTATATATCAGTCAACTTTACAACACGACATAATTTTATCCTACGAACACAAAACTCATGGTGACCGTACCCGCCACCCCACCGCTCGGGTCGTTGTGGTGGCTGGCGTGGGGGCTCGCACCTTTTGTTTAGGACCCCCCCTTCCACGACCCCCCTCGTTCATTTACTCGCGTCCCGTTCTCAATGCTGTTTGCAAACGGTTTAGGTGCCTAAATGTTGAAGGGAAATGTCACGATTTCACTTTTTTTTTGTTTATTAAACCGTGAGGGTAGATTCGCTGACGAGTATGGTTCTGGTTTTATTGATGCTCTAAGTGGCCCTGCTGAGGTTCGATTTTCTGGTAATAACCCTCGTTATTATGGCTCGGTTGTTTTGTGTAGTGAATTGGAGCCATGGGTGTTATTATGGTATAAGAGAAGATATTCGAATTGCCTTAGCCTCCTATATTACATTGAGTCGAATTTATAACATAATCTAAAATATCTTGCAAGAATGTAGCATTTGAATTGAAAGTACTCAATAACGAACCGAGATTAATTGTTCTTGTCTTTTTTCTCCGATATGACTAAAATATGAACTGTATTACGTAAACAACGATTGCAAAGCAATTCTGCCAAATCCGTCGGAAAAAACAAGCATGATGGTAGTTAGTAAGTTGGAAACTTCAGTAGACAGCTCCGAAGCCCTAAATTTGAAGCTCAGCTTACCTCGTTATCTAGTAAAAGGCCGAGTAACAGACTTGGTAATAGTTCGAAACAAGGCTACAGTTGAAACAGGAAAAAATAGAAGTTTTGGTTGTTGGTTTTTCTTATTGAACTTACGGAAAGTTTCCATAATAATAATCTGTATAGCTGTAGTTTTTTTATCGAATAGACGGATCACGTGATGGTAAGCAATCGGTGTCACCCATGGATACCTCAAACACCAGAGGAGTTACAAATGAATGAATAAATGCGTTACCAGTCTTTTTGGAATTACCAATTTGAGGATTGTTGGGGATTCAGGTGATATTGGGGCTGGTAATTGAGCTTTAGGTAATCTAACTCAGACGATGAAACACAAGAGAGTCTTTTACTAAAGATAGAATATTCACATGGCTTATTGGATATTTCTATCGCTAGTAAACGAAGCTACAGATAGGTAAAGGGCCGATTTTTCAATGATCAGTTAATTCTTAACTGTAGAATAAAATTGACATTTCACAGATTTTAGTAATATTCAAACTTATTCCTTTAGTAAAATTTAACCGGCGTTGGTAAAATCGGTCTTTATTATTTATTGAAAGTGGCCGTTAGTAATTTAATGTGAGCCCCAAAAAGGTAGGTAAACGAACCTGAGATATTAAGTAGGTTTATTATACATCAGTAACATAGGTATGAAACTAACTTGTTTCACTACAAAAATACATACTATAGAATAAATGAGCATGGTTTTACAACTTTGTTTTGATAGTATTTAAAAAGCTGTGATCTCTGAGTTTGTTTCGATTTACGTATATCTTCTTATAGTCTCATTCTTATAATTTGTTTTAAAGTTATTTACTGATTATGTAAAAATAAATACAATCTTAATTATTTATAGATTTTATGCACACTATAATTATATTTGACAGTTTTACCGAGGAAGACAGTTTTAGTTTCTTACTTTTTGATAGTAAATTCAGAGGCGATCTTATTTTATAGGTATCTATTATTCACCGCTTAAGTTATGATTCCCATGTAATAAGGGTACATCATGTCATCCTACTGGATTGCCAGTAGGATTACAAAGTAACAATTAAAAAAGTTAATAAGCTACAACTAAAAAACAAACTGTAAAATATCTTTTATCAACTGCGTTTAAAAGCGACTTCAATCCCCTCTTTTTTCAAGTCGGTTAATTGAATACTAAAACTGTAACAAACACTTTTCTGATAAGCGCATCAAAATCGGTTCAGCCAATCGCGAGATAATAGCAATCGCACAAACAGACATACATACAAATATACAGGTGAAACTGAGAACCTCAGTTTTATTTATTTTTGAAGTCGGTTAAAAATGACAAACATTCACCCTTATCAATAGTTAATAATAGACTAATAAAGAAGTAAGCACAATGTCCACATAGTTTAACAGGTTTAGCTACCAGTTTGGTATTTCATTAAACATTGAATCTACGGATACCGTTCTCACACCAAGGAACCTTACTTATTCAGTTCTTTATTTTAAAGAGTTATGGTGTCTGATTCGTAATTTGTTTGAAAAAAAAAATTGTTTTCTTTCTGACTCACTCATTGATATACATAAATGATTATTTGAATGACTATTGAGTCTAAGATTTAAGGTTCCAGTCACTAGGATGATGATGATGATAATGTTATGTACGTTTTGAGTCATAGACAATCTTGCTTAACATTGCACAAATTGAAAAAAAAATGCCTCATATTATTACAAATCCTATATAAAATGTCTCGTTAACAATAGCTTCTGCTCCATGATGTAAGAATCCCAAACAAGATTTCTTAAAATTACACAGAAATGTCAAAATAAAATGTCAACATCTATTCCGAGAAGCTCCGTCTTTTTTCCCGTCGTGTCTCAAATAAAATCGATCGCATGGTACCACGAGTCAGGGTGTCAAGCCCCGCCCACAATTCACGCTAGAGGTGACGATTGGACGACGTTTCGCACTCACACTACTACAGAATCGATACTACACGTACACCGATGTGTAGTGATTTAAAATTAATGGTGTTGTAAATTCATTATTTATGACATACATGCTGTTTGTTGTTATGGTATTCAGAAGAGTTTGTCTATGAAATTATAAGGAGAGAGGAGAAAAAAAGAGACGATCGTGATTCTCATCAGAATCATACAATCAGTGTTAATAATATCAGACAAAACAAAAGTATAATCGAAGAATCAATTTTCAGAAGTGATTGCAATGGAATTAGCTAACATATGAATAAATAGGGTAGACGACTATTTTTTATTTTAATGTCCGTCTGGTAGATTATTTTAAAACAAAACACACGTATTTTTTATTTTTTTACAGTAACGAATACTTTTGACGATATATTGATTTGAAATGTCGCGTAACGTCACTTCTATGTAAATTTTATACGTAGACATAACGTTTTAGCCCCACTCCTAAACTTTGATTCGTCATATCTAAGTATCATTTTATTATACATCAAAATAAAAAATACGTGTCTATCATTTTTTCATTACCTAACTGACGGACTAATTAGATTTTTAATTTTCATACCCTGTCATCATCCCTATTACATAGAAATCAAAATATATAAAAAAATCACCACCAAGCAAGTAAGTAAGTAACTACAACGCTATACATAATTGAGTATCAAAATCGAAAATTCGAAACACTATTTCGATTTTAATGATGGCCGCCTGCCCTCTTGGGCCAAGAACTTGGCGCTAACTTTTTATTTAAGGGACGTCGAACAAACTTGACCTAATCTCAGGAGATGTTCTCTTGACTTCAGTTAATATTATCTAACATCGAGGCAAAGTTTTAGACTCAAATGGAGAACAAATACATGATAATTATTATTTCGAAGTTGGGTATGTATTAAAATGTACCCAGATTGGGATCTAGGGTTAAGTCCAATTTAGAATCTGTCTGTCTTTATGGCTACAATATTTTAGAGGCTTGACGCCAACAACACACATTTTAGGTAAGGTATAAAGTTGGTGAAAGTTTATAGAATTAGTACCTAGTTTAGCTCTGCCTCATTAGCCGAGTGGTCGCAAGTGAGACTGCCGGACAAGGGGTCTCGGGGTGGATTCCCGGGTCGGACAAAGTATTACTGGGTTTTTTGAAAAAAATCTCAGTTATAGCAAGGAGTCTTGCTATAACTGAGATTTTTTTCAGTCTGGAAATGTGCCCGGTTTATGGCAATAGGCTCACCGCCTATTACATGGGACTCATAACATAAATAGTGAAAAGTGGGTGTTATATTGTACAGTGGTATTAAGTGCCGTAATGTGCACCTATGCCTAAACCTTCAAGGATAAAAGGCGTGATGATGATGTTTTAGTTTACCTCTGAAAGAGATCTATTTAACACTCTTTGTATGGTCTCGTCTTGGCAAAATTTTACAAGTAAATGTTTTAGTTCCCGAACGGAACTATTCGAAGAATACTTAGACGTTTACTTCAAATACAATAATTGTGTTTGCTACTAGCTGTTGCCTGCGACTTCGTCCGCGTAGAATATGAGTTTTTGGACATTGTTTTTCTTTGTTTTAATTTTCCTACCTCTAAATAAAAGTAGCCTATATGTTATTCTTTAATAAGTACATCAGCTACCTAAAAGTAAAAGTCCCGTCATAATTGGTCCAGAAATTTCAGAGAGACAAAAAATAAAAAAAATAAATATTTTGGTTTATAGGTATATCATATGTATATTCAAATGCATGTAGTAAAAACAGTTATCTCATTATTACAGCTTGAGAACAGCAGTATAACATCTTGAGAACAGACACACCAATTTTATTTATCTGTATAAATATGTAAATGTTACACAGCACAGTTTCAAAGCTAATCCATTCCACTTACTTATAGTCGAAAAACACGGAACATAAAAAATAGTGTTCCAACTTAGGTACATAAAACCTCATTCGAATTAGACGTTTTGATAGCTACCAACATAACAAATTATTGGCTTTAGTAAACTGAAGTAAGTTATGCAAGCTTTCAGAACTGTAGTGAAGTTTCAGGAACAGGAAATGTAAGTAAATTAATAGGAATTGATGTCGGTACTTGACGGTTAGAGCTGAGTTTCGGAAAGTATGGTCGACTAGTTTTTTGATTTTAGGTTAGGAATGGTTATGGGTCACGAATGTTATGCTACAACTACAATGCTAAGTTAGTCAAATTCATTAAAACTACGTTTTTTTATGGGATACGCCGGTAAACAGGCAGACGGATCACCTGATAGTAAGTAATCCGCGTCGCCCATGGGCACCTGAAACACCAGAGGCGTTACAAGTGCGTTACCGGCCTTTTGGGGATTAGGAATTTGAGGATTGTGGGGGATTCGGGGATTGGGGAGACTGAGGAAGGGGTAATTGGGTCTCCGGTAACCTCACTCACACGAAGAAACACAACGCAAGCGTTGTTTCACGTCTGTTTTCTGTGAGGCCGTGGTATCACTCCAGTCGAGCCGGCCCATTCGTGCCGAAGCATGGCTCTGCCACACTTGATAAAACGTGTCCAACTTTATATAAAAAGTACTTAGGTGTTAGGTACTGAAATTTTTTAAGGGGGGAAATCACCGAATGACTCCTCCCGCCTAGGTGAGGGGGGAGGGAGTGTCAGACTCTTACTGACTAATAACCACCCCGTTCCTTCTCCTGCACTTCGAGCCGGAGCCCCGGTAACCCGTTAGGTTCTCCGCGACTCCGAATCAGCATCAGCCCTATTGGGCCCTATCCGTGGTTAGGTACTATAATAATGCCTTAATTTTGCATTGAGCCTGGAAAGAATGACCTTTAACATTCTATAATAGATAGGGTAGTTTCCTAAATTTTATTTTAATGCCCGTTTGGTAGATTAATTTAAAACATTAGATATGTATGTTTTCTTTTCTCTCAAAATTAAATACTTTCGACGATATATTAATTTAAAATATCGTGTGACGACTTATAAACTTAACGCAATTTTAGCTTAGTATTGTAACTTTACACGAGGAAGTAAAAAAATACGTACCTAATATTTTTTCATTATTTAACTGACGGACTAATTAGATTTTTAATTTTCATACGCTGGCAACTACCCTATGTGCGCAACATTTGCTTTATCTAACAGACATCATCCCATACGTGTTTGTAACTGAATAAAGGTAATACAAACATACCAGATAGTCAGCTACCGTTATCCTGTGGTAGATAACATCTCACAAAAGCTCAATGAAACATAACCCCACTTCTACACAATCGGGCAACGAACAGACAGACAGATGCACACTTCTGACAAAAGCCGAGCATTTGTAATAACTATTAATACGTTTAATTTTACAAGCATAATGGCGTTTTGTTCGCGCCTTGATCGACAGATCTGATAATTTGAATATGGAAAGGCATTCGGGCAGAATGAGCGCGATGCCTTTGCGTACGATTGCGTGTGTTTTTTTTTTGGGAATGTTTGTTCATTTAGGCGGGAGTTGAAGTGATGCGTGTAAAATGTGTGAGGTATAAAGTTGCCATTTTTGATCGCCTTTAGAATATTCTTGCGAATATTATAAATGCGAAAATGTTTGTGTGTATTGTTTACTTTCACGTGGCATTAGAGTGTTTTGATGGTATGATTTTATGTTTGGAGATAGTTAAGAGTAGTGATAAACGGCAAAGTGTCACCGATTCGTGGTAAATATCCCACTCACACGTATGAAGCGCTTCGCATCAAGCTTTCTTGTGCGTACTGCTAAGGAGAGAAATTCTTTGCCAGAGTCTGTATTTCCTGAAGGGTACCTGGTTGTCTTCAAGGACCGAGTGTTATGGGACGACGTGCGCCACCGTAGACCGCATCATCGCTTACTACCAGGGGAGATAGTGGTCAAACGTTCGGCCCATCAAACATATTATATACAAAAAAAACCGCTATTGTTTTTCGTAAGACAATGCGGGCGAAGCAGTTTTGCTCTGAATATGGGACGTCCGTAAAACATATTTATTAATCATATTACGGCGATTTTTTCACTTAATATGTACCTACTTATCATGTACCTACTACGTAATGCGGAAGGTCTTCATTAAGCGGGTACGACTGGAAAATTATCTGTACTTTTCCTTTTTGAAGATAAATTAATTTGATTATATATATATGTGTATTAATAACT
Source organism: Spodoptera littoralis (assembly GCA_902850265.1). NCBI lineage: Eukaryota > Metazoa > Arthropoda > Insecta > Lepidoptera > Noctuidae > Spodoptera > Spodoptera littoralis. The sequence goes on along the minus strand of LR824553.2, from coordinate 3,522,802 downwards.
GATGATGTTTATATACTTAATATACTTTTTTATGTGCAGTTCTTGTATACTCAGATTTATATGAATATACACTTTTTTTAAACTGTCAAACACCAAGCGGTCACCGGTGACCGCAACCTATTGTTCTTTAATTGTGTCTATAAATACGGTACTCGACGAGTTAAAGGTGGAAAATCATCGAATGGCTTCTCCCGGCTGGGTGAGGCGGGAGGGAGTGTCAGACTCTTACTGACTAAAACAACCCCGTTCCTTCTCCTGCACGTCGAGCCGGAGCCCCGGTAACCCATTAGGTTCTCCGCGACATGAATATACACTAGGTTTATAATAACTTGTAGTGAGATTTTAATCAGAATTTGGACACATTTTGTATGTAGCTTATTAACTAGCAAAGTGACCAACAGATAAACCAGCCGTTAATGTTTTTGTATACAATATCTACCGTATATCGTGTGTGTAAATAACTAACATAACATCACATCTTTTATCCCCGAAGGGATAGGCAGAGGTGCACATTACGCCACTGTTCTTCAATGTAACACCCACTTTTTCACTATTTATGTTATGAGTCCCATGTAATAGGGGGTGAACCTATTGCCATATACCGGGCACAATTCCAGAGTCCGTGCTACTATTGAATTTTTTTTTAAAACCCAGTAATACTTTGCTCGGCAGTCGAGCACTCGGCCAAGGAGGCAGTCGTGAGTCGTAAATACTAAATAACTATTCTATTCTACTAATAATATATACAGATAGGCTATTTTTATTCCATGGAGACCGTGGGCGAAGCACCTGGCAGAGGCTAGTCTTATACAATTTTAAAAAGCGGAAGAGTTTGTTTTTTTGTTTGTTTGTTTGTTTGAACGCGCTAATCTCCGCAACTACAAGTCTGATTTGAATAATTCTTTTTGTGTTGGATAGCACATTTATCGAGGATGGCTATAGGCTATAAAACATCACGCTACGACCAATAGGAGCTGAGCAGAGCGTGTAAAACCGCGCGGAAGTGGTAGTAATAAACAAATACTTAATAAATCAATGTATACTCCTTACACTTTCTCTTTAAAGATAATGGTCTTCATCTTGGTTACAAATCACTATAGTCGTAAGAACTAAAGCATGCGTGTCTTTTGTTTTTCATTAGCAGCATTAGCTTGGCTGAATACGTGAGACTATGGCGATGCGCAAGGGCAAGTAAGCGCGTGCGTCGCCCGTTCACGGATGTGTTTGTACTTACGTGCTTGAGTTATATGCGAAAGTTTTTAATGAACTTAGTAATATGCATTTTGTTGCGCAAAGGGGTAGACGTTCGTTAGATGAAACAGAAATATTTGGGTGATTTTAGTCCCACGGAAAGATGTGGGAGTGATTGAGAGAAGCCTTGTGCCCAGCTTTATGCTGAGTTGGTGACCCGTTCGGATTGGACATGTCCGCCAACACCGCGCACCTGAATTATTGGCTTGTTTTAGTTTTATAATTTAACTTTTAATTTTTCTGTTTTTATACTTTTTTATATTTATATGTCTTTTCTGGCGTGCATGTCTTATGCCGAATAAACTTATTTCATTTCATTTCTATGTTCAGCAGTGGATATCCTGTAGCTAATATGATGATGGAAGGGGACGAGCCTATGACCATACAACAGATACAAAACCAAACTCCAACTTTTAAATGTTACAAAATTATGTTTTGGCTGTACCAGAGGCATTAGTACAAGTTTGTTTCACGTTCAAAGTAATCGAAACGAGTACGTGTTCGGCGCTCTGATTGGCTGGCTTCAATGAACTAACCAATCGGAGAGCTGAAGGCAGTCTCGTTTCGATTACTTTAGACGAAAAAGAAACTCGTACTCAGCAGCCACGATCAATGGAGACAGTCACTTCAACAAAGTCAGTAACAAAATCGAGTGCGAAATTGGTCCTTTGGTACGCGGTATAAATGCTAGAAATTGAGAATAATATAAATCTTTCCCTTGATGTCAGCGTAGGAAGTTATTATAAAAGGTCGATGTATGAATGGAATTGATTTGTCCTTGCCTGAAGGTATGTTCTCAGTCATTTTCAGAGCATCGTTGAAGTAGAATAGATTTGGTGTAACAGGGTATAAAAAGTGTTTTTAACTGACTTCAAAAAGGAGGTTCTCAATTTGACCAGTAGGTGTGTGTGTGTGTGTATCTCGCGATTAACTGAACCGATTTTGATGCGGTTTTTAGAAAAGTGCTTGTTACACTTAGGAAAAGGTTTTTATGATTGAGATGTATAATAATTAACCGACTTCAAAAAAATACAGGGGTGAAGCCGATTTTTTTAAACGTAGTTTATAAAAGAATCATAAAAACCATTACTTATGCAAAAAGAAGAACACTTAGTTTAGACTTTAGTCTGTTTCAACACTTATGTCTTATGTGTAGTATCATTAAGTTCTAATTTGTGGTCCTATGTCACATTCAATGTTTATGTATGTCACAAGAAAATTTTTAAAAGTTTGGTCCAGAATTAGATGCATAGATAACGGACGTTTTCTTCGAAAGTAAAATAAAAAAGCCTTATATGTCTTACAAATTTACGAAGAATAAAAAACAAATTGGTTTTACTTAATAATATTATTCATTTAATTTACATGGTTCTTAGTTTGTACATTAGTCAGCACTTGTAGTAAAAACTCCTCGCTTTACTCAAATTTAGTGCTTTCCATTAGGAAGGCTTTCCAATACTTTCGAAGGGGCATTAGTCCCTTCCACAGTCAGTATTAAAATTAAAAAAATGTAATCGAAAGTATAAGGGACTTTAGTTTCGAAGATATCTACTACTACTATCCCAGTTGGTCTCATAATAACACAAAAAAGGCGCATGTTATATTGCAAAAATTGTAAGCTTTAAGAGCGTCAAGTTATAGCGTGCTATTTACCTTTTTATTACAAATCAATAAAGTAAATATGAAAAGCATTGGAGAAAAAGTTTATGTGTAAAAACATAGTTTTTTTACCATATTAGAACGAATCCATTTCATTTACCAAGGACCAAGTTGTGGAGAACAAGTCAATTCAACTGCCCGGTTGGTGCGGTGGCTGGGCAAGTGGCTGCTGCGTAACGTGTCGCGGGTTCGATTCCCGCACAGAACAACTCTTTGTGTGATCCACAGATTATTGTTCCGGGTCTGGGAGTCACGTGTATGTCAACTTGTATGTTTGTTAACGCACCCATGACACAGGAGAAAATCCTAGTGTGGGGCAACATTTAAAAAAGAACTTACCAAAATTATTCTTGCTGAATAGCTTCTCTGGCGTGGCATCAGTTTTCTGGTGGATTGGACTGCTGATGTAGTCTGCTACTCCGTCCTTCTTTATCTCAGGGTATTTTGTGAAGTAATGCTGCGCTTGGGTTTGGCCTAATTGTTCTGTAACAAGGAGATTTTAGTATTAATAACATAACATCACGTATTTTATCCCTGAAGGGATAGGCAGAGGTGTACATTATGTCACTGTACAATGTAACACCCACTTTTCTCTATTTATGTTATGAGTCCCATGTAATAGGGGGTGAGCCTATTGCCATGTACCGGGCAAAATTCCAGATTCCGTGCTACTACTGAGATTTTTTTAAAAACCCAGTAATACTTTGCCCTACCCGGGAATCGAACCCGAGACCCCTTGCCCGGCAGTCGCACTTACGGCCACTCGGCCAACGAGACAGTCTTTAGTATTAATGGTTAGAGAAATCAGAGTTTCTACATTGGTATAGTGTTTCAGGGTTCCTTTAGACATCCTTTGGAGATGAAGTGGTTGAATGAATTCTGTGTTGTTATGCTATTTATAGAATTAAATTGTCAAACACCGCGAGGACACCGGTGACCGCAACCTATTGTTGTTTAATTGTGTCTATAATGATAGTACTCAAAGGGTTAAAGTGATGGCAATCCTATATCTAAGGTGAAGTTTCAGCATGTCTACTAAATTACTCTTTGAAAAGATTTGCGATATGAGCACTGTGATGCGTAATGCAGTTTTCATCAACTATGTTAAGACATTTTAATCTTGAATTAAATTCAAACATATGTATGTAACAAAGTTGTTTCACATTCAGTATCAAGGAAAGTGTTTATTAGTATAGTTACTGATACCAATTACAATCTTTTCCTCAGCAAGAGACGTGTCATTCATAATTTTATTAGAGATGTTGGATGGACCAAGTATTTTAAGACCCCAATTAACATCGTGCCGTAGCTTTATCCCTAAAGTATTTTAACTTCGTGTTTCCTCCCAAATCAAATAAAATTCGGAGAAAGCCCCTAAAATTCCGTTGACGGAAATGTACCCCTGAAAAATCTGTAAAGCGAAAAGGGATAAGGGTCTTCAACAGCCTTCCGAAAAAGTCGTATGCGAATTAAAGCTAAAAATTTCATATTTCCTAAAACATCGGACGGAAACCACTAAACACCCCACCCCTGGCGTGTCAACACAAAGAACTGTAAAATCCGTGCAATTTGTACCCTCTGCCGCTGGCGTGTACCGTATATACTTATCGATTTATCGCAAACACGGCTCGTGTTTTAAAAAGTCAAGTAGCACGTCACCAAGCTGATGTAAGGTCTCGCTCCATGTGGCACGGTTCAATTTCTGTTGATCCCAAATCGGTATATACGATCTGCCGGTTCGGCGGCGGTGTGTAAAAATGCCGTCTTGTCGTAGGCACGCCGCCCCTCCCTCGGCGACATTTTTACAAGAGGGGGGAGGGGGCCACCCGCGGACGCTCCCGTCATTTCGTTGTCATCCAGGGCTCCTTTTTGCGCGATCACGGTGCGAGCCTCCGCCGCGACAATACTGTTCACAATTTTTATTCTTTTCGAAAAGAAAATACGAAAAAAAATATAGGCCCGTAGAGAAAATGACGAACAATGCCGCCCTTCGGCGAGATTACCGCCATCAGAAAATGAATGCTTTGTTACATCCGTCCAACGGGATGTTTTCAGTTGTTACTTGTTACATTAGACTTGTCATTTCCATTAGGGTCTGACTAGGCATGAAAAGTTGCCGAACACAACGGTCGGCTACGTCGTTTCAATTTCGGAAAGTGCGTCGTGGTCCTTTTTTGCTGGCATTACAAAGATATTTTAACGAAACATTTGGAAAAATAGCTATTTCATTTGTCGAGGCAATCTTTTATTACATTCTTACCGTTTTATGGTAATGACAATGTTTAGAAATGTTTCTAAGAGCGTTGAATCTATCCGCTCATAAATTGGAAGTAGGATAATTTCAGTTTGAGGAAATGGTAGCAAAATATTGTGGAATAAAGAAAATATAGAGCTATTTCAGAACATGCTTTACTTTGTACATTCGTCCCAAAAAGTAAACTGAACCTTAAACAAAGCTGCCTAGCTAAAGGACCTGTATACATATTTCTAGGAAGCGACAGTTTATTCCACTTTATGATCCATCCACTTTTACCTTTCTATATATTTTGAGAACACGGAAACAAATAATCGTAAACTTTTTACGATAAGTCACATAAATGACGAATGACTTGATGTTACAATAAACATACACGACCATAAATGACTATAAACCTGCTACTGTCGAAAATAAGCATCCCATAAATCATTGGAAATTACACGAAGTTACATTTGCCAATCGGAAGACAATGAAACTTCCGTCTTTGCGATTAGTTGGTAAAAAATTACAAAGGTTTTTTACTCAACCCAACAAGAAAATAATTGAAATCAAGAACAAGAATTACAGTGACTGACTTACACTTAAACAGAGCTGTTTTGTTGTGAGTTTTAGTGTATATTTTGAGTGAAAACAGCCATAATATTACTTTTTCTAACACACAATCCTACTACGATTTTTGTTTTGTGTATTTTGAAACACAAAAAGCAGAAAATTCAGTCGAATTTTAGGCCGCCGTGACTCTGTTAACATTTTAATGGGAACAAAATTTTTCTATCAAAGTTTTTACTGCTGTGGGCTAAAGGACCAATCCCACGTGTTGGTTCAAATCGTGGACCATTCGGAGATATTTCCTTTCCATTTTTTTACGCCGTTCTTGTTATGGTTAGAACTTTGATAGATGTGATTTTAATGCTAAATCCTGTATTATAAAATGTACCGAAATATAGTTTTCCACAGATCGGAACTCGGAAAGCGTTGATTCGTAATTTTGCCATAAAGTCTTCCGTTGGATAGAAATACATTTAATTTTATCAGCGCCCTAATCCCTGTGTTTGAATGTTGTGCTAAGAACTATAAAAGTACGAGCATACGTGACTGATATACTGGTTCTTCTTTAAAATCAAATTACTAAATCCGGGACAAGTTTAATCATTATGTTTTTCGGCTTACTCAGGTATTGTTTGGCGAAATGCTACTCATGAATATGCCTCTAGAATGCCCTGAAAAACATTAAAAATAATTTAGTATATTCTGGACAAGTAATTAAACATATTAACGTTACTCTCAAATACAACCACAATAATTACAAACCTATCCTCAATACTTAACGAACACACAATCATCTTCAGTACCATTAATACGATTCCAAAACGCCGCTCAAAGGACCAAAAAGGACCATCAGTTTAAATAACTGGTGATATGATTGGCGGCGATGGGCGGTTAAGACAAGGCTTTGTCGTAATGCCGATTTGTGTGAGGATCGCATTACCCCGCGGCTACCTAGCACGCTTTCAATTTTAAGAAAAGACTTTAACCCTACACTCGTCTTTGAGGTCGCCGCTGTTTTAAGCTGTTTTTCTTTACTTGTGTTTGGTTTCGTATTGGTTTTATTTGCTTAGATAATGTAATGGTTATCGATGTGATATTTGCAAGGTACATAACAACAATCACTATGTTTTTATAATAACTATCGTGAGACATATGGAATTAACTAAAAACGATGAATTACTCACGTAAATATACTGTGAAAAGCTTTACTAGTTTTGAATTACAGAGGGACTCTTCCTTATGAGCAGCGTGCGCGGTCGCTACCGATGACGCGTAGCCTACTCTGCTAGCTGGCTAATGAGGAAGAGCCCCTTTGTAACTCGAAACTAGTACCTAGAGCTTTTTTCAGTATCACGCGAGAACCTAGTCATTATAGTAACCAATCATTATTGCAAAAATACTGCTATGCTTCCTTTACAACATATTAGTGCAAATATGTACATACAACTTGCAAAAATATCTCTTAAAACTTATGCACAAAATAGTTTTAGATGGTCCTAATTGTATGATAACCAAATATCCACTAAACTACTTGTTAAAGGTTATCGATATATCTAAATAAAGGCCTATTGAGCTATTAAGTATCAGCTTCTGTTACTGTTATATTAGTATCTAGTGTTGCCTTTATGAATTCAGCTATTGAACTAGAGCTTATATCGCCTGTTATATTTGATAGTATGATCATAAATCAGTTCATTTAAATCTAGTTTCAAGTCCATGACTCTTAAGTTTCAAAATCAATCGACTAGAGATTGAAGGACCACGTTTTACGAATTTGTTCTCTTTGGGTGTAAAAAGTTTTGCTAAAGTAAACTTTGTCGGTAAGTAAATATAATTTGAGACACGTTTACCCCAAATTCAACCTTAATCAGTACAAATTAAAAGTCAATATGAACCCTATAGAGTTGATCATAAAAATAAAAGTGACGCACGCTTATAGCTCACAACATTTAAAAATGCGTGTACATTTCATCGATTTGTAGTAGAAACCTCTTTAAAACCCCATAAAATATTTCAACCGATTTTTATTTGATTTTTTAAGAGGCAAGTTTCCGTGCTAGCTACACGTTATCGAAAACCGATCGTATCCGTTATTTTCGTGTCGAGCGTGATACAACCCTTTATCTAGATCGGGGTAGCTAGTGACGTCGCCGGTAAGCGCTGCTCTGTATTTCATTACCACAAAAATTATTCAATATTCAATTATTCATCGCCCGTTGGAAGAATCGCTGATTAAAAATTCGTTTCGAGCTTTTGTACGATTTTCTGTTGTTTGGGCCCGGTCAATTTTATGTTATTTTATTTTATCGCTGTTTGCATAAGTAATTTTAACACTTGTTTTAGCTTTCAGCAAGCTAAGATTTTCAGTTTTTATTCATCACACGATCCATAATTTGCGACAATTTTCGTCCGTTATAAGTCTAGAACCTAAGTACAGCGGGCGTGAAGAATTTTGTGACAGAGCAAACAGAGGAAAGATTAACTCAGTATTTTCTAATGATAGATAATGACTCCGACAGCTCACGTTTAACAGATGGGAACAAATTATCTAGAATCAAAATTCTAGAGATTAAGAGATTAAGACCATAGTCATGAGCATAATACAGCGGATACTAATATTAGAATCGGAAAATTCCATAATTATTTAAATTCAAATTGGTCCTTTGAGCCACAAATCTTAAAAATCATTTAGGTGTTATACAAGTTCATATTGTTTCTACCTTGATTGTAAGAGTACTGAAAACTATACGCTACTCCAAAGTTTTAAAGTTTCTTCTTAACCAATTAACCAGAACTTAACAAATATTATTACCAATCTCTTTTCAAGAAACTTTCACTCTCCGTGTCTTTTGTCTTATTGTTGGAAACGTACAATGTTAATATTAAACAAACATTATTTATTATTCCTGTCTTTACTTCAAATAGTAAGTCTTCACGAACAAGTTTTTCTTATGAGGTAGTTGAATAGGTTTGTTTGTGCAAACAGTAATTTTGTTTCGTCTATATGAATAAATATGGCGTACTAACAAATATGGCCTTATTGTCGTGTATATTTACGTCGAAATATAGCAAAAGGTATTCGTACATATCATTCGATTTTTATTTAGATTTAATAATCAGTTCCACGAAGTTATTGGCAGTGACGCAATCTGTGCTGATTGCAAAGCATTTAATCGGTTGACATTTATAATTTCCGCAAAATGTCCGGGTAGATCTTTGATCATAGTAACAATAAACCACAACAACGGCTTATCCGAAGCTGTCTACCGTCCAATACACTTCAACGTCATACTCTAAGGGAATTGATAACCAGTAATTTTGGAACAATAATCCAGTACGAACAAAAGGCCACGTCTCGCCCAAAACGTAACACAGTACAAAGGTAAGGAAATCGCCGGTTTCAGTAGCGTGCTACACAAAAGGAATAATATTAGACGACCACAATGGAGCTTTGATGGCAGGGAGCCGAGTAAAAAACGGATGTGTCAATAATTAACTGTGTGATTCGACGTATTCGCCGGCGGCCATCGATTCAGTGATTTACCCAGCCGGTTTATTAAAAAAAATATAACGTACGCACATTGTGAACGCACAAAGGGGCGAAACTTTCGCTTCGAGCCAAAACGGTGGTATGTTTTTGTTGGGGTGAAAAATATTACACCCTCGGGCGTGTATGTGACGGGCGGGCGCACATAGCGTGGTACATAAAGGGCGGGTTGACAACCCTAATGGGAATCTGAATTGGCCATTAGTATTAACATTTGATTAGCATCGCAAATTGAGACGGCAGTGTTCAAAGGAACAGTGCATATGGCAGCTTGTTTAGTTGTTTTGTTATTGTTGACATCTTTTTGTTTGACATAATTAACATTATTAACTAGTTTTTCTAGTAGCATTTGTAGTTAAATGGAAACAACGTAATGCTATGATAAACGACGCATTTTGATTTAACTCAACTGAATTTGATTATTGTATTAAAAAGAAACCATTTCTAGATTAAATTTCTTGGACACTCAATTAAGAGCGATAGCAGCGTTCAAAACTCGATACACCGTAAAATACACGCTCAACATAAAATCTCTAATATAACAAGAACCGCAAAATAATCGCGAAATAAATCCATAGCAGAGGGTACAAGTATAACGCACAATTCGCGACAACCCCCGAGAGAATCAGGAAATTCATCTCGCTAATCCATCGTCCGTAGTGAATAGTAAAAGTGATAGGTCTATTCATTGGGAGGAGGGAGGGAGGACGGAGGGAGAGGAACGCGCTAAAATTTAATAAAGCTGCCTCGTCATAGCCAGACCCACGATTAATTACGCACAAGCGGCTAGTAATGATACCTACGTGGAGGGCTCTCGTGTCATCTATTATTCATGAACGATCCGTATAATTTTGTTTATGATTTTGATTTGTTTTGATGTAAAACGTGTTTGGTGCTTGGTATGTTTCCAGTTTAAGTTTACTGTCCATTGATTCGGGATTAATGTTTCATTTTCAGTTATTGAGCAGTTCATTGAATGTAGTTATCGAGTGAACATCCTCTGTTTCAGTGGTCTTCTTTTTTTATTTTATTTCTTTCCATGTTAAATTCTCATATTAACATTACTTAAATAATTATAAATAAAATAAAGAATACATAATTATGGCAAGGCATTTAATAATTATGAAAATGTGACAGTATTACGTAATACCTGTCATAGATGACAAAGACAGCGTGTATTTGACACATAAATGTCAAAATTCAAACGTCAATCGCCACAGATTATTATTATAATTACAGATAATAAATAGTAAAATAATGAATATAGCCGTGACATTGATATTGAAAGCTTTTAAATCGCGTGAGGTCTCGTAATGTAATGCAAAACCGTAATAACTTAAAATGGAATCGAATTCACGATAGAAGTTGTTTCTTAAATCTATTTTGATTTTAGCGATTGCTGTAAAACTTAGTTTTTCAGTTGTTACAGAATTCAATTAAAATATACTACCTATTATACTTTTTTTATTAGTAGATAAATTCGTAAAAATCTCAATAGTCTCACTCCCTATTACATGGGACTCATAACATAAATAGTGAAAAGTGGTTGTTACATTGTACAGTGGCACTAAGTGCCATAATGTGCACCTCTGCCTACCCCTTTGGGGATAAAAAGGCGTGATGTTATGTTATATATCGTTTTGGTCCTTTTATCCGCGTAATATTTTTATTCTTATTTTTGCCTTGTATCTGAAATTTCTAGATCGTAGGTATTGTAAATACAGTATGAAAGGACAAAGTTACAAGCAAAAAAAACATGAAAGCGAGAGATAGCAAAGGGTGGCCATTTTCAAACGCATTTATCCCAGGAAATGCTAACATAAGCAAAGATATTAAAAACCCTAACACGTGCATATGTGAAACCAGAGTCAGAAGTATTATAACGATAAAACTAAAAGAAAACTGTGTTGTGCCCGCGACTTTGTCTGTGGGGAATAGTAACTTTAGATATTACTTACAGACTCTTACTAGAAGTTAGGTGATAGCATGATAGCACGTAGCCCATATATTAACCCGACCTGTAAACTCATGCAAAATCTGAAGCAAATCTATCCAGTACTTTTTGAGTTTAGCTCGAACGAACATACAGACAAACAGACGAAAATTCTAAAAATATATATTTTTAGCTTCAATATCGATTCGTAGATCGCTCTAAGAATATACAAAGGTCAACGGCTAATTAAAATGTTCAGTTTTGACTTTTGTAAAACATTTTTCCACAACGTGAAACCTTTGAACCGCTAGAATATTTTTTCTATTTTATATTACTCAAGTATTAAGCTACAGAATCCGATTGCGATGATAGCGTAACAAGACGATAATGACTGCGTCCCCCAGCACAACATCCGATAATAATTACTGTTACTATGGTCACCGGTTCATTATCTGCCATAAATAGGTATCTTGCTGCTAATATTTTATTACTGGCTTAACTGACAAACCGGCCGATTCAGGAGTTATTGACTGACTTAGAAGTCATTAAAAGAAGCATGCTATTTGAATAGGAACCTAACGGGAGATTACAGAAATTGGTCCAGCCAGTCTGGAGTTAAAGAAATATAATAGAAACATGGTGTACGTATGGAAAATAGATCCATTGATTGCCCCAGATCTGACTCAATGTGACCGGCTATGTGAATGTTGATAGGTTGATGTTATACGTTCATCGAATCGCATTTTAAGTTATTGAACTTAAAACGCTAAAAAGGATTTCTAATAGGTACATGGCTAAATAGAGATTCAACTGATGCGTCTCACATAAAACACCGACGAATGAAATACGTAAACATTACACCAAAGACGCGAACGGTACTCGAAGCAAACTCGACATAATATATGAGTTTACAAAAATAAAATATAAAGGAACAAAACACTTCACTTGTAAAATGCAGTATTAGACGCATGTATGTACGTCAAGTTTTTTTTAAGAGGAAACTCGAGTGGTAAGGCTGCGTGCACACGGTATGTTCGACATAACGACATGTATAATACATACTGGTATTCTCGACATAACGACATCTTTTGTCAAGTTGTACGGTGAAAAGTGGCTCGCTCGACGCTCGGTAATCCGCAGCTCCGCGCTAGGTTGAGTGATTCACGTCGCTCGCTCATTCAGGACCCTTCAACTTAGCTGCAGGACTTAGTACAAGAATTACGCGTGCCTTATTTACTAGGGTTGGAGTTTATGTAATGTTTTGTTTTGTTTTTGTTTGATTTAGGTAGTAGGCATGTAGTTGTAAGATAAAGTAGGTGGCGGCGATAAAGGTTAAAGAGAATATTGTGTTGGGTTTCATGTCATTTGAAATCTACTAAAAAGTATCTATGTCTTTTAAAGAAGATCTTTATAATTCATGTTTTTGCTTTGAATAAAAATTACCTATTATCCATCGATTTTTAATTTTTCAATCTTTTAATAAACTAAGTAAAAATCGCCATTCGTTACTCGCCGACGCACGTCCGATTATTGCCCCAAAACTTTCTTTTTTAATAAATACCAAACAAACAACAGCCTACACTATAAAATATTTCCCAACACACCTCACATTTACCTTCATTATTTTCTACAGGCAACTCTAAACCCAAGACCTCACCGCATCGTCGGCGTATCGTCCCCGTAATTGGCGCTCAAGTGGCAATTAGCGTGCTCGACTCTGTCGCTCGCCGTTCTGCACCAGGCCTTACTTCCCTTGTTATTCACAAACTAGTGTTTCAAATAAAACTATACCTTTAAAATTTTTCCTTAGTACTTCAGCAGTGTCCGATTTTAGGGGATTTTATTACCCGTTTAATTGGCGCCTAGATTGAAGATGGTTTTTGGCGGTTTGCTTAATTTAATTTGAGATGTTTTTTTGGCGATGGTGAAAGAGAATGGTTCTCGTTATTTTGAGCGAAGAGCAAAATAGGTTTGAAAAACAAATGATGTTAATAAACCAATTGATGTTAAACGAGCTCTTAGGGATTGTAATTCTAGTAGACAGTTTGTTATCTGTACCATGTTAGCACATTAGCAGATGTGCCTTAATGTGAATTAAATGATATTCAGTTTAAAAAAGGAAATTATACCTATAGAACTAAGGGAATACTTCCTCAATGAATGACGTAAAATGAAAATATGTACTTCAAAATAAATTTTTGTTTGCACGGGGCAAATCATATACCTATTTAAGCAAAATTGTAGCGCATACATACCGAACCTATTTTTAACAACTACAAACCATTTATTACAGAGAATTCCTATTAGATAACCTAATTAGGTCAACCTACCATACAAGCAGAAAAAGACGAGAGAATGGTTAAACATGCCAAAGCAAAAAATAGCCTAAATCGAGAATAAAATACGTTCCTATTTCGTAACTTCGGCACGTAAAAGGGAGTACCTCTTGGTATAGTCGATATAAATAGCTGGTCGTAATAAGAGGGATTATGGACGGTTAGGGGAAGCTTATTTGGTACCTTACGTGGGTGGCTGATTTCCGTACTTATTGTGCTGAAGCTACTGAAACTATGTGATGTAAAGTAGGAGGAGTTAATTACTGTTGTGTGAGTAGGTCTCGGGTTCGATTTGCGGGTTGGACAAAGTATTACCGAGTTTCAAAAATCGGTATAAGGCTAAAGGCTCACCCCCTATTACATGGAACTCATAACATAAATAGTGAAAAGTGGGTGTTACTTCTGTGTGCACCTCTGCCTACCTCTTCGGGGATAAAAGGCGTGATGTTATGTGAGTAGGTGATATTTTTAGTAGGATCTTAATATCCATTTCTCAAATCTATAAAGGAGAACTGCAGCGCCGCTTTAGTAAAATCTTTAATTACCATTATCTTGGTTATATCAGGGATCGGAGAAAAAGGATATTCAAAACTGCTTTTAGATGTGGGCAAAAAGACTAAGTTCGAAAATCAATTATAAGTTCAAAAATGCTAGACAACAGAACGTTAACATTACAAACCTTAGGACAAGGAGTATGTCTATGACATAGTTGTCTAGTAGAATACCAATATCACAGTAAAATTCATTAAAATGTTCAGCAAATTCGCATATAATAATATAGATCGCTAGGGAGTTTCCTAAATTATCTTGGGTCTAATCTACCTATATTATCTTGGCCACCCTTGGGTGTAAGTGTTTTCTACGCGTTTTCAAACAAGAATGTTCTAGAACTCAATGGTATTGCCCTGAGCGATTTTATGTTAATTTATAGTTTGCCTCTTCACTTACAATATAGACAATAACTACTGTTTAGTACTCAAATTGAACTTTTTTCAATTCTAAATTATAGGCATGTTATTGTTAAATTCATTGGTGAAGACTAAAGACACTGACCCGTGTAATACCTACAGTCTAAACTAGTTCAAGGGTCAGGGAATTCTGCTTATCTGTTTTAATAAATATTTATTATTATTCTTATAGTTTCCATTGTTCTATAGTGCTAGTATTTTTTTATGGCATAAGCCGGTAAACGAGCAGACGGATCACCTGATAGTAAGCAATCGGCGTCACCTATGGACACCTGGAACACCAGAGGCGTTACAAATGCGTTACCGGCCTTTTGGGGATTAGGAGTTTGAGGATTGTTGGAGATTGGGGAGAATGGGAAGGGGGGGGGTAATAAGGCTTCCTATAAGCTCAGTCACACGACGAAACACAACGCAAGCGTTGCTTCACGTCGGTGTTCTGTGAGGCCGAGGAATCACTCTGGTCGAGCCGGCCCATTCGTGCCGAAGCATATCTCACCTAAACTTAATTTTTTACATAAGGAAAACAAAAATACTTTAGTTGGTAAACAAATTACCTATCTACTTCTTGTATCGTCTCTTCTAATTAAGTATGTGTTGCGGAATTAATTAGCTTCTCGCCATCTCAGTCGTGGCTTCGCAAATTATCAAGGGTAGAAAAATGGGGGAGTTATACGCAGTCCATGTTACGTGTAGGCTTAATTCTTTTGTTTTTTGCCGTTTGAAAATGGAATTAGAAAGAGGAACTATAAGAATAATAACTATAAGAATTCTTTTCGATATTTAATTGAATGTGTTTTGTTTATTAATGTGTAAAGTCTGCTGTGCACATTGGCGGATGCGCGGAGTCTGAAAATGGATTTTGTAGGTAAGGATTTTGTAACAATAAAAATTTTATATGGATTTTGTAGGATGTAACAAATACTTTTTAGGTTTACGTGGGTATAATGATTTATCTTGTAGAGTAAAGGTGGAAATCAGTAAAGGCAGACATCAGTAAAGGTGAATATTATAGGTATCTAAGTGAATATGTGGCACGTCGGGCACCCACCTATTTTGATAGTAAAAAAGAGTTTTGAAAAGAGTTTAGAAAAAAGAGTTAATTTTGATAGTAAAAAGATAACGTTAAGTATATTTTTTTAAAAAACCTATAATTTTCAGAAGATTCATTATTTAAGTAAGTTTTTTGTCACAGATATCTGCTCAAATAAGTTCGAATGCCACAAAATACGCTAGTCTAAGGTGAACTCACTGTAGCTTCACCTATCTTAGCTAAAAGTAGAGCTACTTAGTTTACTTACTTAGTAGCTACGTCATTTTAGAGTCTAACCTTTACCCCCAACTCCTAAACTTTGGTTCGTTTTATCTTAGCATTGTTTTATTATACGACAAAATAAAAAAATACGTGTCTATTATTTTTTCATTACCCGCCTGACGGACTAATTAGATTTTTAATTTTCATAACCTGCCATCATCCCTATTGACACGAAAAATCATAAGGGACCTTTTATTCTTAATAAATAATACATACTCGTAAAATATAATAAATAGAAAATATAAATAATAATATTCCCTTGCCGCCATTTACTTGGTCCCTCAAACTATGAGATTTTGTCCGATCAGCAGCGTTTTAACTCTGGGTAATTTCAACCCCTCAAAGACGGAGGCATCAATAATTGAATTTTGCGAACAGGGGAGGATCACTTCGACCCTAAGCCCTCCATTAATTGCTGGAATTAATTCGTCCTCTCAATGTTAGGAGTGACTTACACTTGGGTAGAGAAACGCTGAGAAAACCTTATTTAAAACTATCGTTGGCAGATGAAACAGCATAATTGATGCTGCCAATGAATCAAATTATGCGAGTATTTTATTACTTATTTGAGTTACGCTGCCACGATATAATCATCTTTCTGTCATGACCAGAAGTTTGTTTTCCAGTTTTTATGCTGAAGCCAGAAACGCTACCAAAAGAAGTAAGGTGTCTATTTTGGTTTTTAAATGCGAATGAACTTTTTGCTAACATTTTTCTAAACATACCGATTTAATTATTTTATTTTAAACGTTTCACCTCTCTATGATTTTTCCCGGTTCGTGAGTGCGTTTAAAACCACATAATTTCAAACACACATCATACATTTAGATCAGGTGTAATCAATTGTCGATCATAACAAATAATAATTATTAAATATAATAAAGAATTCGGTGAGAAAATCGGAAGAAAACAGTATCCATTGCCAAACCAACCAAACAGCCAAGTTAAAACAGTTTCTCATCTTACTATGCGTTAGTCTTTACGAACGAGGGTGGCAGAGGGTCTAATCGCAATCGATACGAGCCCTGATGATGACTACAACCTCCCGACGCAAGTATTTCATTCTTTTCGAGAATTTCTCGTTATTGTGCGCTTGCACGATGGATTTTTTTTGGGACTTAGATATTGGAATACCTTTGTCTAGCACCGATACAAATAGTACCTGTGTGATTGGAATTCATATTGAGATTGGGAGCACGAGATTTCAAAAACAAACTTCAAATTGCAACTTTGGTTGGGAAAGATACTTTTAGTCCACATTAGGGTTTTGTTTCGCTTGTTTCATTTTAATCACAAAGTTTTAGAACATTTGTTTTCGTCCTTTACAAATGACAACAGCATTGTCAAAGTCGGATAGAGATTTGAGTATTCGCCTACTATATCATGCAAATTGAATAGGTACAGAAATAGAGAGGGTCTATGATATTCATAAGCAAACAGCCGGAAGGTTGAACTTGACTTCTTATGTATTGCCGATCATTAGATGGTTGTAGAATATAGACAATCACTTGGACATAAAAAGCTGCATTGAGAATTGGGATGATGACAGGGTATGCAAATTAAAAATCTAATTAGTCCGTAAGTTAGGTAATGAAAAAATATTATACCTCTACACGTATATTTTTATTTTGTTGTATAATAAACAATACTTAGATAAAACGAGTCAAAGTTTAGGAGTGGGGTTTAAAACGTCATTTCTACGTATAAAATGTACATAGAAGTGACGTCACGCGACATTTCAAATTAATATATGGTCGAAAGTATTCGTTTCTGTTAGAAAATAAAATATACGTGTCTAATGATTTAAAATAATCTAGACGGACACTGAAATAAAAATTAGGCATCTACCCTATTGTTTTATACCTAGAGAGTCAAACAAAAATTAGAGAAACAGTCAAAAATGTTGAATTGGTCAAACGTGTCGATAGTTTAAAACATTGAATATTTAATTCAAAATACGTTTGAAACCTCTTTCACCTCCATGAATATCACTTTCAGTATCGCATTGCATATCCATTTCACATACGAGCTATACCGTCGCACAGCGCGACAAGGGTGTCACCCACACCCTTGCCCAGCACATACACCCTTAGCCACAGCAACTTGCGTTTAGATCAAAGTTGACAAAGCATTTTGAACTTTAACTCGTTGACTTACAGGTCGGTTCAGTGTCCATGTTTCGTGGCACAGGACAGTGTTGTGTGGAGATTGTGTATATAGAGGGTGCGCCCCTTACTGTCGCCGAACAAACATGGCGGGTCTAACGAGGTTTTTGCGAGCGCTCGTGAGCGATTTCGCGCCTAATTTGGACGTTGTACTCCCAATGTACTTTATTTAGGCTTTATGGAGATGTATGACGAGCCCCGATCAAATCGTTTCGGTTTTTGCGGTTGTTTTTAATTGCTGTCGAACGTTTGTCATGTTTTGGTACATTTTGAAAATGGTAGAGGACTTGAAATGGCTATTGGGGAGTTTGAATACTAGACGCAAGTGTGTATTACAAGTGTCTATTTAAGAAAAATATTACTGAAATACTTATTAAAAGTTGACATAATTAGAAGAGAGACAATAAATTTTTGAGATGTAATAAATTGAGATGTATTATATTTTTACTACAAATGCACCCATAATTAGTATTTTTGGCTATTTTTTGGGGACACTAATGTGAAATGTTTTTAAACCATAGCATTTTTACTAATAGGAATTTGCAATATAGCAATGGTCTAACTACGTATCGAAGATTCGAAACACAGTTCATATCACAAATGTACAATAATAATTTTGTTATGAACTGACTGCCTCGTTGGCCGAGTTGTCGCAAATGCGACTGCCGGGCAAGAGGTCTCGGGTTCGATTCCCGGGTCGGGCAAAGTATTACTGGGTTAAAAAAAAATCTCAGTAGTCGCACGGAGCCTGGAATTGTGCCCGGTATATGGCAATAGGCTCACCCCCTATTACATGGGACTCATAACATAAATAGTGAAAAGTGGGTGTTACTTCTGTGTGCACCTCTGCCTATCCCTTCGGGGATAAAAGGTGTGATGTTATGTATGTTATGTTATGACTTATGAACAACTATTATCACCGTGCCACACTTTCTAAATCAGGATATTGAAGTATTCATAAGTAACTAAGTCTGCTTGACCACATTCCATCGGAAGCTCACAGAATGGTATAGTTATACGGCAGAGCTATAGTGGGTATAGGCTAGTTCCGGCGACGTCGTGTTAGCTTCCGGATAGATGTGGTTCGATAAACGATACTGAGAAAATGGTGATTGATCGGTTCGAATAACGTATTGGTTAGACTGTTTAGAATTAATATTTTCTTTATTAGGGTCTTGTTTTTAGATCTTTTTGACTGGATTGTGGTGTTGTTGTTCTCACACAATTGAACCAACCAATTATATTAATGTATTATAAACCTGATTAAAAAAGAGTAACCTATGGAGTTTTTTGCTCGTTTTTCTCCATAGGAATCTTGGAATGAGCAAATAGCTTCACTTTTAAATTTCTATTGCTGACGTTCAAAAGTGCCTTCCTGGTCTAATTGAAATAAATGATTTTGACTTTGACTTTGACTTTGAAAAGAGTAACCTATGGAGTTTCTTGCTCGTTTTTCTCCGTATAAATCTGTAGGTTCCTAGATAATAGATAAAAATGAAGCTAATTGCTCAGTCCAAGATATACCTTGGAATAAGCAAATAGCTTCACTTTTAAATGTTTGGTTGACGTTCAAAAGTGCCACTAATTGAAATAAATGATTTTGAATTTGACTTACATGTTATGTGAGTGAATTGGAGAGGAGAATAAGTTTAGTACATATAATAATATTTCTTGTGGGGTAAAGAAGTAAATCTTCGTTGTTTATATATTGAACTGTAATTTAAGTGTCAAAAACCGTGTTTTATTGTAATTAACCCAATTAACTAAAGAAATTAATGATGCAATTTTATTTTAAATTAAATTTCATCTTTGGCTCTATAGGATTGCATAACGGCATTAAAAAGGGGAATGGAGTTTCCTAATCGTTGTTCTCTATTTCCTTCAATACTTGAAAATAAGCAAACAGTTTCAGATCAGGAAAAATATTCTCAAGGTGTTCCTGATTGCCTTTTTTAATCTTGATTCAATATCTAAGTTTCTGAATGTTTGACAGCTAAATAAAAAATGATTTTGAGAGCATGCTGGACATTTAATGTCGATGATAAGTTATTCTATAGATATTTATGTGTGTAGTTTACCCTGTTCCTTCTCCTGCACGTCGAGCCGGAGCCCCGGTAACCCGTTAGGTTCTCCGCGACCAGAGAATGCCTTAAGGTATTAAGTCCTATAGTCACTGTGATTTTTTGTGAATAAGTTAAAAATAAGTGACAACCACAAACAGGCCATCTACGTACCCTACCAGGAAATATAGACTAAACTTTTTAATACCAAAAACGTAAGGAAGCAACTAAATGAAACGCAAAACGAAATTATCAACGAAACAATGAAAGCCTACATTATTCCCATGCTTCAAAGGTTCATATAGAGCGTCCGCCTACAAGGGTGGCTGGAACAGGGACAATATTGATGCCTTAGGCCATCTGACCCAACCGCAACCCCACCCTGGACAAATACCAGTAATGGCGAAACTAGTTACTACATGTTTGAGTGTAGAGAGACTCCGTATTTTAGAGGAAGGCTGTTGAATTTGAGTGAAGTAATAACTAAGTACATAAGTCATGTACTTATAGGAGTAGGAGATATTGATAGATAGATACTTATACACGAAGCTGTGTAGAAAAAGACAGTATGTTTGATGACTACATAACATAACATTACGCCTCTTGTCCCCGAAGCGGTAGGTAAGTACAGATTATGGCACAACCAGCGGGTAAAGGAAAACCTGTCCCCATATGGGGACGGCGGATCCAAATGGGTTAATGACACTGTACAATGTAACACCCACTTTTCACTATGTATTTATGTTGCGAGTCCCATGTAATAAGGGGCAAGCTTTTTGCCATATGCCGGGCACAATTCCAGACTCCGTGAGATTCTACCACTGAGATAATTTTTAAAAAACGCAGTAGTACTTTGCTCGACCCGGGAATCGAACCTGAGACCCCTTGCTTGGCAGTCGCACTTACGACGGCTCGGTTACTGAGACATTTGATGCCTAATAACAAAATAACAAAATAAAAGTGGTAGAAAGAAGCAGATGATTTAAACAAAACAGGAGCGTTGCATTAAAAAGAAAAATAGAACGCTTTATTATTTGTTTAAACTGTACTTACTTGACTATTTTGCTAGCAAAAATATTAATATGTCCTGTACAAGAAATACGTTAAAATACAATCATAATAACATTTAAAAATTTAACTGAAATCCTCGGATCAAGCGCAGACACATATAAATAGCAAAAGCAACGCTCAACCCGTCAGTGATTATAAGTTTTTATGCTCCCACGACCCATAACAATACAAACAGATAAGTTGTACCAACACAACAATAAAAAAACAGGAGCACCACCCGAATCCCGCGCAATTGTGCTCAAAGATTTTTAATAACAAAAAACAACTTATCAGACGGAAGATGCTGTTCATATTGTACCAATACAACTTGAACTTCTAAACAATACTAGTTCGGTTATTTCGGACACAGTTCATTAGTCGATGGAGGGTCTGTATAAACTGGTTGCTGGCACAAATAGGTTCGACAAAGAGGTTTGTTAAAAGAGCATTGGGTTCCGACAAAACGTTATTACATCTTATTTCAAGGATAAGGATATTTTCAATGGAGTTCTATTGTTGGCTTTGGCGCCTTTTCATTGGGTTATAGCCATAATTATTTGGTATACAAAGATTTTGTGTTCATTATGTTCTGGAGTAGGGTGCGTTGCAGCTGGATTTCGAATTTTAGACTGTGCATTTCAATTTTGTAAAATCTTATGAAGCTTTACTTTACGTCGTTACGTAGACATGAGACTAGCTTAGCTAAATCAAGTACATTTTGCAGAGGATTAAATCAATACTTTCAATAATTTATTTCGCCAAAAATATGATGTGGCTATTAAAACTGATCGTACACATGAACAAACGTTAAGAAATAAGCTACAAAAACACTTGCAAAGGACACAAAAGGGGAAAAAACCTCAAAAGCACTTGAAAAAGGAAAAAAAATCACCTCATTTATGGAACTGATACGTTCTAAACGCATTACCCAACAAAAACATAATATCGACAATGAAACGCATTGTTGCATCGTTCCAAACGATTAGCCCGCGGCGGTGACAATGCAACAAAATTAGATGAAAATGTCAAAATACTATCTGTGACAACAATCACAAATGCAGCATCAAAACAAACTACAGTTAAAGCAAACAAAACTAAACCTTACAATGAAGACATAGAGGTTATACAAGAAGCAGAAGAAAATTTGTCTTGCAACACAGCCATGATTGCCACAATAAGATTTATTTGAAGTAACACTAGAACTTGTGCGGATATCATTTGCGATTTTTTGTCGCACTGCGTTAAATCGTGCAGTCGCAGATAACAATGAATAAGCTATTGAACGAAAGAATTGTTGAGAAAGCAGGAAGACATTTTCGTTGTTTCGCAAGTCGAGCGTTAGAGACGAGTGGAGTCGCATACTTTATTATTTTAAGTTTAGGAAATATTAACGAATAGTAGAATCTCGTCTTTAATTAATTAGACTAGTATCCGACCATGAGTTTCAGTTTACGTGCAAATGAAAATACAACTGAAACTTCTAATAACCATCTGAGAAAAATGTCTATTTGAATACACAAACAAAGACATAGATTAACCTTTGAGAAGATTAGATTAGATTAATCATTCGTAAAAGAGTAACGATAGAGTTTTTTGCTCTGTATTCTTGTTACTGCTTCACTGACACACAGACGGACGGACAATCCAGATTTGACGTTTCAAAAGTGCGTAATTTAGAATTAATTAAATGAATGCTTTGACTTTGGTCTTAAATAGGATGCCAATAGATAAAACTATCTAAAGCACTTCAAGAAATATTTGTGCAAAAAGAACCGAAACTTGTACTACAAACAGCGAGTCTATTCCTTTGAACACAACAGCACAGTTGAAGGAGCGTCTTACCCACAAATAATTGGCCTACAACATCCACTTGCCTGCGGGGATTTTCGGATTAAACTTTATTACATCTGAAAAAAAAAACGACTAGTAGTCGTACTAGCGACGTACGTCTATTGTACGCGCGTCAGTCTATTGTGACAATTCACTATTTGTACTAAGAGGGCAATCCTTTTAATGCTGGAGACATTCGTGTTTGTATTCTGTTTATGTGTTATATCAACATGGCCGTCTCTTTGTATCATGTGCTCTGTTATTTCACTTACGCCGATTGTATTGCTTTTAGGAGATTCGTAGCTAGTGTTGTTATTGAGATTTTTGTTTGATTACGTCTCCTTTTTAGACGTTTGAGTATATTCTGTTCTTTAGTGTTTTGCTTATTAGAGTGCTCTGGGAGTTCTAACTACTGTTGTTATAAAGATGGTATAAAGGACCTTGTTTGATTTTTGGGCTTTCAATTCAAGGTTATTAAAGTACTTTAGGTGGGATTCGGGTTTATATTCTGCAAGTAAATGGTTAGGTAGCTTAATAATGTTAACGCTAACTTTAAGTGTTACTGTTATATTGCAATAGATCGTCTCCTTTTTTATACGTAGACTTCTTATGTCTTATATATGTGTTTATTTTCTCATAACATAACAACTTCTATGTAAGTAATTTCTTTAAGCAATAGGCAGAGATGTACCTATTTGCTGTACACCTATTTTTCTATTTTATACCATTATTTTCACTGCAAGCTTTATTTGACTCATCAAGAAGTGTTTCATTATGTACCCCACTCTCCAAAACCCAACATATACCTACAATACCAACTCTTTTTTCACATTTATAAAACAGCACATAACCTCCCCCTTGCCTACGACATGCATCACTCAACGTCATTGCAAGTCCTCTGTCCCCCTGAGAGTGACGCCGAGAGGAGGGAATCAATTTCCTGCTCTCACATCGAACACTTCACAACCACTTGCGTGTACACTACCCGCCGGTAAACATTGCACATCGACTTTTAGAAACAGACTTTTTTGTGTGATATTACAGCTATTGATTTGGACAAAACTATCATCATCATCATCATCATCAACAGACTATAAATGCCCACCGCTGAGTAAAGCCTCTTCTCGCACAGAGAAGGTTTGAGCATCAATCACCACGCTTGCTCAATGCGGGTTAGCGATTACAAACTTATAATTAGAAATTAAAAGCCTCACGATCTGTCAGTTTTCCTTCACCGTTTCTCAGTGGTGTCTAGATAATCTTAGAAAGTACATATAACTCGGAATAAGTCACATTTGTACTTGCCGTTGGTAGGTTCCGAACACGCACCTGTATGCATGAGAAGCGGGCATCTTAAACCTTCGGTCCACCATGAGCATTTAGGCAAAACTTTGTCGTTTTAATATTTTTAATGATCCGAGGATTGTACTCGACTAGTTTTAGAGGCTCAAGAGTGTCTTGCCGTTTTTTTTTTGATGTGACGTTTAACGTGTATTGCTTTAACGTGATCAATACGTTAGTGCGTTTAGACAAAGAAAACAAACCTACAAGAAAAGAGCGTATTCCTTTTTAAAAGGCCGGCAACGCACCTGTGACTTCTCTGGTGTTGCGGGTGTCCATGGGCGGCGCTGATTGCTTACCATCAGGTGATCCGTCTGCTCGTTTGCCTCCTATTCGATAAAAAAAAGACATCTGATTGGTTGCTTAAGTTGGAACAGGTCAATCAGAGCGCCGAACTTCATAAAGGTCTATCGCGTTAACAAACTTGCACTACGCACTTGATCAAGAGTATACGCGGCGATTGGCCGTTTGTTTTCGTATAACAAATAAAGTGCAAATGTTTTTTTTATGGGATAAGCCGGTAAACGAGCAGACGGATCACCTGATGGTAAGCCATCGACGTCGCCCATGGACAGCTGGAACATCAGATGCGTTATCAGCCTTTTGCTGGGGATTCTGGGATTGGGGAGATTAGGGAACGTGGGGGAGGGGAGTTAATTGGGCCTCCGAAAACCTCACTCACACGACGAAACACCGCAAGCGTCGGTTTTCTGTGAGGTCGTGGTATCACACCAGTCGAGCCGGCCCATTCGTGCCGAAGCATGGCTCTACCACACTTAAAACTATTGTGCACTATTTTATCGCCGGGTACTGTAATGAAATGCTGTGACGTATGACGAATGTAAGTAGGTACGGAGTCTATGTAAGTAGGTTTTTGGAAACGATTATTTATATTTATACTTATGTAGGTATCTGCTTTGTTGGTCGAGTGATTAGGGGGGTGTTAAGGACTTTCGGGTTCGATGTCCCAGTTAGATTTTATGGGGGTTTCTGTTTTCGAAAATCTCGGTAGGTAGCTCGTGGATCAGAATTGTGCTTCAATTGCAAATACTACAAATGTACAAATGCTTCAATGGTAGAAAGGGAATGCCACGTTGGCCGAGTGGTAGCAAGTGCGACTGCCGGGCAAGGGGTCTCGGGTTCGATTCCCGGGTCGGGTAAAGTATTACTGGGTTTTTAAAAATCTCACTGGTAGCACGGAGTCTAGAAATGTGCCCGGTATATGGCAATAGGCTCATCCTCTATTACATTGGACTCATAACATAAATAATGAAAAGTGGGTTTTACATTGTACAGTGGTATTAAGTGCCATAATGTGCACCTCTGCCCACCTCTTCAGGGATAAAAGGCGTGATGTTATGTATGTAAATTTGTGCTTTCTATCGTCTGTAGTGTAAAAATGATTTTAATTTGCCTTCAATAAGACAGAAAATTGATTAGTGACCGCTACATGTACAGCGGGAGCCGCCAACAATCGCAACCGCTGCGGGCGTAAAACGCGCCGTGGAAATTGCTTTGATTTTCTACATACATATCTGTATTCTACAAACGCTGCGGGCACGCAACCGCGCTGAGCGCGGGAGAAAATCGCACCGTGAATCCTCAGCCTAAGGGCCAAAACACAATGGCGTTGCGGCGCCGCACCGCTAGAATTGTGTTTACTGTTTTTTATAAATCTGTGTCAAATCCTTGTTTTAATTAAGTATATTGCATGTATTGTACGCCCTAGAGGCAAAACATAGCGCTCTCAACATATTACATAATAACTTATAATGTACCTATGTTTTACAATGAATAAATGAATCTGAATCTGAATCTGAATCACGACGCCGTAACGCCGCAACGCAAACTGCCGATTTTAGAGTTGCGGCGACGCAAAGCGGTTATGTGTTTCGGCCTTAAGAGAGTTGATACAGTTCAGCAGAATTTTGTTTACATACATATAAAAATGAAAACATGTCCCGTACACGCACACATCTCAAACTAAAAACATTAAATTACAGAATAATCCTCGAATCTACATAACAATACCGTGTAGTACATCTCTACGGAGAACTACAAAGGGTTGTGTTTGTGCTTACAATCCCACGGCAAATGTCATTGTACCTACACGTGACATATGTATTATGACGTCATAATGCGACAACGCCCCACCGTTCCTACTAAATAAATAGCGCACTACCCACTCTATGTTACATGAAACTTCAAAGACATATGAGGTTGACACTAAGCGCTTTTCGTGTCACATTCTCCCCCTATTGTCCCTTTTATAATATCTTAATTCACACCCCTAGCGATTTAACTCGGTCAACCCAAAATGTATTCTAACACGAGGACGTAGAATGGCAATTTAAACTAATGTCGTTGGCCTTTTGTAATGTAAATCTGTTTTCGTACCACTCAAATATGAAACCTAACATTGATATGTAAGGTTGATTTTTGAATGGTTGCGTTATGATTGTTTGCTAGGGGTGTACGTACTTGAAAGCGACGCTAAGCAGGGTTGTCGGTGCGCTTTGTAATTAATACATAGGATGGCGCCATTGATATGCCAAATTGCCAATTGTGTGGCAACAACGGATTTTTTTAAAGGGGTGCGTGTTTATTGAGACCAATGTTAAGCCGAAATAGATGTAATAATTTGAGTTTTTATTTTTGCCCAACGATTGTACAACTGGAAAGATTAAAAATGCAATAAAAGGAGATTTGTTATTGAATCAGCAAATTCTTTAATGGCAGAATGATGGTGTGTGAAGGTAAACTATTTTCCAAAAATGGGACCAGTGATGACGGGTGGTAGCAGTGAGGTAAGAATCCCACACACTTTGGTCTTTCTCCCAAAAAACTAGGCACCTTTCGAAGGTCTTTCGTCACCAGAAAATCTCTTTCTGATAACATTCCTGGCTATGTTGGTAGTAAGGAATTGTTCAATATTTGGTCCAGATACCTTAGCTACGTATAACAGAAAAGCCTGTCAGTCTACATAACTATTGGAACTCCCCATACTTTTGTTTAAATCGTCGTTCATTATCTCCAAAAATTATCATTAATTATTTATTGGTATCATAATTTTTCGGACTATTTTGTAAGGGCTTCCATTTCATTCATTTCATCCTCTTTACTTCGGTTCATATAACCCAAAAGATGTACGAATCTGAACAGCTAAGTGCGTACCGTATTAGTTTAACCACGGCCACAGAGATGGCGCCATACACGATGCTTAGGGTCAACTTAAACAAGTTCAATCGTGTTTCGGTAGATGGCAGTAAAGTAAGTTTTGTATTTATATTTGATAGGATATTTTTTGTTTGTAAATACTGCAACCGTGTTAATATCAATTGAGTAATACAGAAACAAATGACTTAACGAAAACAATTTCGTCTTAAACGTTTCGGATTTTAGTACATAACCTTATGGGTCATAATCGGGGACAACGTTTGTATCGATGACCGTGATACCTCATAATGAAGTTCTTAACTTGTTATAGGTTACTAGGATCGGATACATTACATAGTAAAAGAAGATGGTAATTCACAAGGAAGTAATCAGAGTCGGCCATAAGTTTCGCATAGGATTTTAATGAAAAATGTCGTTGGATAATGGACATTATTGCCTTCCAATCGTGTCGATTATGGCAGACCCCTGTCTTGTAGAAGAAGCTTATAACTGCAGTAGTAAACTGCCAAGGGCTATTGATAATGAGGATGGTGATGATGATATGAAAAACTATTAATCTCACTCGAATGGCAAGATTTTGAGAAAGCTGTCGATTATGATATTAACCCTTTTTTATGGGGGAAAGAAAATATTATAGAATGAACTCTCCTGCTCGGGTGCGGCGACAGGAAGTATAAGACTTATTGACTAAAAACCACCCCGTTCCTACTCCTGCACTTCGAGCCGGAGCCGGTAACCCGTTAAGTCCTCCGCGGATGATATTAAACTGTTCCTGAGTTAAATTGGGTTGAGAGTAGAAAAAATAAAAAACCATTTAGTAAGATCATGAAAAAGTATGTTTTGATTGAGTCATTTGAGTGGGGAAACACATCCAATGACTTCTCCCGTCTTGGGTCTTGGGTGACCCGAATGTGTGAGAAGTGGAAGTGTCAGACTCTTACTGGCTAAACACTACCCTGTTCCTACTTCTTCTCTTCGAGCCGGAGCCCTGGCAACCTGTTAAGTCCTGCTGACTAAGTCACTTGTGAATTACTTTTACGTTCTTACATTTTTTGTATC
This sequence comes from Spodoptera littoralis, assembly GCA_902850265.1. Lineage (NCBI taxonomy): Eukaryota > Metazoa > Arthropoda > Insecta > Lepidoptera > Noctuidae > Spodoptera > Spodoptera littoralis. The sequence continues at coordinate 3,494,308 of LR824553.2, read as the reverse complement.
CGAAATTATGTCTAGTTTATTAACTGACTACGAAATAAGAAGCGCTTCTTTTTAACTTGATAAAATGAAGTAGCATCTTGCCACGTGGTTGGTGGCGCCCTAGCCCAATCGATGTCGTATTTTAATCTATACTTTAAAATAGTCTGTTGCAGCATAAAGATAAAGCTTAGAAACATTTAAATAATTACGTTCTTCATTTGAAACCTGGTCAAGACTCAAACGGTATCCGGTGACCGGTCTCCGCTCACTGCATTATATACCTTATTACCGATTTTGTTTAGAGACTACTTTTGTATGAACAAATTTTGTTATCTTAATATAGCATGTTCAAAAATCTAACGCCTATAGATTCGCAAACATGCCTGAAATGAGCACGCTAAGTTTGAGCAACATTCTGACACACATACTACTAAGTGACAAGTACTCAATTGAAACATGCTTTCGTACTTGAAATCAGCATGTGTGACATACTGTCAATCATCAGTTAATTTAACAGTAGAATAAAATTGACTTTTTTTTGTGTCGTGGGTGCGTTTACAAACACAATATCACATACACATGACACCCAGACCCGGAACAACAATCTGTGGATCACACAAAGAGTTGTTCCGTGCGGGATGCGCGGCAGCCAGTTGCCCAGCCACCGTACCAACAGTGCAGTCAGTTTTATTTGACAGTTTTTAGTATGGAAGAATCGAAAAATATTCAAAGTTATTCCTCAGTGAAAATTTATCTGGGGTTGGAAAAATCGGCGCTAAGTCAGGTAACGTAGACAGCATTATACGTATTATGTGTGTGGTTGGCAGAATAGAGTAATAACCACTTAATCCAAACGAAGACTCAAGACTGAGATCGACTTTTAATATTAACTAGCTCCTGCCCGCGACTTCGTACGCGTAATCCCATTTTTTTCCCGTCCCCGTTCGTGATTTTCGGTAAAAAGTAAAAAAAAGTATTGGTTAAAAAGTATCCTATCCGGTCTCCTGGCTCTAAGCTACCTCCCTACCAATTTTCAGCCAAATCTATTCTGCCGTTCTTGAGTTATAAGTGGTGTAACTAACACGACTTTCTTTTATATATATATAATAGTTGTGTGGAGATTCTGTCAAAAACATAGATCGATCTAGCTATTATGGATTAAGATCGTTCATTCATTTCGGTTTTACCGTCGGATGGATTACTATCATGCCGTGTGGCGGGCAGTGCTCTCTGATAAACTTGAACCTTTTAAAATTATGATTGTGCTAATCCTTCATGTAAACATGAGTCCAGCAGCCAGCAGTGAGCAGCTTTCTCGGGCTGTTATCTTGATGACCATAACGTTACTAATTGATTAATAATTCATTTAAAAATTGTTGATGCCTTTGGTGACCAACACGCATTTAGCAAGCGTGGTGATTAATGCTGAAACCTCCTTCTCCGTGTGAGAAGAGGCTTTGTTCAGCAGTGGGCATTTATAGGCAATTGTTGATGATGATGATGACGAATTGGTGGGTTGTTCGTCCGCGAGTTACTTAAGGGGCCAGTAAAATACCAGCGCAAGGCCCTGTCTTGCACATGCTGAACTGGTCCCATTTCACGGCAGACTTGAGACATGAACATGCATCCATCAGTACCTACTAATACAACGAATTATTTGTACATGTCACTTGTTTTTTAGCGTGTGTAATAAAGGTTTTTTACTTTCTATCTTCGTCTAAGCTAGAGTCGATCTAAATCTAAAGGTAAAATGTTAAGAAATAACATAAAATTGAGTACGAACTTATGGAAAAGATAAAAAGCCGTTATTGTTTCAGCTAAGTAAATAATAAAGCCACTTATAAAAGCTAACGCGTTCAGTTCAAACATTGTTTAGTTCCGCTACTTCCCACTAGATGGCGCTAGCTGGATGATAAGTTGCGGCAAAGCAACAAAACTGGATATCGTAACTTACTGAATGTTAACGTGACTATTAATTATTATTATTGTACCATCAAAGAAAAATAACAATAAACTCAGTACTTAAAATGATAGTTTTAACCCAATATTAGTACTTAAGTAAAATTAACCTACATCTTTTGACTTTCAATCAAAGACAACTTGCTCCGCAAAATGGCGGTACAAAATACCCATTCTAAATATACAGCTACGTAGTTAGTTTCGATGTTATCAAACGCTAAAAACTATAAAAGTCACCCCTAATATAAATCACCTATCAATAATGATACCGCAAAACAAGCTGAATTTACATTAAGGCACTGCGCGAGGACGATTTTAAAAATAAAGGGGCATACTGGTAAAGGCTAGTTCTCACTGGAATTTTATTTACATAACATCACGCCTTTTATCCCCGAAGGGGTAGGCGGATGTACATTAACATCATTCACACCGCGAAAGATATCGCAAGCATTGTTTCACGTCGGTTTCGGTGAGGCTGTGGTATCAGTCCGGTTGGACCGGCCCATTCGTGCCGAAGCATGGCTCTGCTAAACTTAAAACTCAGCCACTAGACGTCCACTGCTGAACATAGGCCTGAATGAAGCTGAACACATTGTTATATGTATTTTGATGTTCTATTTTTAAAAACATATAATTCTTAAAATATGAGGTAAGTCGGTAAACGGGCAGACGGATCACATGATGGTAAGCAATCGGCGTCGCCCATAGCCACCCGAAACACCAGAGGCGTTACAAGTGCGTTACCGGCCTTTTGGGAATTAGGAATTAGAGGATTGTGGGAGATTCGGGGATTGGGGAAACTGGAGAAGGGGGTAATTAGGCCTCCGGTAACCTCACTCACACGACGAAACACAACGCAAGCGTTGTTTCACGTCTGTTTTCTGTGAGGCCGTGGTATCATTTCGGTCGAGCCAGCACATTCGTGCCGAAGCATGGCAATGAAGGATTTCGAAACCTAAACTCCTGGATCTTGATTGTCTTATTGGATCTCTTTGTTAGCCAGTACACTCCGCATTTGCCTCCCATGTACACACAGCCTAATACCAAAGCAGAACATTTAAACAGCAGTCACGAAACGAATAATGCCAAGCGGCCATCACATTAATAGATTGACGTGCTCAAAACTGTAAAATTACCATTCCGAATGCTATTCGTGAAAGAAAAAACCTTAAAAAAATGACAACGGGTGTCCTTTTAACGGTAGTCGGGTTCGTGAGGTATAATCAGCGGTATAAATCATCGTTATTGTATTATAGCTTCGCCCTGCTGTTTCGGTTGCTTTTTCTAAGATTTTTCTATCTAGAAGTAGGCCATTTGATGGAAACATATTGTTAAGTGTAGTACCAGATTTAGCCCTTGTAGCAATTGTTTCTGAAAACCCTGTATGATCCATTATGACCGGTCTATCTGGAAGTGATTGGGGGAGAGCTATGTTCAGCAGTGGACTCCTGTAGCTGATACCTATGTGCCACGGGCTAAAATGTGATGATCATTCTGTTAGCATGATTTAAGAGAATGCAACAAACCAAGAATCAGGATTGAAAGAAAGAAAGAAAGAAAAAGCATTTATTTGGCACATGGCACACAAAGAAAAATACAAAAAAAAAAAATTATGAAAAAAAAAACAAAAAAAAATACAAGTACATACTTACACAAATACATAATATCAAAAGGAAACATAAAAGCATAAAGAAAATAGTAAAAATCATCAAAATAAAAAAAAAGTACATACAAACAAATTAAATACACAAAAAAAAAACACCATAATATAAATAATATGATACTGCGTGTGCACATGTCAAAAGGGCCTCCACCTCAGCATATAGTTGAGCATTCCTGCCCAACGCTGATTTTCAGGTGGCACCCTGCAGTGACTCACGGACGGCGGTACCGCCCCTCAATAAGGAAAAGAAAATAGATTTAAATATGAGATTAAATAGATAATATAAATTCTGCAGACTATGTGTGCATATGTGTATGCGTGCGTATGTGTGTGAAAAGTTGTGATTAGAAAAATGTATAGATCAAATAGTAAAAGTAAATACAAACAAAAATGTAAGAATGCATTTATAAGAGACCAAGATATAAGACTTCAAGACTTATGTAAATACGAACAAAAATGTAAAGATGCACTTTCTATATTTACTCTTTTTTCAATTAACTGAGGGTATTACATACTTTCTGGCTGCCAAACAAGCACTATTCCAGTGACAACCCTGCTGAGCTCTGGTTCATTTCGACGCGTACCCACAAAGATACAGTTGCCTTCCACTGACCACCGGACACAAAACTCCGGCAGCAAAGTTTACTTGTGGCCACAGTTAAAAACTTAAAAACAACATTAAACTGTCAAACACCAAGCGGTCACCGGCGACCGCAACCCATTGCTCTATAATTGTGTCTATAATGACGGTACTCGACGAGTCAAACCAATGGCGAAGCACCAGCAGTACAACACGGCGAGCTCCCACATAAAACGCATAGACGTCCAAGTTAGCATATAATAGTAAGTATACTTTTATTGTATTGAAATAATGAATTGAAATTAGATAAAGGATTTGTCAATATTTATGTCGTTAAATTTAATTTGGGATGTCAAAATAAAAGTTTTTAATTTTAACCTAAACGTGTTTTTATTGTTCAGATCTCTAATTGGTGGTGGAATATTATTCCAACATTTGGAAGCCGCATAACGGAAGCTGCCGCGAAAAGCTGCAGTTCTATGCTGAGGAATGGCGAGCTGCTGAGCACAACGCCTACCCTCACGCTCCCGGTGACTGTTAACCCATGCAAACCTAGAGTACAGGTATGGAGGACACCTGAGTTTTATCACGTCGAACATAAGACAGGCGAGATGAAGTTTACGGCGCGACTTCATTTTTAAAACATTATGTTTGTTTAAAAATGGTGTAATATGACTTCTTGGTGGAACATTGTAGCAAAATCGCGCACAAGCATTCTGTACTCTCTGTATTAATCTCCCGGTGCGTGCTAAGAGCCTGGGGCCTATAACGGTATCTGCATAGTTTAATTTTGACAGAACCAAACTCTCCACCAACCGCACACGCAGTTCCTCGCATAAGTAGGGTCGTATTTTATATAAAATCTTTAAACGATAGAAGCAACTTCTTACACAGTCCGAAATAAAACGTTCAAACCTTAAACCTTCATCCAATACAAGGCCCAAGTTTCTTGCCTCACTTACTCGTTCTACATTTTGACCTTTTACATTAATGCTTACGGAAGTGCTCAGTGGAATCTTGTGTAATAAGCCTGGCGTGCCAAAGATCATAAATTTGGTTTTAACTGGATTTAGTATTAAAGCATTATTTTCCGACCATTCGAATATACCCTCCAGATCTTTGTTTATTTTTTTGATTGCAGACTCATAGTCTTGAGGTTTGAAAGACAAATATATTTGTAGGTCATCAGCGTAAATATGGTATTGACAATGCTTAATTTCATTTATTATGTCCGCGGTATATGTGATAAATAATGTGGGGCCTAGAATTGAGCCCTGTGGCACGCCTTTCATTAGGGGAGTCGTTTGTGACTTATTAATATTACCCTTTTGGTCTCGTAATTCGACGTATTGGGCACGGTTGCTGAGGTAGCTGTTAAACCATCTCACAGTTGGAGTATCAAAGCCATAAAAAGCCAGCTTCGATAACAAGAGCGTTAGATTTATGGCATCGAAAGCCCTTGAGTAGTCTAATAATACCAAGATGGTACAGAAACCACTGTCCCGTGCAGCCAGTATGTTGTCAGTGACATCAAGCAAAGCTGACATCGTGCCACGACCCTTCCTAAAACCTGATTGTAATTCAGGAAGAATGGCATTTGCCTCCAGATATTTTGTCAGCTGTGTGTTAACCACCCTCTCCAGCACCTTAGATAACAGGGGCAGAAGGCTAATGGGTCTAAGATCGGTCAAATCGGTAGGGGAACTTTTTTTTGGTATCGGGCGTACAGCTGCCAGTTTCCAATCGTCAGGAAAGGTTGAGGTGGTGATTGAAGTATTTATAATATTTGTTAAGTATGTCAAGGTGTAGGGTAGCGTCATAATAAACATATTGAGAGCAATACAATCATGCCCCTCGGCATTCGATGTGAAACCTTTAATAATTTTAAAAACATCACTGTCATCAACTGTCCGTAGTCTAAAGGTACTATCGGTGAATCGGTGAAACTCATAAAAACTCAAACTGCTAATAGTCAAGTTCATGGTTCCGGGTACATTTAAAAAGTGGGTATTAATCTTATTCGGATCATTAATATGCGACGGTAGTTCGGTATTCCGATTTATAGGCAACAAGGTTGTTTTTATATTATTCCAAAGGATTTTAGGAAATTTAATTTTGTTGTTTATATTCGTCTTGAAGTAAGCTACCTTCTCATAAAATAGTGATTTTCTTACTAAAGTTTTTAGGTCTTTGTAATATATTTTTTTAGATTCTGACTTAGTTTTCATATAATTTGTATAGGCTGTATTTCTCAAATTCATCATCAGTTTAATGTTATCAGTGATCCATGGGTACGTTTTTTCCCTAATAACATGAGTTTTGAGAGGAGCATGTTTGTCGAAAAGGTTAAGTATACCCTGACTTAACCTGTCCACCATGCCGTTCTCGTCTTGTACCTAAATGGTATAAATAACTAACACAATTAACTACACATGTAAATATATAAAACACAATGTTCAAGGCAAAATCTATAGCTATTAATACGGAAGTATGTAAGTATAGCACACAATCCCGTGTAGAAAATTAGAAGTGTCACGTACTACGATTCTTACACATTTGTTTGGCTTCGACCACGTTCATATATCGCACACACGCGCTAGTGACGATTAGTTTAACAGTTGACCTTTTTAGTAACAGGATAAACCATTTAATGAGGTTAGTACTAAAGGTAATTTTGGTAGTGGTATAGTGAAGATTAAGAAGCCTGAGCGTAATTAATTAGAAGATTTGGATACAGAAGTTCTAAGTAGAAATGTAGCTTGGATTTGTCGTAGGCTTATAGAAGGTGATAATGGAGACATTTTTCTTGGACAATAACGTGGTTGTCGAATGAGATATTTCCATAGATACAGGCGAATTTAGTATGTTAAATGTATTTGCAATGAACAGGTATAGGCAAGTATTCTGAAAACATTTAACCATGAAGAAACAAGTACAATGAAAAGACAAGCCGATTAATTTCACTTAACTACTAAAACGTGTCACACATGCCATGTCGAGAACACGTTAAAACACGTTTATCCTAAAAGCCATCAGAGTAGAACAAGCACAGGAATGAAACTAGTTATTAATACAGGCTTGAAAAAACAGGGTTTCATAAGCTTTGGTCCCTAAAAAAATAATAAATAGCTCCGTTGAAATGAGCGATTAGCAGCGTAAGCGCCGGCGCTCACGAAACCATCGTATGAACGTAACATAATTTTAATGACTTGTAAAATAGACGCAAGGGCTCAGAAACTAAATAATGAGCAACGGTTTTTTATAAAACAAAAGATATGGGGGTGTTTAATGTGGTAATCTGTTACTGGAGGTTAATAGAGGGATGGGTGGCGTGGATTTTTTTTAATAAATGTGGAAAATATGTCGTGGTCGTTTCAAAAACAATATCAAGTTAAAACTTAATATTGATACGAAGAAATTAATGTAAAAGGGCTCGCAGTGAGCTAACTTTTCTTTGCAAAATATATTAAAACGAATGTGTTGAAGTACAGAATTGAAGTTGAGTAAATAATGTAATACTAAACCAAAAAATCAATGAGCAACCCAAATAAAGATGACCTTCAGCAAGAAATTTGAAAACTGGCGAAGAACAAAACAATGACACAGTACAAATCTTAGACCAGGCTAGTTGAAAACCAGTAGTAGACACTGGAGACGCACCAAACATTACTTATGCAAACATAACACATAGAACGGCACACATCAAGCAATACAAATCCAATTTATCCTGGTCTCTCTTTCTATGACCGTTCCGAACATTCAACAGTGAATTTATACAGGTCTTACATAGTTCAATGTGTACATTATGGAACGTTGCCCGATCAGAACGAATAATGGCGCTCTCATTCATATCTAGTTGTAATGTCCTCATTGCCATCCAACACGCAGATTTGTGTATTGTATGTATACCGAATATTAATAGAATGGGTATCTTGTAGAACAAGGATAATGTTTAAGTTAATGACCATGGAGCTTTTTGTATTATTATTTATATTTTCTGAAATTGATGCTTGGTTATTTTAATTTATACTGTCGTCTTTGTCATTTCTAAATGGTTAGACAATTAATTATGATGTAAATTAAAAATTGTTTCGATTGAATCTAACTGCTGTTTTAGATAGGACAAACAATATGTAAATTCTTAATATTGAAGATAATAATGTTAATAAGAAATGGCAATTTCATCAAATACTCAAACAGATACAAGCAATAGAAAGAAAGTGACGAAAGAGACGTAAATCAGATAGAATTTGGTATCTTACAAATAAATATTTCCACCCTACCACATGCATCGTTAAACGCAATACAATAAAACACCATGAAAAGTAAATAATACGATGGAAATTTTTCAAAACGAATACTTATTTAAATCGAAACATAAAACTAAATTAAGATTAGCTTCCCTCAACAATGAAATAAATGGTTTTATACTGTGAAAAAACCATTCTGCCCAATCACGCGACACTGTCTGTTTATGATGATACAAAAAAAGGTAGATTTAAAACGTATTAAAATTCGTTTTTTACACAAATCGGTATTCCAGTAATCAGTGTGACACGCGATTATTTTGGTGGTGGTTGGAATACATACGAATTGCTTTTAAGACAATTTTTTCTTTGGTAGCAGAAAGAAACGGGGACAGAAAACTGTTGCAATTGTTTTTGGAATTCGGAAAGGCGTTTGATTATGTCGAAGTTGTTTGGTTTAAGAGGTAGTGGAGGTGGTTCCAAGTATTACTGTGAAGTATGAAAAAGTGCCATATTATACAATGGAACTTGCAAATGTTTAGAGAACGACTTGACTATATCTGGGACATCGAAGAGATGATAAATCTAGTGTTAAAACATAATAAGGAAGATTCGTATAAATAGTGTCTTGTGCCCTTATATAATTGTAAAAGGAAAATAGGAATTTGGTTAGTATTATCAAGAATTCAATTGATATTTAGTCAATCATCAATCCGCATCAGATCTACAGAGGCTGACTTAATAACATTACAATTGCTATGTCTGATAGAAATCGCCCTAGGCGAGACCGCACCGTATTTATTTTATAAATCTGTTCTATTATGTCCTTCCGCGAACAATTTAGTATTACTTTTTTCTACAACATTATAATACAATATTCCTTTCGGAGACACATCTGTTCATCAAAAAATATCTTCCTTACATATAAAAAACCCAAGAACCATTTCTGAGGATAAACATTATCCGTTTTTAGGCAAAAATAGAAAGTCTGAATATAAGAAAACGTGATAAAAGACGTCTCGAACTCCCTAGAAGCAAGTTTTATTCAAGAGGTATATTTTTAAATACACTAGCAGATAGATAAAGATCAGGCCACAATGATAAGTTTTACAGCTATCGATAAATCGAACCGAGAAGCGAGGGAGGCCTGGAAAATTTATAACGGAAGCCACGTAAAATACTATCGAATGTTACCATCGGTTCGTAATCGGAAGATTTTTATTCTATGGTTCACAAAGTAAATGCATGTTTAAATATTCAAAATTTGCTTACCCCTTTTATTGTCACGGCACGGGGCGACTTCCGTGCGCGATAAAACTATGGGAGGACGATACGGTCGACTAGAATGCGGGGGTACGTTACGTTTTTACATTTTGATTTTCTTAGTTACATTCCGAGGTTTTAAGTCATACTTAATTTGATTTAATATTAAACCTTTCTGGCAATCTTTAAGAAAATTGTAATTGGAGACAACAAGACAATACTCTTTTGTCGCTGCAGACATCTTTACACGTAATGTTAAATGCTCTCAATGAAATAAAATGCGAGCTTGTATGTAGGTGCATATCCCGTAGTGGTCTGAAAATGCCGACCTCAGAAGATACTCCAACAATTCTAATTTGATTTTCCTGTTGTTAGTTACAATGCTTTGTTTCTTTAATCAATTATTCATAAAAACTTCTACATATTTTTTTTAAGCGTTGCCCCACACTAGGATTTCCTCCTGTGTCGTAGGTGGTATTACAAAAATACAAGTTCACATACACATGACACCTAGACGCGGAACAACAATCTATGGATCACACAAAGGGTTGTTCCATGCGGGAATTTAATCCGCGACATGTTGCGCGGTAGCCAGTTGCCCAACCGCCGCGCCAACCGAGCAGTCGATATCTCTCACTAATTACACTTCCATCCATAAACAACTATAATATCCTATTTAATACACCTTCAAATGTATTCTCTGACACCGAGTGTATAAGATCTTCCTAGAATACAACTTAAGCTATTAGACGAGTACCATATATGAATAGTTTAAGAGATCAGTCTGCTTTAAGTCTACGAGATCTACAAATGTTGAGCCATCTGAGATAATTCCTAATAAGTGCTTTGGAGTTGTCTGTAATATGTTGATTACTTGTTTCAGTGGTAGATTGAGTGTGAATCAAGTTTTACAATTTATAGCTAGTATGTTATAAATTTCAGTACGGGAGTCTTAGGCAACCTATACGCAATATAATTATTGATATATTGAATCTATAACTATATTTTTTTTATGGCATAAGCCGGTAAACGAGCAGACGGATCACCTGATGGCAAGCAATCGGCGTCGCCCATGGACACCTGGAACACTAGAGGCGTTACAAGTGCGTTACCGGCCTTTTGGGGATTAGGAGTTTGAGGATCGTTGGGGATTCAGGATTAGGGAGATTGGGCAAGGGGAGGGTAATTAGGCCTCCGGTAACCTCACTCACACGACGAAACACAACGCAAGCGTTGTTTCACGTCAGTTTTCTGTGAGGCCGTGGTATCACTTCGGTCAAGCCGGCTCATTCGTGCCGAAGCAAGGCTCTCTCTCCTACACTTATTATATTTAATTCTAACAAAGTTAAATCTCAACAAGTCATCGGACAGTCATATAGATATTTGTACCAAATATTCGGACGTGTACAGTACTTTATGCGTGAAAGAGTAGCCTCACAATCTTTCACATTTATAACATAAAGAAGGATCGCCCAAATCCCAATCAAAAAGTCAGTCATCACTACTTTATCAATAAAAAACTAACCATAAACATACCTACCGCCAAAAAAAAAATTATACTTAATCATCTTCTCACACATTGAACATCAACGTACCAAGTATATTTTACTCCATATTTATCGTTAAAACAAGGCACAGTTCGGGAAAGAAAAATGTTGTTTCGACATTCACCATTAGCATAGAGGTCGCTACTGTCGTTAATGGGATGTTTCAACCCCATATGTTTACATAGCATTATGAGAGAAAACTAGGTTTTTTTGTCTGTGGAAAACAAAGGGAGATAAGGGTTTCTGAAAGTGTTGCTTGTTACTATGTCACTGGAATTTAAATAGCAATTTTTTTGAAGTCGGTTAGGAAAATATGTGCAGTGCGAAAAAGCTTTGCAATTGCTAATTAGGGATTTAGGTTCGTTTTAGTATAAGTTTATTATGGATTATTAGAACCTCCTTTAGACAAAAAGGGTCTCCGATGTCTCCTCGCTTATCCGGCTGGATGGAGATCGCAAGTTTAAAGTTTTAGGTACAGCAGTGGTCTCTTAGAACATCCACTGGTAGAGGAAGGGGTACGGTGGGTGGCTCGAAACGAAACTTACATTTTAATTTATCTGTTCAAATTAAGCTAAGTATTATAAGTACTCTGGAGAAATACAGGTGTGACGATATTTAAATGATACCAAAATGCGATAAACTGATGACCATGAATGAATTAGATAGGCGTTGATAACATTACGATAAGTGTATGGCTTAAAATAAATACTTAATTGATTTAACCTTGTACGCAATTGTACTCAATGTGAAAAGGCACTTCTTTAAAATGAGCATTTGTAATTTAACTAAATTAACTAAAAGTTAACTAAAACTAAATTAAAAATGCGTCAAGTTTTTTTGGGAATAACCATTTTTTTTTTTATTATATATAATTAGAGACAGATTTTTGATGGATGATATTATTTTATATAATTATTCATAATGAAATTTTTCATTAATTCAATTTACAATGAAAACATTTCAATTAAAACGTAAATACCTATGCGACAATAAGCGCTAGGAACAAAAAGCTTTCAATCTAGGTTACAAGGCACTCTACGTCGTAATTGGCACTCGATACTCGACACTATTGACTGTAACAAACGTAGTGATCAATATCCCAATCCTGAAGGCCCACGACACCCCAGCCATCGAACACCCGGAAACGAACGAACGCAGGGAATCATCCACCGCGTATAAATTTCTATGCAAATGAACCGGCGAAGAGCGACGTCGTGGCAATAATCGGCCGGCGGCGTCGTAAATAAAGTTTACGACGCGACGACATCGGCGGCAACCCTTGCCGGGAATTAACGCGACGCGGGAGGTAACCGATGCTGGATTGATAAACCCGACGGCGAGCGCAGGGCTGGCCCACGCGCCGACAAACTGCACACACCGGCCCACACCACACCCACAACACCGCAATACGGACTTACGCATGCAACAATACTCGTAAACTAACAATATTATGAACTAAATATGTTAAGCTCCAACGTTTTTATTCCGCATCGTGTCGTCGGCGCGACGGCTGCTTGCCCACCGGTCCTGGGCGGCCCTGGCGATGCAAATTAGGCTAATTGACATTAAGATTGAGAGTAAGCAACTGCGGAGGCCGATTTATGCACGCGGCGGCACCGGGAGAGGTGTGCCGGAATAGAGCGAGCTCTACCGACGTCCCAAGCAGACATTAAGATCGAGATTAAGCAAAAATATACCTGCCATATTGAGCATCCAGCGGATAGCTCCGACTCGGCTTTATTCGATGTAATCACATGTACGCTGCTATAAAGCTTTGATTACGTCATATACGGGTATGTTTATGTTAACACCGGTATAAACGGCTGCGTCGAGATCAGAAAATATCGCGTACAGTTTGAGTATCCATGTTCACATAAATATTTGTAGCGTCTGACATTCTAATCAATTCAACAATAAAGTCCTAGACAAATCGTACCAGTTCCACTATAGTAACACAAGACATATTTTTCATATCTTTACGGACCAGCTGGATTTAGTTCATTCGTGTGACAACGGTTCGGAGCGAACGCGTCGTAGATTCAGAATTCTAATTCAATTTAGCAAAAGGGTTGCCAGCAACGCGGAACGAAAAAAAACTGCGGGAAAAAGTAAAGGGAGAGTGCGGAGAGAGGAAGGGAGAAACGAAATTCAAAGACATGTCTAGGGGCGGCGGCGTGTCACGTCGCGCGCGGTTTCGGGACGCGCGGGTAATTGATGCGTTCTGGATTAAGATAGCTTTTTAGGTGTCGTAGAGTGAATGTGATAGGGTGGAGGGATGTTCTGCAAATTCGTTGATACCGCAAACATCGGCGTGATTGATGACGGACAAACTACCATTTGAAGCCATTAAAATAAAAGACAGAAAAAACAGGGCATGATGGCATAAGTCATTGTGTTGTCATAATGCAGCCGGTAGCCAAATTCACGGAGCTGTCAAAACTTTTCCTCAGACTTCCGTGTTCGGTTCCCGAACGGAGGCAGCCGCGATTGAGCCGTCAAAAACTCTGACACGAAGAAAATTGGGCGCGAAATTTTCGTGACCAAAAATGCTCGTGATGACTGTCGCCCGCCAAAACCATATGGCTGGCGGTCGACGCTTCTCACCAAATGTCTAGAGCGTTTTAAAATGTCAACCGAATTGTTTTAAACTTTAATCACGACCAAAATCTACATTTTTAGTTTTTTTACTCAAAGATCAATGTGAACGAAAGCACTTTTTAAATGCGATCGCATGAATAGTTTCTTAATAAAATTGTGGATTTTGATACGTTTATGAAAAGCCTATCGGCCCAATATTTGTAAATGGTGAAAAAGCAATTACTTCCTTCAAGCAATAGATTGATGAGCTTGCGTAACACAACCAAACACTGATCACTTGAAGCTAAGCTATGCTTGTCGAAATCAGTTTTCGAGTAAGACTGTTATTTATTGAGCCGTTTTAGTCTTGGTGACTGACAGTTTCTAGACTAATGGGTTCAGAGTGTTATTTGAATTACTAAGATGCAATGATTATTAAAATGACGCCATTTTTATAACAAATATGGTGTTTTGTTTGTTTCGAGTATCGATATTTATTTTTGTGTTCATTTCATCTCTGTGTGGGAAAAGGATTTTCCCAGCAGTGAGACGGTTACAGGATAATGACGATTCGTGATTGTTTAAAAATAATTTAGGGGATTTTGTCCACGTTGCGTTATTTGACAAATGCATGTATCCTGCACAATAAATAGACAATAAATAGGGTTTAAAGTTACCGCTTCGTTGTCAGTTTTCATTGTTTTTAACCATAAAGCTCTAGTCTATATAGTTAGTTGTAATATGTACATACTTATCACATTATGGGATACTGTTTGCCCCTTTGCGAAAGTAATTAAAGTCCAATATAGCGTGGGTATAATATGTGAGTGTGCCTCAAGTGAGTGGAAGTGAGTGATGTTTTTAACTAAGATGTAAGCATTTGTCATTTGTAGGCCGCCTATTGTTTGTGACGGAAGCATGCAGTCGTCAAATAAAGCAATATGCTTTACTTTCAAAATATCATGACGAAGCGAGATTAATTTAAAGAAATTGTACCAGTAAATCTCACGACATCTAGTCTCTCTAGATTCCTATATAGTACCTAGCATTGTAGTTCATAGTGCTAACATTCACTTACTTAGTGCGTTACGTAGAAGCATCCTGAATATGACGAGGGCCGTTTAAGAGGCTGTTTATTATTAAGTGCTGCCTCAAAATAGTTGCTGGTGAGAATCTTGAAGGTATTAATGTTATTGTATCATATATACTAATATTACAAATTTGTGTGTGTCTGCTTGCTTTTTTTTTAATCTCATTTATTTTAAGGGATTTTTGTACACATTTTGTGACGATGTCAATCCCATAGTCAGAACTTGAAGTAACTCATGGAAAAACTGCGTTAATGAATAAGAGTATCCTCAGTATGGCCCAAAAAATATTTAACAAACTACCTGAGACAATAAAGACGTTAAACTTAGACAATTTCAAAAAAGAACTATTGAAAATTTTGATAAATAAGTGCTATTACTCAGTAAAGGCCTATTTGGACGACAATTCTATAATTACTACCTCAGACAATAGCGCACAACCCCATTTGTTTTGATGTTTTGAATTTTGTTTGACATTGGCCTATATGACATGTAACTTTAATCGTTTTTGACATTTTATTGAATTAATTCTATTTTATTTGTAATGATATGTATATGCGTATTAATATCTGTTAATGTTATATTTAACGCTAAATAATATGACACGAAAATTAATCTCTCTAGACAAATTGTTAAATCTTGTTAACATTGACATTACTTATGACTTACATATTTGATGATCCTAATTTTATTTGGCATTAGTATTGTATGACATGTTACTTAATCGGTTTCAATTTAATTTACAATTACAAGTGTCAATTAATTTTTGAATGATGACAATGTTAAATAATTTTAATTATATATAATATTTGTACGCCTCTGGGCAAAACATGGAGAATCTGCCTACCTGTAACACCTCACATACCTATGTTTACAAATAAAAATATTCTGATTCTGATTCTGATTCTGATTCTGATCGTGCTTCTACATAACAAATGCATTTACAACTTAAACAAAATAACTTAGTCTACTTATCTATCTAATATAAAGGAATATATAATTTTCGCAGCTTCAGGTGTAGGCCTAGCTAAAATACCATTAAACATTCAAACATCCATTACTGACTGTTTCATGGAGTTGAGAAGTGCATTTCTCTTATTTGTATGTCGGACACATTCCACCAACACATGCTGCACGTCTTCTATTCTGCCACACATCTCACAATTAGGGGAGTCTGATTTTCGCATGAGGGTGTCTGCTTGCTTGGACAAACAAGCAGATACGAATGAACAAGTAGGACTTCTTACACGATAGAACGGAGCTAGAAGCATTTTTTTTTAAATTAGAGATAGTTGGAAAGATGGAGAGTAACATAGGCTACTTTTTGTCTCTTTCTAACCCCCCACTTCCCTGAAACAGGGGTGAAAGTATGTATGGAATATTTTGTTATTTTCAAGGTGGAAAGCTAAAAATGTATAGGTATGCGGATTATTGGTGACCAGCTAAAAATTGTGCACCAATTTTTTTTGTATACCTGCCCTCAGGCCTTTAAAAAAGCGCAAGCGAAGCTGCGGGCAGAGGCTAGTTGTACAATAAGAATTTTGCTATAATATATGAGACTTTATGGAGATGTATGGATCTATCTTGTGATACAGGGATACCTAGTACAAGAACCAGGCCTTCACTGTGTTAATTCTATGAAGTGCTAATAAACGTTTTTATTTATTTATCTTTGTAACGCTTTTAAGCAAAATCTACTATAATTTGGCACAGATATAGTTTAAAATAACACACAATGGGGATGATGACAGGGTATGAAAATTAAAAATATAATTAGTCCGCAAGTTAGGTAATGAAAAAATATTAGACAAGTATTTTTTTATTTTGTCGTATAATAAAACAATACTTAGATAAAACGAATCAAAGTTTAGGAGTGGGGGCTAAAACGTCATTTCTTAGTATAAAATGTACTGAGAAGTGACGTCACGCGACATTTCAAATCAATATATCGTCGAAACTATTCGTTTCTGTGAGAAAATAAAAAATACGTGTCTAATGTTTTTAAATAATCTACCAGACGGACATTAAAATAAAAATTAGTCGTCTACCCTAGTATTAAAATATAGGATGTTACGGTTAATTATACTTATTTTAATTGGGTTTATTCAAATAAGCTTATTAAGTGAGTTATATTTAGCCCTAAGTCTTTAATAATCGCTTAGTTTCCCTTTCAAGGTACTGCTAATATTTACGAGCGGTTACGGAATTGCAGATACACCATATACGTTCCCTTAGCGCGAAAATTTCTAGAGAAACTATAAAACCACAGATAAAAAACTACACTATGAACAAAGAGGTCGGTATCTAGCAACAATGGTATGCCTTAATGGAATTTAAAAGCGATTGTAATGGTAACACATAGTAAAGGATAACATCTCTGTTGGCAACACAGAAAAAAAAACTTGTACATGACTGGTGCGAAATTATAGGGCATTAATGAGCTATTATGTATGAAACATCAATAACTTGATACCTGTATGGAATAAGAAATAAAATCGACCATAGATAATGGGGTCCTACCGTCCCACTGCAGTATTCATATGAACAATAAATATTGTAATTATGGTAAAAAATTGTGCCACCGTTTTGTATAGTCTGTATTAATTAGATATTGTAATATGATGCAATTAGTTCGGAAAACTGTTAAGTATTGCGAAATTCATTTGTAAAGTCGTGCTTTGCGTGTTAACCCGTCGAGCGTCCGCGTTCCTTATGATCCAACGGGTGCACAAGTGATATTTGGAGAAAGAAAGAAAGAAAGAAAATGCATTTATTTGGCCATTGGCACACGAAAACAATAGAAATAAAAAATACAGTCAAAATAAAAACAAAACATTAATAATGGATTTTATAAAAGAGAAAGCAGCATGGAGCATTTTTTCTTATGATCCACCGGGTGCTCATAAGGACGCTCGAGGGGTTAAGGTTATTTGATAGTTGAGATGGATAAATTTATGGACTTACAGAACACCCGTTGTTTGGTGCTCTTGACTTATAGTACGATGTCATAAAATATCGGTCCTAGCGTCTTTTGCTTATTTGAAATCTTTGTCTCGACAAAGCAAAGAAACAGCTGACGAAAGTCCAGCCCTACAGACTCCAGATGTCATCTCCTTAGAAACAATTTAAATGCTCATTCTTCTCCATAGAAATCTACACCTTGGAATGAGCAAAAAGCTTCACTTTTGATTTATATTGTTGATGTTCAAAAGTGCCTTTCTGGTCTCATTGAAATAAATGATTTTGACTTTGAATTTGAAATTCGACGTTGCAGGAATGTTTTGTATTGATTTCTTTTGCTGAAATCCTGACCCTCAACTGTGTTGTGACCTTATAAACAAAAAGTTCCAGGAAAACGAAATGTTATGAAAGCGAATACGGAAGTCACGTAACAATACCCAATTGTAATTAACTTCCGAATTAAACCCCGTTTATGAAGTAATATTTCTTTTAAAACTAACTTTTTACTCAAAAATTTCGCAAAAAAACAAAGTAGGAAACAATATTTCACCCCGCGGTACCAGGGCAACATAAATCGAAGGTAAGTATTACGTATTACGCAATTAAACTTCGGAACCCCTCGAGTTCGATGTCGAAATCACCAATTCAGTATTTCGCCCGAAGAGCTTCGATGATGTAACTCTTAGAATTTCAAATTTCGCCCACTTCCGTGACGAAATATTTCGGTGTAGCGGTGAATTTCGAGTGTGTACAAGTTTTGGTGTAAAACTGCATTACAATGGGGGCCGGGTTGTTTGCTGTACTTGTAGGTTTATTCGTGAATGTTTCCATATAACTTCAGGTGGATGTCGCGTGGAATTGGGGAGTATTGTCGATTCTATGTCAAGTAGTGATTGACAACTGGTACTTTTGATTTGACTGAGAGCTATCGAAGGCCTTATAATGATAACAATATGTTCTAATTTGTTACAGTAATCTAATGGACTTCTTGCAGATAACTTTAGGTCCTCGTACGTGTTCCATAAAGCTGAAATTTTGTAGTCCAGTGAATAAATAACACTTACATTATGCCCAGCAGTAAAAGGACACCGTCCAAAATATGACAATAATTTGAAAAGAAAATAATATGTCCTAGTTCCTACACATATGTAACAGGGAAGTAATTATCCACGTAGAAGCTGACTGGACGTAAAAAACAAGGCATACTATCAAAACACTTCCAAGTCTTGAATCAAAAGGACTTCACACAAATCCTTGTAATCAAATTCAAAACTTGGCAAACATAACCTAAAAAAATGGTAGCCTACGTCTCTATCCTTCGGAACGCGATTGCATGCAACAAATGCATTCGATATCGGTGAAGCGCAATTTTCGTGTTAGGCTGTACGATTTGTCGTGCGACAGTCATCTATGATTTATATTACGGCCTACAAGGCATGGTGGCACGCAACACTTGTGATCAATTGTCGCTTTACTGACTTTTAGGGAACATTTTGAGGATAGCTTGTAATGAAATAAGCTATTTGGTGACGTCAGAGCAAAATACATTTCTCTTTCTTCTCAGTCGTTGTCTTTTAGTCTGGTGCACGCGTCACTTGATACACAACCCTCCTCTAAGCGAACTTGTCCTCTGCGGTAACTATTTTCTCTTTTGAAATGATCAACCATTCCAAACTCATTGGGTCGATAGATGAACATATTTGGAAAAGTACTATGGTTATATATATTTTTAAAGGCTTATTGTAAATGGCCGCATTTCTATTAATAATTGTAATTGTTATGCGTTTACCAGATATTGTTATCTGATTAGGACAAGCATACTAAGACTGAGTAGATTCAGAGACGACGATAAATAATAATGAGTTGTGGCGACGCATGCCACATGTCAGCGGATGACGTCACAAGATTCCTACATCGCACATGCAAAGTTTACAAGCGAATAAACACGGATAGAAAATCCCAACGAACAACTGTTGGGCAGAAAGCCCGCCAGGCACGATCACCTCGCCTGGTCGGAGGATCCTCCTTTTCCGATCTTAGGGAACTATACTCTCTGTTCCCTACAGTGGTGACCCCGACGTGATTGGAAACAACCTTCACTTCACGGAGCAGATTAGCACCGTCATCCGTATCGCCATCCCTCTCATTCATCACTTCTCCGCTGAGCGGTAACCAAGTCGCAGCCAACCAGCATCCTCGGCCTCATCAGGGACCACCATTACCTGCAACGAAGTTGTGCAGCCTGGTTCTTCCCTACGGCCTCACCAGCGTCTAGGCACAGCACTTCTGCACACGGTCTGAAGGACACCTCCTCCCGTCAACGCAGATGCCGGCCACTACGCACCTACCCTCGCAGCATCTCTTCCCCGACTCACCGTGGGACACTGCGAGCTCATCTCTCCGACTCACTGGAGTTTCACCCTGCACCGCTCACCCGACTCACTGGGCACTCAGCGGCACGGTTCCGACCCACTGGAACTAGGGACGTTCTACACTGGCTCTGGCGCCACTCATCTCAAGCATCGACAGCCGTCTCAGCAGGATCGACCTCCGGTCTTGGGAGGGAGTGATGTGGCGACGCATGCCACATGTCAGCGGATGACGTCACAAGATTCCTACATCGCACATGCAAAGTTTACAAGCGAATAAACACGGATAGAAAATCCCAACGAACAACTGTTGGGCAGAAAGCCCGCCAGGCACGATCACCTCGCCTGGTCGGAGGATCCTCCTTTTCCGATCTTAGGGAACTTTACACTCTGTTCCCTACAGAGTTGTTAACGCATTTTAATAATGATAACTTTGTTGCCTACCTACTGATTAATAATATAATTTAGGTCAAATAGAGATTTTGTATTTTTAAGCACTGCTTGCTGCTTCGACTGCCTCGTTGGCCGAGTGGTCGCAAGTGCGACTGCCGGGCTAGGGGTCTCGGGTTCGATTCCCGGGTCGGGCAAAGTATTACTGGGTTTTTAAAAATTCTTAGTAATAGCATGGAGTCTGGAATTGTGCCCGGTATATGGCAATAGATAACATAAATAGTGAAAAGTGGGTGTTATATTGTACAGTGGCATAATGTACACCTCTGTCTACCCTTTTGGGGATAAAAGGCGAAAGAAACTAACAAATTAGACTAAAACTAAAACGTAGTCAGTAAAATCCTAGAACTCCTTGGCGGATTAGTCATATATTTTACACGCACGAACTTTGTCCTTACGTCCTTACAATAGAAGATAAAAAAGCAATTATAATTTTTGATGCAGCCATTCGGCAGTTACGCACGAACATGGGTACATACATGCACATACATTTAGATGATTCATTCTTATTATTATTATTAAATTAGAAGCTAGACAGATTAAAGAACATCACAAAAAAGGTTATAAGACGTATGTTGTGACGTCATCGTTTGACGTATGTTGTGACGTCATCGTTTGACGTATGTCGTGACGTCATCATTTATTAAAGTGTATACTCTAAATATACTCCTTTTCTGTGGTTGTACTTTCCTATCCTGCTTTAACTAATTTTGTGAGGATGAATTTATCTATGCAAATTAGTCTGCTTAGATCTGAATGTGGTTAAGAGATAAAATATAGAATGGAATAACGTTTATACACCACTAGTAACACAGTTCATGTATAAAAAAAACTAACTAAATAAAAAGAAAAAAAATAATAATTGGAACAAAGGCGGTCTTATCATTTATAGTGTAGTGTGTTGTACTAGACAACCTTTTGGGTGGCTATAACGCAAAAGTAATATTTAGACAGGTTGTGAACTATGGAAAAAACAAAATAGTAATAATATCTCGTCGAGTACCGTATTTATAGACACAATTAAAGAACAATAGGTTGCGGTCACCGGTGACCGCTTGGTGTTTGACAGTTTAATTAGATATTTAACAAATATATAGGTATATCTATGAAAATATAATTATATTATTTGAATCTTACAAAGCAACAGGCTATTATTTTGTTATATTTAATATGGCTATCGTCATCTTGAGGTCGCTTTAAATTCTATCCTTAGAAGACTGAATAAAATTGCTCTGTTAGTATATATAATCAAAAATACTCCGCTGACATCATTAGGAGAGGAGTTCAACATATCATTCTCTTCATTAATAGTGTAGCAATTATCAGAACATGAATATATTCTTAAAGTAAACTTACTTTGTTCATGTTGCTGCCATGCTAGCGCTCCGCAGAGTAACGCAAGTGTCTTTCCCGAACCTGTCGGGCTCTCCAGTATGCAGTTTTCTTTCTTCTTAATAGCAGTTATTATCTAAAAATCAAAGACCAAAGTATTACTGGGTTCTACTCATGAAATAAGTCTTAATTACATAATAATATACTAATGTGCAGTTTTCCTCTGGTTCGATTAACGTCCCCTGGATACCAATCACTTACTATCTTGTACCAGTTTTCCTTGTTTCCTCTCATCATATGACCAGTTCATCAGCAGAGGAAAACAGTTAAAACGATGAGAGGACAAACCTTAGTTCGTCAATTCAATTTTTGACATTTTAAAAGTGCTTAGTTAGGCATTAAATAATTGTTTTGACTTTGACAATGTAAAATGCCCTAGGGATACTATATTACATTCTGTAATTACTATCTAATAACCTCGCTTTAGACTTTAGTACAAATGTTAGCAAATAAACACTTTAAGCGAGCTTAAACTGTGAGACTTCTTTATTCAATATCTGACTTTCATGCAATGTGGTAAAATTGAAAATATTTGGTTTTAAGTATTTAACTCATTCATATAATAGTGCAGCTTATAGAACCAGTGTCAAATACAATGAAATAAAAAGTTTTAATACTTATAACTTAAGTGGTATCTTATTATCTTACCTTAGACATTAAAGCGATTTGACTCCCATAAGGGTTGACTGGCAACATAACGTTTACTCCTTCAATCATCTTGTTAAACACATCCTTAGGAGGCTCTATAGGCGGTCTAGTCTTCACAGACTTCACTACAGGCACACTAACATTCTGTTTTTGAGGGAACAAAGCCTTGACTGCCGCTTTCCTCTGTTTATTCTTACCATTCCCCTTCCCCTTACGATTTTTAGAAGAAAACAGGGATTTAACAGCTGCCTTTTTCTTTTCAACCACTACTGAGCTGTCCTCATCATCAGACATGAAGTCATTGTCGAAGGAAAACTTATTGAATTCTTCATCGCTACTTATGGCTATTACGTCCTCTTTAGGGTTATTTTGGACATTTGTTGAGCACTCAGGTCCGTTGAAACTGTCATCATCGTCAGATATTTCGATTTGTGAGTCCATTGTTTTCATATTATGGTAAACAAATTATTGTGAATCACTTTTAAATCACTTCCCGCGCTTACGTCTTTTACATGGATTAAAGGCTTTTATTACGATGTTTCTTTCACAGTTCACACATTAAATGGTTCTTAATTACTCTTTAAACTATAAACACTAATGATATCACATTTATATTAAAGAAATACGAAGAAAATTAAAAACGAAATAGCGAAAACAAACAGCTGAGGCCGGTTGTCAAACGAAATACGAATTTGACAACTGAACTAACGTTGTCAAAAGTTGCGTTTCGTTTTTCTGAACGTGAACAATCGTTGGACAGTGATGAAATTAGCAGTTGGTGGTGTAACAAATAGAATGAACTGGCATGATATGAATATCATAACATATTAATAACATATTTTGTTATAATTCTTAACGGGGTTGGTAGAGGTCACGTATAGAAACTAAGACATCATGATACGTGTTTCTTAAAATAGGGGGATGAGGTAAGCATATTGGCAGACACAACCAGGGCTATTATGATTTTTAACTTCTCCTAAAAGGAACAATTTTGTAATTTTAAAAAAGTATTATTCGGGAATCGAACGCAATATTCCTAGCGTACAAAGTACCTACAGTTTAATGCTACTGATGGCAATAAAAAATGAGATATTAATTAAGGATAAAATAGATAGTAAAAAAATTAAGAGATTTTCTACAAAATAACTTTATTTTTTTACATTTTTACAAACATGTGATGATTAGACGACACTATCCTCGTTATTGATTTTCAAAATCAGTTCTGAAGATCTGCAACAATATGAAAATAATGGTTACGTTTACGTTACACACGTATGTAGTACAGTAATGACCTATTGGACTGCGATACCCAATCCGTCCGCCTCCGCCATGCGTGGAGTTTATTGGGTTAGGAGCAGGAAAAAGATGAAGAAGAAAATAGATAACAAATAATTACTAAGTTGAAATATTTAATTACAGTCATTTCATCATCATCAACAGCATATAAGTGGCCACTGCTGACCAAAGACATCTATCTTTTCGCACGGAGAAGGAATGAGCATATTACACCACGGTTGCTCAATGCAGGTTGGCGATTTCAAACCTATAGGTGATCAGAAATTATAAGCCCAGGTTTCCTCACGATGTTTTCCTTCAACGTTTTTAGTGGTGTCTGAAAAAGTCACATTGGTACTTGCTATTGGTAGGTTTCGAACCTGCACTCTAATGCGTGAGAAGCGGGCGTCATAAACCTCCAGACCACCATTACATTTTATACACCATAAAAGTCACTTGAGGTCATCATAATAATTATTATCGCATGAGGCACAAGTCTGAACAAAGGCCTTCCAAATCTAATGGTGCGGTGCGAAGTGATTTGCATCCAGGCAACGCAGTGTTTTCAAGCGACCGATCTGTATATTTTTAATCGAAATATTTTTAATTACGCTACAATCGGAAAGAAGAATTAATTTTACCTTCTCGGCTTCGCCATTATAAAATTTTGTCGCCCATGTCTTTTTACCAGTTTCTTTGTGGTGATGTTAAGATGAGGTATGAAAATAAAGATAAAACGAATGTCCAACCCAACCAACACATGTTTACAAGGGTTTTTGATATTGTTGCATTGAATTATTCTAATTCTGTAAAAAGTCACTAAAAAATTTGACAGCTAACTTATTTTTTTTGTAAATTCAAACTTTTCAATGGTTGATTTAAACATCCTTGTTTATGTTCTGAAAAAACATTCAAAGAAGGTACCTATAATAATTACGTAAAATAGGTTCTTAAATAACCATCATGTTTGTCTATGGTACTGTTAATCATCAGAAATTAATTAAAAAATCTACTTATGTAAGTGCCTACATAACAAAAAATGTTTATTCTATTCTAACGTTTCCTGTCAATAAACAAAATTGTACTTAACATTTTATTTGAACTCTAGCTAGATACTTCGATAGATAGCTATCGTGACAATAATAAAAATGCATAAATGTATTTTATTGTTCACCCACCATTAACGCTCTCGGTATTAGTCAAAACGTCTGGCTGTATGGAGTGTTGCCGTTGCCCGCCAAAATTTTGGCGCCATTACACAAGTGAATTGTCACAGAGGTTATGGCGCGAAATAATTTGGTTTATAACCCGACACTACGCTGTTTAGTCAATGCAATTAGTAAATATGTTGCGATTTTTTGCGCCCTTTTGAGCGAGTTTTGGTGAAAACGTACTTGTTTAACCGATTTCTGTAATCAGTACTTACCTAATCGTGAAATAAAACCATTTGGACGCATATTGGACGTACTTATTTCTGAAACTAGACGGAAGGGCCTTAAACCGAACGAGGAAGACGAAAACATATTAACTAAAGTGAACAACAGAGAGACAAAATATGACAACGCGAGTAAAACTACGAGGAAGAGCTATAGGTAAATTCATAATATTAATTACTTACCTAAATATGAATATTCATAGGTACAAGAAAAATTACAAACATTGCACGCTTCTAGTTGCAATGATAAAACTATTAGACGCACTTGAATAAGTTTTACGCATATTAATTTCTTCATATGGACATATTAACAGAAATTGTTTAGCATACTTATTTGTAGGTAATTAGTCTTCATTGCTTATTAGTCACAATAAGGTATAGCATTGAAGCAAATGTCCATCAGCCCAAACGCCCTTGGTGGTCATGACAACAGAATTTTTTCGCTATTCCGTAGATGCACAAGTGCACTTACCTAAAATATTTCCATCTACTTAGGTATTTATTAGTCGATTTTAATTTTTGTATTAAAATCTATTGTATGGATATTTTAGTAGATTTTTTCTATACTAATAGTCACTACGTTAACATCTTCTTTGTATCTTTTCTGTATCGGATGGAAGCAAGAAAT
This sequence comes from Spodoptera littoralis, assembly GCA_902850265.1. Lineage (NCBI taxonomy): Eukaryota > Metazoa > Arthropoda > Insecta > Lepidoptera > Noctuidae > Spodoptera > Spodoptera littoralis. Next base: position 3,468,247 of record LR824553.2, on the reverse strand, counting down.
CAGCAATGCAATAAAATAATAAATGCATAAACAATGTTTTACTAAACTGTGCAAGGGATGTCACCCTATTTTTCGGGGCATTCAACAGTTTACGTTCGTTTTAATACGACTCCTACAAATTGGTGTACGTCATAAATTACAGTGCGGAGACAGAGACGACTGACTCCCCTTGCTTTGGGTCGCGTACGTATTGGGGCACTTGTCTGTCTACGTTGTCACAAAATAAAAGAAAGAAAGTGATCATTGTCTCATATCTTCTATTATGACTATTTATAATTAGAACAAAACAATAATTGAGTTACTGATAAAACAGCAGAACAAAGTAAAGAGAACTCTTTTATTTTACTCTCACTATTTTCAATTCCTATCAAAGCTTCAGTATCGTAAATCTAGTTTACGGCTATAAATGTCGATTGTCACACAAACAAAAGTGTCTCAAGTCATCAGATATAAACAAGTTTAAGTTTAGCGACCAAACAGTGGCGCGTCCCTCCCAATTATTGACATGCTTTATTGCTCTTACTATCCGAGGCGCGCTTTTATCAGCGTATGTCTCTCTGCCCGATACAATTACCAAACTTACCCTACGTATACACAAGCAAAAACCAACTTTACCACCTTGTTATAAAGTAGAACCTATCGACACGAACTATCCAATATTATTTCTACTTAATTTGATGGCGAAACTTTCTATATCGAACTCATTTATACTTACGAAGATTATCAGTTGGGGTTCGCGCGGATTCGACGGGCAATGGGCCTTCAAGATTGATATCTTAAAGTAAACATGAAACTGTGTCTATTTGTTTACGTTTTACGAGATTTCGCTGACAATAATTCAGTCTTAGTTTATTATAGACTGTTAAGCTTATTGTGTGGGACATTATAAAAGTCCAATAAAACTGATAACAACAATATAAACTTTGGTTTCTTTGACACTTCTGATGGATTAGTTAGTCACTAGCAAATTATCACCAACGACAGAAGTAATAGCTGCTTCGTTTGTCTGGCGGTCGGTCGGTGGGCTGTGCTGATTTGGTAGGAATTTGAATTTGAGGAGTGTAACAGTTTTTAGACAGTAGATAGTCAATATTATGGTATTAGACGCACTTAGAGTTTTGTACCATCATTGTATGTATGTAGTACCTCAAGAATAAGTAAAACACACATATAATAGTAACCTTAGGTAACTTAATTTGATGACAGAAAACCTCAAACATTAGAAAAAACCATTATTCAAACTACCCACATATCCCACATATGTTACAAAATGTTAATTCTAAATCGCATTTCGTTACAAAGATCCGATGTTCACCACACCGACTCGACTGCGTGTGACCGCGTCCGTCCACATTGACATCACCAATCACTCGATTCAGTTTGAGCGGCCGTGCGTTATAAATCGACTAAATCGGCCACCCCTAGACGTCCCGCTAGTGTACCGTGAACTCGACTAATTTCTTTGTTGTTAGGCACACGCACCGCACTTGTAATCAGTTGATTCTTTGCCACTGACGGTTTTTCAAACGGACCGTGGAATCTGTACATGTTTCTTATTTATTGTCTTTTAACTAAAAGACACAGGATATTTGACTTCAACAGTTTTCTTTAAACAATTACAGACCTAACGAACATTAAGCCGCTTTTCTTTTTTACTGTACCGTCTACTATATTTATACTAATTACGTTCTTAGTTACTGACTGGGATTGACACAAAAACGATAAAAGACAATCTTCGTTTAAACACCAAGGCATCTCGTACAATAAGTGGTAAGAAAAGGATCTCCATACATTTTTAATACTACTATTTAGTTAGTTCCGTTCACCAACTGAGCTACTAATACGTCAGTGTCCCCTCTTATTTATGCATTGCTGTTTGCGACACACGTCTCCTACAATAACGTTCATTTTGACCGAACATTAGTCACACTAGCATTTGGTTCCTCTAGTGGTTTAGGTGACATTTCTAGAAAAAAAATACAATTGTCAAAATAGGCGGGAACACTTTCAAGATGGCGTCGAAGTTTTATTCATTGCAAGTAAGTTAATGTTTTTATTAGGTATCACACATAATACTTGTTAATGTCGATATAAAATTGAAACAAAACCTTAATTAAGGAACTATGTCTCAGTTGTTGCACGATATGAACATAACGCACGTACCAGCCCATCGTAAAGAACTACAGTGTGATTTTAAACAGCAATCACCAAGTTTTTACCTGTATTCTCACTTGGGAACTATTCAAAAGATTTAACAGTGTTCAAGCCCGCAGCGAGTAGGTATCTGTAACCGCGGGAAAAGCAAGAACAAAAACTGGTATAGAGACCAGCTACGTGGTTCCTAGTAGTGCTAATGTAATGTAGGTATGTTACTCGAGGTTCGAAATATGTTGTAGGCCGACATATTTATGGTATAAGTGGCTGCACCTGCCCTCAACCCTGTAGGTCGGTGATACCAATCGAATAGATAACAATTTTTATTGTAGTTATAATTATCTTTATTTGGTGACCCCATCACGCGCATGATAGTTCACAGTTCATTGGTTTTAGAAAAACGAACATTTTACGATGCAAAAGTGTCGCTGTCGAGTTGTGAACGTGACGATGTTTTATATTAATTTTTAATAGCCATTCGGAGGGGATAATCGATTGGGCCAGATGGCAAATAGCAGTCGTGTGTACTTAGTTTCGTTTTTATCAAATTAAAACGTCATGAATGATAAATACAAGTAGGTACATACATAGGCATGTAGTTTCTTAGGCGTTCTTCTTCATAGTAACAACAAGATCACTAAAGTAGGTACTTTAGTCAAACTATTTTTAAATTCGATATAAGTAGTTATTTGATTTTTTTTATTAAACAGATGTAAAACTATCTGTACCACGTTTCATTAAATATTGCTCTTCGTTAGTTAATACCTATGCTAAGTTTTCTTTTGGTAGGTTTCTGAAAATTAACTTTTATTGTCTTGATGAAAACTAGATAAGTAAAAGTAATTTATTTTTGTACAAAAATCGTAAAATTTTAACAATGTGGACGTATTCGCGCCATTAGTGGCCATATTCCACGCACAGATAGTTAAAGAGAACTGTCAAAAAAATAGTTTCGTGCACGAACTATCGCCCCTCGCATTAGGCATAATAGCTGATGCGTTTGGCTCGTTTAAAAAAACAAAAAGTCCGCGTCGCTGACAGAACTCGTTAAATGGTGACATGGAATTTTTCATTTTTCACCAATGTTTGTTATTTTGTTTCATATTTTTGAGTGATTGCTGTAATTTTTGGGCGGATCTTTTAGTTTGGTGCTGGGGGCGTCATGTTTTGATATTGTATCGATGACTTTAATCTAATTAATGATAGAATTTCCTACTGCCTGCCTTCGATCCGCAAAAAAATGATAAGGTACAAGTTTATCGGGTAACACCCTGGTTGTATCTTACCCAAAAGACACAAAACATATCTTTTAATTACTACTTAATGGAAGATTTAAGACCTACTTTGACAAGGTACTCTAGAAAAAAGTACTCGAATAATTACTTAACCGCCTAACAATCGATGTTATATCGATATATCGCAACTTCCCCACACTGTTAGATAATCACACCCCCATTACGTGTGTGGCACGCGAGCTAACACAAGTTTCAGTTGATCTAAGTTCAGAATTATCAGTTATTTACAAAGTTCATCATGTGTTCGTTATTGCTCTATTAGTTAAGTTCACTAAAGTTATTTTTGCTGTTGTCGCATCGTTAGAGGTGTACCTACGATGATTGGTTGCCGAATTTTTGTTTTGGTATTTTCATAGTGTATTTGTTTGTGTTGGTCTTTTATCAACTAGGTTAATGGCACTGACACAAAGTTTTAAGTGTGAGAGAGCCATGCTTCGACACGAATGGACCGGCTCGACCGGAGTGATACCACGGCAGACGTCAGAAAACCGACGTGAAGCAACGCTTGCGTTGTGTTTCGTCGTGTGAGTGTGGTTACCGGAGGCCCAATTACCCTCCCCTACCTCAGTCTCCCCAATTCCTGAATCCTCAACGATCCTCAAACTCCTAATCCACAAAAGGCCGGTAACGCACTTGTAACGCCTCTAGTGTTCCAGGTGTCCATGGGCGACGCCGTTTGCTTACCATTAGGTGATCCGTCTGCTCGTTTACCGGATTATGTCATAAAAACAAAATCGGGCAGATACTATTGTATGAATGTAACTAATTTCATAGAACTTCTGATCCTCAAACTCCACTCGAAACCATATTTTTAACCGACTTCAAAAAAAAAAGAAGTAGCAGGAAGTTTGTATGTATGTACCTATGTTTGTAAGCGATTATCTCGCAATTGGGTAAACCGATTTTGAAGTAGTTTTCAGAAAAGGTTTGTTACATTTAGGAAAAGGTTTTAGTATATCAAAAAACCGACCTCGGAAAAAGAATTAGGTATTACCTAACAGTACACTGTTAGTTAAGTGATTTCAACCAAAACAAATTAGGATTTTCTCAATTTAGGGTTGTCTGTGTCATCTGCATTAAGCGCTTAAACTTAATACTTTACACTAGATATACAGTTTAACTCTTTGAGTACCGTCATTATAGACACAAAGAACAATAGGTAGCGTTCACCGGTGTCCTCGCGGTGTTTGACAGTTTAAACCACTTTCATGTAACATCCTATGCTTTAAAGAAGTTTGCAAATTAACAGACAACTTACATTAACTAGTTTCTAGATAAATATCTATCAACGTATTACGTAAATAAAAACAGGCTGTTAACAATCGACCAAAACCCTTTATTCCCAAGCTAGAACATGTTGAAGCCTCATTATTTGACAACACTGCGGTGCTTTTATGGCGTCAGTAATTTGACAAAGAAAATGGGAGCACCATTTATAAAGCACTAGCAATAGACACACCCACCTATTGTGAAGAAGACAACAGTTTAAAATCAACCGAATGCATCAACAAACAATGCACTGGCTGTACCGATATAAATTATTCGATAATCGAATAGAATTCGGACATTAATCGAATGGGATTTGAATTGTCCCCGCGTTATTATTCGATACAATTGTTTGGGACAATGGTTGGTAGTTTAATGAGTGAAGAGGCGCCAAACAATGTCACGGTGGCCGTAAGGTGGGCATTGATATAGATTGAAATTAAAGTGGGTAGGGTGGGTATACGTTGTAAGGTAATAAAGACTTTATTACTAGACGTAGCCAAGCATCCATTTCATACTGAATTTATCAATTAGAAAATAACAATATGGTAATCCAGAATTACTAGCATTTTTTTTATTTACAGATGATAAAAACTTAAATAAAATTAATACTAACTATTACTAAATTAAACATATACAACTTAAGATAAAAATTAATTAAAATAAAACTAAAAACAATGAATTACTTAATTGATAAAAGGATATTTTTTATATTTTCTTGTTTGTTTCTTATCATCGACGTTTTACCCTAAAGGCCTAACGGCTAAACGGCTAAATACATCAAGCTCTAAATACATCAAGCTCTGTTTCCTGAACTAGGCGTTGCCTGTATCAAAGGTGGGTCTAATATTTGTTGTCGTAATTAAGTTATATCTGTGTATGTGTGTGTGTGTCTTATAGAGTCATGCCTAACCCAAGCGAGAATTCGGTCGGCAGAATTTTAATTCCCAAAAAGTAACAACATAATAATAGATTGTTACCATTAAACTGTCAAACACCAAGCGGTCACCGGTGACCGCAACCTATTGTTCTTTAATTGTGTCTATAAATACGGTACTCGACGAGTTAATATCAAATTATTTAAAGCCACAGTCCCCAAAAATACTTTAATTCCCCAAAAATGTCTGGTCCCTCTACATTTTATCTAGTATACGTCCGTGACAATGACAGGCTCCGTCACAATGGCGGGTGTCGTTATGGCGGCCTGTCACGGCAACCATGCGTGCGCGCCACTTAGCTAATAAAGGGAAAACTGAAAGGGTGCTTCTGATATCCAAATACCGAATATGTATGGTTGAATGAGACTTATCCTAGTTATCGGTGGTTTGAGTTTTGATTTGGTTTGTGGTATTTTGAACTTTATGTCATGTGGGAGAAAGCTTTTTTTCCAATTAGGTTGATGATGGGACTAGGACTTCGCTAGATTCTGTATATCTGTTAGTACTTGTTTTACAGACGTATATTGGATTAACCCGTCGGGCGTCCGCGTTCCTTATGCATTTCCTTATCCTTATGCATGCAAGAAAATGCATTTATTTGGCCATTGGCACACGAAAACAAGGATCATTACAATAGAAATAAAACAAATACAGTCAAAATAAAAACAAAACATGAATAATATATTTTATAAAAGAGAAAGCAGCATGGAGCATTTTTTTATTGTAAATTTTGTGCTATTGTAAAAATTATATTTAGACCTCCTCTCGCCTGCGATACAGGATCATCCTAGTGCAGGCATCTAACTATTTGAGGTCAATTGTACGTAATTTAGATATATTTTTGAATTTTGCGTTTTTGTTATTATGAATAAAGTTTTATTTATTATTTATTTATTTCTTATGATCCACCGGGTGCTCATAAGGACGCTCGAGGGGTTAATACTTTAAGTCTTTAATGAATTGTAAAACTTTTTGGACTTGTTGACCAACCATACCTAAGTAATGAATGTCATAAAATTAGTAAAAAATGGATTAACGAGCTCTCTGAGATTATGAAAGAGAGGAGATAATCTTAATCAAGGCTCCAGACGCAATATTTGTCTATGTCTCATGCTTTTCTCTGGTATTCCAGTCAAAAAGTCCAGTAAAATATTTTAGTAATTGCACGGAGACTGGAATTGTGCCCGGTATATAGCAATAGGCTCACACCCTATTACATGCGACTCATAACATATAATAATAGTGAAAAGTGGGGTGTTACATTCTACAGTGGCATTAAGTGCCGTAATGTGCACCTCTGCCTACCCCTTCGGGGATAAAAGGCGTGATGTTATGTTATGTCTAGTCAAAAGGTTACAGTTAGTGTTAAACACCTTCAAATTATCAGACTTTAATTCAGAATAAATTTGAACATTTGACAATTCTTAATAAGCCTAAGGCATAAGCCGGTAAACGAGCAGACGGATCACCTGATGGTAAGCAATCGGCGTCGCTCATGGACACCTGGAACACCAGAGGCGTTACAAGTGCGTTACCGGCCTTTTGGGGATTAGGAGTTTGAGGATTCAGGAATTGTGGAGATTGGGGAAGGGGAGGGTAATTGAGCCTCCGGTAACCTCAAATAACGAACGAACTCGATACTAAAAACTGACAAATTTCAATTTAATTCTGCAATTAAAAATCTCTCTATCATCATATAATTCCGTAAATATGGAAGAATTAAATATTTAAAGTTAAATTTTATCTGGCTTTGCAAAAATCGGCCCTAAAATATGCTCTTTTAGGGCCGATTTTTGCTATCTAAGCACTTCTTACACATGAATCTAATACACAAGATCAGTAGCCAATCTAACGAGTCACACTCTACCTCTATAGTACTATCACAGAAAGCTACTTATAAATTGATGAAGTCGTACACAACTGGGATCAGCTGTCGATCAGCTGTTAGCACCCCATTATACTGATACTTACACTAGTAATCACTATGTTACACCTTGTAAGCTACAGTTTACATGTAATACTAGTTTTTTGTTGTGAATTAATATGGATTAGGTCTTGGTTCGGTGGGTTTAAGTGTTATGGTAGAAGGAGTTGGTTAGACTGCCTCGTTGGCCGAGTGGTCGCAAGTGCGACTGCCGGGCAAGGGGTCTCGGGTTCGATTCCCGGGTCGGGCAAAGTATTACTGGGTTTTTAAAAAATTCTCAGTAGTAGCACGGAGTCTGGAATTGTGCCCGGTATATGGCAATAGGCTCACCCCCTATTACATGGGACTCATAACATAAATAGTGAAAAGTGGGTGTTACATTGTACAGTGGCATAATGTTCACCTCTGCCTACCCCTTCGGGGATAAAAGGCGTGATGTTATGTTATGATGTTATGTTATGAGTTGGTTAGATTAGTTTGGTTTGGTTGGGTAAAGTGTTATTGAGTGATTTTGTTAACTACTACTACAAAAAAAATACAGTCGAATTGAGAACCTCCTCCTTTTTTTTAAGTCGGTTGAAAATAAATGTAAGTATGATATAGTTTGCTATTACAAAATGCCATAATGAGACCTAAACGCTTCATAAACTTAATAGATTGCTTTACCTATGAAATTGTTGTTTTGTATGAAAAATTAAAACGAATTTTTTTCATGTATTTTTACTGGTTTTAATAGCAGTAACCAATCATGCAATCAATACGTCTTTGCCAACGCAATGATAGTTTATTGATACCCTTTTTAAAGAAGTAAGCTTGACGGGAGGCAATAAATTCTTCAAGGGCATTTTGAACTGCCTCTCGGGTATTACTGCTGATTAATAGAACTAACGTTGCATAATCAAAACAGTTAATAATAGCAGACACGTGTTTTAGACGATTAAACTGTCAAACACCAAGCGGTCACCGGTGACCGCGACCTATTGTTCTTTAATTGTGTCTATAAAACCGGTACTCGACGAGTTAATGAAGAATTAACCACTAATTGGACTAAGCAAAGCTTAAATTAAAACACTGCAACCGTAAGAAATAAAGGTTATCAAATAAAATTAACTTTGCGACAACACTAGAAAGTTCACGTTTCATTAACAATAGTATACTTAACATTTAATTATTTAACGTCCATTATATAAATAAAACATCAGTGTCCTATAAAAAAGCTAAAGTAATTTTATAGTAAGAGGTATGAACAAGTGTTACTTATAATATTAGCCACTGCAATTTGCAATGGTCGATGGAAATGTTTTAGAAAAACGTCTCAATTATATGCCATGTAAACCCAGGGTAACAGTGAAGTCACCAGGTGGACTGAAGCCATTAATATCAATTGGACATTGACCATACACCTACCAGTAAAACTTGAGACACCATCCCCCGTTGATCACGAACAAAGCTGGATGTTTCAAGGGAGATTTTTGTCGGTTAACAGCTCAAGTAACAATAGCCAAGAAATATTTTATGGCCAAGCTTCAAGAGTAATGTAATTTTGATAGTAATGCTCTTCCGTTTTGGAGCTGTCGATTTTGTATTAAAATGGCATCGATATATTTATTTGGTGACAGTCATTTTGTATTCGGTTAACACATGTTGGTGTCATTCTCGAGACTTTTTGCAAAACGAACGTTAAAAACGCTTGATATTGGAAACTTTTTCTGAAACTATCGTATTTTTTTAAGTCTTATAATTTTTTCTGGTTTTTTCTTATGATTTATTTCGTTGCCACCAAGACCCTAATTCATGTCCTTGCGACGCGTCGTACTTCAATGTTCCGGTGTTTTCATGGTTGTATCTATTGTAGATCCAGGCTTACAAGAGTTGCAGCGGTTTTGGGAGGTTGTACCGGTATTTTTTTTAGATGTCAAAGCTGGTAATTAACATTTTATAATCATCATCATTATCATCAACAGCCTATAAATGCCCACTGCTGAGCTAAGCTTCTTCTCACACGGAGAAGGTTATCTAAAGGACCATTTACGGTTGCTAATATTTGAGCTACATTTTGCTGGAGTAATAAGCCACTCGTCACCACATCATGTTGAGATTTGAATACAAATATGGCATTTGAACGTATCTATATCCATTCTACAAGACCCCATCTTAACTAAAATGTTTAATTAGCTCCGAAAACTATAAAACTTTTAGCACGGCATTCATTGTCTCCCCACATTAGAAGTCAGATAACAATCGCCATAGAATGGGGAGTTCTCAATTACCAGGACTGCGCATCGCCAAATACACTGCCGACACTTCATCACTGCGTGTCACACACACCATCTACATTAATTTGTAATTGTTTGGATCAACAATTTTGCAGTGTTTTTTCTTTTACACATTTTATTTAGGTACTTATTTGTTCTGCTTGATTTAGATTCGCTGCCATTCTGTGATCGGAGGTTTTACTAATTAGGTTTTGAGTCTGGTACCTATTAGGTTCTGGCAAAATAATGAGCGATTTTTCCACTTCAAAGTTCACGTCAGATTGGTATCTTTAATAAAGAGAGACCCCTGAGATGATTGGTGAAAAATGTCTCCAATAGCGATTAAAAGACGTACCTACGTAACATAGATAAGATGGCGCTACGGCGATTCCATAGATGGTATTTTAATTAAAAAATGACATCCCTGTTCTTGTTCACTCGAACACTGATGAGACAATTAAAGGAAAGTGTTCGCACCGTCAACTGCAAGTGTCGCTCAGTCATGTGTGAACAGTGAATTAAAGACCTCGTAAATGTCCGATTATGAAAAATCCACAACATCTGCTCATACAAAAGTACTCTCTATATACATCAGAAATAAAGTCTATAATGGTGTAAGTAAGTGGAGAGCGGTCACCGTTGACTGCTTGGATTTTGACCAGTAGGTGTACTTATTTCATTTCATCATTTTAATTATCTTCATTATCAGTTACGAAGCATCCGTTATAGAATTTCATTTGTGACGATTAGGACTCATAAGACATATCTACTTAATTAAATTTGATCATTTTATTCATATTATGACGCCTACGATGAGTTAGCTTAACTGAAAAATCTCAATTATGTTTAATAATCGCATGTTCGCAGTAAAAGTGTTCTAAAATTGTATATGACCTCCATATTATCATAGTTGTAAACCCTAAGTAATTATTCTTTATGATCCCTAAGCCCAGATCCATACACAACTTAATAGCAACACACCAAAAGCACCCGACCGTTTAAAATAGAACTGCAGAAACATTCAAAACACATTTTTCCTGCTGGCAATCCATCAGTGTGTGTAGCAACACTGGTAGTGTCGCGACCACGAGCCAGCCGACCGAGAGAGTCAATAAGGGCGGGAAATGAACGAGGGTCGTGTTTGACCGGCCCGGTCCGGTCCGTACAGACGCAATTATATTAAGATTACATATTTATCTCTTGAGACGGACCGATTTCTTATAGGGGCTTTGCGTCAGGGACTGCTGGTTATAGAGATGATAATACCTTTTTTGTAAAGATTTAGTTTAATGGTAAACGTGTGCTTGGAAGACTAGTGGCCAGTCATAATGCCATATCTATCTGTAAAGCCTAATTGATATACAATGATACAAGCTTACCTATCAATAACTCCATACAAAATGCGTCAAAGTTCTATGTAAAATAAGCAAATCGACACATTTAGAGTGCATTGAGACTTGTGTTGAGTTGAGAGCAATGGATCATCATTTTTCTCATCTGTAAAATTATTCTTGCAAACTTCTTTCCTACACTAGTCACACTATGATTCACTTAAGGGACACTCTACATGTGTCTCTTCCAAAACTAGACCTTACAATCGCAAATTTATTATATTCTTTGAGTTAAAACAAAACTATTTTTTCCCAAATCGGTACAAACAACTCTATGCATCTCCTCCCAATACCATTTGATCCTCACTATTGATTCGGTAGCTCAACGTCTGTCGCTCCGGACTGATACTATCATTGTTTTAAATGCTACCCCTCTGCTGATGACCTTTGATACCTTCCACCATGAGGTCTCGTATAGGATTTTGGGTGACCGGAACTAAGTAGCGAAGATTTTCATTCGATTTGATTCGATTCGGATCGTGTTGTGTTTGGTTAGTGGTGTTTGTTACTGGTGTGTAACAGAATTGTGGAGTCTTGTTTTATAGGGTCGATATAGGAGATCTCGAAATAAGGTAGGTATATCTGTCGTCACTAGATTGGTTAGTACTTTTAGGTCGTTGTGGAATGCCTACGAGTCTTTATATGTATAAAATATGATAATTTTTGGTACGAAATGGTTTACTAATATCATTTTTGTTTTTCAAAATAACATGGTTATAGAGTAGAGTAGCTTTTCTACTTATTTTTCTAAAATAATTTTAGTTTTAACTTAAAATTAAAACGACCAGCTATTACAATTGCCCTTCTAGAGGTCAGCCAAAATAGTTTAGCAAAACCTTACTCTTAAAAGTCAACAAAAGATTCAGTAAAAGATAAAACAAATAAAATGAGTACCTAACTTCATACATTTCCTTTATTTCCCATTTCGGAGTGACACAACACGATTTAAACATCCTTATCGGTACATCGATGATCATTATTCGATTTACAACTCGTATCGAATTGTAATCGATTCCCACGAGTGAATCGAGTTGGGGTGACGGGACGCCTATATTTTGCGTCACCCCGCACTACGCACTCATTCGGAACGGTTGACGTTTTGAATTTTCGAATTAAGAATGTAAAGCTTCTGTCATTTGGAATTTATTATTGGCCAGTTTCCTGGCAGGTTGAATAGGTGCTAAGGTTTATGCGGAGTGGCGTTAACTAATGAAGTTGAATTTATTGACATGTCATGTCGGTTCCTGTCCACGAAATATGGACAAAAATACATTTATTTAGTCGAATGACTGCATGGGTACATTACAATTAGTAGTGTTAATTTACGATATCCTGAGTTTATTACACTTTATAGGAATATTGTTGTACCTACTTAATTTTTTTTAAGGAGACTGAAGCTTGCTTTGATTCTTGGTAATTGGGATGACAGGGTATGAAAATTAAAAATATAATTAGTCCGTAAGTTAGGTACCTAATGAAAAAATATTAGACACATATTTTTTTATTTTGTCATATTATAAAACAATACTTACATAAAAACGAATCCAAGTTTAGGATTGGGGGCTTTTTTTAAGGGGGGAAAATCATCGAATAACTGCTCCCGCCTGGGTGAGGTCACAGATTCACAGATTCAAGAACCGGAATGACAAATCTAATCTTCTTCACAAGACTTACTAGTCATGGCGACCAGTAAACCAACACATTAGACAACGGTAGGCAGTAAGTACCTATAAGGAATTATAATGGCAGCATTTTAAAGTTGATTGTATAAGCAGAACAGTTATTATTGGAGCGATACATGAATAAAATAACGATAAAACATGAACCTCCCCCATTTTTATATTGGAAGCCAATATAATGACATTCAAATTTCGAACAATATGTCTAGCATGTTAGAAAAATAAGTAAATTTAGCTGAGGCTAGAGTTAGAGAGGCTAGTATTTTTAGGGTTCAATGGATGACTAGGTCTTAAAAATGTTCGTCACATAATTTTTTAGTTATAATATCGCAATTCGCACACGTGTTTAAAATGCCCCAACAACAATAAAAAAGTAATTGTAGGGCAAACAAAATCATTCTTAGTTTTAGTGTTTTCCTAAGTACCTGTGGAACCCTTCGTTTTAAGCAAGGTAGTAGTTACCTATCTATGCAGGAAACCAGTGCTCAGGGAGCTGGTCAAAAGTCCTTAAAGCCGGATGTCTCAATAAACACTATTGTCTTTTTAACTGTATCCTTGTTCGATCCACCCAAAAAAAAAATTAGAAAAAAAATCTCTATCTCTTCATTTCCATCCCGACTGTAGTACAGCAGAGGTTGCAATACAACTCCAATTTTCATTTAAAAAAATTGCAAAGTCACTGTGACTCCTAGGGTGTTCATGGGCGGCGCTGATCGCTTACCATCAGGTGATCGGTCTGCTCGTTTGCCTCCCTCCCTCCCTCTCGTTTGTATTTTTTTTTATGGAATACCATAAAAAAAATACAATCTCTATTTTGCAAAAGTGATTACCTTTGTTGGTATACTGCAACTGGCAGTCTGAATAATGTATCCTACTGGCGGTCACGACTTGCAATTAACCAATTATATAATACAAAGCGTAACATCTTCATTCCCATCTCCTGGACAGCAGTACAGTGACAACAGACTGCACTAATTACTAATTACTTATTATGATACATCGTTAACTCGTCTATGGTGACAGGTTGCAATTTAGCAGTGGCAGCTAATTCTTGGGTTACGTCTCATTGTACTTGCTTTGGTTAAGGTTGGCACCTTTAATTTCCTGGTTTTATAACCCTAGCATAAAATAAAGGCATGCCTTTTAGTCTTTGATGAGATAGGCTAATGTTTTACAGGTTATATTATGAGGTACCATGTGGTGAGACTTGAGTTGCTATCCATCAGGTCAAAACTATCTGAGCAGTTATTAAAAAAGCAAAAGAATATTATATTAAATACTTTGTCGGACCCTGGGTCCGAATCAGAGGGTCGAATTTTTTCAATCTACATGCAGTAGATAGAACAATGTTACGCCAAAACTTTGCGTCAAAAGTATGAGTCTCAGAACTCAAATGATAGATTTTAATTCTCTCTTAAATCTATCAGAATCATATCTCAACATCAAGCCTTTTATCCCCGAAGGGGTAGGCAGAGGTGCACATTAAGGTACTGAATGCCACTGTACTATCTAACACCCGCTTTTCACTATTCATGTTATGAGTCCCATGTAATAGGGGGCGAGCCTATTGCCAATACCGGGCACAACTCTGGAGTTGTGGAGTCTGGACTCCGTGCTACTACTGAGAATTAAAAAAAAATGAGTATTACTTGGCCCGACCCGGGAATTGAACCCGAAACCCCCTTGTCCGGCAGTCGCACTTGCGGCCACTCGGCCAACGAATCAGTTATTTTAGAATCTTATGCATATTAACAATTTGTAATTTAGAGGTAGAAAAAAATATTAATACCTATATCAAAATCATGCCCGAAGTGGCAAACCTGGCACCGGCAGTGTGTGACGGTTTCGCAAAGAGGTGTGTCTTCATGGTGCCTACACATGAGTCCATGGTGTCTGGCCTGTAATTACTCCAGCGCTTATCAACGGAAATTGTGGTTATGGGGTCGCATTGTGGAAGGACCTTATTATAGAAGGCTTCGGAAGAAATTGTCAAGCGTGAAAGGAGTTAGAGAATTTTAATATTTTTGTTTCCTTTTCTGGTCTTCAGACGGTTTAGTACGAGACCGCGTTCGGCGCTCTGATTGGCCGGCTCCAATGAACGATCCAATCAGAGAGTCGAACGTGGTCTCGTTTCGATTATTTTAAATATAAAACAAACTTGTACTAATACCACAATTTTATGAACTGTTGATTACTATTTTCTGTAAGATTTGTGATTATTGATTTAATCCTCCGTTGACTCCTTTAAGTATTTTTGTAAATGATTTTTTGACCTTCATAGGCCAAATTACCGAGTACCGACGCACCAAAGCTTTCATTTTCATTGTTTTATGTTACAGAAAAATTGGAGTGGAGTTGGAGTATGTGTGGTAAGATGTCGATGGAGAAAAACAAAAATTGATCATTAGAAATGACGGGAACATGTTAAAAATTAACACTTAAGAGTCAATTAATATGTTGCGGAGAACCTAACGGGTAACCGAGGCTCCGGCTCAAAGTGCAGGAGAAGGAATGGGGTTGTTTTTCGTCAGTAAGAGTCTGAAACTCCCTTCCGCCTCATCCAGGCGGGATAAGTCATTAGATGATTTTCTCCCCTTAAAAAAAATTGTCAATTGATATGACAGATTGGATTAGATTGATGTTTAAACGTCTATGTTAATTACTGCTACTTCATACCTGTTTTCTATCATCAGTAGACACGTTAGTACATAGCACAGTGAAGCGTCTGTAATAATAGCTAATAAAATTAAATTTAACTACATGGCGTGATACAGCTCAATATCATTAGCTATATTAACAGCGCCTCTGGCGCGTTCTCAGCGAATTAATAAAAATCACTGTTTTACATTCAATACGTGCGCCGGAGTTTAGGGTTGTCGTTACAGTCGAAAATAATTATTTGAAAAACAAATAAATCTAAGATTGGATTAAATTTTCTTTTTTCATTTTCAGAATGAAAAGTTTATGTTTAGGCATGGAAAGATAAAAAATTTTGCATAGAAAAGAAAAGCATTTATTTGATTGGCTACTTGCCAACAAGTCAAATTCGATACTTTTTTTGAACTGTCACAACGATAGTTTTCTATGAATTTTGTACGAGTTTGTGTATTGCGACGTCACGTTTTTTTTAGCGACAAACTGCATACTTATTTCTTAAAAATTTGCTGGAAAAATACTAAAATGAAGTTGGTCATAAAATCAATTAATGTGGGATCAAGTGGGATTATTATTTAATATTTTATTGTATTGAACAGTCGAAATAATTTACTTTTGATTAAGAAAATTACCCAAATGTAATAAATACAAGATGCTTAACCGAATGAAATTCCATTTTTTATTTTTTATTTAATAAAATACCTTTGCCATTACAGATAACTTAACCTAATTCGACATAGTAACTTAAAATAAACTATTAACTATGAACTATATTTAACTATATAATATATTTGTATTTCTACTATGGATATTTGGCATGCAGCATGCAGCATCTTTAAAATTTCAGATTTCAGAAGGAGTTGCATAAAAAATATGTCGAAAAGAGTAAGACATTACTGCAATAGGAACTTCTTTACTGGTTTTGAATTTATCATTCATCATCATCATATCATTTACCAGACTTCCACTGCTGAACATAGCCTCCCCCTCTACCAGTGGCATAATTACAGGGTAGTAAATATGTCAAATGCCACGGGCCCCCAGCTAGAAGAAGCCCCCGTTCAAAGGTTTTTATATGAACTTCTCTGTTTTTTATGGGGAACAGGAGCCCAAGGAGGCCCGTGGCATAATCGGAGGAATCCGATTATGCCACGGGCCTTGAAGGGTATAGTTACGTCACTACCCTCTGCGTCTACATTCTTTAAGACTATGTCAAATAAGAAAACCATGAAGAGTATCGTCATGAGTAGGTATGTGGATACATAAGTACTTACTTGGGCAAGAACGTGCCTAACTATTTATATTCATATCTTTATTTTGTATTCCATAATGTTTCGATGTTACATTGGCTTAAAGCTAGGACACAATTATGGACCCTGTCAGGCACATCAGCAAGTAAGCACCTACCTACACAGATATACACTCGTATTATCCCATAACCCTTACCGAACACATAGAAACACTTCTTATCATGATATCAGTTATCACATTCCGAGAATCTGCTTAGAAAGTGGCACGGCCGCCATATTTGTATCGAAGTGAGGTTATGTTAACAAACTGGCATAAACTGGTAACCCTGCTTCTTTTTACATCATAATGACGTGTTAAATACAATTTTCTGTGTAAATACAATTATTCATTGCGGCAACATCAGCCAGCATGGCAAATTACTTCACAATCAATCCTTTGAACTGACATTTTCACATGGTTTTGCATCAAATAAATAATCAACATTCAACGTTTATTAATACGTTTGTTAACAGAGGTGTGGAGATGTTCTTAGCCATAGATTTTATTGAATTGAATATATAAATATAATTATATATATATATAACATCACGCCTTTTATCCCCAAAGGGGTAGGTGAAGGTGTACATTGCGGCACCTAATGCCACTGTACAATGTAACACCCACTTTTCACTATTTATGTTATGAGTGCCATGTAATAGGGGGTGAGCCTAATGTCATATACTGGGCACATTTCCAGACTCCGCGCTACTACTGAGATTTTAAAGAAAACCCAGTAACTCTTTGCCCGGCAGTCGCACTTGCGACCACTCGGCCAAGGCGGCAGTCATTTATTGAAATATTAGACCTTTAATTTCCAGTTCGTTTGTTTCAGTTTTTGTGAACGTAAATGCTTAGCTGGATCTAGTTCAGAGGCCTTAGAATGATTTTGTTTTACTTTTAAAGTAACCGAAACAAGAACACATACAGCATTCTGATTGGTTGATTTATTGAAGCCGGCCAATCAGGGCGCCAGACCCGTACAGCAGCCGTACTCATTTCGATTACTTTTTTTTTATTCGATGGGACTGACGTTTGACCACTATCTCACCTGATTGGAAGCAATGATTTGGCCTACGATGGAGCACGTCGTTCCATTAGCAACCTATTCACTCGGGCCTTGAAGACACTTAGGTTATATATACCCTTCAGGAAATACAGACTCTGGCAAAGAATTCCACTCCTTAGCAGTACGCACAAGGAAGCTTGATGCGTCATGTGCAGGACATCTACCATAAATCGATGACGCTTCGCCGATTGTCATGTGGTACGATGATGGAAAAAACGTAAAACTCGTACTAAGACCTCAAGTTAGTAGACAAATAAAGGCCCCTACGTTTGAAAAATTGTAATAATTGAGTCCGTGCATGGCAATAGATTTGATTCATACTTAAAAAGTATCTGGTTAGAATTGGTAGATGTTTAACATATTATCTTTTTACCAATCAAAGGAAAAATGTTACTATGAGTAACAGACGTCCGCAAAACATTTATATTTAGGACTTTACACATAGTCAAAACTTTTTGTAAACGATACTTTTTGGATAACTCTATGTGTTTAAGAAAATGTTCATAAGAATGAGTTTGAGTACATTTTTGGAAAACTAAATGCAATTTTTGAACAAAATAATTAAATAGAATGAATAGCAACTCTACAGGTTCTCTACAACTACACATAGCAATAAATAGCACACAATTATAGGTTATAAAGCGTACTATAGTGTCGGTTAGCGTTAAATGAGGACGCACAAAAACCATTCGTGTTTACTGCTGCCATTCTATTGTGACGAGTCAACGAAACTCCGCTGTTAATCGATTACGACTCGATACAAATCGATTCTATCGATTTTAAATAGATAGACAGTAGTGACAATAAAAAATATTGTTTATGACAATTCAACTTCTATCGAAATAGTTAGATAGACTTTACTTAGATAGTTTGACAATAAAGGTACTGTTACACAAGCTAATTCTAAGCACGAAAGCATGCTTCAATTGAGCACTTGTCACTTAGTAGCATGTGTATGTTGCTCATTTCAGGCATATTTGCTGATTGATTTGATTGATTTTTGAACTTTTTTGAGCGTACTCAAAAGAACACCTTATAGCGTGCCCGCGCGCACCTCAAAGGGCTTTGGCCCTTTGAGGTGCGCGCGGTGGTGCCAACAGACCACCACAAATGGGGCCCAGCAGGACTGATGCTCGATATGGAGCCGCGGAAGGCCTAACGGGTTGCTGGGGCTCCGGTTCGAAGAGTAGGAGTAGGAACGGGGTAGTTTTTAGTAAGTAAGACTCTGACACTCCCTCCCACCTCACCCAAGGAGGGAGAAGACATTCGATGATTTCCCTCTTAAAAAAAGGATATGAATGACTAAGAAAGAGGATAAAACCAGTATATTAGTGATTGTATTATAGAATTTTTCTATCAAAACATACTCGACACAACTATCTGTCTGTCAGAATTTGCCTGATACAAATTGAATCCTTTGCTTGAAATACTACTCTATTCAATATTAAGAAATAACGACCTTGTTCTTTCTTAATAATACCTACTCATATTTATTATTTTTTAATTTCGACATATATGGTCAAGACGATCAGCACACATCTGCCTGTCACCGGTAAGATATTGGTACAACTTATAATTATATAAATAAAAAAATAAATAGCTACAACTTACGTAAATAATGACAGACGCACAGACGTCGCCACTTGTTTGTTTTACATGAACTTTTATTGAACACTATCGGCCGAAAGTCCTTTGGAGCCTATTACTTGAAATAATACGAAGTACCTCAGAGCAAGACAATTTATTTACGTCAAAGCAGACAACCTAATGTTTTGCCGGTAACGAAACCATAGCTTGAATTTAAATCGGCCAACGCCATCTATCGAGCTATGGGACAACACAATAAATAGTAGTATGGCGTTGGCCGAGTGCATCTTTTAAACAGATTATTTCTACACTGAACATTCCGCCCACCAAAAGGAATATATTCCTTTTCGTACCGCCCACCATGCATAAACTTAACAACTAGGAGAACAGTGGACTGTATGACAATTATATTACTATATTACGAATAATACATCGAGATAGATCTAGTGGACGGCTTCTTTTAGCAGACATTGGCGCGGACAGATATGGTTCCAATCAAAATGAATAGATATAAGTACAAAAACATTAATCTGGGTGACGAAATTCTTGATACCGGCAAAAATATCAGGTTGACAAAATTCTGACAAAAACAATATAACTAAACTACTAACTAAACATTGTAATCAATACATGACAGTGCACAAGAGTAAGAGACATTGTTATTTCAACAGTGCAGTATAAGAAAATAACATAATAAAACCTTATCTAAAAACATACGCAACTTAAACAATTAAATCTACAAGATTTTGTGCCTTATTCAGTAACAGGAAGAAAACACAATTTTGAAATTGGACGTTTAATCATAGAGCCCTTACAACGAACAGTGACAACTCGCGTCAAGTTATCTCTACCCGGATGCAGCTCAACAATTCTGCCATACAACCATTTAGCTGGAGGTAAGATCTTCTTTTATTAAAACTACATCACCTATTTTACAGTCAGGTTTACGAACATTCCACTTATGCCTTTGAAAAAAGTTTGTTAAATACTCCTGTTTCCATCTACGCCAAAAGTGCTGCACCATACGCTGTACTAATTGCCATCTGCGTAAAGTGCTAACTGTGACACTTTCATAGTTGTAGTCAGGAACCATTACCAATGGATGACCCACCAAGAAATGACCCGGAGTCAGAGGTACAGGATCCTCTGGATCACTACTACCCTGAGACAGGGGCCTAGAGTTTAGGCATGCCTCGATTTGGGAAAGTACTGTGGACAGTTCTTCGAACGTCAAAGTGGAGTCACCTATCACACGCTTCAAGTGGTGTTTTACACTTTTCACCCCTGCTTCCCACAACCCACCAAAATTAGGAGCGTGAGGAGGGATAAAATGCCATTCTGTTTGAGAGTTTGCAAGAGCAGCTGCAATGTCTTTGTACATCGAACTCTGTTGGTTGAAAAGCATCTGCAACTCTTTAGCAGCACCCACAAAATTTGTACCATTGTCGCTCCAGATATGACGACAGTGACCGCGCCTAGAAACGAACCGTTTGAACGCTGCCAGGAAACCCTCAGTCGTCAAATCTGAAACAACCTCTATGTGTACTGCGCGCGTAGCCATACATACGAACAAACAGATGTACCCCTTATACGACCGCTGTCCACGATCTTTGGAGACTCTAATGTGAATAGGGCCTGCATAATCGACCCCGGAGTTCAGAAACGGCTTACTGGGAGTCACTCTGCAAACCGGAAGTTCTCCCATAAGCTGTTGATTCGTGGTCGCCGAGTATCGAATACAGCGAACACAACGACGTATATAAGCTCGTACAATATTTTTAACCCGACTGATCCAGTACTTGATGCGTATAAAATTATGTACCAGTTGCTGTCCTCCATGAAAGGTCCTTTCATGAGCATCGGCTACAATTAACTTAGCCAAACTTGAATCATGAGGAATAACAACTGGGTGCTTTGTATCATCAAGTAATGGTGAATACCGTAGCCTTCCTCCAACTCGCAATATCCCACATTGGTCGATAAATACATTCAACTTATATAAAGAACTCGACCTTTCCAATGGCCTCTTATTTTTCAGGGCTGTCAATTCAGCCTGAAACCATTGCTGCTGGCTTTGTTTGATACATACATTCAACGCTTTGTGAATTTCGGAAGCTGACAGGTATTTTGCAACCTTAATATTCGCTTTACGAAGTTTTAATGATTGCAAAAATCTTTTACAATACGCAACAACTCTCACCAAACGTGAAAGTGATGAATACTTAGATCCCCAAATGACTTCAAAATCAGGCACTACGCTGGCAGTGTGAACATTAACTTGCTTTAACTCCTCATTAGTATGAATGGCACTAGGCCGGGTGAAGTCTATCTGAGCATTCCTTAACCAACCTGGTCCATGTTTCCAAAGATCATCACCAAGGAGAAATGCTGAAGACACTCCCCGGGAAGCTATATCTGCTGGATTTTCTTTAGATTTAACATAAGCCCACTGCGAATTGTCTAGCAAACCAAGGATCTCAGAAGTACGATTAGCCACGTAAGTTTTCCATCGACTTGGATGATCATTTAACCAGGCCAAAACAACTGATGAATCCGTCCAAGCATGTATATTTGCCTTAGGAATGTTCATTACTTGAGCTACATCAATCAATAATTTTGCTACTAAAACAGAACCGCACAACTCCAGCTGTGGAATGGATATTTGCTTGATGGGAGCTACCTTTGTCTTTGCGGTTATGAGGTGCGAGTGTATTTGCCCATTAGCATCGACAATGCGACAATACACCACAGCCGCATAAGCTATATTTGACGCATCGCTAAAGCCATGTAACTCCATTGTAATACCTTTTTCGCTTTTATGTATCCATCTAGGAATGTGAAAGTTTACCAGTTTCTTTAACTCTGCTCTATAATATGTCCATTCTTGTAAGAGATTTGGTGGCAGTTCATCATCCCAGCCGATTCCACAAATCCATAGTTTTTGTATGAAAACCTTCGAGGTTATAATGCACGGTGCTATCCAACCCAATGGATTATAAAGCCTTGATATCTCTGATATAACTGTCCTTTTTGTTTCAGGTGCAGCAGGAGGTGACATCTTCACAGAATAATCAAATTCATCAGTGTTCCGGTTCCAGATAAGTCCTAAAATCTTAGTTATACTATCCATTTTTATTTCAAGGTCTCTACCAGAAGTTTCCTTCAACGTTTCCAAAATGGATAGTCTATTGCTTGTCCACTTTTGCAATTGGAACCCCGCTTTCTCTAATAGACAATTCATTTCATCATAAATTAGTTTTACTTCTGTTTCAGATTGACACCCAGTCATCAGATCGTCCATATAGAAGTCTGACTTCACCCTTTCAGCAGCCATTGGATACCTCTCGCCTTCATCGCACGCAACTTGCTGCAACGACTTTACAGCCAAGTAAGGAGCGCATGACGTACCAAAGGTGACAGTCAGAAGTCGGTAATCCTCGATCTCTTTGTTTGGATTCTCTCTCCAAACAATTCTTTGATAATCTGTATCAGGTCGAGCGACCTTGATTTGGCGATACATTTTGACGATATCGGCAGCCAGACAGATCGGATGTTGACGCCATCTCATGACAATATGTCGCAAATCTGCCTGAAGAGTGGGTCCTACCATTAAGGTGTCATTTAAGGAAACCCCGTTCGTTCCCTTACATGACGCGTCATAAACCACTCTTACCTTAGTGGTTAATTTATCCTGTCTAACCACTGCGTGATGAGGCAAATAAACAGCATCGTTTTTATTTATTTCAGCCTTATCAACGATTTTCTCCATATGACCTAGCAATAAATATTCTTTTATTACATCAGCATACTGTTGTTTTAATTCATCATCCCTACCCAGTTTCCTTTCTAAACCTAGCAATCTTTTTACAGCTATATTTTTAGAATTACCGTATTTACAAAGTGGATCTTCGGAACGAAAAGGTAATTTTACGACATATCTCCCATTGACATCTCTAACTGTCGATTGTTCGTAAAATTTTCGCAGGCCTGTTCTTCAGGCGTGAGAAGCTTTTTCGTTATAGCAGGTTCGGAATCCAATTCCCATAAACGTTTTAACATATCATTCTCCTCTATTTGAGTGTACATCGTGATTATAGTATTATGAGAATTTAGAGAGCTATCTGCCTT
Organism: Spodoptera littoralis; assembly: GCA_902850265.1. Taxonomy (NCBI): domain Eukaryota; kingdom Metazoa; phylum Arthropoda; class Insecta; order Lepidoptera; family Noctuidae; genus Spodoptera; species Spodoptera littoralis. The sequence goes on along the minus strand of LR824553.2, from coordinate 3,444,619 downwards.
ACTGACATAGCCTGACACAATCCAACCTAAATGCGTGTCTTGTGCGACCGGAGAGCCTGTAGGACTCTTGATCAGACCTTCCTTTAAAATACGGCAGTATACTTCCCCCCCTAATAAAATATCAATTTTATTAGAACGACTGAAATTTGGGTCGGCTAGACGTATGCTGTGAATTTCTGGCCAATTGTCAAGGTTGACATTCTTATCTGGCATAACCGATGTCAGTGAACGTAGTACATGCGCAGTTACGTTTATGGTATAAGAGGAATCATGCAACGATTGAATATCAATATTCACTACATGTTTAGAAACGATCTTGCTATGCTCACCTCCTATACCTGCAATATTAGTCTTTGAGACTACTCTCCTTAAACGAAGTAATTGCGCAGCTGACTCAGTTATAAAAGATGCTTGTGATCCTTGATCCAACAAAGCTCTCAAAACCTGAGAGGACCCATTTTGTGATTCGGCTTTAACCAAAGCCGTGGCTAACAAGACCTGACCCTGCGTTTGTTCATTCACAAAATGAGATGCTATACTTACCTTGACATCATGGACTGGCTCTGAAGTACATCCAAGTTCAGGGAGAATAGGTTCCCCTGACGCAGTAACCCCAATGGCTCCACTATGGTTCTTCGGATGTAGCAGCGTATGGTGTTTACGCTGACAAATACGGCATTTCGAAAAAACACGGCAGTATTTGGAAGTATGATTACTTCCCAAACAATTAAAACAGGCACCCAAAGATTGTGTTACGGCACGACGTCCGTCCACATCTAGTTGGCAAAACTTCTTACAATTTAAGAGTTTGTGACTCTCCGAACAGTGTGGACATAACATATTAGTCGTACCGTGCATGACCTTAGTGTGAGATGTAGGATGATGATCGAGTTTTAATTTATTTTTAGGCTCAACGCATTCGAGAGCACGAAAACGTGTTTCCAAAAACTCGCAAAACTGTTTAAAGGAAGGTAGATCGTTGGATGATTTAGTGACATGCAGTTCCCACTGCTTCCTCGATTCTACGTCCAACTTTAAGCTTGCAACGTAAATAATAATTACATCCCAAGAACTTACATCGATCCCAATATTAGTAAGTTCGTGCAAACAGTCACTGGTCACATCTAGTAAATCTTTTAGTGCTTTTGATGATTCATTTCCAATATTACGTTGGCCAAATAATCTATTTAAAATATATGTGGATACAAATCTCTTGTTATTATACCTATGTTCTAACATTTCCCAGCATTTTTTATAGTTTAAATCAGTTATAGGTACATGTTTTATAAGCTGCTCCGCTTCACCTGACAGTTGAGTTTTTAAATAATGGAGACGTTGGACATCATCAAGTTTTTTATTGTTGTGTACTAATGACACGAACAAATCACGGAATGACGACCACTCTGTATATTTTCCGCTAAAAGTAGGTAAAACTATTTTTGGCAATCTTACCACACTGCTGTCAGATGAACCATCGCAACCTTCCTTCCTGGAGCTGTGAACTTTTAATTGGGACAAAACATTTTTTAATTCTACCTTGTACATTAAATAACACTCATAAACCGTCTCATAGATATCTTCCTGGAAAAAGTCCTGTAATTCTTCACTTTCGCAATCACCTACGATGACTTCATATTTCGCAGAAAAATTCTTGAATTGGGTCTCTAACATCTCTAAACGTGCATCGACATAATTGTAGTTTATCCGATCTCTCGGGGACTTCTTGTAATTTATCCAGCCCTTTTCAATTTGTAATTTGATATCTTTCAGTTTTCTTAGTTCTTTCTCCATGTTGTTTGTATTCATGAAAATATTCTAAGTCCAGTGAAAGATAGATGAAAATTCTCTAAGTGTCGCTGACAGTTGACAATTGACAAATTTTCCAAGTCCAAACTATAGAGAATTTTTCTAAGTGTTTAATACTTTGTAGATCGCTTCGAAATCGGGCATAGATTCGACGTCTGGTCGTTTTTCTCGAAACTATTCTAAGTCCCTGATCGAATGCACGCGAATTTTTCTAAGTCCCTAGTTTTAATGTTTTGAATGTACTCACAGTTCTTTGTCCACAATTATGCACTTCACTTCACTACTACGAAGTTCAACGACGATATATGTCCTCGGCAGCTGAGCACGTAGTCTTCCACATGTAGTATTGTTAACCGACAACTATCACCATCTCGTATCAATTAGCACAACTATATTTAATTGTATGTGTTCTTCCATAAACACCCTTCGGCTCGACTGGACCATGAACAGTATCGGCCGAAAGTCCTTTGGAGCCTATTACTTGAAATAATACGAAGTACCTCAGAGCAAGACAATTTATTTACGTCAAAGCAGACAACCTAATGTTTTGCCGGTAACGAAACCATAGCTTGAATTTAAATCGGCCAACGCCATCTATCGAGCTATGGGACAACACAATAAATAGTAGTATGGCGTTGGCCGAGTGCATCTTTTAAACAGATTATTTCTACACTGAACATTTATATCATATTAATATTGTAGTCTAAGATCCGAGAACTGGCCATATAATTGTTATTTTTGAGAAAGATGTCGTCTGGTTTCTTTATGAGATATTGTACAAGCGAGTAGACAGATCACCTGATTATAGGTTATCACCATGATTTATAAACACCCGCAAAAATAGAGGAGTTCAAAGTACGGAGCTCAAAGGTCGACCTTTGTAGAGAAGACCAAGAAGAACTAGTTTGGCCCTCCTGTAACCTCACTCAAGTCACACACGTTGTTTCGTGTTAGTTTTCTGTGAGGCAGTGGTACCAGCCCATTCACTCTTAATTGAACTTAAATACCTACACAAAGTATCTGAAAATAGATAACTAAGGTCTGACGCCCTTGGGCTCTCGGACTACTTATTGAATTAGTGAAAAACTCGTCATGACACTTCTTTAACATTATTTATGTTTCTTTCAGACGACATATCGTCTCTACTAATATGCTGCTATTAGTCAAATTATGCTGATGTGACTGAATGACAATATTCGTTATTTTTTCGGTCATGTTATCTTATTAAGCCACCGCTGCTGGCGATACCACGCGCACGCACCAACCTCCTACAGCGCGCGCCCCTGACGCGGGCGCTGCGGACGCTCAATGTGATGTCGGAATACATTGACTTATTTTATTGTACACTGAACGAATTCAGAAGAGCCTGTTACTGTACCTGTACCCATCTGTGACTTAGCCTAAGGAATATGTTTGTTACCATTGTTATAAATGTTGTAGTACCAAATTGTAAAATTAGACTTTGTAATTTATATCTATTAATATTGGCATACACTATTGCATTAGGTATTAGTTCTTGTTATGATAGTAGTATGTACATATATAGTTTATAAATAAATAAAATAATAAATAAATAAATAAATTATTGGTTAGAATTACTCCTGAGTTTACTTTTTTTATGGAATAGGAGGCAAACGAGCAGACGGATCACCTGATGGTAAGCGATCAGCGCCGCCCATGGACATCCGCAACACCAGAGGAATCACAGGTGCGTTGCCGGCCTTTTAAAAAGGAATACGCTCTTTTCTTGAAGGTTTGAAGGTCGTATTGGTTCGGAAATACCGCCGACGACAGATCATTCCACAGTTTTGCTGTGTTTGTTAGTTTGCAGAAGTGTCTGTCTTCTGTCTATTCCAAATTTAAAACTCAAATTCAAAAGCATTTATTTCATTTAAACCATAATTTGGTACTTTTGAAATGTCAACAAATACAAAATAAATAATAGTCTGTTAGTCTTTCCGTCCGTGAAATACAGTGCTCGTTCCAAAATGTAGATTCGAATGGAGAAGAACGAGCAAGAAACTCCATTCGTTGCCTTTTTAACTAGAAAGAAGAAAAAAAGAATTTTTCTTTCTTTATGGTGTTGAAGATGACTATAGGCTACGTTATCTTCTTTCCTTCAACGAGACCTATACCTAATTAGGTCCAGAATCAATATCTGAAGCTTTGTTTATAGGACACTAAGCCGAAATTTTATTATGAAAGTCCTGAGGATTTGCTTTCACCGGTGTAGCATTTGAACTGTGTAATGTTTTCCATTTCATATTCGTTACTTCTTAGCGATTTATCGATCTCTATATTTACATTGAAATTAAATTATTTAACTTATTTTTTTTTTAAATCTTTGCTCCACACTAGGATTTTCTCCTGGGTCGTGGGTGCGTATACAAGCATACAAGTTCACATACACATGACACCCAGACCCGGAACAACAATCTGTGGATCACACAAAGAGTTGTTCCGTGCGGGAATCGAACCCGTGACACATTGCGCGGCAGCCGGTTGCCCAGCCAGCGCGCCAATCGTGCAGTCTAATTTAATAGAATTGGAAATAGAAGGAATTTGCTAATTAGAGATTAATAAAAAATATATGATTTAACTATGCATTATGTACCATACGTTAACCATAGTTATATAAAGGTAGTAATACCGTTTATTATTAAACACAATGGTACAAATAAATTATAATGGTCGGTTCACACTGGCGACCGATCGCGACAGATACTCAATTAGAATAATAAATAGCAGCACCGGTGCGTGAAAACTGTCGCGACACACTGCACTGATGATTTCAGTACCTACGAGTTTTAATAATGAATATTATGTGTCCGAGTTTGTATGTAACCAGGCTGCTGTGTGTGTGCACTGCAATGTGCAAAAAAAATGTGGCTGCACGGTTGGTGCGGTAACTGGGCAACCGACTGCCGTGCAACGTGTCGCGGGTTCGATTCCCGCACGGAACAACACTTTGTGTGATCCACAAATTGTTGTTTCGGGTCTGGGTGTAAATGTGTATGTGAAATTGTATGTTTGTAAACGCAACCACGGAAGGTAGATACGATTGTGAAAACACTGGAACACCGTCTTCCGCGGCTCCGTATCGGCATCAGCCCTATTGGGCCCCATCCGTGGTGGTGTGATGGCTGTTTAAGGCGCGTGAACGCGTCACACCGACTCTAAGTACTCTGCCTTCTCTGTACAGGTAGACTGTTCTTGTAGTCGCGGAGAACTTAACGAGTAACTGGGGCTCCGGCTCGACGTGCAGGAGAAGGAACGAGGTGGTTTTTAGTCAGTAAGAGTCTGACACTCCCTCCCGCTTCACCCAGGCGGGAGCAGTCATTCGATGATTTTCCCCCCTTAAAAAAAAGACTGTTCTTGTCATCACATTGTATTTCTATTTAATAAATTACACAAAACATCAGATATACATCGACCAATCGCCTATGACCAATGACCGAGCGCATACAATATAAAATTAAAGCTGTTTCACACAGTGCGGACAGTGACGACATATCGCGCCAATTTGAATATTAATAGTCGCAGCGGCGCGTGAAAACGGACGCGACTCGCGACACACGGACGTTTGAATGGGAAATTGAATATTTTGTAAAATATTAGTGTGACGATATGGAAGTATCGGTATTTTTTTAAAAGGGCGGATAATTACCGAATTACTTTTCCCTCCTGGGTGAGGCGGCAGGGAGTGTCAGACTGTTATTGACTAAAAACCAGACTGTTCCTACTCCTGCACTTCGAGCCGGAAGCACAGTAACCCGTCAAGGCTCCGTATCGGCATCGGCTCTATTGGGCCCCATTCGTGGTGATCTGATGACTCTTTGAGGCGCGCGCGCCGTACGCTCGGGTCCGGTTCTGGTTGGGTGACAATTTGGCGAGCTACCAATGCTCGCCGTCCGCAGGTCCGTGCTTACGGTGGCCGAAGATCGTTCTGCAATCCCCGACGCCGGGAATGTCCTTCGCGACGGCTGGGTTTTGATGAGGCAGCGCTTCACTGCCTCGCGCACCCCGACTCCTTCTTAGCTAGCATGACTGCTTCGCAAAAGATGGAGATCGTCCTTGTAGTATCGGTATGGAATTTCTTGGTATGGACATTATCCTTCCCACATACTAAAGAGGAATAAAAGTCGTGAGAATGAAGTCGGTTAAAAAGGAGTGCTGACATTGTGGTAAGATGATGAAAAAGTCGATGGGTAATGAAAGCTGACTGCACGGTTGGTGCGATGGCTGGGTCCGGAAAAATATTCCCACTAGTAGCACGGAGTTTTGAAATGTGCCCGGTATATGGCAATAGGTTCATCCCCTATTACATGGGACTCATAACATAAATAGTGAAAAGTGAGTGTTACCTTGTACTGTGGCATTAAGTGCCGTAATGTGCACCTCTGCCTACCACTTCGGGGATAAAAAGGCGTGATATTATGTTATGTTAGAAAAGTATCATGTGAAAACTGTAAAGCATTCATAGAAAAATAATAGTCAATTAATAAAAACCACAAAAATTATACCAAAGCATCAATTGTAGATAAAAAAATATCATCAAATAAAAATACAAACTGCAGCCGAAACCAACGTGTGTCCACGAAACCAGCGGAGCGTGGCGTCGCGACCGCGCCTTACATCGGCGATGTATAAATCAAACACTAATAAATATCGCTTCGTTTCCTGCGTTCCGCTACCCACACTAAGTGTTTCACCGCGGTCTCCCGGAACGCCACCAGAACGCCACTTCTAGGAAATGGGTGTTTAAGCGTTTATTACTTAATTTTAGGGAATTATAACCTCTGATTGGTAGTCTTTGTCCATTTTCCGGTGACAAGATTGAAGGGTTCTGTAGCAATTTAGATAAGTACTGGTTCTGGTTGTACATTTGATTGTGATATAATTCGTTTTGTTTAATGCGTTTTGTATTGCGTTGAAAACTATTAGGCGATGTTTCTTTTACCACCATATGTGATTTATATGCACTATATCCCAACAATGATTGATCTTTAAACATTAACAAATAGCCAAATTAATATAATTTAATTGAATATCCAATGCGATGTAGAACAGACAATGACATCTTTTAAAGTCTCTCTATTCGGTTTACTAATATGAGGAAATCTAAGTAAAAAAACACTCTTTATAATTGTGATTTGAAATGAGAATTGCAGAATACATCCCAGACCACCAAGGCACTAACAACAGCATTAACCTTATCACCAGTCACCATATATTCAAAGGCACTTCATTCACCTTTATTCATGTATCGATCGCCTCCACAATTGAATGATTGGTATCTTTTAATGCCATCGACAAAAGGCGAAGTGTTCCACTCGCGTCATTACGGTGTCGCGCGGTGGCGCGTGAAAATTGTCGCATTGTCGCGCGGCGCTACCCGTGACGGTGTGGCCACACCCTGTGGTTCATCAGCGGTGTGACCGCGGACAGGATTGGCGCAAACATTTGGTGTTGGGTGCAAATATTTGAACCATATGTTTGTTGTTTTAGTATTTATTTATTGAGAGTACCTATTGTTTTGTTTAGCCACTAGTAGTAACCTCCTCCACTCTTCTAGTGGGTGTCATATCAGTTGTATAAGACTATAAGGGATTATGCATTTTGACCGTGTAGTAGCGCTTTCAGATTACAGCTGACTTATCGGCTATGAGACCGGGCAGGAGCGATCTCAGATAAACCTCGAACTGCAATCTCCAACCCGATAGCCATGTGTAGACTAGAGATTATGGTAAAATCTTCAATATTGTAGAATGGACTAATAGTTTACTTTTGTCATGGTCATAGCTCTTCCCTCTGAAATCCTTACCCTCCGCTCTAAATACACGAATATTCGTCAATTAGTCATAGTCCTCCGTTTAATTAAACCTTGGTGTCAGTACCAATAACTGGCAATAATAAAAAGGATATTTTCCGCAAATTCCTTCCTCCCCCAGTGAGATATTTAATTTTGATATGAAAACCACCATGAAGACCCATGCCGAATAAATCTTATCCTCCTTGCTATCTACTGGCCAATATCCCCGTACAATATTAGCCGTTACGAATTCTATCTTGAGAATAGCCCTATTACCATCCCCAAACAATTTTCAACTATATCTTCACAAGTTAGGGTTCAATTTCCATGAAAAACAAATGTCCATAGTCCAAGATCCGTTGTTATTCAAAATTATGTCGCGTTATTAGAAAAGGTAAGTTTGAATTTCGAACGGTCACTTTCGGTATGAGAATGGAGCTTGGAATATTCTATTAGGAAAATTAAACTATAAACAATAGTTGTTAAGGTTTATTTTTCTATGTTGTTAACCTTGACCGATCCTTGGGGAATATCGAGGGCGTTTAGTCACGGTTTGTATTTGAATTCGCGCATTGCACAGTAACAAATATTTTGACATTTATTGCTGTGCTGGTGTCGAATATTAAGAGTTCTGGGTTTTATTTGATCGTGGAGATTCGTCATGGCGGATTGTGGTCAACTATAATAGGGGGTGTAATATCACACTAAATCTTACTCTCGTAAACTTATATTGGGATTTTTGTGAAAAGTCTGTTATGATTTATAATACAAGTGCGTAATAGAAAATGACCTTTGTGGTGAGATCTTAGAAGAAAATGTACTAAATAAGAATAAAGTACATACTCCACATTTTGCAATCGAAAGTAAAGAGCCATTATATCACCGCGTAAAACAAAATAACCACAATAGGTATTAAGTCTAAAATTCCACGCAAAAACCACGCTTATCCCTTAAAAACAATTCGTCACTCACGTCCACGAAAAAACGAATAACAAAAAGCTCGAAAGACCCAAACGTCAGCCACAGCGTGTGCCTTTGAAAAAAGCAGAAGTAATTTTTACTCAAATCAATCACATGGAAAAAAACGGTCCTTGTACCTGAGGTAATTCGCTAGAATTCCAACCGAGATTTAGTATAGGATCGAGTGCTAACTCCGGACGATATAATGAGCGACTCAACCTCATTGTCCACTCTTAAAAAGAGAATATAAATAACCAAATGAGAATGGAAAAACGGCAAAAATGGTAAAATAAAGGTTTCAATTGGACAAAGGCGCCGAATGAGGATAATTCGTCGACGATATGCACCAATTGTCACTTTTTTACCTTATTTTTCGGCGGCAAACTGACGGCTGGGCCGGCGACGGGGACGATAAAATTGTCACGCGTCCCCAACGCTACGCAGAGGTTCCAATTTTATTGAAATTTTCTGAACGTGAGAGTTTCGGTTGCAAATAAGAAGTTGCGTAATCAGGTGCTCGGGAGTCGCCTGTTTGAGTTCGGATTTCGGTTTTTTTAATCCGTTCGTGTGACCGTTTAGACCCTTTATATTGATAGAAAATTAGCGTCTGGTATGTAAGAACCGTATTATCAAAAGAGCAATGTAGGAGAAGTTTTAGAAGCTGTGTAGATTGGGCCTTAAGAACAACATGGTACTTATTTTTTGACATGATGAAAACTCACTTCACTCTACAACCATCTCACCAAAGCAAGTCGGTTATCAAGAAACTAAATCATGTATCACTACACACATCATCATACCACAAGCTTGACAGATCACTCACCCGTCACCAATCGCCAGCACCACTAAAATCGGTGATTAAGATAAATGTAAACGCGTATTAACATGCTAAAACACACATATCGGGGTCGTAAGCCCCATTAATTATGGGTATCAAGGCAGGTAATCTCGCGGTAGCTCGGGACCGCTCGGCAATTCTCGGGAATTGTCGGAAATAGATCGGGCCACCCGTCGTGGGCGCACGTCGTGGACGATCTTACATTTTGCGAGGGAGAGAAAATGAAAGTAGGTATGATCATCTGATTTTCGTAAAATAATGTATAAAAAATTTTATATTCATATAACTTAACTCTTTCTAATTTACAATGAGCAACTTTACTTATACCAGATACAGCAGTAACATTTTTGAACTTTTAAGAACTTTGACTGATACACAGATATGCAAAACTGTTTACCAGCTGATATAAAATAGTTATCATAATAATATGTAATAAGAATACTTAGACATTACTACCATTCGATGATGGATTGCCGGCTTGATGAAACGTGGCTATATAGCTCATTCCGTGTCAGAAGAGGCTATTGAGCGGGCACTTATAGGCTGTTAATGAATAGGGCACAATATCGGTGTAAATATTGTGATCCCACCTTCGCTTCTCATTATCATAATCAGAACTCATTACTACACGATTACACTATACAAATATTCCCAAAAACTGCATCAATAATGCATGTCACCAGTTTTTCGGAATACAGGACGTGTATCTAAATTGTAGGGCGATTAATTTCTTAGTAAACTGTTTGAGTATGCAAGGACCAGCCATCGAATACAATTGTACACAAAAAATAGGATGTAATAAATTGTCTTTGTATATTTGAATCGATCTTTTGGCACACAATGACGACGTTTTTGCAAGTTGCACTTAAAACAATGAATTTTGAATGTCTGTTGATGTTAAAGATGCGATCGGACTGGTTATGGAAGGTGTCAAGCCAATTGGTGCGGATTGATTTGTGGGATAATGCATTTGGAGTCTTTTAAGGTAGTATTTAGAAATCAAGAAGATTGTTTAATGAGTTTGCGGTAAACAATGAAAAATAAAAATAAATTTGTCTGTAAGTAAAAGATCGGCACCGTTTATGAGGACCTGTAACACTAAAGGAGTGCATTGTTAAACGAGAGTGATATAAATGTTCTGATTTACAGAATTGTTATTTACGTAGCAAATTCTAATTCCACACTTCACTTGATTAGACTTGAATCGCGTCATGTGACTCACAAGTAAAAAATTATAGGTTGTGAACTTTTTTTCATTTCAGGGGAGAAAATCTCTCAATGACTTCTCCTGCCCGTGTGAGGCGAAAGGGAGTGTCAGACTCTTACTGACTAAAAACCATACCGTTCCTACTCCTGCAATTTAAGCCGGTGCAACCCGTTAAATCCTCCTTAGATTGTGAACTTAAGATGAAAATCTTCTTCGGGCATACGCTAGAAGACAAAAACCAAATTAAGACGTAAAAGTATAAAGCAGTGTTATAATTCCCAAATTACATCACCTCACTATCAGACCAAAAAAGCCACTAAGCTCAAAAGCCGTACCGTCACCCATCCTACCTAACGATTGTGCAAGATATGGCAATCCGTATTAAAATCTCACGTATAACATAGTTATATTACATGGTACCAAGTATCAAACGTTTCGTCGTGATCCCCTCGTAGGTAACGCGTCACGACGGGAGAACGTGACGACACACTTTGAGTATAAAGTCTAATTTTAACTAAAACATGTAATTCTGAATGTTAGACGTGTAATGGGAGAATAGGATTCATGTTTTTGGTATAATTTGCCCTATTTGTTGTATGATTCTGATCATAAGCAGATCGCTGACCACTGGCCTGTCTGGAAGTCATCAGGTAGGCCTATGTTTAGCAGTGAACGTCTTGGCTGATATACTGATGATGATGAAGCTGTGTAATGATGATAGAATTGGCAGAGTAGAATAGATTTATTCACCTACTCTTCACATGGGTGTCATAGGAACCGTTTGAATACACTGATAGACATAGAGTAACGCTCTACCAGCGTGCACAGAGTGAAGATTTTGATAAATACTCTTATAAAGACCTATATAGAAAGGCCCTTGATATGGTGCTACGAGCTATTGATCTGAAAGTAATTTAATCTGGCTTTAATTTCTTGACCTATTAATTCTATCTGATGTATACAAAGAAATGAAATATGTGTGGAATTTTCGATTTTGATTTTGATCAATATAACGCATATTGATCAAAATCATTAGTGTTTTATGTCTCATGTGTTTTCTCCTTATCTATTTGAATGAAAGGTATACAAAGAAAATTGTAGATTCAAAAGTAAGTAGAAAAGTTATAATTTCATAACAAAAATGTTAAGATAACCCCAATCAAATCTCAACCACATTTCTATAACAATGAGGTATGAATTCCAGAAAACGAATTAAACATCTTATACACAAAATAACACGTCAAATCATAATAAATTTTCCCTTAAAATGGCAAAAACTGTCGCCCTGGCACACGACGATCGTCGACGAACATTCGTTACCAGTGGCGCCCTCTGCGAAATGTCGCCAAATTCATCAGTTTTTGTCCGTAACGCCATTCGGGAAAGGGACGAAATGTTTAAGGGAGTGTGCACATGTGATGAGAGACTGTCGGAATTGGTTTAACTTTGGCAATGTTAAATATGCTTTGTTTACATTTTTTTTAAGTAGCTATATTTCCTGAATCATGTAACTTGAATGGATGGAAGCTCTTTTCTTTATGATTTGTAATATATACCTACAATGTTAATAACAATGAATGTGTACCTACTTATCCAAAAATGTTGCAATGTCTGTAAGAGGCCGCTAAGTATTAAAGCACTGTAATAATTGTATAACCATCATCTGTACACTTAGTTGCAATAAACGCTTTGACTTTGACTTTCACTTTGAAGCCGTATGGTGCAGAGTAGAATATTTGTACTATACGTTAATTTTGACAAAGACCGTCAGGGCAGTGCTCATTCCTTTTAAACTGTCAAGATGGCGAGGTTATGACAAAACCTCTTATGTAGACGAGGCTAATAGTCTAGCAGTGAACTGTTACGAGCTGTCGACATAACATCCTTTCCAATGAGGTTCCACTTTTTTTGATCCAAGGCCGCTCTGATTGGACGGCTCCTATAAACCAACCGATCAGAGCGTCCCACGCGGTTGTTCCAGAAAGAAACTCTTATGAAACCCTCTGAATCTCTTTTAATGTTGTTATTTCATTAAATGACATTATTCCAATCCGGCCAAAATTCCCGCTATTGTACACATCCCCTAAAACCTGTCATTTTTTCACGAACCTCAATTGGACCGGCCCAGTACTTGAGCCCTTGACTGAAAAACATCTAAAATACGAGTACTCCACTGATATATACGACAGGCTACTTTTGTTAGCGTAATCGATTACATTCCCCCCTCTTTTTTCAGGTATCGATACTACAATCGATGTTTCTTATCGATTGATTCGGTTCAGTTTTTTGTTTCTCGAGTATCGTTTTTGGTATTTTTGTTTGTGTCTCTGTGTGTCTGTCTGTCTGTGTTTAGATGTGGTATTGGTTGCTAAGTAATAGTTTCTTTTGATTTTATATATTCACTCTTTAGCAGTTCACACAATATTTTTTTTTAGATTTCGTTAGAGGTCTTATTAGTTCTATGGTAATAAAGGTCCAACGTCTTCAGTTAGGGAAGGTATAGTAAGTAGGTATTGTAAGTATAAGTAGGTGCACTATAATTCTCAACCATTAAAATCAGATATGATATTTATTACCCCCCCCCCCCCCCTCACTTTTAATAGCAACTAATCAACTAAGGCGTGGCGGTACAAGTTAACTAGCGTTGATTACTCATAATAACCCTTATTATAAAGCAATATGGTTGATTTCCCACCATCAATTAAGGACGGCAATTATCGATCAGCGATTAATCGGGCTATCGATATAATTGTGCTAATTGTACACTTCTGCTTATGCCAATTGTGTTGCAAATACATTGTAGTAACTAATTAATTACTGGACATTGCACAACACTGCCTTCCTAATCGATTTTTAACCGACTTGACTTCAACAAACTGAGGAGGTTTTTAATTCGACCGTACATTTGTTTTTTTTATGAACCGATTTTGAAAATTGCTTTCTTTTGTATAATAACTTTAACTAGCTGTTACAAGTGGTTTCGCCTGCGCGGTAGAGGAAAAATATGGCCTATGTCACATTAAGTCTCGTTTGACTGCACGGTTGGCGCAGTGGCTGGCCAACTGACTGCCGCGAAATGTGTCGCGGGTCCGATTCCCGCACGGAACAACTCTTTGTATGATCCACAGATTGCTGTTCCGGGTCTGGGTGTCATGTGTATGTGAACTTGTATGTTTGTAAACGCACCCACGAGGTGGAAATCCTAGTGCAACGGTTTTGAAAAAAAATGACCACTACAACTATATTCTATACAACTATCTACTATCTTCAGACACAAAAATCATAGAAGGTATCTATAAAATAGGTCTGTTGTAATGTGAAACAATTTAAACAAACACACGTACGCATTTGTAATAACTACTAGTAAGAATGTAGGTGAATCAGGTAGTTCATTAGTCAAGTGATTGCTACCGAGCCTGGAGTTTCGTTCGTTTACAGACAAAACTCCAGTCTCGTTCAGGCGTTCGTTCGACGGCGACCTCTCGCGTCCGGCTCTGGTTCAGACCATGGTACGGAACGAGGGCGACTGGGATGCCGTCTCCTCCTTCTGCGAAGCAGTCATGCTAGCTAAGGAGGAGGCGGAGCGCGTGAGGGAACGAACCTCCTCACGAACCGGCCGTCGCGAGAGACACTCCGGGCGTCAGGGATCGCGAGACGATCTCCGGCCACCGTAAGCACGGGCCTGCGGGCGGCGAGTATGGGTGACTCGCCGCCCGACCAAAACCAGGTCCGAGAGTACGGCGCGTCGCTTTCCGCGCGCGCCTCAAGGACCACCACAGATGGGGCCTAACAGGGCTGATGCCGATACGAAGCCGCGGAAGACTTAACGGGTTGCCGGGGCTCCAGCTCGAAGTGCAGGAGTAGGAACGGGGTGGTTTTTAGTCAGTAAGGGTCTGACACTCCCTCCCGCCTCACCCAGGCGGGAGGAGTAATTAGATGATATTCCCCCCTGAAAAAAAAAGCCTCATTCAGGCAAGTTTAGTCGTTCGTGTTCTATTCTGGGGTACAGTAACAATGTATTATTGTTAATTCTTTCGATTTAACTGCAAAATTAAAAAAAAACATGGTCATATCAAATCTGGTCTCAAATTCAATCAAAATATAGACAATTTTACCTTTAAGAAGAAGGAATTCTATCAACCTAACAATTATAAAGTCGTGAAGTTACGTGTAACCTGGCATACTTAAGTAGTACTTAGATTACCTTAATTGATCTATAATTAATTAATGTTGACAATAGCAACAGTTAGTAGTTAGCAATTACAAAGATGACAGTTGCGATTACAGTGACAATCAGATTATCAACAATACCATGTTTATTTTTTGTTCTGCGAGCGTAATAACTTGGTAATTTGTAGTTTTCCTCGTTTGTTTCATCTGTTTATATATCTACATATTAAAAAGTATCGTTAAGTGGACCGACGACCTCGCCAGATTTGCGAGGAGCTAGTGGATGCAGGTGGCGAGTTGTCGTTGGACGTGGAGGACTAAGGGGGACGCCTTTGTGAAGCTGTGGACGCCGGCTGTTGATGATGATGAAAAAGTATCTGCATTGATTTTTTTTATGGCATAAGCCGGTTAACGATCTGACGGATCTCCTGATAGTAAGCAATCGGCATCGCCCATGGAACACCAGAGGCGTTACAAGTGCGTTACCGGCCTTTTGGGGATTAGGAGTTTGAGGATCGATGGGTCAGATCGTTGGGTTTGGTCATTTGTGGGATCAGAGATTGGGGAGATTGGGGAAGGGGAGGGTAATTGGGCCTCCGGGGATTGGGATTTGTTGGTTTTGACGTTCTTTTTCTTTAGCTTTAACAGTAACAGTAGACTAAAATACATTCGGCACTAGTCACTAGCCTAACTCTCGTAAGCGTTGGAGTTGACCAAGAGACTACACATTTATCAGAAACCCGAACCATTTTATTGTCGGGGCAAATATTCAAAAAGCGCTCTCCGGTGTCCATCAGCTGCACCTGAAGGAGGCACCGGGTCCTCTTAGCAGACCATTCCTGGAGCCCGTACGATGCAACGCCTGTTACGGCAGGTTATGGAGACCAATGTGTCTTCCTAGAGCCTTTCTGTGCAGTTACGGTGGCATGCGATCACAATGCCGCCGTCTTCGTTGAAGTTATTAGGAGAAACCTTCACGATTAAGCTGCAACCTTGAACCTATCTCATAAGGATTGAAATTGTGGCAACCTTTATATGTAGAGGATGTTCATTGTCAATCAGTAGCTGTGAATTGATAACCCGGAAACTAAACAGAGACTCCTATTTAGCAGTACCGTTTGCAGCCACTCAACCAACGACGCTAGTTGAAAGAACCAGTAGGTAATTAAATTAAAAATAAAAAAGCCAAAGAAATGCCTCTTCATCGGCGCAGGAGTGCGACAATAAAGCGGCGACTGGGAACCATTTGAAGTGTGGCGATTAATTGCTCAGCTCAGCGGCGGAAATCGCAAGCCGAAAGGATTACACATCAATGATTCGTGGCGACTGGATAAGAAATACGAAAAAGGAAATGGATTCATATCATCTTATATATGTTATTTGCGTTATTAGTTATAAAGTGTGTATGTTTATTAATTTGATTGTTTGTTAATCATTCAGACCAAAACAGCTGAAGAAATCCATATGAACGGGCAGAGAAAGCGGGCTTAGCCGCTGGCAGAAGCTTGTTATTTTATAAAAGAAAGTGGGAAAGGCTTTGTTTGTCAAGTGATTGCGAGTGCGACTGCCAAGCAAGAAGTGTCAGGCTCGATTCCCGATCCAGTAAACTGAATACCGTTGAACTTTCTGACATAGGTACTTACTTTGACATCGACAACTTTGTATAGCGACAACTTCAGATTCATTTTAGGATTTGATTTTTATATCGTTCTGTTTAGTTACTCGATAATTTTATAAAATTCCTAGCTACTACCTGCGACTTCGTACGCGCAATCCCATTTATTCCTGTTCCTGTTAGTGATTTTCGGTGAAAAGTAAAAAAATAGTATTGAATAAAAAATCCTATATCCGTATCCTGGTTCTAACCTACTTACCTCCCCATCAATTTTTATCGAAATCGATTAAGCCGTTGTTGAGCTATAAATTGTACCTATAACTATGACGACTTTCTTTTATATTATCGTCACTTATGCTAGTATCTATCGGGTCCTGTAATAATAGGTATAAATAAATAACCTACAAACCGACTGCAGTGCCATCTGCCGGGCTGATTTGTGAATCTAAACCATTCCCAGATCCCCTTGAACACACACAAAAAATTCATCAAAATCGGTCCAGTCGTTTGAGAGGAGTTCAGTGACATAAACACTCACAGAAGAATTATATATATAAGAATTGATTGCATAGGTTAAACGAAAACTGTCATTCGAACATCTGCAATCGATACTCTACAAGTACCTACATACCTACATAAGCAGCACAAGTACAAACTACACAAGTAATTCAAGCCATGTCCCCACCATAAATGAATCTTGTTCGAACCAAATTCATGAATAATTACGCATAAATAACGGCAAGGTAATGTTTTCTCATCAATTTGTGTCCCTAAATGGAGTTTAAGATCTTGTGGGACATCATATCCTGTGTTTATATTTAAAAGTCGGTTTTAATCTGCCATTTTGAGATTGTCACTGGCAATTTTCGCAGTTCATTTGAATAAAGGAGGCAATAGTGTATGTAAAGGGACAGTCTTTTAAAATACTAGCGACCCGCCCCGGCTTCGCACGGGTGCAATATGCATGTATTATACATATAAACCTTCGTCTTCTTCTTCTTATAGTGCTTCTTCAATGTTGATGGTCGGCCGTCAGCTTCTTGTATTTCTCCTTGTCAGTAGCCATGCGGAACAATTGTTCGACAGATGTTTCGCAGCCACGATTTTCTTCTGCGCCCAGCAAGTTTCTTGCCCTCCACTTTGCCCATCATGATCAGTTGAAGCAGTGAATATCTATCGTGTCTAAGCACGTGACCGAGATATTAGATTTTTCGCTTTTTGATGGTCAGCATAATTTTCCGGGTCATTTGGACGCGCTGTAGCACGGATTCGTTGCTGACCCTTTGTGTCCAGCTGATTCGGAGCATACGACGGTAACACCACATCTCGAATGCGTTTATACGTCTCGTAGTGTCCTCCTTCACGGTCCACGCTTCACATCCGTACATGACTAGAGGCCAGATGTAGCAGAAGAGTAACCTAACCTTCCTCTTGAATCACTCTATTTATTAAAAAAACCGTATCAAAATCCGTCGCGTAGTTTCAAAGATTTAAGCATACAAAGGGACACAGGGACAGAGAAAGCGACTTTGTTTTATACTATGTAGTGATGTTAAGCTTAACAACTGCCTCGTTGACCGAGTGGTCGCAAGTGTGACTGCCGTGCAAGGGGTCTCGGGTACGATTCCCGGGTCTGGTATAGTATTATTGTTTTTTTTTTTTAAATCTGAGTAGCATGGAGTCTGGAAATGTGGCCGGTAGATGACAATCTCACCCCCTATTACATGGGACTCATAACAGAAATAGTGAAAAGTGGGTGTTACATTGTACAGTGGCATTAAGTGCTGTAATGTGCACCTCTTATGTTATGTATAGTTTTTTTTTGTTTCATTAGTTTTAGTCAATAGTTAAGTGTGTGTATGTAATCTTTTTGATTTTGTTTTGTCTTGTTTTAAATTAGTAATTAGGTACATAGATTTACTAAACTATCGCAATGGAGAAAACTGTAATGATAGTTTTAGGTAAGGTTTTAAATAAATAAATAAATGCTATGCTATGTTTTATGTGTTAAGATTAACTAGCCATGCTTCGTGGCGAAAAAGATGATGATGCATTAAATTACCCGTCAAACTATAATCTAGATTCTAGACTAACAAAAAGTTTAAACTGTCAAATACCAAGCGGTCACCGGTGACCGCGACCTATTGTTCTTTAATTGTGTCTATAAAACCGGTACTCGACGAGTTAATAGGTTTAATCTCTTAATCTGTTTAATTACTTTGGGATTTTTATCCTTCCCAATTTTATTATTCTCCCACAGACTATCCAAACGTTTAAAATCTAAGCTCCAACAGGCAACTGTCCTCTCATTGTCTCTGGTGATTTGTGGTGACACTTCTTAAGAGTGACTGAGACAAAAATACAACATTAAAACGGGAAAGAAAGAGATAACACTACAAAATAACCCTTGACAATTAATTATAATGGCCGCTCTAGCTTGTTAGGAGATTTTTTCGATTTATTTTCGCGCCAAGAATCGAAATGCCTTAAATGCTTCTTCACGCCGAATTTATAATTGACATCTGAGTTAAGTGTGGCTTTCGTTTCGAATTTTAAATAAATTAAGTGTTGAGTAAGGAATTTTGGAAAAATGGACCAAATAGAATGGATACTTTTAATGCTTTTTAGGCATCGGTAGCGAAGTTTTTTGTTTTTTAGTCAGCGGTACTTTTGTAGCTTAAAGCAAGCCAAAAGAGATTATCATGAAGTAGAAGATAATTAAAGAACCATAATGTCGCAGTCTTTGGTCCCACAAGGGTGTTGTTACGAGTCCCATAATGGTGAGTAAAACTATTGCTTTAAGTACATCGGACACAATTTTGAAAACCCGAAAAATATAAACAGATAAATTGTAGTGTCTGTTTGTAACATTAAAATAACCGCTTTTTACTACATGCATATAAATATACATACGATACACATACTAAAATATTTTTTTATAATTTTATGTGTCTATCTGTTTGTACTGGGTAATCTCTGCAATGACTGGAACGAATTTGGTGGGAATTTTTATTGGCAGATAGGTAATGTACGTAGTAACATAGACTACTTATATTTTGGAAAATTGGAATAAAAAAAGTTATGTCCTAAAATCCATATTCTACAAGGACAAAGTCGTGGGTAATCGCTAGTACTTAATAATGCTTGTATCCTAACCAAGAATCGTCTAAAGAGGCCGTTACAAAACAAGATTAGTTTTATTAAACAGTGACATTGCATGGTGGACAGTTCGGGTGGCCGAAAGGCTAGCTACTTTCTTCTTTTGGGCATCTTGTGAACAATTTGTCTTATAAATACATTTTTAATTTAATAAACAGTCACCGATAACCACCTCTTATCATCGCATGGTTAGTTTTTAACCGACTTTAATTGACTCAGTTTGACTTAGATACATATATATAGTATGTATATACATAGTAGATGTATGTAGAGTACGTTTCTGCGCAATTATCTCGCAATTCTCTGAACTAATTTTGATACGGTTTTCAGAAAAAGTCTTTGTTACATTTAGAAGGTTTTAGTATATTAATTATCCGACTTCAAAAGGGGAGGGGGGGGGGGGGTGTTGAAGTCGGTTTTTTAAACGTAGTTTTATTAAAGAATTAATTTCTATTATGATCTTCTGGCATCATCACCAGAGTTTGATATATTTGCGTCAAGCTGGAGGACTGTGTGCAAAGAATGCATGAAGTTGTGCGAGTGTATAAATATGCATAACTGTATTTTATTATATGTTGTGTTGTAAATGTCTTATTTATTTTTATATTATATATTTTGCTTATTGGTATTAAAACCTGTCATAGTTTGTAAGGTTTTCTTATTCTTAATGTTTGTTTTATCTATGGACTGTTCTGTTTTGTTTTTTTTTCTTTTTATAATTATTTGAAACTAGCTTCTGCCTGCGACTTCGTACGCGTAATCCCATTTTTTCCCGTCTCCGTTCGTGACTTTCGGTAAAAAGTAAAAAAAAAAGTATTGGTTAAAAGTATCCTATGTCGGTCTCCTGGCTCTAAGCTACCTCCCTACCAATTTTCAGCCAAATCTATTCTGCCGTTCTTAAGTTATAAGTGGTGTAACTAACACGACTTTCTTTTATATATATAAATGTATAACGCCTTGGTTTTATGACTGTAATGTTATACTATTTAATTGAAATAAATAAATAAATATCATACAAAGAAGTGAAAACAGATCAGTTACTAGATTACAAGCAGCTAGCATTATAAAGTTGTACAACAATTTACGATGGCACTCTCAAGGAATTCCAAATGACGCCATCTTTGTATTCCCTTCGCGTATATCTAGATTATCAAAAAACGCCACAGTGTCTACTGTGTATATGTGTTGCATTGTTTTTGCTAAACAACGAGCAGTATGATAATATTGTGTTATGTTTTTTTAAAGATGAGAACCTTATTTTATGGTGTGGAGCGGATGGGTCAATATAATTAATAACCTAACATCACGCCTTTTATCCTCGAAGGGCTAGGCAGAGGTGCACATTATGCCACTGTACAATGTAACACCCACTTTTCACTATTTATGTTTTAAGTCCCATATAATAGGGGGTGAGCCTATTGCCATATACCGGGCACAATTCCAGACTACGTGCTACTACTGAGATTTTTTTGAAAAAGCCCAGTAATACTTTGCCCGACCC
Organism: Spodoptera littoralis; assembly: GCA_902850265.1. Classification (NCBI taxonomy): domain Eukaryota; kingdom Metazoa; phylum Arthropoda; class Insecta; order Lepidoptera; family Noctuidae; genus Spodoptera; species Spodoptera littoralis. The sequence goes on along the minus strand of LR824553.2, from coordinate 3,423,551 downwards.
GGGAATCGAACCCGAGACCCCTTGCCCGGCAGTCGCAATTGCGACCACTCGGCCAACGAGGCAGTCTAGATAATACAATATCTAGACTTAGCTCACGAGGTTGTCGACATGTGGAATGTGGATTCGGCTATCATTGTGCCGATAGTCGTATAGGCCAATGGGTTAATCCCTAAAAGCCTCGACATTCATCTCAGGAGGCTGGCGTTAGGTGGATGGATCAAGGGCCTGATACAGAAGGCAGTTCCCCTAGAAACGTCACGTATCGTGAGGAGGTTTCTGTCTCTGGAGCCCTAACCACCGGTAGCTTGGACCATGCTCCTGCTACTGGTCGTGATACATAGACCCTGGTCGAACCGACCCATTCATATCATCAGTGGTGTAGCTACAGGATGGTGGGTCGGCAAAATCCCACGAGGCCCGACTAGAAGGAGTCCCGTTCAGAGGTTTTCATTTGAATGTCGGTTTCTTATTGGGACCAGAGGCCCATCCGATAAATTTGCCCCGGGCCTCCAAAGGTATTAGTAACGCCGCTGTATTTAATATAGCTTCTATTAAGTAACAGCAGATTCTAAACACACATGCATTACATATATTATGTTGCGGAGAACCTAACGGGTTACCAGGGCTCCGGCTCGACATGCAGGAGAAGGAACGGGGTGGTTTTTAGTCAGTAAGAGTCTGACACTCCCTCCCGCCTCACCCAGGCGGGAGCAGCCAATAGATGAATTTCCCACCTTAAAAAAAAATACATAATTATATTATAACATAGCTATAACGTGTTCATCTGGTAATAAAAATATTTACAAAAATATCTCTAAATTAGACTACTATCTACTAAACGGAACCAATTTAACTTGTTGTCTCCCAAACTTGTTTGACTAACATCCTACCATTGATCCTGTAAGTCTGCTGACCCCCCTGATCATAGATAGCGTTAAGTGAGTTCGTCATCTACTCGTGTTATAAAACATTCACGGTTGGTTCATTAAGGTGCGTTTATAAGTAAAATATAATGTTTATATTCAAAAGTTTTCAATTTAACATAACATAACATCAGGCCTTTTTATCCCCGAAGATGTAGGCAGAGGTGCACATTATGCCACTGTACAATGTACCACCCACTTTTCACTATTTATGTTATGAGTCCCATGTAATAGGGGGTGAGCCTATTGTCATAATAATAAGTTTTCAATTTGTTTTATTTATATCGCTAATCAAAGTAGAAGTATTAGCATTAACTTTAGAAATAAGTTTAAATAACTAATCATGATACAGCAACATCACCACACCTGAACTAAAAAGGATTTTGTCACAAAAAGGTTTGCACAAAAAGAACAATCGCCTAAAAGATTCGATGAGCCTATGTTTTCAACAACGAATCTGTAGATTTTTTTAACTGAAACTCTCAAAAGAGATCCTAATAAAAAGGACTTTAGAAAATGATTAGAAGGGCAATGTAACTTAGGTTACTGTGACTCACACATGTGAGAACACAACAAGCTAGACTACAAGACTCCAGATAACTCCTAAGGGGCCTACGACTTCCGCCTCACCCAGGCGGGAGCAGTCATTAGATGATTTTCCCCCCTTAAAAAAAAAAAAAAAGGGGCCTACGAATAACTTAACCCGATAAAAGCATCCATAATGTCCGCAGACAGTGTCGAAGATGGGAAGATGATATCAAAACGGTCGCAGGGCCATGTTGTATGCGGACATGAAGAGATAGAGAATTATGGAGAGGACTTGGGGAGATCTATGCCAAAGGGCAAGACAATCATGTAACCAGTGTCTAATACAAACACATTAAATCCTTACTTCCTTACTTATATTATAAATCGGAAAGTGAGTTTGTTTGTTCCACTTTAACGCCGTATCTTCTAAACCGATTGCTTTGAATTTTTGCAGATGTATAGTTAGAAGTCCGGATTAAATAATAGGGTACTTTTTATCCCGGAAAAATTTGATATTCCCGAAGAAAAACAAAAGTATTGGTATAGATGGCGCTGTGTGTATTGGTATATGTCACATTGGCTTTTTATCCTTTTGTGACGCGAGCGAAGCCGCGGGTAAAAGCTAGTTCATTATAAGTTGCATTTAAAAACGTTTATTCGTAATACATAGTTAAGTTGTAAAATTAAGATAAATGCAACTCCAAAGATTGTTAATAAAGGCTTTTATTATTATTATACGTAATGTCCGTAGATAACTAGAAGTTAATATCAGAATGAAACTGTCACCAAAATTCCATATGAACATCACCTTACATAAAAAATAAAGGCGCGTACACAGGCGAGGCACCTAGCGACTTGCGCCAACGCAACGTGCGCGAGATAAGGCGGTATCTACACGATCATCACGTCGGATGCTGCGTCCTAACGCTAGTACTGAGAACACGTCGTAACAACATGTGAATAACTGAGACTGCGAGCAAAATTTTAAAGATTAGAGAGTTGGTATTAAGGTGCTAGGTGTACTGTTTACTAGTCATAGGCATGACTAGATATACTAGCCACGTTGTCACCGTGTCCTCGACATAGGGTAGGAATTGGAACGTGATGGTTTTTAGTTAGTAAAAGTCTGACACTCCCGCCTCGTCCAGGCGGAAGAAGTCATTCGATGATTACCCCCCCCCCCCACACGCCCCGTTAAAAAACTTATTATTTCGTATCGCATTCATTAATAGTGCGCGTACTTCCGCGAAATAATAAGCCTAACAAGTAACAAGTGGGGTCCGAGTGCCCATACTTTATTTACGAATCTTTCAAAACGCCTGGTCGACGTATCTCGTGACCAGAGGGCTGGTCTGTTTCTCGGCCAGAAGTTAAGCATTGCCATACAACGTGGCAATGCTGCCAGCCTTCTGGGTACTTTCCCTATTGACGTCGATGCGGATGAATTTGTTGATGCTCTCTTTTAATAGTAATTTTTAGTTTTCTTTACCTATTAATTTTTATCTATTGCTTTTAACCCGTCGAGCGTCCGCGTTCCTTATGATCCAACGGGTGCACATGTGCCATTTGGAGCATTTTTTCTTATAATCCACCGGGTGCTCATAAGGACGCTCGAGGGGTTCAAAAAGGTAACCCTGATTAACCGTAACATAATTACGTTAATCTTTAACCTAGCAGGATAAACTTAACCTTGGCGTTAAGATACAAATCTCTCTTTGTGACATGAATGGGCATCAAACCTGCTCCTAATCTGTCTTGTTAATCAAAAGTAATGCTGGCACAATGACCTTTGGTTAACACTACGTTGAGGGAGAGACGTGTGTATCACATACTTTTCTTATTGTAGAAATCCTTTTTTTTATAGGAATTGGGAGCAAACAAACAGACGAATCACCTGATGGTAAGGAACCAGCGCCACCTTTGGACGGAGATCCGCAATCCCAGAGTGTGCTTTTTGAAGGTGGCATTGGGCTGATCTAAAGACATGGGGGGACGGCTATGTTCAGCAATGGAAATCTTGTGGCTAAGTTATGATGATGACAGGCTCGGAGGATTTCTTGATTCAGTATTTGGGGTCTTGATTCACATAACATAACATCACGCCTTAAATCCCCGGAGGGGTAGGCAGAGGGGTGCACATTACGGCACTCACTTTTTACTATTTATGTTATGAGTCCCATGTAATAGGGGGTGAGCCTATTGCCATACACCGGGTACAATTCCAGACTCCATGCTACTACTGAGACTTTTCTTCAAAACGCAGTAATACTTTGCCCGACCCGGGAATCGAACTCCTTGCCCTCGCACTTGTGACCACTCAGCTAACGAGGCAGTTAAGGCACACTGCAAAAAATTTTATAATGAAATTTCTAGGTCTGCTCTGCTCACTCCACTGGATTAGTAGCTTAACCCCTTATCCTTGTCGCGGAGAACCTAACGGGTAACCGGGGCTCCGGCTCGAAGTGCAGGAGAAGGAACGGGGTGGTTTTTAGTCAGTAAGAGTCTGACACTCCCTCCCGCCTCACCCAGGCGGGAGCAGTCATTCGATGATATTCCCCCCTTAAAAAAAAACCCTTATCCTTAAGCACATCAGTGAAACGTTTCGCGTCGCACCTTGCCATCACATCGCCTAGTACTGGGGTTCCCAACCTTTTCTTGGTCAAGCACCACTATTACTATAACTTTTTACAGGCTGGTGATACCAGTCAGTGGTGTATATTTTTAACAGTATGTATGTATGTTTGTGCTTGTATACCTTGGGTTTGGCTGAACCCATTTTGATGTGGTTTCAGAAAAGTGTTTGTTAGACTTAACAGATTTTAAAAAAGGAGGGGATTAAAGTTCGATTTTTTAAACGTAGTTATTAAATATATAGGTAAGTAATTATTTGCTGCCTCATTGATATATAATAACTGCCTCGTTGGTTGCGTGGTCGCAAGTGCGACTGCCGGGCAAGGTGTCTCGGATTCGATTCCCGGGTCGGGCAAAGAGTTTTTCAAAAAATCTCAGTAGTAGCACGGAGTCTGGAATAGTGCCCGGTATATGGCAATAGGCTCACCCCCTATTACATGGGACTCATAACATAAATAGTGAAAAGTGGGTTACATTGTACAGTGGCATTAAGTGCCGTAATGTACACCTCTGACTACCCTTTCGGGGTTAAAAGGCGTGATGTTATGTATGTAATTATTTACCTATATACTTTTTCATTTCGCGGACCACGCACCGGTTGGAAACCACTGGCCTAGCGAGACAACTCATAATACTAGTTTAGCATACAGATCTTGCTAAGTGGGCGAATAACACAAACGCGATCAGATACCAAGCGACCAATTACGTACGTGACACCTCGAGATGCCATCGTGTTGTTGGGCCCCAATTACGTGTCGTTGTTTTACGATGTAATGTAATTGTTTTAAATTATTATGGGCACAGTTAAGATGGGCTCAGTTAGATTCTCAGCCTGTTAGCCCGTTTCCTGATTGTGTGAGATTGGTCGTTGACAAGTTTCTTTTTTTTTATTTTTTATCTGTGGGTGGCTGTTTGCGGGAATTGGATAGTTTCCTTTAGTAGTAAGTTAGAGCTTTTCTCAGTATATTCACGTGAGTAGCTCGCGAGTTTTAGTCAATTAATTCTCATTATTTTAAAAACAGCTATTTTTAAAAATCCTTGGATTATCAAGGCCTTATATGCTATTCAGTACGCAGAATCAAATACAGAGGAATCGAAAGAAAACAATCATATTTTTGTCAATAGATTGATCTATATATTTTAATGAATAATTTTTAATTACAACTGTTGCAAAATTACAGTCTCCTTCCATTTCACGAAGCTAACGTTGTTTTGTTTGTTTTTTTGTAGAAAACATGGCAAAAACAATTCTTTGTTGCAATCAAATCACTCGCTTGATGTGACTGTGACGTGACATTTTGTTTGACGTTGATGTAAAAAAAAAATAACTGCTTTGTTTATGGTTTCTTTTAGTACATAGTGACCTATGGTGTGTTTTGGATTTCAATTTTCGAATTGAATTTTATTGAAACTGAGAAGTGAAACAAAATTAAAAAGTGATTTTATTTTTTTTGTGTATTTTTTTTATTCGAAATGTTTTGCTGTATTCGCTTCATGTCGCAGTCACTATTGTCAAATTTGACTTTGATGGCAATTTCCAAGTTCAATTTTAAACGTCTTTATTTCGTAAGTGAAAAATTAAAAATGATTATATTTAGGTCAATATGTACTAAAACATTAATTTCTATTTACCGAGCTCACTATTTCTGCTTAACTTTAATGAATTCCATGGAAAATTATATTCATTTTATAATTATTATTATAATTATATATTTTGTATTTTTAACTACAATATTTATTAACTATATATTACAAACTTTAACTTATAGTTAGATTTTTTTATCAATCGTTTTTTTTTGCTCGCGTCCGATTGTTGCTTTTTCGAAAAATCGCTTTTTTGTTACATTTTGCCAATTGAAGATAGAAAATTTTACACTAAGTATTTTATTTGTTTATTTATTTCGCGTAGACAGTGTTATAGGACTTTTCATAAAATAACATTTAAGAAAATGCCGTCGATTGTACTAAACGCTTGTTTCTTTTAATTTAAAATGTCTACTGACATCAACTTATAAAACTGTCTATCGAAGTAATATTCATCTTTTTATACGATTATTTACCAATTTTTACAATCAGGTAAATACTTTTTTCAAACACTTTAATTTCAATTAATTTACCTATACTAAAAAGCAGCAATCGGACCCATGCTATCTCACAGCACAATTGACAAAACATATTTTCAAAATATGTCTATTTATTAGTTAAACACGTAAATATACCTTACAAAATGTATTTACAAAATAAAGCAATATCATTAATAATATTTAATTATTCGAAGTGGGAAATGAAATTAATATTTCGACTTTACGGGTTGTAGTGGTGACGTCAACAAAATACTAATAAACCACTGGATTGTAAGACTACAAAAATATGAAAACAAAAATAAAACGAAATATTGATTATCATTATTAAAGGAATAAAAGTCAAATAACAGGTATTCTAATTTTAACATCTAGAGAAAAGTCATGCAATATAAGAAACTCCATTACTCTATTATAAACCACACATTTATGTCCTTGATGTTGGTGTCACTTCACTTTCGGTCTTCACAATTAGCTCGTTTCCATAGTTACCTATAACATCTCATCTACAATCCGCGGACAGTCGAAATCAGAGTATTAATTTAAAACTATTGCTATTGCGGTGTTGCTATGTGACGCTAACGTGAGGGTTGCTACGCTCGACGGGCGGTGTCGCGAGGACAGACAAATTAGACATAATGGGATTTGTCGGATATCACTGTTTGACTACAACACACGGGAATCAAAAGAAAGGAAAAGAGAGAATGTTTTCATGTTTTGACTTAGATTGAAGTGTTTTGTTTGAGAGAGTCATGTCGCGACCTCGTCCGTCCGGAGAACCTTACATCGTGAATCCTAATGTAAGCTTAACTATTTACAATCAGTATACGAATATCGACCCGAATAGAACTCGAAAGAAAAAACAAAATAGGAACGATACAAAACGTCGGCCGGGGCCCACCATATAAATACACAGGTATGTACAGTACTAGGATCGATCAGTCCTGGGTCTCGACGTCGAGGCCGTTCACCATGCGCTCGATGCTTTTGAGGTCGGAGGCGGGCGGCGTGGCCGGCGTGGTGGAGCTCGGCGCGTCCGGTGGAGGGTCGGCCGACGCAGCCCGCGCCGGGGGCGAGCCCGGCCGCGGACGCGCGGGTGACGAGCTCAGCGACCGCGCTCGCGGCGCCACCTGCTCGAACGCCGAGCCCAGCCCTGGCAGCGCGTACGGCGCGAACCTGTGCGCCTTGCCTAGCGCAGCCGCCCCGTGCGGCCCGGGCGGCGCTGGAGGCGGCGGCAGCGAGTACTGCTGCAGCAGCGGGTGCAGGTTGAACAGCAGCCCGGGCGGCATCTGGTGCGGCGGGAAGAACGGCGGCGGATACAGCGACGGCGGGTACAGGTAGGGCAACAGCGGCGGCTGCACTGGGGGACCCAGCGACACATCGGGCGCCGGCGAGGGCCGCGAGGGCCCTGCTGGGGGAGAGGGTGCGCGCCCTGCCGAGCACGATGAGTCGGAGCCCGCCTCGATGCCCTCCTCCGCGCCCGAGTCACCGCCACCTCCACTCGAACTGAACCAGGCTGCAAGAGAAATACTATTTAGAACCTACACAAATGTAAAACAAAACAAAGGTACCAAACCTATGCGAAAACCATTGCATGTAAAATGGACAGAGTAATTACGCGCTAACGTGAACAATTCCATCGATTAATCAAACTCTAATAATGCGATTGAATGCATAAGTAATGCTAGAAAGTAATTTTATGCTAACAACGAGCAATTTGAAATTAGAACGATATCATTATTGACATTACATAACGCAATACGAATGAATGAACAAGTGAACTGAGAACGAATGAACTGAATCACTGAACGAATCAATCACTCCATACAACCCTGTAAACGCTCGCGTCCGGAAATCACCCATCGCCAATACAGTTACATAAATTATGTTCCATAATAATAACAAATTGTCTGTGAAATGTACAATGAAACTATTTGTTATTTCCTATTCTAGGGCTAAACTGGCATTAGTATTAGTCAGAATGTTTTGTTGAGGGTTGAATAATACATCAATTTTCGAGCCGACAGTTCAGCAGGACTTAATAGCTTAGACATAGATAAATACAAAATTATTACATTTTTATTTATAAAGTATACTTACAGCTAGTATTGTGCTGCGTGGAGGTGGTGGGCGGGGGCGGACTGGACGGGCCGCCAACATCCAGCGGCCGCTCGTCGTCATCGTCCCTGTTGTCTGACCGCGCGGTCAGCATCGCCTGCCTGCGGTACACGGACAGACTACTCGTGTTATCATCTTATTTTGTCTACCAATTATATTAGAGGTTAGATATAGGAAAGAAGAAGATAGAAAGAGAAAAGATAGAATATAATATAACATAACGCTCTTTTTTCATTGCTAAATGGGTAGGCAGTGAATGAAAACAAATACAATATTAATGTTAACATCGTTTTACCAGTTATGTTTGAGAGCGATTTAATAAATAACTATAGTAAAGATTAGGATTACTGCCTCTGCATAGCTCTTCAAGTCCTACAATAAACGTGAAATAAGGAAGTACTAGTCACAACTTATTATGTATTTATTATTGAATTTCATCGCAACAGACTTATTTCTTATTACTAACGAACCCAAACCATAGAAAAACATTTTTTTTTCGTCTTGTTAAGTGAAACATCGTAAAAATATACCTTGTACACCAAACTATTCTGATACAGAACAATTTAAATTATCTGAAATGTCTTTGCTTTGTAGTGGGGTGTGAATCGTTTGACATTTGACGTAATGGGTCGCAACGACCCCCGACCGGTGGAGAAAGGTTAATCATTTTCTAATGATGGTGAAATTTGAGACACCGTCGCGACGCCATTAGGTATCTGTGTTTTACGTAATAGTTTTTCGTACAACACACTTTAAGCGTGAAAGAAGGTAAAATAATAATGTCCATACATGGCTATAAGACGTAACGCATTAGACTGAACTTTAGCAGTTTCTGATAAACCTCAAATTTCATTTGCGAACATGGGTACATAATACATAAGTGTAAACAAAATTTACAGTTTCTCAATATTTTACCTTCATTTAGCATGCAAAGATATGTTATAAAAATAATTAGGTATATAATAAAATTAGGTCCATTGAGTTGAACCTAAACCTTTAAGCTGTGACCTCACCAGTAAGGTTGGAGAATAATAATATGGCAAACCTAACTCATATATACGAACAAGGATTTAGAAGAACAGTTGTGGGTTAACACATGTTATTAAAAACATGACTGCACGGTTGGCGCGGTGGCTGGGCAACTGGCTGCCGCGCAACGTGTCGCGCGTTCGATTCCTGCACGGAACAATTATTTGTGTGATCCACAAATTGTTGTTTCGGGTCTGGGTGTCATTGTGTATGTGAACTTGTATGTTTGTAAACGCACCCACGACACAGGAGAAAACCCTAGTGTGGGTCAACGTTAAAATCCTTACTCCTTAAGTACTAATATTATAAATCTGAAAGTGAGTTTGTTTGTTTTTTTGTTTGTTCCACCTTCACGCCGTAACTACTCAACCGATTGCTTTGAATTTTTGCAGACGTAAAGTTAGAAGTCCGGATTAAATAATAGGGTACTTTTTAACCCGGAAAATTGATATTCCCGAGGAAAACCAAAAGTATTGGTATAGATGGCGCTGTGTGTATTGGTATATGTCACATAGGCTACTTTTTATTCTTTTGTGACGCGAGCGAAGCCGCGGGTAAAAGCTAGTTAAATTATAAATTCTAAACCCCTGCTAACAAAAGTACTTAGAAAACCTCATCCAGTCATGGAAAGATGACTTTTAATCGTCATATTAGATCAAGAGAAGTGTAAACAATTTTATGTAATTGATAAGTAGTCTTGATAATCGCTTATTACGACTGCTGAGTTATTAAAATTGAAGATACGTCTTATAGTCACGCGATTAAACGTACCTGTTGAAGACATTGCTATATTTATTTGGATTATAGGGAGTTTTTATTTATTTATTTTTTTATTTAAATAGATATACCGACAGCTTCTGTATACATAGCATTAAGTGATATGAAAGTAACATTAGAATTTAGGCTTATACAGTTCCCGATAATAGGTTAACCAACATTCAATTACTTAAGTGGTAATAAAAACTAAAGATACAAAAATGAAAGAGAACAATAAAGTTTTAGTTACTAAAAAAGAAACTACTAGGTACTAACGAAATTAACATTATTATTTTAGGGAGCATAAAATTAAAGACTTTTAATAGAACTTTAAGAACCTTGGTTATAACAAAATTAAACATTTAAAAAAGAAGAAGAGTTTTTAAAGGGATAATAAATAAAATATCCTTTTAGTATGTGTATACTCAATTTGTAAATAACAAAATGGCTTTATACAAAACTTAAAGTAAGTGTTCTTACTATTAAATTAAATAGAGATCAGGTTTTTTTTCATATTATAGAATGTTTAGTTTAGCTGCGTGCTACACAAAAGTACAATTGGGTACTTTCCTCAATCAAAAATACATTATTTCGATAATACTTATAATGAAATATTAAAAAATATTCACACTTTAATTAATTGATTTTATGACTAAATTAATATATATGCTGACGTATAATATAATTGACGCTAAAAACCGTGACGTCACAATACACAAACTCGTACAAAATTCACAGAAAACTGTCGTTTTTGACAGTTCGAAAAAAGTATTTAATTGGACTAGTTGGCAAATACCCAATTAATGTTAACATATTAAGAAATGAATGTCGAATACTAATTTTGAATTACGAATTCCACAAACAAAAAAAAAACAAAATCCGAATCACATTTTTTCTAATTCGAACACGAAGGCCAGAGCAAAACATATCAATCGCCTCGCTAAACGCGTACAATATTTTTAAACTGTACCAACCGAAAAAAAAGATAAAGAGATTCATCCCAAACGTTTAGCTCACCCTAAAAAAGACAAAAAGGAAAGCAATTATTTGCCTTCTGTCGCCCATTGAACAAACAACTCTTTATCATCTGCATTGTTTTACTGATCCCTAAATACGGTCCCATCTTGGGTTTCCGAGGTTCCGTACTGAATTCGTTTTATTAACTCGTCTCATTGTCGACTGATAAAATTTAATTTGGACCACCCCTTGTTATATAGGGCTGGTAGTGTTTAGTTTTTGAGATCGCATAATAAGATGACTGATAGAGAATAATTGTTTTTAATTTTTATTGTTTTTGACACATTATGTTACTTAGGTACTGGTCATCATAATTAGATTACTTAGTAAAGGGGGAACTCTATGCTACCTATATAAAAAATGGATTTCGGTTCGTAAGTCTTGCTAAAAATATGGTGCTTTGGTCTTGAAATATTCGTGGAAGTCCAGAACCGGGTCAGCTCGTTAGTAATAAAATGAAACCATTCAGTTAGTGAGTGTACTTGTTTAATGAAACTAAAATCCTACCTTGTGTAATTTACTCTACATCAAATCAAAATACCAATGACTGATAAACTTTGAAAGACCTCAATTTTTTATCACAAAAAAAATATTTGACACAATATTTAAACTGTCAAAAATTGTACGCACAATTTAGACAACCCTAACTTAAACTGTTAACATTAGGGTGTTCACGTTACAATGTAAACTTGCGACACAGGGGTGGCTTGCCTTGTAATTTTGTCAAATTTTTATCCCTTAAAACGCCGCGGTTAGTTCGGGAGCCACAAGGGGGCGCCACACTCTATTCTTATGCAGACAAGGATAGTATACTAAGTAGATATAGTTGTTTTGTCTTTTTTATTGGGAGTAAATTGAAGATGAGTAACTTGGTTAGTGTTTTATATGTGTTTGTCTATGTCTAATTAAACACTCGATTTAGGTGTCTGTAATATCTATGAGTTGTGAAAGTATCTACTAATCTCTCTCTTGACCTTTTCCCAATAAGATTAAAGCCGAAACTGCCCAAGTTATACAAAACAAGTCTTATTATAATATTACACAATATGGATAATGGTCTAGAATAACATGTACACTACTTTTTATACACAAGAACGCGGGCAAACCCGCTGGCAGAAGCTAGTAAGATAATATTTTAAAATTCTAATAATTTTCATTGCTCGTAGCGTTACCCCAAAAAAGAGACCTCTGCCTATCCCTTTAAACGGTGAAAATGACCTCAAAACCCGTCTTAATTAGTAGCTGGAGACAAATGGGCATTCGCCCAGCAGTGGGCGATGTCAAAGGGGTGTAGTCTATTGCGGAGGTATGTTACAACGAGTTACATGGCCGAACTAAAGGAACGGGAGTAGGGTTGCTTGAAGATTCCTGAGTAGATTTAATAGGGATGATGACAGGGTATGAAAATTAAAAATCTAATTAGTCCGTCAGTTAGGTAATGAAAAAATATTAGACATGTATTTTTTTATTCTGTCGTTTTAAGAAAAATAAAGACTTAGATAAAATGAATCAAAGTTTAGGAGTGGGTACCGGAGGTAGCTATGTCAGTTTAGAGTATTAATCGTACTCAAAAGTGTAGTCATGCGATATTTCAAATCAATATATCTTCGAAACTATTCGTTTCCGTAAGAAAATAAAAAATAACGTGTCTAATGTTTTTAAATAATGTACCAGACGGACATTGAAATAAAAATGAGTCATCTACCCTATTGAAGAAATTGTTGTGGTCAGTTAATATCTATTGCGTAATTAGTTGGTAAGTAAGTGTTAAAATATTGAAAAACTAGTTTATATTCTCCCCACTAGTGGCGCTGTCTTTATTTGCATCGAGCTATGTTTTTTTTATCTATGGTAGTGTAAGCTGTAATAGTTAAGCTGTGCCTGTTATTTAATAAGACCTGTATGTATTACCTTAACATGCAAATAAAGAGTTTGAGTTTGTATCATACGTCTTTGAATGACACCGTTTGATTGGAACTGATCTCAGAAATAACCTTATTTGTAAACTATTACACACTTTGACTCTAGAATCACATTTTCCTTCAGTAAGAGTGTCGAGACTAGAGTGCGTACCAGTTAAGCTAAGCGTTAAAAATTGGTATGTCGTGGTGGCCCAGAGGTTTAAGACGCCCGCTTGCTCATGCATGAGGGTGCGTGTTCGAAACCTACCAACGGCAAGTACCAATGGGACTTTTTTCGAGTTAATGTACTTTCTAAGACTATCCAGACACCACTGACAAACGGTGAAGGAAAACATCGTGAGGAAACCTGAGCTTATAATTTCTAATTATAAGTCTGTAATCGCCAACCCGCATTGAGCAAGCGTCGTGGTGTTTAATGCTCAAAACTGTGAGAAGAGGCTTTGTTTAGTCGTGGATAGGCTGTTCAGTGTTCGTGATGATGATGATAGAAATTTAATTTACTTAGTAATAATTATACTAAGTTTCATCACAATGAGACCGGTAGTTTTAGCGTGATGCGTGCACATACATACATACAGACAGACAGACAAAAATTTTACTAATTGCATTTTTGACATCAGTTTCGATCCGTAATCACCCCCTGATAGTTATTTTGGAAATAAATTTCATATACAGAATTGACCTCTCGACAGATTTATTATAGATATTCGGATATAGGTTAGCATGGAGTTCGGAATTGTGACAATAAGGTCGCATTTCTTTCAAATTTTTTCACTTAATCCTCTGCTTGATTCTTTGTAAAGTGACAATATGGGTGTTTTGAAATTTAAACTTTAACGATTTCAGCATTAGTTTACTACATATTTCCACATGTATTTCAATGACAATGAAACACTTTTCATATACAAATTTAAAGCTACATAATTTTCACTCCCTACTCAGTGTATCTCGAACCAAATCCGGAAGCCATTTTACTAACCTAAACCTTTTTTCTCACTCTAAACACGGACTCATTACTTAACTAAATGAACAACAATATAAATAATTTAGCGCTGGCAACCCTACAACCGGATGTGTTATGCGGCATGTGTTGCCATCGTACCGGCTTTTCCGAGCGCGGCGTTTGTCAAAACGTTCACGTTTCCCGCGCTTCCGGCGGCCATTTTGTGAAGATTCGTTCGCAGCGTCCGTCGTCCGGCCGTCCGGTCGCCGTGCAATACGATGTAAGCGCATTTAGGATCGCTTCCGCTACCGGACGTGGCCTGTTCATGTTATTTTGTGGTTTTAGGGTATATTGGTGGCGATTACTGGGGTATGGGCATGATAGTGTAACAAAGACTCTAAAATAAACTGAAACAGATACAGATTTTCCTATTTTGGATTTTATTTACTAACATTTACCTACAGACGCCATTACTAATACTTATTACTAAAACTTTAATTCGTGTGTTATACGCTTCTGATTATGAACACTTTAATTTATTCGCAAACTTTGAACAGCAAATATTGAAAACTATTCCGCAACAAACTACAATAGCATTAACAAAACGCCATCCTAATGCAAGCTAACGATGCGCGCCATAACAGATGGGTATCACCCACTAATTGAGCTCTTGTTCGAATTTCAAATAAGGTAGCAGAACGGCAACCTATCCCCACAGCCGAGCAAATTATACGGCAAGGAAAAAAAATAAACTAAAGCTGATTTTATCGCGGAAATCCAATTTTCTCCCTTGCACGCCAAAGACGCTGGAAAAAAGCGCCAAGTCGAATGACTCCACCATTTAGAGCGTTACCCGCCGTGTTTAAACCTCGAACACGAATAAGGAGGCGCCCGATTGGTTTAATTTGAATTTTCAACGGCTCGGGACTCGGAAACGACGCCCTGTCCTAATTAATTCTGAAGATTCACAGATACCACGCTAATTTAGTTAGCTTTTAACTTTACTTAAATAGTCAGTCGCCGGTTTGCGCCGCCATTTGTCTTTTTGAAGCCCACCAGCCCACCTACGTAGTTGAATTATATTAATAGATATTTTTCCATTCGTTCGGTTTACAAGGTAATAAATTAAGCAATTAAGTATTAAAATATAGGAATGGGACTATTAAGTGATAGTTTTGGACGTTTATTTTTATTTTGGTATCGTTAAGTAATACATCTGTTGTATAAACGTAGTTGTGTCTAGTTATGTTGCTTCAATTTGAAAATGGAAAGCGTCGATTGAGACACGGAGTAGTAAGTAAATGGAGTCCTCAATATAATGTTTCAACTGTCTTTGTACGATGCGTAGTCACGTGATGTTACGTAATTCTAATTGGTTATTGAAAATGCCTGTATGTCGTAACTCCATTGACTTGCCACTGTTTTGTGGGAGATATTCCAATTAGTTCCAAGGGTTAGGTACTTACTTCTTCTCTCGTTTACCCGCTCCCGTATCTCGGAAGCCTTTCGCGAACGGATTGTTGTCGATCTTCAATTGTGTTATCTGTGAACAAATTAAATTAATTAAACATTTTGTACAATACTGGGAAAGTAAGATTTAATGTCAAGGGCAAGTAAAGAAAACATTAGGTACGATTCTTTCTAACGACCTTAACTTATACCTTATCTAAAGTATTACTTAATCTTTCCATACTAAAACATTAAGATAGTCATTCCTCAAATGAACAGATGTATGTGCATTGTGCTATTGTAAAACATAAATTATTTTGCAGTAAACGGAAGAAATTTCACTATGGGTTACTATTTCGAAATAACACTACTTACTACTGTCTCATTACTTAATACTATTTCAAAACAAATATTACGAAACTATCGTACTATAAGGTATCAAATCATGTTTAGTAACAGTTATTAAGTGATATAAATATATATGATTGTCATAAAACTATTCCGTTTACTTTACTTGCGACGGGAAGTAATGAAAAGGGGTTATTAAAGTATTATCATTATGTTACATTTAAGTATTGATTGATTTAGTTAATTTCCTTTCTGTATACCTATAACTATTGTGAGAATGACTTATGGAGTTGCGTAAAATAATATTTCAATAAGGAGTACGAAGAAAAGCAAGTTATGTGTCCTCGTAAATTTTGACGTAAGAATTTTTTTAAATTGAATCGATGTTGTTATTTTCGTGTGTATTTATTTAATGTCAACGTAAACGTATTTTTTACATTTAAATTCATTACTAGCTCCTTGGACCTTTTTTAAGGGGGGAAAATCATCCAATTGCTTCTCCCTCCCGGGTGAGGCTAGAGGGAGTGCCAGATTCTTACAGCTCTTACTCTCAGCTCCTTGGACCTACCGTATTACCTCTATTTGTATTACCGTATTCTCTGCATTACCTTAAGCCCTAAGGTAGAGACTGGTAGATAATGCCTACGTCATTAAGTCCATCTAACGTACAACTATGTGCATGAAGTTTCAATAAGTAAGCATAAAGAGCAGATTATAAACAATCAATACGATATTAAAATATTATTTAAATGCAAAGATTTCAAGATAACTAACACCTCAAACTAATTTATTGAGTTATATGTTATATTATTAAGCATACATGCAAATGCACATTTATTATGCTTCAAGACTGACATGTTTTAAATATTAATGAATAAATAATTTATATCAGTATTTTTCTTCATTTTCCAAGCCCAAAGGGCAGTGTAAGAAGAAAGTATATACAATAGGTTTTATTTCCTGGGACTTATTACGTAACTGGCGCAAAAATATTCTTAGGTATGCATCTCTGTTCCGTCTGTCCGTGGAAGACAAAAAATGATCCAGTGAACGTACAAAATATACACAAGATTATTCTGTCAATACATAACTCGGTTGAACCTCAAATTAGACTTCAAACGAGACAACTAAAAGGAGCAACTTATTTTAATAATACCAAAGTCACTATTTTTATGAGCAAATGTAATCTTAGTGTAATATACATGAAAAAGTAATGGTAATAGTGGTTCCTAACCTAACAAGAATGAATTCAAATTCTAATCGTTTATTGCTAATAAAAGTCAAGTGTAGATGTTACAGTAGTTATTATAAAATAAATAATGATGAAAGTGGTCCTTGACCAGGCAAGGTTGTGAACCTTTGCTCTATGCTTTAAGATAAAATTAGTATCTAGGTTCAACTTACCTTTTCATTTTGGTACGCGGTGACCGCGATGAACTCCGTCTCCTTGAAGACGTATGTCCTGAAGGTGGAGTATGGCAGCTTCAGGATGTCGTTGGCTCTCACCAGGTGGAACCTGGGCTGGTACTTGTGCATCGAATTCAGGATCGTCTGTGTAACACACTTTAGACAGCTTAGGAAAGTGCTCGCATAACTCGTATGTTCATGTGGTTGGTAGAGAAGGGACATTGTAACAAAAAGGTTGTAAGACTAAATTAAAATATAATACTTTTCATAATTATAAGTGTCATTGACCAGGAAATCGAACTTGGGATGTTAAGTTGACTAAATAGTCATTACGGAAATCATGTTTATTTAGCATATTCAATACCTATTCGCTTTGGTTACTAAGGGTAACAATTCAAATCTGTGATCATTATTTGATATTCTCACTTTGCATTCGAGAAAAAGCTAAATTTTGCCTTTTATCCCGGCAGAGGTCCACATTACGGCATTTAATGCTACTGTACAATGTAACACACACTTTTCACTATTTATGTTATTAGTCCCATGTAATAGAGGGTGAGCCTATTGCCATATACCGGGCACAATTCCAAACTCGATGCTATTACTGATATTTTTTTTCAAAACTGTGTAGTACTTTGGACTTCGGACCCGGGAGTCGATCCTAATAAAACTGCATCCGAAAAGAGTATAAAAACAACAATAATTAGAATTCTGACATCACTTATATTAGTATTCTAACTATTAACTAGTGATGTTAAACCTATAATCTATATGTAAAACATGACAGCTGTTTATTTATCGCCATTCTTCTCACACGCGTGAAGCATGTAAACGGGCGAATTTTCTAATATTTTATTCCTTATACTACAAAGTTTACAATTTACGATTACCTCACAAGCCAGGCGATTGACAGGCAATAAGTTTTCTTCTAGAAACATGAAGAGATAGTATTCATGTATTTTATTACATTTATATATATCATGAGAATAATATACTAAATTTGAGTGTATGATCCATGTTGTATTTTTACGTGTGTCGCTTCATTTTGTAATAGACCATGTTAGCACTCCATTTATTAATTACTCCGTCACAATTTAATATAATGGCGGCAATATTTTCTTGCTAGTTGCATTTCTATAGAACTATTTTATAGATGGTTTAGCTAGTCCCATGTGTAAACGTGCAAAAATCAATTTCTAACGGCCACACGAACGATTCTCATATCGGTAGCCTATTACGATAATAACCCATCTTTTAAATTCCACCGACGCTTCCAACCCCCATGTCATTAAGTATCATTATCGTCTGCACCTATGAATGATGTATGAACGCATCGCGATCTTTTACCGCGATCGCTGTTACGGGAAATCAACCTTAAATTGCAACAATAATTTGCGTGATCGATGGAAAATGGTTGGTGGTAGTAATAGAATTATTATGACTAGTCTAGTTGTGACTAGTTCATTAATAAGTAGGCGTTTGTGGTGAATAATGATTGGCGATTAACTCGTCGAGTACCGGTTTTATAGACACAATTAAAGAACAATAGGTCGCGGTCACCGGTGTCCTCGCGGTGTTTGACAGTTTAAAGACAACTGTTTAATCTTTTAGTGGAGCTTAACAATTACTAAGAAAAGTAATAAAATAATTCGGTAATCTTGATAAAGAACACAATGTTTGTTTTTAATGTTTGGCGCGAAATTGGGCAGTGGTTTGTTGTTCTTATTTTAAATCGAAAGGAGGTTACTTACATTTTTATATTTTTTGCCATTGCTAGCTTGCATTACAATTTTTTATTATTATTACTAAATACGAGAAATTAAAAAGAACTGTTACCTAATTTGTATATTATCGTTAAATGTATGCCAGCCATTTTTGTACTGGAAGACATGGTCAATATTATACGCATAGCATTGTGACAGGAATTGATAAATTGATGAATTCACCAACCACTCCTAAATCATCTCTTAACTAAGAATAACCTAGCGGGAGGGATCACTTAAACTAACCCCTTACTTGCACTGTTACGTGTAACTTAAAGGTTTATGAAAACCAAAATGTAGTTAGGTGTCGCCTATCTTAGTCTAGTGGTTCCTTAAAATTTAACAGAGGTTGATGTAAACAGGCATGATATTAAATCTCTTAGACACGAGCTATTGAAATTCTCACATATAATTCCCCTATCCTCCAAACTTCCAATACTTAACCATTTCACTACACTATATCATTGATAAAATTCTTCAACTACTTTTTCCCACAAAGTTTGTGACATCACGACAGACAGACACGCCTCCGTTTAATATTAGAGAGGTTTGACAAGCGTCGTGAACTGAAAGACACATGTTACCACACGAGTACGCCCGCGAATTATGTGTTAAAATATTACTTTAGTGGTAGGGTTGGCAGTAGAATTATATTGTTAATAAAAATCATCTTCAGTGACATTACATATCAGTTTGATATGCCAAGAAGAAGTTCTAAGTAGCTTTAACTATAAGTCAAAGTCAAAGTCAAAATCATTTATTTCAATTAGACCAGTAAGGCACTTTTGAACGTCAAAACAAACAAACAAACAACAAATAAGGTAATATA
The DNA here is from genome assembly GCA_902850265.1 of Spodoptera littoralis. Classification (NCBI taxonomy): domain Eukaryota; kingdom Metazoa; phylum Arthropoda; class Insecta; order Lepidoptera; family Noctuidae; genus Spodoptera; species Spodoptera littoralis. The sequence continues at coordinate 3,403,807 of LR824553.2, read as the reverse complement.
TTTGTTACTGAAAAAGTCAAGGAATTAAAATTTTTATCACGTTACTTTGAAAACCCTGATTAGGATTTACTATGAGTTACAAACCAGATGAAAAAAAAAAGAAATTTAAGGTTCAGTGTCATTTTCCGTGTTAGACTAATTTAGTCTGAGCTGTAAGCACCCTTATTTAAAAACACTAACTAGATAATTGGTAGTGATTTTAAAGAATTGAATACTTGATTTAAAAATAACACCAAACACATTAAAAACACCAAAACATTAACTCCAGATCAAAGGACTAGAAAAAGAAATTCTAACACGAATTTCCCGCTAATTTTCTACACAATTTAAACTCACGTCATTCATGACAGCCCTGTCAAAACGTAATGACAGGTCGCGCGACCCCGCCAGTAAATTACTATGTAGCACTCCATTCTCTGTGTCCCTCATACTCCGTGTCCACGTAACACTTATGATTTTTGTATGACTACTGTTAATGTATGGGGTCAGTTTAACGGGTCATTTGTCTTTTACGTTTAGTTCGTAACTTTATGTTTAATATTTTATGAGACTGTGATTCGTATTGTGGGGACTTTTTGTACCTACCGTATTTCTTTTTTTTTTGTTTTTTTTTTTTAATTAACTTTTTAATGCACACCAAATAAGGTACTTACATAAGGCGGATTTAATGCCATTATAATATGGCATTTTCTCCCAGTCAACCTTTTTTGCTTTTGTGTGAAGATTTTTTTTTTTGGTGTTAATATTTTCGGTTATAGTCCTTTCGATGGAGTTACTAAGAGTGTTTATTGTATATATATTTTTACAACCCCTATGTCGTAATACTCAAACGCCACTTAATTTTAAACTGTCAAACGCGCGAGGACACAGGTGATCGTAACCTATTGTTGTTTAATAGTGTCTATAATGACGGTACTCAAAGGGTTAAGTCGTGCTAAGTATAGTTTTGTCACTACAAATTCTTAGTAAAAAGACAGAGACGGCACGATATGTAAGTACAATTTAAAATTGAGTATCCTTTCAGCAGTGGCGTAAGTATACTATTTGCAGTGCCGGCGTTGGGGGGGGGGGGATGGGGGCGATGGCCCAGGACGACAAATTTTGGGGGGCGCCAAGGTCTGAAGTTAGAATCTCTTGCCCCTCCTGGTGCAAACCCTCAGAACTGTGCTCCTACGATCTGTGCATATGCATATTTTTTATTGAGATTTTTTAGATTCATTTTTTGAGGGTTTGTGGTCCGCGTCGTTAGCTCAGAGTAACGCTAAAGGAAAGATGAAATTCTTAATATAATTTTACTTGGGATCAGTAAAATACTAACACTTGATATTGCTTCCCTCACGTGGGCGCCACAATATTTTGCCCGGGGTCTCAGTGGCACTGAGTATTTGAGGGCCTGTGGCAAATTCATGAAATGGTAAAGACCTTAGACCGAAAACTCAAAAGTTCAGGTACGACTCTTGACGGAGGACTGGGGCCCCGTGGCATTCTGCCGACATCAGTATTCAGACGTTATTTTGGCTTCATCACAATTTGCAAGTGAACCAAACAATACCAGACACAATTATAGACAAAAACCCCAAGTATTAGCAAATATAGAGAACTAGCTTTTACCCGCGGCTTTGCTCGCGTCACAAAAGGATAAAAGTAGCCTATGTGACATATACCAATACACACAGCGCCATCTATACCAATTCTTTTATTTTCCCTCAGGAATATCAAATTTTACCGGGATAAAAAGTACCCTATTATTTAATCCGGACTTCTAACTTTACGTCTGCAAAAATTCAATGCAATCGGTTTAGTAGTTACGGCGTGAAAGCGGAACAAACAAACAAACAAACTCACTTTCCCATTTATAATCGAAAAGCCTCATACTTCGCTAGTCTTCATATACAGCTTCTACTAACAGTCCTTCGACCGACCAAGCAAAGATTCCCTTAACAACGTCCCAACAAAATTCAATTCTATAACAACGACACAAAGTCACAAATTCCTTTAGACCTAAGTAAAGCAGCTAACAAATATAAATATATGAAACACATTCATATTATACTCGCATAATATCTAGATACGCCATTGTACTAGGTATTGTAAAAATGGTGTTTGTATGCAAAATCGTTGTTTGGTATGCATTGCGGGTTTTGTACTGGACTGTGTGTTGTGTGTATCAATATTCATGGCGATGTATCATGTGCATTGGTTAGTTATCTTTTTAGATTATTCCCATGATGTTAGCTGTGTTTGTCGTTATTAAAATATTGTTGTTGTATTGAATTATTTTTTATTCAACTTAGAGGAATCTTCAAAAACATTAATTATATTCAAAAGGTGACATTTTCAGAAGTTGCTTTAGAAAGTAATTGAGATTAATAGCGTTAAGGTTTCTGCCTTGATGGTCTCAAGGGGTCTCGGGTTGGATGCCCGGGTCAGGCAAAATATAGCGGGTTTCAACAAAATCTCAGTAGTAACACGGAGTTTGGAAATGTTCCCGGTATATGGCAGTAGGCTCACCCCCTATTACATGGGACTCATAACATAAATAGTGAAAAGTGGGTGTTACATTGTACAGTGGCATTCAGTTCCGTAATGTGCACCTCTGCTTACCCCATCGGGGGTAAAAGGCTATAACATATTATGATATTCAAAAATGTTATGTTATGTTATTTCTGTCTTGTTTATACCTAAATGAACTTGTCATTCATACATTTTTGGGACTGCAAATATGTAACTGGTTCCGATCTACATTTTGTAGTTTTTAAATTCTATCTAGCTTATTTTCGTAAATAAAATGGTGCGATCTAACGATAAACTGTTATCGCAATACAAATCCATGCGCAAATAACAAACAAAGCAAATACCCAAACAGTTCTTTCAGATATTCAAACTTGGAACGCAACAAATTACCAGCCAGCACTTACTCAAAAAAAAAAGTTGTTATTACTTTTTATTAGCTAATTGTGCGCCCCCCACAAGTTCGCGCCGGCCCATTATCTTCAATTACTCTCATTAGATTTGACCAATTCATTATGACAACATCCGCTTATACTTAGATTTTTGTTTACAACCATTCTGATTGAAGCACTTCCTATGTGGATAAATGCAATTAAGTTCTAATCAAGAAATGTACAATGATTATTTCGATAACCTGTCCGATTTTGATATACTGGGAGGTCTGGGCTATTGACGTCATCTACGCATGCCATTTATTTAGAAAAACAAAATTAAGTTTGAATTACGAACATAGAGCTGTTCTAATTTGGAAGAACGGCTATATAATGACTTGTTCTTTTTGACATAGCCTTTTAACGCAAGTTAAAATAATGAATAAAGAAAACAATAATGATGACGATTAATAATTGCCAGTGTACTTGTTAAAGATTCTTATAAGCCAATAAGAACAACCACAGATAAAAGCCGTAAGCTACAGTTAAAACACGCGTATAAAACGTCGAAGTGACTGTCATTTGCAATAAACAATAACGAGCGCATTTTAAAGACTCATAACTACAAATAAGATGAATAGCGCCCTATAATAAGAGTGGACAAAGAATCCTTTTGTTTTAAACCTTTAAACGGATTGTATCATCAGAATTTACAACACCATTAATATATATAACTGATTAAAATATCTATTTTGACGCTCTGATCATCTCATCAGCTCTGAACGACGCAATAAAGACTTCTTTTTTCAAATCTTAAGCTAACGAACGCCTACCCCAGGTCGAAACGATAACATTAAAATAAAATTATAGTTGTTCCTTACGTCGAGTTTAATTACCGGCCTCTTATTGGTGCGTCCAATTTCTTTATTTTACGGTTGGACAACAATTTATATGTAAATCGTTGGCGCGGTGGTCCCGCGCGGCGCCGATGATGCATCGAGTATCGATTAAATGTAATTGCCTCCTCTCTAGGATGTGAGGACATCTTGTTCGATTTTTTAATTTATGACATCACCCGTTTTTGAATATGGAACATGGTTTTTTTTTCAGTGAATGCTTTTTGTTGGCCTGTCTTTTTGATCGCAAAAGTTGTCTTTGATAATAATACGTCGCACATTTTTGACAGTGATACTTGAGTATGTAGTTATTGCATTGACATGTCATATTCTCTTAATCAAGACTCAAATTCGAGGCCTCCATCGAGGCTGTCGATGCTGTTAACATAAATATAGATTAAAGTCACATAAACCGAGTCAAGTCTTTATAGTCATTTTACTTATTTCGTCTCTAGACATTTCTTAATTAGTTTAATTACATCTTGAGACATAAAAATTAAACTAGAATTCATTACACGAAGTTCTGTGTAAGTGGCGAGAGGTGGCGCCACTAGTCAGAGCGTTGAAATCGTTTCGACACGCTCAGAGATTATAAACAATAATTTGTTTGATTGTTCTATGATGAACTGTCTATGGTACAACCGTTGCGTTGCGGTATAATTTTATTAAAATAACGAAACATCAAAAGGTTTTACGATTTTCTGGAAGCTATAAATTCTTGTCTTGTTAAGAAACGTTGGATTTTATCAGACATTTTTCTTTAATTTAGGAAACAACACTCGCTGTTACTTGTTGTTAGATGTTACTAAGAAAAAAAAAGATAAACCCTTTCAAGATAACATTTTCAATTAATTTTATTTAATCTTAAATGGTAGCATAAGTGATTTTACGATGATTTTCATCTTAACAAAGCTGTGACCATGTTTAGTCCCGCTATTCGTCACAAGATGGCGCTACGAGTGCACACATTTCTCAAGTGTCATCTCGAATTTATTTTTGATCTGTGTACTGTGGTGAGGTTGTCTATTAGACGGTAGTTGAATTTAGAAGTAAATTAAATTCGGTAGTTAATATTTTAATTTCAATGTAAGTTTCATGTTTTACTTACAAGATCAAAATATTTTCTTGCGAATAATTTAAAACGATAAATAAATAAGACTTGTATTAAAATATATTTTCTTTAGAAAAAAAAAATCGTGTCGTAATTCAAAGTAAGAGCTATCGTAACTAAATAGAATTAAATATAGAACGCATATCGAATTCTAGGCGACGCATTGCCGCCCGTCGCCCCACACATTCGCGCCAAATGGCTAATTCGCGCGGCAAGCATACGCGCCATAACTCATATCAACTAACCAATCGCCGAGGGAGCGTGCAAACATACCTGCGTCTCTTTCTAACCTACTAGAAACCCGAGCCTTGTTTGTTTTTCCTTTTACTTCCTTTGAAATCTTATTTTGAATTTTATTCCAACAGGGGCGTGGATGCAACGATGCGTTCACTCTCTCCCACGTACGGAACGCGACTGCCGTCTCCGTCTCGCTTTTTGTAATTTTAATTCGCAGAACGCTATCGAAACGTGATTCGAGTCTATAGAAACTTTTTTATTGCAAATGTTCGGAATTCGATGAGGCAAAGACGGGATTTCGGCAAAGCTTATGCAGTATCGAGTGAATTCGAATGATGCATCTTCATGTTTTAGTTAGGAAGTGTATATGCGTTGCCGTCGCCATTTTCGTATGGGACCAAAATTGTATCTAATCAGAAGTAACAAATCACTAAATGGAAATCAGACGATTCATTTGTTTTGTCGTTACATTTGATATGTCAAAAGTAACAGGAATTAGTTCTTGATTACAATGCAGTCAAAACAGATCCGTTTAGTTGCTACAATTAGGTAGCTTAAGGTTTAATATTGTTCATAGACTTTCAATGTTAGGCATGTACTACAAAACTCTAAAACACATACAACGGGAACATGCCTCAAAACACCACCGCCTCCACTCTCCAGAACATAAAATTTCACATCTCAATTTAACTAAACATGTCACTTCGGACGCTAAAGAAGCCACACATTATAAATCTTAAATTAAAACAAACGAAGGATTACCAAAGAGAAGCCGTCCACGACTGTTTGTGGCCAACGTCATGTAAACCGATTTAGCAGTCAAGACATAAGACAATTACTTTACTAAAACCTATGGGGACATACTCTCCACAATCCCCCAAAACTCCTGTAACCCAGGATCTACAATAGATACAACCACAGATATAATAAAGAAGGATACAACTATGAAAACACCAACATACTGACGTCCAGCGCGTTCCAGAAACATGATTATCTTTAACCCCGCAACGAAATCAAAAGCTTATTAAAATAGTTCCATTTCTATGTATAAATGTGTTTTACTAAACATGTTGATTTCACTATCAAAATGTTTAGTAAAACACATTTATCGATACACCAACGGAAACGCACCTCTAAAGACCAAACTCCACTCTCCAGAATATAAAATTTCACATCTCAATTAAACTGAATCTCTCACTTTGAACGCGTAAGGAGCCACACATTTTAAATCTTAAGTTAAAACAAACGAAGGATTACTAAAAAGAAGCCGACCACCAATATTTGTGGCCAACAGTTGACAAGTAAACCGTCTTAGTATTGTGTCAACACATGGGGTTCACTAATGCCCCTTTTTACCACAAAAAGCATCGACAAATATTGGATCAAATGCGCAGTCGCTAAGGAGTTATTGTTTGTTATTTTAAAGTTTTAGGTCGCATATCGATTTTTGGTTATTGGAGTGTGACGGGATCGGTGATTGTATTGATCTTGATGCTGGATTATTTTTGGTCCTAAGTTGCGCCTTGATACACTATAAGCGTTGTCTCTTCAATACCCAACATCAAGTAGAGAAAATTCGGTCTCATGCCCCAATTTTCCATCTTCAACAAATACCTATACCTATGTACTATCACTGTGTTAAAAATCTATGATCTAAAAACTGTTCTAATTAATAGCATTACTATTAATCGTCTGACAATAGCCCTTCTGAAAACTGAATATCATAACTCAACAGAAAAAAGGGTCGAGATTTCAACATGACTTACTTAACAAGTTTCTAAAATTTTGCATCCAAAACCAAGAAAATCACCTTAAATCACAATCCGTATCTTCAGTTAGTACCTGAGCAATAAGTCGCCAGACATCCAACAATTTCAGTTGCACAAGAGTGGACCCATTAACGATATCTTACTACGAAATATCTGTTTATGCAATCTGCGAGAGCTTTGAGAAGATATCGTAGAACAATGTCTAATAGTTTAAATGAAACAGGAGATTTATAGTCTAAATGAAATAAAAATCAATGATATTAACGATTAGTTTCAAGAATCAGAAATTCTAATAAAGTTCAATTCTAAAAAATCCAAATTTATAACCCCAAAAAAATTCTATAATCCCAAATCTAAATTTAAGAAATATCCCACCAAATCCCATGGATGCACACCACAGAACAATTGGAGTTGCACGGGAGCATCCATTAGCGATTAACGAGCGATCGGCGGGCGGCCACTAAATTAAAATAAATATTTGCCGGGCTCGCCACAAAGCGTCGCCGCTTTCATCCGAGCCGACACAGGTGCCGACCAAGACGTACAGTCAACCACTTACTTACTGTACTCCCTGCCTATTTAATTCTTGATTAACTTGAAATTTTGAGTAAAAATATGGGAAACTAATTTTCAAGCAGTAATGGCTGAACCTGTTGTGGTGTTTATGGAGCAGGTTGTACTTGTGACTTTCGTTTTCAGTTAAGTACGTAGACGTAGGTAATATACTGCATTTTGTATTGATCATTGGTTTTAACTTTAAGAATAACTATGATAGCTATAAAGATTTTGAATAGATACCTATCGGCTGATCTTGACACTTTTTTTAAGGGGGGAAAATCATCGAATGACTGCTCCCGCCTGGGTGAGGCGGGAGGGAGTGTCAGACTCTTACTGACTAAAAACCACCCCGTTCCTTCTCCTGCACGTCGAGCCGGAGCCCCGGTTACCCGTTAGGTTTTCTAGACACTAAGAATGTGAGAAAATCCTATCTATTATCCAAATATCGATCAGTTGGAATTTTGCAACATGAAATTTTAAAGGTGTCTTGTCTCCAAAAAGTTCACTAAACACAACACGCCAATCTTCATAAGACACTTTAACGAACAGACACTTTTTCCTAAAACCGATCACAATATATAATTTAACTTGCAAACCATACACGCTCAATAAACGTAGGTACGCAAGCGACGCATATCATTAAGCAGGGAGCTTTAAAACCGAAACGACGTATCGACCAGTACATATGTATCATGATAAAATAAACGATAAAATACATACACCAGTTGTAAACATGTTACGAACCGTTAACTGGCTATTATATTTTATTATTTTATTTCTAGATATTAGTTAGTGTCTGGCTAGAAATGTTTTTCTTGTTTGCTGGTTAGATCTTGATAAATATAAGAAGAGGGGGAAAAGGCAAGAAGCCAAGCTCTAAGTAGTTGGTCTGATCAGCTGAAAGACAATTTAGCATCGAGATTCTACACCACTGTAGAAGTGGACGTAGACCGGAACTGTTGGAGACAATTCCTCCATTCCAGAGTGAGGCCAGGATGATCACGGGCCTCAGTCATGTGGAAACGACCAAAGAGAAGACACAGAAAAAGGAAAGAAACCTAATATATCCTATTTTTAGTTCCAAGTTCGAAGGACCACTTTTGGTCCTTTAAGGTTGCTATTAGATAGGTATTGCATATGTTATTAATCATAAAGAGAAGGAAATACAGCTAAGTACCTATAAGTCTAGTTAACGATCAGATAGCCTGCAAGCTTTAATGCTAAGATAAAGTATAAAAGAGGCTTTAAAAGCGTAATCAACACTAACACTTATTTATCATAGGTGTGGGAGAGACATGCTTGCGCACGAATTAGCCGGCTCGACCGGAGTAATACCACGACCTCACAGAAGACCGACGTGAAACAACGCTTGCGTTGTGTTTCGTCGTGTGAGTGAGATTACCGGAGGCCCAATTACCCCTACCCCCCTTTCCCAATCCCTGAGCCCCCAACAATCCTCAAATTCCTAATCCCACTTATAACGGTGTTCCAGGTGTCTATGGGCGACGCCGATTGCTTACCATCCGGTGATCCGCCGGCTCGTTTACCGGTTTATCTCATAAAAAATCATAACACACCATCTTTACGAAACTTACTTAGAACTAAGCTAAACTATGAGCTACTCCTGCCGGTGAAGATATACCTAATAATAATCTAAAACTAGTCAAGTACCCCATACTCTGACAACAGGAAGCCACAAGTAGTCAACACGAAGTAAAACCTCGTTGTTCGTTAACCAAACATTTTGTCTATGGAGTGAAATGTACGCCTTTGTTTTTTCAAAGACCATAGACACCTGATCGTTCCGTATTGACATTTGGATTGATATGAGTTTGGACAGGTGGCCGCAACTAACGGATACTGACAGTTAGTTTTAGAAATACAAGTGTCACTTTTGGAAAAAAAAGAGAATTAAATGGTCTTTTACTATGGGGATTTGTAATGAAGTGATTGTATATCGTGTGGTGATGGTACAATACAATTCTTTAATAAACTATGTTTAAAAACCCACTTCAACTTTCTCTCTCTCTTTTTGAAGTCAGTTAATTTATATATTAAAACCTTCTTCTAAGTGTAACAAAACACTTTTTGCTGAAAACCGCATCAAAATGCGTTCAACCAATAGCGATAATTTTCTTTCTTTCTTCTTCTTTCTTACACGTATAGAGGTCAAATTGAGACCTTCTTCTTGAAGTCGGTTAAAAATGTCAAATGTGTCATCTTATACTTCCTACGGCTATTACAAGAGCTGACTAAAGAGTATGCGTTTGAACCTTTTAAATCTTCAGCTAAAAGAGAACACGGTTAATCTTCTAAAGTAGGGAAGGTTCATCTAGCAGTGGACTATCATGAACCGTTGATGTGATTATGACTTCCAAGTTACAAATGGAGAGTCTTTAAAAATCTCATGGTAAAAGTATTTAGACAAAGATTAATACGAAAGCAACAAACTCAAACATATATAGAACTTTACAAAGGCATACGAACTGAAAGATACTACCAGAATAATGCGCATCCATACAGTTAAAAACAAAATAAAAAAAGGGAAAAACTACAAAAAGTCCAGTGGAAATAAAGGTGAGCACAGAAGTGTTAACATTTGACCAGGCCGCGCAAACAGCAGTGTGTACAAACCCTTTAACGGTGGATGTAATCTGTATTTGTGTACACTCAGCTTAAATGGTACTGTGTATGTTCTGTACGAAGCTTAAAAGATATTTGTAGGTTCGATGGATGTTAACAGCCACGAAATTTTAAGAAAAAAGGCAGCGCAAAAACTACTCCTGATTACTCCTACTGCAGTAAAGAGACATTAAAAGCAAATCCTTCAAAGAACGGTGTTTCTTTAGCAATGAAGATCTTCTGGCTGATCATCTGAACGATGGCGGCTAATTAGGAACAATAAAGAAAGCTAAAATATCATAGTAACTTAATCTATTTAAAAGGTGAGATTAATATGAAAGAAGACAAGTATGTATATCTTAAAACAAACCAAATTTTAAATAAAAACGGAGGAAAGCAAGGTTCTAGTGATACACATGATTAAGGCGACAAAGAATTAGAAAGATAAAACTGATTCAATCAGTCAAAGTGTTGATACGCGACTGACAATTAGTAAGATAAACTAGATCTATTTAAAATGGTGATAATACTACTTAATTCATTAACGTAAAGAAATAAGAGCCAGCAAAGATCAACAAGGTACTTTACAAACGAAAAACAAATCAGGTGTAATCAACAAGACTGTAAAGAGTCGATTGAAGAAAACACGACACATTAAGTCATTTCCATATGCACTATACAGAAAACTGCCGGTAAAAGGAACTACAGTACTAGAACATTCATTAAACATACATAAATACCAAACACTAGATATTAAAACTATAAACGGTTCCATAAGTATAAAATCACTACACATCACCAGCGCATCAAAAACCCCTATCCGGATCAAAGGACCACGTTAGACGGCTCTAGCTAAAATGGTCGTGTTAAGCTACCAGATTGAAGAGAGCTTTGGTTAAGCAACGTGGTAGTTTGATGGATAGTTCAAGTTACACTGGTTGTCGGATAGTTTGATGTTAGGAATAATGACAGGCGCCATAGGTATGGTCCACATTTTAATGTGAAAACTGAAAGGCGTTAATGGAACGTTTAGAGTAAAATGGATGGTAAATATTATCTTTTTATGGGTTCTGTAGGAATTGTAGGACGAGTTGATGCGATAAGAATATGGTGGAAGTTTCAGTGTGCTTAGCTACAATTATGAATTCATTTTGTCGTATCTTAGGCAGTGGGTAAAGTATGATGTTTAATATTTCCAATCAGCAAAACTCCAGATAGTTACCGAATGTTGAGAAACCCCAAAAAGTCTCTGAGATCGTACAAAGATCTTTATAACATTAAAAAAATATCGTGATGACAGAAATATTAATAAAAGATCATCTCATATTCACAACTAATCAAAAGCAATAACACCCACAATAACGATAACGAAAAAAAAATAAAACTACAAATTGAAACACTGTAATTTGGAATACAAAGCCTAATTCAATACTTAAACAAAATAAAACCAACCTCTTTTATATTTATAACGATAATAAATGAGTTCAGGGCTCATAAAATTATATGATCAATGGCTGAGCGCCACCTGCCGTCGAAAACGCACAACTATGTCGGCCGATGCGCCAGCGCCAACGTTACAATAACGTGTTGTTTTCCACGAAAACGCACCTTATTTTTTTAACGTTAAGATTTAAAATCTTATGTCATTTAATATTGCTATTTGTATAAAAATTAATAATTATTAAAATTCGTGTGATAATCTCACTTCCTGGTCTTATTATCTTTTGTGGTTAATCAATTAATTAGTATTCTATAAATCAATGGGTTTGTCAGTATATTTCATTTTGTCGCTACTTAAATTACCAAAAAAATTTGAAAATACTCGTTCATTAATTTTAATTTCACTGCAAAGGTGTAAGAAGTTATTCGAATGGAAATGAATTGTTGGATTTTAGATGTCTTCGTACCTTTAATGTATTTTAGCAGAGACTAATATTCGTTAAGAAATTAAGAAATCAGAAATATTAGTTTATTTATTTTCTCTACTTCAATCCGTGTTCTTTCAAATCATCCGATGACTTCTCCCGCCCGGCTGAGGCGAGGGAGAGTATCAGACTCTTACTGACTACAAACCACCCCGTTCCTACTACTGCACTTCGAGCCGGAGCCCCGGCAACCCGTTAAGTCCTCCGCGGCTCCTTATCGGCATTAGCTCTATTGAGCCCCATCCGTGGTACTAGTCGGATGACTCTATAACGCGCGTGTGGATTGAAATAGGTTTTTGTTAACAAATGTTTTTATTAAAAATACTGGTTTATATTCATTCAAGAATATCTTGGATTTTAGACTTGAGTGTCATAATTAAAGAATTATACAAAAAATCCTATCAAATATCAAAAAACTATATCAGATGCAAAAGCCTTATAAAAAACCATGAAACATAGAAAAGAATTATCTTTATACCCATGTAAAACAAATAGTTATCGATATACCATAAAACAAGGGTAAAGTTATGGTGTCTGACACGCTTACCATGCGTATCCATGGCTAATCCCATGGGTCTACCGATGTACAGGGCTAGGGCTGTAAAAACCCCATGGTAGGAAAAAGTAGGGTGCTTCTACAAGTATGTTTAAAGCTTAGAGCGATTATTATGATATGATATAGTGTTCTGTAAAGGGGTATTTTTATAAGGGGAGGAAATCATTGAATGACTTCTCCCGCCTGGGTGAGGTGGAAGGGAGTGTCAGACTCTTACTGACTAAAAACCACCCCGTTCCTTCTCCTGCACTTCGAGCCGGAGTTCCGGTAACCCGATAGGTTCTCCGCGACTCCGAATTTTGTACAGGGGTAAAGTAAATGTATGATATAAATGTATTCATTAGTTTTCGAACAACTAAAAACATACACAGACTACAATATCTGAAATACTGATACCTTGAGGTCTAGGTAACATAGTTCGTTCGTTCGATTCCCGGGTCAAACAAAGCATTACCGAGTTTTAACAAAAAATCTCAGTAGTAGCACGGAAATGGCTCACCCTCTAGTACATGGGACTCGTAACGTAAATAGTAAAAAGTTGGTGTTACATTGTACAGTGGCTCTAAGTGCCGTACTATGCACCTTTGCCTACCCCTTCGGGGATAAAAGGCGTGAACTTATGTTATGTAAATAGTAAGTTACAGAAACTTTAATTTCAACATCTAAATCAGAATACTACGATTGCTTCATTAAACTATATCTATAATAAAGACGATTGTGTTCCAACCAGTTATTTGCTAGCCCTAGAAAGGGGGCGGCTAGGGTGACCCTTAATTGATTGAGTTGAACATTGATCGACGACTTGTAACTGGTTGGTAACCGATATTCTAGGAAATGTTTTTAGAATGCTTTTATTTAACATTGGAACCGATATTATGAATAAAATTGTATTTTAGAGTATTTTTTTTAAGTGGTGAAAATCATCGAATGACTGCTCCCGCCTGGGTGAGGCGGAAGGGAGTGTCAGACTCTTACTGACTAAAACCCACCCCGTTCCTTCTCCTGCACGTCGAGCCGGAGCCCCGGTTACCCGTTAGGTTCTCCAGGGTCATAGTCTTTTTAATTCTAAAGCCTTAGTAATTCGTTTAAAGGAAATCAAAACCTTTTCTTTAAAAGAAAACGTTGTCCCACACTAGGATTTACTCCTGTGTCGTTGGTCCGTTAACAATCATACAATATCACATACACATGACACCCAGACTCGGAACAACAATCTGTGGATCACACAAAGAGTTGGTCCGTGTGGGAATCAGCCACCGCAAGGACCGTGCCGTCAGATAGTCGCCTTTACAGAAAGATGATTATGAAAAGTTTAAATTATGATACTGAGTTTGGAATAGTGTACAAAGTACTGTTATTGGCTAAAGTTCTGATAGACAAGATAATATCATAGGATACCAAAAAGGCTGTAAATGATAAGATAACAAAACAGTACATAAAAGACAAAAATTCTTAAGAAAAACATAACATAACATCACGCCTTTTATCCCCGAAGGGGTTGGCAGAGGTGCACACAGAAGTAACACCTACTTTTCACTATGTTATGAGTCCCATGTAATAGGGGGTGAGCCTATTGCCATATACCGGGCACATTTCTAGAGTCCGTGCTACTACTGAGATTTTTTTTTAAGAACCGTAATACTTTGCCCGACCCGGGAATCGAACCCAAGACCCCTTGCCCGGCAGTCGAAATTGCTACTACTCGGCCAACGAGGCAAAAGTCGTAAGAAAAACTCTTGCTAAAACTCTCAGGTTAACAAGGCATAATCAATTTCAAGTCTAATTTGTTAAAAAAGAGGTCGTTATCATATTTCAATTTAATCTAGTCCTCCATAAAGGTCAAACAGCTGACACACAACACCCTACGCCTTAATCACGTAAAATTAAAAAAGCACCATATAATACTACCATTATGCACCCAATTACAAACTTCACGAACACATGTCATTCAGAAAAACAAACAACTAACGACAATATAACTATTTATTACCTAATCCACAACAAACGCCTGTTAGTTTTCTGAACAAACCCCTAATCATTTCATAATTAACGAAGTTTTTACGCCAAAATTTGGGCCAACCTTTTTTTTGGTCACGTCTTTAACGAGCTTGCTTGCACCCAATGTAATAGGAGCTCTATTATTGGGAGTATTAAGTAGATTATTCTTTGATGGTTGTTTGTATAACAAATATTTGTGTTGGATGAAGAGTGCGCGTCTATATAATTAGGCAGCAGACACCTTAGTGTGATGATCGTTGGCGCCTCCGGCCTGTAAGGTGACCATATTGAATTATTGCACCGGGACACCTTGATTTATTTGGTCCTTTGGTACGGAAACCTTTGTTTCGAGGATTTTATTGGTTTAATAAAGCATTTAGGACTTGAGAAGTAGTCGGCGAAATTCGTGTCTTGGAATATGTTTTTAAGTTGATGGGAGTTAAGATGTATAAAGATTTGTTCTATAAATATATGCAACATTTTGTTTGCTTCTAATTACTATCAAAGTATTAATAGTATAGAAGTATATAGAGAGACAATAGCACAATAATAGGGAAGATTACCCCCTTTAACAGAGTCATCATCGGGTCATTGAAAATAACGAAATGTCTTCATGCACTCTATATTATACAGAAGGGTCATGATATTGTACTTCTTTGTTTTGAATAGTATACTGACTCAACCAATGTCTGCTCGTTTTGCTTCACGCCAAAGCCTTGTAACAGCAAACTTCTAAGCAAATATAAATAAATCCAAACGAAGTCGCAGGCAAAAGCTATTCGGTAATAAAATTATATTACCTTTGTAAAGAATTTGCTTTATCTAATTACAAACTAAAATGGCATTGGTATTAGTATTAATTAAGACCATAAGAATGTGTGAACTGGCAAGTAATGGATATGCTACCTTATACGTTTAGGAATAAAAACTAATATTAATTAATGTGATAATGTTAGAATTATAAAAAGGAAGAAATAATATATTTGTAAGCGATATGTAACGTAATAAGTATGGTACTCGTAATTATTAAAAAAAAATATAGCAGAAGTGTAACCAGTTGTATTAAACTACAACACGACACCAACGCCATCTGTTTCTAATAAAAAGTCTAGTTCATTACATAATTATCATTAATTGAGATTGGATATTAACGTGGGAGAGCCGTGCTTCGGTACAAATGGCTCGGTACAAGTGATACCACAGCCTCACAGAACACCAGCAAGCAACAACACTAGCGTTGTATTTCTTCGTATGAGTGAGGTTACCAGCCAATACTTTTATCATCTCCAATTCCCAAAAAGATCGGCAACACATTTGTAACGCCTCTGGTGTAGCAAGTGTTACAGGAGGCACCGACCGCGTACCATCAGGTGACCGGCTTGTTTGCCGTCCTATTCTTTGAAAAATTATTTAGACTTTGCCTGACGAGTTTGACCACCAATAAGTATTTTAAACGGTTCATAATTTCGCAGAACTACCTATCTATCTAGTATAACGCCTATAATACCCACTGCTAAACAAAACCTCTTCTCACACAGATTAGGTCTGAGCATTAATCACCACGCTTGCTCAATACGGGTTGGCGATTACAAACTTATAATTAGAAATTATAAGCCTAGGTTTACTCACGATGTTTTCCTTCACCGTTAGTCAGTGGTGTCTGAATAATCTTAGAAAGTTTAAATAACTCGGTAAAAGTCATATTGGTACTTGCCGTTGACGATACCATACATAAGGACCTCACATGCCTTGAGTATAAAAAATCCAGTTATGATGTCACGCATGGATCCCCTACTAACACGCCTAAAGTATCCGATCACTAACATTAATAGCAATTTCTTGGCGAAAATTACCCCTTAAATGTTACCCGTAGGTGTAGACATGTTTACATGACTCATGTAATTGTTATAGCAGATCTATAATTATTTGTGATTGGTACAGGGCAATGGTTCGGATTCGGATTGAAATTTTTGTTATTACATGTTAATCTGTAGGTAAATACAATCTGAATGTTTGGTTAAAATTACGAAATTATTATGAAAGATTGTCATTTGTCAAGAGTTTTTTGAACTAACCGAAAAATATTCTAAGTGTAGTATGTAGAAACAAATATGTAAATATTATTATTATTATAAATAGGTATAGTTATTTCTTGATTTTTCTAAGGACTTCTGAGAAGGCTTCAAAATTGACTACCAATAAAGTGCTATTTATTATTTCTAACTGAAAGTTTCCATTTATATTTCAATTACGAGAACACCTACTAGCAACACGAGCATAGACAAAACAAAACTAAACATGCCTTAAAACAAAAACCTCCTCGATCACCGTTCGAAAATTAAAAAAGTAACCGTCAAAATATATTGTCTAGGAACGCCCAAAGCTATTTGGGTAACGGACATCTATTTTTGGATGAAAAAATGGATGATGAACACCATAACAGATGTTAATGATTCTATTATTTATGGCCGGGCATTTTAGACCCTTTACGGTGTTTAACACGGTTTCCTAAAAACGGGAAAGTAGAGGAATGATGCAGTTATTGACAGAAGGGGTTAAAACGTTTAGATATTCAAACAAGGGGTTTAAACGATGCCGTTAAAGAAAATTATTAAGGATTGTTAAAATGTCGTTTGTGTGAGGATTTTGTGAGTCTTCCAATCTTCCAAAACCGCTGCAACTCCTGTAAACCAGGATCTACAGTAGATACAACCATGAAAACACCGGAACACTGAAGTCCGGCGCGTCCCAGGGACATGAATAACTGTCTTGGTTCCCGCAACGAGGTGAATCAGAACATATTATAAGAGGAGAAGAAAAATAAGATAGTTTCCACTACCCTCGGTGAATTACTGCAGGAGATAGAGTGAATTAAGCCTAAAGGCACAAAGAAAAGAGACTACAACTGGGTAAAGCCCAGTCGCCAAGCACCACGGAAATTTGACTATAATCTAAGTGGGTCCTATATGTGAGCTGTTATACTTGCTTCCAGTAATAGGTATGGTAAAAACGCCTAAACGCACGGAAATTTGTTCTAGCTTCCACAAGGTCTGTATAATAAGTGCACCTGACGAAACAATTAAATTATTTAACGTAATGTTACGTTCATACTGCTAGAGATCACACTCCCAGAGTATGTGATGGGCGGACTGTTCGTATTGCAGCTCCGCTGTCGAACATTGGCACCATGGTGAATCAACAAGTTTAAATGAGAACAATTTGCTTTTAAAGTTGTCTTATTAGTAGTAAAAAGTGGGTGTTACACTATATTTTGTGTACCTTTGCGCCCCCGAGGACTAAATGAATGGCGTAATACTACATAGTCAGAGACCGGTGTATAGCAAAAGGCTCTAACATATCTTTATATGAAGATACTATATTCCGACATATATCCCGGAGGGTCAATATTAAACTGTAATAAAGAAATTGTTTTAAGTACTCCAAGACAGGTGGTTTGTAATTATATGGTTAAACTGTAATTTTTATAATCTATTTTTATGCATCTTTACATACCTACTTAAATAGCTGGTTTTAAAATATATTTTGTGTTTATAGCCCACCCATGTTATTCAGTTTTTAAATAATTTAATGATTGTATGCAACATCAGTAGCGCTCTTTAGTCAACCTGAACCTTTTAATTATGATTTCCAAATCGCCAACGGTGGTGATTTGGCAAACGTTTTTATTTTGAGGAGACCTTTAATTTGGATTAAACATAGACTGTCATGAGATGGCAAAATTTCGAAGGACAATTATTATGTGTTACTGGAGAGACCTCCATACTCCGTGATACATCCAATTTTGGATAGAAACTGGCAAAATATTATTATATGTGTAACATTTCACATAAATTCAGTTATATATTTTTTAACTCGTCGAGTACCGTATTTATAGACACAATTAAAGAACAATAGGTTGCGGTCACCGGTGACCGCTTGGTGTTTGACAGTTTAAAGAACATTCCATGTTTGAAATTGAACGAAACATATTTTTTGTACATTCCATTTTCGATTTTTTATTTCTTGCCAGTAATAAGTAAGACACATGGTTGCGTGTTAGAAATTGACCATTTATCGCAAATTTGATTGGACAATGACTTCATAGCTACGTCATGGCACGGCAGTCATTTAAAAATATTATTTTTACTTCGAAAGTGAATAGTAGAATGGTAAATTACTTTTAATTGTTTGAGTGCTTATTTGTTTATTAGAATCAGATAACAATGTTTTTTTAATAATATGATAGGCATGGCACGTAAAAAAAATGGTGAAAAATTGTTTGGAAGAAAATTTGATGAAATTAGGATTTATCTACACTGACCACAACAACGAACTGAGATATGTCGATTTATTCACAGCCATTGTTAAATTGCGCGGGAAATTGTCACAGATAAAATTATCGAAATGTCAACGATCATAGATTGTCAACCTTTTTCCTAACCAGATATTTAAAGGCAGTTGCAAACTTTTTGGCACTTTTTTGGCAAATATTTTTAATACAGTATAACAATTTTCGTTCTCTTTTTAAATTTTCTTAATAAAACAAAATGATTACTAACCAAATGATCTGAGTGGGGTTCTCTGGGCGCACTAGGACCTGCGTTGGGCCACAGCAACTTTGACAACATCCGTTGACTTTGGCAATAGATGAGCTCCTACGAAGGAGAAAAAATGAACTTTAGTTTGTTTTGAATAAAGGCTCTTATTGCCTGACAGGAGTTCCTTTTCTAATGGGGTGATCACAGGTTGGGTTATTTTATCGCCCATCGTAATAAACCTCTAACACAAAATAAGAAGGAAATCATAGACATAGGTAAGCGTGTTGGCTTGGGATTAGGTGATATTCAGCATTATTTTTATAAAAAATAATATTACTAATTATAGATAGATCACATTCACCTATCAAGAAAAAAACAATTCATTTAGGAAAAAAAAATATCAAGTTATACACTTGTTTCGCCCACATCTCGTCTATATATCTATATATAGCTGCAAATGTGCTAGATGTACTAGTCTAAATGTTTCTTTTACATTATATCCACCCAAAGGTTGTCTGTTAGAAATCACTATAAGAGATAAGATGGCCTTTATGTCCATTATTATTTTTCATTATTATCGCTTGTTTAAGATTCAAATTAATGATTATTTAATAGCAATCTTTACACATATACATCATCATCATCATCAACAGCCTATAAATGCCTACTGCTGAGCAAAGCATCTTCTCACACGGAGAAGGTTTGAGCATTAATCACCACGCTTGCTCAATGCGGGTTGGCGATTACAAACTTATAATTAGAAATTATAAGCCCAGGTTTCCTCACGATGGTTTCCCTCACCGTTTGTCAGTGGCGTCTAAATAATCTTAGCTCTACTAGTTTGAGTGAGGAAGAGCCCCTCTGTGGTTCGAAACTAGTAGAACTTTTCTCAGTACATTCACGTGAGTAACCCGCGTTGTTACTTAATTTAGTATGTCTCACGATAGTTATTATAAAAACTAAAATATTGTTAAATAGTTGGCACTTAACAACATTATTTAACATGGAAGTCAATAGACCGGAAGGTAGTGGAAAAAACTCAGTCAAAAGGACTCGTATCGACTAATTAGACATACGGAAGTAGGATGGACTCAGTCAAACCGTCAAACGCTAGACCGAATACCAAAAAATCTTATCAACTCCGCCTACACGACATCGTGGAGGGTCTTGAAACTACATTTCGTAGAAGAGGTCCATGCCATAGTTTAACAAGTTCCACCGTACTCAATGAACGAGATTATTAATAATAACAACACGTTTTTACTTGATGCGCATGCGCCGCTGGCGATCGGACTTAATGTCCGTGGCTGGGGTTACAAACTTGAGGTCGTTTTGCAAAGGAGTTTAATTAATTGTGATCTTATGACTGCGTTTTGTTTTGTTTTTGGATTTTGTGATTGCATTAATAATTAAAATATCAGGTAAATGCTTAATTACTTTCATTGACAGATTGCGCTATTGTGCACGTATCTCGCTTATTATAAGTAAGTCCTTCTTCGTGTTAGTTGCTTCTAAGATCCTAAACAGGGCAGCACTAGTTCTAGTAACTATTACACTAACAGCTTGCAGCTAACAACAAATACACAAATACATAGTTAAAATAGCTCCGCAGTAAAATTTCCTTCAGATTACAATCTTAACACTAAAACATTACGTGCACAAAATTGCATTCGTCAAAACTTCGAAATGTTAAACCAATAAAATTTTCCTTTAACCAAAATGTTGTCCACTTCTGGACGTTAAAAAGTATAACGAGATGGTAATAATAGGTTGCGTTCCGTTCTCGCCTGCAAAACAAACATTGGACAAGCGAGCTCCGAGACAGAGAGTGCTAAATTACTTTAATTATGGTGGAAAGGAACGGTGCCGTCATTTTCTGATTTACGTTTACAATTTTAGTCAACGTTTTTTTGAATTTCGATCGATTTCGCCGGATATGGATGTGATTTTTTTTCTTTATGTTTTTTTTAAACGGCTGATGATTATGTCATTTGGTTTTTTGTTATTAGTACTTCTTTAGATTTATTTAAAAAATTGGTATGTATGTTTTTATGGCAGGCGTAATTGGGCACATTGTTGTTAACGTTTGAATTTTAAATGAGTGATTACGTTTGTGGATTTATAGACATTAATCATAGATCATAAAAATTGGGTGAAAAGAAAACTGTATTTAAAATCAATAGCACTTCAGAGTAACAACTTTTTTATAGCAACAAAAATTTAAATTCCAATTTTTTGTTATGTCTACTAAAATATTTATCACTAAATATACTGCAATCCTAACAAAAAAAATATCATAGCTAAGACCAATAATAATTTGAAATACCTACTTATATCAAAATTGCAAATACAGATTAACCAAGAAATTACAAAGCAAAAAAGGCAAGGTGTTGTCTCTGAATTTTTATAGCACTCTGTGCAGTGGGCGGCCATTACAAGAAGTAACTTATAACGTATTTATAGATATTATCTGTGGTTGATACAGCTGTCATTATTGTTGATTTTTTCTTTTTATTTATTTGTTTAAATTGTAATCGGATGTTTCATTTTGTTAGTATTAAAGGGTTTTATTTGTAGGACGGCTGACTGACGGATGACTAAGTAGGTAGGAGTGAGTGAGAGGTAGTGATACTGGGGCATTTTCGGTTTTTCGAAAGGAAATCTGTAATAGCTTGGAGTCTGGATTTGCTCACGATATATGAAAAGTCACCCACTTTTCACTTTCCTATTGTAAACAATCACATGTTTCTTCGGGTTTTAAAAGGTGCGATTTTACGTTGCTACAGTATGTTATCTACCCGATAACTATCCTTAAAATTACAGCATTATACTGAAAAATAAAACGCCCCTTTATTATAATGTCCGTCGATTAGATTGCAACCAATATTATATTCAACACGTTACCCCATGCCCCCGGGATGAAGGCCCGATGGGATCTTCCACAGCTGATGTACAAAAACTGAGATTACCATACACAAAATTTACATAACATCGCGCCTGAATTCCCTGAACAGATAGATAGATGTGTAAAACAGTAGGCTGTGTTTAGTCATGTTTTGATTGCAAAAAATGGGTTTCTCCTAATTCCAAACTTGATACAGAAATACTGTTATTTTGTATATTTCTGCTGCCTCGTTGGCCGAGTGGTCGCAAGTGCGACTGCCGGGCGAGGGGTCTCAGGTTCCATTCCCGGGTCGGGCAAAGTATTACTGGGTTTTTAAAAAAAATCTCAGTAGTAGCACGGAGTCTGGAAATGTGCCCAGTATATGGCAATAGGCTCACCCCCTATTACATGGGACTCATATGATAAATAGTGAAAAGTGGGTGTTACCTCTGTGTGCACCTCTGCCTACCTCCGATAAAAGGCATGATGTTAGGTTATGTTATTTTGTATATTTGTGTTGATGTATGGCAATACACATAGACATTAAACTCATCTCGTTATGACAGAAAACTTTAATCAAGGCAATGATGAGATGAATATTCGTTTATAAAGTAATTGAATATACCTAATAATAGTGTATAAACCTTTAGTTTTCTCCAGTTAATCCTGTCACCAAGTCATTATCGCTCCGCAAACGTCTTTAACACAAGATATTAATACTCTTTGCATACTAACTTCTAAGATTAGCGCAGTTCTAACCAATTATTTATTAGAAATCAAGTAAAAGCCATCAAAGAGCGTTTCATAAACATTAATTGCATCTAACTATACGTCCGTCTGTCAGTAAATTATCAAAAACCACAGAACCAGTGTGGAGATCACGTAATTGTGTGTAAACACTGTTTACAACTTAATACTACGACATCAGAATTTAATTTACTGTTAGCTGAGCTGTGTTTATAGGAAATTGTAGGTCTAAGATGATACGGGAGGCCTAGCTCGCAAGCTGAGGCGTACGATGTTAAATTTTTTTTCTCGCTTTTCATAACGTACTAGATATTTAGCATCCAAACAGATTTGACCTCTGTGCCAAACCTTAAAAAGCATCCATATGAAAACGTCAAGAGACGGCGACAGAAAAAAATATTATGTCAAGAACTTAATCAGGCAACGATCGCTTGAGCCCCGTGAGCTGTAATTAGTGGGCAGTTGTACGAAATATGAATGGAGGCTGCGCGGACGCACAGCGCCGCGGGCGCGACCGCAACACCCATAACATTGAACATCAGGTCACTACAAAGTCAACTAAAGGACTCACATTATTCGCAAGTAATGATAGACCTTTTTTAAACAGCTCACGAACCCAGCATGACATCTAGTTGAAGTATCTACGATCCCGTCCGAAGATATTGGCCAATAAAGGCGAACCGTAGACTTATAAGGCAGCCCTCCGCCGCGACGAGACGCCGACAGAGCGAAAGATCAACGCTAATTAAGCGCCATAAAACCGAATATCGTTCTCATACCGTCGTTACCTTTCACCGCGGCCGACAACGAATTCTATTGAAAAAAAAACAACTCTTTTTGGACTTCACATACACGAGCGCACGATATGAGGATGGTAATAGATTAATGATATAGGTTGCGAGGTCTGTATTTAAAGGTGGGTTAGCGGGGAGGGCGCGCGCGCCGCCACCCGCGCGGTGCCAGGCGGGCGCAGGGGCGCGGGGACGCGGGGGCGCGCGCGGGACGGCCGCGCAGGCGCCGGTGGCGCGCCGCGGGGCGTGCTCGGCCCCACGCGTACACCTCTTATTGAGAAATTCCCGAGATGATGCATAATTCTCGTTTTGGGTTCCTCTCTGTAGTTATTTTACTCCTTGTTAACAATATTACCGATTCGGTGACCGACGCAGACGCATATTTTATCTGTTGGTTTTAAACTTTAACTGGACGCTTGATTTATGGCTTGCGTTGAGTTTGGTGAATGGCAATGTCCAAATTGGTGCTTTTAGACAAGTTATTATCTTTATGCAGGAAACAGTAAACGAGATTCACAACACAAAAGATGTAAGCACAAACGTATACCTACGTAGTCATTTTGTGGACCTACACTTCCCGTGTTCAAACCCCAGTCAGTCCCATCTCACAATCATATAAGAAACGAAACCGAAAGTCCACCAGCTCCCGTTCACTCCCAAGCTGTTAAAACACCAATCTCTTATCAGACAGTTATGTTAATAAGACATGCTAATTCCCAAAACCAACAAACGGGGAGCAAAGGGACCAAAAAAAGAAGTTAAGGGCCTCGAGGTCAAAAAAGGAGCAAGACTGGAGACGGCGCCAGGCGCAATTACGCAGCCACCAGCCACCGTGGCCCAAACCGAGGCTCGGAATGCGAACAGTATTCTAGTCAAGACTTTTTTCAGTCTAGATTGTTCGTCGAATGCTTTGGTAGAAGTTTCTCGGAATGATTCGGAAAAAATATGACAATGTTTAGAAATAGTTCCCCGTTGTAGACATGGCAGAATTCGGTCGTTTGCTTGATTGAAGCCGTTTCTGAATTTGACAGTGTGGTGTTGTGAATTTTTTGTAAGAAAGTTTGTTGGGTACTATTTGGACTCAATTAATGAATTATTTTTGGTGAATTTTGACACAAACAGGCACATATTATTTGTGAAGAATAACATAGTACAGCAAATAACTGGAGACACAGAGCAGAAAGATGTTTAATTATTGTGATCATAATTATGTAAATTGCGATGTGTATCGTCAATTGTTTATAGGTGTTAGCAAATAGACGAATTACATCTTTGTACTTTATAATTTTGTCTTTTATAGCTCCTCAATTTAAAAAAGATTCGAAGTATTTTTTTACAGACGCAGACGACACAGTTTTGCATTGAAGCTTTCCGACGGGATGCGGAACATAAGTTCACAAAATGAGGCTTACTTTTTAAGCCCGAACTTATAATTCTTTTGATAGGAGTTTAAATAAAAAGATTTAAGCAGTGATAATAACTAAGTAAATACTATTATCCTTATTATCAATTAAGTACATTAGTTATTGCATGCAATAAATGACAAAGGTTTAAACTGTCAAACGCCACGAGGACACCGGTGACCGCAACCTACCTATTGTTCTTTAAATGTGTCTATAATGACTTTAATTGTATATAATAACTCAAAGGGTTAAAGCGCTTCAAAAGTTGACGGAAATCTTTTGTGTACGTTTCAGCAACACTGTCTTTTGGACTACTGTCGTTTCCTTATTGGTTCCTTCCTTGAAGGTACTACTAATATGATTGGTGAACCAGAGCATGGAATTCAATAATTATAGACAAATATTTGCTGGCTTACTGGTCTCTGATGTATGTACGTAGGTACATCAGAGACCAGTAATTCCATTGCAACTTCTGTAAGCCAAAATGTAGATTTTGGCTTACAGAAGTTGCAATGGAAGTATCGATAAGTGTAGCAGGATCGTCTTCATAGTTTGCGAAGACTTTTAAACTCATGCCGTCTTATTACAACACCCGATCTATTTTTAGTACCAGGATTAATAGCATTTCTTTACTGGTACTAAACATAGATCAAAATAGATGGTTTAAACCATGACTAAATTCAACGTTATTTAAAAACTTTTGTCTGCACGGTTGGTGCGGTGGCTGGGCAACCGGCTGCCGTACAACGTGTCGCGGGTTCGATTCCCGCATGAACAACACTGTGTGATCCAAAAATTGTTGTTTCTAGTCTGGGTGTCATTGTGTATGTGAACTTGTATGTTCACGACACAGGAGAAAATCCTAATGCGGGGCAACATTTTTTTTTTAAACTAACTAAGTTAACGTTTGGTACTAGCTGATCCCCGAAGTCTTAGTTTTGTTATTGGAAAAAAAATAGTCCTGGTATTAGCTTTAATACCGTAACAAACCTAGATTTCTTAGTCCGGGTTTAAACCAGTACTAAGTCGTTTTGAAGACATTACAATATATTTTCAGTCTGTAACAGCTTCTACTTCTAAAGCATTGTGTTTCAATAAACATTTAAATGTTTCTATTGGACAAGGCTTCATTTTAAAGCAATATTTTAAATCCTTACTAATATTATAAATCGGAAAGTGAGTTTGTTTGTTTGTTCCGCCTTCACGCCGTAACTACTAAACCGATTGCTTTGAATTTTTGCAGACATTAAGTTAGAAGTCTGGATTAAATAATAGGGTACTTTTTTCAATTTGATATTCCCGAGGGAAAACAAAAGTATTGGTATAGATGGCGATGTGTGTATTTGTATATGTCACATAGGCTACTTTTTATCCTTTTGTGACGCGAGCGAAGCCGCGGGTAAAAGCTAGTTCTCTATCTTTATAGAATACAATAACTTACGAAGAAAGCTTTCTATTAAACTACAAAAAAATGGTTCACCGCAATCGTTTTTACAATCGATTACGATTACAAATAATCGAGTATGCAAATTGTTACTTAGAATCGATTGTAGACTATAGAGAGTGTACTAGCCAATCGGCTACTTCCTAACAAAGGAGAATCGGTCAGTACCGGACATTCTAATCCGGTAATTTGAGCGTGGGTAGGCGTGACCGGACGGCCCGTGACGTCAGAGCTCTCGACCAATCAGAACGCGCCGGTAATCTGATTGTCACCCTTGAGTCAATAGAGAAAATAGATGTAGTGACTGCTTCTTGTATTCAAGGCTTTATGTATTGACTAGAAGTGGGTTTTGTGGAAGCTAGAATGGTGAGGTCTTGACCTGGAAGCCCTGCAAATGAGTGATCGTCTCGTATCGCTAGTTAAAAAGCGGGAAAATTGACATTAACAGCCGTAATGTAGGAACCGTGGTGAAATTTAAATAAAAAAAAATGTTTTCGAATTTGGAATCCCACGGAACGATTGTCATTTGTTTAGACTGGTTTTCACAACAGGGTGTATTTTTTTTTAGGTCAAAAAGTATATCAATTCATACTGAAACGTAGTCAGATTGATGTTTAAATGTGTAAACAGGAATCATGTTATCTCACTTCATCCCATTCCAGATCAACGCTCAATAGATATTTACATCCCCTAACACCACATAAAAAAAAATCGCATCAAAAACACGATGTATGACCCTAACATGTTCCCCAAACTCAATTTGCCATCAAACTACTTAAAACACATTACAATCTCAACCTTAATCCCTTAATATAAGAATCTTGTAACTATTTTGACAACTGCATTTATAATATTGCAAAAACTAGGGTGATGAAGTAAGGGTGGTGACACAATGGGTGCATTGGATTAGTCGCAACAAGCTTACGTTACGTCACTAAAATAGTAATGGCCGCCGTATTATTATTAATAATAATAATTCGTTATTATTAAATTGGATAAAGCGAGTGTAATAGTATGAAGTGATTGGGTCTTATGCCTCTAGGGATTTTAGGGGTGAAAGATGGCTGTTGGTCTATAAGAGTGTGATATTTTTATGGAGCAGTATACATTATGTGAACTATGTTTAAAAGTAGGCCAGCAAATGTGAGAAAAATATTAATAATATTAATAAATAGGACTGACATTTTTTTCAAATCTGATAGTTTAATTAACCGTGCATCAAACACCTAGACAGAAATGACACATTTACGTTGCGTCCCATTTAACAGACACGGTTAAAAAATGACACAAACTGACATTGCCGTCATACAGCCACAAATGTCACTTCGCCAACACTAGCACTCCTTTCAAAGAACTATTCGGTCAAAGATTATAAAATTACGAAAAACCACAGACAGGTCGCTCCAATCAACTTTCTCAGGCAGATTTATCAGGCGGCCACAACCCGTGTATCTCTAATCTTTAAGACCCGAGTCGGAAGCGCCTCAATTAACTTAAAAACGTGTTCAAAGTCTGGCAATTAAATAGATAAAGACTTCGATTCTGGTGGTCTTGGGGACCATAAAATGTAAAATGTACTTTTCGGTAGCGATAGAGTGAATGAGACGGGACTTTGTGACGTAAGTGGTTTATAATTTTGGAGAATTTTTTTTAGCGTTGTTTGGATTGGTGAATGTGAAAGATTTTGTGTACTGATCTGAATTATACAAACAAAGATGGGTTGAGTATCGAAATTGTGTCAGTTAGTTTTACAGAGAAAAATGTTCTCATAAAGAAATAGTTGGTACTGTTTTATTTTCATATTAGTCGTTTAAGTTGTCATTTTTATTATTTTGAGACGAATAACTTTATAATATAGCAAAATATGAATCTTAGCTATCTGACAGAGCTAACTAAAACATACCTTTCAATAAAAACTCGAGAAAAAAAGAATGAAGAGCTCACACGCTAAAAAACGAGTGATATGTACAGATGATTCTATTAGTAGGTACTGATGTATACATGTTCATGTCCTAAGTTGGCCGTGTAAAACTACTTTCCTACTCACCCTATTGTATTTTTAAGTGTGGCACGAATGGGCCGGCTCCACCGGAGTGATCACAGAAAACCGACGTGATGCAACGCTTGCATTGTGTTTCGTCGTGTGAGTGGGGTTATCGGACGCCCAATTGCCCTCCCCTTTCCCAATCTCCTCAACTCCTGAATCCCCAACGATCCTCAAGCTCAACGAGCCACAAGTACGTTACCGGCCCTTTGGGGATTAAGATCCCCAAATGGCCGGTAACGTACTTGTGGCGCCTCTGGTGTTCCAGATGTCCACGGGCAACGCCGATTGCTTACCATCAGATGATCCGTCTGCTCGTTTACCGGCTTATGCCATAAAAAATTCTATCAATCAATTTATAACTATACCTACTTACATCCATTTTTGCAAGTATCATGTAGGTAAGTAGTTTGAAAAGATGTTGAAAATGATGCGGGTCGTAAGATCAACGCGAATTGAACATGCGGGCTATTTCATTAATAAAGTTATCAAAGAGTAGATAAATGAAAGGTTATATGCCAATAGGTATATAATGATGACTAAGATATTTTTAACTATTTCTAATAATAACAAGGTGTATATGAAAATAACAAGTACTCCAAAAGTGTTAGTGCATCGGTGCTCGGTTATAACCATCATGCATAACCTAGCGTGTATTCCTAAAGTCCAAATATGTTGAAAAGGATTTGAACTATCTCAACAAAAGTAGTTCTAGAGTAAATATTCCACGTTTCGTTACGATTCGAAAACAAACATGACATGCCTTTTATCCCCGAATGTGCACGTTACGGCACTTAACGTCACTGTACAATATGACACCCATTTTTCACTATTAATGTAATGAGTCCCATGTAATAGGGGATGCGTCTATTGCCATATACCATTGGGCACAATTCCGGGCTCCGTGCGACTGAGACTTAAAAAAAAAACCAGTAGTACTTTGCCCGCCCCAGGAATCGAACTCGACCGACGACTTGCGACCACTGGGACAATGAGGCAGTCAAAAACAAAATTAAAACAACGTTAAATATAAACATCTAATATAGTTAATTAAACACAGTTCAATCTAACTAACACTAAACATTACCTCCATCAATAATGTTAAAATTGTCAATACTTAAATATCAAAATAATATTACAACTACCATTTGTGTAACTGTACCGCATTCGGCTCGCTCCACAAAGAACATTAAAATAAAAGGCCGCAAGCGCACCTCTAAATGACGACAACTTCTCATTGATTTTATTATTATATTCATGCCAAAGATTAAGTAGGATTAATGTCAGAGGCGAAAGTTTTTACGACTACAGGTAGCGATATTGATCGGGAGTCCATAAAGGAATCGTGTATGAAATAAATATGTTTTAATAGCTGTTGTTGGAGTTATGATTTGAATGGTATTGTTTTATTTTTATAGCACCGGTAATATAATAGTGTCTTAGAGAAGTTTAAACTGTATAGTTACTTTAAAGAATCTTGATTATTAACCTTAAATCTTGTTGATTCTTATGAATCTCAAAATCCTTTAAAAAACCTCAAAAATTAATAACTAAAATTCATTACAAAGACGCCTGAATACTATATTGGACCGATAAACAATCATTACACCGGCTAAGTGCCATTTTATTAAACCCCGTTGAACATCTAAGGAGCCGCCATTTTCCACGACTACTACACCTCTGCGAAACCAGACTAATTGCGCATCTGCGTCCAACTCATTGGCAATAACTGAGTAACGACAATAAAATCACTCGTTCATTCGGTCTCTCGTTCAATCGTACGGTCTTTCGGCGCGTTTGCACTCAAAGGAGGCCGAACCTCAAGGAGGCCGATTTGTTTAGTATAAAGACTCCTTTATGGGCTGTATCGCCTCATGCGAATTTATTTTCGCAGTTATTATGCGATTCAATTATTGCACAATGTTCGGTCAGGTTTCGCCCGCTTTATGAAACCGCGGTACCAGTTTTGAGAATTGTGTCTAGTCTCATTTTGAGGGAAGGGTTAATTGTGTTGGATTCTGTTTTAAATGTTGAGTAAGGGTTAAATGTTAACACTGATTTGTGTATGATAGGTT
Organism: Spodoptera littoralis; assembly: GCA_902850265.1. Lineage (NCBI taxonomy): Eukaryota > Metazoa > Arthropoda > Insecta > Lepidoptera > Noctuidae > Spodoptera > Spodoptera littoralis. The sequence goes on along the minus strand of LR824553.2, from coordinate 3,373,327 downwards.
TACTGTTAAAATAGATAAAATGAGCTTGTGAATTCAGCAAAATAAATGGGATGATTGTAATTACTTTGTGCATAAAAACTGCCTAATTATGCCACAACGATACTAATTAAACATGTAATTTATTCCATAGGCATTCAGTTTACATTATTGAGTAGATATAATTTCACATTTCATCTGCATTTTAAGAAAAGAGCAAAAAAAGTATAAATAGTCACAAAAAATGAAATGGCAACAAATAACAATTCGAAAGGTATAAAACCTTTTTTGAATTAAAAAAAAATTTTTGTATCCAATATGGATTCCGTCAAACGGCTACCGAAATTCGCGCTTCGATGACCAATACCGTTATAATCTGTGGCCTTTTTTAAAAAAAGAACATGTACGGCGATTATTATCTCTTCATCCTTTGGCATTTGAAATCGGTAAATCCTTTTAGAATTTGTAATTTTGGGTTATTTGAAACCTCTTGGTATTGTTATGCATTTTGCACTGCGCTACGTGAATGTGTCTCAATTTTATTTCATTTTTTAAGTTTTACAATAATTTAAATGGTATAACTAATTATCTTTTATAGGTCTATTATTTTATTAGATTTGGCTTAAATCATAAATAAGATCTAAAATGGACTGTGACAATGCCATCTCAATCCCTTTTAATAGACTTACATTTTTAAAATAACTTTGACAGCTAGTCTGTATGGTATAAAATTAGATACATACTAATCGATTAGATAATGAAAACTACCAAAGACATTTCTGTCTAAAAAGTGCAAGAAAATATCATGACATAACATACCATCCATAGACACAACAGCATTATAATTTTGAAGTTTACGCGCAATGTGAGTCCGTTGTGAAGTCCCGCTCATTAGCAGAAGCAATTAGCATTCTGTCCAGTGCCTACCTACTCCTTGTCAGAAAATAGCCAGCTGTCAACTGCCATCTTGTATTCTGGTACAGCAGGTATTCTCGTCTGTATTACTGAAGGTGACTATCATTGTTTGGCTAATACCTAGCAACTCAAGTAGATGGAAATTCGGCTGAATCTTGCACAAAATTAATGTTTTTTTTTTTAAACCTACTAATTCTTTCGACCAATCGGATTGACTGAGACAGCTTACTTAGCAGTCGCATTTGCGACCACTCGGCCAACGAGGTAGTCAGAGGCAGGTTCCTATTTATCACTAGAAAATTAATAAAACTAATTATAGATTTTTTTTTAAATTACCCAGTAGTAGCACGGAGCCTGGAGAAGTGCCCGGTATATGGCAATAGGCTCACCACCTATTCCATGCGACTCATAACATAAATAGTGAAAAGTGGGTGTTACATTGTACAGTAGCATTAAGTACCATAATTTGCACCTCTGCCTACCCCTTCGAGGATAAAAGGCGTAATGTTATGTTATGTTTAAGAAATAAATGTAAATGAACAAAGTCATGTTAAACAGCTAGGAAATTGGTAAGTAATGAGAGAAATCTTGAAACCGATTGATGTTAATGATATTTACTGAGTAAGTACCACTTTGTTGTATGGCGACGTTGTATGGCTCATTTTGTATGTATGTGTCAATACATACCTCATACATATCACTTAACGATGTTTGTATGAGAAGAAAATGCTTGAAATGCTCGATAAATATGTTTTTTTTTTACTTTCCTTCTTTTTTTGTAGTGAATCTACTTTGTGTTCCTATTCAGAAGTGACTATTTTTAGTTTAACTCTTTGAGTACCGTCATTATAGACACAATTAAAGAACAATAGGTTGCGGTCACCGGTGTCCTCGCGGTGTTTGACAGTTTAATGTCTGATTATGAGCAGACTAGACTAGATGTAAGCCGTTTTTCTGGGTGTTCAAAGGAAAAAGTAGTTTATCACTACTGCCATCTCAAAACGTCTCGTATCACCAAATCTCTAAAATCCCTCAGTTGCGAAGTTGCAACGTAAAAAGGGATAAGTTTTTTTTGTTAATAATAATTTCGATATTTTCATCAAATTATATTTTCAATCCAATATTGTAATAGATAAAACATTTCGCAGACTAAGCATCATCAAAATTATTTAGAATTTCATACCTATTCAAAAAATCTAAATCGACTCAGATATCAAAATTAAGACCTCGCCCTCGGGGAGTGGCTTTGGAATCATCGCCTCCGAGAACCTTTTTATCTCGAGTGATCTCACGAACGACCTGGACCTGGATATGCCACTGTAAACTGTGCTGAGGGCATACGCCACATCCATCGGATTTCTGTGGGTACACATCAATTCCTGGCTGGTGATATTACAAAGACCTCACCCTCAGAACTCTTACAACCACTCGAGGACCGAATCACAATCACAAGACCGCACATAAAGCTACACTCTCCGTCACACTGAAAAACGAACACTAACATACAAAAAATAAGGTACAAATCACTTTAAAACTGAATCTTGCGAGATAAGTTACCTACCGCATTTACATGAGGTGATTAAGGACAAAACAAATGACGGTTTTAGAAGAATTACCTTGAAAAGTACAAAAATTTTAAGGAATTTTTATTAGGTTTTTAGCCAATTGTAATACAGAACTAGATTCATACCAAACCGCAATCCGACTCTTGGATTACAGAAAATTTCATTTACGAAAATCTAAACCGACTCAGACATCAAAATTGAGACCTCACACTCAGCACAACAACCACTCAACTCACACTCAACTGCACTTAAAGCTACACTCTCTGTCACACCGAAAAACAAACACTAAGAAACAAAAAATAAGGTACAAATCAATTTAAAACTGAATCTTCGGCGAGATAAGTTACCTACCGCATCCACATTAGGTGGTGACAAAACAAATGACGGTTTTAGTAGTATCGGCCACTTTTCAAGTAGCCGCCGGTAGCCGGCAGATAGCCTTCTTTTATTGGCTATAATGGCCGCGATAGGATTACTGTAGTCAAGTGTACTTTAGATTAACGTTTTTTTTTCTCAGTGTGTCCTTACCTTTACTTTGTTTTTCGGTAATGTAATGGATGGTGTATTTTGGTATTTTTGGCGGGACTTTTGTTTTTTTTTTTTTTGTAGTCATTTCTTGTAGATACTATTATTTTAATACAACTAGTTACTATTGTTTGAGTAAAGTATTTATTAGCCTATGAATTACTGTTGTTCCTTAAGAATACTTAATTTTTTTAAATTACTTCTAATAACATCAATCCGACTCAGACTCTATGCAATTGCTTGTCGCGGAGAACCTAAAGGATAACCGGGGCTCCGGCTCGACGTGCAGGAGAAGGAACGGGGTGGATTTTAGTCAGTAAGAGTCTGACACTCTCCCGCCTCACCCAGGCGGGAACAAGCATTCGATGATTTTCCCCCTTAAAAAAAACACCTTTTTTAGTCGGACATATTTGACCGACAAAAGACTACCGATACTTCAATAATGTGTTTAAATCCACTTCTTTATAGCACCTTATCAACATTTAAACCTCATTCACCCACACAAACACACAATTACTTTTATTTTAAACTATCCACACACCCACACGTCTACTTATAAAAAACAAACTTAACCGTGCACTCGTCTCGCTCATTAGTCATTGGAATTTGAACTTTGTATCAAGTATATTAAGGGTGTAAAGAAATTTGTTGGGGTGCATAACTAAAGTGTGACGGGGAATTTTTAGGATGCTTCTCAAAAGTGAAGCTTAATTTGTTTGCCGATTGGTATCAGTTTAATGTTAAGGTGTTTCGGGGATTTCGTTTCGTAATTTATAAAAATAGTGACGTGTCGCCCAATTAGAACTAATTTCGTGGTTTTATTTTTAGGCAATATTGAGTTATCTCGATGATTTCCTGTAAGTGAGGCTTTGAAAGCTGACATTTTTTCGATTAGTACATAGATAAAACAGCTTCTGAAATCGAGACTACTTTTCTATATTTATAAAAATACCTATAATGAAATTTTTTTTACATTTAACTAGACAAAAATATCAATTCGACACTAAAAACGACACCAAAACATAAACAGAAATAAATGAAAGCAATAATTAAATTCGAAACTAAAAACGCATTCTATACTCAAAATCCAAACAAGCAACATGCAAACAGAATCGAAGCGGATCGGCATTCGAATTGAAATATCAAAATCCAAAATAAGAATTACGCGGTGACGTCAGACCACCAAAGTGCCGCCATCAACGAAATCAATACTTTGATCAGTTCATGGTGTATGTAGATACATGGAATGCTACTTGAGTTTTAATACTTTAGTACGTTTATCTGTTATCTTAAAGGGATTAAGGAGCTACCGGTCTTTTGTCGATAACGCCCGCGTTAACGTTAATAGTTGATGCATATTTATTTATCGGTAATGGAGAACGAACGAACCACCAAACTTTTTAAATATTTTTTTTTTATTTATACTTTTTAAATTTAATCCAGGTGCTGTCCGCGTCGGATTTTTTAAGTTAAAATATTAAATTTACTTTTTATTATTCATTCCGGTGTTTGCGGTTTTATTGTAATGCGTGTTTTTATAAATATTTGTTGCCAGTATCTACTGCAGGAATTTGAAACTTTTTAATAGTTTCTCGAATATTTTGTTCTGTATTTAAAAAGTAATTTACTTCGTAGCAAAAGTTATACAAAATGGTGGAATGCAAGCAAGGCTTCCCTAACCATTATTTAAAAAAAAACATACAACAGTTTTTTAGCTTGCAGATAGAAATACGAGTCTTTTAAGCCATAGACTAAACAATCCACACTTAAATACTTCTTTACTAAAAATATAAATACGTCCTTTGCTATCACAAAAAACTGATGAAAAGCCATTTTTTCTCGACGACAAATTGTTATAAAAAGGTGACCTTAGAGATGAGCAAACGACCTGCCGACCGCAATCAATCTCCCGCCCACGGCTGGGCTATGGCTGGGCTAGGGCGCCGCCCTAGGCCCGCCCAGCGATCAACGCTGGAGACTGACACGCATTGATGAGGTGATTAGAAGAATAAAGGCGTTTACATACAACATAATGGCTGTAGATTTACAAATGATAATAAATGAAATATAACAAAAAGACCGTTAGGAACACTTGATTGAAAATTTGAATTTTCCGGAATTTGAAAGTATTTTCGTAACATCGAAAAAGAAATCAAGAAAAATCTCTTTTTCCGGAGCTGCACTGGCGAACATAGAACCAACACAGCAGTCCCGAGTTTTAAAATATCAACTATTTGTTTTATGTTATGAGTCCCATGATGTACCTAATAGGGGGTCAGCCGATTACCATATAGGTACCGGGCACAATTCTAGACTCCGTGCTGCTACTGAGATTTTTTTGTATCAACCCATTTTTAATTTGCCCGCTAGTCGCACTTGCCAACGGCCAACGGAGCAGTAAAAAAAAAACGTTACACACAATTCATTTTATGTAAAAAAAAAGGAATTTCTAAAGCAATGTGTAACAAATAAAAACAATACGAAATAGAGTGTTCATTTTTCGAGGCGTGTTGTTCAAATAAAGTGAGAATATAGAAAATATTCGCTCCGCCATATTATGGGAGCGCGTCAAAGTATTTTTGTTTGACATTCACGTCACTTTTTGTATAGGGTTGATACGCATTTCTATTGTTATTATTTTTGATACTTTAATAATAAAATGTTTATTGCTCTTTGGTAGTACTTTGAATGACAACATAACATAATATAACATCACGTCTTTTATCCTCGAAGGGGTAGACAGAGGTGCGAATTATGCCGCTGTACAATGTAACACCCACTTTTCACTATTTATGTTATGAGTCCCATGTAATAGGGAATGAGCCTATTGCCATATACCGGACACAATTACTCCATGCTACTACTGAGATTTTTTTTAAAAACCCAGTAATACTTTGTCCGGCCCGGGAATCGAACTCGAGACCACTTGCCCGGCAGTCGCACTTGCGACCACTCGGCCAATGAGGCAGTCTTCAGTCAACTTTGAATGACTTTATTGAAAGGACTGTACCGTTGATACAATAGCTGAGTGACGGGTTTTATTCATATATGTTTGTCTAATTAAAATAACCATTTAGAGTCAAAATTCACCAATGTTAAAGCCCATAAATAATAGTAGTCTAGAATGTATATGCTGATTGTTATAATTTTCTTTTTATATAATAAGTTGGAAAACTTGCAGACGGATCACAATGGTAAGCAATCCGCGTCGCCCATGGACACCCAAAACACCAGAGGTATTTATTACAAATGCGTTATATATCTATCATTTTGGAGATTAGGAATTTGAGGATTGTTGGAGATTAGAGATTAGTAGAGATTGGGGAGGGGGGTAATTGACAGAAGCTCAAAACAAATGATGACCAATAGGAAATCACCGGGTTGCATAGGACCAATGACAGTCGGCCATATCAGTTAAGTAAGACTAAGTTTCGGCACCTACAGTAAAAAGAACTAGAATAAGTGTCGTACCTTATGATAAAATCTAAATTTAACCTGTTTTCAATACTAGTATCGTGTAGGTTGGTCTCAAAGTCCCAAGTGTAGTACGAATCTTACAAGTTCAACGTATTGCGACGCCCACGCAACGACTTTTTGTTTTACTTACGTAAAGTGTCATAAACTGCTGAGTTTAAATGTATGAAATTGTACAAAAGTGTGCTTAACCCTTAGAGCGCCACGTCAGTCACCGGTGCCTGACGCTAGTGGAGGTTTGACTTTCACCATTTTAAACTTGGCAGTTAAAGTATTAAGGAGAATTTAAATACAATTAATGGGCTTAATGATAACTGTCACTGTCATGGCTATTTTATGCTGTTCGCAATATTTTTAAAGATTATGTTTATCGTGACACAATTTCATTTCTATATAGAGGTAGCATCACTATTATAATTATTAGGTCATGATTTTTTGGAATGAGCACTTAGCTTCACGTAGCTTCACTGACAGACTTACTGACAGACTATTATTTATTTTGTATTTGTTAACGTTTCAAAACTACCAAATTATGGTTTAATTGAAATAAATGCTTTGACTTTGACATTGATCGATAGACGTGCACACACCCACACATTCCTTGATTCCGTGAAAATTTGCGAATCTCTTTGTCAATTCTGGAATAGCATCTGAGATCCTTTAGTCAACAGTCACGCTTGTAAACCAAAAAAAATAAATAAATAAATAAACCCTCATCCTAGGAGCCAGCCTTGCATACCAATAAAAAATATCCATATATATTTTTACCTATACATAGACAGTGACAGCCCTACACAAGAATAAGATGGAGTATCAAATACTACCAACTAAAGAATGCGGAAAATGTAAAATTGACGTTTTCACGTCTGACAACACAGGTGTGAGGGATACAGGGTGTAATAGAAATGTTGAAACAACCAGACATATTTGTTTATGCCGCGCGGGGCAATAACGATACCGCCAGACTGAAGGGCACTTATTGGGTCTTTGTTGTAGAATATCTGTTGAATTTTTGATATTTTTTTTGAATTATGTGTAGTGAAGTTATAAAATAGTCAATTAACTTGAAGCACTTTTTCTAATACATTTGAGTTCGAAACTTAATGTCTAAGTTCAGTCAAGTTCTTAAGCGTTTTTTCTATTAAAATCTGACTAATAATAAAAAAATACTTAATTATTTTAAACACGACAATTCAACTATTCAAAATGGCTTACAAGTTAAAACACTAGTGTGAATTTAACTGTAACAACACTTCAAATCAGATTAAAAAAGAAAAGCTACACCATAAATATGGAATACTGACGAATTTTAAAATTTAAACATCGAACAGTGTTTGGGTGTTACCAATATCGCGACATGAAAGCTTTTCAATCGTCGCTACTTTATGGTATTACTGAATCGCGAGTTCGAATTTCATACGCGACTCAGTTTTAAATAAATGCTGGCTCTTTTCTTTTTATATTTATTTAGGTACTCTTTTGCTCAAACTTTTTAAACCTATGCAAATAGTGTTCTAGATTTGAATTTTTGTTTTTTTTTTTGTATTAAGTAATACGTGTAATCTGTAATAAGATCTTTTTTCTTGATGTGATCAGAAATAATAAGAATTTGAAATTCGATCGTTAAAACAATATTGTTGTCAAATTATTATTATTAGTATCTAATCTTAATTTATAAGGCAATAGACATAAATATCTAGATATACCTAATCAATAATTAATATCAATGCTTTTATAGTATTAAGATAATAATATAAAACATCGAAAAACTTCATATGTAGCAGTTTGTAGTGTACTTAATGTATATCGTCAAATCATCTTCCAAGTCAATCAATCATATTTTCATTCATTCTACATTCCATTGTTAAAAGTTTCCTCAAAATGTCGTTCATGCTTTACATAGTTCGCTTCCATTTTTCGGCAACCACCATCATTATTTATCAAAACCCTAGCACATCAACCTACCCTAATCTATCATCAAACGATTTTGACTTTTATCACAAAATACTAAGGTTGACAATTCTTCGCACAAGGGTGTAGCTAGACTTGCTGTCTTCAACATCAAGGTCTAGAAAATTCAATGTCATAGCTGTCTAATTAATGAGGATCATTATCTCCCGACCTTGGTTCCATCGACGTATCAACTGATGGTAACCTGACATGGACGCTACGTCACAGTACATTTTGACGCGGACCGTGTGTCAAACGCGACACTTTTACGATATTTGTATGCAAATTATGACAGAATGAATGGTTTGAGGGCTTCTGTCATATTTCATGGACTTTGGTAAAGTCGTTGTTTTTTGGTTGCGAAGGGAAGTCATGAAATTTATTAGATGGGGCAGAAGAAAATTCGTAAATGTGTAGGAATAGTTTTAAAATAAAGAGATCAAATCTAGATTAATCAAGACACCAGAGAAATAGAAAAACAGAAAAGTAGAGTGAATTGATTAAAGTAAATGAATTCTAAATGCCTATTGAAAAGAAACGTGTGGGTGGAGAGAAAATAGAAAAATTCCCAGTTACATCCCTGACTCTCGGGATAGCAGCCATCTTAGTTTTGCTCCAATTCCCAACAATTTCGAAGGGAAGCTCCCAATCTTTACATAGACGATGTCCAAATCGACGAAACTACTTTCAGATGTTACAAAATTCATACGATTCCAGAACATTTTGGAATATTTGAGCAGCATGCCTAGTTTCTGTATCATTTCCCTGTCGGATCCCCGCGCCGTCCCCTGTGGTAGCTTTGTTACAATATTTATGTCGGAACTTGACGCAAAACATATTCTGCGGATCCTACCTACATTTCTTTCGGATTTATCTACTTCGTTATTTACTTTGGCTTCAACATATATTATTAAAACATCGCATTTGGTATTTGCAACAAATTTTGGATTTATTGCCCCGTTATATTACGCTACTCCATTTAAAATTCATGTCTTAAGTAATTAAGTAATGTTTAATCGTTTTATTACTCCATCAAATAATTTTCTAGAATCCAACGTGTTTGGAATGATGACGAAAATGTTCTTAATTCCATGTTCGTAATAATAACGATACTTAATTGTGACTGGTTAAGTAAAACCATAAACTTTACAACATTTCCCAATGTTTAATGGATGCCTATCCTAGAATGGTTTCCGTCATTATTCCACCTCGAAAATATCCACTTAACTATATAAACTGTGTACACTTTTACACCGAAATTATACCATCAAGCGTGCTGCTCAAACGGAACACATAAAAAGGAACAACACGTCAAGCCGTTAGTTTGGCACCCCCCTTAATAATAGGTGATTTGGACTCCCCTCTCGCCCACATATAGACACCGACAGCCATATTATGACCAGACTACATTGGCCCCTACGTGGCGAAAAATTCAGTAAAGTCTCAGAAGCCCTCGTACAAATTTCGAGGTGGGGCAGGTCTTTGTATTCTGGTGATTTGGCGAGGATGCGTGCTTCCGAGCCATCTTGGAGGTTTCAGTCTAATGCCACTTGTATTGGACATTTTATTGTCACACGCTGCTGCTTTTCCGTGAGTTGTGAACCTCGAATTTTAGGAAGTATGTTCTCACTGACGTTTTTATAGGCTCTAAAGGTAAAATAAAAGTGAACTTTGAGTGTTTCTAAGTTTTGCGGTTTTTTTATTTCGGTTTATATTTACTGCTGAGGTGTGAGCGTAAGAATGTTTCAATGAATTTGGAGGGAAAGCGATTGCCGTCATCGGTATGAAAAAAAAAAAATACGTCTGGTATTTAGGTTGCCTCGAAGAACAATTTGTTCGTTTCAATTTGAATTCCGAAACAAATGATTTGGATGGATTACATTTTGTTGGTACTAGATATTTTCTATTTTTTCATTGCCTAGTGACTTAATGAATGTTAGAATTCATATTTCGAATCTCAGGAAAATGAGGTCATAGTTTGGCAGAGTCATAACGAAAGAATTTTATATAGTTAAGTATAAAATTATTCGTAAACTATTCTTAGCAGAACACTCAAAGAATCCGCCAGAAACTCCGAAATATGCATATCGTACCCGATAACCGCAAAGAATTTAATAGACACATCAAACTGAAAACTTTGGGTCCCGCAATAAAATCTCCTTATAACGAACTTCGCTCCGAGAATCATTTGGAATATTTCAGAGAATAATTCGAGTATTATACCGTTGTTTTATTTTTTAATGTTTCCGTGGCAATCCGGGGCGTTTGGTCGTTTGCATAAATTTTCGTGTGAGTTTATTAGACTTTGTGGTACATGGAAGTGTCGTTTTCTCAATTTTCCCGCCAATTTTTGGGTTACAAAATGGCTGCCGGCGCGTCGACACGCACAGCCCTCACGCGATACGGGCATTCCCTTTCAGCTTTGTTGAATTATTTATTTGTTTTCAATACGTCTGATGTGGCCAATAAAAATTGTTAGTATCTCTGTCGGCCAGTGTTGTACAAGTCATTGCGATTCCGGATGCGAGTGTGTTACGATTTTCTCAGTGAATGTTTGCGCGAGAAATATTGTCGGTACAAGTTGGGCGACAGTAATTGTTCTGGGAAACGCGCGCGGTATGTGTTCTTGTCGCGGCGTTAAATTGTATTCTGATATGAAGTTGTGTGTGTTCTGCTTTGTGGTTTTACTTGTTTATATTATAACTAGCTTTTACCCGCAGCTTTGCTCGCGTCACAAAAGGATAAAAAGTAGCCTATGTGACATATACAACTACACACAGCGCCATCTATACCAATAATTTCGTTTTCCCTCGAGAATATCAAATTTTTCCGGGATAATAAGTACTATATTATTTAATCCAGACTTCTAACTTCACATCTGCAAAAATTCAAAGCAATCGGTTTAGTAGTTACGGCGTGAAAATGGAACAAACAAACAAACGCTTTTCAATTTATAATATTAGTAAGGATTTTCTGTTTAAAATAATGTTCTTTTATTACTATGTGTGACAGGATTTAAGATCTTTAGAAATCATTATTTTTGCTAGGTACAGACAGTTTAACACCGAGAACCGTGGACGCTGCAGATTTAGCTTACACTGCTTGGATATTTAACGAACTTAAAATACAAGAAAAATATTAGCTTAACTCGTCGAGTACCGGTTTTATAGACACAATTAAAGAACAATAGGTCGCGGTCACCGGTGCCCGCTTGGTGTTTGACAGTTTAAAGAGCTAGCAGCATTACTAATTAGTGTTGTACATGCATCAATCATTTACATTCCGAATAAAATATAGCTAATTAAAACTTAAAAACTTGCTAAAGTACCAACTCGGGTAACTGCAGTTTGCAAGTATTTCATCACACCAAATGAGGTAGATATCATTACAAGTAGCAGACCACCCAGTCACAGTGTTACCTAACCATAACTTAACACGTTTCAATCAATTGCCCGCCAACTGCCAGTTATAGGAATGCAATCAAGAGAGATGGTCCTGTGATAAGCTGAGTCTCTATCGCTGTTTGTTGGACGTTTGCGTTCACATACCTTATTGGCGGATGTCAATAGACTAATAGTACTTACACCTATGGAAGTAGAGTGACATGTGACTACTGATTGAACCCCAGTTAGTATTTCAGCTAAACTGTAGCTTAATTTAAGATCTAATTCTTTAAGAACATCGTAAACTTTCGTGAGACACACTGAATTAATTATTGTTTTAACAGTAGCGCAGTCCCCGCGTCGTGGATCGCGGAATGCTGCTCATGAATATGAGCCTCTAACATAGCTTGAAACTAGTCGAGTTCCTCATCAAACAGTTACGTGAGAAAGCCGAAAACATAATAATTAAAGGACCATTCATTACATCTTTCACTGGCAAAAATTGGTAGATTATGTTTAATATTGCTAGGAACAGGATTTCATAATAAATGTAAGACCGAATTTTCGTTGGTCGCCTATAATTAAATTAAAAGAAACTAAATTATAAGTTTCATAATATGTATTGTAGAGATGAACTCATGAGCTGTTCTATTCTACCTCCTTTATTTCAAAACCTGAGCTACTTTTTTAGCAGATGGATCATCTGATGGATGAGCGATCAGCGCCGCCCATGGACACCAGCAACACCAGGTGCATTGCCGGCCTTTTAAAAAGGAATTCGCTCGTTTCTTGAAGGTCGTATCGGTTCGGAAATCCCGCTAATACTTAGTTCTAATAAATTTTGCATAATTGAAAAATCGGGGGTATCAAAACCTCGGCTAATCGATCAAAGAAGTTAAAACCAATTCCATTGGAGTCGACTAAGTACTCATAATTTCGCAAAAATCCTTGTCCCCTTTCAGATCAGAGCCAGTCAAGTGCGAAAATCAAATATTTGCAGAATAAGTTTGTCGAAAACTGAGGTGCGTGTATCATTTGACACTTTTTGTGTAGCGAGGGTTGGTCAATAGTGGCCGGCAAATAGATTAGCTGGCAGTTACTATTTGTTCTCGATTGGTACTTTTTCGAAGAGAGAAAAGTTCGAGATAGAAATTGGTAGATGATTATTTTTTTTTTCCTTTTGTCGATGGATATTTCGATTAATTTTCTTTTTAGATTTAGTTTGGCAAATGGAGAGTTGATAGACGGTTGAGTCTGAGAAGAAAGATATTTTTGCGACACTGATAAATTTTTTAATAACAACAACACACATTTTAATCACTTCGTGAGACTCGCACGTGCTGACTGTAATCGATTTGACAAAAGAAAAATAATAGAAAAAAAAATTAAATGATCGATGGAAACAGTAAATAAAATAAAACGTCAAAGGAATACGAGTGTAGATAAATATTTTTTCGCATTGCAAATGTATAAGAAGTGACTTAAATTCGAGTCATCATTGGTACGGACACTGGTAGCGTATGCCAATGCCAAATCAATGTATTTGATCCCAACTTGATCCAACGCAAATATTTGATCCAAGTGTAGCGCGCAAACATTTGGAAAGTATCGTGTGTTGTGGGAACTGCACATGCGCTGTCACACTTTTTTACTTTTAAAACTTTTTTCTTTTGTTTATAGTTAACGCCAAATAGTCCTACTAAGATGTAAAAAATGACAATAGACTGACAAATTACTTAATCTAATAATTAAATGAATAATCCCTGATTATAAAAAATCCACAACATATATTCATATAAAAATAGTCTCTAAACATCTATAATGGAGTAAGTGCGGAGTGGTCTTCGGTGACCGCTTGGAGACTCAGCAGTAGCGATTTGTAACTAGAAGTCTATTTCATTTTCTGAGAACCTACAGTAGGCAGGATTGGGACTATTTTACGTTTAAGTTTGAAAGTTCAGAAACGAGATCATTTAAGGTAAATTCTGATGAGATTTACTCTTTTTACATCACCAAAATATACAATAGAAGTTCGTAAAGGTGCGTTATCGGAACCGCGGAGAACTTCGCGGAGAACTTAACGGGTAACCGGGGCTCCGGCTCGACGTGCAGGAGAAGGAACGGGGTGGTTTTTAGTCAGTAAGAGTCTGACACTCCCTCTCGCCTCAACCAGGCGGGAGAAGTCATTCAATTATTTTCCCCGCTTAAAGTGACAAGGAACTTTCATTTAAATAGCATTCATCTGTATTGTATTTTCAGCCATATTTACACAAGGGCTGTATGTTATGTAGAAAAAAAAAACTAATTAGTACCTTTATTTAGCCTAACACTTCCAACGGCTACCAGCAGAGACCGCAGCGAGTAGCGCCCGGATTACGGCACTAGCCTATCGATTACGTCACCGAAGCCCTAATCCGAGACGTAAAACTATTTAGGGCTGTCACTAAAGGACTTTTGTGACGTCACACGTACGTGCGTCATGTAGTAGTAGGTAGTATGTAACTGTAATGTAATAATGTAATGTAATAGGTAGTGTAATAGGGAATACTGTAAAGTAATAGGTAGTATTTCAAATCAGTTTTGAGTTATATCGGATAATTTGGACTTTCTGTTAACAGGCGAATAGTGGAAATTTTGTAGTCAATTCTAATCATAAATGAGGAAGTACGGCCTACATTACTAATACCATGCTAACTATGTATAATGTAAAATATGTTTAACAAATAACATTACGCCTTTTACCCCGAAGGGGGTTAGAGGTGCACATTACGGCACTTAATGCCACTGTACTATGTAACACCTACTTTTCACTATTTATGTTATGAGTCCCATGTTATAGTCGGTGAGCCTATTGCCATATACTGGGCACAATTCCAGACTTCGTGCTAGTACTAAGAATTTTTTAAAAAACCCAGTAATACTTTGCCCGACGTTGCACTCGGCCAATGAGGCAGGCTAAAATATAATTTTCTCTTTAATAAAACTCTTGACAACAAAAAGTAAACATATAAGAACCTCCTAGCGCATTCATAAGTAAATTCTAATTACGTATTACAAGTTGACAAGTTACTAGTAACTATTAGTGTTCAAGTTACTACCTTTTAAGGGATAACCGCCGCAGGTAATTTAGACCGGTACAGAAACCTGGCTGAATGATCACAGACTAAATATGCATTCCATCGTCTTTGACATTGACAGCTCTGGCAGTTTGGGTTATTGTCTTTGCTTGTGTTGACAGATGATTGGCTACTTGTTTTTTTTTTGGAGTTAGGACGTTTATGTAAAGAGGTGGTGTTACATCTGTTCTGTGGATACACTAGTTACTTTATGGTAGTTTTGTTGTTACTTTTTTTTGTATATTATTTCCTACAAACAATATCCTTGTTACGTCTTCTATCTTCTTCTATCTTCAAGTCCTGTGTGATTTTGGCAAACTTTTCCCCTTTTCATAAACTCAAAACATTTACTACCTACTAGTACCATTAGCATTCCAAATCCACCATTATTTCCAAAATATAGATGTCAAAATCGATTGAATAAATGACTCCTGTTAACTACATACATGTCATTGTCATCAAGTTCTTTACAAAAAAAAAACAGGTTTAGACAGCCCTACTAACACAACTAAAACATAAGGGCGTGTACACACAGTGTCGTTTGAAAAACGGCTGTGTTTACACTGGCGCATGACCCCAGCGATCAGATGACAAATGGACAACTAGTATCCCGATACTATTCTGTAACTGTTACTGTCAATAATCTTGTTTGATTGGCCAGTTCAATTTATTATTACTTAGAAGCATTTTTGGGGGCAGAAAAAATCTAGTGAGGGTAAGAGCAATGAAAGATGTAAGCGTGACATAGTGAGTGAGTGTACATTTGATAGAGACTGAGCATAGACAACAGTGCTTACTCATAAACCTGAACTTTTTTTAAAATTATTCGCCTGCTAAGCGTCTAGATTATAACAAAGCTATGTAGAGGAGGCCGTCCAGAATGGACCTGGAGATGATGATCATGACTCATTCAACTAATCTACCTAAATCACAGAAAAATACCAAAAAACGTATCATATTGTAACTCTATAACTCAATAAAGGAAAAAAAGAGCGGCCCAATCAACTCAAAATCCGAAAGCGCCGTTTTATCACTGGCCAGTATCAACTTTTATGATTTTTAATCAACTTAAAATTATTTGAAAACCGAACGCCGGCGCCAGTCGTAATCAAGGTGCGTACAGAAAAACTGTTTTTTTTTTTGTTTTTTTTTCGCAACAGATTATAATATTCGTGTTCACTTTGTATGGTGGAAATGGTCCCGTAAACTATTATGGGTAGGTACTCCTACAAAAGTTTTTGTGACAATGGCGAATAAGTTGCGAAAAAAGGCTTGAGAGTTTGCGCTACGTGGATTAGTTCGCTCTTGGAATTCTATCGGGATCAAGGTTTTTTCGTTAACCCTGATTTTTGAAGAGTGTCCAACGGATTATTTATGCTTTTTGTACCTTTTAACTTAAAACTGAATTACTTAAAAAAAGCAACAGTTACGGTATGTTTTAGAATTTCCTAGATCTTAATTAGTTCGCAAAAAACTGTAACCTATCTGACACCCGAAACAATGTAACAAAGGTACCTATTCTCAAAACCGCTCGAACCGCACCGCTCGATAATTAATCCAGTGGAACACTATCCAACCGTTAAGACGATAGCCCCTTCGGAAGATTTTATCGCCCTTAATGGAGAACAATTCGGTGGGGCTGAGCACATCGCCTGAATGGCTGTCAAAGGACATCACCTTTTGATCAATAACTGTACATAAATTACGGAACATATGGCCTTCGATGCTTGAGCGAACACCGGTCCAAGCCTTTGTAGCCCAATTTGTATTTACAGGAGTATATGTAAGTTTTATTGGTTGTCTTCAACGTGACTTTTAAATGTGATCAGTAGCAAGATGGTGGGACTCCATTGTTTATCTGACGAACCTAATGAATATTATTCTGCTTAAATTTTAACTGTCTTTAACCCTAAGTTAGACACTGTTTTTAATTAATTATAATAATATAAGAACTTACATATAATTTGTATTTCCCAATCTCCCCAATTCCTGAATCGCAACGATCCTCAAAATTCCTAATCCCCAAAACGCCGGTAACGCACTTTTAACGCCTCTGGTGTTCCAGGTGTCCATGGGCGACGCCGATTGCTTACCATCCGGTGATCCGAGAATTTTGTAGATTTATTTATTTATTTACATTCCTTTAAAGATACGATGACGTATCGATACGCATCTATGGTAGATATCTCTTAAAAGTATAAGAAAGAAGTATATTTAACAGCTTGATATTCAATACATCTTCGGAGGTTACGGAATAAAGGACGCAGTTAGAAACAATGTTAACAAGTTAAGTTAAAGTTGGGTAATACTGGGTACTTATAGCTAAGTGTTGTTTACTCTCCCCAATTTCCTCATTGAAAGCATGGCTACTATTGACATATTAAACGTAAAATTCGTTTACGTAAGTTACGGGAAATAGTTGAAAATGTTAAGGTAAAGAAGCCATAATATTCTGTTTCATTAAAATTTGTTTGTAATTAAGAGTGACCCTTAAGTAGCTTAAGCAAAAGTTTGTAAATCCAATAAGGGGTAAACATGGGGTACTGTGCCATTATGTAACAGTTTAACGAACTTTGAACTTTATTTGAATGTGTTTGGAGATTGTTTTCCCTTGTGAAATGTGTGTACTTAAAAATATTGAAACTAAGTTGTCGATACTCGTGTTTCGAGAAGTTTTACAAGGCCAAGGCAGAAAATATTGTCCGTCTCAGACCATTAGAACGAAATCGTCATAAATAAACATATAAGTTTTTTTAAATATCTGCTATAGATTTAGGGACTTTTGGTCACAATACGACCACGCCAACCCCAAACATATAAGTTGATAAAGGAATCGTCACAAATGAGCATCTAAGTTGATATTAATATTTTACACAAAATGTTTAATTTAAATTACTTAAAGTAGAAAATACTATAAATTACCAAATAACCTCTAAAATCTAAAGCTCGGTGTAAAATCTACAACTTCAAACCCGAAGAAACTTCTAAAACTTCAAAAAAAAAATACAGATTCAAACTTTTTTTTAGAAGCAACAGATGTAAGTCGAACAAAACCTACTTGAAACGAATTTAACGCTCGGAATACTTAAGCCATAGACAATTAATACCCCATATTAAAGCTACCTCAGCTTCCAAATTTAAAAAGGTAACCTCAAAACGTGAAATCAAGATGTTTTTCGCAAATCTTTTGAGAATAGACCCCCGATTAGAGGCATGAATAGTCTTGATATTTGTGCAGCTTTTGTAGTAGCATCAAGATGTTTTGATGTCATTACTATTGTTACTTTGTGTAAGGATCAAGTTGTCTAAGTATAGTGAAGTTAAATGATCAAGATTGAGTTTAATCTTTGTTTGAAGTAGATTTTTAGAAAAAAAATCGTAAAATTTTTAAAAACGGACAATATGCAAAATCTTTTAGTTGTAATTTTCAAAACAGATAGTTTTAATTATGATGCATTATTTATTATTTATTGCCCAAGAATCCAAAGTTGTTAATGCAGAATAGTAATTAAAATTTATTACTAAGAATGACGCGACACTTCAACAATATCTTTGTAAAAACTAAAGTAGCCAAAAAGAACAAATAATTTTATATGCCATTACACCCTTTCCGATTGATGTATTTATGACTATAATTAATGAGTGCAATACATTAAATGCTGATTGATTGATAAAAGGTATCGTCAATAATATAATTTAACGCTTTTTGCGGCTTTAGATTGTATTTTTATTTGACCGTAACGGCAATCTTGATTTTAGCACAGCAATAAAGTTATTGTGGTTCTTAGGGCTTTGACAGATGAGTAAATAGGATTAAGTAATTATAAAACAATGCACAAATTTATTTTTTTTATTTAGTAGTCGCGCTGTCCCTACTTTAACATTTTGGTGCCTTGCTAGTTAAAAAAAAAAACGGCACCATAGGCTAAAAATTGGCGGTAAATACTATTGCTCTATTCAAAATATTCATAATTCGAATAGCAATTGACAGAATGCTCCACGATTAATATATATTTTTTTAAATAGAAGTATTTAGACATACAAATCGACTATACAGTCTTGTCGGCTCACTTAATGTTGCCAGTGGTAATAAAAATTTAAGGTGTTGTAAATAATCCGGATTGCCGTCAATATATCCTCGGTTTGATTCACGGCTGAGGCTCGGGCGTTTGTTTTAAAATATTTATTAGCAGCTAGAGACATTTTGTCAAATGCGCAGTTAATTAGTTTGTGAATCGGTTGGTGGCTGTCTAAATTATTGTGGACATTCCTTTCGGCTCTGTCAGGTTTTGGAATAAAGTTCTTTTTACTTTTGCTTTGTGTGATCCACAAATTATTGTTCCGAGTCTGGGTGTCATGTGTATGTGAACTTGTATGTTCACGACACAGGAGACGTAAACGCACCCACAACCCAGGAGAAAACTCTAGTGTGGGGCAAAGTTTAAAAAACGCCCCATATAAAGCCAGTATCAATATAAAAAATAAATAAGTCATAAGCGACAATTACTTCAAGAAAATTATATAGACATCAATTGCTCTATATACTACACTTTATATAGTATAATTGAAAATTATTAAGTCATCAAAGGTTATTATCTAGACTAGGTAATACTATATATTTCAACCTGTTGTTTAGTTGATATAGTTTACCTATAAATATGCTAAATCTAGATCGTTCTGGAATTTATATTGCGTAATGATTAGCTTGGTATTAGTGAAGACTATAACATCTTGTAGATAAAAGGTTTGATTGAGTTATTTTATTTTTTTTAATGTTAAAAATATATATTTTGTATATTCAAATGACGTAAGTACTGTCGATATGGGAAAGGGGAAGCTATCATGTTCTCCCTTAAGTGATTAGTTTCGACTATATTTTGGATTCTATGAATATAGAACACATGTCCATAAAGCTTTGCCCAATTCGTGTATCTTACTAAAATTAATTTGAAACCCCTTGGACTACAAGGCACTGTTATAAAACATATTATTTTTTATCACCGCTTAAAAACAATAACCATAGACACCAAACTTTGAATTATTTTTTTTACACACAGCAAAGGGCAAAACTTAAACAGCCTAATATTTCAAATTAATCGTTACTAACGATTGTGTCGATAATATCTATATGAAATATTGATGGCCGTCCAAAAATCGGCATGTTCGTCAGAGTAGGGGACGAAAAAAAAGTTTAAAAACAAAACACATCTATCTTGTCAAACTGTTTTTTGTGTTAGAGAACGGGGCTTTTGGGACAGAAAACAATAGGAATGTTCTTTAATTATAGTTTTTTGTTGAATACGGTATTTATGTATTACGTTTATTAATAAACAACATCGTGTGTTTTATAAAATTAAATATTCTCTTGCAATTTACAAGACGGAAGAAAAATCCATAAAGGAGTTAAGTACGTGTCACTTATTTTTATGGTTCATCATAAACAAATAATAACAAACAATACATTCATACGCGACAGATGAAAAATACGTAAAAATACATCATTCGCATCGACGTAGTCAGCTGTTGTCAAAATTCTACGCATACCTCTGCCGCGACCGTCGTTATTTCAATTACCTACGCCCCTCGTCAAAGACAAAAGGCCTGACATCCCGAAAAAAGGAAACAAAAAAAAATACAAGCGCCCATCGAGTGAATTAAAAAAACAATTGTGTTATCTATGATTGGATCGCGGTCGTGTAAACGGTCAAGTGTAAGTTACTAAAAGAACCCGCCTTTTTCTTAACAGTAGCGGTTGTTCGTTTTTTGAAAATGGACAGTGCAATTTTTTTTTTCTAATGTCATTCCGAATCGAATTTCGGGTGGTTCCTATTTTGAATGGTGGGTTGTCTTTGTCCAGACATCTAATTACTGTGATTGACAGCTTTCATGTTCATTTTGACAGATGGATACTTTTTGGCGCCAATAATACTTAAACATTTTTTTAAATATATTATGTTTTGCAATATCTGTAGAATGCTAATTAAAAATAATATGTAAACACTCACGACATATCATCACATCCGCAACGAATAAACAATAAATTAACAACAAAATGATACAAAAATTAAAACCTGTCAAAGAAACATAAGACTCCCTATCAACACGCTATAAAAAAACATCTGAAGTGTACGTTTAACATGGTGATAATGTATAGAATGAGGTAAGACGATGGGCACCCAATGTAAATATCAGTAATAACCGTGACTTGGACAAAGGGACCCCGCAGACATCGCCAGGGGTCCTACAGACCCAACCTCGTTTTAATTATAATATCACCCACATTATAAACCTTTTTGTTGTAAATATAATACAAAAAATGATCAGACTGCTACTTTTCGGATGCAGTTGTAATTCTATTGTTGGTAACTATTTTTGTGTGTAAGTTGTTCGTTGATAACTAAGGATGCGTGAAGTGATGTATTATGTGGGCTTAGGAGCCGTGGTTTGGTAAAGGAACCGAAGTTTTTGATGTCTTGTAACATTTTGAAGTGTCTGTCTATATTTATAGTTTGTATAAGCCACTGTTCTGATGTTTAGAAAGATTTTTTTAATTTTATTGATTAATTTTATTTCTCTGGCGATCTTATTGTGATATTCAATTTTATGTTCTACATTACTAAGTGAAAAAATCGAGTTCCTTTCATCCACAACTCCGCAGCTAAAAAAGAAGTCGGTACTCACGAAACCATGCTTGTCACTAATATTGTTCGTCAGTTTCAGTTTGTGGAAGGACACCACCTTCTGCATCCACTGCTCGCCTGTCGACGGCGAGTCGGGGTGGATGTACATCCTCTTCGGCATCTCAGGGTCAGCCTTCCCAGCCACCATCCACCGACTCCGAGAACAAACGGACAAATTCAAGAACACACGAAAACCTTCGCCTTCCACTAAATTGACTTAATAAACCAATTATATCAATCAAAGAATTCTTTTCATAATTGTAAGAAAGTACTGACCGATTGACACGAATTTTTTAATAGTTCATTAGTTAATGAAAATTCTCGATACAATTGATTGATCATCACTGGTATTAGAAATCAATTTTAATTTGGCGATATAATGATTTACTTCGAAAGCAACCTTGTGATCGTTCTCAAGCGTTAGACATGCAGTGTATAATAATGAAATACATGCTATAAGTGATAATAATAAGCTACAAAATGCTACTAACAACGGTGCATATGA
The DNA here is from genome assembly GCA_902850265.1 of Spodoptera littoralis. NCBI lineage: Eukaryota > Metazoa > Arthropoda > Insecta > Lepidoptera > Noctuidae > Spodoptera > Spodoptera littoralis. The sequence continues at coordinate 3,351,238 of LR824553.2, read as the reverse complement.
AACAATGTGAATGAAAGATCTGCGTGCAACGATTATTCATACCGGAATGTGCGATGTCAAAACAAAATGTATGTAAAATGTAACAGAATATGATAATCCGTTTAAAAATTGGACTCAAATCCCCAACGATGGAATCTCGTCGCAAAATGTAACTCGCAAAAGAAAGAGCAGTAAATATCGGTGGCATTGTCCCGAGCCCTGGCCTGAACGCAGATCTCAAACATCACACATGATTGCAACAATACGCATGCTTCTTGCCTCACGTTTATCAACGAATTACATTAAAATAAGATCAACTATCTTAGGCCCGTGTTCTACAATTTTCTTATTTTAATTTAATTCCATCTCTTTATTTATACCTGTTGTGGAATTTGTATCTGCAATCGTCGGCAGCTACGATGTCCATTAGCAAAATGTATTTTGCTTTTTTATCAAGACCAGAAACGCGAAGTTTGTAGGCAGGAAACATACGTCTGCAAGCAATCGAGAGAAAAACATGGGTTGGGACTTGTTCTTTTGCGACAACGATTTGACATCACGTCGATTGTGAGACATGTTGCTGAACTAGTTTCACTTTTTATGTTCATGTACTAAGAAACGCGTGTTTAGCTTGTGATCTTACGCCGTTTTTAATTAGCTTTTATTCATTTCATATCGCCTTCATAGACTGGTGACCGACAGGTTTATAGCCGAATGGATTATTCATTAGACCGCTCGAGTTTCGCATTGTTTTTCGTCTAATCAGAGCTACGCGATGAGGTGTCATAAACCATTTGCGACAACAAAAAGCCCATGTTTCCGCCACGAACGACCAAAAATGGTGAGGAGCGCGTCCATTGTGCGGTTTTGCAGTGTCGCGAATCGTGACCAACGCACGTGATCAAATGCGGTGTTACACCAACTTACAAGAATACTTCACCGATATAAGCAAGTCCAAGAAAAAAACCGTCTGGACCTCGTTTAGAATCCCATCTCGTAATTGGTAAGTAATTTATGTACGAAAGATTTGTAATAATTAATTACCATATTAACGGCGCTAGGCGGCCGCCTTTGTCGGCGTCTGTATCGGTTTACGGCTGACTCACAGTCGCATTTTGGACCGGAATGCTCGGGTCGTATTAATTAACGGATATTAAATCGAAGTTTATCGGCCGCATCTCGATGTTGCCAAACCTGCGCCCGTTTGATACTCCGAGTCGATCCGACTAAGCGAAGGATCGAACCTTATCGCAGCTTGTCATCGGGAATCAAACAATGTACGATCAAATACGATGATTATCGATTTCAGATGCAGCTCTGAGGGATGTGCACAGCACCCGGAAGATTCGTCTTATTTTTTGTCATCGAGATCTCCCAAGGAGATTGTCGCCGCGAGTTCAGCTCCAATTTTAGTTAATTTGGTAGAACAGTACGAGTCGCGTCGGTATTTCTCACCTCTGGTGTCGGCCCGGCTTTTTACATTACCGCTGCGGCGTTTGAGACAAAGATATTTTAATGATATTACCCATTGGATGCGAGTTGAATCCTTAATCGTCGGATCCTGGCGGAGTCCAGTTGTCGTGCGATGTCGTTGCCCTTAAATTAAGCGTGTTTCGTACAAATTGTTTGAGCGCAATTAACTAACGCATCGGAATCGTTTCGTGATGGGAACTAGTGCATTGCGTGGGGAGAATCACAAGCTAAATGAAAACAAGCGTGTAACGGAACGCTGTTAGAATGGAATGAGCATCTCCAATCAACGGTGATATCTATAAACGTGGAGCCGACAATGTGGCGTCAGGGCGACGCCAAATTCTCGGCCGATGTACATTGAGAAGCAGACACGTGGAGACGAGGGAGGTGATGTAGTCCAGCAGGCAATGATTGTGGGTCTACCTGTTGTGGAACTTATATCTGTAGTCGTCTGCGGCGACGATGTCCAGCAGAAGGATGTATTTGGCCTTCGCGTCTAGTCCAGAGACGCGGAACTTCATTTGAGGGAACATTTGTCTGCAAATTGTAAAGTTTGCTGAATAATGTCCCAAGTTTGATTTTTGCTGTAAGGATACACAGAAACAACTTATATCTAAGTAAGTGATCGTTGACGCTCGCTACCTGTGCCTTATGAGAACAGATAAACTTATTATACAATAGTTGTGTGTGATACGAACTTAATGGAATGAGCTATTTATAGATAATTTCGGAGAATTTACCCTACTTACTAACTTAACGTGTCGTTGTGTGTCGATCGCACTTCTTATGATTGTTAATTATTAATGAATCTAAGGTATTTAAACCCTTACATTCCCCTAATATCTCTAAAATAAGAGATTTCTTAATCAAACTAAAGCCGAAATTGGTACACACAGATACGATTATTACTGGGTAACTATGAAATAGAGCTCGGGAAATCTTGACATCGTCATGAAGTGTTCCATCTAGGAAGCGAAGGCTTCGAACAAGGATAATCAGAGTCTGACCAACTCATTAGGACCTTATTTATAGACTCTACGTGATGTTTAACCGACAGCTTGATAGATGTCGTGCCTTCTCCATACATGATCTGAATGCAGATTTTATAACTTATGCTAACCGTACACGCATCTCTTTCTTTCATCTCAAATTAAACAGAGAGCGTAGTTTCACCGTTGTACCAGCTATCTTTTAGTATCTGATTTTGAACACTGAGTGGATTTTGAAATCAGGTGTTTAGTGCATCCGGTTGCGGTGGTTTTTTTATTGTTTGTATGTTTTAGTCCTGTTACACGACCTTGTAATTTAGATACATTAAAGACTCTATTGAAATTGCCATTACAATACAAGGACGGTGAAAATAGGTGGACATAATTAGCAAATCATTGAAGCACCAAAATGACAGTGCTTTATTTATGTAACATAACATAACATCACGCCTGTATAAGATACTAGTTAATATTTAAAAGGATTGAGTGTCTTAGTTTAAAGTTCTAGGCTCTTAGACAAACAACAGTAAAGGAAATAATGTTGATCGCTTAATAAAAAAATGATACTTTCACTATTAATCGACCATTGGAGTATATAAACATAATAATCTCGAAATATATTCCACTTGATGGTAAACATGTAACTCTTATTGTTATGAAAATAGAGTTCAAATTCATATATATTTTAATAAACAATATTTTATCATAGCTTAACATAATAGTTACGAGTACTTAATCTATTCAATTAATACTATTCTAATTAACATTTTAACAATCAATTGTATGTGAGTTTCAAGTGTATAATCAAATGCCTATAATATATAAAATTATTACAATCAGAATCAATCGATTCATAAATTAATTAGTACCGATATGTTTTTTTTTAACCCTGACTTTACTGTAAAAAACAAGTGATTATTTATGGTAACAAATCTGTCAATAGAAATATTATTTATTGTTTGTTTGATGTAGTTATCAACAGAATGTTTACATTGATACCTATATCAGATTATTTGCTATTTTCTTTGGGTTGTTCAATTACAGACTGATTACGACTCAGTAAGTATACTTAGGCAAATACAATTGTAAAATGAAGTATAAAAAACCACGAAGGTTAGTTTGGCACCAAAAACTATTGGCTGAACTTTTATCCTTTTACCATATCTGTAAAACTGTCACTAAATAAATAGAGCGGGAAAAAGGAGTAAAATGTCTGCTTTGACAAATATGACAGTTTTCTTTCGACCATAGACTATACTAGCTGTAACAAACAGTTGTTTTTACATGTTGTGTTGTTAACATTTACCCAATTATGACAGCATAATATTACTGGGTACTTTCCTAAATCAAAAATAAATTATTTCGACTGTTCAATACGATATAATATTAAAAAATAATCACACTTTCATTAATTGATTTTATGACCAATTTAGTTTTAGTATTTTTCAGCAAGTTTTTTACGAAATAAGCACGCTGTTTGACGCTAAAAAACGTGACGTCACAATACACAATCTCGTACAAAATTCATAGAAAACTGTCGTTTTTGACAGTTCGAAAAAAGTATTGAATTTGACTAGTTGGCAAGCCAATTATAGACTTTCATTTGACAACTGACTAACGTGACAGTTTGACGTATGTAGTTCTAAATGTTTTATTAACTAAATGGCCGTTATACGTTTTTATTTATTTATAGATATAGTTGTAAGTTGTAACTCTATCCAATCGTTGTCGCTTGCAACCACTGTGTAACATAATATGGGCCGTTATTTGCAAACCTGTAGCTCGTCGATTTATTCTACTTTACGCTTTGATTTTGTAAAGGAAAGTAAGAAAATATTGATGCAAGTTCACGTTATGACAGTACAGTTCCCCTAAGTGTAGACAGAAGTGTTCTTGTAGGAATGTTGGCTGTTGTAAGCTAGTAAAAGAAGCGTTTTGCCAAATATCACACGTTAAAATATGGGTTTTGGAATTGAAGTAAATTGTAATCTGTCTTGTCTAATCGAATCAGTGACGGTAAGTTCAGCAATCGGATGTCCGACAACTCCATAACAAACTTAATTAGTACCTAAGTCAAAATATTTATTTCATTTTTACCATTTACGGAATGCTAATTATGATAAACTAACTTCTACCCGCGACTTCGTACGCGCAATCCCGTTTTCTCCCTTTCCCATTAGATTTTCAGTATTTTTTTCCTATCATAAGAACTTTCTCCTAACAATAACAAATACAACAAAAAAAAATCAGCCAAATTGGTCTAGCCGTTCTCAAGTTATGGCGTGACAACGGGAAATGGGTTTAATTTTTATATATATATATATATAGACAATAAGTAAATTACTAGTTTAAAAAATATAAGAAAAAAAGTACTAACACATCCATTTTCAAACTAAACATTATAAAATCAAGAATTCAAAAAGCAGCCACCATTTTCCTTTATAACACGGCTTTGAAAGCGAACTATTATTACAAGGAACTACAACGCATATAAACTGTATGTAACTAAATATAAAATAACTGACTTCCTGGACGACAAGTTTTGGCCATCAGGAATATCGTTCAGGCGTTTTCTGAACCTATCTCAGAATAAAAACAGGAGACAGGGCCTTGAAAATCGTAGTTCAGAAAGACAGATTAATACAAATATTTGTTAAAATTGAATTAATTAATTAATAATAATTATGGATTGCTACAGTGAAATAATAAGTTTTAACTGTAAATCTTTGAAGAGATCTTTAGAAGGAATCAGGACGTTATGCGTAACAGCTGACGTGCTAGCCCTTCAGGAAACCTGGCTGCTTCCGCATGACTTGCCGCTGCTTAATACAATCGACGACGGGTTCGGGTGCACCGGCACGTCTGCGGTCGACACTACGGAGGGTGTACTCAGCGGGAGGCCCTATGGCGGCGTCGCGCTGTTGTGGCGTAAAAGTGCGTTCGAATCTGTGTCCGTGATTGAGTGTAGTAACGTGCGGGTCTGTGCGATAAAGATAACCGTAGGCGGTAGGTCAGCGGTACTTTTTAGTGTATATATGCCTACTAACTCCTATGACAATCTACCCGAATTTACCGCGTGTTTTAGTGCGATTCGGTCGGTAGTTGAAGTGGAGGAGAACAATGGTGTTGAGGCCTTTTATATATTGGGCGACTTTAATGCTCATCCAAATGAGTTGTTTCATAATGAAATGTTAGCTTTATGTGAGGATTTTGAATGGCTTTGTATAGATTTAAACATGTGCTCTGAAACTACCTATACATTTTATAGTGAAGCTCACGGTTGTACTAGGTGGTTGGACCACTGCATTGTTACAAAATCAGCTCGGGAGTCAGTCGTTGGTGTGACTGTACGTCATGACGTGTATTGGTCTGACCACTTTCCTCTTGTGGTTAAATGTAATATGTATAAGCTTAAACCTAAAGTTAATGATCTGTATACGGAAAAACCCATAAATCGTGTCGTGTGGGGCGAGAGACAGATACAACAGATTAATAAATATCATGAAATTTGTCATTCACAATTACGGTTGATAGATTTTCCACAGGAGTTGAGTGAATGTTGTGATGGTTTTTGCGCAAACAAAGATCATCATACAATCCTTACTAGAATGTATGAGCAAGTTATATGTACGCTGTCTCGCGCGGCCATTCAAACACATAGGGAAAAGTGTCCCAGAAGGGGAGGTTATGTTATAGGGTGGAACAAGCACGTGGCGGACTCACATCGGAGGGCGCGGCTTGGATTTCGATTGTGGAATCTGACTGGGCGACCAGCAAATGGTCGAATCTTTGATGAGATGTCGGAGGCAAGGAGACATTTTAAAGCGAAATTAAAAAGGTGTCAGGATAGACAAGAGCAATTTAAAATGGATCTCCTTGCAACTGATCACTCTTCCAAGGATTTTAAAAGTTTTTGGAAACATACCAACAAAATGAATGTCAGGCCTAGCTTTCCGATGAGTGTCGGTGGTTCTGCTGACCACAAGGACATAGCGGAAGTCTTTAGGGAGCATTTTGCGGTACGGTCACCCTTGGGTCCCACAGCTGGTGAGGTGGGAGATGGTGAGCCCATTGTGACGGGGCAGAATATAAAAATATCAGCTAAGAGTGTCACTAAAGTTATTAGCGGAATGAAGCGTGGAAGGTCTCCTGGTCACGATGGGCTCAGTATCGAGCATTTTAAATATGCAGGGGTTCATTTGCCGCGAGTATTGTCCATGTTTTTTAGCCTTTGTGTCGGACACTCGTACTTGCCAGAACCGCTAATGCGGACAATAGTTGTCCCTATAGTAAAAAACAAGACGGGTGATACGTCCGACATAAATAACTATCGACCCATCTCACTCGCGACCACTACAGCAAAGGTGCTTGACGGTTTGTTGAACAGTCGCCTCACTGCACAGATTGAGTTGCACGACGCCCAGTTTGGGTTTAAAGCTGGATTCTCAACAGAGAGCGCTATTCTGAGTCTGAAGAGGACGGTCATGTACTACACTGCCAGGAGGACGCCGGTATATGCGTGTTTCCTCGACTTGTCAAAAGCTTTTGATCTAGTATCTTATGATATACTGTGGGGCAAGTTGGGGAGCGCGGGTGTGTCGGCACAGTATACCTCCCTTCTCAAGTACTGGTACTCCAATCAAAAGAACCGGGTGAGGTGGGTAGGTACTCTGTCAGACGAGTACAGACTAGAATGCGGAGTTAGACAAGGGGGGTTAAGCTCGCCTTTGCTATTTAACTTGTACATTAACCAGCTTATCGAGCGACTGAGCAGTACACATGTTGGCTGCCATATTGATGGAACATGTGTCAATAATATAAGTTATGCGGACGATATGGTACTGCTCAGTCCATCGATAGGTGGGTTGAAAAAGCTGCTGTCAATCTGCGAGGCCTATGCGGAGGAACACGGCTTGATATATAACTCGAGGAAGAGTGAGCTCCTCGTATTTGAAGCACCCAAGCAACAACCACGCAGTGTTCCACCCGTAAGTCTCAACGGAGTGGCATTAAAAATTGTTAGCTGTTTTAAGTATCTTGGCCACGTTGTTACAAGTGACTTAAGGGACGATGGAGATATTGAGAGGGAGCGCAGGGCATTGTCTGTGAGAAGCAATATGCTAGTCCGCAGGTTCGCTCGTTGTACTAATACCGTCAAAGTAACCCTTTTCAAGGCGTTCTGTCAATCGTTTTACACGAGCGGCCTGTGGGTGTCATACACGCGGCGAGCTTACGGTGCCCTGCGTGTCCAATTCAATAATGCCTTCAGGATGCTGTTGGGACTGCCATGGCGCTGTAGCGCGTCGGGAATGTTCGCAGAGGCTCGCACAGATGATTTCCACGCCATCATGCGTAAGAAAGCGGCCTCCCTACTGCGGCACCTGCATGGTAGTGGCAACAGCATTTTGAAGATGATTGCTGCCAGACCGGACTGTCCCTTGCAGAGACACTGGGTGGCCACAGTCATTAATAATACAAATATAAGATAGTAATAACTAACAATACTAACTTAACTATTTAAGCACTCTTTGTTACTAACACACCATTACTAACAAACCTATGGACATATCATCTAAAGTCTGAAATAAACTTATTATTATTATTATTATTATTATTATTACGGAACCGTCATAATATTGAAATGATGCAAAATTATACACATTGTCAATCAAATGTCAAACGGTAGCGTTCACACTCCATGCAACCTGCATACCAAGAATTACAACCTGGCCATAGATAATATATATTGGCAGAATGTGTTTTATTATTAGTTATTGCGTTTTGTTGTTTAAACATTTTATTGTGTGTAATGAATACAAGACTAAACTAGGTACAGATACTCTATCTAGGTTAATAAAATATTATAGTACATGTGTAATTATTTTCACTTTTCGGTTTTGTTGGAAGACTTATTCAATGTATTGATTTTGTATACAAAATCTATTGAAAGCCTTTGATTTTTACATTCGTGATTGTAAAAATATGCTTCCTTCTAGTCAAATTATTTCACTTGACTCTGAACATCTGTGGCTTCTATAGATTTTCTTACTAGATTTTGGTATCATCTCTAAGTAAGAAAAACTACAGGAGAGAGTTATTGAAACTAGCTGTGATGACGTCATGACTTCATTACTTTGTTGAGGTAACACATCTCAACTGATGACATCATGTTCAGTGTAACGATGCCGATTGACTGGGCAAAGTGATGATGTGTGAACACATTGCATTACTGCAGCGTTTATAAAACCAAAAACCGTTCATTTGGTTATAAAAAAAGATGTGCTGGATTAACTAGCCAAAGCTCAGACCTAAAGCATCGAATGCAAAAAAAAGGTTTATTGTGATACGTAATGAGTCCTTGTAACATGAATCATATTTTTAATGTAAACGGTTGGTATATGATACGGCAAAAACTTTTACAGACTTTGAACAAGCTATCAATTTTATCATATTCTTTTTCCAATAACTGTACTCTACACGTGTTGCCAAGTTCTACGATAGAATTCTCATTAATTATGAAATATCAAACGCAATGAACCATCAATAAAACACTAAACGCAAAAACATCGATTGCGAATAAAAAAAAAACTATAATTTTACATGAAAACTTTTTGCTAAAACGATCCATTACCACGGCTTAATTGCGTGTTTAAACGAAAAAAAAAAATAACCAGAGAGCATAAATTTATCATTTTTGACATGTATGTCAAAATGGCGCCTATGTGTGGTGATTAATTAAAAATCCCTCTTTCAATTACGGGGCGCGATAATTGGTGTAGTAGTGGAAATTTTCGCTTTTTTTTAAAAAGTGCAGGCGGTTGTGGGGGTGTTCTCTGCACATTGACGCATTCTTGCGGCTTCGTTCGAGTACGGTGGGTGGCACTGTCTTAACTAGCGCTAACCGGTCGGTTAGGTTGCGGGTAGTTTTGTACTGTGCAATTGTGGATTAGGTGTTGTAAGATAGTCCTGTTTGTGAGAAATGTATTTTTAAGTTCCGATCACTAATAATGCTTAAATAAAATTTGATAATTTGGAAGTTTACAAGTGCGTTACTAGTCTGTATGTGGTTTGGTAGGTATTATTTATGTAATTCCTCAAAATAGCCTTAACAAAAGTACACACGAACACGTTGCCAATTAAAACTCATTCACTCAAACTAAGTAGAGTTTATTTACTTACTCAAATCAGACAACATAAAATCTCATAAATCCTAAGCCTCCAAAATGAAAACAAGTACTTAAATCCTAGTTTAAACGTAGATTATCGAGTCGCATGGTGCCACCGGCCGGTCACTCCACCTTATCTTGCAACGAAGCGACGCCTGCACCATACACACGTATAACTAAATCAATGGCGTCTATTGACACCGAAACTGACACGGAATTTTCGCATTTCGCAAGAATTTTCACATCAAGTGATTAAAATGGTGTTATTTTGAGTGATGTGTGGAGAATGGTGCGTGAAGAGATTGATTTTCTTTTGATATTAGTAAGATTAAAGGTCAAGCACAGCTCCATAAGCCACTCTTCACGAGGTGAAGCCGATTAAGGGACTATACATTTGATGGAGACTAGACACCATACAGCAATATTCTATACTGATAAACCTGAAACTTTTAATCTGTGATCTTCTGTCTCCCTGCTAAAGAGATGCCTAAGATTGTGGCAAATCCTCTTTGGAGAGACAGTTCATAGCACAATGGTGGATTGACACTGTCTTATTTAAACTGTTTAAACCTCCTTCTATATACAACAATTACTGGATATAGGTAATATAACCTCAGACATCTAATTTATACTTCAATTACACTACCATAGGCAGTATCAATTACAACACATAATATATTACGAAAACAATTGAATATAATCTACACATACACACCATAGAATAAAAAAACTTAATAGTTCTAAATTTAAACAGCTGTCAGAAAGAAAATGGCGGCAAAAGATTAACATACAAGGTGTTGAAGTTAGTTTCTGACGCGTAAATAGTATTAAAAATAATTTTTAATAGTCGAAAATGGAACAAATTAAAATTCCAAAGATTAAAGCTAAGGCATGCCTTAACGATGGCTTTATAAATAAAATTGGCGCTAAAATATTTCTTTTTGACATTCTATTTTTAATTAAATTGTTTGATCGAAGTCACAATTAAACTTATACGTTATTGAGTATGTAAATATGGCTGTTTTTATACTTTTAATTGTGGTTTATGGCTGTCGATTATCACGTGTTAACTTGGTATAAATTGGCACACCTACTATATACAATACATAGGTAACAAAAAACTATTGCCAGACATTAAACTTGTTATTTTGTAAAATGCAAATAGTTAACTCTTTGCACCAACTATACCTAATAATGATTACAGGAGGACAGGAGGATCTCTCCCTATTCGGTGTGAACAAAATATGCTACGTGCTCCTACTGAAGAATTTCGAAAAACAAAGTATTCACTTCACCCGTGCAACATAAAAATTAACTAACATCCCTGAAACTAAATATTCTAGAACTGTTCTGAGCGCACCTACAGCTCCGTAAAGCAGTTTGTCACTTCTAGTCCAACTATAACAACGCCATGTGGGGTACATCCGACCTCTAACATAGCACCTCGATCGACTATAAAGATAAGCCGAATTCCGCTACCGAACACCATCTGACTAATTAATAAAAAATAATTAAGGAATTTATACGGCCACCATACGTTAGTTTACTTGAGAGAAATGTATTTAGAAAATTAGGCAACAAAGACGTATTTTTTTATAGAATGAAAAAAAAAGTCGAGACAATTTTGTAATGTTGGCATTAATGTGTATACGTCAAGCAAGAGCAGTGCTACCAACATAATTTTTAACGAAAAGAGTTTATGTTTGTAAGTTGGCAGTACTGCAACACTGGGTCTTGTTAGACCAATCACAGAATCTCTCAATAAATTACTTATTGACATTAGCAAATTATCTAACTAGGTTTCACTGGTGCTAGTGCCACACACTAAAACTATAACCGTAAGTTTTAAGTAGCTTGAAACTTAGAAACAGTTAAGAGCAAACATGATACCCAATTTCATTTAATAACGCCTTTATACCGTAGTCAATAAGGACTGTTTTCAAAACACTTGAACCGTGAAAAATTTCCAAAGCAAACTTACACAGAGAGCAAATAGGACTTTGGTAAACACTAAAGTTGGAAGTATCTATCTATTTACTAAAACCAACAGCAATTTTGTTTTAAATTCTTGAGTTTTGCTACACAAAAATTAAAAAAAAGCAAACGTCAAATTCATTTGACATAATAAAACGTTACGAAAACACCATAAAGTTGCGCCTTTATTGTTTTAAAGCAAAGGTAATCGTCCCATACAGCCAGAGGTTGTATTATAGATATTAAAAGGACATTTGATGGCCCTGTGATTTAAGACAATGTGTGAGCCGTAAGTTTTAAATAAAAAATGCTATAAATAATGGTTAACAAAGGCGTTGTCATCTCGTTTCCCTTATCCGAAGCCTGACGGTAGCTTTGATGACCGTATTGGAGGTGTGGAGTTGCCTTGTGATCACGTTTTTTGGTTTAAAATTTTTATCATTGTGTTTAAGTTGGTTTAGGTTTTTATTTCCTATTTTGATTTAGGTATAAAGTGTAATTTACGAAATAATTAAAGGGTTTCAACTACATTTTTGAAGTATTTGAAAACCGTGTACAGAAATACCTAACATAAGTTTTCATTTCGATTATAAGGGCTCACTTTCAGCACACGAAATCAATAACAAAAAATTCTACACAACACAAACTAAACTTTCTCTCAAAATAAAGAAAATAAAATAAAAAAAGTTAGTTCGTCTCCACGCCACCAGCCACTGAGATGGCAGATAAACAGCTTGTAAGTTTCGTAGCCCGGCGCCATACTCGGGTGGCCGCCACGTTAGTAAACCATGTATCTAATAATGAACATTATACTTGATTCCCTATCTCATTTTAGGGGTAAAAATTCCAGTAGTCACTTTCTAAGTAGTAGAAATGTTGTCAAATTTATATGTTGGTACTATTGGTGTGACCATAGATTAAGTATCTTAAGTTGGCAGTCTTGGACTAGAGTCGTGATTTATGTGTTCAAATTCGGTTTTTGAATCGATTTCAATTTACAATATTAATTTTAAATGTTAAGAAGGTTGCATGGCTGCTAAAATTAACATCTACATAACTATTACTAAGAAAAAAGATAGACAGGTTCATAGGTACGTAGGTACATTACATATATCAAAATAGCCAGCTCTTTCTGAAGTAGTATTTTGAGAAATTTTTAGACGCATCTAAGCTCGATAGTGCGATGACCTTAGAGACTTAGGCAGATGGGACAGACTCGCTGCATCAGGTCGAATACTCGAATCAGGTCACGCAAAAAGTGCGAAGACATTCTTACGAGATATCATAACTATGAGATATGATACAAAAGAGAACCACTGTATAGTAAAACATACAGACATAAATGAGGTAAATAATAGTCCAAAATTAAAAAACAAAGACCAGTTTAAGATGATCATAAAATGGTAGTGGTAGTCTAAATGCCCATGTCATGTCACCAACCTATCTTAAATTTTAAGGAACTCCTAAGATAATATAGGTAACACTTAACGACATTTAGTTTCCACTAGCCTATAAGTGACAGCAAACAGTACAAGTGCATAGTTTAGGAGTTCCCTCGCGTTAAGTAACGTTTAGTTAAGAGATGGTGTGATTAAGGCTATAAGTCTAATTTCCACATTAATAAATGACATATCCTACAAACTACATACGATGAAACACAACACAAAATCTTTGCTCAATCCACTTAAGTACTGAAGGTCTACTCGAAAAATTATAGCAACAGCAAGCCTTTTAATTACGAGAACTTAATTAATATGGCAGACAACGCACCGGACGGACCATACAAAAACATTTGCACCTGCATTCAATGTTGGCTTATTGGCTGTTGGATATTGGCCTCAAAACGGTAAAGCTTTGATTTTAAACTCTTTTCTGTGGTGACTTAAGTTGGTTTTGGGTTGCAGTTTGTTTAGCTTGGTTGGTGATGTGATGACAGTTTTAATTGGTTTGATTAGGTTGGGATTTGTACTTGAAGCACTACTAATATATTCAAAACTTATAGCAAATAGTTGAAAACGATTACAACAAAAATAGTTGCTTTACTCAAAACTATGGAAACAGAAGATCTACATTTAAACTACCAAGTAATAATAACAACACAAAAACGCCTCAATCAAATTTTCACGCGCGATTAAATGCCTGGTTATACCCAAACCGACAACCGTGATAATACTGAACGGGCAATAAACAAAAAAAGCCAAATCATAAACACGAACCCGAATCAAAAACATCAATAATAACCCGTCATGGCGTCACAGAGGTTTTTATCCCAAGAAAAAAAATGCATGAAAACAGACAGCGGGTCTTTTGATCCACGCTACGACAAGTGACGATTAGTTGCAGCGACAAAAAGATGTCGAAGTTGATGTCGTTGTCATGTCGCAGTGTCGCGAAGGCGTTGTCGATGGACCGCCAGATAAGGTATGAGTAATGATATACTTGAAACACCATAATCGTCCCTTACAAAACGTATGGTATCTATTATGGTTGATAACATTTAGGATAATGTTATAGTTATTTGTTTTTCAAGTAATGATACTGATAAGTTTAACGATAGATTTTATGATTTTCTGTAAGCATTGTTTGAATTCTTTAGAGTTGAAGATGTAGAATCATTGTTAGTTCTGCATCAATAAACTCAAGGAATAAGTATTCAAAATAATACGACTTGATCATATTCGACTATTGAATATAAGAAGTCACATGAATCTTCAGCCAATTGTATAGACTGAAAGTTTAAGTAAAGTTAACATTGTAAATCAAAGACAAAATGCCACCATAATTTGTACAAACTTAAACGAAGATCTAAAAGAACCAATTCCTTTTTATTACCACACGTGACCTACAAAATTAAAATACAAAACCCCACTAATCGTTCAACAATTAAACGAAAACGTGATGGACTTACCAAAATAATCGATTTACTTTCGAATGCAATCGACTAAACATAATCACATCACTAAGAGAGCAACGAAACCTTTATTTGGCGATTAATTAGAATTAACCAATTAGCCAAAGTCACACATTCCTCGATCTATTTACGTGACGAGCGTACTTACAAATCGTTATAGTGAGAATCTGAGGCGAACGTGACAAGCCTACGAATTCGTCACATGTCTTACGTCTTATGGGACATCTTGACATTATTAGAGTACTCTGTGATTTGTGAACATGTTAAAAAGGCAAATTAGATGTCTATGGTACAATGTAATGGCCGGTGAGGACGATGACACGGTCGAAACGGACTTTTTTTTCTAAAACAGGTGGACAAATTGACGAATTTGTTATGTAATGTTGGTAGCACATTGTAACTGTTGTGGTTAAGTTTATATGCAAATTCTCAGTGTGTGAGAAGCTATGGGAGACATCAATCTCGCTGATGATACGCGTGTAAGAGACGATTGTACTCCACTTATAAGAATAATTATGGCTACTAAATCATAAGTGGCAACATAAAGAAATAAATCGTTATCAATCGCGCGAAAAATTTCGATACATCGTAGTTTCATGGAATTAGCACAAAATTTGAAAAAAGAAAGAAAAACGGCGACGCGCGAGCCACAACCGGGAGAAAAAAAATATAAAACCTAAGATGGCGGCTTGCTTACGACGAAATGTCGGGAATGTGTCCACGTGGAGCCGAATTCAGGGCCGAATGTAAACGCTCCCGTTCTATATGCTTTATTTTGGATGTCTCCCATTTGTTATACATAATACATGTAGGGTCCGTATCGCGGGATCGCGACTGTCAGAGAATTTTCGACGGCGCCATCCAGCCCGCCGCGAATACAGGCTGATGTCGTTTGGGGTTCAACAATAAAGCGTGAGAGCGAAATAAAGGGAGACAAGAATACGATAATAAGAAAGATGGTACACGCAACTAAAGAAAGTAATATTATTATTTGGAGACATGCTTTTGTGTAAGAAATTTTTAAACACGACAATAAGAGTTCGTACCATAACAATAATGATGCTATTAAAATAAACAACGACACCGAAAATAATTCTCAAAAAGTTTCAATAAAAAAGTTTACATATGACTAAGGTAAAATAAAACTAGTCACATGGTAATATAAATCAAAAGTTGTTCCTACTTTTGGTACCATCCTCTATGGTCCAGATAGCGGTGGATCGAACTGAGAAAGAACACGACGCGACATGAACTTATGAGTTAAACTCGCTGTGACTTTTTGTTTCGCTCCGAACGCGGAAAATTAGCTTTGTGAACAAATACGCTCCCCAGACTGTAGTTTAAAGAGCAGACAGAAGTCTTGAAGTTATGGTGAAGAGTTTGGATTAGACGCTAAACTTTGTGATGTTCATTAGAAAGATTAATGGAGAAGTATATAAAACATCTGACGATGATAAGAATGAGATGAATATTGATGAAAAGATACAAACTATTTCAGCACAGTCTCAATTGCATGAAGTTGACACATGTCAAAGCAGACTTTGCAATTACTTTTATCACAAACCCCAACATCCAATATTTCGCAGACATTAAAATTTATTCATTTATTTATAATTCTTGGATTATATAGTCTATTATGTCCATAAATATATTCTAAAGCGTACCAAATCAAACAAAAACACAATTAAATCATTTAGTTCTAGGTTTTCCAGAAATCCTTGAGTTTCAAACTAATTTTTAGACGCTTCGTCTTTACTTATTTGTTGCCGTTCATTCTGGGTAATCCTTGGAGATGGGAAACTGGATGGTCTCACCAGAATACAAATAAACCAGGTAGTGTTTTAGAAAAATACGCAAAATTCATGTAATGTACGCTCGTCACGTGGCAATTGAGGTGAAGATGGAAAATTAGCAAGATTTGAATGTAGGTGCGTCAGTAATTTATTTAAGTATGCAAATTTTGTTATAGGCAGGTTTCTTGCAAGTCAGATATTCGGTTTACGTGATAATCAGCCTGTGTGAGAATAATTGTTAATCATTTCGCAGTATTGCTTCGATGGTCGTGCTGTACTGCGCTAATGCTGTAACCCAAATCGGGTATAATGTTATTGTAGCTGTTTTTTTATGTAACTTTTCTTAGAAATTACCGCAGTAAGTCTGCATCCGTGTTGAGTTTTAGGCTATAGGTATCATTGTCTTTTACTAATGGAAACAGTCTCTTAATTTTGTAATCACTTTTAAGTACGGCATTTACCGAAGGGTCATCAACAACACTCTAGTTTCCAAGATCATTTCATCAGCTATATTTTTAACAATTGCTTTATCAATATCTACTTTCAAAAGAAATGAAGCACCTCGCACTGCCTTTGACGAAGTTAAAACAAATATAATACAAGCAACCTTCGAAATTTAATGCATTATAGCCTTCAACCTTCAAAGTGGCTTCGAACAGAAAATTGCCACTTACAATTGCTAGTGTTAGGTTATATTGAAGTTAGTGCACGCGATGTCAATGATTTATTCTAGTTGCTGTCGCTTCTTTCACGTTTTAGAGTACTTTTGTACTGATAAACAAAGGGTTTTCTATACCTCTATATTAGGAAGATAACTACTTTAGAATTTGGTTTTGCTGTAAACGATGTAGATAAATATGTATAAGTTTGATTCAAGAAAAAGGGTAGTCTAATGCTTGTGATTTTTGACCGATGATTTTAATTTTAATTCTATAACCCATATCATTTAAGTGGGTATTTATTTAAAATATATTCGAACCACATTATTACAAAATCTTCTATAACGTCTAGTAGAAAACAGAAAACTCATTTAAAATAACTAAAACAAATCCCTGCCTAACAAACAGCTGCGTCGAAATCAGACTACCCGTTTCCTAGATACGTAACAATATACATAATTTACTTCTAAATAGGCTGAAAAGACAAATTTTTCTCACAATAAAAACTCATATGCATTTCAAATGTGTTACATTTGCATCGAGTTGTCTTTCCGTTTTTTATATAGTTTTTATACTACTTAATATTCACCGTTTATAAGGGCGCCTGGTTAAGTTTTTAATTTATTTAATTGTGTTAAAAATATGATAAGTATGCTCGTAAGCTTTCGAGTGCCAGTTAATTCTTTTATCGAATAGGCAAGGGTGTTTTTAAGCCAATGGCAACATTGGTAAGTTCTATCGCATTGAGGGGGTGAACTGCTAACTATTTATTTGTCACGAACTAACTTTTTAGTGGAGTTTTGTTTATTAATGAACCGGGTTCCCCAAGGATCGATACTTGGACCAATGCTATTGTATAAGGCACATTAAAAATCAGTGTTTAGTTAGAATAACATTACTTAATAATTTATTAGAATCAACAAACGCTATATGTCTTGAAGACAAGTTACATCCGGGTCGGCACAATTGTTACAAACGAATTCTTAACACGCATACTTAATGTTCCTCAATCGACGCCTCGTCCATCTCACTTGGGTATTTCGGACATATCGGGTGATTCGCGAATATACGTGTCGAGACTGCATAATTTCGTCAGTTTATTTGGGTTTCCTGGTTATTAGCAATTGTTATTAGTTCTTGGAGACTCTATGTCTGGCGGCTTTGTGATTGATAGTGGTAAATTCGATGATGATGTACCATTATGGTGATATGATGACTCATCTTGGATTTGATATAATTATAATTTAAAGCATAATATTTTCTTCTCTAAATATCCATGCTTATGGTTTTAAGTTCTATTGTAGCGCAACTTTTTTATGGGATAAACCTAAACGAACAGACATATCACCTGATGGTAAGCAATCGTCGCTTCGTCGCGTTACATGTGCGGTACCGGACTTTTGTGTAGCTAATTTTTTGCCATAATCTGATTATGAATATTCAAATCTAATTCATACAATAATAATTTTCCCAACCCGATGATAAGGTAGAACAGCTTCTTCTCAAAGTCATAATTACTCGTCTGGTTCTGATGCAATGGTCACTAAGATACAAGGCTTGTAATTGGAACAAAATTGCTAATCTCCGTAGGTATCTATAAATAGGAATTGTCATCTCAATTGAACAGAGGGAATTAGGCATTGCTCTATTGTCTGGAATCCGGTTTATGGCAGGATTGTCCTCTACTGCATGACTGCATAGGATCGAATATTCGGCTTAGCAACAGTACCTATATATTATACAAAGAGCGACTTTCATTCGTTCTCTACCATATATTAGGTTATTTATCATCTTATCTTATACTATTATATAAAGCGAAAGAGTTTGTTTTTTGTTCGTTTGTTTGAACGCGCTAATCTCCGTAACTACAAGTCTCATTCGAATAATTCATTTTGTGTTGGATGGCTCATTTATCGAGGATGGCTATAGGCTATAAAACATCACGGTACGACCAGTAAGAGCTGAGCAGAGCGTGTGAAACCGCGCGGAAGTAGCTAGTCAGTTAATACGTGGCATGGTAAGTCATTTAAACCGCGATCCCTAATACGCCTGTCAAACATGGAAATTATGAAAAATCTGCTTAAACACAAAAGGCCAATCCAACATTGGAGTGTCACAGATTAATGATGATAGTAAGCCGTAAATAATTCTTTCACAAACTACTTTTCAAAAACCGACTTCAAACCCATCTTTTTTGAAGTCGTTTAACTAATATACTAAAACTTTCTCCTAAGTGTACCAAATATTTTTCCGAAAATTACATAAAATTGGTAAAGTCAGACGCGAGATAATTGACATACATACATACAAACACGTTAAACATAGAACACCCTTTTTTGAAGTCGGTTAAAAAACTGATTATTGTACCTACATTCTGTATAATCAATTGCAAGATCGCGCCTAGATATAAAATTAAAAAGAATGGATTAAGAAATTATTCCCAACATTTCAATACCATCGCCTACTAAGAAACACGGACTGAAGTAAATCTACATTGTCCAATACCCCTTCGTGGAACTAGTCTACTGGCTTGACATTTTACCTAGCTTCACGTCACAATGCATTAGGCATAACCCTGAACCGTTTACAATCATCAGTCGAAGCACGTCCGTCACACTCAGTTGATTCAGCCGCTACTGAGCTTACGGACCGTGCAGATGTTTATTTGAAGCAAACCAAGAGACTCTGGTCCTCAGTTGATACTGGTGAAGAATCTGCAGAAGGTTTTTTTATGACCAACAGAAGGTCAGATCTGAATGGTAAATGGTCTATAGAAAACTTGATTTTTATGGTCCATACAGTTCTCGCCAATGGGGTTAAGCATTTAAGTCTTATGTAGTGAGGTCTATGACCTAAACCAAGTCCAAAATAGTTATAAATTGATCTTTTAAATATGGAAATGGTAAAAGAAAAAATAATCTTTATTTTACACGCTAAAAAACAAGTGACATCTACACATGTGTTATTCTATTAGTAGGTACTGATGGATACATGTTCATGTTCCAAATCTGCCGTGAAATGGGACCAGTTCAGCATGTGCAAGACAGGGCCTTGCGCTGGTATTCTATTTGCCCCTTAAGTGGCTAACGGACGAACAAGCCACCAATTAGACATCAGCAATTTAAATTTAAATTAATTCATTAAACTAACATGATTATGCAACAAAATAAATGAAATCACAATAATATAAAATGTGCAGTTGTAAGTTAGAAATTTTCTTTAGTCATTTGGCCTTGTCCAATAAGATACAACACAGGCCTTATGCCATAAGGTAGGTACCTATCTATTTAAATCTTTAATAAAGTAAATAAAGATCATCTCTACCTATACTTTGGAATTAAGGCATCCTGTTCTTTAGGTGTCCCTAAAATACCCAGAAAATACAATTTACCGGTTCTAAACACACAAATTCAAATGCTATAATGTCGGGCCTTGTCATAAAATGAAACAACACCTAATTAAAGCATACGAAACCTTTGCTTTATTTCTGAGAAACGACTAATAAGACAAACAAAATTAGGTAGGTATACACCGTACCTACATGATTATAACAAGAGGTGTGTAGGTGTGAGAAAATATAGTCACACGTGTGAGAATTCTAGTAAAAAAGTAATAAAAATAATTCTTGGTCTTTCGAAATATTCAACAGTGGGTTTTTTATGGTATAAGCCGGTAAACAAGTAGATGGATCACCTGATGGTAAGCAATCGGCATCGCCCATGTACACATGGAACACCAGAGGCATTATAAGTCCGTTACTGGCGTTTGGGGGATTGGGAATTTGATGATTGTTATGGATTTAGGGATTGGGGAGATTGGGGAAAGGGGGGGGAGGGGGGGTAATAACTGGGCTTACGGTAACCTAATTCACACGATGAAACACAACGCAAGTGTTGTTTCACTTCGGTTTTCTGTGAGGCCGTGGTATCACTCCGGTCGAGTCAGCCCGTTCGTGCCGAAGCATGGCTCTCCCACGCCTCAGTTTGTAAATTACTAAAAATGGTTCTATTTTGAATTAAATAAAACTTAGATTATACTCCTGACTCCATCAAATAAGAATCATTTACTTACTTGAGCTCCACGAAATGATAAAACTAACCTCATAACCAAAACAATCCGATCCTCAGTTCCCAAAGACAACCCTCTCTTCATACCTTAACGACCATAGACCAAAGTTCACCACAGACTATAAACAAGACTATGTCCATAGATAAAATATTATATAAATTCTGTGACTCAATTCGTTATCTGTAGGAATAAATCATGCTACCTAATAGCATTTTAAGTGGTATTATCTTAACTGATTAGAATACAAAGATTCTTCTTCGCTTGGATCAAAGAATCCTTTCTTATGACCTTAGGTCGACTCTTGAAGATACGAGCATAAGAGGTCCTGTTGATAAAATATTATGTTCACTGTAAAGTGTAGGGTCAGAGCGTCAAATCGTTCAGATACGAGGTTTTTATTTCAGTTGAAAGAGTAATTGTTTTAGAAAAATGGTGATTTCTGTTTTTTTTTTGATGACTTCTATGGTCGCTGTGTTTTTAAGCTGTGGTCAGTTACTTTGTAATTTAGTGGGTCGGTAACGCAAGCGACACATTGGCGTTGTAGTCGTTTAAAAATCATGATAATTGCATTCTATCAGGTTGGCCATAGTTAGCTTGTTTGTTTGTTTAACTCGTCGAGTACCGTATTTATAGACACAATTAAAGAACAATAGGTTGCGGTCACCGGTGACCGCTTGGTGTTTGACAGTTTAAACTGTTGTAACCGCAACCTATTGTTCTTTAATTGTGTCTATAAATACGGTACTTGACGAGTTAAACTGTCAAACACCAAGCGGTCACCGGTGACCGCGACCTATTGTTCTTTAATTGTGTCTATAAAACCGGTACTCGACGAGTTAAATCAATATTTTGAGCCAAACTCAATACAGATGATAGGAGATCAATCTCATCTAGCCAAATTTTGATAGAATTTCAACCTAATCTTTCATTGTATAAAGTCTTTATTAGACTCAAGTAATTTCACCTCGCAACCCACTTTCCTACATCTGTTCATACTCAACCAGGTGACCTTTGGTATGACGTCACAGTCTGGTCTTCCATCTAAGGGCAACCCTCCTGGTGTTTGCAACCAGTTTATGAATTCCTATAATTAATTGGCTGGTTATTAATTTATTTCATTTTTTCTCATCAATATGAACTATCCTTGTATGGACAGAAATGATTATGTAATCAATATGTTTAGTTCGAGATGGACACGCAGCATTCTTGATGTTATGTCTCAGAGGCTAGATGACATTTGTAAAATAGACCATTTCATCCTACGATGTCAATCGCTAAGAATAAATAAAATGAAATTGCCTAAAATTTGGTAATCTTCCACTTATATTTTTCATTCTAATTTTCACACCTCTAAAACCATATATATCTTTCTCCCAAATTCCATCGAAATCGATTCAGCAATTTAACCACATAAAAAAACAAATACTTTCGAACAATTTTTTAATCAGTGTCGTTTTAACGTTCTTATTCTTCAATTGAAATCAAAATGTGGGGTAATACAGCAGTTTTATAAGTCAATCGGCACCCTTAAGCCACAAGTGGCCAAATTCGGGCATCCATGGCAAATTGGGGAGTTTGGGGACGGACGGAAACGACTTAACCCACTTCTTCTTTACACCTCTCTTGGAAAAGTCGGGTAAATTACCCTTCTACTTTTTGAGGGGGTGTTTTATTTATTGTATCTGTGTAACTTTGTAGTACAAGTAAAAAAAATTTAAAGTACGTAGAGTTTTAGTCGATTAATCGATTATAATCAACTGTGTCGTAAGAAAATGACAGGATCTATGGTATTTTTGTTAACGACTATAAAATAAATCAGTGCCCTGGTTAAATGGGTTACTACTAATTTATTTCATAATTAAATAAATATATACAACTTAAAATATAACTAACTAAAAAATAAACTGCCTCGTTGACCGAGTGGTCGCAAGTGCGACTGCCGGGCAAGGGGTCTCGGGTTCGATTCCCGGGTCGGGCAAAGTATTACTGGGTTTTTAAAAAATTCTCAGTAGTAGCACGGATTTTGGAATTGTGCCCGGTATATGGCAATAGGCTCACCCCCTATTACATGGGACTCATAACATAAATAGTGAAAAGTGGGTGTTACATTGTACAGTGGTATAATGTGCACCTCTGCCTACCCCTTCGGGGATATAAGGCGTGATGTTATGTTTTTTTAACATGTGTATGTTATGTTAAAAAATAAAATATTTACACCTTAAAAAAAGCAATAATAATAAAAATGCTATCGTAAGGGAACAAAAAAAAAATTCTTCATCGCTATCGTGAGGTGCCCAAAAGACTGGCAGCATTGCCACGTTGAATGGCAATGCTGGATTTGATGATTCTTATTTAATATAAGCCATAGACAGAACTTACGTCATATAAGTGGTCGGACTTCTAGAAAACGCTATACCAAACAAAAACAAACTTCAAACCTTTGAAACATGTTTTTCCTTTTTCACCATTAATCTATCCATTTAATTGAAGGCGACAATGGTGAGAATTCCACGGTAATCTTTAGATTTAAAATGGCGGACTATGTCTTTGCGAAACTGTGGCTATAATTCAAGTGGCGCCATTGATTGACGAGCCACACTTTATGAGAGAGACTAATTAACTTAAGATCTATAGAAGTGATGTGCTAATGGGTTTGGCTTTTAATAAAATATTATTTTTGTTTTGTTCTTGAATTGTTAAAGTTTGCGAGGCGTATCCTTTGGTTGTGATTTGTGTTTGTTTACATTGTGAGTGTATAGAATAATTTACTAACCAAAAGTTGTCTCTAAACATTGGAAAATAAGGTCTATAATGTATTTTATGGAGAGCGGTCACCGGTGACCGCTTAGAGATATGTGGGCTAAAGCGGGGCTTTAGCGGGGTTTCCTATTACAGTAAAGATACAATACAGTGCTTAAGAATATACTAAAATTAAAATATCAATAAAGGTTTATTGACATTGATTCGGAAAATTCCATTAATTGATAGTGGAATGCCCGATCTATGTTAATTTAAACCTGTGTTTCAGGCCATCACGTCAGTGTGATTGTTGATTCTGGATTTCGTAATGACTAGTGTAGCAATTTATTTGAGTACTGGCATTCTTGCACCGTGTACATTGTTCTTGTTTTTTTTTACTTTTAATATTTTTTTGTTTTCTTTTTTTTGGTTAATTTTTGTAACGGTGCCCATAAACTATTTTTCTTTCTTCTTTCTTACAGTTATTCATACTTATTTTTTGAAAACTCTAAATAATCATTTCGAGTTCCTTGTACCTAAGTGTGGGAGACTATACATTATCTATACCTATAGATAGGTACTAGGATTAAATTCTAATAATTTCATTATCATCATCATCATCGTCAACATATCAGCCGTAAGACGTCCACTGCTGAAAACAGTTGACTTTCAGATAGATCGGTTAAAAGCGACAATATAGTTAAAAGTTATTAAATCAGAAATGACAAAAAAAATTTTGGAAGAATAATTATTGTGACTATTAAGATCCTTCGTTTTTTTAAAAAACAACAGCTCTATAAATGTCTGTCATATAACGCATAATGCCGGGTTATATTTATAGTATTACGGTCAGGTACCATGGTGGCTGGTGGCCATACTTTAAAACACAATGATTGAATATGTTTCAAGTTTCTAATTAGCAGCAATAATCATTTGTCTAAATAGTCAAGTCGGGCGGCGCCGGGTTCGAGACCTATTCAAGTATAATAAAGTACCACATTACAGGTTAATACAGAAGACTCACTCTGAATAGAAGTCATTTGGGGCGTGTGGAATACATTTGAAGTATAGGAGAGCCATGCTTCGGCACGAATGTGCCGACTCGACCGGAGTGATACCACGGCCTCACAGAAAACCGATGTAAAACAACGTGTTTCGTCGTGAGTACGGTTACCGGAGGCCCAATTACCCCCTTCCCAATCTCCTCAATCCCTGAATCCTCCATCAATCCTCAAATTCCTAATCCCCAAAAGGCGGGTAACGCACTTGTAACACTTCCGGTGTTGCGGGTGTCCATGAGCGACGCCGATTGCTTACAATCAACTGATCCGTCTGCTAGTTTACCGGTTTATTCTATAAAAAAATGTCGTAAGAATGCATTTTGTTACCTTCTTCACTATGATGAACTGAACTGACTATGTGATATCGAAAGACCGTGCTTCAGACCTCCCTGATAAACCTGAATCTTTTAAAATCCAACCCTTCGATTTCACTCCTAAATCCATTTTAGAGATAATGACTGAATCTATTTTTAGAGAGAAGACATTTTGTTCATCGGTAGCGGTGTTTTAATACGTGCTGTTAAAGAGAACAAAATCTGGTTTTTTTTTAAATGTAAATTGGAAAATACCAGACACTGAAGTTACATTATGAACAAGAAATTCCATTACACTTAAACATTACACCAGACTCACTGAACCTTCTGACCATCCCCGCACAATGTCACAACCGAACAGATCAAATAAAACATCGGAGCCTTAACGATAGTAATAAAAGTTAATGTTTTTAACTATAGCACCAAAACAGGGGGATTCTTGGCAAAAACTGATGGTGGACCGTGAATGTTTATATACATATTATTTACCTAGGTATTATAGAGATATATATGTACGTATGGAACTAGTTTTTTAAATTCTGACTGCCTCATTTGCCGAATGGTCGTAAGTGCGACTGCCGGGCCAGAGCCTCGGGATTGATTCCCGGGTCGGGCAAAGTATTACTGGGTTTTTAAAATGCTCATTAGTAGCACGGAATTTTAAAATGTGCCTAGTTTATGGCAATAGGCTCACCCCCTATTACATGGGACTCGTAACATATATAGTGAAAAGTAGGTGTTACATTGTACAGTGGCATTAAGTGCCATAATGTACACCTCTCTTTACCCTTTCAGGGATAAAAGGCGTGATGTTATGCTATATTATAATTATGATAGTTAACTTCTGTTATAGATTTAAATGTTAATATAAAATTGACCTTTACTGTACCGACATAGAGTTAAAAATTCGCAATCACAACTCATACTGTTGTACATATAATTCCGTTGCAATACTAGTCAACCAAATGTGTCATTGTGCCATTGACCTCCCAAGGTGATATGCATTGTAGCTTGCAAGGAGAGTGATCTGACATTCATTGACTACAATTAATGAAAGGTGATTGTTACAATTTAGATAATAAATATAAGCACCGTAAAAAAGTAAATTCAGTTTCAATGATGTCTTTTTAACCCTATAAACGAGCAGACGGATCACCTGATGTAAGCAATCGGCATCGTCCATGGACACCCGGAACCCCAGATGCGTTACAAATGTGTTGCATACCTTTTGGGGATTAGGAATTTGGGGATTGTTGGGGATTCAGGGATTGGGGAGATTGGGGGGTAAGCAATTAGGCCTCCGGTAACCTCATTCACACGATGAAACACAAGCGTTATTTCACGTCGGTTTTCTGCTCGGCCGTGGTATCACTCCGGTTGAGCCGGCCCAGCAGTATCGTAACATGGTTTTCCCAAACTTGATATAGACGCAAGTCCTGCAATGTTCGTAAGCAATCAGTACCACTCTTGGACGAGTGTCAAATTTATTAAGGCGATACGTCTGCTCATAGAATGTCTTTTACCTAATCAAAAAGCAACTAGGTCCATGTCTTTTTTTTTTTTAAGTGGGGAAAATCATCGAATGACTGCTCCCGCCTGGGTGAGGCGGAAGGGAGTGTCAGACTCTTACTGACTAAAAACCACCCCGTTCCTTCTCCTGCACGTCGAGCCGGAGCCCCGGTTACCCGTTAGGTTCTCCGCGACGGGGCATTCCACTTTGCGCACCTAAATGAAGCGCACCCAGACGAAGCGCACCTAAAGTATTCCACTTTGCGCACCTGTAGGTGCGCTTAAAATAATAATTTTAAATAAATAGTTTTTCTATTCCACGAAGCGCACCTACGAATATCACTCGCATAGTGCGGAGACTAAGAAATAAAAATATCGATATAAGAAAATATTTATTATTTAAAAGACTCTATTCTGCTATAACTGACAGATGTTAGATATATTAATATCTAACATCTGTCAGTTTCATTATAATAATGTGACACAATATTTGTCATTTTGATTTTGTTATCTTAGTATTTAAAATCACAGATTGTTTCATAATTACAATAAAAACATGGACAAATATCAATATTGTGTCACATTATTATAATGAAACTGACAGATGTTAGATATTTAAGTTAGTCTTTTAAATAATAAATATGTTCTTATATCGATATTTTTATTTCTTAGTCTCCGCACTATGCGAGTGATATTCGTAGGTGCGCTTCGTGGAATAGAAAAACTATTTATTTAAAATTTTTATTTTAAGCGCACCTACAGGTGCGCAAAGTGGAATACTTTAGGTGCGCTTCGTCTGGGTGCGCTTCATTTAGGTGCGCAAAGTGGAATGCCCCTCCGCGACAGGTCCATGTCTAGGATTCTGATGGTGTGAATAAGTTTCTAGTATGAATCTGTTTTACAACGACTTGTAGAGAACAATTTTGTATTCTATGGAGTATTTATTTTATTATTAAGGGAACCTGGAATCGCTTCCAATTGGGTAAAAACCAGAACGCTACAAAATGCCAGCAGTAACATTGTAGAAAGCGCTATATTCAGCGGTAATATAAAGTAATTTTACAAGCAACTTTAAAATTAACTAATTTACCTGCGAACATTGCAGCGTTAAAATGTTATTGTACCTTCAGCGGCTTTTACGCTTTAAGTAAAGCGATTCACGCTGAGAGAGTAAAGCGGAGTCATTGCAAGGACCACACGTGTGAGAAATAAAATCTATAATTAATGTAATAAACATTAAAAGTTACTTTGTCTGTCTGTTTTGGGGTTTTTCAC
Organism: Spodoptera littoralis; assembly: GCA_902850265.1. Lineage (NCBI taxonomy): Eukaryota > Metazoa > Arthropoda > Insecta > Lepidoptera > Noctuidae > Spodoptera > Spodoptera littoralis. The sequence goes on along the minus strand of LR824553.2, from coordinate 3,323,328 downwards.
CAACTCGACACGAGGAACTGATCACACGTGTGTCCAGTTGGTGAAACTTTAAATTAGCACTAATTATTCTTTCGTCATTTGGACACGCCAAGGTTTTTATGTATGTCCACATAGTGAAAATCAAATTAAGTTACTTTTGTGTTTTCGTCAACTGGACACACGTTCACATTTTACCCGAATGTATAACAAAGTACAGTCACGCAGATAATATTTTTGAATCACAATCATCGTTGTCCTCTAAACGTCCCACCTAGTAATTTCACCGGGTAATTTTGTAATTATTCACCATTAGTGAATTTGTAAAAAATATATTTTTGACACCGAAAGTGTTTGAAAGTCGCTATTACCATGTTACGAGTACTATGCTTGTCAAATCTTCAACATGGAACCTGTTTTATTACAGTCTTTGAGTCTAACTCTAATATAAATATTTGATTGTTACTCATTTGTTTTATTTCAAAATTTGTCTTAAAAACGAAACAATTTTTAACTTAACTGTACCTTTTTTAGAAAAAAAATATAGATGTGTCCAGTTGACGATAACATAAAAGTAATTAATTTTAATTTTCACTATGTGGACATACATAAAAACCTTGGCGTGTCCAAATGACGAAAGAATAATTAGTGCTAATTTAAAGTTTCACCAACTGGACACACGTGTGATCAGTTCCTCGTGTCGAGTTGGTGAAAAACCCATTTTGCATCCATGAACTACATAGAACTGATAGAGAAATATGGAGACAAACTGTAGCGTGGACATAGGACATCTTTCCGAAATGTATTGTGACTTTTGAGTGTGCAAAGTGACTTGAAGGCTTATTTGGAATGGCGTATCAATCAATTGTTTATAAGGGATTCTTATAACCTCATCATAATAATAAAACAACAGGAAAACGAAATAAAGATAGAACAAAACGCATACAGATAAATGTATTTTGTCACATAAATTATTGACGGAAACTCAAAAAAGAAACTGTACTTAAAATACTTTTATGCAAAAGATGTCACGGGCAAAACCAAGTTAATAAGTAAGACTTAGTAAAATTATTCTTATGTTTGTATGTACGTGATAATTAAACTTGCATCTTAGACAGGGAGAGATGATTTAATATCCATATTATCAACATTGTTGCAAGGTTAATTTATTACGTTTCGTATTAAAGGGATGTTTTTGAACTCCCTAGGTGGCGCCACCGGCGAGTTACGTCTTGTCGCTGTCAATCGGTTGTTTATTTGTAAACTCTATTGGATACTACTGATAGGTACCTACTACAGTTTGTAATGGACGTTTGTTTTTACATTTTTGTAGGCTTTTCTAATTAATATAGCACTTTATTTTGGCAAGTTACATTCAATAATTACTTCAGTAAACACAAGAATATGATAACAATAGGGTAATTTAATGGTTATCTAATTTTTATAATAACTATCGTGAGATATACTAAATTAACTGAAATCGCGGGTAAGCATAAGCGGGTTAACGGGTCAGTAACCTCGCCGCGACCGCGACCGCGCACGATGCTCATGGAAAGAACCCGTCTGTGGTTCGAAACTAGTAGAGCTTTTCACGTGAGTAACCCGCGATTTTAGTTAATTAAATTATCTAGTTCTTCACGTGGATGTCATAAAAGCCGAGTAAGAGACTGTACGTACCTATCTTCGCTTCATATACTTTCGATCATACAAATATTTCATTAAACAATTTCAGTCAGTCACCATGACAGAATTTTTATTTTATGTATTACTAGCTTCTGCCCGCGACTTCGTACGCGCAATCCCGATATTTCTCGTTCCCGTTCTTGATTTTCGATAAAAAGTAAAAAAAAAAGAATTGGGTAAAAAGTATCCTATGTCCGTCTCCTGGTTCTAAGCTACCTCCCCACCAATTTTCATCCAAATCGATTTAGCCATTCTTGAGTTATAAATAGTGTAACTAACACGACTTTCTTTTATATATAGAGGTATAGATTTCCAGCCATGATCGTTCCACTGCAGGGCAAAAGCCAAGGCTATAACAAAAATTAAAACTCATACCTTTAGCAATGACAACCAGAGGCATTTGCACACAAATACCTTTGTCTTTCCAAATCAAAAATCACTTTCGTTAACAAAGTAAAGAAACACCAAAGTTTGATTTAAAAACTTTGAAGCTTAACAGTAAGTGATACGTATAAGAAGTGTAATTAAATGGCGGGTATCTTTAAGATCTTGTTTCTCAAATGCTTTGGTATGTCACCGGTGACCGCGCCGGCGACTTTGAGACTTTTTACTTCGTCCCTTCCCTTTACTTGTTAATCTAGTTTTAAGAGTTAGTTGTTAAGTGTTGGAAAACTACTTAACTCGTCGAGTACCGGTTTTATAGACACAATTAAAGAACAATAGGTCGCGGTCACCGGTGACCGCTTGGTGTTTGACAGATAAAGATAATAATAGGTGATTAATAATTATACGAAAATAGAATATAAGGTACAATGGGGTTGACATATACACGTGGATAAAACCCTTACTAAATAAAGAAAAAAACTACTTAAGATGAAATTGATTGCCTGGTTGGCCGAGTGGTCGCAAGTGCCACTGCCGGTCTTGGGTTCCCGGGTCAGGCAAATTACTATTGAGTTTTTCAAAAAAATCTTAATAGTAGCACGGAGTGTGGAATTGTGTCCGGTATATGGCATTAGACTCACCCCCTATTACCATAACATAAATAATGAAAAGTGATGAAAATCATCTAATGATTTCTCCCGCCCGAGTGAGGCGGGAGGGAGTGTCAGACTTTTACTGACTAAAAACCATCCCGTCCTTACTCCTGCACGTCGAGCCGGACCCCCGGCAACCCGTTAAGTCCTCCGCGGCTCCGACGTTCAACAGGTCTTATTAAAAAAACAAACAAAATACAATTACTAAACAAGTCAATCTTTTTGCATTATCTAATTTAAAAATCAAAAAGAAAAAAGAAATGTTCTCAAACGTTTATAAAAAAAAATGGCGGATTACCATCAAATATGACAGTCGGTTAAATATCTATTAAAGTAGGTATTTCCGAGTCTGTAATTAGAAGGAGAGGTGCGGTATGATCGCGTCCCCTAATCGCGGTTTCGGTTCTCTCTTAGAGGAGTACAGGGACCTTGTCGTTTGTAGACATATGGATAATACCTCTAGAAGAATTAAATTGATAGGTATCTACTTTTTAGTTGTTTCCGAAAATTGATCTATTGTTATTATTTGTACTATTGCTTATATTCAACTTGCGACCCACCCCGGTTTCGCACGGGTGCAATATGCATGTATTATACATATAAACCTCCCTTAAGAACAAAAAAAACCGCCTCAAATCCGTTGTCTAGTTTTAAAGATCTAAGCATACATAGGGACAGACAGGATAGCGACTTTGTTTTATACTATGTAGTGATGTAAATTAATGACTGTAATTAATAACTATTCTTGATAAGGGTTAATTTGTAGAATAATCTTCACACATAATGTTATGTTATAATCAATTATAAAAATCAGTGTTTATGCTAAAATTTCAAATTGGTAACTCAGATTAAACTTTTATTTATCAGAACAGTCTCATAATACTACCCAAACAACATATTACTAATAATTTCTTTTCATAAATCCAGTTGGGATTATCCCCGTATCTTTACAAGATGGTCCCCCTACAACTTTCAGGGAGTAGGGGGCAGAAACTTTGCCGTTTCATTTATCCGTGCCAATGGGGAATTTTAATGCGAATAATTATATTAAATGTAATTGATTCGCAGATTCGAAACTGAAGGAGATCCTATAGTAATTGAAAAGGGAGAAGTGATTGACAAGCTTGTGAAGAAGTTCCATAGATCAAGTGATCACATATGGAAAGAACTGGCGATAGAGAGTTTCTAGTTACATTCTTGGTTATTTTTGGACGGAACCTAACAGTCTAGGACTTAGATTCCTAGGTATCGGCTAAAACTGTAAATCATTCCCAATAATAGCATGCAATCTGGTATTTAGTATAGAAGTGGGTTCGTCCACAATTACATGGAACTCGTAAAATAAAAGGTGTGAAATGGGTGTAGCATTTTATATCTCTTGAAATGGGTCACCAAAGTAAATTTCACATTATCACGAACTATTTTACAAAGCAAATTAATTATATTTGTCATTTGAAGGTGATAGTCTAACAAATTGTTATTATCTATGCTTTGTAACGAGGTTTAGATAGGTTAACAATAGCCTATTAAATTAAATAGCATGCGTTACTTTGGTAAGGCGGTTGGGAGCGCCATTAATTTTACCCTTACTTAAAATTACACCAGCGCGCAGATAAGCCGCGCATTCTAAATTCAAAACCGAGCAAAGGAAACATTATTCACACCTACATTCTTTTTTTAATTCATTTTTTTTATTACTCTTTTTACTAGCCACTATCAAAGAAGTTTAAATAACTCAAACTATTTTATCTTTTACTATTTTTAATTTAGTGTTAAATCCCGTAGTTACAGATAAGATATAATAGCAAAAAATATAGAAAAAAAAAACAAAGCAGAATGTTGCCACACGGAGCGTTAAGCGTAAAAAAAGTTCCCACTTTAGCACTACATACATAAACGGTGTTGCCAGCTAATGAATATTGACAGCAATTATTAGTAAGACAAGTTCTCACTACGAACGGTTCTAAATATGAATATTACGTAGAAACGCGCCATAGAGAGTTTTCAACGTTTTTCTTTTTATTGTATCGTTGGAAATCATAAATATGGCCGATGGTACAATTTTACACGCTAATGCTGATTCGTAAATAAAGCAGTTTAATTGTTAATTTATTTAGATTGAGAGTCCGTTCGTTGGTCTAATTGTCTGATTGTAATATTTTCGTATCGTTGGATTAAAGTGTATTTCGTTTTTATTTATTAAGTAATGGTATAGACACAGGAATTGCTTATTTAATTTAGATAATCAGCGACTCGCCTCGGCTTCACATGGGTGCAATATACATGTATTACATATAAAGCATCCTTAAGAATCACACTCAGTTAAAAAAACCGTATCAAAATCCGTAGTGTAGTTTTAAGATCTAAGCATACATAAGGACAGACATACGGCGGATAGCGACTTTGTTTTATACTATGTAGTGATAGTGATAATGCTTCTCTGCTTATTCATTACAGGCAACAAAAGCCACTTGTAAAAGTATGTAATTCATCAATGACATTATAAAGATACAAATTAATCGCAAAAATGGCCACAAGCAAAGAAGTGCTTCATTCAGCCTTATTACTTTTTAAACACTGCCTGCTGCCTCGACTGCCTCGTTGGCCGAGTGGTCGCATCTGCGACTGCCAGGCAAGGGTTCGATTCCCGGGTCGGGCAAAGTATTGCTGGGTTTTTAAAAAAAATCTCAGTAGTAGCACGGATTCTGGAATTGTGCCCGGTATATGGCAATAGGTTCACGCCCTATTACATGGGACTCATAACATAAATAGTGAAAAGTGGGTGTTACATTGTACAGTGGCATAATGTGCACCTCTGCCTACCCGTTTGGGAATAAAAAGGCGTGATGTTATGTATGTTATGTGTACTTTTTAAACATTTGACAACGGCGCCTTAAGGCGTCGCTGTCTCCATAAACGTGTCGCTGCTACTGACCTATTCTCCTTGTAGAGAACTTGCGTTTACGAAGCTGGGTTAAGCTTAAGTTTTTGGACCAGTAGGTTGCTTATTTGTTAATGAATGTACCTAATAAGTTTTGATAGAACTAAACACCGTTAATAAATATACCCATACCGAGATTCTAACCTAAAACCAACACTACCAAACCAATCAATTTGACCTACCACAGAAACCTACACTACTTAACTCTAAAATAGCAAGTGCTATCAATAAAAACTTTGTACAACGTGAAATGGCCACCTTATACCCTATACCATAATTGATTTATTCACCTCGCGTGCATAGCAAATGTTATTACAGTTCATAGTGGGTACAACATACCTACTATCACTATTAATGGTTATAATATCGGTACTGAGTACCGAGTGACAGTTTTTTGTATCAAATTACTTTAATAGGCGTTGTAGGGTTATCGTTTGTAATTTTAGCGCAATTTTTTATCCATTTCTGTTGTATTTATTGGTGTTACTATTTGTAGCTAGCTTTGTAAATGCGCATGTTAGTTCATTTGTTATGCTTTTACTTCTAAACGGCTGAAGCGTTTTCGATGAATATAAGTCTAGAGATAACTAAATGTGAATGTTTATCAGACCTCAAAACCTACTGAACAGATTCACATGGAATTTCGACATACAAATAGTTCAAAACCTAAACTGAAGTCAAAGCATTTATGTCAATTCATACTTTGTTTCCTCTATAGTAACCGAATCTCCAAAACGATGTTGTCGACTATACTGCCAGTGTCGAGTGGTGACCAATTCATACTTAATTAGGCACTTTTGAAACGTCAGAAATCGAATTGTCTATCTGTCAGAGACGCTAAGCTAATTCTACACTAAAGACTTTTTGGCTCTCTAAACCGCAAGAGTACCGATAATTCGAAGCATACAAAAACATCCTCTTTCCTTGTCAATATACACAGAGCCTAAACCAATAAAAACGGCGTAGCATGCAGTGAAATAATTAATCAGTCATCACTTGTTTAGATATTGTCTAGTATCTTTAGTCACGTCAATCTAGGGTTGCCATTCATCTAGATTTCCCCATATATGACCAATTTTACGGCGTTCTGAAGATGTGGCATGCTTCGGCACGAATGGGCCGGCTCGACCGGAGTGATACCACTACCTCACAGAAAACCGACGTGAAACAACGCTTGCGTTATGTTTCGTCGTGTGAGTGAGGTTACCGGAGGCCCAGCTACCCTCCCCCCTTCCTCAATCTTCCCAATCCCCGAATCCCCCACAACCCTCAAACTCCTAATCCCAAAAAGGCCGGTAATGCACTTGTAATGTTTTAAGTGTTCATGGGCGACGCCGATTGCTTACCATCAGGTGATCCGTCTGCTCGTTTACCGGCTTATGCCATAAAAAAGGTGTTTCATTTAAAATTTTGGTTAATCATTACAATTGTTTTTGCGCACAGTAACTAAGAAAGCGTCGTAGTGACTCGGAGGTTCAGACGCTGGCTTCTCATGCTTGAGATGGCAACGGTAACTGTAAGTACCAATGCGACTTCTTCCGAGTTATATGTATGTACTTTCTAAGATTATTTAGACACCACTGACAAACGGTGAAGGAAAACATCGTGAGGAAACCTTAGCTTAGGTATAATTTCTAATTTAGTTTGAAATCGCCAACCCGCATTGAGCAAGCGTGGTGATTAATGCTCAAACCTTTTCCGTGTGAGAAGAGGCTTTTGGTCAGCAGTGGGCACTTATGACTGACTCTCTTAGAAAGTACATACATATAACTTGGAAAAAGTCACATTGGTACTTGCCGTTGCCGTTGCTGTCTCAAGCATAAGAAGCCAGCGTCTTAACCTTCGAGCCACCACGACGCTTTATTAGTTACTGTGTGCAAAAGAAATTGTAAAGGTAAACCAAAATTTTAAATGAAACAACTTTTTTATGGCATAAGTCGGTAAACGAGCAGATGATGATGATGATGATGATGATGATGGGATGTTGTGGCAAGTCTATCTCTTTGTCCTGACTACAATTTTAGAGATGGCCAACCCTACAATGAATCTGATTCTCATAAATTGTTCAAGCGACTTCTGAATGTAAGAAAAACGTCATATGAACAATCTTTTGCGCACCCATCCGTTGTATTAGACGACTGCTGCAATTATAATTGTATATCTTAATGAGAGCTGTATTCACATCACTTTCAACTAATTTTAATGGGTGCTAAATTGTAGATAGATAAATATATAGATGTATTGTGTGTTTGTAGGAAAAGAAAGTGTTTTTGTAGCGTTTTTAGGAGTAAGCAGTGATTGATTTTAGATTGTAAATAGTCGGTCTCAGGCTGACGTCTTGTCAATAGTTGATTCCCAGGCCGGGAAAAGTATTAAGTACTGGTGTTTTAAAAAAAAATTCAGTAGTAGCACGGAGTATGGAAATGTGCCCGGTATATGGCAATAGACTCACCCCCCTATTACATGGGACTCAAAATATAAATAGTGAAAAGTGGGTGTCACATTGTACAGTGGCATTAAGTGCCGTAATGTGTACCTCTACCTACCCCTTCGGGGATAAAAAGCGTGATGTTATGTTATACTGTTTAAAAATAATTTAAATCATTTACATTGGCCTCTTGCCGTCCCCTTCTAACGAAATTAATTACAATATCACCCAGAATTGTGATAAGTATGGACATTATCGTTTTGTTTACATATCGAGTTACTTGCCGCGCCCAAAAGATGGCGGCATACTACAATTATTTACGACTGAGCGGTTGAACTTACCTACAGCTGATTTCATAAAGTTTTTTTTGAAGAAGATAAAGTTTGTAAAGTTAAAATGTTTGTTTAATAAAGGCCAATGCTGGAGTATGATGCCCATTTTCGCCAACGTATCTTATATAAGGAACCCCTAAGAAACGATAGGTGACACTTAACAACATTTTGGTTTTACCAAGCTTTTAAGTGACACCTAAAAATACAGATAAGGCGATAGTTTAGGTGTTCACGCTAAGTAACTCTTAGTTAATAGATGGTTTGGGGGGTAGGTCTCCATTCCAGAGATTATGGCAAATCCTCATTTACATAAAAAATGGAGATCGCTATTTAAAAAGGTTCTTCTTATTTCGAATTTGGCTGAATTGATTTTGATGTCATAAAAGTATTTGTTGCAGTTAGGAGCAAGATTAAGATTAAAAATTTAAAAAAAGAAGGTTAGAAGTCGGATTTTTAAACGTAGTTAAATGAACATTATTTTTTCTAAATTTAAAAACCAAACATAACTAATTAATAATACACCAATAATAATTAATAATCATGCAAACAATTTCACCAATACAAAACGTTATAACTACAAAACTTTACCAAACACAAATCACCTTTAACACTCGACGATAGAGTACATAATCGCGTGATGTGATAATGTGCTGTAATTAGCACGGCCATACTGTCGCTGTACCTAATGGGTGGTCTGTGGAATGAATTGCTACTTGGACATACAGTTGTTGGTTTTTTTTTTAATTTGCTTATCTGTGGTGACTTGGGCATAGACTATAGTGATGTAGTTGTTTAACTGACATCTAGTTATGTAGTGTATATTTGACGACTTTCAAATTCAAAATTAGAATTGTGTTGTTTCTATATTAATATTTAATTAATTAGTTATAATTATTTTATTAACTACGTTTAAAAATCCCCAACAATCTTTAAATTTCTAATCCCAAAAGGCCGGTATTGCACTTATGACGCTTCTGTTCCAGGTGTCCATGGACGACGCCGATTGTCTACCATCAGATGATCCGTGTGCTCGTTTACCGGCTTATTCCATAGAAAAACTAGGTTTCCAAAAGAAAATGTAGTTTTACAGACTATGTTGTCATGTTATCCAGTCATTTGTAAACTAACCAGTTGTAGGATAACCATGTGGTTGTGTTTGTTGTGGGATATATTTCTGTCAAATTGTGCTTTAATTTTTTTACCCAAAATTGTAGATGTTCTTTTTTCTGCTAAGTGGCAGTTATGAGTTAACTAATAATTTCGAATTACTTTTACGTTCTTAAACGTATCTGACTATTAAACTGTCAAACACCGCGAGAACACCGGTGTCCGCACACCTATTGTTCTTTAATTGTGTCTATAATGACGGTACTCAAGGGGTTAAATAATGGCCATCTACTATAGAAACATACATGGTTTTATAATAACTATCGTGAGATATACTAAATTAACTAAAAGTCAGAAGCGCGACATATCACTGTAACCGCGCACGCTGCTCATGAGGAAGAGCCCCTCTGTGGTTCGAAACTAGTAGAGCTCAGTATTTTCGTGTAAGTAACTCGCGATTTTTAGAAACAATTAAACACAGAGTTACGTTATAACAAGTATTCTAATCGGCAATGTTTGCATTTCAAGTACCTAAAAGCAAGAAATATTTACAAATAGGACAAACTCTGAAAATAATCAAAAAGACAGTCCTAAAGGTTGCATAAGCATGGTCGCCCTACTAAACCAGAGACATAATTAGCAGCACTAGACTTTAACATCAAAGACTATATCGTATTTTATTAAAATTGCCTAATATATCTGTCTCACTCACTCTTATGGACATTTGGATAAGATAGAAAGAAACAGCGTTTTAATCAGTTACATTTTAAAAAGTAGATACTCTTGGAACTTCATTGCGACTTTTTACCCTTCATAGGCCTGGCAGAAGCTACAGCAATTTAACTACATCCACTTTATGAATGAAATATAATACGTATGAATACTTAGGTACTTAATAAAATCATTATGTCGTTAATGTTACTCATAACATATCAAAAACTGCCTCGTTGGCCTAGTGGTCGCAAGTGCGACTGCAGGCAAGGGGTCTCAAGTTCGATTCCCGGGTCGGGCAAAGTATTACTGGGTTTTTAAAAATCTCAGTATTAGCATAGTCTGGAATTGTGCTCGGTATATGGCAATAGGCTCACCCCTTATTACATGGGATTCATAAGTGTGAAAAGTGGGTGTTACATTGTACAGTGGCATAATGTGCACCTCTGCCTACCCCTTCGGGGGTAAAAAGGCGTAATGTTAATGTTATGTTATATCAAAAACTATGTCAAGACTGGTTATAACTATTTTAATAATTGTATATTTTTATATTATGTATCTACCTATCGAAATACTCCGATAAAACAAGGTTAACGGCCGACTAAAGATAAATAAATTAATTCATAAATTGTAAGTAATCATTTTATTCATAAGTTTTCATTCACAATTTTATCTTATTTTTATTAATGGATAATTTTTGTGTTATTTTGTGTAACTAAGCTCCTAAACAGCTGCACCAATTTTTTTTTTATAGCATAAGCCGTTAAACGACCTGACGGATCACCTGATGGTAAGCAATCGGCGCCGCCCATGGACACTCGAAACACCAAGGCGTTACAAGTGCGTTACCGGCCTTTTGGGAATTGGGAATTTGAAGATTGTGAAGGATTCAGGGATTCGGGAGACGGGGACTAGGGAGGGGGGTAATTGGACCTCCGGTAACCTCACTCACACGACGAAACACAACGCAAGCGTTGTTTCACGTCGGTTTTCTGTGAGGCCGTGGTATCACTCCGGTCGAACCGGCTCATTCGTGACGAAGCATGGCTCTCCCACACTTTGGAATTTCGATGAATTTTTTTATACAATGTCAGTTATTACATCAACATGATATAAACAGCCACGGTAGGACTATGTTCTCTACATAATAGTAAACATACGTAACTTGCGAACCATGGGTGATATTTTCAATGTTTCCGACATTGTCCTATTTCTTCTAGAAACATACAAGTTTAGAACCTGGTTTTCCCAGTGGGCTACAACATTGGGTTCTTCAAGAGGGGAGTGAATAGGTTTCTTAAGGGTCGGCAAGACGCATGTAATGCCCCAAGTGTTGCAGGCGTACATAGGCCACGGTAACCGCTAACCATCAGGTGGGCCGTGTGCTATTTTGTCACCGTATATAAAAAAAAATATCCTGATATAAAAAAAACCTATCAACAATAACCGATCAGTGTAAATAACTACTGACTGCCTCGTTGGCCGAGTGGTCGCAAGTGCGACTGCCGGGCAAGGGGTCTCGGGTTCGATTCCCGGGTCGGGCAAAGTATTACTGGGTTTTTAAAAATCTCAGTAGTAGCGCAAAGGTCTGGAAGAATGTGCCCGGTATATGGCAATAGGCTCACCCATAGGTGAAAAGTGGGTGTTACATTGTACAGTGGCATTAAGTGCCGAAATGTGCACCTCTGCCTACCACTTCGGGGATAAAAAAGCGTGATGTTATGTTATGTTTATGTAATGTAAATAACTACCGCTTAACCAACACCAATAAGAACTATTTTTGTATAACATTAATAACTATACTCGTAACAAAATGTACAAATATGACGAAATGATAAACTTGCCAGTTGGCGCCTATGTGCCCTGCAAAAGACCTGTATAATTGCTAAAATAAACAACAGGAGTTGCCCTCAAATTAATAAATCTTTGCCAGTAAGTAATAAATATTGAATAGATATTATTATGTACTTGTAACTAGTACTTATAATATAATAATTATATAATAATATTATGATGTCATCTTTGTGTCGTTTTAGTAATTAGATGTCTGTCGATAATCGATAAATGTTTCGTAAATGTACTATTTGTTTTAAATGGTGTTGCTTGTGGTTTTTTTATGGCATAACCCGGTAAACGAGCAGACGCATCACCTGATGGTAAGCAATCGGCGTCGCCCATGGACACCTGGAACATTAGAGGCGTTACATGTGCGTTACCGGCCTTTTAGGGATTAGGAGTTTGAGGATCGTTGGGGATTCTGGAATTGGGGAGATTGGGGAAGGGGAGAGTAATGGTTCTGTGATAGTAAACAATTCAAATTGCAATTTTTCTTTGACGTCCATGTGCACTATTTAATTGTATTTTAATTATTGTATTGTACTTATACCTCTATATATTGATCAAAAAGTTGGGTACTTTTGGCAAAGGATAATTACAGCTCAACGAGGCTATGCTGCCAGTCTTTTGGGTTCTCTAGGTACATCACGAATGTGGTTAATGCACTAATACAGAATGACTTTAGTAAGTGATTTTTAACTTTAGAAATGAGGCTACACAAATGCATAAGGCTCTAGATAGACGGACTGTATTTCAACTGCAATCCAACCGCGAATTGCAGTTTCGATGCAGTTTGAACGCAAATGACACGACTGCAAATGACATGACGTTTGTTTTGCAACCGTTTGGTCATGACTGCAATAGAACTGCAATTGGACTGCTCGTTTAGTTTGCAACCATTTGGTCATGAATGCAAAAGAACTACACAAGATTTGTTAGGTATTATCACTACATAGTATAAAACAAATTCGCTATCCGCCGTCTGTCTGTCCCTATGTATGCTTAGATCTTTAAAACTACGCAATGAATTTTAATGCGGGGTTTTTAATAGATAAAGTGATTCTTAAGGAAGTTTTATATGTATAATACATGTATATTGCACCCGTGCGAAGCCGGGGCGGGTCGCTAGTAAAAATATGTTATACTCGATCTAAAAAAAATCTCCTGGACTATTGCTATAATGCAAGTAAATAACGTTAAGATAATCAAACTTCTCAAAAAGCCCTGCAACTAATCAAAAATTGGTCTTATTATTATAACAAAAGATTGATAATGGTGTAACATTCTAAATTGGTTGAATTTAACGGCTAACTCACGTAAACTATTGGAGCAAAGCTCTACCGGTTTCAAGTTAAACCGGGACTCTTAACTCATGCGCCTACTCCTTTTACAGACACAGGCGTAATGTTACATTATTTATAACTACAAAGTTATTGATTACAAATTGCAATCATTTCTCCTTTGACATACTGTTATCTATCAGGAATGTTTGCATGTAATTACGTCCGTATCAAAACAACGTATGTTAGTTAATCATAGATATCTTAATGCTATTTGTTAGACTGTCGGTAATTCCTCAAAGACTGTTTATAATTAGACGATAAATATAACATGGCAGTCGCGGAGACCCTAACGGGTTACCGGGGCTCCGGCTCGAAGCGCAGGAGAAGGAACGGGGTGGTTTTTAGTCAGTAAGAGTCCGACACTCCCTCCCGTCTCACCTCGTCGGGAGCAGTCATTCGATGATTTTCCCTACTTAAAAAAAAATCATAACATGGCTTTAATTCGTGTAATTAATAACAGTATATAATACCCTGTTTTCGCCAAATCTATTCCAGAAGATTTAGATGTCACTTGCACACTGACACCTAAAAACTTTATGATTTTTTTACAACTCTAGGATGTGCGAATAAAATTGCGACTAACACTTATATTATGTAGGTTAAAAAGATTAATAGATATACAATTTTAATCTACAAACAAACATATAAAACCATAATTTTATCCACTAAACAAAGTAAAAGACAGGATACTTACCGTAATAATAGACTAAGCGATATTTTTCGAATCCTGCGCAGTGATTAAGTTATTATTACAGCGCCGTGTCCATACCGTTTAAGATTGATTTTATGGATAAATCTATGGTTAAACTATAGTTAATTTATTACTTAGCAGTTTATAAAATGGTTTTATGAAGTATAGTGCGCCTACGCAATTATAGTTTTACCGTGATTTATTTATATTGTTTATTTAGTGTATTTAGTTTTAAATCCCGGATGAGACTTAGTTTTGTTTTAATCTTCCACAATAGTTAAAACTTTTAAATTGCAATAGTTAAAACTTTTAAATTGCAATAGAATAGTTGCCAGTGTATGAAAATAAAAAAAAAATCTGTCAGTTAGATAATGAAAAAATATTGGACATGTATTTTTTTTATTTTCTCGTATAAAGTAGATAAAATGGAGTTAAGTTTAGGAGTGGAAGGTTTGAAGCAAGCAAGAAAAAATACGTGTCTAACGTTTTAAAGTAATCTATATACCAGACGGAAATTAAAATAAAATTTAGGAAACTACCCCATTGTATCTAATAGGCTCTCACTCAATATTTTAGTAATAATTCCTTAAAAATAAATGAATTATTAACTACCCTAAAACTAATTTAACTCTAAGCATAAAACCACACATAATTTTACGAAATTCTCAAAAAAATCAAGCAGTCAAAGACAAAAAACTATCCACGCACCAAAGAGGTTGAATGAAAAAAAAAACAAATAAAAAAACAAAGTCACCTAATCAAATGTTTGTCTATGAATGATATGTCATTTGATAATGTGACAAGCGATTCAGAATGACGTTGCATAGAATGTCAAACTACTTATGTGTCGGTAGTAATTAGGTACATGCGCTTCGGCACATTTTGAGCTAAGTTTTAAGCTACCGTATTTATTTAGTAGGTAATACTTACAGCTTAATTTTGGTGACATTTTATTTATCTACCTAGTTTAAAATCTTATGTCTAGATTGATAGACTGCCTCGTTGGCCGAGTGGCCGCAAGTGCGACTGGACAAGGGGTCTTGGGTTAGATTCCCGGGTCGAGTAAAGTAATACTGGGTTTAAAAAAAATCTCAGTTGGAGCACGGAGTCTGGAATTGTGCCCGGTATATGGCAATAGGCTCACCTCCTATTACATGGGACTCATAACATGAATAATGAAAAGTGGGTGTTACATTGTACAGTGGCATAATGTAGGTACATCTCTGCCTATCCCTTCGGGGATAAAAGGCGTGATGTTATGTTATATCTAGATGCTATTGTAATGAAGTCGTAGTAAAGTTTATTTATACAAAAAATCTTTTACAAATTACACCCGTTGCGTTAGTGGGATTCGAGTTTATGTTACGATATAAGTAACTATAGTTCTTAGACAGTTTTTTGAGACAAATTACACAAATACAGACACAATTCTAAAAAGTAAAACAGATTAAAGTATTAATTAAGTAAATACTAAGGTTTAAAATAAAATGAAAAAACTGTCATTAATTTTTTTCCTTTTTCCACCTTGTAAAGCTAAATGACAGGTAGGTAAAGTAAATAGAAATAAAAAAAATAGTTACGTATGTCATAAAACAATCGACTCTAGCAAACCCCTAGCGAGAAATAACAGCTTAGATATGTATTACAATGGTTTTGTTACAGATTAGACCCTTAACCAACACTTAGGCGTGGTTGAGAGATAGATTAGGGGGTAGGTACGTTGAAATATGAGGTCTGATCCGCCTACTTAGGGGTTACTTGCACTTGAAACTTAAATTATCTAATCCTTACTTCCTTACTAATATTATAAATCGGAAAGTGAGTTTGTTTGTTTGTTTGTTTGTTCCGACTTCACGCCTTAACTACTAAACCGATTGCTTTGAAATTTTGCAGACGTAAAGTTAGAAGTCAGGATTAAATAATAGGGTACTTTTTATCCCGGAAAAATTTGATATTCTCGAGGGAAAATGAAATTATTGGTATAGATGGCGCTGTATATATTGGTATATGTCACATAGGCTACTTTTTATCCTTTTGTGACGCGAGCGAAGCCGCTGGTAAAAGCTAGTATGGATATAAATAAGCCTCGTTGGTTGAGTGGTTGCAAGAGCTACTGTCGAGTAAGGCATATGGAGTTTGGTTAGCTGGGGTTTTTTCGGATTGTCGAAAATACCGCAGTAGTTCACGAAAACATTGCTGGGCGTACCTAATACGGTTTTATGAAAATTTGGCTGTAAGCATGGCGTCTCAAATGGGTAGTTAACACTTATCCTATACCTAAACTTAATTTAGAACACTTCTTTGAATTTTCTCATAGTTCTGTAGGTACTACCAACAGATAAAAAAATAAAAAAAATCAGTTCCATAAAACACAATAGTGAAAAAATGGTAAAAATTCTTTCCAGCACAGAGTATAGCAAGCAAAACTTTTGGGCACTCATTTTTAAAGGTTCCAAAGAGCGTAGCGCCACCGAAAAAAAAATGTCCGTCACATTTTTTTCTTGCACCCCGAATTCGGGGAGATTTTTGCAAAACGCCTTTGATGTTTAAGTGTTACCCGTTCTTACTCTTCCCGTTTCCCTTTCCTGATTCGTTGAGTTTTCATTCAAGTGAACTTATTTTCTTTTCCTTGCATTTGATCTTTTATTTTTGGTCTATTTGTTTTACTTTGGAAAATAAGGCGATGGGGCCTGTTTCGTGGAGAAGTGTGACGATAGTTTGACAGTTGTGTATTGTTTGAATAATAGAACACAATATTTAAATTTAAAACTAACAAATAAAATTAAAAAAAAATAGTTATAACTATTTACAGACAGCATCACAGTTACCTGTTTTGTACTAGTTTTTAAAGATGGAACGGAATTTGAATTAGACACTGATCACACTGTCGGTTATTGTATTTTTTATGTTATTTCGAAAACAAACAAAGGAGTGTTTGTTTCAGTTTCTTTATTTTTTTTTTATGGAATAGGAGGCAAACGAGCAGGATCATCTGATGGTAAGCGATCAGCGCCGCCCATGGACACCCGTAACACCAAACGTTTATATTGGCATGTCTATGATTTTTATGTCCAGCCTTGTATACCCATAATATTTTTGTGTCTGATTAGAAGAACGAAAAGGGATACAAGCTACTTTTTTCAATTTGATACTGTTGCCTGCAACCTGCGTAAAATAGGTATAGATTTTAGAACATAACTAACTGTTTTGTATGAATTATACAAAATAAACTCCATAATACATCAGCTACCTCCCAATAAAAGTCTCGCAAAATCGGTTTAGCCAGTCCAGAGATTAGTCAGTACAAACAGACACATTTGGACCAAAAATTGTAAAAATGTAATTTTGAAATGTGTATCGTATGTATATTCATATGTATCTAGTAAAAAGCGGTTATTTTAGAATTACAAACAGACACTTCAATTTTATTTATTTGTATAGAGGTTTATATAGTTATCACCACAACAGATATTGTAGTTTGAAGTATTTAATATACTGATAGAGAGTAGCGTGAAATAATGCTAACAAACTAGTTAGTTTCAAAGAAAATAATAATGTTTTACGAACTAGGTAATTTAAATGGCAAAAATAATTATGGCTTAAACTTCAAATTGTTTTGAACTATGCTTCCTAGAATGTAAACATAAATAAATAATTATGCGACTAACTATAACAGTATCAAAATATAATATTTTTACGTACATACAAAACATCACGTTTTTTATCCCCGAAGGGGTAGACAGAGGTGTACATTAGGTATATTATTATACGGTATTTAATACCACTGCACAATGTAACACACACTTTTCACTATTTATGTTTTGAGTCCCATCTAATAGGGGGTGAGGCTATTGCCATATACCGAGCACAATTTCAGACTCCATGCTACTACTGAGAATAAAAAATAAATTAATAATACTTTGCCCGACCCGGGTATCGGACCCGAGTTCCCTTGCCCGGCAGTCGCACTTGCGACCTTGCGGGACATTAATATTTTTATGAATGAAAATGACTAAAATTGTAGTCAGTTTATGTGAATGATTAAGATGCTCTGCTGATTAATAAAATATGAACTCGGTTGACCCACAAACTATTAAATATTAATAAATTCTAATGTCCATAAATATAATAATAATATATATAAATATTTGTCTCTACGTAATAAAAACTTTGCCGCGAATTCGCACCAAAAACAAGATGGGAAGGGTTTTTTTTTAATTTATTTTTTCTTAAGTCCGCCATATTGTGTGTGCACTGAAGTTGTTTAACAAACATTTAGTTTTAATTTTTTTTGTTACTTATGTAAAAATCTATTTTGTTTAACAGCCTGTATTATTTAAGTTTATAGAATCTTTGTCGTTTTTATTTGTTTAGCGATTTTGTGTAATATTTAAACTCAGGAAACTAAAAATGACTTCATATTTTCTTTAGTTAATCGAAAAATGATTTTGTTTTGTTAATTTTTGTTTGTCAAGACTTCGAAACTACTGAACCGATTTTGATTGGGCTTTCAATAATAGGAAGGGACATTATCGAGAAGTAACAGTAACATTAACCCGACGCCATTAAAGAGCAGCTAGTTCTTATAATACAAATCATAAAACAAGTCGTTTCTGATAAGTAGGTACAACTTCTTAGATTAATAATTAATACACACTTAAACAGAAGTTAATGTAAGCAAAACAAGAAAAGAAAATAATGAAATAAATTTTCTTAAAATAACTAGATAACAAGTAAACTTTTAGCTATTGTTTAAGTAAAAGTGAATGTTTATTTCTTAAAGAATTTTGCTACGAAAATATTGTAACAGGTACCGGATCAAGTAACCACCTACAAATTTAATATTAAAGAATATTTGATATAAATTAATAAATAATAAAGTTACCACAACCATAAATCATAGCTCAGCGAGAATTTGTTATTTTATTTACTTTTAAACACTTTCGAAAGTTCATTCTAACCGGCCGCGCGCCGTGTTGACCGTTGACTGTAGCAAACGCCATTAAAAAAATATTTTTCATACATTTCACTAAATAGTGTTGGGGAACACATTTTCGCGTGTCGCGTTTTCGTTCATGTCAAATAAATTTGTCAGTAGTGATGTGCGTGCGTCACATTGTTTTATTACATGTTAGGTATGAAATGGAGAGGTACCTAGTAGCCCATAAAGTTTTTCACGCACCATACATATTGTAAATAGTTGAGCTATAATTCTTAGGGAACACGACAACTACATGCGTGGTTAGGTCTTGCGTTTCCTATTTTTTACTGTTATTCGGTATAAAAAGGTTGATTAAGGCTTATGTATAAATATGAATTTGTATATTTTAAACTAAGAACCTTTGTTTAATTATATTGAGTGGGTTTTAAGCGTGAGCAGCGCTCTACTAAAGTTTGAACATCAAAAAGTTATGATTTCGGAACTAGAAATGTTTTACATCAACTTAGTTCTCAAGCCTACTTTTCATAATTAAAATTGCGAAGAGATTTTGATAAATACGCTGTCAATAAAGTGATAGATGTCAGAATTATGCATGTTAATAAATATAAGCTGGTTTATTTGCATAATAGTATTCATCTTGAAATTACCTGCCAACTGCAATTTGTGCAAGCATTAATCAGGTAAACAAAAGAGAATTAAATATACCTAGGTACCAAAATCATCACGAAGGCAATAAATAAGAGCCTCTTCGTGTATTCGAATAAGATATCTAATTGCTGTTATTCATAAAACAATTTTGCCAAATCAGTTTCAACACCAACTGTTTTTAAATTTAAATCAATGTTTTTTATTTTCCACCAAAACAGTCTAAAGATTTTCTGTCAATTCTTAGTTAGAACATGGTCAATAAACAAACATATTTTACTTTTGACGTTGTATTTTGTCAGTTATTTTAGTGTATAAGATATTTTTTCTCAGTTTTCCGACAGTCTCAAACAAGGAATAAATTAGAAAACAAAATAAAACGACAGTTCGAGCCTTGCAGAGTAATTAATGCGACAACACGTTCCGACGGATGATAGTTTTTGGCGAAAAAATACGCCTATACTAACATCCCACCCTACGCGAGCGCGACATGTAATTAGCAGAACTTGTATAATACTAAAAACCTACTTTGAAATACCGACAAAAATGTACCAATAAAACCTCACACCAAAGTTCAGTTAAATCCACTGTGTTCTAAAACAAACAAACACCGTAACGAAACGCCTACTCCTTGCCATAAAATAGAGCGGTTTTAATAAGACCGGTAAAATCTAATTAGGCAAGCACCTATGTATGTATGAAATTTATTTTATCCTCTGGTGGCAATTATTTGAACAATGTGACGTAATAGCGTGACTGGTAAGCCACAATTATTTAAATAACTTACGCTAAACTTTACTGGATTTCGGTCTCATTATTTTGATATTTGATTTCACTCTAGAATGCGTACCTCATTATTTATAGCTCACCCATTTATAAAGGTTACAGTTTACACTGCAAGCGAATGTTCAAAAAGGCCTAACTATTAATTGTTTTTGTAAACAAGTCCATGTGACTCCGCGAGCGGCGCACCGTGCGGAGCCCAGCGCGTGGTAACGAGCTCATCTACAGGCCCTGCTCATCTGCTCACTTACCGGTCAGTGCAGGTGCTACCGTATCGTTCGGAGGTTCATATCACACACAACACTGGCACGTTCGCGGTTTACTGACACGATCACAGACGTCGGTAGCGAGCGACGCGATGCGGCACGGGGCCGTACTGACCTGCCACTCTTGGTGATCACCATCTCGGTGCCCAGCTTGTGGAACTTCTCCCACAGGTCCTTGCCTTCGAGCGTGACCTTGGGGTCATCGACAACACCGTCGTCGTCAGGCGGCAATGGTGCGTACGGCGGCGGTGGCGGCTTGAGCAGCGGACAGGGCGCGGACAGCGCGGCGGCAGCAGCAAGTGCGGCTGGCAGGTACGGAGGCGGCGGCAGCGCGCCCGCCGTCAGCAGCGCCGACACCGAGAAGTCGCTCGGCCGCGGCGCCAGCAACGGGTGGAACGCGACGGCGTCGCGCCGCTCCGCGCCCTCGAAGCGCATGCCCGCGCCGCCCGGGGCCCACGGCGCGCGCTCCACGACCGGCGTGCCCGTCGGCTCCAGCGGTCGCGCTCGCGCCCGCTCATGCAACGTCCATAACGCGCCGGCTGGCGGCTCGTGCGACACTCGCTCTTCCCGTGGCGACACCCGCTCGCGCGGCAGGCGTCAAACGACTGGCCGCCGGCGGCGCCGCGCGCAACACCCCTCCCGCGCGCGCCGCCCAATCGCGCGTGTTTCCCCGCGCGCCCCCGCGCCGGGCGGGGCTCCGCGGCGCCGCGTTGTTTTTTGGTCGCGGGCGAGGTGTCCGCCGCCGCCACACCTCGTACACTCTCTGGTACATTTTGGAATGAGCACCTAGCTTCACCTAGCTTCACTGGCGGACTGACTAACGTCCAGTAGGTATCTATAACCTATATATATGTAGATTTGCTAAGGTACTTGAGATAGAATTTTGACACATTTTGTATGGAGCTCATGTCAAAATTATATCTCTAGTAAGCAAATCTACAGATAGATAGGTTATAGAAACTGGACATAAAAGACTATTATTTATTTTGTATTTGTTGACGATTTTGTGACCTACCTATGCGTTTTTTTAAGAGTGGCGATATTATCTATGTTTGCTGGCAGTATTTGGATGCTGATAAGCTGTAGCATACAGTGATGTACCTATTGTAGGCGTCTTTTTTTTAAGGGGGGAAAATCATCGAATGACTGCTCCCGCCTGGGTGAGGCGGAAGGGAGTGTCAGACTCTTACTGACTAAAAACCACCCCGTTCCTTCTCCTGCACGTCGAGCCGGAGCCCCGGTTACCCGTTAGGTTCTCCGCGACATTTTAGGAGTCTAAGTATAATATGTTCAGTTCTGGACGAAAACAGACTGACATGATGGTTATGAACATAACATAACATAACATAACATCACGCCTTTTATCCCCGAAGGGGTAGGCAGAGGTGCACATTATGCCACTGTAGGTACAATGTAACACCCACTTTTCACTATTTATGTTATGAGTCCCATGTAATAGGGTATGAGCCTATTGCAATATACCGGGCACAATTCCAGACTCCGTGCTAATATTGAGATTTTTTTTTAATTATTAATACTTGCCCAACCCGGGAATCGAACCCAAGACCCCTTGCCCGGTAGTCGTACTTGCGACCACTCGACCAACGAGGCAGACCAATGATGGTGATGATGACGCCTTTTTTAGGGGGGAAAATCATCGAATGTCTTCTCCCGCCCGGGTGAGGCGAGAGGGAGTGTCAGAGTCTTAAAAATAGTATTTTTACTCGTAAATAGTATTTTTATACCTAAGTAGGTACTAAGTATAACTTATGACTATGACTGCAGTATATTTTTTTTCATGTACCCAAGTATCTTACGAGAAATCCCAATCCCGTAGGAATAATGCCATACAGCGCAAAAGGATAGCCTCCTTTATATCCAGAGTTGGCATGTGTAAGAATGGTATTGTTACGAGTTTGGCTGACCGCCTGCATTTGACTGCAACGTACAGACGATGGTTGGCTATGGTCACCTAATTTGCATATTTTTTTTTTTCCTCCTATTATTATGTTATTAATTAGTTTATTTACATATACCTACAATTATCAATTTTTTTTTTTTTTGTTATATTTTATAATTATATTTGTATTTATAAATATTGTGCATGTAACTATGGATCTTAGAGTCTGAAATAAAGAGTTATTATTATTATTATTATTAGTATTTATTTCTACGGACCTTTCGTATTGTAGGGACCTATCCCTACTTAAGTACTATTTAAAAGCCATGACATACACGCCTAAAATATTCCAAACCTGGCATCGTTTTATAAATCTACAGCTGGACTAGAACATGCTATTTTATTTATCCAATGCGTGATCAAAAATGCATACTTATTAGTTTGCGGTCTTATGTAGGTACTTAATCACTCAAAATGCATTGGTAATTTTTTCCATAGGTAAGTTAGCAGACAGCTTGGAGATCGCAACTTAAAAGGGTCATGTTTATCAAGACAGCAGACGGCATCGCTCTTTCAACCAACTTCTAGAACATAATAGTTAGTTCAAAAGAGTAACGAATGGAGTTTCTTGCTCGTTCTTCTCCATTCGAATCTACATTTTGGAATGAGCACCTAGCTTCACCTAGCTTCACTGGCGGACTGACTAACGTCCAGTAGGTATCTATAACCTATATATATGTAGATTTGCTAAGGTACTTGAGATAGAATTTTGACACATTTTGTATGGAGCTCATGTCAAAATTATATCTCTAGTAAGCAAATCTACAGATAGATAGGTTATAGAAACTGGACATAAAAGACTATTATTTATTTTGTATTTGTTGACGATTTTGTGACCTACCTATGCGTTTTTTTAAGAGTGGCGATATTATCTATGTTTGCTGGCAGTATTTGGATGCTGATAAGCTGTAGCATACAGTGATGTACCTATTGTAGGCGTCTTTTTTTTAAGGGGGGAAAATCATCGAATGACTGCTCCCGCCTGGGTGAGGCGGAAGGGAGTGTCAGACTCTTACTGACTAAAAACCACCCCGTTCCTTCTCCTGCACGTCGAGCCGGAGCCCCGGTTACCCGTTAGGTTCTCCGCGACATTTTAGGAGTCTAAGTAGATAATATGTTCAGTTCTGGACGAAAACAGACTGACATGATGGTTATGAACATAACATAACATAACATAACATCACGCCTTTTATCCCCGAAGGGGTAGGCAGAGGTGCACATTATGCCACTGTAGGTACAATGTAACACCCACTTTTCACTATTTATGTTATGAGTCCCATGTAATAGGGTATGAGCCTATTGCAATATACCGGGCACAATTCCAGACTCCGTGCTAATATTGAGATTTTTTTTTAATTATTAATACTTGCCCAACCCGGGAATCGAACCCAAGACCCCTTGCCCGGTAGTCGTACTTGCGACCACTCGACCAACGAGGCAGACCAATGATGGTGATGATGACGCCTTTTTTAGGGGGGAAAATCATCGAATGTCTTCTCCCGCCCGGGTGAGGCGAGAGGGAGTGTCAGAGTCTTAAAAATAGTATTTTTACTCGTAAATAGTATTTTTATACCTAAGTAGGTACTAAGTATAACTTATGACTATGACTGCAGTATATTTTTTTTCATGTACCCAAGTATCTTACGAGAAATCCCAATCCCGTAGGAATATGGGGATAAAACATATTCTAGATATGTAACCCCTTGAAAATATTTTTTTCAATGGTTGAATAGGTACTTAGGTACTACTTTTTCAAATCAGTCTATTAGGTAGTAATTGTGCCCGGTATATGGCAATAGGCTCACCCCCTATTACATGGGACTCATAACATAAATAGTGAAAAGTGGGTGTTACATTGTACATTGGTTTAATGTGCATCTCTGCCTAACCCTTAGTTAGGGGATAAAAGGCGTGATGTTATGTTATGTCTATTAGGTAGTTTCAGAGACTAAATGCGAACAAACCAATTATCAAATATTTTTCTATATTTAAGTAAAATTAGGTAAGTACCAGGTATCCATTTTATTAGGTAAGTATCTATCTATTTATATTACCTATGTACGAAAAACAATGTCAATGTAAAAAAGCGAATAAATTAAAAACTAGTTATTGTTAAACTATGTCGTAATTTGACGCTAATTCATTAATTTTATTTTTATTACACACAACACTGTCTTTCTATTTTAAAAATGCCATTAATTTGCTAATTGGTGATCAACATAAGAGCGTATTCCTTTTTAAAAGGCCGGCAACGCAACTGTGACTCTTCTGGTGTTGCGGGTGTCCATGGGCGGCGCTGATCGCTTACCATCAGGTGATCCGTCTGCTCGTTTGCCTCATAAAAAAAAACATGAAGTCTATGGTTCGATAATCGGGAAATATTTCAAAACCCAAAAATTAGGTAAACCTTGTCACATACATAACATAACATCTCGCTTTATATCCCTGAAGGGAGTAGATAGAGGTGCACATTACCTACGGCACTTAATGCCACTGTACAATGTAACATCCACTTTTCACTATTTATGTTATGAGTCCCATCTAATAGGGGGTGAGCCTATTGCCATATACCG
Organism: Spodoptera littoralis; assembly: GCA_902850265.1. Classification (NCBI taxonomy): domain Eukaryota; kingdom Metazoa; phylum Arthropoda; class Insecta; order Lepidoptera; family Noctuidae; genus Spodoptera; species Spodoptera littoralis. Next base: position 3,298,074 of record LR824553.2, on the reverse strand, counting down.
GGCACAATTCCAGACTTCGTGCTATTACTGAGAATTTTTAAAAAACATACTCGACACTAATAGAGCTTTTCTCAGTATATTCACGCGAGTAACCCGCGATTTTTACTAAATGTTTTACACTATTCAAAAATAAAAATAAATACATTTTTCCTAACGAAACCTCCGGCATTAGTCGTGCTACGTACTTCTTTAGTCATTAATAGTTAATTACTTATGTGCTCACCAGTTTTTCTAGTTAGGGGACTTGATATCCATTTAAGTTTTCAACGCGTGGGACAAAACACAACTGGATACGTTGTCCTTGTCTTTTAGTAATAAAGGATTAGTTAAGGTTCTCTTTTTTTTTATAAAACTTTGCCCTATATACACTAGGATTTTCTCCTGTGTCGTGGGTGCGTTTACAAACATACAAGTTCACATACACATGACACCCAGACCCGAAACAACAATTTGTGGATCACACAAAGTGTTGTTCCGTACGGGAATTGAACCCGCGACACGTTGCACGGCAGCCGGTTGCCCAGCCACCGCACTAACTGTGCAGTCAAATATTCGCGCCTTTACTCTTTGATGGGAGTTAGTGAAGTGGTATTTTGATACGGTAGAAGTCTTTTCTTTTTTTTAAGGGGGGAAAATCATCGAATGACTTCCCCTACCTGGGTGAGGAGGGAGTGTCAGACTCTTACTGACTAAAAACCACCCCGTTCCTTCTCCTGCACGTCGAGCCGGAACCCCGGTAACCCGTTAAGCCCTCCGCGGCCTTTTTTATTTACTTAAGGGCCGATTTAACGATCAACACCTAATTCTTAACTGTACAATAAAATAGACAATAAGGTGAGTTTTAAAATGCGATCTCCAAAATCCAGGCCGGTTGTTTACCGATACCTGATAGCTGCTTTTTATTAGTATTATTAAACTCTCATAAGATGTTGTTGATGATGATGATGAGGAGTTGTTTCCAAAAATAATACCAAAGATAAACGAGAAAAAGAATGAAAAATCTAAAAAATCTGTCTTTTTTCCGAGTCAGACTTTTCTCTGGCAAGAGTCTGGCGAAAAGTATGTCCGATTAGTCGATTTATCTACTCTTTCAGGGTCTTCATGGTTAATTAATACTGTAAAATGAACGACATACTATTTAAAGATATAACATATAATAATTATCAATTCAATTTACAGGAAACACAAATTCTTTATCCATTTAAAACTATACGCCACGCAAGAAAATTGATAACTGCGCCATCTCTGGGTGAGTAGCAGTGAACTAAAAAGTTAGCTTCGTAGCGAGCTTATTTATGACGATAAAATAAGTGTTTTGTTTCAACTATTTATTGATAAATATTCTTATTATGGAATAAAACAGTTATAATACTATAATTGACACCAAAAATAACTCTAACATGTATTTTTCCGATCTTGCTAACTAAATTGTTTACAGTTTAATGTTCATAAGAACTCGTAAATTATCAGTAGGTAAACATTAACTTAGCGACTATTTAAAATGGCCGACTAGACCACGCAATCACAATTAAACACTAAGTAAATATTGATTAAATACAATTTTCCTTGAAATATTTTGCATGCACAGAAATTGCTTCAAATTATTGCAACGCGACGGCAGCAGATCAAGCTATACCATGCTTTCAAACTCGATTAATAGATTATGAACTATATACTCTAGCAGTAAGGTTGAAAATCAAGTAAGGAATGTTAACAGTGGAGTATAGCTTGATATGCGTACTCAAGTCAATTAACCTTTGAAGGACAAGTCAGAAAATATTGAAGTTTAGCTAATTAGGTATTGCTACAGCACCTCAATATTTGTAATTATTGTTGTTAGATTTAATTTATGACTTTATTAAGTCAAAGTCAAAGTCAAAATCATTTATCTCAATTAGACGAGGAAGGCACTTTTGAACGTCAAAAGAAAATATTTAAATATTAATAAGAAAAAATGTCAGTCTGTAGGTCAGTCCTCTAGTGAAGCTATTTGCTCATTCCAAGGTGTAGATTCCTATGGAGAAGAACGAGCAAGAAACTCCATAGGTTACTCTTTTTCAATCAGTTTCACAATACAATTTTTGGTTACATTCTTACTTTGAATTCAATTATGTGAGAACAATGTAACACCAATATTTGGTCAAGGAGATGGAAAAAGAAAATAACCGAAGAATTATCTTTTCAGAGAAGTTAAGCGTTATGGTCTATGAAGGGGTAGGCAGAGATGTACAATTAACAAAATAATATCTGATTCATTGTCGTCTTTTAAGTAGCTATGTTATGAGTCGCATGTAGGTAATTGAGGGTGCAATTATTTAGTTTAGAACATAACATAACATCACTTTTATCCTCGAAGGGGTAGACAGAGGTGTACATTACGGCACTTAATGCCACTGTACTATGGTAGGTACCTACTTTTCACAATTTGACTTTTCACTATTAGAACCTCAGAGGTCCGTCTCTTTTAAAGTTCAGACAAATATGTATATAAAAGACTATGTGTGAGAAATATATTCCACTTAGCATACGAAATATCATCAATAAATAATACTTAATCGAAATGCATAGTTAGTACTTCCTGTTGGTTTTAATTCGAAAACCAATCAATCGTTGTTGGTGACGTAACCACTTCATTTTGAAATCGATATTAAGATATGCACCAAGATCGAAGCCCTTCGCATCAAGCTTCCTTGTGCGTACTGCTAAGGAGTGGAATTCTTTGCCAGAGTCTGTATTTCCTGAAGGGTAGGTATGGACGTCTTCAAGGCCCGAGTGAATGGGTTGCTTAAGGGACGACGTCGACGACGCCCAACACAAGTATTGTATAATAACTTACTGGGACTGCCTCAATGTCAGACAGATTCTTAAGATAATAAAGAATTTTAAATTTGAACGCCCATGCTCTCCGAACCAATTTTACAACTGTAAGGTTTAGTCTTCAACTGTGACTGGTACGATTGATGCGTGAATAATAAACAACTTGGCCTGTCAGCTCAAAAAAAAAAATATAAAAAAAAATACAGTCGAATTGAGAACCTCCTCCTTTTTTTGTGGATTAAAACAAAATCGATTACATGATCGTGATCGCGTGTCTATATTTGACCATTTGCCATTAAAATCGTAAGTCGAGTCGTTTACCGGTAAACGCAGCGAGCGACTTATTTTATTGCTGTCCAAGTGTTAGACGATTTCTGTTTTAATCATGTAATGCAAACAATAGACATCTTAATTGCAAAATGTAATTTGAGTTTTAACATATAAATTATTTTTTTATAAAAAGACGATGTCCTACACTAAGGCACGTAGGTACGGCAGGGTTGCACGTACATAAATTATTTATTATAAATTCACTTGTTTCACTTGTATAATATACAAATACAAAGTATGTACTTTAACAAGTGAAACAAGTGAATTTATTTTTGCAAATAGGCTACATTGTACAGTGGCATAATATGCACCTCTGCCTACCCTTTAGGAATAAAAGGCGTGACGTTATGTATGTAAATGATGAAAATTCTCTTAACATCGGCATAACAACAATAACAGCTTAGTAGTTAATACCTACTTAATTTTTAAAATACCAATGTCACAATCAAAAACATCAATATCTTCAAGTAAGTCATAGTAACACGAATATTTCAATTCCCCATTATCATCTCAAACGTAAGAACACCTTCCCCTCGCCTCAAATCTTATAACAGCATTAACAGCATCATCGAATTTCTCAATCCGCACTTATACCTCCCCTCCTAGTCTTAATACAACCATATCAAAGTGAGAATGAAGGAAAATCTTCAATGACAACGATTAGAAAATTCGTCGCCTTAGTGTGACATGGTTGTAAGTGATTGGGGTTCAGTTCGTATTTGATTTTCGGTGTTAAATTCATTTTGAGTGCGATGAGATGGTACCTGGTTTTGTTATGTGCGTATTTTTTAAGATCCAAGAAGCATAAATAGCAATCTGATAGTTACATAATTTGGCTGAAATATCGCGCTAACTATCCACTCTGGACTTAAAACTTAAGGGTTTCGGACTATTACACCTCTTTCTTCTTCCTCAAACTCGTAACTAATCTACCTAATGAATAAAACTTGATAAATACAAACTTTTTCTCAATACTTACTACTTGACCAACGTCACAACCATTAGTACCTATTACCAATAAAAAAATAAAATTTACTATACAGAACCCTCAACGAAAAAATCTAAAATTCAAGCGACAAATAATATTTAAATACATTTATTAGAATTTGCGGCGCGCGGGTGTGACCGCGCCGCTCGAGAGCTTGTTATTGAATGAATATCTGCGACACTCGAGCGAACGATTTGAATATTTCTCGTTATACCCTCCTTCTTAGGTTTTCAAATACGAATTTGGTATTAATCATGTTTATTGTAATTTTTGTTGTGTGGTCCCAATTTTGTGTCTATTGATTTTTGGTTTTAGGATTTTTGCTTTTGTTTGTATTTTTTAATCAGTTAAAAGAACTATTTCTTAGCTAGTAATGGTTATGAGATTTATCTCTCATAAATCACTGACGTACTGACTGGCAGACTATTATTTATTTTGTATTTGTTGACATTTCAACACTACCAAAAGGTTTAATTGAACTAAATACTTCTACTTTGACTTTGACATAATTCTGGACAAATAACTTGGAAAATATTTAGTTTTTATACTTCTGTAAGAATGAATCTGCAGCATGCAGTGTGCAGCACCGCCTTCCCGCCCGCAGATAAACGCTCATGCAGCAGAGATGCGACATAAAACACACACGACACGCAACAATCCACTTGAACCATCCCGACGTATATTTCGATCATCCACGGAGCATCTTTTCAGCATTGTTCTTTAGGTTGGTATTGTTCGTCGAATCAGTCAGCCTCACCTGTTAATTGAGCTGACTGTAAACCGACACATGCGTACTGCCTTCAGAACGGGTCCGCTCAAACTGTTGTGGTTCTTTCCTCAAAAGGCCACTACAGAAAGAACTTGCACGGTTCTCACACATAATCTGTTATATATATTTGTCTGGACTTCAAAAGAGACGGACCTCTGAGTTTGTTTCGGCATTTCTTCTCAGAGTAGTCAGTTAGGAAATGTCGACCTCATCGTTCGCTTGATAAAATTGATGTGTAAAAGTGCTGCCTTGTAGCCTATTTGCACAAATAAATTCACTTGTTTAACATCCTCAGGAGCTGATGACTCGGCGACTCCCACGGTGCGACTCGAATTCTGGACGTTATACTGTTACTGAAATTTTTTTTTGCCCGACTCTGGAATCGGACTCCTTGCTCTTCAATACTGGGGACCGCTCGATTAATGAGCCAGTTGCAGTATTTATTTTTCTGTAGGTATATGTAAACAATACATTAAATTACATATCAATAATACTTAGATTTTTGATATGTATGTAAATTTTTTATTTCAATTTTTTATTTTATGTTTTAATTTTAAGTATTTCTTAGTTTTTAGTGTATTTTCCAATTGTCATAAATACTGATAAAAGTGTCATCGTTAGGCTACTGTGCATGTTGTGACACCTTGAAATGTTGTGCATTTAAAATTTATTACAATGTAAGTGCTTAGATCTAAGATCGAATGTTGCAACTACTGGTTGTCAAAATTATAAATAAATAAATAAATCTCCTACCTACATAAAGGTTATTTCAAGCTCTACTCAATGATTTAACAAAAGTTTTCATTACTGAAAAATACTTATGATTTAATACAATGTTGACACACTTTGTGAGAATGTAGCTCCGTGCCAATAGTAGCAGCCAATATCAGAGGTAGATGCCGCTTGCCAACTTTACTGCTGATGCCAATTCCATAACTATACCTACTTAATGATATAACACTATCTAAAACACGTAGCCGTTTATTTTGCTTTAAATAACCGTTGCCGCACGCTAGGACTTTCTCCTGTGCCGTGGGTGCGTTTACAAACATACAAGTTCACATACACATGACACCCAGACCCGGAACAACAATCTGTGGATCACACAAAGAGTTGCTCCGTGCGAGAATCGATTCCGCGACACGTCATTGCGGTACTGATGAGATTAAGTAAAGATAATGAGATCTCCTGTACTTTAAGCCTACCTATTACTGTCCTATTGCTAAGCCGAGATACATGCCTCTTCTCAAAAAGGGTAGAAATAGGGATTAAGAACTGCCCAGTTCCCTGGCGGTCACTGGCGACCGCTCTCCATTTACTCCATTATAGACCTTATTACCGATGTTTAGATACTACTTTTGTATGAACAAATATTATGGATTCTTCATAATCGGGGATTAAGAAGTCATGAATGAGCCTCTAGCATGGCTTGAAAATAGTCGAGTTCCTCGTCAATCAGTTACGTAAGTAAGCCGAAAACATAATAATTAATTAATCAACACGTTTTCTGCATTAGGATTGGTGATTTCGAAGTAAAATGGTAATACAATGGTTTTTTAATGGCATAAGCCGTTAAACGAGCAGACGGATAACCTGATGGTAAGCAATGCGCGTCGCCCATGGACACCTGGAAAATCAGAGGCGTTACAAGTGCGTTATCGGCCTTTTGGGGATTAAGAGTTTGAGGATCGTTGGGGATTCAGGGGTTGGGGAGATTGGGGAAGGGGTTTTACACAGAAATAAAATGTCTACAACGCAAAACAACTAAAGAACCATTGCAAAAAGCAAACTTTGGAAGCGCATACTAACTCGTAGCTCATACATGTGTCGCGGAGAACCTAACGGGTAACCGGGGCTCCGGCTCGACGTGCAGGAGAAGGAACGTGGTGGTTTTTAGTCAGTAAGAGTCTGACACTCCCTTCCGCCTCACCCAGGCGGGAGCAGCCACTCGATGATTTTCCCCCCTTAAAGAAAAAAAAGCTCATACATGTATAATATCTATAGATTTATCTATCTAGATAAGTGACTGAAATTGAGCCTGAGTCACTATTTCTATACTTAGGAACCTTCCATATGTAGGTAATATATATCTAGCTCTAACTACGCATAAATACCTAGGCAAGTATATCTTTAACTTATTGACATTGTCACCCTACACGGCTTCAAGCCATAATCGGCTAACCATTATCGATTAATCGACACAAAAGCTCACGTTATTTTTATTGAAACCTCATTAAATACTTACTTAAAGGCTAAGAGGTACTTAGTAATTAATGTATAAGACCTAGGTTTTATAGGAAACTTGTGTACTTAGGTTATTTAAAGATTGCTAAGGTTATTGGTAGTAAAATCTTAGGTTATGTGGAGATTCTTCTCAGTGGCTTGTAAAAGAGGAAATTAGTACCAAACTATGTGAGTTTTTTTTAAGGCATAAACCGGTAAACGAGGTTACCAGAGGCCCAATAATCCCTTCCCCTCCTCAATATACCCAATCCCTGAATCCCCAACAATCCTCAAATTCCTAATACCTAAAAAGCCCGTAACGCACTTGTAACGCCTCTGGTGTTTCAGGTATCCATGGGTGGCGCAGATTATTAACGTCAGGTGATACGTCTGCTCGTTTGCCTCCGATAAAAAAAACCTTCTATTATTACTTCTTATCTTCTTAGTTTTGAAAACATAAACATAACATCACGCCTTTAATCCCCGTAGGGGTAGGCAGAGGCACATTACGGCACTTAATGCCACTGTACAATGTAACGCCCACTTTTCACTATTTATGTTATGACACACACATAACATCACGCCTTTTATCCCCGAAGGGGTAGGCAGAGGTGCACATAGAAGTAACACCCACTTTTCACTATTTATGTTATGAGTCCCATGTAATAGCGGGTGATCCTATTGCCATATACTGGGCACAATTCCACATCTCCAGACTCCGTGCTACTACTGAGATTTTTAAAAACCCAGTACTACTTTGCCCGACCCGGGAAATGAACCCGAGACCTCTTGACCAGTAGTCGCACTTGCGCCCACTCGGCTAACGAGGCAGTCGAGGCTTGGTTTTAAAAGTCAAAGTCAAAGTCAAAGCGTTTATTGCAACTAAGTGTAGAGATGATGGTTATAGAATTATTACAGTGCTTAATACTTAGCGGCCTCTTACAGACATTGCAACATTTTTAGTTATGTAGGTATTAGTAAGTATTTCTTTATTTCTTAAATAGTACATTTTTGTAAACTGGTAAGATAATTTGGTCACATTACAATGAACAAATTAATTATATGCACACATACCGTATTAATTACTAGATACTTATGATGTGCAATGAGTAAATTTTAATTGGATCTAGATTAAAGGTGATATTGGTATCTAGTTTCTCAAGTTATTGATACCTTAAACAGCTGTTTGGTATTAATTATAGAGTAAGGAATGACGGATGTGAGACATTTTTTTAAATTACTTTTTGAATTAATATGCATTGTGCAAGATGTGCTATATGGTTTTACACCTTTATTCGGTTGAGTATTTAGTATTTTGTCATCATTCGTAAGATAATAAGAAAGTAGTAGACAGCTTTTTATGACGTCATTTTTAAGGGGGATAATCATCTAATGACTTCTTCCCTCTGGGTGCAGACTCATTAATATAACATTAACATAACATCACGCCTTTTTATCCCCGAAGGGTTAGGCAGAAGTGTACATTATACCACTGTACAATGTAACACCCACTTTTCACTATTTTTGTTATGAGTCCCATGGAAGAGCCTATTGCCATATACCGGGCACAATTCTAGAGTCCGTGCTACAACTGAGATTTTTTTAAAAACCCAGTAATTTTTGGAATCGATCCCGAGACCCGTTGCCCGGCAGTCGTACTTGGTACCACTCGGCCAACGAGGCAGTCAGCAGGAAGCAAAAAAAGGTAATATATGTAAATATTATATGATTTCTGTCTGTCTGAACTGTCGTAGTGGGGTTTAAGACGCCTGCTTCTCATACTTGAGGATGCGGGTGCGAAACCTACCAACGGTAAGTACCAATGTGACTTTTCCGAGTTATATGTACTTTCTAAGATTATTTAGACACCACTGACAAACGGTGAAGGAAAAACATCGTGAGGAAACCTGGGCTTATAATTTCTAATTATAAGTTTAAAATCGCCAACCCGCATTGAGCAAGCGTGGTGATTAATGCTCAAACTTTCTCCGTGTGAGAAGAGGCTTTGCTCAGCAGTGGGCATTTATAGGCAACAGCCTATCAGCAAATCATATCATCATCAATAGATGATGATAATTATGATTTCGAAGCATTGCTCAACTTAGAGATTCTCAAGACTATCTCATTCACAACTCGCAGTCACGACTGCACATCCACTAGCAGTTACTAACTCAATAAGCCCTAAATAAATTGTCTGACTCTAGCATCGAAGTCGGGACACAGTGATACACATACTTTCACGCCACTAGATAACATCATTAAATTAACAATGATTGCAGTACACGGTGTAATTATAAACAGGGACGGATTTGGTGCACATTTTGGGATGCAAAATGGGGGGCTAGAGATAAAATAACATAACATAACATAACATCACGCTTTTATTCCCGAAAGCGTAGGCGGAGATGCACTGTACGGCACTTAATGCCGCTTTACAATGTAACACCCACTTTTCACTTTTATGTTATTGATTATTATACTGAGTGGCGATAGATTCGTTCCCTTACTACCTATCTCTAGACTGACTATCGCTAGACTGCCTCCTTGGTCGAGTGGTCGCAATCGCTAGTGCGACTGGCGGTCTCGACTTTGATTTCCGGATGGGGCAAATTATTACAGGGCTTTAAAAAAATATATCTCTGTAGTAGTAGCACATAGTCTTCAAATTTGCCTGGTATAATATGGCAATAGGCTCACCCCTGTTACATGGTATATTCCATACTAAATAGTGAAAAGTGGGTGTTACATTGTACAGTGACAGTAAGTGACATAATGTGCACCTCTGCCTACCCCTTTTGAGATAAAAGGATAAAAGATTACACAGTTTTAAGATAAAAAATAGACAGACAAACGATATTACATTGTAGCTAATCAGAGAGCGTTTATAATGCCTTAGTCCGGTCCTGTCTATTATATCGCTTCACGGTCATTGCTTTAGATATACGAGCTGCGAATTATCAATATTTCTACACTATCTCTAATAGTTACTACTATTCTTAGAAGTCTTGAAGTTATTCATTGCTAGCCTAGTTAGTTAGTTTGTAGAACATACATTTTTAAAAAGAGTAACGAATGGAGTTTCTTGCTCGTTCTTCTCCATTCGAATCTACATTTTGAAATGAGCACCTAGCTTCACCTAGCTTCACTGACGGATTGACTGACAGACTATTATTTATTTTGTATTTGTTGACGTTTCAAAAGTATCAAAATATGGTTTAATTTTTTGCAGTATTTTTCAAAAGTATCAAAATTCCGCAGGCCCGCGCTTACGGTGGCCGGAGATCGTCCCGCGAACTAAAGGAAGACTAGGGTGCCAAATGTAGTTATTTTATTCGGATGTCTCTTCACAATGTCCTTTATCACCATAATCAACAACAGCGTGTTCTCGTTCACTCCTGGGCATCATCAACAGCCTATAAATGCCCACTGCTGAGCAAAGCCTCTTCTCCCACGGAGAAGGTTTGAGCATCAATCACCACGCTTGCTCAATGCGGGATGGCGATTTCAAACTATATAATTTGAAATTATAGGCCCAGGTTTTCTCACGATGTTTTCATTCACCGTTTGTCAGTGGTGTCTAAGTAATCTTAGAAACTAGATGTACATATGACTCGGAAGAAGTCACATTGGTACTTGGTATCAGTAGGTTTGGAATCCGCATCCTCATGCATGAGAAGCGGGCGTCTTAACCTCAGGGCCACCACGACTGCTGGACATAGGTCTCTCCAATGGCGCAATGCAATGTCCCTATAGGAGAACCTAACGGGTTACCGGGGCTCCGGCTCGACGTGCAGGAGAAGGAACGTGGTGGTTTTTAGTCAGTAAGAGTCTGACCCTCCCTCCCGCCTCACCCAGGCGGGAGCAGTCATTCGATGATTTTCCCCATTTAAAAAAAGACCGTTAAAACAAATGTAAGATACAGCGCATTTTTTATTCTCGGAATGCGACCTCTGTAAGTACAAATGAGTAACTTGTAATTGTAACCGATCGTAATTAGTAATGGGAACTATTAGCAATTGTGGCGGTAAGGTAAGCTATAAAGACTATTATAAACTGGCCATTGTATGTGAGGAAAGATGATACAAAGTGAGGTCTAGATAAACTGGTTGTGTATAGTTTGAAGTGAATTTGTACGATAATTATTGATACCGGACATTTAATACCCGTTGTTGCTATCCAAGGAGAAACAGTTGTGATATTTTTGTACCGGAGCTAAATGTAGCTTTAACAGTATTCCTCATTTTTGTATTTTTGTGTTCCCTGATCGGTATACCTGGGTGTCTTCAAGGCCCGAGTGAATAGGTTGCTTATGGGACGTCGTGCTCTATTATAGACCGCATTATCGCTTACCACCAGGTGAGATTGTGGTCAAACGTCCATCCATTAAATGTATAGAAAAAAATCACTTAGATACGTACACTAATTTATATATCGCACGCATCACCTGATGGTAAGCAATCGGCGTCGCCCATGGACACCTGGAACACCAGAGGCGTTACAAGTGCGTTACCGGCCTTTTGAAATTAGTAATTTGAGGATTGTTGAGGATTCAGGGATTGGGAAAGTGGAGGAAGGGTAATTGGGCCTCCGGTAACCACACTCACAAGAAACACATCGCAAGAGTTGCTTCACGTCGGTTTTCTGTGAGGTCGTGGTATCACTCCGGTCGAGTCACTCCACACTTAATCCTTTAGGTAAGTATATTTTATTTTTTATTTTTTTTTATTTTTAATACCTATGTAGGTACACAACTATTAATTCTACTTCTATACAGGTACTTAGGTAACATTAAAAGTAGTTACGTCTTAAAAAGCAAAGAATTAGGCCCGTCATCGTCATATGAATCGTCCATACGCACATACGAGCTCCTAGGGCCCTTCAAGGGTCCCTTACAGGGTTCCTGAAGCCCTAAAGGACCTCTTACACATACGGAACCAGCGGTGCGTGCCACAGATCTTTCTAAGGCGTATAAGCACTTTTGTATAGTCTATGCCTTTGCGAAAGAGTTTCTTTTGAGTTTACGAGTGTCTATGGTTGGTTGAAGTACTCTGTGTGTCTTGCGTTTGTGGAATGATTGATTCGATTTGTTTGTATGTGTGTGTGTGTGCTTTTTGAGACCTGTTGTGTGATAGTTGGACGTTATTAGCTAATGTTTTATTTGATAGGCTATGAAATAGATAAAGTGGAAGGTGCATAGATTTGCAACAAACAGGTACCTAGGTTACAATAACAATGAATAGTTCCTCCATTCGTAAAATGGTTGGAGAGATAACTGCCGAGCAAAAGGTCTCAGTTTCAGCTCCAAGGTTGGGTTGGGTTGAGTGATAAATCATTTTCTGGTAATAGGCCCTGGGTCCTCCTATACCTAATAATGGGATTGTTACCTTAGTGAGATTGTACCTAAAACATATTGCTATTTAAAAGAGTAACGAATGGAGTTTCTTGCTCGTTCTTCTCCATTCGAATATACATTTTGGAACGAGCACCTAACTTCACCTAGCTTCACTGATGGACTGACTGACAGACTAGTATTTATTTTGTATTTGTTGACGTTTCAAAAGTACAATTACCAAATTATGTTTTATATTAAATAAGTGCTTGAATTTTGACTTTGACTTTGATATTTAATTTTATAAAGTAAAGAATCGAAGAAAAGTTACACTGATCATTATGATTGTTTTAATACAGCTAACAAAAATGAGCTTTACGTCTCTTCTCAAAAACATACTCACAGCTCAGAACACAGCGCCATCTACCGGAGAGTGGCGTTCGAGTTTCTAAACTTCGATAATTCGGAATAAAAAAAAACAACTGTAAAAGTAATTGGATAATTTATGTAATTACGTTACTAGATTAAAAAAAAATGTAGGGAGCCAATAAGACTACAAGCCTGCCTAATTAATATAAACCTTCTATTGTCCTTCTGGAACATCAAATATCCCAAACTATGCACATAAAAATGAATACAATAACGTATCAATGTCACTTGAATCTCCTTGATAACTAATTAGGGTTCTCAGGTGATACTGATTCCTTGATCTTACTACACAGCCCTATTGTGATGGTACTTAAGAGAAAAATCAATGTATATTGCATATTTGTCAATCTTTCGCTCGAAATTCCACTACACTATCAACTTTATCAAAATTAAATAAATCTCCCGAACTCCATTCCTTAAAAGTTTCTTCAGCACATCTCAAAATGCTAACTTGGTAGATACTTTCAAATTAGACATTTCGAAAACCAAAAAAAAAAAAAAGAAAAATTTCTATTCTACACAAATATTGCACAGCGACGGGCGGCGTCGTACGTTAAAATAAAAATAAAATAAAAAAAAAACAACAAAACATACAATTTTTCTGTAGAAGCCCCGGCATTGTGACGTTTGAGCTGCGTATGCGACGAAAACGAACAACCCGAGCGCTTGACGACACCCGACAGAAAGAGATAGAGATATACTAACGAGTTAGAGTAAAAGAGACAGCAATGTTATGGGCGTTTCTACATCGATTTTTGTACCCAATTAATGGTCAGTGGGCTTCCAAGTAGGCGGGGCGTTTACAATCCAAGCTAATAGGGATCGAGCTAAAATGATCTATAGATCACTGTGCTGCGCTCGCGCACTGGTATTGTTATCGTTAATATCGTGGATTATTTATTTTATATCTACGTTTGATGGCTGAATAAATTTTCATGTGCGATTTTTTATTTTTTTCAATTTGGAATTTTATCGATTTTTTGGGTCGGGAGGTCCTGTCATGTGGATTAAGTTTTAAATATAGTGTTTTAATTATATTTTTGACACTTTGAAGGTGATTCAGGTAATTAAATATTCAAGGATGGTTATGGCCGGTGCCTTTACGATGACAGTCGACTACCTGAGGTGATGCGTCAGCTTTGTAAATTTGAATATGGAATCAATCGATTAACTGCTGCAAATTGATTTTATGTAGTTTATGATTCAATGTGAATTGTGTTAGAATTATAATTAAGATAGGAAAAACGGTTAAAAATTGTACCTATTTGCCCATTGAGACCTAGATTTATACCATACAAGCTATTTTTAGCAATGGAATCTTGCAGACAACTGAAAAAGAAGACATGGATTGTTATTATGTATTTTGCTACTCATACTTTGTCTTACAATAGGGTAGATAACTAATTTTTATTTTAATGTCTGTCTGGTAGATTATTTTAAAATATTCCACACGTATTTTTTTATATCTACTTTCGACGATGTATTGATTTGATATGTCGCGTGACGTCACTTCTATGTACATTTTATACGTAGAAATGACGTTTTAGCCCCCACTCCTAAACTTTGATTCGTTACATCTAAGTAAGTATAATTTTATTATAGATATAACAAAATAAAAAAAAATGGGTGTCTAATAATTTTTTCATTACCTAACTGACGGACTTATTACATTTTTAATTTTCATTTTTCTGTCATCATCCATATTCGAATAGGTATTAATTGTCAAGACAAATGTAGTCCACCCTTCATCTAACCATCGCTACCATCAGCTAGAATCACTACAACTGCCCATGCCACCAAGAAGCTAAAAGAGGTTAAATGAAGAGCTCAGATCAAGTGTGCTCAAGTGACATAGGTAGGTACTAGAGGTATTAATAAATCCCAAGTTATCGGTGATCTTAATTTTAATTGTCTTATCTGCTAATTGTTTATCCGGAATTCGAAAACTAAAACATGATTATGTTGAATTGGACATTTTTTTTAGCGTTATCGTGGGTTGCATATTTGATTTCGATATTTAGGACATTGCCAGTGATAGTCCAGTGCTTGAAGAAGGTTATGTATAGGCTACTTTACTATAACACTAACGACGATATAGAATATCTTCTTTAAAAAAAACTTTGCCCCACTTTTTTTTAAGAGGGGAAAATCATCGTATGACTGCTCCCGCCTGGGTGAGGTGGGAGGAAGCGTCAGACTCTTACTGACTAAAAACCACCCCGTTCCTTCTCCTGCACGTCGAGCCGGAGCCCCGGTAACCCGTTAGGTTCTCCGCTACGCTTTGCCCCACTAGTGTGTGTGTTTTCTAGTGTGTCGTGGGTGCGTTTACAAACATACAAGTTTACATACACATCACACCCAGACCCGAAACAACAATCTGTGGATCACACAAAGAGTTGTTCCGTGCAGGAATCGAACCCGTGACACGTTGCGCGGCAGCCAGTTGCTCAGTCACCGCAATAACCGTGCCGTCATTGGTTTCATGCCCATAGGTACGTAGTAGGTACCTCTATGGTTTTTAAACCGCTAGCTAGACCAAATTAATTACGTCGTAGGTAGGTACTTCAAAATTTATCATAGGTAGCATTAATTATTTTCATCAAACCAATATTTAATAAGTACTTACATACAATCATTCATGTTAGGGAAATCACATAAGCCATTAAAATAATAATAAAACAGAAAATTATGCAAATAGAACTACCGTGAAACTTAATAGACATTAAAAAAAAATCCTATGCCTTTCATCAGATTCCATTACACACTGTATTTAAGCGTAATTCTAAAAAAAAATAATTCAATTGTCGATGGCAGCCGGCGTTCCGGTCCCTCGATGACGTATAATTAGGGGTAATTTGACACTTCACTGTGGCAACCCAGCGGAAACGCGCCAACCGCCATTGAAACAGATAGGCGTTTGAAAATTATTTTTGTTTAGATAGATAGGTTCTAGTTCTTATTTGATTGAGGCGATTATGAAATAATAAAGACATAGGAAAATAATATGAAATAATAATACAGACAGAGAGCGACTTTATCCAGCATTAGATGAAAATGGCGTTATTGATTATGACATTGTTGATGTTGACGACAGAACACTACTGGAATGGTGGCATGTCCTGTCATCTTATTGAGGAAGGGATTCCAAATTCCATGTCAGAGAGAACCGATTATTAACTAAACTTTAGGTGCACTCCTAATTGTTATCAAAATCGAAACCTCGTAGGTTTCTTTTGTGGGACAAGCCCGCTACAACCTACCAAAAGCAAAACATTAATTATTATGTTTTAGGGTTTCTCACATAATTATTTGGCGAGGAACTCGACTAGTTTCAAGCCATGCTAGAGGCTTATATTCATGAGCAGCATTCTACAACTGGCTGCTCGGTTCTGCGGCGGTAAAATATAATATAGAGTAAGCCAACATAATAATTAATTTAGTATGTCTCACGAAAGTTATAAAATATTAACCGCTGCAACTCCTGAAAGTCAGGATCTACAATAGATACAACCATGAACAATATCTTGATAGGTAAGTACCTTTAAAATGAAAAAATCTTGGTACTTACTTCTCGACCACTCATACTATGAGGTTTGTCAACCCTCAACTACCTTTCGGTATATCTTATTATGTCACTCGACCAAACCTATTAACTCTCGAGCTCCCATATGTCAAGCTTCAAAATTATACACCATGACTTTAAGTAGGTTAAGAAAGTTTCTTATAAAAGCGACCAGTAATATCTCATTACGTCAACGTATCGATAATAAATGACATTACTAACCCACAAATCATCGTTATTTACATAAATAAACGTATCATTGGGCCATGTCAACAACGGACGTGTATTTCAAATTAATAACGATTTAAACAAGGCTCCTTTTCTCCGCTCTATTATTATATTTTTTTCATTGGCAACACAGATTTCGAAAATCGAATTTAACATCTGTCGTCACTCAATACGAGTGTATTGTCTGTCTTTTTTTCGTTTGAATTTTCAAAATGACAAAGCGTTTACATTGGCTTTGTGTCGTTTACGTATTTCGTATAAATTGTGTACCTATTTACTTAACTGGAAATAAATGAATGTGGCTAAGCTGGAAACAGAAAAACGGCTAAACATTATCTCTATAGGTGATTCAATTGTTTGGACATAGAATCAGGACAGAGTACTGTATCGCCTATAACGTTGAAGATCTTGTTTATTTAAATAAGGTCATAGTGGAGAGGGCGAGCTGTAGTTATAATTTGAAATAGACCTTTGGTAAAAACTGTTTAGCTTTTGAGCCAGATAAGTAAATAATTAATTAATAGCCTAGTCCATTATAATCAATATATTGCAGCCACCAGACATATACTGCTGCACACAGGCCATAGATATAAAAACGTTTAATATTTCTGAGACATAGGCCTCTCCCAAATCTTCCCGAACAAAATTGCAGAATAGCACAACTTAAAATACTCCATCCGCCCGTTCTGGAACTATCATCACATATACAAAAATATTACCACAATGATCCAGACTGAATTCTTAAATACGCAGAATTGTGTCTTCGTATGGTTAGCCCACGTAAGTAGATCAGTTACAAAACCTAAGCTTACCATTTAATTACACAAGAGCCTCCAAAAAAAACTACCAATAATGCATACCAAGCGACGTTTTTTATTCAAAAATTGTTCCAGAAAACGTTACAAAATACAACTAAGACAAGCTAAGCTGAGGATTACACGTAGATGGTCGGCTTCGGTGTGTAACCAGTGTTACATTACACACGACAGGGCGGCATCGATATATCAAATGTCTTTAACGAATATGGCGTCGAAAAAACATGTGGTTTTGTTGTTAGAAAGAACAGAATGAGATTGTGATCTGAGAGGGGTTTAGATAAAGTTGTGGATGTGGCTTTATGTATTGGTGTGGTGTTGTAAAATTTTAATAGGAACTATTTAAAGCTATGTGAACAAAATATGTATGGATAGATATAATTTTGAAAAGAAAAGTTTGTAGAGCATTTGATCATCTAATTATTATCGCAGTATCTCACATATCATTAAGTTTTTTATCATCATAAAGTTGTAAACTGTTTATAACTAAAAAGAACGCGTTCCGTTCAAGACCAATTTTTAAAACTAAAAAGGTTTTATTACCTACCTAAATCCATAACAGGCCACTAATAAAAACAAACACTATCTCATTCTTAATTCAAATGAGACTTAATGTTGCCAACATGATAAGTAAAATTCCGACAGAATGGCGTCTAATTGTTTGACATTAAACAGGGTAATTACAAGTAGAAACATATTCCATTAGTTATGGTGTATGAGCAATTGATGGCACCGACTTTTTATTATACTTAACGAGCTTAGCAATTTCTTTTTTACTAAGGATGTTGTCGATTTCAGTTAGTGCGTCAATTAAATTATTGTCATTGAGGCGTATTTTTTTAAGTGCACGCATGGGAACGCTTGTTGCCCGTGGATGGGTTGGTTATTAAGTTTTCTTTTTCTTTGAAATATATACTAGGAAACAGTTGCATAAAATTTTCCAGGTTACTAGAATACGTATGAATTAATATTATAGTCGAAGTAACTACTGAGAATTTAGACAAAAAAAAATGATTTCTTAACAATCAAATTTTTCCAACTTACAATTCAAATCAAAATGTATTCTAATTTATAATAATAAAGTAGGTAGTATGTGCTTAGTACCTAGAACAAAATACAAATTTAGGATAACAAGAACGAGATAACAAAATCACACAAAAAATATGCCGCAGGCAACCACTGTATCACTAAGCTTTTCATTCAGTACAGAACTTATGAAAAAAAGATACATAATTGCTACCCCTTTTTTCGGCACTTTTTTATTCGCTAACCACACTCAAAATAACAATAGAGTCAATAGACAAAAAAGCTTAAGAGTATCGATTCCCACCCACGTGAATCGAATAAAAAACCGTTTCTCATATCAGAATCGTTTTGAAAAACCGCAACTGTCAAAATATGTGAAATCGATTAAAAAGCGAGTACTCGATGCATCCTGTCTGCTGTGCATCGAATATTTAAAACGAACAATAGGGAAGGAAGTGGTGACCGCAAGTGGGAATTATTGGTACATCCCTAATTATACGATTTTACTATAATTTTGCGGGCAGCACGAAGTAAGGAGTGAATATTTAGGAGCCAGGGTTGTTGCTGTGAACTTTTCGATTCTTTAGTTTTTAAAGAAGGGCAGTTATCTAAAACTGGTTTCAAATATTGAAGTCGCAGACGATTATACTTAAATGTTAGTAAATCAGGAAACAGTTGCTCCGAGTTTATAAGAAAAACATAATAATGTTTATTAAATAACATGGAAATAACATAGTAGAATAATTTACCAATAATCTAACATAACATAACATCACGCCTTTTATCCCCGAAGGGGTAGGCAGAGGTGTATATTATGCCACTGTACAATGTAACACCCACTTTTCACTGTTTATGTTATGAGTCCCATGTAATAGGGGGTGAGCCTATTGCCATATACCGAGCACATTTCTAGACTCCGTGCTACTACTAAGAAATTTTTAAAAACCCAGTAATACTTTGCCCGACCCGGGAATCGAACCCGAGACCCCTTGCCCGGCAGTCGCACTTGCGAGCACTCGGCCAACGAGACAGTCCTATCCAATCCAATCTAACATCTTTGTGATTAATTCCTCGATGAAACTCATATTTTATTAGACGTACAAATTATATACGTCTACATTTACATAAACGTTACACAAAAAAGTCCGTACAAACTTGGGCAACCCTATTACTTTAAAATTCGCACGTTCCATTGTAACGGTAGGCAATTTCAAATCAAACAACATTAACGTCTACTTAAAGCCTTTGTATTCGAAAAAAATGTTCCGTTCCATATTTAAAACATCGTAAATTAACGGTAAGATTGCCAGTGGTGACCACTTGTGGTGGCTAAAAGTAACAGTTTTTTGGACGAATGTGAAAATGAATGGTTTTCCTGTATTATTACCAACTTGTCTTTAATTATAAAGCTTCTATAAGGATTTTAAACTGACAAACGCCGCGCGGCCACCGGTGACCGCAACCTATTGTTCTTTAATTGTGTCTATAATGACGGTACTCCAAGAGTTAAGTAGGTATTCGTGCAGTGTCAGATGTTGTACACTAATAAAAATTAATTGGTTTATCAGAAAACGCTGCTGACGTCTTTGTCAAATGTAAAGTTGTCGGTTCTTACGAAAACCTACGAGAGAAGCAGAGCTATTGCCAAAAATGGGCTCAATTTTAAACTGTACCTACGTATGTATGAAATACCAAATATTATGTATTGGATCCTAGAAAAATCATATCAAACGATGAAAATACCTAATAAAAATAAAAAACCTATTTCGTTAACATTCCAAAAATTTTACGGTAATATTAATGCCCAGTGAAATATTAATAATTCGTAAAATCAAAGCAGTTTAAATCTCGAAAATAATAAAAGACGGCCTTTCTATTGATATTTGAGAACAAATTAAGATAAATTAATAACCAGATAACATAATTACCCACAAACATTTTGTTAAGAATCCGCGTCGACAGATAAAAAAAGTTTTCGATACAGATCTGAAGGCTGGCCATCTAAAAAAAAATATAACTGTCATATCTTTTGAAATAAGAATCAAAAATTCGTTAACGTTTTTCTCATGTCTGGCGTAGGCGGGGGGAGATGTGTGTAGTATATTGCAGTAGACTCATTTAGAACAGATTTTTAATACCCATATATAATATTTACTCATATTAATTAGAGAGTTCAGTTATTCTAGTTTTGATTATATGTTTTAACTGTTTTTAGATGTTGAATAAATGTTGTTATTGTTTTCTTGTTGTTATTATTTAAACTGACTTTTCATTCAAACGAATCATTAGTGGAAAAAAATACGCTTTATGAATTTTATAACCATGTGTAGGTATAATACAAAATCCGAAAGTACAAATCCTATTATCAACTCAATAGGTACTGTCGATAAGCAAAAAACAGGCCACTATAAGAGAATTTAGAACCAAAATTAAAAATAACAAAATTCTTGCCAGTACCTACTTATCTTTAATTTAATTAAAAGACTCCCTAGTGATGTGGTATTACTGCGTGTCACTACATGACGTGGCTAGGGAGGGGGGAGTGTTGAGGTTAGTCGATCGACAATTAATATTAAGCTGGAATCTGTGGGATTCCGCGCCGCTGTCCGAATTTTATAGCGGCCGGCGCCACCCAAGCTGCGGGACAGGGATGGTGGAGCTGCCTCATTAAAAAATGCAAGTTTAATTTAATTTCTAGCCAGGTAAGTCAGTTTGGGATTGTAGATTTAAACATTTGAAATGTGTGGTACAGAAATGCTTCAGAAAGTTGACAAAAGAGGAGATAGAATAGTGTCTAATATATACCTTTTATACTAACTGTTCTGCTGTTTAATTGTTCATTAGATGTAAACAGTTTTAAGTACCTACTTAGATGGATATGAAATAGAATCGGTTAATTAAAAACCTAAATTTTACGTGCTCTCTTTGCTTTTTTTCAAGTCTTTAAAATCGATAAATAATATTTAACCACACTACCTAATATCATACAACTCATAACTAAGACTTATTTACAAAAAATCTTAGAAAACTTTACAAACGAATATTGTCTCCTCAGCTGTATTCCGCCCGCGGCGCCTAGACCGCAGCGAGTGGCGCGTTCCGACCGCGCTACATTATTTATGCGACAGACACACAACACTACGGACAATCGCATTCTTTATTTAAATAATAACTTTGTACATATCTAGCTGGATGCTGGCTGGTTCTAACGATTTTTTTTCAAAGCTCAGAATTGGAACGAATTTGTAATTTTTGATTTGTAGGTTAGGTTTTATAATAGCTTTAGTGTAAGCGATAAGGTATTACTTTCAGGTTTCCAAGCGAAGTTTTATAAAAAAATATTAACTTTTCCAATGCTTATACTAGGTATATTGGAAATTCAAATAGGAGGCGAAATTATTTATTAAACGCGTAAATATTTCAAATATGACAGCTGTCAACCATTGATATTAATGTAATTTTTTAATTAGTCTGTTTTTATCGGGAAACACCCACGTCGCCTGGCTGTAGGTAAAATTGAGTGTCTGCAAACGGTACAGGTGCAATGTGAATACTTACATAAAGTACCGAGCATTAATCGAATACAATGATCGATAATCGATTATTAACTCGTTAATCGGCCCGCACTGCTCGTTTAATTACTTTTCGAGTAAAAATTTATTTAAAATAACTTTCGTGGCATTAAAATACTGTTTAGGCAATTTATTATGTTGGAAAACTTCATTTTTAGCATTTTAGCAGTCGTAAAACTTAATTTGATATTTTAAAAATACAGTTAAAATTTAATACAGCGAAGTTACAGTTCGAAAAGTTAATTTCGAATGTTATTTAATTCTGTGTTTCTGTCAAAAACATAATAAATAAGACAGATACACGGAAGTCCAATAAAAAAAAATATTCCGATGAATTGAATTACGACCTTCCTTTTGTAACTCGGTGAATTTCTTTTAATTCCAGATTGCTTTTGGCCATTAATGCCCTCAGCCGTCAGCCTTCCGATGCTGGTCACAGACATAGGTGCCTTTTTTTGAAGGGGGCAAATTATCCAATGACTTCTCCTGCCCGGGTGAGGCGAGAAGGAGTGTCAGACTCTTACTGATTTAAAACCACCCCGTTCTTACTCCTGCACTTCGAGCCGGAGCCGAGGCAACCCGTTAAGTCCTCCACAGCTCCGTAGATATAGGTGCCTACATCTATAATAACACACCACTGAGCTCAATCTTCACTCTTCGGTCTATAGGATGAGAAATTTAAAAAAACTTACAGAAAAAAATACAGCAAAAGGTCCAATCAGAGCCTACATAATTTAAAAAAAACAAAGAATTAAAAAATCCTAATGTAATGAATACGTCCAGTTAGTTACATCCCACGTCAAACGAGATTTTTGTAAGCCGATATCTACAAATAGACATTTGATGCGGCTGTCGTCGCCATATTGTGGGAAAATTAAAAATATATCAGTGCTTTGGCGCGTGAATGTGACAGGTGACGGGAAAATATCGATTTTGTCTTTGGTCATAATGTTGATAGTTCGTGGTTTGTTTTTTTTTTGTTAGTTTTTTTTTTTATATTATTGTTTTGCGTTTTAAAAGTGAGTTTTAGATATTATATTGGTAATATTTAGATAACTAATGAGTACTTATTGACTGTAAGTAAATAAAATTTTAAATGAAAATATTTTAATTTACTATCGTACAAAAAATTGAGCTTCCTATTTTTTATTTTATTTCATTAAAAACTTAAGTGTTAGTGGTTATATTGCAATGTACCTAATTATTATGTTTCAGTATTTAAGTATATATTGAAAGCAATTACAACTTTTTAAAAATTAAAACTCGCAAGCAAGCACTTGTAATAAGAACTCTATCGTATAAAACATTAGATACAAAATCGGAAAACATAACACTATCGAATATCGACCAGTAGAAACGTGAGTGTGGGCAGATAATGTATTTATGAATATGACTTGCATATCCCATACAAAAACTCCATTAGATATAGCAACACTCTCCAAATATCCAACCAATAGGAAACTGTCATTCTACCAACAAATACCGCTCTAGGTGTTAAATTTAACACCTCTACCCACAATCTAAAACCAACCTTATGAACACAATCTTATAACCCAAAATCATAAACCACGAACTTATCCCTTAAACAAAGAACAAGGAACACACATTCAATTATACTCCTTATACCAACGAGATAGAGTTCACCGCTATTACTGATCATGGTGTGACTATAGGCGTCAGTTTTCACACCTTACCACACAAGGCAATATCAACTCTCTAACTTATGAATACGGTTGGATTTTAACTGCAGATGCGACTGCAGTTGTGCTGTTTTACGAATGTATTGTAAAAAGGTGTCGGGTTTCGCGCCTCAGGCGTAAAGGGTCGCCATGCAGGTTTCTGATTGGTGGACTATCCCTTCGTACCATTCGCTAGGTGTTGATTACCAGAGATAAGTGTCTGTTATACAAACTTACGTATCTGTGGTTATAGTTATGTCTATCATACGTAGCAGGAAAGAAAGCTTCGAACATCGAAAACTCAAAACTATGCATGATGTAATAAAAACAAGTTTCTTAAAAAAAAATCGTTTTCTCAACATAATATTATTAGTTAAGAGTTGTTTTTATAATAACTATCGTGAAACATACTAAATTAACTAAAATCACGGGTTACTCACGTGAATATGACAGAGGGGGAACTGCTCATGAGGAAGAACCCCTCTGTGGTTCGAAACTAGTAGAGCTTTTCTCAGTATATTCACGTGAGTAACCCGTGATTTTAGTTTATTTAATAAAAAGTTATAAGAACCTTTTTTTGAAACAAAGTCCTTGTATTTTAGACTAAGACTATGTTAAATATAGACTCACCCCCTATTACATGGGACTCATAACATAAACAGTGAAAAGTGGGTGTTACATTGTACAGCGGCATTAAGTGCCGCAATGTGCACCTACCTACCTCTTCGGGGTTGTTACTGTGTTAAAAATGTTAAAATCACTATTATATTTAAAAACAGGACACAATGTTCAGACAACAATAGAAAAGGGAGTAGAATAGAGAATCTAAGTCTAAGTGTGGCAGAGCCATGCTTCGGCACGAATGGGCCGGCTCGACCGGAGTGATACCACGGCCTCACAGAAAACCGACGTGAAGCAACGCTTGCGTTGTGTTTCGTCGTGTGAGTGAGGTTACCGGAGCCCCAATTACCCTCCTCTTCCCCAATCCCTGAATCCCCAACAATCCTAAAATTCCTAATCCCCATAAAGCCTCTGGTGTTCCAGGTGTCCATGGGCGACGCTGATTGCTTAACATCATGTAATCCGTCGGCTCGTTTACCGGCCTATGCCATAAAAAAGAGTAATTCTAATGATTCTCTTTCTCTTATTCATGGTCCCCTTTTTATCCATGGACTAAAAGTGCTAAAACCTATTCATAGCCAAAATAGCTACAGCTGTTGTACCATTCAGTTTACTAAATAAATAAACTAAATAGTTTTAGTTAAGTAGATCTTGTCTCGATTCATCACAAAATTTCAACAGTTATGGTTGTCCAAAGGCAAAATCGACCCAGGGCCTTTAGCCAAACGCCACTTTAGCGTTGTCTACAGAGAGAGTAGAAATCAAAATGTATGGGGATGACACTGACAAGTGTCAAAATTTACGTCAATCCCATATAATTTGGTTTTCTATTCTACATGTAGACAAGCGCTAAATGGCATTTGGCTACAGCTGCTGAAAGCCCTGTCGACGATATTGTAAAGCGACGTTGCCGCTCTTATCACTGGAATGGCAACGTTGCGATGGAGAGAAAGAAGGAAGAATGAGAATACATTTATTTGGTATACGATCTATGAGAACGTGGTACTGATTAGATCCAAACCGATACGACCTTCACACTTTCAAGAAAAGAGCGTATTGCTTTTTAAAGGGCCGGCGACGCATCTGTGATTCCTTTGGTGTTGCGGGTGTCTAGGGCGGCGCTGATCGTTTACCATCAGGTGATTCGTCTGCTTGTTTGCCTCCTATTCCATAAAAAAATAAGATACCTAGTAGGTACTTCTCCATCTCTTTCTCCTAAGATATTTGGAGTCATGGTAATATCTATTTTCTTTTTTGTCTTTTATTCTTTGTCATTGTCTCTCCTGTGTCGTGTGTGCGTTTACAAACATACAAGTTCACATACACATAACACACAGACCCGAAACAATCTGTGGATCACGCAAGGAGTTCTGTGCGGGAATCGAGCCCGCGACGTGTGCTACGGCAGCCAGTTGCCGAGCCACCGCGCCAACCGTGAGTCATCATCATCATCATCATCATCAATCAAGATCCTGAAGAACTTTTCTCTTACACTGTGCCAACCCTACTAATCAAGATGGCGTGTATTTGTAGTGTTCCGCGTAACGCGACCGATACGACACGACGACGCGACGGATTCGGTGCACGATACGTGACGAGATTTATTGCAGTCGCGTCCCAACGCTGCGCAGCGCGTCTATTTTGAAGAAGGTAGATAATTTATAAATATAGAGGTATATACAGTCAAAACTGCTTCAACGACATCGTTTATAAAGACGAATCGGGTACAACGACGAAATTTTTAGGTCCAGTCTATCCTTACTTATATCCTTACTAATATTATAAATCTGAAAGTGAGTTTGTTTGTTTGTTCCGCTTTCACGCCGTAACTACTAAACCGATTGCTATGAATTTTTTCAGATGTATAGTTAGAAGTCCGGATTAAATAATAGGGTACTTTTTATCCCGGAAAAATTTGATATTCCCGAGGGAAATCAAAAGTATTAGTATAGATAGCGTTGTGTATTGGTAGGTATATGTCACATAGGCTACTTTTTATCCTTTTGTGACGCGAGCGAAGCCGCGGGTAAAAGCTAGTTGTCTTATAAAGCATAAAGATATTGGTTATAGCGACTATTGGTTATAACCATCATAATTAATCGGTCCTTTCGATGTCGTTATAAACGGGTTTGACTGTACTTTTAAAGTTATGATTTGATTTTATGGATTTAGACTTTTTGAGTCGTCCATTGCGAAGCCAAATAAGGTTATTTTAAATGTATAGTCATGTAGTAGCTATGGTCGGGGTGCAGTTCAAAGGTTATGGCAAATATTTTTGAAATTCTTTATGTTTTTAGATATATAACATCATAACATCACGCCTTTTACCCCCGAAGAGATAGGCAGAGGGCCAGAGGTGTACATTTTGCTACCTGTACCTACAATGTGACACCCACTTGTGGCGGTCATCGCCCCCATTCTATGTCATCGATTCCGATTCTGATCATGTGATTATGATGTCACCTGTGCCCTAGCATGTATTAATTTGATTTATAATTAAACAGTCTCATACCGAACTTAAGCGAGTGCAGATCATTTCACTCCTCACACAGATACCCTACACATACGGCGCTAAGCCCCACATATGGTGACCCCGACGTGATCGTCCAACTGACGTGTTTTTTTTTTTCGGAAAACGTGAACAAATTACTTTCGAATTTACAATGGCGACTCCACCAAAAGTACAACCCGAAGTGGTGGAGCTAGCGACCGTAACAGTGTCCTCAAGGATTCCTGATTTTTGGCGTGATCAGCCGCGACTGTGGTTCGTGCAATGCGAAGCAGTGCTGAGTCCTCAAAAACTAAGCGACGAAGCGAGGTTCAACATGGTCGTCACCAAGCTCGGCAAAGAAGTTGTGCAGCAAGTTAGCGACATTTTGTTGAAACCACCGGAAACGAAGAAATTCGAAACTCTGAAGGCGCGGTTGTTAACCGTTTATGAAGAATCAGAAATGCGGCAATTCCAAAAACTGCTGAGTGAGATGGAGTTAGGCGACCAAAAGCCTCCACAGCTTTTGCGTCGAATGAGAGATCTTGCACGCGAGAAAATACCTGACGAGACTCTTTCTATTATGTGGCAAGGACACCTACCTTCACCAGTGAGAGCCGTGCTGGCAGTTACAGAAGCGAAAAATTTGGAGACTCTCGCCGCGATAGCTGACAAAGTGATGGAGACCTCGAAACCGTTTCAAGTATCCGAAGTGCAAACCTCGACCAGTGTCAATACACGCACTGACCAAAATTCTATTATGGCAGAAATCGCAAAGTTAACTGCAAAAATTGACGAAATGGGACGCGGAAGAAACAATTATAGAAACTTTAATAAACCGTTTTATCGTAGGCGATCGCAATCAGCATCTCGTTCGCGTCATATGAATCGCCGGACACCTGATACTCCCGGTTGGCTTTGTTATTATCACAAAAAGTTTCGTAACAGAGCAATAAAATGCGTGGAGCCGTGCGCCTGGAAGAAGGAAGAACACAAGGAAAACTAATCGTGGCGCAGTCACAGGCGGAGATTTGTGCCATTGTTCCAGTCAACCGCCTATGTATTTTAGATAACAATAGTGGACTTAACTTTTTAGTTGACACCGGCG
The DNA here is from genome assembly GCA_902850265.1 of Spodoptera littoralis. Lineage (NCBI taxonomy): Eukaryota > Metazoa > Arthropoda > Insecta > Lepidoptera > Noctuidae > Spodoptera > Spodoptera littoralis. Next base: position 3,270,090 of record LR824553.2, on the reverse strand, counting down.
CTAACATATCTGTACTACCAGCAATAAAAAAACCGTACTACCGTGAGAAGTGCAGCGAATACAAGCTTTATGCCGCAAATGGTAGTGAAATTCGAACTTATGGCACTAAAACTCTAGACTTAAATTTTAATTTGCGGCGACCTTACCGCTGGACTTTCGTTATTGCTGAGGTAAAACAGCCCATATTAGGTGCGGACTTCCTGAACCACCACAAGTTATTAGTTGATGTTCATAGAAAGAAAATAATAGACTCAGTGACCAGCTTGTGTTGTGTTGCTACGCTCTCTCTATCCGAGCAACCGACTATTCACACAATAAACTATGCTAGCGACTACAGTGATCTGTTAGCAGAGTTCCCCGATGTCACTAAACCAATGTGTTTCAAAACCACTCCACGCCACTCTGTAGTCCATCACATAGACACCAAAGGCGCTCCTGTCTACGCACGACCGAGACCACTTCCGCCATGTAAATATATAAGAGTTAAGGCCGAATTCCAACGTATGCAGGAGATGGGCATATGTAGGCCTTCGAAGAGTTGTTGGGCGAGTCCACTACATGTAGTCAACAAGAAAGATGGAGGTATTAGACCCTGCGGCGATTACCGACAGCTAAACGCTATCACAACACCCGACCGCTATCCCATACCTCGGATTCAGGACTGCACCTATTTACTCTCAGGAAAATCACTATTTACCCGGCTAGATTTACAACGTGCGTACCACAACATACCCGTAGCAGAGCGGGATATAGAGAAGACAGCTATAACAACGCCTTTTGGCCTCTACGAGTTTACAAAAATGACATTTGGCTTAAGGAATGCAGGGCAAACCTTTCAAAGATTTTTGAATGATGTCGTTCTACGCGACTTAGATTTCATATTTATATACCTTGATGACATCATCATAGCCACAGAAAACGATGCAAATATTCATAAACAGCAAGTTAGAAAAGTATTACAACGTCTGAACGAGTTTGGAATAACAATTAACTTAGCAAAATGCGATTTTGGGAAGATGGAACTTGAATATTTAGGATTCCATGTGTCCAAAAAAGGTTTGAAACCTACAGACAAACAAGTTCGAGTGATATCAGAGTTTCCAAGGCCGAAGACCGTCGATGAGTTGCGCCGTTACCTGGGCATGATAAACTTTTACAGAAAACATCTTCCTCATGCAGCAGAAACTTTTGCAAAGTTAAATGCATATTTGATAAACAGTAAAAGGAAAGATAAGAGCCCGATTACATGGAATGAGGAGAGTATTGAAGCCTTCGAACTAAGTAAACAAAGCCTGTTAAAGGCAGTTACTTTATCGTTCCCGTCAACTGATGCGCCTATGGCTCTAATGACCGACTGTTCCAACACGTGCGCCGGGGCAGTGCTACAGCAGAGAGAGGGCAACACATGGAAACCGTTAGGATTTTTCTCTACAAAGCTCAGTGAAACTCAACAACGATATAGCACCTTCGACCGCGAACTATTGGCAATATATATGGCAGTGAAACACTTCCGGTACCTAATCGAAGGGAGGCCTATAACGGTATATACCGATCACAAACCCCTAGTCCACGCCCTAACGAAGACTTCAGTTAGCAACAATGACACACCCAGACGATTAAGGCATCTGGATTTCATCATGCAGTTTTGCACAGCGATTGAACACATTAGCGGGTTAGACAACGTCGTGGCGGATACATTATCACGTATATCGTCCATAGACCCAGGTATCAACTACGAAAAGGTAGCTAAAGCACAATTAAATGACTCGGAATTGAAGGAATTGATGCAATCAAATACATTACGTTTTAAACGTATATATTTCCCACATTGTAGTTTGCCGATTTATTGTGAAGTGTCGAAAGAAGTAGCAAGACCATATTTGCCTAAAGAATTTCGTATATCAGCCTACAAAGCTGTACACGACATTAGTCACCCAAGCATTCGAACAACGAGAAATATGATTCGCAATAGATACTTTTGGAAGTCTATGAATAAGGATGTTACTAGCTGGACCAAGGCTTGCCTTAATTGTCAGAGGTGCAAAGTTCAACGACATACAATATCGCCTCATGGAAAATTTATGCACAGCAACAGATTTGAACACTTGCACATGGACATAGTTGGCCCGATGCAATATTCTGATGGCTACCGATACATCGTGACAATGATGGATAGAAGTACAGGTTGGCCAGAAGCATACCCTGTTAAGGATATTACATCTGAGACAGTAGCCGATATAATTTACACCGGATGGATATCTAGGTTTGGATGTCCATTAAGATTGACTACGGACCAAGGCCGACAATTTGAATCCCACCTATTCAATCATCTTACCAAGAAAATGGGTATTTCACGTATACGAACATGCGCTTACCATCCGCAGTCGAATGGAATGATCGAAAGATGGCACCGTATCCTCAAATCAGCCCTTATGTGCAGAGGAAATACAAGCGACTGGGTTTCAGAACTACCAACAGTGTTACTTGGGTTAAGAACTAGTTTACGAGACGACACCCAAATCAGTGCCGCCGAGTTGGTGTATGGAGAAGTTATTAGATTGCCCAGTGACTTTTTCGAACCGAATACACAAAACGTATACGACAACGATTGTTTTGTTCAAGAATTACGAAGAAAAATATCAAAATTATCGGCAGTCCCCAAGAGAGATCCGAAGCAAAGCAATGTTTTTATTCATGCTGACTTAAAAAACTGCTCTCATGTATTTATACGCGAAGACAAAGTAAGAAAACCTTTAACGCCACCCTATACAGGTCCGTACAAGGTAATAGAAAAGCATGAGAAATATTATAAAATATTGCAAGCAGATACAGAGAAATGCGTTAGTATAGATCGATTGAAGCCAGCTTTTATGCCTGACACTGCATATTCTAGAGAGGCACCAAATAAGGACACAGATCATGTAAACAATGCACCGCTAGTTACGAGATCGGGACGCATTGTCAAATCTGTCGTACGCTTCGTGTCATAAATACATTCAGTAAGCAACGCATTTTAATATAACATCATCATGGGAAAAACTCAAAGTAGCTTTACCGAAGGAAAAGTACTGATTGCTCAAAACGGCGCCGGTAACAGCGCTGCTGCAACAACCATAACTAAGAACCTGTGGATAGAGCGAGTAGAACTGTATGTGCTCTGTATTTTGCTCTTCATTATCACCGTCATTGGATACCTTTTCTGGAGACAATGCAAAACAAATTACGGTCGATATATGCGAAGGGAGCTACAGGAACTGCGACAACCTTGGTTGGCCGAGGTGACCCGGTCCCACACGGGCCGGCCACCCAGCAGATCATTGTGTAAGAAACGAAATATTGTGAACAGTGGAAAAGTGTAGTGAATAATATGTTATCGCATTTAATCAGTAAATAATGGACTATATAATGGACTGTAAGTGTATGTGTACTTACTGTGTAATCGCATTTAATGGACAATATTAATAGATTCTAGGTACTGAACTTATTGTTAACATTGTATAACGAAATTTTTTTTTAAAAAAGGGGGGGAATATTGTGGCGGTCATCGCCCCCATTCTATGTCATCGATTCCGATTCTGATCATGTGATTATGATGTCACCTGTGCCCTAGCATGTATTAATTTGATTTATAATTAAACAGTCTCATACCGAACTTAAGCGAGTGCAGATCATTTCACTCCTCACACAGATACCCTACACATACGGCGCTAAGCCCCACACACTTTTCACTATTTATGTTATGAGTCCCATGTAATAGGGGGTGAGGCTATTGCCATGCCGGGCACAATCCCATACTCCGTGCTACTACTGAGATTTTTTTTTAAAACCCAGTAATACTTTGCCCGATCCGGGAATCGAACCCGAGACCCCTTGCCCGGCAGTCGCACTTGCGACCACTCGGCCAATGAGGTAGTTTTAAGTAGAATTTACATTATCAATAAGATACATTATAAATAAGCGCTTTAGACATAAAGAAAATAGTAGAACAAGCTCAATTAATAGATAACTAGAACAAACAAAATACCTTCACGTCACTACACCACCAAACAAAAACGAAACGCCAACCGAACAAAGACTCATAATTCGCGTGAAAACACACAGACACACACACACACACATACAAAACATAACACATAAAGCTGAGCCTACGGTATCCACATTACGACACTGAAGTCCACTAAGGCGATTACATTAGGGCAGGGCTTCCCAACCTTTCCTTGGTCAAGCTCCACCTTTCGGCCATTCTTCACTTTGACGTTTCTTGTTTTAAAATGAAAATGGCTACGTTTAGTATAGAAACGTCAAAGTGTACCGAGAATGTTTGTTTTATATTAGTTATAATCATCATTTTATATTTTACTAGCGACCCGCACCGGCTTCGCACTTGTGCCATATGCTATAAACCTTCCTTAAGAATCATTATATCTATTAATAAAACGCATCAAAATCCGTTGCGTAGTTTTAAAGATCTAAGCATACATAGGGATAGACAGACGGCGGATAGCGACTTTGTTTTATGTAGTGATTCTTCTGGTGTGTTGGTTGTCCATGGTTGACGCTGATAGCTTACCATTAGGTGGTCAGTCGGCTTGTTTGTCTAGAGGCATCTTGTTAGGTTAGAGACCACTATTATTATAACTTATTTCATAATTAGTCCCATACGTAAGATTTTATCCAGGGTCGTGGTAATCGTTCTCATAAAAAATTTGGATTATTATAATCAGTATCTATATAGCTCCTATCAGTCTAATTTAAGTTTAAACTGTAATACATACAGACTTTACGGACCACTGGTTGAGAACCACTGAGTGTGACTAGAGACACCCCCTGAAATTGATCCCTGGGGGACTCCCCCACTTGGGGAGAAAGGTTCTTTTGTGATCACCCCTCTATTTCCCAACTGGTCAGTGAGTTACAGTCTTGGAATTCAGGATTGCTTGTGTTTGGGGATTTTTATGACTCGGTTCAGGAGATGAGGTGGATAATATTAAAAGTTTAATTTTCAAGTGTTTCTTCTTATGAATCACACCTAAAGAGATGTGTGTAACAATGAATAGGGTACTTAGATGTCTAATTTTTATTTTAATGTCCGTCTGGTAGATTATTTTAAACCATTAGCCACGTAAGTATATTTTATATTCTTACAGAAACGAATACTTTCGACGTTATATTGATTTGAAATGTCGCGTGACGTCACTTCTATGTACATTTTATACGTAGGTAGAAATGACGTTTTAGCCCCCACTCCTAAACTTTGATTCGTTTTATCTAAGTATTGTTTTATTATACGACAAAATAAAAAAAATACGTGTCTAATATTTTTTCATTGCCTAACTTACGGACTAATTAGATTTTTAATTTTCATACCCTGTCATCATCCCCATTACACATTGTGTTGTGAAGCGCGAAAGTCGTGTTTGTTTGTCGGTAGGTTTGTTTCTTCAAACAAAAAGCGACGTGAAATTCACCGAGAAAGTCAAGGAAGGAAAGAGGGAGGACCATGTATGGAAGTGTCAAAACAAACGACTAAACAACTAAGTATCTATGCGTAATGTCGTGGTGGCCCGGAGGTTTAAGACGCCTACTTCTCATGCATGAGGGTGCGGGTTCGAAACCTACCAACGGCAAGTACCAATGTGACTTTTTCCGAGTTATATGTACTTTCTGAGATTATTTAGACACCACTGACAAACGGTGAAGGAAAAACATCGTGAGGAAACCTGGACTTATAATTTCTAATTATAAGTTTGAAATCCCCAACCCGCATTGAGCAAGCGTGGTGATTAATGCTCTAACCTTCTCCGTGTGAGAAGAGGCTTTGCTCAGCAGTGGGCATTTATAGGCTGTTGATGATGATCTATGCGTAGAAAATTTTCCCTACTTTGACACGGCCATGTTTGAATTCAAATAGATATTACAGCAATAAGCACCATTTCGACTGAAATCTAGATTCATAGGACACTTCTAAGAAATCCTACTTTACAAGCACACTAGACATCTATTTCTAAATCAAAACAAGAATAAATGAACAATCACAGAACCCCACACCCATACATTAGGCAGTTGACACTTGCAGATACTCCGATCTTATCTATGTATAAAACTGTACTGGAAAATACACCAACTTAACTCTACAACCCAAACAAACAAAACCCACCCTTATACCCTTACAACAAAGTCTAATTCAAACGCAAATCTAATCTGTTTCCTTGCAAAAACAACCACTTAGATTACTGAACGCAATATGCGAAAACCAATCTTATATCAACTTAATAAAGTCCAACACAAACGCAAATCGAATTGGTTGTCTTACCACGTTATGCTTGTAGTTGTGTTATTGGAAAATGGGGTTTAGTGTATTGAAATAGAGTTGTAGGAGACAGCAAAGATAAAAGTGATACGGAAGGCGCGCGAACGTCAATATTATGTGGACAGGGCGAGCGAAGTAACGACGTAGTTTGAATAAAACGAAGGGAAGTGGGTACTTTCTTGTGTAAGTAATTTTGTTCATTCGCCAGCATATCAAGCTACCCTGAACTGTCAATATCATTCATTGGATTTACAACTCTATATCAATATGATTAAGCTGAAATTGTAATGAAGAATTTTGACAGAAAACGAAGGTTGTTGTGCTGGTGAGTGTACAATAGGACATGTTGGTAATAGTATCGTGTGGGTTAAGTGGTATTCTGTATTTGGGGTGTTTTATGCTAAGAGGGGCCGTTCAATGGTTGAACTGATTGATCGAAGATGGTTGGATGTTTGAAGCCAATTTTCGTATGTTTGACAATGTTAGTTCATGTTCGTTGTGGTTATTTGTTGATGTTGGCAACGATCGTTTAGATTTCAAATACCAAAATAATAATATACACTTGAGTGCTAAGAACAAAGCCACTAGCGTTTGTTCATTTCCTGATACAAGTACATACATACATAACATCACGCCTTTTATCCCCGAAGTGCACATTACGGCACTTAATGCCACTGTACAATGTAACACCCACTTTTCACTATTTCCATATACCGGGCACAATTCCAGACTCCGTGCTACTACTGAGATTTTTATGGCAAAGCCCAGTAATACTTTGCCAGTAACTATTCGACGAGGAACTCGACTAGTTTCAAGCCATGCTAGAGGCTTAAAATCATGAGCGTCATCCCTCGCATAATATCTATTCCATATATGAGACATAGAACTTTAAGTATCTGTAAAGCAAAATTAATTAATGAATAAGTTATTGAGCTGTTGAGCATTTTCTTTACTTACCATTCCATTTACACCCTTTACCGGGTGTCCGGGTTTTTACTGAAATATTTTGATTCTCCAACAAAATGATCATCAAACACTTAAATCAAAATGTAACCTACTAACAAAACAACTCGACCGAATTTTACACAAACACCTATACTAGTAAGATTACCTGTGTGACGTCATAAGCACGGCTTACTTGCAGTAGATATACTTATCTATATCTAACTTAACTACAACATATTAAGTAGGTCACCGTTTAAATGGATTTCGTTAATAGTCTGTGTAAGTACCTGCTTTTAAAAGTTTAACCAATAACTAAGTATTTGGGTACATGGATATTGTAAAATATTGGTACGTGGAGGTCGCGTTCTGGTGTAGTGCTGTTTGGTTAGATTTCTATTTACTTTTGGAAGAATTTCCGTTACCTAAGCTGAAGGTAAAAGTGGTCTAATGGAGATATTATCGTCAGCACTAGCTTATATCATTAGGTCATTTGTGTCTACCATTTTCTCAAGTGAGAAAATCATCAAAGTCAATGTTAAAGTCATTTATTTCAATTGAACCATAGTTTGGTACTTTTAAAACGTGTTGACGTTTATATATATATAAAATAAATCATAGTTTGTTAGTTTGTCCCTCAGTGAAGCTAGGCGCTCATTCCAAAATGTAGATTCGAGTGGAGAAGAACGAGCAAGAAACTCCATTCGTTACTACAACATACATAATTATCATCATTACCATTTGGTAATCTCTGTCTACCATTGGATATAGGTATCTGCAATAGAATATCACTTAGCTTAATGTTCACCTCCTATTCTTGGTATAACTAAAATTAGTCGAGTATGTAGTCCGTAAGATAACGTTTCGGTTTAAACATACATACTTATGATGTTAAAATAGTAAAACGATAAGTGACAGTTGCAAATACAACTGAAGTGACAGAGATATATTACGAAGGTGAGCCAAGAAATCAATCGATGAGGCATTGTCTCTATAAACCAAGTTCCCAAAAAGAAAACGACAATAAGTACTTCAATATGTACAATATCTGCTTCTGTCGACACTGCATCTTTTTTGGAAAAGCAGTATCATTACTGCCTCGATGGCCGAGAGGTCGCCAGTGCGACTGCCGGGCAAGGGGTCTCGGGTTCGATTCCTGGGTCGGGCAAAGTATTACTGGGTTTTTTAAAAATTCTCAGTAGTAGCACGGAGTCTGGAATTGTGCCCGGTATATGGCAATAGGCTCACGCCCTATTACATGGGACTCATAACATAAATAGTGAAAAGTGGGTGTTACATTGTGCAGTGGCATAATGTGCACCTCTGCCTACCCTGTCGAGGATAAAAGGCGTGATGTTATGTTATGCAGTATCATTAGTCACAATAATTTATCTTAACTCCAATCCATTTACAACCACGTTACCATTTCAGGAGCTCAGTCTAATCGTTCTTAGAACAAACTTCATGCTAATCCTTTGAAAATGTCATTTAGTACTCTAACATTTCACGTCCCAATGGCTAACAGGGTACCCAGTCATAATAAACCGAACATTGGCTTTAATTTAAAGCTATTTGCTGTAATTTAAGACCAACACGTTCACGTACATTCGCGTGCAGAAGCAAGCGGAGGAATCTAGGGTTGGGGGTCGTAGGGGGTCCTCCTGCCCCCAACTGCCACCGCGCGACGTCCTGTCACTGACAAATGGCCCGGAGGAGAGCTCGACCCCGACACCCCTCTTCAGGCTCGTGGTGAAGTTACGGAGTCATTGGATAATTTTCTTTGGCGAAGAGAATAAGTATTACTTACTCAAATACAAAGATGTGTGTATGAATTGTTCATCATACTGAATGTTTATCATGAAGTGTTTATTGTTTGTGTTGTCAATGTTTGTCATTTAAATTTGATTTTGTATTCATTAATTGTTTCTCTTTAACAAATACTAAGTGTTGTACCTATTAATTTATTAGAACTGAAATGCAAATCGTTATGACATCATTGTGTGTGTAGATTATTAGATTACTAACCCGACAGACTATCATGTGCATTCTAAAAAGAATCCACACAAACCAGTGAAATATTTCACCTAAAATCCGCGTAAGTAAATATTTGTCTTCTTGGAATATAATCCTGAAACTCCACAACTCCACCGCGAGCCTCCCCGAGGGGTGCTATAATTTCATAGGACGGGCGTCGCCACGCTTATCTCGGGTGCGGCTGCAGGCGCCGCGAGCATCGCCTCTGCCTACCCCCCACTCTATTGTATCGGGAATTTTCGATAAACCACATTCTTAGTACAGTAATAAATCATGGGACGTGTTTGTGGCCTTTGTTTTCTGAATAGCTGTAAGCTTTTTCAGGAGGGCGACTCTGGGGGTATGATATAAGTTCTTTGTATATAAATGTAGGTTTTTTTAGGGTTTACGTAATGTAAAGGAGGTTTTTAAAAGTTCATGTTGTCATTTATTAATGGCTGCATGGACTATAGTTTAGCGTAGTTTTGAGATTAAGTGTACATTTAATGAATGTTACTAAATGATGATAATATTATTTATACAGCCCGCTTTAATCCGTTTAGCCACTAACAGCCAGTTTTAATAACCTATCTCTCTGTAGATTTGCTGACTAGAGATAGAATTTTGACATGATGTTTCATACAAAAAATAATGACAAAATTCTATCTTTATTAATCAAATCTACAGATAGATAGGTTATTAAAATTGGCCGTAAGGCAACTGTTTATCTTTAGATGTCTGAACCTCTAAACTGCTATATGCATCATTTATTTATTTATTATTCATAAACACATGCATAATTTTACAGCACAAGCCAAAACACGTGAGTGAGGTTACCGGAGGTCCAATTACCTTCCCCTTCCCCAATCTCCCCAATCCCTGAATCCCCAACAATCCTCAAACTCCTAATCCCCAAAAACTGGTGTCCAGGTGTCCATGGGTGACGCCGATTGCTTACCATCAGGTGATCCGTATGCTCGTTTACCGACTTATGCCATAAAAAATCACATTAACGCAACTTTCTTCAGATTTCAATTAATTCGCTGTCCATTTGTACGCGAGTGTACATGTGCGCGCGACGTTGAGTAATGTCACCGAATATAGCTAGTCTTACATGCAACTGTGGACACGGCACATCAAATTATACTTTTTACTAATTTCTTGTCTGTAGCTTCGATAAGAATGAATAAAGAATGTTTGAGGTACTGTAGGAGTATAAGGTTGCTTAATTAATTTTTCGCATTTACCGACTTGTAAAATACTGGTTAAATTTAGTTCTTTTTCTAAATAACAACACAACAATCTAGTTTAAGTTTAAAGTTTCAATTGTAACATAATGTAATATAAGAGTTGTATTACGCCAATAACTCGAAATTCTGTTCTAAATACACGTTTCGGTGCTCTTTTTAATTTATAAAATAGTTTTTTTTATACTTAATAGGTCGACGTTTGACCACCATCTCGCCTGATGGTAAGCAATGATGTGGCCGACGATGGAGCACGCCTACCTATGAGCAACCTGTTCACTCGGGACTTGAAGACACCGAAGTCATATTTGACGGGAACACAGCCTCTGGTAAGGAATTGTATTAAGATTCTTCCTTCGCTTCTAATGAAATGGTGCCGAGGAGTGAGGGTGTCATAATTAAGAGACTGCACTTTGGTAGAAACCGGGTAGCTTTGCTTTGTGATGACAAACCCCAAACTATTAGACTTGGATCTCCAGCCCTAGGTGATACAAGCAGGGGCTAAGCGTTGTTATTGTTGTTAACATGTTATATTTATAATGATAACTTTGCAGTTGAATCGTGAAGGAATATTTGTCTTACAAAGATGTACCTAGGTAAAGGTTTTATATCGCAGAAACTGTAATATATTCAGTATCAAAAAAACCTAGCCTAGAATCGATTTTTCCAACGCCAGGTAAATTTTAACTGAGGAATATCTTTGAATATTTGACAATTCTTCCATACTAAAAACTGACATCAGATATCAATTTTATTCTACAGTTAGTTTAACTGATGATTGAAAATTCGGCCCTTAGTAGTGTTATAATGTCGCGGAGAACCTAACGGGTTACCGGGGCTTCGGCTCGACGTGCAGGAGAAGAAACGGGGTGGTTTTTAGTCAGTAAGAGTCTGACACTCCCTCCCGCCTCACCCAGGCGGGAGCAGTCATTCGATGATTTTTCCCCCTTTTAAAAAAGTAGTGTTATAATATAGTATTGTGTATAGGCAGTGTCGGGGAGAACCTAACGGGTAACCGGGGCTCCGGCTCGACGTGCAGGAGAAGGAACGGGGTGGTTTTTAGTCAGTAAGAGTCTGACACTCCCTTCCGCCTCACCCAGGCGGGAGCAGTCATTCGATGATTTTCCCCCCTTAAAAAAAAGGCAGTATCTTAACAAAACATACGACTGTAAACAACTCCTTAGAAGACAATACACAAGCAAAAACGCCATGACTAGAAAACAGACCGAAAAATGTATCGAATTTTTTATCTCAAGCAATATCCATAACAGTAAGAATACCATAAAGAAACCCCAAATAGCTGATGCTGGTCATCATAGAAGGAAAACGTCATATCATTCAGAAACGCTGATGTGTCGAAAAAAGGCAAATATGAGTATCGAAATAAAACTGGCAGTCTAGCCGAGGCTGTAAAAATACAGGCTGGATAAATAAAAATATAAGATATGCTATGAAAGTGGCGCGGGGCGCAAGAAACTCGTGATCCTTTTGAATGTGTTCTGCGAGAGCTGGGGTAGGATGGAGACTGTTTTGTGTCGATTTATTTTTGGTTACCCCTTATTAAATGAGACATAAAGACTGCCTCGTTAGCTGAGTGGTCGCAAGTGCCGCATGCCTGGCATGGGGTTTCGGGTTCGATTCCCGGGTCGGGCAAAGTACTATTGGCTTTTTAAAAAAATCTCAGTAGTAGCACGGAGTCTGGAATTGAGCCCGGTATATGGCAATAAGTTCACCCCCTATTACATGGGACTCATAACATAAATAGTGAAAAGTGGGTGTTACATTGTACAGTGGTATAATGTGCACCTCTGCCTACCCCTTCGGGGATAAAAGGCGTGATGTTATGTTATGTTATGTTATAAATAGTGAAAAGTGGATGTTGCATTGTACAGTGGCTTTAAATTCTGTAATGTACACCTCTGTTTATCCCTATTATATTATGTTATTTTCGGTTGTGAATCTCTGTAACCTCTAGCACTTTTGTGATTTCTAGTAGTTTTTTTACCAAGGTGAAAACTCATTAAGGTTTGATTAGTTGAGATAAAGTATTATTGAGGTTGCAATTACAAAGTTTCTGAGTTGGAATACACTGAAAACTGCTTACATTGGTGTACTACTGATGTGAAACTACTAATTTAAAATGATAACTGTCAGAAAACGATGAAATCCGATACCTTTTCTCATTATTGTAAAAAATACATGTGTAATCCACATTATTATAACCAGACTACACCAAATTCCTGTATTCACCACAGTGATATGACTAAAACATGACAATTACTACTAGGCTTAATAAATTACTGTTTTCGGCTTACTCACGTAATAATTTGACGAGGAACTCGACTAGTTTCAAGCCATGCTAGAGGCTCATATTCATGAGCATATGAATATGAGCATGATAAAACATAATAATTTATTTAGTATGTCTCACGAAAGTTACAATACAAATACTACTAGGCTACACAATTATAAATAAAAAAAAAATAGCAAACAATATTTTCCTTACCGTCTCCACAGCTCTGTTCTCAGGGAGTGTTTCTTTGGCCGTAACAATCTGAGGCGGCGCCACGGGTCAGCGACGACCCCCCAGACCCCAGACCCCACCCGTATGTATGTGTGCGTGTATAGATACGTGAGAGGCAGAAAATTCAACGTTTTGTACTTACACACGAAGAGTAGGACGTAGACGTGAATCTCGCGAGGTGTGAAAATGAACTTTAAGTAGGTCACTGAGGGTGTTTAATGCTGTAGATAGTTTATGGTTAATCAAGTTAGATTGTGTTTTGTCTTCAAGATTGAAGCAAGATTTTATAGGTGTTACAGAATTTTCAATCTGTGAACGATTAACAATGGAATGAAATTCTTGCTTGCCTTATACGTAAAGCCGGATTGGCTGAAATGTAATGTTTAACATAGATCTTCTGTATCTTCTGCTCTTAACATTCCATTAAGCATGATTAAATATTCGTGGTCAGACCTGTTGAAGTGCGAATGAACTCATGATCATATGATAAATAGAAACAGACTCATCAGCTTATGCTAGGTGTCATACATCAAATACCAAACCGTCATATCCCCAATTCCCCCACAATCCTCAAATTCCCAATTCCCAAAAAGCCGTTAACACAATTGTAACGCCTCTTATATTTCAGGCGTCCATGGGCGGCGCCGATTGCTTACTAGGTAACGCGTCTGCTCGTTTACCGGTTTATCACAAAAACCGTGAAGTAGAGCGTTAGAAGAGGAAAAATCGACTCAATAATTAGAAAAAGCGACTAGAACTATTCGTTGTGGTGGTCCGGAAAAGACGCCCGCTTGTTAAACATGAGAGTACGAGTTCGGAACCTACCAACGGCAAGTACCAATGCGACTGTTTCCGAGTAATATGTACTTTCTAAGATTATTTAGACACCACTGACAAACGGTGAAGGAAATCATCGCGAGGAACACATTGAGCAAGCGTGGTGATTAATGCTCAAACCTCCTCCGTGTCAGAAGAGGCCTGTGCTCAGCAGTGGCATCTTATAGGCTGTTGAACATGATGATTTGTTGTAGAACCACAGCAATACCAAAATCAGGGGGCTTACTCTTGAATTCAATTTCGATCGACATTGGTATTGTGAAATTTCGTACTCTTGAGTTGCAACACTAGCGCCCATTGCATCCGCATTGCGTGGATATTTAATAAACTAAATGGATAAAATAATGACTTTGGCTTTATGTGCCGTACTGTGAATGCAATTTCAATAGCTACGATAGGGGTTGTATAGTGTTCACATTGAATAATTATTGAGATTTTATTGGATTAACATTAAATTGACATTGAGATTGGTTTCAAGAGTAAGCACCCTGTTGGCCAAAGTCTATGTAGACATCTGTACAAAGTTCTATCACCTCTGTTTAATGCTACTCTATGGCCCACAGAGTGCCTTTGTCCGTGAGGAGGGTGGTCAACTTACTGCGACCGTGTTACCTCTGCGGTGCGATCCATTCAGGAGGTGAGCAGAGGTGTAGATATCAGTTTGTGCTTTTATTGATTGATGATTTGGTTTGTGGGATGTATGTACTATGATTGACAAGTACTAATAAGTATCTATTTAGATATAATAGTTAGGCAAATGATTATACGTTATGAACGAATTTTAATGAATAATCACTAAGATTTAATAAAAAAATACTCCATTTAAAACGGTATGATAAAGAAAGAAAGAAAAAACATTTATTTGGCAATTAGCACACAAAACAAATATTATAAAAAATAAAAATACAGATATATAAACAAAATACTAATAATAAACTTACAAGAATAGAGATCAGAAGAAAAAACATCACAATATAACAAAATAATAATACGATAATAACAGAATTTTTGTTTATAAAAAAAACAAAACAAAGTAAAAAATCAATTAATTTCACCCAATCAACAATTATTTTAAGTTTATGAACAAACATTCCAAACTTAAAAATTCGTAATCTTCCATTTCCCGCCTTAAATGTCGGCCATCTTTTTCCGAACGTGTCAACTTATGAAGCTGGCAACTTGTTAATTGTCTACTTCCTCGGCGGTTAGTATTTCGCGCCGCAGTTGAGAACTTTTCTTCTACGACCTCCTTATAACTTTATGGTCTGCTTGGAGTATTAAAAGTTTTGCTCTCGACTTCCTTGTCTATGGAATGTTTGTTGATTTGTGGACTGGAGCGAAATGTTTTATGTTACTGTAGATAGCCGGTTGTGTGGGAATATTTATTTTTACTACGTAAATAGGAATAAGTAGCACCTATCTACTCCTATTTTATATATGTGATAACTCTGTGGTGTTTGTGTGTGTCATGATTTATTTATTTATTTAACACTTTATGTACAACTGTATACAATGGCGGACTTAATGCCGAATGCCATTCTCTACCAGCCAACCATAGGGTGATGCAGAGAAGTGTTTCAGTAGGTTTTAAAAGAAGTTTGCATCTATTGAAAAATAATAAAAAACGAGGGTGATAAATGTACGTACACAAAGCACCGCTAATTAGTTAGCGGCGCTACACATCGACACAACTATCATTTACACAATATACATGTGTGGGTAATTTCATATCAATAGATATGTATAGAAACATTCGTCTATCACACACATCTTGGTATTTAAAAATCATTTTTGTGTCGGTATACGCAATAATTTAGTAAATAAGTTTAAATAAAAACGAGGGTAAAGATAAAATTACTCATAACAAACTTTGAATAAATCGAAATCAAAAATAATGAACGATCGAGCTATACAATACCCATATAAATATAGTGCTTTCTCATTGTAATTTTATGTTACTGAATGATATAAAATATTTCGATGATCTCATCTACAGCGCGCTTGGCGCAATGGTTATCGCCTCCAATTGTCAAGTAAAGTGCCGCCGGATCGATTCCAACATTCACATGTTGTTTTAGAATTAATTTATCAAATATTTGAAATTTGAAATTAGAAACAATTAAATCTTTTTTTTTTCCTTTCCTATTGTTCTAAATCTTATGTTAATTTTAATAGTAAATACTTTAGATTTATTTATACCTATAATATCTTTTATTTATATTTTAGTTCTAGTTATTTATTATTTAGAATAATCTCATTTGCTTCATGCATTTCAACCAACTTAAATAAGATAAAAACAGTAAAAAAGTAATTAACTGTGATTTCTTAATGGTTCGATACCTGAGTATATTTGCAATGTTTGTGGCGACCATAGAAATCTCGAGTCATTTTATTTTACACGCTTATGAAGTAACTACCGACTATTTAAAACATGTTTTTCAAATCACCCGACTTACAAAATAATTGCGTTCTTAGTTGTCAATTTATGAGGATTTCATAGTTTATTGCTACACTACTTATATTCGTGTGCAAAGTTATTTTTATTTTTACAAGATGTTCCAACACCTATCAACATTTAAAAAGGCTGAAACCATTGTTTTGCATGAGCAAAACATAACTAACAATAACTGAAATAGCAAGGCGTTTAATGATATCGGTGAGTAAATAAGATACTACGTTGATATTCTAAATAATATTTATTTCATTTTGTAACTCGACACACCTATCAATTTTTGCACTAGAATAAAATAATTATTGCAACTTATTATGAAGTTCAATATTATAAAGATATATTAATAATTTATTATTAATTGTATTGTAACTTGACTTGTTTTTGTTAGGAGTGCTTCTTTAAAACATATCTGGTTAGGGATTTTTATTCCTTACGCCCCTACTTAATTATAAATTATTATTCTAACATTGTGTTTACTTATATTTATTATTATTTTTAAGTAACTTTAATTCCTGTAAAGTATTTCCTGGTATTTTAAATACTGTTTATTTGTTTGGTATCAACAGAGGAGATCCATGCAGTTATGGGTGCACAGATATGCGGAGACCGGTGACGTTAAACATCGTCGACGTGGGCCTAAACCAAAGGCAAATTCATCGGCTCGGCACTACGACATCGTAGCCAGGCACATGGCTGATCCGTTCCTGCCAACCCGCACTACAGCGACAGCACTGAATGTTTTAATACAAACTGTACGGAGACACCTGCATTCTGGTTTAAGGTGCAGGAAGCCAGAGAAGAAAATATTGTTATCTGTGGTTCACCAGCAAAAGCGCTAAGAATTTGCTAAGGACTTTATTAATTTTGATTGGGCGAACAGTGTAATCATATTGAGCGACGAAAAGACTTTCAAGTCGGATAAGGATGGGCGTAAAATATTGTGAAGAAAAGATGGAGAAAGGTATACGAATTGCAACCTTCTGCCTTGTAGGATCAGTGATTGTATTGATTTCGGAATCAATTATTGAGCCTGTCAAACTCTGCCTTTATTAAAATTAACATAAAATAATGTTTAATTTTTTTAAGAATATTAAAATGCTGTCTAGAACATACGGTGAAGTGA
Organism: Spodoptera littoralis; assembly: GCA_902850265.1. Lineage (NCBI taxonomy): Eukaryota > Metazoa > Arthropoda > Insecta > Lepidoptera > Noctuidae > Spodoptera > Spodoptera littoralis. The sequence continues at coordinate 3,252,642 of LR824553.2, read as the reverse complement.
TGTTATTGTTTTGTGGTTAGAAATTGTCATAATTTCTTTCTATTCAACATGTTTTATTTTTTTTATATTTTCATTAACAAATTTTTTTTATTCTTTATTTCAATTTTATTTCACTTTCACTTTAATTTTTCATTAACAAATTTATTTAACTGCTTTCGAACTTGATTGACATATTATATTTACGCCCATCTTCAATTAATTTAAAGTTTCCCTGATTCTAAAGGTCATGAAAGTTAAAATCGTTCCATAGCATTCGTCACATTCTTTTTACTATCATACAGCCCACTGAATATTGAACCTTATAACAACCGTCGTAAAATAGATAATTAATGGAAGTTCAAACGACAAAAAGTCGCCCATTTCAAGAAATATTATGTTGACAGTGTAATTTTTTACATGTTTTACTTGTTTATTACTGTAAAACTGTAATTTAATAATACATTATATTATTAAATTACAAAACAAGAATGTTGTATATTTGTTTATTACCTACTTAATAAAAAATGTTGCTGCCATCGTATTACCGCTGTACCGCATGATATTTCCCGATTCGACTATGAGGTTTATTGTCATATCTATTAATTATGATTTAAAGAACTTTAAACTTAACATGTGGTATATAATTAATTATTAGATATAAATATTGAATATAAAACAACATATTTGTATAATACATAAATTAATTGTAATAAAAAATAGTATTGTTTTATTTACCAACTCATTTGCTTCTTTTATAGCCTGATATTTATATTTATGACAAAAAAAAAAAAAAAAAAATAAGAAAAATAACAAGGTAAAATAAAAAACTTTTAGCTGGAATAGAACCCACATCATTGATCCTTGAAAGACGATAAAAGCGTGCTCATTAACCAATCGACCACGAGCACTACGATAATGACAGTGAAAATGTCGGGTCATATCAATGATTGTAAATAGTTTTAACCTTACCTATGCATTAAATTATAAAAATACGTATACCGACACAAGAATGAAAATACCAATGTGAACGTGGTGGACGAATATTTTTATATACAGTTATATGAAATTACGCACACATGTACACTGTGTAAATGACAGTTGTGTCGATGTGTAGCGCTGCAACTAATTAGCGGTGCTTTGTGTACATATAAAGGTATCCTAGTACATAAACTGCATACCAATACTTCATACTAATATGAAACATAAATATAATATTTAAATAATAAAATATATAAAATTTATTTAATATAAAATAAATAAATAGGTGTATTGCTTAACAGTTTAGTAGCCACTATAATACTGTTTACTTTACAATAGGTTAATGATGTCTCAATGAGGTAGTAGATAGGTATATTATACAGGTTGGAATTTTGTAATACCACCTGAAGGGGAAGTACTCTTAATACTTAAGATAGAACATTTTACACAAAGAAAACATTCCTTTATTTTTGAAAAGAAAAAAACTGCAATCAAAGATTTTCTACTGTCTCGCTGGCCGAGTGGTCGCACGTGCGACTGCCGGGCAAGGGGTCTCGAGTTCGATTCCCGGGTCAGGCAAAGTATTACTGGGTTATTAAAAATCTCAATAGTAGCACGGAGTCGGGAAATGTGCCCGATATATGGCAATAGGCTCACCCCCTATTAAATGGGTCTCATAACATCAATAGTGAAAAGTGGCTGTTACATTGTACAGTGGCATTAAGTGCCGAAATGTGCACCTCTGCCTACCTCTTCGGGGATAAAAAGGCGTGATGGTGTGTGTGATTTTTAAAAATTTGCTTGTCTCACACGGTAATCGGACCGACTAAAATCTGTCACAGTTTGCTTTTATTGCATCGATCGTCTTGGTGTCATGTGTATGTGAACCTATATGTTTGTAAACGTACCCACGACACAGGAGAAAATCCTAGAGTGGGTCAACGTTTTTAAAAAAATAATAAAAAAAAAATTATAATGAAATATATTTTCACAAATGACCTCTACTTCTGCCCATCCTTTTAAGAGAACACCGTACTATCTCTTATCACGTCCAAAATCCACTTTTCCTTAACGCGTTACCGCTTTATCCCCAACTATCTTCAGTTAAGAGGAATTATCTCTTCACCTTCGCAGTTTGTTCCCCACCCCCCACTCCTCAACTCCGCACTCCAACCTCATCCCACAAAGTATCCCCCAAAGCGCCGAAGTTTCTTTTCGAGTATATTATTGGTATGTTCTGTATTTTTTGTTTTGAGTGTTGATTGGTTGTGAGCTCAGTTTCTGCCATCAACGGAGGGTGCAAACGGAAACTATAGTCATTTGACCACTTCTATTATAAGTTTTATATGTCGTGGTGGCCCGGAGGTTTAAGACGCCCGCTTCTCATGCACGAGGGTGCGGGTTCGAAACCTACCAACGGCAAGTACCAATGTGACTTTTTCCGAGTTATATGTAAGTACTTTCTAAGATTATTCAGACACCACTGACAAACGGTGAAGGAAAACACCGTGAGGAAACCTGGGCTTATAATTTCTAATTATAAGTTTGTAATCGCCAACCCGCATTGAGCAAGCGTGGTGATTAATGCTCAAACCTTCTCCGTGTGAGAAGAGGCTTTGCTCAGCAGTGGGCATTTATAGGCTGTTGATGATGATTATAAGTTTTTAAGTGTGGGAGAGCCATGCTTCGGCATGAATGGGCCGGAAAATTAAATACTTTTGACGATATATTAATTTAAAATATCGTGTGACGTCAAAGCGTGTCACATTTTGTAGCACGTTATGACGTAACGACCTCCCACCCCTAAACTTAGCGCCATTTTATCCCATTTTATCTAACTAGTTATTACTTAATACGAGAAAATAAAAAAAATACGTGTCTAATAATTTTTTATTATCTAACTGACGGACTAATTAGATTTTTAATTTTGATATCCTAGCAACTCGTTTTAATTACCTAAAAATCGCGGGTTACTCACGTGAATATACTGAGAAAAGCTCTACTAGTTTCGAGCCACAGAGGGGCTCTTCCTCATGAGCAGGGCGCGATGTCCTGCAGCCAACGAAGACTGTTAAACTAGTAGAGCTTTTCTCAGTATATTCACGTGAGTAACCGGCGATTTTTAGTTAATTTAGCATGTCTCACGATAGTTATTATAAAAACATTACTTGTCTTGGAATTGCTGTCAAAAATCTATTATAATCGAAATTAGTTATTCATTTTGGCCGCAACGTATTACATTTAACTAGACAGTAGCGCTCTATGATAAGCTTGAACCTTTAAAACTATTTAAGTGCCCTCTGTACGATCATAGGCTAACTTCGTATCAGAATAACTAACGAATAGTTGCTATAGCTCCTTAATTCTCAGCCCAGTTTCAGGTATGAAATAAGAGTAAGTTAGGTATGACTGTATGTATATTACCAAGAATACTGCATTGCAAAAAATACGCAAGTAAAATGTAAATAAAAATAACAACAAAATATAAAGGCGAACACACACTGACACAACCGGGTTTAATACAGGAGCGGGTGTAAAACCCGGGTAGGGGGTATTATTACACCTACGCGGCGTGCGTATCTCGGTTATTTTCCGGATAATTTCCCACAGACTCTAGTGGGCAAGAGACCGTGTTAAAGATGGGGGGGTTGTGACGTCATGTAGGTATAGTGTACTGTGTTTTGTAGGCGAGATTATTTTTTATGTACGTTGCTGTAGGGTTAAGTAAATAGGTATGGTGGGTTTGTGTTGTTGTTGTTAGTATGGCAAGTTTAATATTTCGAGTTCTCTGTTAGAATGTGGTATATGTGATGGAGTTGACAAGTAGTTATAAGGATGTTTTTAAAAACTATTGTGTTTTGGCTGAATTTAATTATTTTTCAGTGTTTGTCAACTACTAATGTGAATTGACCGTTTTGGTTAATCAAATCAAGGGGCATACTCTTGATTCAGATTCCAATCGATTGACTTGAGTTGCAACACTAGCACCCAATGCATCAGTATTGCGCGTATATTTAATGATCTAAATGGTATCCAGTTTGACTTGATATTCCGTACTCTGAATGCTATTTTAACAGCTACGATAGGAATTGTATAGTTTTGACATTTAATAATTATTGAGATTTTATTGGATTGAAATTGCATTTATATTGAGATTCGTTTCAATAGTAAGCACCCAGGCTAGATTCACTAAGAAAGTTTTGGTGTATAATTGTACTTTATTAAATTTAACAACTAACCAACCATCATGGACGTTAAAAGGTTAAGTGGATAGAAATATAAAAATTAATACATTATTTAACAATTTTGAGACAAATCTTTATATATATAATTCTTCTGTGAGTGTGTATGTCACTGAAGTTCCCTCAAACGACGAGACCGATTTTGATGAAATTTTTTGTGTGTGTTCAAGGGGATCTGGGAATGGTTTAGATTCACAAATCAGCCCGGCAAATGGCGCTACAGTCGATGTTTAGGTTATTTATCGTAAACAGCTGAACTAATTTGAATGAATTTTTGTTTATACATTCAAGTGGATATGCAGGACAACGTCTGTTGGGTCCGCTAGTAATTACATAACTTTATTCTTACACAACGTCACACATCCTAAATAAATCATACTATAGCTAACCAAACAGCTATACCAAAATACACAAGGCAACATTTTTTATACCAAACAACGAGATCCGAATTCGAGAAACTAGTTTCCTTCCAAATGACGAATTAATCACTCGAAAGTTACCGCTCGGATATTTTTTTTAATATTTCCTGAAGCATCGGGACGGAACAGATCGTTGTGACATTTCGGTAGTACCTGCCTACGTAAGTAAAGCCGCGGCCATTTTGTCCGTTTTGTAACCGGGTACATGCAGTGTGTAATCATCTTTATTGTCACTTGATTTGATTGACACATTCGACAGTTATGTGACGTTTTAAATATGTTCTTTGACAGATGATTTTATTTGTCAATGATGGGCGTTTGTAGGTTTATTAGTTTTTAGTTACCGACTTCCGTTCGCGGTTTTGCTTGTGTGAATTTTGTTCCATAATTTGATATCTAGTTGCTACTTATGTATATCTCGTATTTCATAGAAGTGAGTTGGCAGTACATTCAGTTTTCGCCAGTGTTAATTTAAATGTTTTAAAACCCCTTCACTTCGTTTTTTGACATTATGTTCAACTTGTAAATAATGATAGTGATTCTAGGTTATAAGCATTTCCTTTTCTTGTCGTGTGATTTTGTTTATTCTTATCACACTATCAAATATAAAATATATTTACATTTTAATATTTTGACCTTTTAATCCTTTCTTTTTTGATTTTGTAATAAAGAACATTGTGTCTACACCTTTACAATTTATAGGCAAAGAGTTGTGGCAATTATGCTCAATTTGTGCCGAATTTTAAGGCACTGAGTGCACCTGTAACTTTCTAAAATAAACAGACTTGTAAACGATAGGCTTGTTTTAAGGTAGTACTTAGGTATAGCTTTATTTATTGCTAGAAGGTTTGTTAATACAATTATTAGTAGCATTAATGATGTTATTTTTGCTAGCAGTAGTTCTTGTGATATAGTGATTAACTCGTCGAGTACCGGTTTTATAGACACAATTAAAGAACAATAGGTCGCGGTCACCGGTGACCGCTTGGTGTTTGACAGTTTAAAAGAACTGTTAGGTTTGATCATAAATTGTGGCAAAAATCCTCAATAATTTCGAATCGAATTAAAACGTCATGATGCAATATCGGTACTTATATCCAGACAGTGATAGTTTTTAAGAAGTCTGACTTTGCAAATTTCTTGACGAATAGAGCTTTTTCGATGACATTAATAATAATAATTTATCTAGTATGTCTCACGAAAGTTATAATACAAATATTAATAATATTGTCAGTACTGTTCTATTTAATCCTGTGTGTATCATGAAGTGGCCACTGCTGAAGTGATTTCCAAATTTTATCCAAAGTTTACGCGTACTAGACTAATGAACCAGTCCAAATGACAATTAAACTTTCACCAAACTTACCGCCCATTTAATATCACAAGCACCGCCATCTTTTTCAAAGCAACAATCGAATTTACACCAACAATACATTATTAAACACTTCAATACACCGTTTAATCTCTAAACGTTCAAATGGACATTTAATTTTAATCCTACGGCAGCCATTTTGTGATTACCTGAGGCAAATCAAGTGATGCAAAGCTTATGACGGTTGTCTATTTAGCGAAGCAGAAATAGGTGACCATTTTAAACGTACCGCCTTATTATGTCACTATTGGATTGACAGTAATCTGGTAAAAAATGCAGGATGCTTGCGAGTTGCGTTTTAGGGTTTTGGGTTCTGTATTTATCTATGCTATTTTTAATGTGAGAGCAGGGTAAAGTGTCGGAGAGCCATGCTTCGGCACTGCTGGGCCGATTCGACCTGAGTGATACCACGGCCTCACAGAAAACCGACGTAAATCAACGCTTGCATTGTGTTTCATCGTGTGTTTCCCTTCCTCAATATGGTTCGCTCCTGGTGTTCCAGGTGTCCATTGGTGGCGCCGATTGCTTACCATCAAGTGATCCGTCCGCTCGTTTACCAGTTTATCCCATAAAAAAAACTATAACTTTAATACCCATTTCTATTAGACCCTTCATCATGGAACCCTAAAAACACAAATCGCAATATAATAATGGCAGCGACATTTGGCTGCAAGACAATTATCCATTTAAGTGTACGAATACAATATTTGCTCAAGTGTAAGGAGAAGTATTCTTAAAGGTTTTTATTGGCAATTGAGCTCAGGTAGAGTTTATGCAATTATCCTTGTTATTTGGAGACAACTTACTTTTAAAGGGATTTGCGAATGTCACACGGGGTTTAGTAAGTTTGATGTCGTCTTCGGTGTATGAAAGGTTTTACAATCAATTGCCACCGGCGATTTTATGAGTTTGTAAAGAGCAATCTTATTCTGATTCCTATGACCTTGTTTAATAATATAATCTCTCAAGGGTGAACTTTTATTTTAACTCTTTACTTATTGATATTATGGTTGTCATGATACAAATCGGAAAAGTTATACACAAAGCAAGCGTCAAATGATAATAAGTTGGTGGTTTGGCGAAAATATATTTTCGGTTGAAAAGCAGAATAAAATCCATTTCGTAAGTTATGTAAATTAGCACTTCATATATAATTCCAGAAATAATTATCCTTTGTCACGTACACCTCCCACTGTTTTCCAACCACCGCGTCGGTTACACCCGCAAAAAATCTAAACATTAAAAACCCGAAAAAATTTCAAACGAAATCAAAAAATTAATTCAACGAAACCCCTTTTTATATTATAACAAGTAGATCAAAAGCATAAAACAATCGTTCATGACAAAATGTCGAAACTGGCGAAAGAGGAACACGCGAAAACAATTCTTTGGCAGTACAGAAAATAATAAAAAAAAAAAAATAAAAAAGCGCGCTCAAAAGAACGGCAGACATTTAAATAAAGAGCATCTCAGCGCGTCGGCGCCAACGTTCCGCAGTTTTTTTTTTACTGAGAGACCACGATTCAATTTGCTGAGCATCGACTATGGAGGTCACAATGTCAGGTTGTATGCCGCTAATTAACTAGGGCGCCGGCAGTTTATGGAAAATTACTTACCTTGGATATTGTTTGATCATTCATGGTTTGTAAGGCTGTTGCTTTTTGAAATGGAAGGTTTCCTTTGCTATTGTAGAGAACTAAACATAACATACGGTCGGCATTTCGGGGTTTTATAAAGGTCTATAGGTAATAAATTGCTTTCCACAAATAGGACCACAGAAATGCCTCACCAATACAGTGTTGAAAAAAAATTATTGGAAAATTTAGAAAATTCAATTGTATCCAGAGATATCTTAACGGGTTGCCGGGGCTCCGGCTCGAAGTGTAGGAGTAGGAACGGAATGGTTTTTAGTCAGTAAGAGTCTGAGAGACATTTCCTCTCGCCTCACCCAGGCGGGAGCAGTCATTTGATGATTTTCTCCCCACAAAAAAAGTCCAGATATATTCTCAATAAGAGCAATAAAACCAAAACTAAAAGAACATCCCACCCATATAATCCACAACAAAGTCAAACTGTTATAAAATAATAACCACATAATAAAATGATTACAAACATATAATTCGGTAAGCCCTTCCGAGTTTTTTGATATTTGGTGACAGAGTATGAGTTATGTTATCGCGGCGCGCGGTGGTTGGAGATGCGTGCGCGCAGCGGGGGCGCTCGCCATTGGACCACCCGACTGGACAGGGTTGCCGCGGCTGTGAACATGGAAGATGATGACAACCCTGTGGTATGTGATTTTTAAAAACAATTGTGCTTTGTAAAGTCAAGAAAATTCTGGATATAGGTAGGTCTCGTTTGGCAAGCCTGGTACTACTGGAATAAGGATGATGACAGGGTATAAAAATTAAAAATCTAATTAGTCCGTCAGTCAGGTAATGAAAAAATATTAGACACGTATTTTTTTACTTTGTTGTATAATAAAATGATATTTAGATATAACGAATCAAAGTTTAGGAGTGGGGGCTAAAACGTCACTTCTACGTATAAAATGTACATAGAAGTGACGTCACGCGACATTTCAAATCAATATATCGTCTAAAGTATTCGTTTCTGTAAAAAAATAAAAAATAAGTGTGTAATGTTTTAAAATAATCTGCTAGACGGACATTAAAATAAAAATTAGTCATCTATCCTAGTACTTACCATGGCAATAGGTTCACCCTCTACAACATAAGACTCATAACATAAATAGTCGAAAGTCGCTATATTATGTATTCCATATGATGTTCACCTCTCTGTACATCTTTAGCAATAACAAGACGTTATATAGGTGATGTCATAATTATAATAACTATCGTGACACATACTAAATTAAGTAAAATCGCGGGTTACTCTGGTGAATAAACTGAGAAAAGCTCTACTAGTTTCGAACTACAGAGGGGTTCTTCCTCATGAGCAGCGTGCGCGGTCGCGTAGTAGAGTTTTTCTCAGTATATTCACGTGAGTAACCTGCGATTTTACTTAATGTCATAATTAATTATATTTATTGTAATTTCTCAAGTTTGATCCATCTCTTTTGTTAGCCTTAATATTATTTTCCCCATTTGACCGTCCTACCACAATTTCTACCCAACCACATACACCATTATATCGACATACCATTTCATAAAGATCCGATGATAGTAGTCGACAGATTAAGTATGAGTTATGCTATTAAAGTGTGGTTTGACGCAGCGGGGTACTTTTGTACTGGACCACCCGATCGTGTAGGGCTGGCTACAGTATAAAATCGTACAGTATGGATTCATACATACTTACACACTGCTTACCTTCATAATATTGTGTGGTAACCCTGGACGTATCTATGTCTTGATTTTTTATATTTGTTGCTATATTTCTTTTCATTGCCCACTTTTGACTGCCTCGTTGGCCGAGTGCCAGCAAGGGTACTCGGGTTCGATTCTCGGGGCGGGCAAAATACTACTGGGTTTAAAAAAAATCTCAGTGGTAGTACGTAGTTTGGAATTGTGCCCGGTATATGGCAATAGGCTCACCCCCTATTACATGGAACTCATCATAACATGATAGTGAAAAGTAGGTGTTACATTGTATAGTGGAATTAAGTGTCGTAATGTGCACCTCTGCCTACCCCTTCGGGGTTAAAAGGCGTGATGTTATGTTTATGTTGTCTTTTCAGGCGTTTACTAGAAAAAAAGTAGTAAGCTAGCTAGCTAGTTCGCTAGTCCGTCTGAATTCGAGAGAAATATCATAGCGTAAGAACGTAACGTAAGAACGTAAAGCACTGTTGCGATCTAAAAGAAAATCTAACACCAACTCCTTTGGTGTTGCGGGTGTCCATGGCGGCGTCAGTCACTTAATATCAGGTGATTTGACTGCTCGTTTGCCTCCTATTCTATATATATATAAAAACAAACAAATAAATTGTCGTATTTGGGTACTTTCCTTGATCAAAAATAAATTATTTCGACTGTTCCATACAATATAATACTAAAAAATAATCACAATTTCATTAATCGATTTCATTACCAACTTAAGTTTAGTATTTTTCCAGCAAATTTTTAAGAAATAAATATGCTGTTTGATGCTAAAAAACTTGACGTTACAATACATATCAGCAGCTGTAGCCAAATGCCACTTAGCGCTTGTCTACATGCAGAATAGAAAACCAAATTATAAATATGGAATTGACATAAATTTTGACACTTGTCAGTGTCATCCCAATTAATAAGAATAATTGTCATTAAAATACTTCTTCAAGTAAATTCAGGCTTCGTTAGTCGAATGGTTGGCTAATAACGGCTAGTTCAGGCTGTCGTATAAGACCTCTAGGTTGGACTAAGTGTTACGACTTTACAACAATATTAACAGCACATGATAGGGGACAGTTGCTCTATATATCTCGTCATTTTTGTAAAAAAAAATATCTTAATCTGAATTTGAAGATATTAAAGAAAATCCAAGCATGTATCTATCACCACAGATGGGGCCCAGTAGGGCTGATGCCCGATACGGAGCCGCGGAAGGCCTAACGGGTTGCCGCGACTCCGGCTCGAAGAGCAGAAGTAGGAATGGAGTGGTTTTTAGTCAGTAAGCTTCTGACACTCCCTCCCGACTCACCCAAGGCGGGAAAAGCCATTAGATGATTTCCCCCTTCAAAAAAAAAAACATGTATCTATCAGCATAGCATTGAAAATAACCATTTCCCACTGTACCGGTCAAAGCAATGGCAATGACATACTAACCATAGAACAGTTTACAGTTTACCACAGCATAGCACCTACGTTCGATACCCATTTAAGGTAAAACACACGAGTGTAACTCCTGTAGTATTTGCATAAAACATTGTAACTATTTATTAGGTACAAGTGTTTGGTTCTGTACAAATATAGCGGTCAATATATTTATTTGAAACTTGTGACGCTGAGTAGATGATGACGCAGAAGGTTAAAAGAAATATCTAATTTTTTTTGGGCAAACATGTCATACATATATATCAATATTATTTATTGTCTTTAAGGTTATTGTTGTTGTTACTGTACTATTTATTGTCTTTAAGGGTATTTTCTTTTTCGATCAATTTGACTATATTTTAGTGTTACATTGTTCTCGCACAATCCAAACAGCAAACTATGTAACTATTTGTATTGTGAGCCTGATTGAAAAAGAGTAACCTATGGAGTTTCTTGCTCGTTCTTCTCCATGGGAATCTGCACCTTGGAATAAGCAAATAGCTTCACTTTTAATTTTATTGTTGACGTTCAAAAGTGCCTTTCTGGTCGAATTGAAATAAATGATTTTGACTTTGAATAACACCTCGCACCTGTCTCCCATGGGGGAATACAGAGACTATGATAGTCCTATTGCTACGATTCTTACATACTTCTTTGGCTTCATTAACAGTCATCAGTCTTCTCATGCATGCAATTTTTTTAGTAGCACGTTAAGTTCGCATTTCTGCCGTGTAGTGACAGTACACATATTTGTCACTATAGCGGCGCTAATCGGGTGTTTTTTTTATGGAACAAACTTGCCACAGTTTCAAAAAAGTACTGTAACTCCTGTAAGTCGGGATTTACAGTAGATACAACCATGATAACACCGGAACACTGAAGTCCAGCACGTTCTAAAAACATGAATATTGTCTTGGATCCCATGGGTATGGTAAGGACCATTACGGAATCACGTATTTGAAAAAAACAGGGTCGCAGCGCTGTCAGATAAATCTGATCCATTTCACCGCAGACTTGGGACATTAGTAGATGTACTTATAAAAACTTATGTGTAAAATCTGTACGTGTCACCTGTTTTAACGTGTGAAATAAAGTTTTTCTTTCTTTCTTTCTTTGATCCTTTAAAACTGCAACCTCTAAGCTTGGAGATTAAAGCAAGTCTTCTGAAGAATAGAAGATCCTTAATACAGTAGCTTACCTATATCTAGGAGTAGTGTACTAACACGAGCTGTTGACAATGATGAAATTACATTATAAACCATTAAGATTCTTTCAACAAGTTATTGTGAAACGTAGCCGCGGAGGACTTAACGGGTTGCCGGGGCTCCGGCTCGAAGTGCAGGAGTAGGAACGGGGTGGCTTTTAGTCAGTAAGAGTCTGACACTCCCTCTCGCCTCATCCAAGGCTGGAAAAGTGGTCGTTCCTTGTACGTACTGCTAAGGAGTGGAATTCTTTGCCAGAGCTTGTGTTCCCTAAAAGGGTGTCATCAAGGCCCTAGTAAATTGGTTGCTTATAGGTCGACGTGTTCCATCCTAGACCGCATCATCGCTTACCACCAGGTGAGGTAGTGGTCAAAGGTCGGCCCATCAATTATATATAAAAAAGGAAGTAGATGATTTATCCCCTCAAAAAAATGTTGTTGTGAAAAAATATATCCAGAGAGTGGCCAGTAAACCTTCTGCGTATTAATTACACTTTACTTGTAATGTGGTCATCAGTTCTGAACCTAGCACTCTATATGGTGTTAGCGCAGTTTCCCAAAGAAACGGTTTCCTTTAGCAGTTTTTCATAAGGAGATGTAAGGTTAGGGTTTCGAAGTTATAATAAACATTGAAACATGTTGTAAAATATTGCCAGTTTAGAAATTATTCACTTGTAAACTAACGGGAGTTTCTTGATTCTGTATTTGATGTAACGGTTATTTATTTTTTTTATATTTGATCGGGCGACATTTGACCACTATCTCGCCTAGTGGTAAGCGATGATGCGGTCTACGATGGAGCACGTCCTCCCATAAGCAACCTATTCACTCGGGCCTTGAAGACTCCCTTCAGGAAATACAGACTCTGGCAAAGAATTCCACTCTATAGCAGTACGCACAAGGAAGGTTGAAGCGAAGCGCTTCGTGCGTTTGGGCGGAACATCTACCATGAATCGGTGACGCTTCGCCGATTGTCTTGTGGTACGATGATGGAAAGGACTAGGGGGAATCAAGTTATGCAATTCCCCCGCACACTCACCGAAATGTATCCGGTAGAAAACCGAAGTTAGTCTGATTCTAACAGTTGTTTAGTAAAATGCTAACAGATTACCTTTTTTAATTAAATTAAATTAATATATTGGCTTACACAAGTTACATTACATGTAGACATGGAACCGAACAGCATTCAAATAAACGACAAACACAACAGAGGTGCCCGTGGGCTCCAAACTAGGTACAGCCTGTATCTTAGTGACTCAGTGGTTTATCTAAAAAAAAGTCAAATATTTAATAAACCTTCCTTCGATCCAAGGATCGATCCAAAGTTCATTGGGCTTTTTAAGGAGAGAAAATCATCGAATGACTTCTCTAGCCTGAAAATACTTTGGGGTAAAACCTAAAGTACTTTGGATTAGAACAACATACCTATCATCTTTTTCGTTTTCTGATATAAAAACGCCAGTCTATCGTTAACTTCTTTTTTTATGGAGTAAGCCGGTAAACGAGCAGACGGACCACCTGATGGTAAGCAATCGTTTTTGCCCATGGGCAGCTGGAACACCAGAGGCGTTACAAGAAATTAGAAATTTAAGGATTGTTGGGCCTCCAGTAACCTCACTCACACGACGAAACACAAGACAAGCGTTGTTTTACATCAGTTTTCTGCTCGTTGGTGGTATCACACCGGTCGCGCCGGCCCATTCGTCCTGAAGCACACTCGGACGGCTCTCCCACACTCAAACTCTCTCTCTTTCAATTTAATTATATTTTTTTCTGATATAAGAACATAATAAAACTCAATAACTAAATCCTTTCCCTGTCATATCATTCTTTTATTCTTTACATAGTATTAATAATATTTTTTTACCTCTTCTTCCTAAGGGTAATCCTTTACGTCTCCATCTTTTCATGACATATACTCGCTTGATTTTCATTTTTTTCTCATCAGAACCCTATACAGGTAGAATCGACTTTCTTTCTTGATGTTATGGTCATCGGACTGTCGATCTTTGGATGCAATTCGAGGTTTGAGCAAAATATGTTATTATCGTTTACGTTCAAGATTACACAAATCAATTCTTGTCACCGTACAACATGTACCTACATACATTTTCTTCATCCCTATTCCCATCTCACTCTAACACGCACATTTTGACAAAAACATGACAGTGACAGCAACATTCCTAAACTGTCCTGTATTCCTGCTTATACCCTTCTTGCAGCATCACCACGTGCTCTCAGGCGGCGTCTTTGTCGGCAGATCAAACGCCACGCGTCGCCGCGCGCAGTACACTGAGTTGCGCAGGCGCATCGACGGCGTAAGGGACAAGCGCTTTGGTAATATGGATTTAGGATTAACTGGATTATGTTTAACTGTTGTTGAAGTACAGTTATGTAAAGGGTTCAATAGAAAATGTCGATGGTTGAATAGTTTTTGAAAATGATTTTTTTTAGAATTTGTGCAATTTGGAAGTTTCGGTTGATAATGAGAAAGGTTAGATGCACATGGTGCCAACTACCTGAACACATATTAGACAAGACAAAGCAGTACTAGCGTAGCAGTACTCTATGATGAAAGCAAACTTTTTAAACAGTAATCTCCAACTTCTAGCTGCTAGAGACAAAGGCAAAGGGCAAGGCCCACAGCAAGATTCGATTGCGCAAGCAATGGACTACAATGGACATAATCGATGTTGTTAATTTTTACTTTGGTAGTAGTAGAATTTATTTTAGCTATGTTCGCCCCACTGCAGTGTCTGCCCTGCCTTCCTATCCTCTTTCCACTCGTCTCTTCTTAAAGCTTTCTGTGGCCAATCCTTTACATATGCATCAAGTTCATCCCGCCATCTCCTTCTGGGCCTAAAGCGACGTCTATTGACGTAGTAATTAATAAATAAATAATATTAACTATTAGGGTTTCGGCTTACTCACGTAACTGTTTGACGAGGAACTCGATTATTGACTATCATCGACATCGCGACATCGCTGCGACTGCTCATGAGGAAGAGCCTCTCTGTAGTTTGAAACTAGTAGAGCTTTTCTCAGTATTTTCACGTGAGTAACCGGAGATTTTTAGTTCATTTAAAATGTGTTATATAAGCTGGCCACTTTTAATAGCGAAACCTATTTATATTCTTCTTTTATTTTGAAAAATATACGAGTGTGTTTCTGACTAGTTTGTTTAATTCACAGTAGTTGAAGACGGCCTCATTGGCCGAGTGGTCGCAAGTGCGACCGGGCAAGGGATCTCGGGTTCGATTTCCGGGTCGGGCAAAGTATTACTGGGTTTTTCAAAAAATTCACAATGGTAGCACGGAGTCTGGAATTGTGCCCGGTACATGGCAATAGGCTCACCCCCTATTACATGGGACTTATAACATAAATAGTGAAAAGTGGGTGTTACATTATAGAGGTACAGTGGAATAATGAACACCTCTGCCTACCCCTTCGGGGATAAAAGGCATGATGTTATGTATATATGTAGTTAAAGACATTATACATAACATTGCAATGCATTCAAAGGTACTTTAGGCACCATAATACGGTCTCGGCCTTTGATGCAGGCTTCGACTCCGCTCTTTTCCCATATCTTGCACCGCATCACATCTGCATTTACAGGAATGGAATGTAATGTCATACGGCGCGGGTGAGCCTTTCTAATCGATTGTAGCCGGAAAGGGTATGTCTGTCTGTATGTGCTTTTGTTTTTATGCCCACTTTGACATTCCGTTGTTGGTCTAGTAGTTGTAAGTGCTGCTGCTGAGTGTGATTGTTTGGGTTTCCGGGTTAGGTAAGGCTGATCATTCTCTCTTGTCTTATGCTCGATAGTCGCATACCTATGCTATGTCATATTACACATCAACAGCCTATAAATACCCACTGCTGAGAAGCCTCTTCTCACACGGAGAAAGTTTGAGCATTAATCACCACGCTTGCTCAATGCGGGTTGGCGATGTCAAACTTATAATTAGGAATTATAAGCTCAGGTTTCCTCGCGATGTTTTCCTTCACCGTTTTTCAGTGGTATCTGAATTAATCTTTGAAATTACATGTAACTTGGAAAAAGTCACATTGGTACTTACCGTTAGTACGAATCCGTACCGTCATGCATGAGGAGCGGGCGTCTAAAACTACCGGGACACCATGACATTTTATATGCTATGTATTGAGACTCTAATATAGCGCTGTAGACGATTTTGGCGTAGTTATTATAGAACATTATTAAGTTAACGGTGTCATGTAAAATAATGTAACCAACTTCTATGGCGTCCAAAATCAATTTCATACTTCCACAAAACAAAATCCAATTTCTTTATCAACTCAAAAACTTCCATAGAAATTGCAATTAGCTCTCCACTATACATACTTAAAGTACCATGCCACATTTACGCATTTTATTCAGAAATACCGAGAACACATCGACGTCGCCTCGATACGGTCAATTAGGGTGAGGCCACACATGCGTATCGCGACGCGATCGCAAATCGCGTCGGTCGCCGGTGTGTGCTTGCGCGAATTTCTGTTACCGTCATGCGAAGATAAAATACTGTAGATGGGAACTGAATCTTGTTTTCTTCGAAGTGTTTCTGCTTTATATGTGCGCTTATTGAACGATAATTTTTGGTTGCAATAGGGATGACGACAGGGTATGAAAATTAAAAATCTAATTAGACCGTCAGTTAGGTAATGAAAAAATATTAGACACGTATTTTTTTATTTTGTCGTACAATAAAGCTATACTTAGATAAAACGAATCAAAGTTTAGGAGTGGGGCTTAAACGTCATTTCTACGTATAAAATGTACATAGAAGTGACGTCACGCGACATTTCAAATCAATATATCGTCGAAAGTATTCGTTTCTGTAAAAAAAAAATAAAAAATACGTGTGTAATGTTTTAAAATAATCTACCAGACCGACATAACATAACATCACGCCTTTGATCCCCGAAGGGGTAGACAGAGGTGTCGCAGTTTCGATTCCCGCACGTAACAACTCTTTGTGTGATCCACGGATTGTTGTTCCGGGTCTGGGTGTCATGTGTACGTGAACTTGTATGTTTGTAAACGCACCTATGAGACAGGAGGAAAATCTAGATTAGGGCAACGTATAAAATAAACTTAAATTGTCTGTCAGTTAGTTTATTACCTACTCTAGCTGCTTATTTCATTCGTGTGAAGAAGAACAATTAAGAAATTTATCGCAGAAGAAAATAGTTAAGCTTTCTTCCTTTCTTAAAAAAAACACCATAGATATATGTCAGTACCTATTGTAAAATTGTAATTTAAGTTATGTGTTCACTTTAGAATAAGATACGATGGGGTTGGCAATTTGGCATACCTTTTTTTTTAAGGGGGGAAAATCATCGAATGACTGCTTCCGCCTGGGTGAGGCGGGAGGGAGTGTCAGGCTCTTACTGACTAAAAACCACCCTGTTCCTTCTTCTGCACGTCAAGCCGGAGCCCCGGTAACCCCTTAGGTTCTCCGCGACGCCAATACATTTATAAATAAGTAAATAAAGATTAAAAAAAGCACATTATTCAGCCTTAACAATCTAAATACATCTGACCACACACTATCGACATAAATACTTTACATCTAAACTACAAGTTTGGACCCGCGGGTCCGTGTACAAAAATGAATTAATACATAAATAAGGTCAGACGAGGTATAAATAAATAAATACAAATGTAAGCTACTGGCGCCACGCTCGCCGGCGCGGACGATCCTCTTATTGCCGAATATGTGGATACAGGTGGCGTGGAGTCGCTGTTGTAGGTAACATTTTTAAAAAAAGTCCTTGTGTGAGAGTATGAAATGAAAGTTTAGAATGAGTAAGAACAAGTTCTTTGTTAAAATTTTTGATGTAATATTGTAGGTATCATGTCTGATATTTTCTAGAGATACTAATAAACATAACATAACATCACGCCTTTTATTCCCGAAGGGGTAGGCAAAGGTGTACATTATGCCACTGTATAATATAACACCCACTTTTTCACTATTTATGTTATGAGTCCCAATTGCCACATACCGAGCACAATTCCAGACTCCGTGCTACCACTGAGAACTTATAAAAACTTAGTAGTACTTTGTCCGACCCGGGAATCGAACCCGAAACCCCTTGCCAGGCAGTCGTACTTGCGACCACTCAGCCAACGAGGAGTCGCATTCTCTATAAAGAATGTTGTATCTCTATAGTTAAACACTATCGTTTGATTATGGAGATTGGAAAAATGCATCGGTGATAGGCATTAAAGGAGGATTTGCTATTAATCATGAAATGCAAAGTCAAAGGTTTAATTCAAATTATCTCAATAATTACAATATATCTGTTGTCTGTCTAACATTGATGCAGTCCTAGTAAGTTATTATACAATACTTGTGTTGGGCCTAAAATTCTATTCTTTTTTTTTAAATGACGTTGCCCCACATTAGGTTTTTTTAAAAAAGCGCTAGGATTTTCTTCTGTATCGTGGGTGCGTTTACAAACATACAAGTTCATAAACACATGACATCCAAACCCGAAACAACAATTTGCAAACCCGGTTCAAGTTGCTCGGCAGCCGGTTGCCCAGCCACCGCACCAACGGTGCCGTCCTGTGTTATTCCTAATTCTTAAAAAAGTCCTATAACATTACATCTAAGTCGGCATCAGCATCAGTACGATTAAACTGTCAAACACCGCGAGGTGACCGCAACCTATTGTTCTTTAATTGTGTCTATAATGACGGTACTCAAAGGGTTAAACGATAATCATAACCAATTCCCATTAACAATAATACACATTCACAATCCCACGTTCCACTACTCTATCAAAATCACACCATTCCGCAAAAAAAACATTGCCAAAAAAATCCAACCGCAACTCTACTCCACGCCTTCCCCACATAGGCTTATCCGATTTATAAACGCAATATTGTATTTGTATAAAACAATAGCCTTATTATAGGTGGTTCCCTACCCTGTCGCTTTTACATTCTGTTTTTATTTTGTCCCTACAGAACTCAGGCCAAATCGTTGCCGTCGGTTTTCTTATTAATATTTTATATAACAAACATTGGTTGTGCGTTTCTATGGAGTTCTCTTTTTTTTGGGTGAAAGTTACTTGACCGTGTCTTTGCTTTTTTGGACTAGATTTTTTTTTTTTCTTTAAGGGAACGTTGCCCCACACTAGGATTTTCTCCTGTGTCGTGGGTGCGTTTACAAACATACAAGTTCACATACCTACATATGACACCCAGACCCGAAACAACAATTTGGGGATCACACAAAGTGTTGTTCCGTGCGGGAATCGAACCCGCGACACGTTGCACGGCAGCCAGTTGCCCAGCCACCGCACCAACCGTGCAGTCGATGTGGTTAGAGTATTGGGTACATTTTAAAGCTAGGATAAAGTACTCAATTTTTGGAATTTTCAGAATCAGCGCCACCCGTGGTTTCTCGTTACAATAGAAGAGTTAGAAGTGTTTTACCGGCCTTTCGGGGATTTGGGAGGGGAGTAATTGGGCCTTCGGTAACCTCACTCACGCGACGAAATACCACGCAAGCGTTATTTCACGTCAGTTTTCTGTGAGGCCGTGGTATCACTCCGGTCGAGCCGGCCCGTTCGTGGCAAAGCATGGCTCTCCCACACTTATGCTAGGTTATGTTTGTCTTATAAATTGTATTACTATGAAGACATCGCCAACTTTCATCATCTTTCATCTACCTATCTACTTTCATTATCATCTTTCTTTCTTTCTTTCATCAAGTGAATTAAAAACATGTATCTACTTAAATGTTTTACCATAATTCTATCATATTCAAGAACACCCACAATTAACTAAAAGGTGGTCTCAAACCGGTAACCATGTACTAAATAACTGAACCATACAAACCATCGGTTAACATACATTAATTAATACAATCATCGATCGTCATGCGCACGCGTCATTCGTTTGATCAACCGCCGCCCGCTGATTGGTTGACGATTAAAAGAATCAATTCGCATTGGTCCGTTCAAATTTGGAATGATCACTGTGACTAATTGAGAAAATTTTCGTTGTTCATGTGCGCAAGCGGCTGTAATCGATTCGACGTGTTCACTACTTGATTTTGATTTATACTGGTTTTGTAATTGACTGGGCTGATTGAAATATTTAAGATAGACTAGACATGTTTGGAAAGTTTTAAGAAATAAAAAAAAGTATTCTACTTATTTGAAAATCGAATCTGAATTTAATTATACTTTTTTATTTTTTCTGTGTCGTTATATCTAATGTTTTACTAATTAGTAAAAATGTTCATTGAACATTTTTAATTCTATTAAAAACATAACATTACGCCTTTTTCTCCCCGAAGGGGTAGGTAGCCAGATGTGCACATTACGGCACTTAATGCCACTGTACAATGTAACACCCACTTTTCACTATTTATGTTATGACTATGAGTCCCATGTAATAGGGGGTGAGCCTATTGCCATATACCGGGCACAATTCGAGACTCCGTGCTAATATTGAGATGTTTTTTTTTAAAAACCCAGTAATATATTGCCCGACCCGGGAATCGAACCCGAGACCCCTTGCTCGACAGTCGCACTTGCGACTACTCGGCCACCAAGGCACTCTATTCATTCATTGGGCATCATTTATAAGGCATTCTATTAAAAACAACACAAAATTATTTCCATAAACAAAATGAAGTCTACCTAATCATGAAAACTCTCATCGAACCAAAAAGTTCTTAAGCAAACCGTATAATTTATGTCCACCACGTTTTACAACTGGCCAGTGTAATTTTAGCATAAATAATAAAACGCCATATTATCGTTCTTAATTTAAAAAGTCGTTTAAACCCAACCCTTCGTTTGTAGTCCACAATCCCTTTGGGCGCTAATGTCACGCCTCTATCACGTACTTTATAACAACAGAACTAACAATCATAAACCGCAAAATAGTCAAAACGAACTCTAACATCATAACCTTTAAAGTATAATTTACAATGTCAACAAGCTAGAGTAGAACGGGGTAATATGGCACACTAGTTTGAAGAATAAGACTTCAGGTGCCAAGCAAATTTAACTTTGCATGCCGTTTCGTTTTGATACTCTGAGAATAAGGTTGATAATCGAATGTGGTGTTGATTTCATAAGTTTGTAAAGGTTAGGTGACAATCGCGACGCCATGTTGGTTTAGTGGGGAAGTGGGGGACTATAGGGTGACTAATAAGAGGTTTATGGCACTTTAATTGGGTCCGCAATGGAAATTGATAGGATAAATACAGGAAAATCGATGGTTGGTGCTTTTATTTAAATAACAAGAGTTGGGCTGCTAACCAGTCATGTGTGGTTAAGAGGTAATTGAATTGGGGAGTTTTAACGAACTGTTTAGAAGTATTGCGTCAAAGAAAACTATAGAAAACGATCTAAACATTAATTAACGATGTCTGAGTCTCTAAAAACTGCACTGTTGGCGCGGTGGTTAGGCAACTGGCTGCCGTACAAAATGTCGCGGGTTCAACAACTCTTTGTGTGACCCACAGATTGTTGTTCCGGGTCTGGGTGTCATGTGTATGTGAACTTGTATCTTTGTAAACGCACCCACGACACAGGAGAAAATCTTAGTGTGGGGCAACGTTTAAAATAAATAAAAAAGAAACGACCAATAAAGAAAATCAATCTTATAAGTTTTTACAAAAGAAACAAGCAAGTTTGAACACTTGTTTTAGCAAATATTTGGACATTTTGTCGTTACCACAAAGTCACAGAATTAACCAGGCATCAATGAAAGTGCATGTAACTAAAATGAATTGTTTTGTTTAGATTTCTACAGTATCTTATATATTCTCAACGTTTTTGTCCCAAAATTCGACATAAAACATGATTGTATTGTAACTTTCGATACGATACAATCATGGTTTACGGCATACTCACGTAATAACTTGACGAGGAACTCGACTAGTTTCAAGCCATGCTAGTAGTAGCCAGTAGCAGCGAGACAGTCGCCGCGTCGCGGGTCGCGAAATGCTACTCATTAATATGAGCCTCTACTCTAGCATGGCTTGAAACTAGTCGAGTACCTCGTCAAAACATAATAATTTATAAAACATGATTTTGACGTCAATAACCATCGTCACACAGAACGCACTCTCATCACACTCAACATTAGTCAAAAACAAGCATATAAACATCACATTCTACTCTATCCCAAGTCTACTCCACCAATTATAGTAACATCAAACAAAGAATCCAAAAGTACAGCATCTACAAAAATTACTAGAGCACAAACTGATGAAAATATGCCTCGACTTCTAAATAATAATATAAAGAATTTCATATTGTGGGCTTCAGAACTTCAAGTGCTAATTTCGGGCTCTTTGCCTCAAGTTGGGTTAGCACTTAAAGGCAATCGGGGTGGAGAGGCTATATAAGGCTATATCGAGCTATATTAGAGCCAGCTCGTGCGAGCGAGCCGTCTCCATGACACCTTTAGATGTCCGGTCATAGCCGCTACTAGTGGAATGTTCGAGAATGTTGTGTGGTCAGTGAGATTTCTTGTTTTAATGTCTTTTGTTGTATTTCAGATTTCTGGAAGGTACAGTTTTCTATGTGAATAATACTTTTAATAAATCACAGGCAAGAGCATTACTTTTGTAATTTTCCGAGAAAATATTTAAATACTTTGAATTGTCAAAGATAAGTGTCTATTTACTGCCTCGTTGGCCGAGTGGTCGCAAGTGCGACTGCCGGGCAAGGGGTCTCGGGTTCGATTCCCGAGTCGGGCAAAGTATTACTGGGGTTTTTAAAAAAAAATCTCAGTAGTAGCACGGAGTCTGGAATTGTGCCCGGTATATGGCAATAGGCTCACCCCCTATTACATGGGACTCATAACATAAAAGTGAAAAGTGGGTGTTACATTGTACAGTGGCATAATGTGCACCTCTGCCTACCCCTTCGGGGATAAAAAGGCGTGATGTTATGTTATGTTAAGTGTCTATTTAATAGCTTAATCGAAAGGAGAGATAATTGAAATTTGACATTTTTTTTATATTTTTTATGGAATAAGCCGGTAAACGAGAACGGATCACCTGATGGTAAGCAATCAGCGCCACCCATGGACACATGAAACACCAGAGGCGTTACAAGTGCGTTACCTTTTAGAGATTAGGAATTTGAGGATGGTTGAGGATTCGGGGATTGAGGCGATTAGAGACGGAGTAATTGGACCTTGCTTACTCTTCAAAGAGTCTATTTGTCAATTCATATAAAAAATATTTAAACCCACTCATACATACCTACCTAATTCTTATAAACTAAAACAACAGTTCAAATTCTACGCATAATCTCGCTAACTGACATTTTAGTAAAATGAATTAGAATTGTAACGTAATGATTGATACAGGTCGCTGACAACCGGCCTATGATGTACGAAAAGTCATTAGATGAGACCTATGTTCAGCACTGGAGGCTTTATGGCTGAATGATGATAATAGCATTTCAGATACTAACAATAGAGTAGATGACTAATTTTTATTTTAATGTCCGTCTGGTAGATTATTTAAAAACATAACATAACATCACGCCTTTTATCCCCGAAGGGGTAGACAGAGGTGCACATTATACCACTGTACAATGTAACACCCACTTTTCACTATACCGGGCACAATTCCAGACTCCGTGCTACTACTGAGAATTTTTTTAAAACCCAGTAATACTTTGCCCGGTCCGGGAATCGAACCCGAGACCCCCTGCCCGGCAGTCGCACTTGCGACCATTCGGCCAGCGAGGCAGTGATTACACACGTTTTTTTAATTTTTTACGGAAACGAATAGTTTCGACGATATTTTGATTTGAAATGTCGCGTGACATCACTTCTATGTATATTTTATATGTAGAAATGACGTTTTAGCCCCCACTCCTAAAATTTGATTCGTTACATCTAAATAAGTATCATTTTATTATACAACAAATTAAAATAATACGCGTCTAAATTTTTCAATACCTAACTGACGAACTAATTAGATTTTTAATTTTCATACACTGTCATCATCCCTATTCCATCACATACAGAGGAAACATAAAATATTAAGTGTATGTACAGTGGCCAGCAGATCAACCTTCGGCAGTCTGTCAAAATTCATTGGATTTTTTACTTTATGTCAATATGATAAAGTTAAAAATATAATAGAGCAAATAACAGAAAAGGATAGATTGTTCTGCTTGCCACTGTACTTGGTAAAGCTATAAAATAAACTTAACTTGAATAGTTGATGTCTAATTGGTCCTTTGGATAGACCGATAGGATTAAAAAAGTTGATTGGCAGATTGATGACGATATTTTCTTTTTCAACGAATGTTAGTAAATATGTTATAATTGTATTTATGGAAAGAATTATGTTATAACTAGATTTGCAAGCGGCTTCACCCGCGTTCCTTGGTATAAAAATTAGCCTATGTTACCACACTACAATACCCCTGCTCCAAATTTCATTCCGATGCCTTTGGCTGTCTTGATTAACAAACATGTCTACAAACAAACACAGAAACTCAAAAACATTCGTATTTATAATATAAGTAACAAGATTGATAATAATAATTTTGATATGCACGGTCCTCTCACTTTATATTATTTCGCTGTCTTTCTTTGAGAAGTCAGGACATGGTGAAATCGTATAACTTTACGTTGATGTTTAAAAGTGTTATTTTTATAGCCTACTAGCTTTTACCCGCGGCTTCGCTCGCGTTACAAAAGGATAAAAAGTAGCCTATGTGACATATACCAATACACACAGCGCCATCTATACCAATACTTTTGTTTTCCCTCGGGAATATCAAATTTTTCCGGGATAAAAAGTACCCTATTATTTAATCCAGACTTCTAACTTTACCTCTGCAAAATTTCAAAGCAATCGGTTCAGTAGTTACGTCGTGAAAGCGAAACAAAGAAACAAACAAACAAACAAACAAACTTACTTTCCGATTTATAATATAAGTAAGGACTAGCTTCTACCCTCAACTTCGTACGCAAAGTCCCGTTTTCTCCTGTTCCCGTAGGATTTTCAGGTTTTTTCTGTTTTAAGAACCTTCTTCTAATAATAACAAATACAACAAAAAAAGAATTAGACCGATTCTTTTCGACTGGACAGTCCAGCCCTTAGATATAATAAAGATATTTCTGTGGTCCAGCCAATCACGCGTTATGCCGTGAGCAAGGGAAAGAGGAATTCATTTTTATACATAAAGATTTGCAAAATAAATATCATTTAATGTTATGTGGTAAAATCTATACATTGTTGCCAGTACCTAATTAGTTTGCATTTTTTTATTAGTTGTTAGATACTAATTAACATAAATTTTATCATGATTCCGCCGCTTAAAAATAAACCAGTTCAATCAATAATTAACATTTTTATTTTAAACATAAAAAGCACCCACAAAACAAAATACAATTCTTGTCACAATTCAAATCTCACGCAATCCTCGACCAAGAAACGTTAGTACGGCTTCTTCACCGTCGGTCAGTGGGGTGGTAAGATCTAGGGGTGGGAGACGAGTGCCCTGGACACTCGAGGGTGGGTCGACATTGGCTTTTGACAGTCCACATTGCTAAGGAGCAGTCTTGGAATTCTGGCGCAACATTACTCGGATTGTGTTGTATGTACTTTGATTGCTACGGACTGTGTTGTATTGTATCGTATTGTGTTGTATTGTTACTACGTTTGTGATGTAACTGTGTTGCTTTGTGCATGCATTTTGTTTGGGGTGTGTATCTTATTCTTTCATTTATATATGGCATAGGTGATGAGGAAAGAAAACAAAGGAAAGATATACCTATGTATACCCGTTAGTAATTATTTGTTAATGAAAAATGAGTGCCAACCCGCCACCTCTGCCTACCCCTTCGGAGATATAAGGCGTGATGATGTTATGTGATATACTTATATTTGATTGGATCCGTAGCATAAATATAAACACTTTTATAAGTAACCTATAACTTCAGTTTCATTAGTTACATTTATAAAATACAGACTGATTCTTATTTAAGTATTTAATTTAAGTACAAAATTTTTAGGTTCTACATCTCATAGCATACTCTTTGAGTCCTATCCTGTAATAATTTCTTATAACCCTAAAATGATCTTCACATAAGGTGCCGTGGTTTAAAATCCAACCTTTAACATTTTCTTTTTCATTTTAACCTAAAACTTCCATACATACATCACGAACTTTATCCTCGAAGCGGTAGGCAGAGGTGCACACTACGGCACTTAATGCCACTGTACAATGTAACACCCACTTTTCACTATTTATGTTATGAGTTCCTTGTAATAGGGCGTGAGCCTATTGCCATATACCGGGCACAATCCTAGTCTCCGTGCTTATACTGCGATTTTTTTAAAAAAGCCCAATAATACTTTGCCCGATCCCGAGACCCCTTGCCTAAAAATCACAGGACGTCTAAAACTTCCCTTATTATAATAATTCATTCATACCAACACCATTTTTCCTATTTTACCAATTCCAACATTAATAGAAGCGTTATAATTTTCCTTTCCCCCACGAGCTTCGTTGTTACCGTGTGGGTTTTCTCACGATATTCCATCGTCAACCTTATGAAAATTTCCATATTCATTAGAAAAATAAACTTTATTACCTTCGACATAATACCGTTTCTTGCTTCCATCATGCTGGTGTACATAATCATATATTGGGCTGACTACGGTAATGATATGGTGCTGAAGTTGATTCTTATAACTAGCGCGGGAATCGGCAGCTGTTCCGATGTGCTTCTTAGTTTTTCTTAGCGACTAATATTGATTTTTTAGATTTTTTGTTTGGTTTTTGGTAAGCAGGTGACGAATTATATTTTGGGTGTTTTTGTTATTCGCTTTTTTATACTTGACAAGTTGACGTTTGGCTACCATCTCGCCTGGTGGTAAGCGATGATGTGGCCGACGATGGAGCACGCCTACCTATGAGCAACCTGTTTACTCGGGACTTGAGGACTGGTGTTCCGAAATATGAGATAATTCTTTTTTCTCTTTTTTATTTTGGTATTAAAAAAAACGTTGCCACACATTAGTATTGTCTCCTATATCATGGGTGCGTGTACAAACACACAAGTTCACATACACATGACACCCAGACCCGAAACAACAATTTGTGGATCCCAAAAAGTGTTGTACCGTGCGTTAGGTGCATTTATGATGTATCTTAATACCAGTACTAACTGGTACAGTCAGTGTAAACAAATCCTTAATTTTATTACTTTTAGCATCGCGTGTTAGATATCGTTGTTGTTGTAGATGTTTTCTTATAACGAACGTGCCCCATATTATTATTGTCCTCCTGTGTCGAGGATTTGTTTAAAAAACACAAATCCAGACCAGACCCAGACCCAGAACCCCAATCTGTAGATCATAACAAGAACTTGTCCATGCGAGATCTAATCACGACACGTCGCGCAATCACTGCGTCAATTGACGTCAAATCTTAAATTTTTAAAGCAAATGACTAGTAATTTACAGAATACTAGCGGACCCAACATACATTGTCCTGCATATCCACTTGAATGTATGAACAAAAATTCATTCAAAATAGTTCAGCAGTTCAGGATAACCAACCTAGACATCGACTGCAGCGCCATCTGGCGGGCTGATTTGTGAATCTAAACCATTCCCAGATCCCCTTGAACACACACAAAAATTTCCATCAAAACCGTTCCTGTCGCTTGAGAGAAGTTCAGTGACATACACACTCACAGAAGAATTATATAGGTATATAAAGATATACGTCACGGTACCTAAAGATTGCATGTTTAATAGACATGAGACTAGAAATATACCTACAACTGATCAACCGAGTAATGCTCATGATGAGGATGCCTTTAAATACATGGGTGGTCCGCTAAATAGGAAGCGATGGGGTCAATTACTATTTGACAGGGACAATTAACGGACAAACAGTCGCAATGTGTGTGAATAGAATGCGCATGACATTTTATATTAGGACTCCATATTGGAATGACGATGACGATGGACGTAGTGATGAGGTTGATAAGGAATTTAGAAATTGGTGCGTTGGTTGTGAATTTGTTTAAGTGAATCATGTTGGGAGAATTTTGCTCTTAATTGTAATGCGATGGACAGTCAATGTAGCGAAAATTGACTTTTGTCTCGATGTTATGTTTTGATCGCATTATGACTTACTTGATTTAAAGACCTATGACCCCTAGATCACCAAAAGGGCGCCCACAGAGGTCTAGAGCTTCCCGTTTCATCTTTTTGGTCCCAATATACCGACAGCACGGTTGGTGTGGTGGCTGGGCCACCGATTGACATGCAACGTATCGCGGGTTCGATTCCCGCACAGAGCAACTCTTTGTGTGATCCACAAATTGTTGTTTCGAGTCTGGGTGTCGTGTGTATGTGAATTTATATGTTTGTAAACGAACGACACAGGAGAAAATCCTAGTGAGGGGCAACGTTTTGTTCAAAAAGAAAAATAAAATAAAAACAAAATAATATGACTTAAAATTTTAAGTATCCTACCTGTCGATCATTGAGTGATGTAGAGATGAACGTGGTAGGTGTTTGTGCTCTATATTAAACCGCGATATAGTTTTACACCAGAAACGAACAAAATAAAACATTGAGATTGAAATTGAAAGACTGTTAAATAATGGAAAGGAAGAAGTTACAGTTGAGAATTTTTAAATTAAAACATGTCAAAGCCACGTTCCCTTCGTTTGAAAGATAAAACATATCAAACATGACATTGGAACACACTAGACGAAATCAAAATAAATTAACAGTAGATACATACACAAAAACCTGATCAGTATAATCTTCAAAGATACGATCATCACAAAATCATCTTATCTACCGCATCGTTGCCCTTTCCCTATCATACTGACAGAAGTCATATCTACTTAATTAAAATTCTATAAAAAACAGAAAACAAGAAACCGTAGCCAATTCAATTTAACCGATACCTTTGTTAAGAGATCGAGACAAAAAAGAGATCGCATTTCAATTTTTCCTATGACGAACCTAAAGTAAGGTGAGGTAAATGTATCTATTACTGGCCATCACTTCGAATATAAGGCGACATGACATCGTATCATGATACCTTAAAAAAACAAACATGACAGCTAATTCCACCTGTGTTTTCGAATAAAAAACAACACTATGTCCGAAAAAAAAAGTTCAAAATATCAAAAAAGTCTCGAAAAGTCAGTGAGTGAATTTGTATTGGTAGTGGAACATAATGGATCTATGTTTTTAACAGTTGACTAGTTAATCGGGTAATCTACAAGATGGCGGGACGTGATTTATAAGAGATGCGCAGGCGCCGACGTTTTCCAGTCGTCGCGCGCCTTTTGGTGCTCAAAGTTTTTGGATTGAATAATATTTGTTTAAAGGGTTAACGTGTAGGTCTACATTGTATGATGTTATGTATTAATGAAGGGGTAGATAGTGCAGTCTAGATAATAGGTACAGCTGCTTCTCGTAACATATTGTCTTATTAAACAATCTCTTTCATAAATAAAAGTTAGTGGGTAATTACCGGGCCGACTGATGTTAAATCATGATCCCTCTCTGGTAACTCCTTGTCCATCCTTCTTTAAAAATTATGATTTTATGTTTTATTAATTCATGTCGTGGTGACCCGGTGGTTTGAGACGCCAGCTTCTCATGCATGTGAGTGCGGTTTTGAAACCTACCAAGGGCAAGTACCAATGTTACTTTTTCCGTGTTATTTGTACTTTCTAAGATTATTCAGATACCACTGACAAACGGTGAAGGAAAACATCATGAGGAAACCTGGGCTTGTAACTTCTAATTATAGGCTTGAAATCGCCAACCGGCATTGAGCAAGCGTGGTGATTAATGCTCAAACCTTCTCTGTGTGATAAGGGGCTTTACTCAGCAGTGGGCATTTATAAAATGTTAGATGTATGTTTTTCTTGATTAAATTAAACAAAACTTTGAGATGCGCCTACACCTAACCGAGATCAAAGCACCGAGATAGTCGCGACATCGATTCCACTCGATTTAGGTCCAGAAAATAAACCAAAAACGTCCAAAATTCCAACAGAACCACGTATTTATGTCAGACGAATTCATCAGAACATGTTTCCTAAACGAATTTGTCAACGAAATCTTGGAATACCTTGGAGACCACTAATTGCCCGTAATCTGACGAAAAACATTGATTTTTATCCAATTTATAGAAATACTGTTCACGTATTAAATCACCACTTGATTACAATTACTAAAAACGATGGTAATAATGATAGAAATTCAAAAGATGATACGAACGGAAATGAACAAGGAAATATCCTTGAAATAAAAACAAGATACTAAACAGCTTATAACCAACGAGGACTAACTTTCTTCACTCACCATAATCACGAGAAAGAGACAGAAGCTTATTAAACTGGTTAAAATGAGACGGAAGATGTTAAACTTGTTGGAGCTGAAGTAGACGAAGATAGAACTATCGGTGAGGTCGGTAGAGAGAAGAGGTTACACGCCAGTCTGGGTGGTCAACCCCACACAGTTGGTCGATGACCATAAAAATGGGTATAAAATTGAAACATCAATATAATAAGCAATCAAGCGTCTGACCGGACCTAATTATACAGGGCGAGTGCATGTTATAAATTATTGCATGACTTGTAACTACAGATTGTTTCAAAATTGAGATGATGTTTATTCGGTTTTGGGTGTGTAGCTCAATGATTTGTGTTTGTATGGGTATTCGGTTGTCTAATTTTTAATTGTATTTTGCGTGTATTTATTTTATTGTTATTATGCTTATTCAATCAAATATCAATTTTGTAGAGATATTAAAGTCCTCTTTGATACGATTTATTATCTGCATTGTGTACATAAAAGTGTGCTTAGTGATTTGGCACATATTTTTTTAAATTTGGAACACAAGAAAGAAAAATATTATAAAAATGTTATGATTTTTTTAAGTAGGTAATGCCTACTCAATGTACCCATATTATAACAATGTATGTACATAAAAAAATAGTCATAATAGAACCAAAAAAAAAAAAATTACAATAACTCGATTTACAGTAAAACCTACATCAATTCCACATAAAAAAAGCACACTCCACATTTAAACACATTTTTCCCCATAGAAAAAAAACTCAATAAATAAAAAAACCATTTGTTTAGTGAACATACTATATCAGTTGGCGTTGCCTGTCATAACTGGATAATAAGTATGATTAAATTTCGACTGCCCGCGGCTCCGTACCGTGATATTTTGTTTGTTTTAGACTTTTGTTTTTTTAGGCCAATTTTGTAGCATTGGAGTTAATGTGGATGAGATTCTTGATTCAATCTATTATTTTAAGTTGTTCATAAACATTATTGTATTGTATAACTGGCGACCCGCCGGCTTCGCACGGGTGCAATATACATGCATTATACATATAAACCTTGCATAAAAAGAATCACTCTATTTATTAAAAACTTCATCAAAATCTGTCGCGTGGTTTTAAAGATCTAAGCATACATAGGGACAGACAGACGGCTGATAGCGACTTTATTTTATACTAGGTATGTAGTGATGGCGCCAGTAAAATATGTTTTGTCACAATCAAGGACAACTTCACAAAAGTCGTCGCAGGAGCCAACTACAGGACAATACTTTTGATACAGACTAGGCAACAGCATTCTTTAATGAACCTGTACACTTTTGAACTACGATATCCAAGCCATGACAGGAGCCCATAACTATGGGTAGCACACGCGACGACCGATTGTAATTTTTTTTTTGAGGAGGTAAAATCTTCCAATGACTTCTCCCGCCCGGGTGAGGCGGGAGGGAGTGTCAGACTCTTACTGACTAAAAACCACCCCGTTTCCGCCTCCCCCTTAGTTAGCATGACTACTTCGCAGAAGGAGATGACGGCATCCCAGTCCCCTCGCTCCGTACCATGGTCTGAACCAGAGCCGGACGCGAGAGGTCGCCGTCGGCGATCACATCCCTGAGGACACGGCGTTGCTCAGCCCACGCAGGACAAACTGCCACCGTATGCTCCACTGTGTCCTCCAGGCGATCCTCGCAGTGATGACACCCGGGCGTATTGTACCTATTTCTTAAAGATTTGGCGTAGGTTTAGCAAAATATAATACACTGATTAACAAGGGTATATCCACGAGTTTCTTCCCAAATCGGTCACAATTTTAGCAGTCGTCGCCATGGAGTTACGTTCCCATAATTTACGGGCACCATTGGTGATAATCACGTGGTATAGTCACAGCAGTTCTGATAGCGTGGGTGGTACAGGCACAGCATATCCATGTATACCTGCAGGAGACAAATATTTTCAACCTTGTAGTTTTGGGATAAAGTTGATAATGTGTTAGAGGTGTTTGGGTAGCTTGTTGTGCTGGTGATTTTATTGTGTTGTCGCGAACAGGCGTGATGGATAGGATAGGCGTCTGTTGCATATTTTCTTTTGGTGGTCGAAATTTCTGTATAGGATTAACTAGAATCAAGATATTTATGTGGTCCGTGTGAAGTAAATTTCCTATACTTTCTATGCCTATACTTTGTTTATATTAGCATGTTAGTTTTTAATATCAATGTCATCCATGTCATCATCATCGAATCCGCTTCTATATAGAGTCCCACTAATGGAACCTGATACTCCATAATACCTGGATGTACCATTATATATCCTTCTAACCATGATTCTTCAAAAATCTTCAGATCGTAGGATTCATACTACGACCTGAAGATTTCAATTAAGAGTCTGATAAGTCACTCCAAACTGTTTAAACGAGGCTAACCGACACCGAAGTTATTTTCAACCAGATTATTTATTTATTTATTTATGTACACACATACAACATAAAGGACAACACATGATTATTATTATACCACCTCCCTATTGGAATTTCTTCCTGTGGACCTGGGGCAGGAAAAGTATTAATAATATAGTGACACTAAGTAACTAACTAAGTATTATGCTTTTATCATTAAATTCAAGATCTTATATCCAACAGTCTCACTTATACATCACTTGTAAAAGAATAATTAGACAAGAAGTGTAACACTCCCTGCCTGCCTCGTTGGCCGAGTGGTCGCAAATGCGACTGCCGGGTAAGGGATAAGGCAGGCAGTGTAGCACGGAGTCTGAAATTGTGGTATATGGCAATAGGCTCGCCCCCTATTACATGGGACTCATAACATAAATGTGAAAAGTGGGTGTTACATTGTACAGTGGTATAATGTGCACCTCTGCCTACCCCTTTGGGATAAAAGGCGTGATGTTATGTTATAAATAGTGAAAAGTAGGTGTTGCATTGTACAGTTGCATTAAGTTATGTAATGTACACCTCTGCTTATCCCTATTATGTTATGTTATTTTCGGTTGTGAATCTCTGTAATCTCTAGCACTTGTGATTTCTAGTAGTTTTTTTACCAATGTTCATCTTTGCCTACTCCTTCGGGGATAAGAGGCGTGATGCTATGTATGTATGTATGTACAAATACTCTATCTCCTTTAGCTAATGTGACTTGCATGTGATGACACACATCAATAGCAGATATACTCCAAGTTACCATGGGAAATACTGGTCTGGTCAATTCGCAACAAAATGCTGTACTAGTGATAATTACACACCTACAATATACCGCGGTCGCGACCAAACTGTGGGTGGTATGGGTAGGACCACTGTGTTTTAGGAAAATTTAGGGACAGTCCTCAGATATTTACCTAAAATAGTTATGTTAGTTAGTTCACAGCAACAGCATATGACAGTGTAATAAATATACTTTAGACATTCCCTACGTAAGAGGGGTTAGCATAATTGACATGATTAGCAGGTGGGTTAAAGTTCCCAGTCTAAAAGATTTATGTGTATCAAAGACTGCACTATTGCCATTATTACAAGAACGTAGTGTGAAACTAATTTAAATGTTTAGAGAAATAGAATTAGACTAGAATGAAGTCTTTTTCTTTTTTTCTTTTATAACTGTCGTGGCGTTCATCTCAAGCTGATTACTTGGGGGCAGCACAATATGTCGCCATTTTTCATAAATTTCTATCAACCGTTATTTTTTCTTTTAAAAAAGTATCGGTATATAGTTAAATTAAAATAAAAACTTTAACTTAATAAAAAACTTTTTTAAGAATTATCATCAACAGCAGAAATACGTCCACTGTGGGACAAAGGCCTCCCCTTAGTCCTATTTTTAAGAACAACCAGAATATTCTTTTTCCATTTGATTTTACAAACAATCCGTGAAAATCCCCCCAAAAACCTGGCGACACTACACTAAGGCTATTGATTGCTATCAAATTGCTCGCTCGTGACTACGCTTTCGAATGGCTAATGTCTCTTTTTACGTAACTCTATAGTAATGTCCTCACAATTCGCTGTATGATGGTCACCGTAATTACACGTAAAGTACTAGTACTTTTTGAACATTATGGCTTTTTTTTGCTTGGTCTTTATTTCTTGAGTATTAAGGTTTATTTTTAAAAGTTTGAAGGGAAATATTATGTTGATGGGAAATGGGTTCTTTTGAATTTTACTCGGTCAGTACAATTATATACTTGTTAATAGTAATAATAGTAATTTCAGGTTTGGAAAGTCTTGTTTTGGGAGAGCCATGCTTCGGCACGAATAGGCTGGCTCGACCGGAGCTATACCACGGCCTCACAGAGAACCAACGTGAAACCAAGCTTACGTTGTGTTTCGTCGTGTGAGTGAGGTTACCGGAGGCCCAATTACCCCCCATCCCCAGTCTCCCCAATCCGCGAATCCCCCACAATCCTAAATTCTCAATTCTCAAGAGACCGGTAACGCACTTGTAACGGCTCTGGTATTTCAGGTGTCCATGGGCGACGCCGATTGCTTGCCATTTAACCAACCATTTATTTTCTTTATATATAATTGTTTCAGAACAGTTTCAGCTCCCCCTGTATACAGCATGAAAGAGATTTGCTAATTCGTAATCAATCTCACAACAACCTTTGTACTTATTATCCCTAATGATTTTTTATTACAAATAGGTACTAAGATTGCTACACTACACTGCGATTATTTCATATGTAATGGGTGCGTTTACAAACACACAAGTTCATATACACATGGCACCTAGACTCGGTACAACAATTTGTGGATCAACTTACACATGACACCCAGACCCGGAACAACATTTTGCGGATCACACAAAGAATGGTTCTGTGCGAACCCGTTACACGCTGCACGGCATTCAGTTGCCCAACCTTCGCTCCAACCATGCAGTCTATTAGATCATTGAGGTAGTGAAAGGTAACGAACAAAAACCTACGTCTTTTTAGCTTTTAGTGCATCCAAATCCAATGCTTTTAGTGGATTTTAGCGCATTATTAATTCAAATTCGATTTCAAATTCATTTAATCGTTTGCAAACATGGGTACATAATATAGGTATTAAGAAAATATACAGTTTCTCCATATTTTGCCTTCACTTGGCATGCAAAGATTAAAAACACCACCTCATTTCACTACTTTCAATCATAAACTAAAACAATTCTAAAAATCTAAACCAAAATAAAACAGTTAAAGCATATCTACTTATAGAAAATAAAGGGGCGTGCACACGTCTGTAAAAGTGAATGAATCTGTGTCGAGAGCTGTGTGGTCAGATAGGATAATCGTGTGTAGCCAGCGGCTGCAGCGACATTGCCACATTATCACCTGTGTGCTGAGCACAGAGGTGGCTGTGGAGAAGCCTTAGAGACAGTGTTTGATTTAGTTATTTTTCATAAATATTACAGGACAAATTAGAAAAAAAGAAAGTTCACTTTTCAGTTAATAAGTACACACAAGATATTCCTAGCAAAGGTTATTTCAACTATTCGCTAGATTATGTTATGAGCCCCATTGCAATAATGTTGCCATGCATTACGAACAACATTGGACTTCATTTTGCTATGGCTGCATTTTTTTATGTGTTCATTTTGCTTAACACCGATCACACAATAGTTATAGTAACTATGAAGTTTAAAACTGTACCCAGAATATGGAAATAGGCGCTCCTTATTACAACTAACTAGCATCTGATTTGATGAAAATTTCTATAAGATCTCTAAACCACACGCATTAAACTAAAAAATAATACCAATCCTAAACACACGACTCCAAAGCTCTGTCCTCTAACTCGAAACTCAGGTTCGTGATGCCAAACCTCATTATCGAGTTGGTTGCTCGTTTAAAAAATATAAATAATGATGGCCGCCTCAAATTGACCTGTAATCATAGCCTTACCGTGATTAGAACTAAATATAGAGATTATAATACTAGCTGGGTGGCGAATGAACTATTCAACGTGTTTGTAAGTTAGTTTAAGCGAAATTAGACGATAAATCATTTTGAAGTGGATGGTGGCTGTTTGCTTATGGGAGTGTTCTTGTTATAGTGGGATTTGGGGCTGGTGGAAATTGGATGCTGTGTACCCTTTCACATTTTTTTATAAGGCGTAGTAGTGTAGTGTTATGTTTTAGCTACTTGGATGGCTAACTTTGTTGGTGGTGTTTAAGCAAAATTAGTTATAAATAACTAGCTTTTACCCGCGGCTTCGCTCGCGTCACAAAAGGATAAAAAGTAGCCTATGTGACTATCCATCCGTTCAACTACCTTCAGTTAAAAAATCACGGTAATTAGTACCTCTGTTCTGCCGTTTAAGACAGGCAAACAAACAAATAGCTATCCGCTCGCGTGGAATTCGGTTATATCGCGCTATTTAGATTTTTCCAATAAGTAGGTAATTCGTTGACTGGTTTTAAATGACATACAACGCCATCTATACCAGTACATACAGCGCCATCTGTACCAATATTGGTGTTTTTCCTAGGAAATATCATTTTTTCCGGGATAAAAAGTACCCTATTATTTATTCCAGACTTCTAACTTTACGTCTGCAAAAATTCAAAGCAATCGGTCTAGTAGTTACGGCGTAAAGGCGGAACAAACAAACAAACAAACTCACTTTCCGATTTATAATATAAGTAAGGATAGTTGTGGTCCCCGGAGGTTAAAGAAAGAGGAGGAGATTAAAGACGCCAGCTTCTCAAGCATGAGGGTGAGGTTTCAATAGAGCAACCAACAACAAGCACATGTGGCTTTTTCCGGTTTATATGTAGGTATTTTCTAAGATTATCTAGACACCTCCTAACCTATCGTTCATTATTATTGTTTACATTAAAGATATCACTTCCAATCGTCAACAAATATTAGTACCTATAGACATAAGAAACATAATCCCATTCCTTTTCTTCCATACTTTTCATGGAATAACTACAGTGTCGACATTCCCGTAATGTGACGCATATGACGCGAGGGTGGCCAGCATTGTTTGGTAGCCACACACCATGACCCGGACCATTACTGTATCGATGGCAAAATAGAAAGACTGATGTGAAAATATTGAATTTTCTTTACAATTAGGATGTTGATAGGGTATGAAAATTAAAAATATAATTAGTCCGTAAATTAGGTAATGAAAAAATATTAGATACGTATTTTTTTTATTTTGTCGTATAATAAAACAATACTTAGATAATCGAATCAAAGTTTAGGAGTGGAGGATAAAACGTCATTTCTACGTATAAAATGTACATAGAAGTGACGTCACGTGACATTTCAAATCAATATATCGTGAAAGTATTCAAGTTTTACTGGAACTGTCATTATCTTTGGTTATTTTCTTTTTCAATCTCTCTGACTCTCTTGTTCTTGTTCTCACACAATCGAACCAATAAAACTATGTAACTAGAGAATTGTATTGCGAACCTGATAAAAAAAGAGTAACCTATGGACTTTCTTGCTCGTTCTTCTCCATAGGAATCTACACTTTGGAATGAGCAAACAGTTAGCATCACTTTTAATTTTTTATGTTGTCGTTCAAAAGTGCCTTTCTGGTCTAATTGAAAGAAATGATTTAGATTTTTTGTAGTAGAAGTAGAATGCTTGGGATTCGATGCTAAATTGAAGGGTGTTGTTGATTCTTTTATCTTATTATTCTTGGTAAATACCTAATAATACAGACACTGCTAATTGGAATGGTGCCTGGTAGTTACGGCAACGGACTCAAACCCTGGATTACTTCGTTCCTATGACCGTAAACTGAAATGTCCGGCTAAAAAAATTAGAAAGTTCTACATTAATAAATGAGTACACGACATAAAGCACTTAAAATTTCAAACCCAATAATCTGTACATCATAAATCATAAATCATCATAATCTGTACACGGTTTAAAAAATTACAAAGTATTGCCTACATAAAAAGTAATTTCTCTGCGAACCACACAAAACAATCACTGCTTATTTTCACTCACATTAGTTTAGTGGTATCAATGAATTATGTGCATTCGCGTGATATCTTCATCCCCAGCGGGTGGGGGACTCCACCCTGTCCCCACACTCCCCACCCTAGCACCACACTCCCACCTACTTAGGTGATTGGATTTTTTATAAAAATGCTCCTTCACTGCACCATCGCACGTTTCTTTGATCTCATATATGTTTTGATGTATGTGATAATTAAGGCTGGCTATATTTCTCATAGTCTAGTCTAGGTACAGGAGCACCAATGATGTGGCTTGATTCTTTCAAAGGGATCCTAGTTTTGACGTTGTCTTTGATGTTCAAGGTTTATTCAAGTGGGTTGTTTGTTTGTGTTTTTGCTGTATATGGTGAGGAGATCATTATATATACATGAAGGTGGACAATTTCATACGATGGGTCTGTTTGTATTGACAGACATTTTTTTGTAAATTAGTAAGTGTGCAGTTAGTAATTCATGGACGTATTCTAATGTGAACTATTTTTTTAATGAAGACAATAATTATTTTTGTATTAAATTAAAACAATTTTTATAAGGCCGGCTACGTACCTATGACTCCTCTGGTGTTGCGGGTGTCCATAGGCGGTGTTAATCGCTTACCATCAGAACCACATGCTCGTTTGCCTTCTCAAATTAATAGTATTAAAAGGTGCTTATTAATGACGTAGGTACTCAAAAGACTATAATACACAAATTTAACAATGAAATCATCATTATTCATCTTCAAAGTAAACGCCGTTTCAAATCACAATAACACTTAACAATAACATCTTCCCTTCAAATACAACACTATGACAACGAAACATTTACATTCGTAAATCACAATGCAAAAGGGAACTCGCTATAAATCCAAATATTTATAATGTTACCAGAAGTACTAACAAAAATTCGCGAAAGGGTGGCCCGAGACACGTGTCCGAACCTAGAGGGACACCGCGCCCAAATTTCCCTGACCCGTCTAAAGCTTTCGACACACTAAACCACTCGAATATCAATAGCAGAACGCTCACATAGATATAGGTCAAGACAAACTGGTTTGTTTCTAAAGAGATTTCATTTAATACGTTTAAAATTTATTACACTGCTTGTTTGTTTGTTGATCG
This sequence comes from Spodoptera littoralis, assembly GCA_902850265.1. Taxonomy (NCBI): domain Eukaryota; kingdom Metazoa; phylum Arthropoda; class Insecta; order Lepidoptera; family Noctuidae; genus Spodoptera; species Spodoptera littoralis. The sequence goes on along the minus strand of LR824553.2, from coordinate 3,213,248 downwards.
ATAACAATTTCGGTTATGAAGTGGTTTTTTATGATCCCTTCATCAATAAAGTTTATTATGTTCGTGGTTATTGAATTATCATTGCGGTGATAAATTACGTCTAAACGCGATGCGTGGGACCGACCTTCGTTATTTTTTTTTTTTTTAATTAGTTTCTGTAATGAATCTTAATAAAAATATGCAATGTCATTATTTTGTTAAATAATTATTTCAAAGTGTAATGCTAACTGTGATGTATAGTTTTCCTTAGCTTTCTAATGATCTTTATTAACGTGTGTCATATTTTTCAATAAACTGAGAAAATATTTATACATACGGCTACACATCGAGCTTTACATAACCAGTATAAACTGAACGTTAAATGTGCGGAAAGATGATGCGACGCGACACCATGATAAACTGGTTTTGTATAGATTGATGTGTGGCCGTGTGTACGGCATTTACGAAAAAGAAAATCTTAATCGTTTTTCTAAGTATGCATACTTAATTTCAAGGTATCTATACCTCTATTAATTGATACAATGATTTTCTCTACGTACCTAATCAAAATATGTAATTGAATAATTCTATGAGTTTGTTAAACAAATCTTGATCATTTCAAGTCACCACCCTTAATACAAAAATTAATCTTCCATAACTCCAAGCAAAAAATTCAAAGCGCAACTATTGTGCGTCCCCCTAACATCTAGGGGAGACGAGACAAATTATTATTTTCCATAATATCATCACACGACCATTACGCGTCGCCAGCGATGCGTGTCCAAAAATTATTAGAACATTTTGCGTTTTTTCGCACGTCCGCCTCGTCGCGCAGTCGGGGAGATACTGAGCTTTCCGGAAGTTGTAAAGTAGTGATTTGTAACGCACGCGCCGCGGCGCCTGACGCCACTTCCGTTCGCCGCCATAATGACGCTACAGCAAGAGACTCCTGTCCAAATGTCTTGTGGGTCTCATCCCCTAAATCTACACCCTCAACAGTTTTATTGTTGGCATCGAAGCTTTTACGTTTATGCTCTGTTTAGCTAAATTTCTCTTTCCATTTAATTACACTGGGAGTTGTAATGTGTTTGGCAGATGACATGCCCTTTAATGACTCGAGTAAATGTATTTTTCGATTCGTTGTTACGATGTCTGGTGCTAAAGTGTTTCGATCAAATCGAGGGTCAATATACAAGTCTTATTATTGAGGAGTGATATTAAATTACCTGATAAATACTGGTTTTACATGATTCATCATTTCATCGTATGTATTTAAGCTTAAACTCAAAATTCCCTCTTATTAATAAACATAGAGGTAGAATAGAGAAAGAATAACTTTACTCCATGGTTTTGGCTCAGAATTGTCAAATTCGGTATTAATAAACAAGGAGTAACGTCGGGCTAAGCTATTCCAACGTTAGTTTAAGAATAAAAGTTAGTCCATGGTTCCACATGGTTCATAATTCTGAAGTTAATACTTTGTTAGTCCGGGATTAGATAGTACAAGACTAACCTGTGAATAAGTTTGGAATAGGAGATTTTTATTAATAAGACCGTGTGTCGTGTTATGTCGTGGTGGCCCGGAGGTTTAAGACGCCTACTTCTCATGCATGAGGGTGCGGATTCGAAACCTACCAACGGCAAGTACCAATGTGACTTTTTCCGAGTTATATGTACTTTCTAAGATTATTTAGACACCACTGACTAACGGTGAAGGAAAACATCGTGAGAAAACCTGGACTTATAATTTCTAATTATAAGTTTGAAATCGCCAACCCGCATTGAGCAAGCGTGGTGATTAATGCTCTAACCTTCTCCGTGTGAGAAGAGGCTTTGCTCAGCAGTGGGCATTTATAGGCTGTTGATGATTGATGATGATTAATAAGACCGAAGTCTTGACACCGTATTATACTCATACTGTCCGTAAAAACTAAAAATAGGTACCTCTTTTATACTTTATCGGAAACCTGAGATCCTAGTTCTATAATAGTCACACCAACGTAAATGTTTCTTTGTGAACAATCTGTTTACGACTGTAAATGATCATTCATTATTATTCAATTATTATTTTATTTCATTTCTTTTTTATTATTGTTACTTAGTAAGTAGTTCACCGCTGATCTCGTGACCATTAAGTCGTCAGTATTATCTCATTTATTTTTTATGGATTTATGTTAAGTTTTAGTGACAAAGTAGGAGAACTTAAAAGGTGATATTTTTCTTTATTTACTTATTTTTTTCGTTTCATTAGTTTTAGTCAATAGTTAAGTTTGTGTATGATCTCTTTTTGATTTTGTTTTATCTTGTTTTAAATTAGTAATTAGGTACATAGATTTACTAAACTATCGCAATGGAGAAAACTGTAATGATAGTTTTAAGTAAGGTTTTAAATAAATATATCAAATCAACAAATCATTGCCTGAACCTCTATTACCGCTTCGTCTTCTATACTCAGACACCTATACAAACATTTTACTCAGACTTGGTAATTCTATCATCAATCCACACCTTCAGTTCATATATCCATGGTACAGACAGACAGGTAGACTTCACATCAATATCTCAAGATTGTGTTTACGCAAATTGCTCGACTAGAGCCATCTGCAATTTGAATTCGAAATTACTAGGATTAAGTTTCGAAAGTGTGGCTCCAGTGGCAGCGATTTTATTTGTTGTTAGGTAAGATGCTTTAAGAATATAAGTAGCAAATAGACATGACTACCTCGTTGGCCGAGTGGTCGCAATTGTGACTGTCGGGCACGGGGTCTCGGGTTCGATGCCCGGGTCGGACAAAGTGTTACTGGGCTTTTTCAAAAAAACTCAGTAGTAGCAGGAAGTCTGGAATTGTGCCCGGTATATGGCAATAGGCTCACCTCCTATTACAAGGGTATCATAACATAAATAGTGAAAAGTGGGTGTTACGTTGTACAGTGGTATAATGTGCACCTCTGCATAAAACCTTAGGGGATAAAAGGCGTGCCGGCAGAGAATTTTTAAAAAATCCCAGTAATACTTTGCCCGAATCGAACCCGAGACCCCTTGCCCGGCAGTCGCACTTGCGACCACTCGGCCAACGAGGCAGTCCATAGGCCAATTTAAAAATATATTTTCACCAAACCCGCTCACAAAGCAACCACACCTCAACACGATCCACCAACATATACACCACAATCACATACTCTCAATTCCTGTATTAAAACATTCAATTGTGCCTTAAGATATCGTCCGACCGTCCGTCTGTCCATCCGACAGTCTGTCCTACGATTTATAGTCGCCAGTGTCTATCTTTACGGCGACACGACCGTGTTAAGTATAAAAAAGGTATTCGTACTTCTTTTGAAGTGCGTGCGAAACTAGTTTAAGTCCAGTTTTTTTAAAAAAAGGTTCTAAAAGTAATTGGCCTGTGATGGAAGGTTTAAAGCTGATAGTTCTAGTTGCGTTATAAATAGGATTGAATTTAAAGTCGTGGTCGTAAAAGGGCAAAACATATTGATATGTTTTCTTATAAAATGTCACTGATATTTTGAGTGGAAGAGGCATTTCCCTTAAGTCAAAGTCGAAGACTTTTTTTTCAATTAAACCATAATTTGGTACTTTTGAAACGTCAATACAAATTAAATAATAGTCTGTCAGTCAGTCCGTTAGTGAAGCTAGGTGAAGCTAGGTGCTCATTCCAAAATGTAGATTCGAATGGAGAAGAACGAGCAAGAAATTCCATTCGTTATTTTTTTTTAATTAAATTCTACAATGTCTCTGATACATTTTCCAATACTATACGTATATGTGAGAACAATCCAAAGACACGCTTGACGCATTATACTAGTAACAAAACTTACTAAAATAAAAATAAAAAAACTTATAATCTAACATGGAGCTCACATATGCATACTGACAATTCATAAAAATAGTGCTTCTATACAAGAAAAAGGAAACTCTTTGTTTCAATAAAGAAATAAATGCTCGATGCCATAAAGAAAATAGATATACAAACTTAGTAACACAAATCGCCATACATATCATCAGAAAGTTAGGAAATTAGGTATTTTTGTATGAGAAGCTAACTGACCTCTTTCATAGTGGTCGTACCTATCTATTTATTAGTGCAGGCACCACCAATGACAAGGCGTTAGTAACTATAATAGTAATTATCCTACTTTAATATCTACAATAATATGAGTGACATACCTAAATACTATTCTTTCTTTCTTGCTAGTCCAGTATCTAAACAAAGCGATATTCCTATATAGCCTAGCTGAGGCATCTAAATATTCCAACATAGCAATCAAATAACATAACATAACATCACGCTTTTTATCCCCGAAGGGGTAGGCAGAGGTGCACATTACGCCACTGTACAATGTAACACTCACTTTTCACTATTTATGTTATGAAACCCATGTAATAGGGGGTGAGCCTATTGCTATATACCGGGCACAGTTCCAGACTCCGTGCTACTACTGAGATTTTTTTAAAAACCCAGTAATATTTTACCCGACCCGGGAATAGAACCCGAGACCCCTTGCCCGACCACTCGGCGAACAAGGCAATCAAATAACACCATTTCACAATCCTCCGAAAATCCATTCGAAACATGGTTTCCATAACTATTGACACATAAACAACAAATTAAATTACCCACAGTAACTAAACGAAACCAGGGTTGGCACAAACAAACAAAAGTATAACAAACTCCCTATTTGTTGACATTGTTAGCGGTCAAATAGCAAAAATGTTCGCAGTAACGAAGCCGTAATCCGATTCGTAGTGGTCAGTTCTCTAAACTTTCGATCAGCAATCAACTGTGCTAACAGATCTATTTCGTGGGTAAACAAGCCGGGGGCAACCCTACGCACACTCGCGTTTTGTTTACACTATTTGATTGTTCCAACGGTTCCAAGTTCCTATGTTACACGCTAGAAAATGTACTGATATGCTAGATGATATACGTTCTTATTTTATTGGGTGTAAGAATTAATATTGTATATCTACACTTTCTGAATAGCAATAAATGTAATACCTAAATAACAGAAATAGTGTTAAACTTTGACAGTGCGTTTTAATTTTATACAATTAAATTGTATTACATTTGAAAGAAAGGAAAGAAAGAAAAAAATCTTTATTCGGCATATTGCATTCACAGAACACAAAAATAAAGAAATTTAATATGTAAATAAAAACAAAAAATAAACATCACCGATATTAGCAAAAAATAGAATTTTGTCATACAACGTGGCAATTACTACTACTATTGACGTCAATGGGGACAGATTATATGATACTCTCTATAAACAGTCATTTTTAGTTTTCTTTTATTTAATTTTCTCTATTCCTTTTAGTGTATTTTAAGTTATACAATATTTTTCTTTATTTTGAAAAGTTACCCACTTGTTTTTTTTTAAACTTTGCCCCACTTTAGGATTATCTCCTGTATCGTGGGTGCGTTTACAAACATACAAGTTAACATACACATCACACCCACCCAGACTCGAAACAACAATTTGTGTATCACACAAAGTGTTGTTCCGTGCGGGAATCGAACCCGCGACACGTTGTACGGCAGCCAGTTGCCCAGCCATCGCACCAACTGTGCAGTCAAGTTCAGTTAAGAAAATAAAATTAACTTGTTATCGTAAACGAGCAGGATGTTTTATTTAATACAGTTACAACTTAACTGTTATTGGTATTACATTTCAATAAAAAACTGTAAGAACACAATGTTAAAAGAAACAGAAACGTATCGTAAAGGAACAAAAAAATAACTTACATTATTTGCAACGAGAATTATATCCACAGGAACTTTTACAGTAGCTGCTTTTTGTCATCATTCCCCATATTAATAAGTACCAACTTAAGCCATATTAAAAAGCGATTCCTGGTCTTAAAAACGAATTTACATTACAAAAACTACCGACCTATCTTTCAACCCATGCAATTAATTCTACAAACAAAATGTTCTCAAGAAAAACTGACATTCGCTTCCCAAAAATAAACAATCAAAGGAATACATTACTATTCATCGGTATTATCAAAAACATTCTTAATCACACAAAAAACATTTAGAAAAGAGATTGATATATCCGTCTAATTTGACTACGCATTCGGCCTGACAATAAATCTGTCATATCATATGGCCCCTTTGAACCACAACTACACATGAAGCTATGCAAAACCAGTATACACTGAACTTCGAATATATGCATAGATCACAAAAAGCGAGACGACGATAAACTGGTTCTGTATAGTTTAATGAGTTACTCTGTGTACAGAGCTGAACAAAAACAATCTGTGGTCTGAATAACGTATTTCCTGCGCATAAAATTGAGCACTAAGATCCTGGCAATTAAAGAACTCAAGTGATGGGGGTATACAGTCCGTGAATCGGTTTAGTCGATTTTAATTATGGTAATAAGGATGTACCTTTTAGTACGTTTTTTAAAGTATTGTTCGTACTTCTATAGTCCGCAATCGAGATTATAAACGAAATTTGTTTTAATTGGTACCTATATGGGTTGCTGTCATTACATTATAGGGCTTTTGTTAAGTGGCGTAAATAGTTATAAAAGATTTTATTGATGGGCCATTTTGTTTTATTGAGGACCCAATTAATAGACGGCTTTGTGGGCATTCTGTTGTGAGCTGTACGATTAATGGCTGTGGTCATATTTACGTCGAGATGACAGCAAGTTTATCAGTCAACAGGTACTCTTAATAAATCTTAATGATTTTAATTTTAAAGATAAGTGTTACTTATTTTATTGGTTACGGCTTTGCAATTCCATTAAGGAGGTACTTGTGAACATAAGATTTTGAATTTAGTCGTGATGTTGATCAACATATGGGGTATCCAAAAGTCAAAATCATTTGTTTCAATTAGACTAGGAAGACACTTTTGAACGTCAACATAAAAAATTAAAAGTAATGCTATTTGCTCATTCCAAAGTGTAGATTCCTATGCAGAAGAACGAGCAAGAAACTCTATAGGTTACAATCAGAGTCACAATACAATTCTTGGTTACATTGTTTCTTTACATCAATAGTCCCATGTTACAGATTCATTTTTGCCTACTAAACTTTATGCTATATAGGTCGTAGATGTCTATGGACATGCAACAGAGATGGTTTCAGGATCCATGAGTATTATTATTCCAACTAAGAAATCAACCACACTGTTCCACAAAAAATGCCTGAATTATGAAGCGATAGCAATACATTTTTTTTAATGGGTCAAGCCCGCCACAACCTCCCAAAACCGCTGCAACTCCTGTAAGCCAAGATCTACAGTAGATAGAACCATGAAAACACCGGAACACTGAAGTCGAATAACTGTGTTGGTTCCCGCAACGAAGTGAATCAGAAGATATTATATGAGGAGAAGAAAAAAAAAAACGATAGTTGCCACTTCCCTCGGTGAATTACTGCAGGATACAGAATGAATTAAGCCTAAAGGCACAAAGAAGATACTGTACAACAGGGTTAAGCCCAGTCGCCAAGCACCACAGAAATTTGACTAAAATCTAAGTGGGTCCTATGTGTGAGCTGTTATACTTGCTTTCAATAATAGGTATGGCAAAAGCGCCTAAACGCACAGAAATTTGTTCTAGATTCTACAAGGTCCGTATAATAAGCTACACCTGACGAAACAATTAAATTATTTAACTAATACATTTACAACTAAAGGCTAACTCCAATACTCAGTCATGTTTCACGATTACTTACCATCAGGTGATTCGTCAGCTCATTTTCCTCCTCGTCCTATAAAAAAGTCAGTTTCACTACTAAGAAAAGTATTACCATGAAACGATGTCTATAATTGACAGTTGCCATGCCCCATGAGTTATGGTGGTGTAACACTATATTCTATGGTTCTATATCATGGTTGGAGAAAAATATATTAGTCGCAGTTGATGTAGCAGGGAAAGATGTGATGTGAACGTTATAAGTGGTCGTGGGTTCTGTACACTTTTTTTAAAATCGATAATAATGGATATTGTCAATATTTGTCATGGACAATAATGTTGGGTGAAATTATGGGAATTATTGTTTAAACTGTCAAACACCGCGCGGTCACCGGTGACCGCAACCTATTGTTCTTTAATTGTGTCTATAATGACGGTATTCAACGAGTTAAAAGATTTTTAAGCATTAAAAATAGCAATAATAAAATAGCAATAGGGTAGACTCCTATTTTTTATTTTAATTTCCGTCTAGTAGATTATTTTAAATCATTAGACATGTATTTTTTATTTTCTTACAGAAGCGAATACTTTCAAAGATATATTGATTTGAAATGTCGCGTGATGTCACTTCTATGTACATTTTATACGTAGAAATGACGTTTTAGCCTCCACTCCTAAATTTTGATTTAGGAGAGGAGTTTTATCTAAGTATTGTTTTATTATACGACAAAATAAAAAAACGTGTCTAATATTTTTTCAGTACCTAACTAACGGACTAATTAGATTTTTATATTTCATACCCCGTCATCATCCCAATTGCTTTAAATTACAATTAATAAAATACCTAAAAGAAATTTAAACACAACATTATGTTAGATAATAAATTGGAATTACAAACAAACAAAAAGTAAATTAATTATAATACTCAGCAGGAACTTAATTGCAAAAAAAACCGCAACCGATCTCTAATTCAAGCAAAAACAAACTAACTTATTCCTAACTTATTCCTTTATAGCGTTATAATAGCATAATTTTATTGAGTTTCACTACCTTGTTGGTTGAGTGGTCACAAGCTGACTATGACTTCTGTTCCCAGAATGGACAAAGTATCTATGTAAGGATTTTCGATTTTGGTTAGGCTAGATTTTTTTATTAATCTCTGCCAGTATCTGTGTTTTCGGAAGGGTACAAACTGGGTGTCTTCAAATTCCAAGTGAAGATGTTGATGAAGTGAAGTGAAGAGAGTAAAGAGACGTTGTTCATTATAATCTTACTATAAGGCTAGTAGATGGCTTAACCGGAGATCTAATAAAAATAAAGTTCCTAATATGCAAAGGATTTATAATCTGAGTATTAAAAATTGAGGATTACATTTGATACAAATGCAAACCTCTTCGGGAATTAACCTACCTACTCGAACTCGAAGGGTTTTCACCAACCATGAGCTTCTTAGATTCAGCGGAATCTAAGAAGCCCGCTTCTCATGCATGAAAGTGCGGGTTCGAAAACTATCAGTAGCCAGGACCAATGTGACTTTTTTTGAGATATAAGTACTTTCTAAGATTATTTACACACCACTGACAAACGGTGAAGGAAAACATCGTAAGGAAACTTGAGTTACAATTTCTAATTATAAATTTGAAATCACCAAACCGAATTGAATACCTAAGCGTAATTATTAATGCTCAAACCTTCTCCGTGTGAGAAGAGGCCTTTGGTCAGCAGTGGTCACTTATAGGCTGTTGATATGATAACACAAAAAACAACAAACGATCTCTAATTCAAACAAAAACAAACTTACTTATTCCGTAATAGCGTTATAATATTATAATTTAAATGGGTAATGTTAGCACAAACTCATTGATAATTGCACCTGTCGTCATCTGAACATATCGGCCGTGACGGATAATTACATGAACATTGTAATATATTTGCATATTTACTTAGAAGTAGGTACAACGGTTAAGTTGCTGTTAAGTTACTGTTAAGTATTGTTGTAGATTGATGTTGAAATGAATGGCGTGATTTGAGGATGGTAAAAGTGTGTTTTGAGGATGACAAAAGTGTAAAAAAATCCGAAGTGTGGGAGAGCCATGCTTCGGCACGGATGGGCCTGCTCGACCGGAGTGATACCACGGCCTCACTGAAAACCGACGTGAAGCAACGCTTGCGTTGTTTTGTCATGTGAGTGAAGTTACCGGAGGCCCAAATACCGCACTAAATACCAATAGTTGCACTTGTGACCACTCGACCAACGAGGCAGTTAAAGTTTTGAATATATTATAGTAGTAATAAATAAATATTCTCAGCAGACCAAGCAACAAAAATTAAACTGCTGGTTTTGAGTTCTTCACATTCCTACAGACATATACTAAAGGGACTTTTTATAATATTAATAAATGAAACCAAAAATAAACGTATATTTATGAAAGAGTCTTGTCAACTCCCCAACACATTTAAAACATTTATTTACGTACTTCCCAATCATTCCCACACAAAAAATCTGTGACATCACTGTCGGTTCTCATCTCTACTAACACAGAAGACACACGACAATGAATCAGCGAAATCTAAATAATTCTATTGTCACAGCATCCCTCACCATAAATTATACGTTAGCGAACTCCCGCCACCCTGTAGCGTCACTTCCTGTTCTAACCGGAAGCAGCCAGCCGCCATTTTGGCGAGCACGCGGCAGGAAGCAGGCGCACGCGCATCTCCGTCCGTCACTTCCGTTTCGTCTATGACTTTGGAATTTTAGAGAAAATATTTTGAAAATTTTTAGTGTTTACTGCCCAGTGGTCGTTGGAGTGATTTATTTAGTGTCGTTAACTGGTATAAGTAAAGTAAATGTTCACTAGTGGGAAATTTTAAAATAAAGCCGTGATATTGTGTAGGTATCATAATTTACAAAGAGATTTGTATTCAGTAAATTAGCATTAAGCTCTAGTTTTTATTACGTGATGCAATTGGTACAGGTAGATACCCAGTAAAAGGTGTTATTCGATGTTCTGTATTTTGTACTAAATATAAATAATAATAGACACTCCACATTGAACGACGTACAAAGTGGCATCTGAACTGCTAATAGGTACCCCTCTCCCCAATCTGCTAATCCCAAGAATCCTCAAATTCCTAATCCCTAAAAGGCCGGTAACGCACTTGTAACAGTAACACCTCTCGTGTTTCTGGTGTCCATCGCCGGCGATGATTGCTTACCATCAGGTGATCCATCTGCTCGTTTACCGGCTTATCCCATAAAAAAACAATAGAATAATAACATTTACGAAAAAACATTTCGTTCGCAGTACCAGGACTTCATAACACACTAAGAAGTCTATACCAAAGTGAACGGACACTTAACAACACAAATCCCCCACCTATTACGCAACAAATCAATCTAATCTTGGCAAAGAAGATACACATAGTAATTAGAAAGCAATAATTCAAGTGGTGAATTACCAGAATAACTAAATCAACATCAATTCATACACATAGCGGATAACGTGTGGTCATTATGAAGATTGACGTCTGACGCAGCGGCGCAGCTCATCAATTCTGACCGACTGGGGTGGATATGAAAGTGGAGTTTGATGGGATGATTTTGGTCGAATAGCGTCGTATTATGGTGAATTTGGCATTGTAATTACTATGCACTAGAATAATATTTTTTATATTTATTGGTCCTGTAGAAAAATGCTAAGTATATTATTTTTATAGGATAAGCCGGTAAACGAGCGGACGAATCACCCGATGGTAAGCAATAGGCGTCGCCCATGGACACCCGGAACACCAGAGCCGTTACAAGTGCGTTAGCGGTCTTTTGGGGATTAGGAATTTAAGAATTGTAAGGGATTTAGGGATTGAGGAGATTGGGGAGGGGGGGATAATTGGTGCTCTGGTAACGTCACATACCTAATAATAATAATAATACCGAAGCATGGATTAAATGGCTAATTAAAAGTACTGAACCAATAAAGTGTGTTACGTCACAGGTTACCAATGGATTTTTAGGTAGGTAGGGTAGGGAACTAATGTTTAGGAGGACACAATGATATAAGTCAGAAGTCATTAGAAGAAAGGAAAAATTATAGTTTTCTACATTCTTAAATAATTTTAAGATCGATAGGCATTTTTAACGAAAAAAGAGGATTGTCTTTCTAGGATAAGCTCCAGTTTACATACACGTATCCTTGACTTCGGAGAACATAAAAACCAATTATTCCAATGAGCCTAGAAAAAAAATCGAAAAATATAATTTAATGAGTTTGCACACTTTGAAAAACAGTTGAAAAAAGATGTTTTTCAGAAACATTTAACTTCATCCTGGATTACATTCTTGAACGATCTCCAATTACTCTCAAACCATAGTCACCGTACCCCGCAGAGATAAGTCATGGTGGTTGTATAGGATTACATCACAAATTGAATATTATGCTTAATGTGCTTAACTTACGAATGGAAATCGAATACTCAGCTTTATTCAATTTGTGTTTGGTCAGTGCAACTACTGTGAGAAGAATAACTTAAGTTATTTATGAAATAGAAGTTAAAAAAAAATCTTGAAAACATTATAATGTTTTGCAATAGGGTAGATGCCTAATTTTTATTTTAATGTCCGTCTGGTAGATTATTTTAAATCATTAGACACGTATTTTTTATTTTCGTACAGAAACGAATACTTTCGACGACATAATATTGATTTGAAATGTCGCGTGACGTCACTTCTATGTACATTTTATACATAGAAATGACGTTTTAGCGCCCACTCCTAAACTTTGATTCGTTTTATCTAATTACATACATAACAACACGCCTTTTGTCCCCGAAGAGGTAGGCAGAGGTGCACATTATGTCACTGTACAATGTAACACCCACTTTTCATTATTTATGTTATGAGTCCCATGTAATAGGGGGTGAGCCTATTGCCATATACCGGGCACAATTCCAGACTCCGTGCTACTACTGAGCATTTTTTTAAAAACCCAGTAACACTTTGCCCGACCCGGGCATCGAACCCGAGACCCGTTGCCCGGCAACTTGGCACCGGCACGTAGTCGCACTTGCGACCATTCGGCCAACGAGGCAGTCTAAAACTTTCAAGGCAGGAAAAGTCACTGAATGGTTTTCCCCCCCCTTAAAAATACCATTATTCATCTATCGCATATGTAATAACAATAATAAAATCCACATGGCAACAGTACTCAGTAGATAAACGTCAATTGAGAGTTATGTAGATTGTATCCAATTGGTTGAAGTGCACTGATGTCTGGCGACACCACTCCTGCGCAATTGTGCTCTACGCCAATGATAGCCACTCCAGTTTAATAAACAATAACTATTTGTGATCACGATAAATGCAACCAGCTAACCAAGTCAAACGTTGACGGCACGGTTGGCGCGGTAGCTGGACAACTGGCTGCCGCGCAGCGTGTGGCGGGTTCGATTCCTGCACGGAACGACTCTTCGTGTAATCCACAGATTGTTGTGTATGTTTGTAAATGCACCCACGCTACAGGAGAAAATACAAGTGTGGGGCAACGTTCTTAAAAAATAAACCGTGACCAATATGTCAAAATCTAGAGTTTGTGAAATAAAAGCAACTAGGAAATAAAAAAGTCTAAAATGAGTAACATATTTTATAAAACAATGCTACAATATCGCCATTTTTTACCGATTTCTAAAATGGAGGCGTGTTTTTATGTATGTATGTATGTATGTGTATATGTGCGTGATTATCTCGTAATTGTCTGAACCGATTTTGATGTGGTTTTCAGAAAAGTGTTTGTTACACTTAGGAGAAGAATTTAGTATAATTAATTAACCGATTTCAAACAGAAGAGGTGGTTAAAGTCGGTTTTTTAAACGTAGTTTATACAAGATTTTTTTTAAGAATAGATGCTCTTTTAAATTTATATTTACCTTGGTTAATATCTGCCGACTCCAAGATCACATATGTAGTGTTCTTGTTTTTTTGACTATTTTAATAAGTTCCGTAGGTCTTAAAATAATCAGTTAAAAATTCACATAATTATTACCTACCACCTACCATCACAAAACACTTAAAAATTTAAATCGACATGTTATATCTCTTCACTTTCCAATAAAAATTGTCACACCTTCTATTACCATACCAGTTTTTAAATTCATACATAAATAAGAACTCTTTTAAACCACAATTGGACTCGTCATATTGAAACCAACTGTAGTAGCACCTTCCTACGTTGGAGTGTTGTCTTAAGCCACTTCGAACCCCTACCTATGAATAAGGAAACCTCATCAACACTCCACCGGCCCCAGGTTGGAATGAACAAACAAATATTGGACACTGTATGTATGAAAATTCTGTATTTATGTACACACGGCTACACATCGAGCTTTACATAAACAGTATAAACTGAACGTTAAATGTGCGGAAAGATGATGCGACGCGACACCAGGATAAACTGGTTTTGTATAGATTGATGTGTGGCCGTGTGTACACAATGCCAAGTGAAACAAGTGAATTTATTTCTGCAAATAGACTACAAGGCAGCACTTTTATACGTCAATTTTATCAAGCGAACGATGAGGTCGACATTTCCTAACAGACTACTCTGAGAAGAAATGCCGAAACCAACTCAGAGGTCTGTCTCTTTTAAAGCCCAGACAAAATTAAATGTGTATAATAGATTATATGTGAGAATTGTGCAAGTTCTTCCTGTAGTGGCCTTTTGAGGAAAGAACCACAACAGTATGAGCGGACCCGTTCTGAAGGCAGTATGCATGTGTCGGTTTACACTGCAGCTGGTGAGGCTGATTGATTCGAGGAACAATATCAACCTAAAGAACATTTGCGTGGATCGCACAAATTCTCAAACCGTCAGAATATGGGTAATTAGAAAAGAAATGACGAGGCAAAGTCTCGCACGGTCCTAGCACTAACAATTGTAAAATTAAAAAGATTTTCTGTTACCCAATAAAATTTGTAATTGGCTGCGGGGAATGGAAATAAACTAATGATTGAATGTTAAAAATATAATAATGAGTATTTGAAGTGTTTGTTCAAATTCAGCTTCAAATTAGTTTATAAATAATAAATTGTGTTAATATTTGGTCAATTATGATGTAAAAAATATAAATAAACAAATTAATTATTATGTTTCCGGCTTATTCTCGTTACTTTTTGACGAGGAACTCGACTAGTTTCAAGTCATACTAGAGGCTCATCTAAACTAGTCGACTAGGTATACGTTACGTGAGAACCTAAGCCGAAAACATAATAAATTAATAAACGAAACAAAAATATTTTAGTTTTTAGCTATTTATATTTTAAGTTGTATATATTTATTTAATTTGAATTCTTGTTAATAAAGTAGGTAGGTACTGTTTTCATGTGTGACAAAAGAAAAAATACGTGTCTAAAAAAAATAAATGAAAGTTTGACATGAAGTTGCCTACATTAGCAATCAAAGGACATTTTTTTTTTCTTTTTCATCAATCCAAGCTACCGAACTACAATACTGTAGTCTAGGTTTTGTGTGAAACCATTTATATATAACTCCCGACCATTCTGTCTACAACGACTTTTCTTAGCCCATTTCTTTCACATTTCCATACACAGCAATACATCACCCCGTGCCACGTTATCACAGTATCTTCAATCCACAAATTGTCACCGTATAGTTGAGGTCCTCACCGATATAAATCTACCATTGAAAGAGGTCTCGGTTCCTATTCACGGGTTCCATTCAACGAGTGAGGACAAACACAGAGACAGCGCTACGTAAACACTCCTGCAGAGGGAGATCAAAGCGCGATATGATACAGGACCACGTCTAATTTGGCGCCAACGCACGCGACGCCATTTTTTCCTATTTTCGCGGGCGATGTAGGTGCTCATTTTTTTTTTTGCTATGTCGAAGAAAATTGTCCTCAAAAGTCTCTAAAGCTCTATGATAGAGATAGGTTCTAAAATAGTAAAAAATGTTTTGAATTGTGTTAGTAACTTTTATTAATGACCTAGGATTTAGTACTTAGTAGTCTAAAAACAATTGAACGAATCTGGGAATTTGTAAATGTAGGTATTAAAAATTACGATCCACATAACATGTGGTCCCTCAGTTCTCGCACCCGATGTCTATCTTAAAAGTGATTTTTTTTTATTGTAGGTATACTAATTTGGCGCCAATGACCGCGACGCCATTTTTTCCTATTTTCGCGGGCAATGTACTGATTTTTTGTTTTTAATTGTGTCAACGAAAGTGGTCTCTATGGATGGTGCTGTGTTTTGTTTCATCTATTGGTATTTTTGAAGCACTTGAATAATAAGCTTTGTCTTATGTTAGTATAGTTACACCAGGTACACAAAGTCAATTAGTTTAATTCCAATAAACCTTTGCGGATCATTATCACAAATGATCGTAAAAGCAAACAAAAATATTTGATTTGTCGGTAAAGCATAGAGCGATTAACGTAATTCGAACACTGAATTTAAAAGAATAGCAATTTTAAGATATTCTTCATTCAATATAAGAGCACGCCTTTTATCCCCGAAGGGGTAGACAGAGGTGCACATTACGGCACTTACTGCCACTCTAAGTACAATATAACACCCATTTTCACTATTTATGTTATGTGCCCTATGTAATAGGGGGTGAGCCTATTGCCATATACCGTGCACGTTTCTAGACTCCGTGCTACTACTGAGATTTTTTTAAAAACCTAAAAGTACTTTGCCCGAATCCAACCCGAGTCCCCTTGCTCGGCAGTCGACTTGCAACTGCTCGGCCAACGAGGCAGTCTTTATTTAACACTGCAAATATATTCTTTTCAGTAAAGTGAGACCTATATTTGTATTGTTACTTTCGTGAGACACACTAAAGAAATTGTTTTATTTTCGGCTTACTCACGATTACGTGAGTTCGAGAAATTATTAAATTTGACGAGGAATTCGACTAGAATAGCAGTGCGACAGTCGCGGCGTCGCAGGTCGCGAAATGCTTCTCATGAATATGAGCCTCTAGCATGGCTTGAAATTAGTCGAGTTCCTCGTCAAATTATTACGTGAGTAAGCCGAAAACAATAAAAGTGAGACCTCAATTATATCTTCATATATACACCAAAGTAAGACTGTCCTATGAAGGTATAGATAACATTACCACAATACAATGCGAATGTCCTAGGTGTAGATCCATGAATAATTCAGATGAGGAGACACTTAGGGTGCAAGGGGATGTCTAGACTGTGTGGTTTTGTACCTATTTGTAGCTTGACTGTCGTGGTTTGTTTGTTTACTTAATATTGTAGTATTTTCGTGTAATCATTATGTGTATGGCTATTGGTTATTAGATTTCTGTTCTTTTCTTTCGTTGATCGGAAAGTGCTCAGTGATCAGACGTTTTACGCAAGAATACGGTAGTTGACAACTAGTTACTTTTATCGAAACGTCAAAAATGATACTATGAATGAATGTTCTATGTTCTATGAATTATATACGAAATACCATCTTATGACGTCATCATATTTTCGCGTCAAATAGCACACTTATATATCTAAAAAGAATGGTAGAATAAATCGAAAATTAAATTAAGTATATCGACAAATCAATGAATGAAAGTGTAACTGTTTTTCAATATTTAATTCGACTAAAAAACAAAATAATTTATTTTTGACCCAGGAAACTACCCAATTATCTTTAGGTATATTAAAACTTTCGTGAGACATACTAAATTAATTATTATGTTTTCATAACTGTTAGACAAGTTTAAAAAAAAATGTCAGTAGTAGCACGGAGTCTGAATATGTACCCGGTATATGGCAATAGGCTCACCCTCTATTACACGGGACTCATAACAAAAACAGTGAAAAGTAGGTGTTACATTGTACACTGGCATTAAGTGCCGTAATGTGCACATCTGCTTACCCCTTCGAGGGTAAAAGCCGTGATGTTATGTTATCTAGGTATATATATATAAAAATGAATCCCGTTTTCCCTTGGTCACGGCATCACGCGTAAATGGCGGGACACATTTCACTAATTCTTTTTTTGATATATTTGTCATTATTAGCAGAAGGTTCTTAAGACAGAAAAAATCCAGAAAATCCTACGTGAACGGGATAAAACGGGATTGCGTACGAAGTCGCGGGCAGCAGCTAGTCTCTTATAAAAAAGCTACCACCACATCTCCTCCCATACAATACAACACTTAAACATTAAGATATAAATCAACTTCACACACACTAATGAGCAAATCCTTTCAATCAAAATAAAACCTAATTACGATTAAAATAGAGTTTGATTTTAACATAGCATGAGTTTTCTTTAACCCGCCCACTTAATAACAGTGGCGATACACACAGTTTTTGCACTAACAAGCGTGACAATGTACTGGACACATGAAGCTAAGCAACCAGTATAAACTGACCTTTAAATCTCCGGAAAGACCATGTAAAGTAAGACCATGATATTCTGGTTTTGAATAAGTTGATGTGTGTGGTGTGTACAGTGAAGAAAAGTAAGTTACGGGAGAGTCTAACGTAAAGTTGGACTCGCCCATTTGCATTTTGTTCTAGTAAGTTGTTAATAAAGAGTTTTCTTTGATATTGTTTAATTTTCATTGTATCTAACTGTAATTCGAGTATGTTATTTGTACTGTAAGAGATAAAATGCTACTTGTTTATTATTTTACTACTTAGCTGCGCCCGCGACTTCGTCCGCGTGAAATAGTAGTTCACAGCTCCTTCCCGTAGTTTATAGCATGATAATATGTATGTTGACCCAACCTGTTAGTAATATTCATGCAAAATTTAAATAAATCAATAGAGCAATTTTTGAGATCAACCCGGGCATACATACAGACAAACAGACAAAAATTCTAAAAACCATAATTTTGGTTTCGGTGTCGACTGTAGATCACGCTCAAAGCATTACATACATACATAACATCACGCCTTTTATTTCCGAAGGGGTAGGCAGAGATGCACATTATGCCACTGTACAATGTAACACCCACTTTTCACTATTTATGTTAAGAGTCCCATGTAATAGGGGGTGAGCCTATTGCCATATACCGGGCACAATTCCAGACTCCGTGCTACTACTGAAAACTTTTTAAAAACCCAGTAATACTTTGCCCAACCCGGGAATCGAACATGAGACCCCATGTCCGGCAGACGCAATTGCGACCACTAGACCAACGGGGCAGTCTTTGCTGTTGTAGTTAAATAGTTGTCAGTTGTCTATAAATAGCTAAAATATTTTTAACGCATTGGCTGCCGTGTCGGACAATGTTTTCCGACGCTAGCGGAGGATTAAGATTAGTTAAAGGCTTAAATATAACTTCGAACTAAGAAAATAACTTGCGTGTACCCAGTTCCTTGAACCCAAAGTCGGCCATATTCCATGGCAGCCATAAGACCCCGTGTCGGCAGTAAAACGGTCCACTTATGATGTTTATTATATTCCTGGATGCCATTAATTGTTAGCTAGTGGGGATATAGCTTGGATTATAGCTGTATGTGGTAGCTATACTGTATGCTAGATGTAGGAGTAGTTATTGCAGGGTAGGCGCCGCCATTGTTGTATACGTTGTTTGTCAATATGGAGTTTTGCAATTTAGAGAAGAATTAAAAGAAATAGCTAGAGTAGAACTAAGAAGAAACTAAAAGGAGGAAGTCATAATAGCATTGTTTCTATAAAATAGGGTGGTAATAACGAACATACGGTTCACCGAATGGTATGCACTCAACGTCACTATTGGACTATATATCATATGCTAGACAAGAAACGTGGTCAAAAGAAAGTGGTCGCGGTGGCCCGGAGGTTAAGACGCCCGCTTCTCATGCATGAGGGTGGGTACTTTCTAAGATTATTCAGACACCACTAACAAACGGTGAAGGAAAACATCGTGAGGAAACCTGGGCTTACAATTTCTAATTATAAATTTGTAATCGCCAACCCACATTGAGCAAGCGTGATGAAACAAGTGAAAAAAGTGAAACAAGTGAATTTATTTCTGCAAATAGGCTACAAGGCAGCACTTTTACACGTCAATTTTATCAAGCGAACGATGAGGTCGACATTTCCTAACTGACTACTCTGTGGTGATTAATGCTTAAACATTTTCCGTGTGAGAAAAGGCTTTGCTCAGCAGTGGACACTTATAGGCTGTTGTTGATGATGATGATAATGACACAAGAAACATTATCAATGTTAGTTAATTATTAATTAATACTTGGATCGGCACAATTCTAGCTTCCCAGCTACGACCGAGATTTTTGATAAAAAACCCAGTAATACTTTGCCCGAATGGGGTATCAAATCCGATACCCCTTGCCCGGCAGTCACACTTGCGACCACTCGGCCAACGAGGCAGTAATATCTATAATCTATATACAAATACATCGATGTATCAATACTTTCAACACACGTACCCCACGGCTGATCGCAATCAGCTGTAACTCTTATTAAATTGCGCCAATTCGGGACATGCTGTATATAAACCGCGCTTGTTTGCGCACCCGGTTTACACGGGGTGCAGCGCAGATGATGATGTTTTACTGGATGGTGCAGCTTTTGGAAGATTTTTTTTTATATTAACTTAAAGTCGCAGGTTGCTTACATGTGAATACTGAGAAAGGCTTTACTAGTTTCGAACCACAGAGGGGTGAGCCGCGGAAGACTTAACAGGAGTAGGAACGGGGTGGCTTTTAGTCAGTAAGAGTCTGACACTCCACTCACTTCCTCATGACCAGCGTGCGCGGTCGCGGCGATGTCAGTATGCTGCGTGACACATAGTTTAGTTATAGTTAATTTAGTATGTCTTTCTGTCTGTTAATAGAAGTATGAAAGAATACAGAATAGTAATAATAAGATGCTTTTAGTAGCATGTATTTACCAGTTTATGTGTTCAGCAAAGATATATTACGTTCAGAAGTGGACGGGAATGGAAGGAGCATGATGCAGCACTGCTACAGCTACTCTTGATACCTTCGGAAATTCAGTCAGTTTTCACGTTTATGCAGTTGCAAGCACGTAACGCAAATAGTTCAGATTTTTTTATTTCCAAATATATGTTGTGGTGGCCCGGAGGTTTAAGACGCCCGCTTCACATGCATGAGGGTGCGGGTCGAAACCTACCAACGACAAGTACCAATGTGACTTTCCCGAGTTATATGTACTTTCTAAGATTATCTAGACACCACTGACAAACGGTGAAGGAAAACATCGTGAGGAAACCTGGGCTTATAATTTCTAATTATGATGTTGAATTTCTAATTATAAGTTTGTAATCGCCAAACTGCATTGAGCAAGTGTGGTGATTTATGCTCAAACCTTCTTCGTGTGAGAAGAAGCTTTGCTCAGTAGTGGGCATTTATATGCTGTTGATAATGTTGTTGAATTTTGTTTCATGTTTTATTTCCATACTAGCTTTTACCCGCGGCTTCGCTCGCGTCACAAAAGGATAAAAAGCCAATGTGACATATACCAATACACACAGCGCCATCTATACCAAAACTTTTGTTTTTCCTCGGGAATATCAAATTTTTCTGGGATAAAAAGTACCCTATTATTTAATCCGGACTTCTAACTTTACGTCTGCAAAAATTCATAGCAATCGGTTTAGTAGTTATGGCGTGATCGTGGAACAAACAAACAAACTCACTTTCCAATTTATAATATTAGTAAGGATCACAAACTACTACAAATAAACAATAGAAACATCAGTTGCACAGGTATACATCTTTATTCGACCCTTCTCAGAAAATTACTGGATATAGTGTTATGATTTTCATGACACATCTAGTTTCTCTAACTCCACATACCGAAGAGCTAAATTATCCTTATCAGGTAATTTATCAGCTTTTATTTGGTGGTTCCGTATATTGAGCATCTAGTATTAAATAGAATAATTTCTATGATTTGTTTGTATGTCTATTATATTGTAATAGGTACCCTTATATAAAAAAATGGCTAATCCTTGACGGGGTAGGCAAAAATGTTTATGTTGACCAGAGTTCGTGTTATTAAGTATTACTTTGCCTTACTTGGAAATCTAACCTGTGATCTCTTACTCGGTAACCGCGCTTACCACTACTAATTAATAGGTACTAACAGTTAAATAATATGTCTTTTATAAAAACAATCCTTAACGGTTTTTAAAATTAACTAAAATTCGCGGGTTACTGACGTGAATATACTGAGAAAAGCTCTACTAGTTTCGAACCACAGAGGGGTCCTTCCTGATGAGCAGCGTGCGCGGTCGCGGCAACGTCGCGCAGCTCACTGAACTCAGTTTTAAAATGCTACAAATATTCCAATAATCGACTGCCTCGTTGGCCGAGTGGTCGCAAGTGCGACTGCCGGGCAAAGGGTCTCGGGTTCGATTCCCGGGTCGGACAAAGTATTACAGGGCTTTTAAAAAAAATCTCAGTAGTAGCACGGAGTCTGGAATTGTGCCCGGTATATGGCAATAGGCTCACCCCCTATTACATGGGACTCATAACATAAATACTTCTGTGTGCACGTCTGCCTTTCCCTTCGGGGATAAAAGATGTGATGTTATGTTATGTATTCCAATAAATATTTAGCCTGATCCGTGAATCGAACCCGAAAAACCTTGGATGAAATTCCAACGAGCTCAAAACTGATCCCCCATCTAATTAACGACCTCAATTCGATATATCCAGCAAACTCAATATTTTGATTTGCGAGTAAATTATTTGAAATTGAATTACCCTAACGAATGTTACTGATACATAATTCGTTTCGCAAACGGACGGACAAATCAATTCACATGGGATCATTTTGTTTACACGATTATCAACTTTATTACGAAAAGGTTTAAGGCGATAGTGGTGTGGTAAGATGAGGGCGCTACTGCGATAGATTATTGAATGACTGTACTGATTTGGTTTGATTAAAAATGGGGTATGGCTTGTTGGTTTTGTTGTAAAGGGTCTTGAGTGGGAAGTCTTCAGTTTGAGCCTTAGGTTGATCGTTTTTTTATATCATCTTATCTTTCATTTTTTTGGCGCCATGCTTTAAAATGGAAATCGTATCTATGATGATTCCATGAGAGCAGTAAGCATGGCTGTTACCGTTAGATTAAATAGAAATACGGTGGTGTCTCTACTCGTGCTTCGGATAAACCTAAAATTAGATTTTGACAATTGAACCTGGTTTTACCCCAAACCTCCAGGTTGGGGGCTCCCCCAAACTGATTCGAAAGGATAGGAGAAATAAGACTGTCTTGCTTGATAATCAAATAGTAATATTAATTCAAAATTTTTGAACTAATTTCGGTTTTCCAGGAACTCTCATTCATCATAACATCACGCCTTTTATCCCCGAGGGTGTAAGCAGAGGTGCAAATTATGGGACTTAATGTCATCTCATTATACAGTGTAAAAGCCAATTTTCACTATTGATGTTATGAGTCCCATGTAATAGGGGGTGAGCCTATTGCCATATACCGGGCACAATTCCAGGCCCCGTGCAACTACTGATTTTTTCAATCCCCAGTAATACTTTACTAGACCCGGGAATCGAACCCGAGACCCCTTGCCCGGCAGTCGCACTTGTAACCACTCGGCCAACGAGGCAGTCAGCAGACAGGCAGAGGTTAATATTTTTAATCGTCGATATAACTAAGTCCATAGTTTATTGTTAATTGTAACATTTAAAATATCCAGACGGCCTCGTTGACCGAGTGTTTTTAAAAAATTCTCAGTAGTAGCACGGAGTTTGGCAATGTGCCCGGTATATGGCAATAGACTCACCCCCTATTACATGGGACTCATAACATAATTAGTGAAAAGTGAGTGTTACATTGTTCAGTGGCATAGTGTGCACCTCTGCCTATCCCTTCGGGGATAAAAGGCGTGATGTTATGTTACAAATAATAAACAAACCAACAATATCTTAATTAATGCCATAAAATTCACTAACGTAATCAACACATAAGTTTCAATACAGATCAAGATATCTTACAGTATTTCCAAAAGCTACCTATTATATTTATCGTGGTGATCCGGAGGTTTAAGACGCCTACTTCTCATGCATGAGGGTGCGGGTTAGAAACCTACCAACGGCAAGTACCAATGTGACTTTTTCCGAGTTATGTACTTTCTAAGATTATTCAGACAACACTGACAAACGATGAAGGAAAGCATCGTGAGGAAAACTCGGGCTTATAATTTCTAATTATAAGTTTGAAATCATCAACCCGCATTGAGCAAGCGTGGTGAATAATGCTCGAACCTTCTCTGTGTGAGAAGACGCTTTGTCCAGCAGCGGGCATTTATAGGCTGTTGATGATGATGACCTATTATTTATTATTAATACATTGTTTCCTATAGAGTTCTGTCGCTTAAAAAACGATTCTAGGACCTCTATACTTACAAATAATGTCATGACAGGACACTCAATAAAAAAATCTCGGGGATAAGTTCGGTTAAGTATGAATTCCGGTCGTAAGTAGACAATACATTCAAAACACAATGGGAACGATCCGTTACGTTACCATATGTTCGACCAAATGATGAGTTCGACCGCAATTTGTGCGCAAGCGCATACACCGACCACACCAGTAGGTAAGTACGTGCCAATTACTAATTATGGTAACAAAAAAAAAATTACCCCAGAATTACGCTTTTTTACCATAATTAGATCGCGTGTGGGTAAAGGTTTTTTGTTATATTTTTTTCTATGTTTTCGAATATTGATTATAGATTGGTACAAAATGTTAGTTCCGTGTGAGTTTGATGGGTCCTTCCTTCCTATATTTTGTGAGGGTGATCTTCCAAGTGTATCATTAGTGCTAGATATCGATGTTGTTAAGTGAATTCTCGTTTAAGTTTCAATTCAATACTTCTACAACAAGTCAAATTCAATACTTTTTTGTAACTGTCAAAAACGACAGTTTTCTATGAATTTTGTACGAGACGTCACGTTTTTTTAGCGTCAAACAGAATACTTATTTCTTAAAAATTTGCTAGAAAAATACTAAAAATTAAGTTGGTCATAAAATCAATTAATGATAGTGTGATTATTTTTTACTTACCTACATAAAATTTTACTATGTCGAACAGTCGAAATAAGTTATTTTTAGTACCTAATTCCACATTAAAGTATTTTTTGCGAAAGAATGACGCGTGACATCTTTAGCTAACAGTTGGCACAATTCTTACAAGACTATTGTTTATATTTAAACCAAAATAATGACAGACCCATTGTCCCTACCCTAGGAGACAAGACAGGAGACAGTTGCCAACAATTATCATGTGCCACAAAAGACCATAAAAGACCCTACACTTTGGAAATTAAAATGCCATTATTAGTAGACTGCTGTATAGGTAAAATAATGCTATAATATGTTATTGTTTAGTTTTTTATTCTTTTGTAATTAGTGACTAAGTAGAATCGGAAATTCAATTAGGATAAATGTATGAAGAGATGGAGGAACTGTTTTATTGTTTGATTGAGTGCAGTGGAACTCTTAAACTTGATGTCTCAACTTCAAATCTCGGGTAAAATCTATTTTCGGCGGTATTTCCAAACCGATACGACCTTCAAACCTTCAAAAAAAGAGCTCATTCCTTTTTAAAAGGCCGGCAACGCACCTGTGACTCCTCTGGTGTTGCGAGTGTCCATGGGAGGCGCCGATCACATTTAAAGGTACAGTGTGTTCTGTCTTTCTATCCGGATGATATAGATACAAACTCTGTAATTTACAAGTCTTCGAAATCATTACTGGATAACAAAACCGCAACCAACAACAACTGAATGGTAAACGACATATTGCGAACGGGAGCCAACACAGATTAATTCCTTACCAATCACCACGATAAATCGCACCCTCATCAACTAAATATTCGCCAAAAACCAACTCTAACCCTACCAAATAAGGTCCTGTAACGAAGTAATCAAGTGTAAACCTTAAGTTGTTTTTCTCAAAGTAACAAATCACCTTAAAATGGTTGAAAAGATCTGTTTTTTCGTCAATTGGGTATCATTAGGACACAATTTGGGAGGATGTGGTCTTCCGTGATCATTGTATCGTCACTTCGTGTCAATTGTCGGTGCTTTTAGGAGCACGCGATGGGTAAAGGTGACCCCTTGTCCTTTGGGATGATTTGGCAGCTGGTGATGAGGTAGATAGACAAAAAAGGACGGATAATTTGGTAGATTACTGGTTGAAAATCGTTGTTGATCATGTTGAACGTAATGAAGGATTTGGTGTGTCGTTTTAAGTATCATGTCAACATTTGTTTAAATCTTTATCGCATAGGCACTGTAACACCGTTGTAGTTACCGTGTCGTTTCAGTAGACTACAGGTAAATATACCTTTTAAGGAAAATGAAGGCGAAAACCACTAAGTATTTGATTGACTTAAATTATCACGAAGTAGAACAATTGTTAAAGACTACTCGATAGTAAACTCAATACTTTGCACGACGGGCTCTTGTCTACATACACACACACACATTCTTATGCACACATCCATTCACACACACTCACACACCTACACACTTTTCTTTTCTTATGATGTTACTAGCTTTTACCCGCGGCTTCGCTCGCGTCACAAAAGGATAAAAAGTAGCCTATGTGACATATACCAATACATACAGCGCCATCTATACCAATACTTTTGTTTTCCCTCGGGAGTATCAAATTTTTTCGGGATAAAAGTACCCTATTATTTAATCCAGACTATTAAGTTTACGTCTGCAGAAATTCAATGCAATCGGTTTAGTAGTTACGGCGTGAAGTCGGAACAAACAAACTCACTTTCCAATTCATAGTATTAGTAAGGATTAACTATTAGAATAGACCTAAGGATATCGCTGTATTTTGACAGCCGCGACCCAGGCTCTGCCTAGTGCGGTTGTCATTGTACACTGGATTAACATGTTTGCTTTGGGCTGGTAACAAAGAATTTTTATTTATTTATTTTAATCGGCTATGGGTCGTCTTTAACAATATCTAAACAGAATATCAAATTACATTACACGTATATATAATTTTCAAACGGATTTTACAGATGTGCATAATCAATTCCCAAAATTCTCATGCACGAGACACACAGTTCCAACTAACAAAATTGCAATGAAACAAAATACACCACATCTATCTTCCTCGACATAGGAATCCTACCCACCTGCCTCCCACAAACTGCAGCTCCAACATCTCAATCAACACAATTTAGGATCTCTTAACTTTATTTACTTCGTCAGTATGCAAATATTGACAATCTTCTGGGTGGGGCGTAACAAAGGGGACCGCGCTCTTTGATCCAGCCGGTGTCACCTGTGTTCCGTAGAACCGAAGAGCCGAAGATTTATAACTGGCGTCTTCCCCAACTGTATTGTAAAGACAACTGCCCTCTTAGTCAGAGAGCTAGTGCACTCGCCGAATAAAATTCGTCCTGGAAGGCTAGACATAAATAACATAACATAACATCACGCCTTTTATCGTAGGGGCACATTATGCCTCTGTACAATGTAACACCCAATTTTTACTATTTATGTTACGAGTCCCATGTAATAGGGTAAGCCTATCGCCATATACCGGGCACAATTCCAGACTCCGTGCTACTGCTGAGAATTTTTTTAAACCCATAAATATTTTGCCCAACTCGGGAATCGAACCCAAAACCCCTTGCCGACGACTGCCGAGTCGCACTTACTACTAGGCCATTGAGGCTGTCAACATTTGTTAGAACTTAAGTAAATAGTAAACCTTCATTTTTTAAAGTGAAAAATTTGAGGATTGTGCAGGATTCGGGTATTAGGGAAACTGAAGAGGGGGTAACTGGGCCTCCGGTAACCTCACTCACACGATGACACGACGAAATACAACGCAAGCTTGTTTCACGTCGGTTTTCTGTGAGGCCGTGGTATCACTCCGGTCGAGCCGGCCCATTCGTGCCGAAGCATGGTTCTTCCACACTTAAAAGGCATTAGCCTTAGCTGGTCATTACTCACCATCCTACGAAATTCTAAACTTACAAAGTCAAAGTCAAGTCAAAATCATTTATTTTAGTTAGACCAGGAAGGCACCTTTGAACGTCAACGAAACAATGGTCCTTATTCAGAGAGTTCACTAGCTCTTAGATTATCTTTATTGGAAGCAAAAACAACTGATGAATGGCTTTTTGGGGTCCCAAGCTGTAGTTTCGCATTTTGGTTGTCCATCAATTGGGGTCTTGTGTGTGCTTGAGTCCTGATGTTCTGATTGTTTGAATTTTTTGTTTAATTTGTTTCTGATATTTGTGTTTGTAATGCAACTGTCGTTTGTCTGATGAACGGTGGGTTGATTGCCATTGAGTTAAGTCAATGTAGCTTTAATTGAAATTGTGATGGTAGAAAATATGGTGTTGTGGAGAACCTAACGGGTAACCGGGGCTCCGGCTCGACGTGCAGGAGTAGGAACGGGGTGGTTTTTTAGTCAGTAAGAGTTTGACACTCCCTCCCGCCTCATCCAGGCGGGAGAAGTCATTTGATGATAGTCCCCTTAAAAAAAAAGTGATAGCTATTGCCGTACGGAGCGTTGCGTTCCGCGCGCGCCTCAAAGAGCCATCAGACCACCACAGATGGGGCCCAATAGGGTTAATGCCGATACAGAGGACTTAACGAGGTACCGGAGCTCCGGCTCGAAGTGCAGGAGTAGGAACGGGGTGGTTTTTTAGTCAGTAAGAGTCTGACACTAAGGCGGGAGATGTAATTCGATGATTTCTCCTCCTTAAAAGAAAACGATCGCAGAATGATTCAAAACGTAAACATACAAACTTTTGCGTTTATAATGTTAGTAGGATTGTTCTTATTTCACTTCTGGTAATGCAGACATGTAGCGTAAGACTGTTTTGTAATACCCAAGTATCTATTTAATCGGTCGTGGTGGCTCGAAGGTTTCTCATGCACGAGGGTGCGGGTCCGAAACTTACCAACAGCAAATTCCAATGTGACTTTTTCCACACACTTTTTCCACATTCTAAGATTATTATTTAGACACCACTGACTAAAGGTGAAGGAAAATATCGTTAGTAAACCTGGGCTTACAATTTCTACCCCTAATTATAAGTTTGAAATCGCCAACTTGCATTGAGCAAGCGTAGTGATTAATGCTCAAACATTCTTCGTATGAAAAGAGACCACTTATAGGCTGTTGATCTATTTAATATTCTCAGTCCTCCAACTTACCCAAATATTCTTCAATAAAATCTACCACCTAAGTCTTACAAAACATTACCTACCAGAACGGACACCGGCAAACTTTTCCCCTAAAATAAAAATACTTTAATCCAACAATAGATCCCATTCATACATTCGTTCCCTCGACAATCATTCGGTCAATTTGACAATGGCTGGACCCCTGTTTTGATAATATTTGCCTGTACCCCAAACAATTTGATTTAAGTGGCCGTAGTCAGGATATGAATTGAATAATGTATCCTGTTACAATTATTTTAAATTCTGATATTGAATGGCCGTGATGAAACGGTGTCTTGGCCGTTGAAGCTACTTGGTCAGATACGGTGAATTGGTTGGTAGTGAGTGATGGTTGTTAAACCATTGAACAGAGGCCTCCCTCAGTGACTTCCAGATAGGCGAGTAGGCAGCGACCTTCATCCAGCAGTTTCCTTCGCCCTTAACCAGGTCCATTTTATGAGTGCACGTGTTGTAGTTGATACAATGATTTGTGACGATGATGATAATAACTATCGTGAGACATTAGAAACTAAATTCACATCAGTTGTGATTTGAAACGTGTAGGCCGTTTCCCAGTAGCTGCGCGGTACTTTTTTTAATAAAAATAAAATCATCTAATGACTGCTCCCGCCTGGGTGAGGCGGGAGGGAGTGTCAGACTCTTACTGACTAAAAACCACCCCGTTCCTACTCCTTCACTTCAAGCCGGAGCACCGGCAACCCGTTAAGTACTCCGCGGGTCCGTATCTTCATCAGCCCTATTGGGCCCTATACGTGGTAGTCTGATGGCTAATTGCGCGGTACTGAACCGTTATTTTCAACCGACTTCTAAAAAAAGGGGGAGGTTCTCAATTCGACTGTATTTTGATTTCAAATGATATTGCTTGATAATCAAACATGAGACCTCTTTCTTAGTCAGTAGGAACCAATTTCATTTTTCTTATAAGATAAACTACAACTGCTAAATATCGTAGTGGCCTGGATGTTTAAGATGCCTGCTTTTCATGCATGAGGTTGCATGTTTGAAACCTACGGCAAGTACCAATGTGACATTTTCCGAGTAATATGTACTTTCTAAGATTATTCAGACGCCACTGACAAACGGTGAAGGAAAACATCGTGAGGAAACCTACGCTTATAGTTTCTAACTGCAAGGTTGAAATCATCAACCCGCATTGAGCAAGCGTGGTGATCAATGCTCAAACCTTCTCCGTGTGAGAAGAGGCCTTTGGTCGGCAGTGACCTGGCTGATGTGAAACTACATTTAACTAAGAACTAAGACTAGGTACCATTTTTGGATACAGTAGAAATTTCTTTAAAAACAGCCTGACAGTCTCCATTAAACCTTCTATATCATAAATCACTCATGCTCTGGGAGCAAGCAGAGATCCAAGTACCAACGCATCTTTAACCGTCACGTCATTCTCACGACTCTGACCCGAGATGACCCGCGCTGATATAGCCCTTATTACAACGGTGTAAGAGCTATAATTGGGCAAAGCAATTGTTCCGTCGTGACGCACTTTTTGGGAGACGAAACGAATCTCAGATTTTGGTTTGTGATATGGTTACTTTTATGAATTGTTAATTCACTTGCGTTTTATTCGACTGTGAAACTATTGTTTCTAAGTTTGATTCAAATATAACATAACATAACGTCATAAAAACACCAATCAAACCATCTATACCATCTACGGCCTCACAGAAAACCGAAGTGAAACAACGCTTGCGTTGTGTTTCATGGTGTGAGTGCGGTGACTGGAGGCACTCACCCTTCTCCCCTTTCCCAATGTCCACAAGCCCTGAATCCCTAACGATTCTCAAACTCCTATGCCCCAAAAGGCCGGTAACGCACTTGTAACGCCTCTGGTGTTCCAGGTGTCCATGGGCGACGCCGATTGCTTACCACCAGGTGATCCGTCTGCCCATTTACCTGTTTATGCCATAAAAAATAACATCACGCCTTTTTATCCCCGAAGACATTGGCAGAGGTGTATACATTACGGCACTTAATGCTACTGTACAATGTAACACCCACATTTCACTATTTTTGTTTATGAGTCCCATGTAATAGGGGGTGAGCCTATTGCCATATACCGGGTACAATTCCAGACTCCGTGCTAATACTAAGATTTTTTTTACGACTAAGTAATATACACAATAAACTTTGCCCGAGAATCGAACCCAAAGCCCTTGCCCGGTAGTTGCACTTGCGATGCTCGATAATACTCGGCCAACGAGGCAGTCGATTCAAATGTTCATAAATATAAAAGAGTAATGAGGATTGATCCCAAGTCGTCATACTGAGTATTATAGTATTCTTCTACCGGTACAGGGTCTTAGACAAATAAATTGTTATTTTGTGTATTTCAAAATAAGGTTTTGTTTTGTAAAATTGTGGCTAAGATTGACTACTTACCAACGTTATGATATTTAAAAATAAAAATCAGTTAGTCGGTAAACATTAACTCTATTATAATATGTAATTATTTAATGTACATAATTATACATATACAACACAAAAGTTTATTCCCATCTATAATTAAACAAAACGAGAAAAACTATTTCCATAAATGTTCATTCCCTTAGTACTGGCTACTCGTTCATAGATGGCGCTGGCGGTTTCTTAAAGAACGTAATGTAATATCGTAGCGACATCTAGTGCTAAATAGACGCAACAATAAAGTACGCAGTTCAAATAATAAGATAATTTACTTTATTTTACATATTTGTACGTAGGTATTAAGTTAAATTAATTCTTTAGTTGTCTTACTAAAGAGAAAAAAAGAATGCAATGTCAGTACAAGCATACCTGCTGCTGGCTTTTGTCTACGCGGAACTTGGTTTTGTGAAACCTACCTCAGGCGGGACACTACAGTATATAAAAATACCTAATTGTAAGTACTCATCCTAAATTTATCTTTGATTATTTTAAAGTGACTGCCTCGTTGGCCGAGTCTCGGGTTCGATTCCCGGGTCGGGCAAAGTATTAATGGATTTTTAAAAATCTCAGTAATAGCATGGAGTCTGGAAATGTGCCCGGTATATGGCAATAGGCTGACCCCCTATTACATGGGACTCATAACATAATTAGTGAAAAGTGGGTGTTACATTGTACAGTGGTATAATGTGCACCTCTGCCTACCCCTTCGGGGATAAAAGGCGTGATGTTATGTTATTTCAAAGTAAGTCGCTAAACGACATTACTATTTATAATTTACTATAATTGTAGGTATAATAATGTAAACATTGGACTATTGTTACATCTTTTAGGAGTTTTGTGTTTAATAAACTATTTTTATAAACTTAAGTACAGACAATAATGATAATGTTAATTATTAAACAGAGATATTTAGATAAACTCTTGATCTTAGGTAACTCAGTCGCATAACATACATAAGTGCAAACATACTAACATTATTTCAGGCTTATTTTGATACGTTTAATGCACAACGGGACATTATAGCTACAAACATATTTAGGTAGTGTTTATATATATAATGCAATGCGTGTATATATGTTTTAAATATATAATGCAATAATTATTTATCGTGTGAATAAAAAAAACTAGTCAGAAACCGTGTCAGAAACACACTTATATGTTTTTCAAAACAAAAGACGAACATAAATGGGTTTTTATTAAAAGTGGCCGGCTTGCCACAGATAACATAAACATATACTTATAACAGGTACCTAGCTGCTTAGTAATCGAGATTAACCCCTTGTCTGAGATATGAGACTCATTATGAGACTCCTAGCTTCACTGACAGACAGACCGATAATACAATTTTTGACGTTTTATAACACATCACGCTTTTTATCCTCGAAAGGGTAGGCAGAAGTGCACATTATGCCAGTTAATTCCACTGTACAATGTAACACCCACTTTTCACTATCTATGTTACACTGCCTATTGCTATATACCGGGCACATTTCAAGACTCCGTGCTACTACTGAGATTTTTTAAAAAGCCCAGTAATACTTGCCCGGCAGGCGCACTTGCGACCACTCGGCCAACGAGGCAGTCATTTTTAACTTTTCAAAAGTGCCTAATTAGGATTAATGGAAATAAATGCTTTGACTTTGAACGCGTTGTGTCTCTTTGCGTTAAGACAGTTCACAGGTTACATAGCATTTCTCAAATTACAAAACACACAGAGTCTGAGTCTGTCTGTCAGATATCAGAGAGATCTCAAATTACAGAGTCTAAAATTCTAAGTAACCAATACTTTTTTCGACGGCCTGATATTTCACTATATTCTCTACTGGTATCTGCCAGCGATTTTACTTGCGTTCCCCTGGGGTAAAGGTAGCCTGTGTTATTGTAGACCATAATAATCTACCCCTGTTCCAAATTTTAACGTGAAAGAGTTACAAACACACACACATTCGTACATCCTCACTAACTTATAATATTAGTAGGAAGTAGGATTTAATGAAGTCTAACTTTCTAACAACGACACATCAGTGATAACATCTCTGACAAACCTATTCCACCTTTCATTGAACACTTTCAGAAGTCTCGATTTACCTTCATCGTCCAGCGCACTGTACGTGATCGAGTTGAGAGCGAGCTGCTTCAACATCCTCAGGTCCGCGTGCTTACTGGCCACACCCATGAACGCCACGAAGAAGTCATGAGACACTGGCTCCGCGCTCCAAGCGCCAGGGTCGTCGCTGGACAGCACTACAGGCGCACCCATAGCCAGGTACGAGGCCAAGGGGTGGTTCCTAACATCGTGCACTAACGACAATACCACGTTCGAGATCACATTCACTTCCAAAGCAATGTCCTTCTTCATCACAGCTGACATCAGAGACGGGTGCTTCATTAAAGCGTACCCGTGGCCGATCCTCTTCGAACCTAAAAGAATTGCGTCTACCAGATTCTCATCAACTGCAGTTCCTGATAAAGTGGTTTCTCCAGCGTGGAAATAGTAATTTACCTCGTCTTTTGCCTCATATAATATTGGAAGATATCCGGTCAATGGTTTCCCTGTATTTTCTTGACCGACAAGGTCAAACCCTGCTATCATATCCGGCATTTCCACTTTTAACTTTCTTGTCATATTCAAAGCTGCTAACACACTGTCAGATCGACTTTTGCTTTGTGTTACAATTAGTTTTACTCCAACAAAGTCTGGATGGTCCTCAATAAACTTGTTTGTCGTATTTTTATATAATTCCACCATATATTCCTTGGTGTGTTTTGTACCATCTAATTCGTATACACCGAACAAACTTGTCCTGATTTCAGCATACATTATGTTATCATTATAGAATTGCTTTAGTGTCTCATAGCAATACTTTTCTCTTATTGGTCTGTAGGATATCAAAGATCCCATAGTTTTACCAACTTTACTGAACCTTTTCCAAATTGTATTCATATCTTGATAATCACAGTCTACTCCTTTATCACTGTAAATAGTTAGATATTGTTTCAACTGCCTATCAAAAGCTTCTGGACTACTAGAATTATTTCTAAGATTACTGACGAGCTCCCATTTAGTGGCACAGGGTAGGTCTGGAATTTTTGTAGCGTAATAAAATCTTAGATCATTATTAGCGAAGCAGGCATACAAATAGTCTTCATACGTAAACTGTATCAGCACATCTTCATTCAATAATAACGTACTATGCACATGCAACAGTCCGCCTTTAGGCATTTTCTTTATAATCTTGTAAACCTTCGATTTTTCTATGTCTTTCTTATATGAAAAGTAGTGTTTACCAAAATTTATCCTTTGTACATAAGAATCATTGAGTTCCTTCATCTTCCATTTCATCAATATATTGTTTGCTATCGTTTCATTTTCATTTAGGATTATTTTTCCGCCAACAGCTGTGGTTACTTCCTCGGCTAATAAAGCACTTCTTTCTTGAAAATATTTGTTAGGAACATCTGCGGTATTTACAGATATTAGGAGGCACAGAGTGACACAGAAAACTTGTGTATTCATGTTTAAAACTTTATCTACACTTTGTCAATATGTGTTTTCGTCTTGGTAGTTATTATAAGACTGTTTGCTAAGTACTGTTTAAACTTTATCTGCATTAATTCATTGCCGGGTCAGCTGTTTATTATTGTTTTGGTAATAATCATTTATTTGTGTCGTTCCGGGCCAAATGATAAGATACTTTGTCGCGACGAGTTTAGGTTTTAAACCGGATCAACGGTAATGATTTTTTCTTTTGATATTTGTCTATGACTGTTATCTAAAACTATTTGTTTATTATCATTACCTGAATCTTTACTTGTGAACATTTTAAATTTAATATAAAATCCTGTGTTTATTCTTATTAACATTGATCTCAAAAGCCGGTTTATACTAACTTCAGGAAAAGGAACTTAGTGCTCAATATTGGTGATAATTTAAGAAAACTAGTACATGTATCATATATATAAACTAGTATATGTATATATCTGTATAATGCCTGCCTACTAATTTATATTAGCAAAAGTTACGTTATACAACTTTGCTACAACAAGAGGGAACAAACAAGCACATACGGACCTCTTCTAAAACTTTCAACATTTTCCGCAAGGTGGCGGTTCCGCGATCGTGTCCAACAAAGGGAACTCGAGTAGTGGTCACTCTTGTCTTTTGTTACAGTTCATGGTTCATGGTCTAATCGATAGATGGCGTTGTGCGTTGATATAAGATGTGAACTGACCAATGCTGATAAATAAAAATTCTTCTGCACTGTTGTAGTGTTTTGTTTTTTTTAGTGTTTTTGTGTTAACGCGTAAAACGTTTGCGTTGATTCAAACGTATTTCTGGTTTATAATAAACACAATTTATTAACAGAAGGCGTCAGTAGGTATATGTTGACAACTGTGAAATGGTTTAGCCAGATAAGTAACTACCATTGTCTTGCCACAGGTCACCTACCTCGTTGACCGAGTGGTCTCAAGTGCGACTGCACTGACTGGCAAAGGTTTGATTCTCGGGTCGGGTTTACTTTAGTATTACTTGGTTTCTTGAAAAATTTTCTCAGTAGTAGCACGGAGTTTGAAAATGTGTCCAGTATATGGCAAAAGGCTCACTAATAGGGGTATTACATGGGACTCATAACATTAATATTAAAAAGTGGATGTTACATTGTACACTAGCATTAAGTGCCGTAATGTGCACCTCTCTCCTTTGGGGATAAAACAAATGATGTCATGTATGTATCATTAACCTTTTACCCACTGATTATAATTCAGAAGTATCTAGATCTTATTTCTAAAGGAACAAAGAAAAACAGTGTTGTAGAAATAAAATAAATTCAGTAGCAAAAAGTGATCAGTGAGTGACATTCAAGGTGATTGTTAGCTAACCACATTTGCGTAACAAGGTGTGATGTTATTACTATGTTTTCTATCAATACTTATTACGAAGGTACTATGAACTGTCATTTACTTTTTGTTAAACTTCAAACGCAGTTTTATTATTATCACACTTTATACCACAGATATATTAAAGAATTTATTTATTTATTTTTAATATTTCTGTGCTTTATACTAATATTATAAATTTTACTTTAGACTAAATTAAAAAAATATCTGTTTAGCACACTACCATAACCATTATGTATTTAAAATTAATCATAACCATTATTATAGTAAACTACTAATACCTACTAAATAGTAATTTAAATATAGAAGATCCAACAGTCAAACTATTTATATATAGTTTTGTTGGACATGGCGTTAGATTATAAGGCATACCATGTACCTTTATTATTAATAAATAAATAAAATAAATATAAATGTGAAGGTTTATTTGGATGTTTGCCCGTCAATCACGCTGAAACTACTGAACGGATTTTGATGAAATTTGGTATACAGGCAGGGTATTGGTTGACTTAGGTGATAAGATACTTTTTATCCCGATGAAAAACATGAAAACGCGGATAAAGCACACGCGGCTTTTAAAAGCTAATGGCTATTATTATTATTTTTTAAACCATTGTCCCACATTAGGATTTTCTCCTATGTCGTAGGTGCGTTTCACATACACATCACACCCAGACCCGAAACAACAATTTGTGGATCACACAAAAAGTTGTTCCGTGCAGGAATCGAATCCACGACACGCTGCATGGCAGTCGGTTGCCGAGCCACCGCACCAACGGTGCAGTCACATTATCTGACGGAATTTTTGGTAAAAGACGAATTTTAGTCTTTGTCTGTCTATAGTGAGATTTTCAAGGCTTTACACATTATAAAATAGCTATACTAAACCATCACGACAAAATATCCATCCTCATCAGTTATATAGATCCCATCAAATAGATGGTTGGCTGGCCACAACTGTGCGTTTTTCTCGTAGCTTTCTGCCTCGCACAGCAAACCTGTGGAATGATCTGTCGTCGGCAGTATTTCCGAACGACCTTCAAACCTTCAAGAACAGAGCATATTCCTTTTTAAAAGACCGGCAACGCACCTGTGACTCGTCTGGTGTTGCGGGTGTCCATGGGCGGCGCTGATCGCTTACCATCAGGTGATCCGCATACTCGTTTGCCTCCTATTTCATAATAAAAGTATAAAACTTAGGAAGAAGTTGGATGTGATGCCAATTTGTTGAAGGTAACCCAGACGATGTGCCTGCATTCGTGGCAAATGACTTATATAAGCTGCCCCCTGTCACCTTTGATCACGATGTTACCAGATTGCAAGGACATAATTTCTTTGAAGACAAACTGATGACACCAGACAACTCTCGAAGAACATCGAGCTATTAATGGTGTTACACTATATTGTTTCTTTTTTTATAGCATAAGCCGGTAAACGAGCAGACGGATCCCCTGATGGTAAGCAATCGGCGTCGCCCATGCACACCTGGAACACCAGAGGCGTTACAAGTGCGTTACCGGCCTTTTGGGGATTAGGAGTTTGAGGATCGTTGGGGATTCAGGAATTGGGGAGATTGGGGAAGGGGAGGGTAATTGGGCCTCCGGTAACCTCACTCACATGACGAAACACAACGCAAGCGTTGCTTCACGTCGGTTTTCTGTGAGGCCGTGGTATCACTCCGGTCGAGCCAGCCCATTCGCGCCGAAGCATGGCTTTCCCACACTTGATGTAATCGTAACGAGTCCGCGTTCGGCGCTGTGATTGGTTGGTTTAGGGGTGCTGGCCAATCAGAGCGCCGAACGCGTACTCGTTTCGAATACTTTAAGCACTAGCTTATGCAAACGGCTTCGACTGCGTTTCTGTAATCTATACAGCTAAATAAAATTGTCTGTTTGTAATATTCTATTAAAGCTAGCTGACCCGCCAAACTCCGTAACGTCTGTACAATTTTTTTTTTCTCACCTTTTGAACCTTCCCTGGACTTCCACGAATATTTCAAGATCAAAATTAGCCAAATCGGTCCAGCCGTTCTCGAGTTTTAGCGACACTAACGACCGAATTCATTTTTATTTCTAGATACAAATCCGCTTTTTACTACATACACATGCCAAAATAACATTTTTATAAGGTTTGTCTGTCTGTGTGTTTGTGTCTACTGGCAAATCTCTGAAATGGCTGGACTGATTTTGACTGAACTTTTATTAGAAGCTGATGTAATAATTAGTATCATTGGCTAGTTTAATTTTGGAAAACTGAAACAAAAAACATGTTATGATTTAAAATATCATATTCTACGCTAATGAAGTCGCGGGCAACAGCTAGTCAATTAATAAACCTGCTTGCATAATAAAGATAATCGACCTTTCACCTAGTCTAGTAAGTACCTAATGCGTAGAGCATAATTATTATGACACATCATTCGCTGGACACATTTTCCGTCCGACACAATCGTTGATCAATCCCAAGAAATGTGATCGTGATGCAATGTGTTTGTGTAATACAAATGTAATTTCGAAGAATTTCCACAGTTCAAAATCAAAATGACGGATGCAAATCATTATTCAATATTGTTGTGTTTGAAAAAGTTAATGGTACAACAATTGTGTCTTAAATCATCAGGTTTGGAGCTGTCGTTTAACTTTTGTGGGTAACCGTCATCGAGAAGGACAGAAATGATATGAAAATGTTTGATTCATCGTTATCTGTTGATTCTTTTAAATATTTGATTGTTTTGAGTGTGGGAGAGCCATGCTTCGACACGAATGGGCCGGCTCGACCGGGTGATACCACGGCCTCACAGAAAACCGACGTGACGCTTGCGTTGTGTTTCGTCGTGTGAGTGAGGTTACCGGAGGCCCAATTACTCCCCGCCCTTCCCCAGTCTCCGCAATCCCCGAATCCCCCACAATCCTCAAATTCCCAAAAGGGCACCGGTAACGCGCTTGTAACGCCTCTGGTGTTTCAGGTGTCCATGGGTGGCGCCAATTCCTTACAATCAGATGATTCGCCTGCTCGTTTACCGGCTTATCCCATAAAAATCTATTTGTGATTCCTAAAACCCAAGTACCAAAGTAGGGGATTATGACCAACCTCTGTTGTTTTCTGGATATTGTTTAAAAATATGTTAATAGAGTTCTTAAAATGCTAATGGAAGCATTTTAAGCATGCAGAAGCACGGGCTTCTGTTACTAATAATATAGAGGGGAGCTTCGTTTATTTGTATATAACATACCAATTCTCCGAAAATAATAGACCGGTCTAAAAAATATTTTATCTCGGGACGGTTGTGTGACAATTACATTTAAATTGTGTCAATTTTTCTGTTTGTTTCTTACAACTTATTTCTATGAACTTTATTTATGATTATTTCCTTGTTATTGACATTATTATTTCATCTTGACATTTACTTAAAGATTTTATACAAAATTAATTAATAATTGTAGACCAGTCATGGTTAATCATGTTGACACAAACAATATTATAATCTACTTATAGTAAACATCCATTTTTGCATGTATTATTATAACCTACACATGTTTTGGCAAATAAAACGATCATTATTTTTACTTTTTCAGGACTCTATAGAAATCATTTACAGTCGAGTCAAGCTACAAACAGAAACCTAGTTTAAAATTATCGAAATTGACGATATGCATCCCCATCATATAGAAGGTTGGCAGGCCACAACTGTGCGCTTCTCACGTAGCTTTCCACCTCGTACCGCAAAACTGTGGAATGATCTGTCGTCGGCGACGACCTTCAACCTTCAAGAAAAGAGCGAATTCCTTTTTAAAAGGCCTGCAACGCACCTGTGTCTCCTCTGGTGTTGCGGGTGTCCATGGGCGGCGCTGATCGATTGCCATCAGGTACCTAATACGAAAGGTCGTTTGCCTCCTATACCATAAAAAAATGGAGGCCCTTTGCTTGTACGGCATAAGTGGAAACAGAAGGTACAACCGAAACGAGTTTTCCTCATTTGAATACCTCGTTGGCCAACTGCGACTGCCAGGCAAGGAGTATCGGGTTCGATACCCAGGTCGGGCAATATGTGACGGGGTTTTTAAAAAAAATCCCAGTATTAGCACGGACTCTGAAGTTGTGCCCGGTATATGGAAATAGCCTCACCCCCTATTACATGGGACTCATGACATAAATAGTGAAAAGTGGGTGTTACATTGTATAGTGGCATTAACTGCCGAATGCGTACCTCTGCCTAGG
Organism: Spodoptera littoralis; assembly: GCA_902850265.1. NCBI lineage: Eukaryota > Metazoa > Arthropoda > Insecta > Lepidoptera > Noctuidae > Spodoptera > Spodoptera littoralis. The sequence goes on along the minus strand of LR824553.2, from coordinate 3,172,841 downwards.
TCTTCGGGGATAAAAGGCGTGATGTGATGGTATGTTAGGTAATTTTCAAATCCAACTTATATTAATACAAGTTACATAACATAACATCACGCCTTTTATCACCGAAGGGGTAGGCAGAGGTGCATATTATACCACTGTACCTACAATGTAACACCCACTTTTCACTATTTCTGTTATGAGTCCTATGTAATAGGGGGTGAGCCTATTGCCATATACCGGGCACAATTCCAGACTCCGTGCTACTACTGAGAATATTTAAAAACACAGATTAATTTTTTGTTATTAATTGAAATACAAGTTATTTTTTGTTAATATAAATTATCAAGTTTTTGCACATAAACAAACAAATTATATATAATAACAGTAGGAGTTTTTGTTCGTTAGTCACTGAACAGTTAAATACGTTGTTAAGTTGTTATTGTAGTTAAAATAAATTGTATTAGTTAAATCTAATAGTCAATGTGAGTTCTGGGAAAATTGTATATTCCAGTACATTATCTTATATGTAGTTAAACACGAAGAAAGATTACATACGTTTACTGGAAATAGGAAGAATCATAGTCAGTGTATTAAAATGAAATGTTTATTTTGTATCTAAATATTATTTTTTAAATTGTTTTTCTGTTGAACTTGCTATATACCTTGCACTTTGTTTACATCACGGTAATAGTAATTAAGTTGTACTTATGTTGTGGACCTTTTGATGTTTTGTTTGGTTTTCTATGTGTAATTTCTGCGGTGTATGTTTGTTTCGTGGTTGGTACAGCTTGCAGTGACGTCAATGTGAGCGGGTTCCTAGTTGGCGCGCGCTTGAATGTAATCTACTTTTTATTTACACTATACACTATACATTATTTATATTACATACTTTCGTTTACACCTATATATTTTATGTTAAAATGTTTTAAAGGGCGGCTATATTACTATATCGAATTTGTTAATGTTTATTTTACACACTCATACACGTTTCTTTACCTATTAAATAACGGCTACTTTACTGTATCGAATTTGTTTATGTTTATTTTGCACACCCATATACTGGACTCATTTCTGGACTGTTTGAACCTTACTCAGCTGATGCCTACGCCGACACATTTTACAAATAACAGCTCGTCTCTAATCGATTTGGTGTGTACGGACGCAAAGGTTACTAATATCACAGTGGATCAGATCGAAGCACTCGGGGCGCATTCGTTCATTTCCACAACCTTCCAATTTAAAAAAGAAAAAATACGACCTATGACCATAACTTGTAGAAATATTACACATCCCTTTTTATCGTCGATGTTAGTTTTTCAATGTAATATTCGATTGTTTTAATAAAATCCAGGACGATTTGGACCTTATATCGGTATCGGAATCGGCTGCATGCCATATCGAGGACTGCAGCGCTTTTGTTAAATTACACAAAGATTCTATGTCACTTCTCTGTCAAAATATAAGGAGCATTGTTAAGAATTTTAACGACATGCTAACGCTCATAAAGAAGTAGAACGTCTTGGGACTTTATAATTCTGACGGAGTGCTGGCTTCATAACTCACCTCCCCTACCAACAATTCATAATTATAACTGTGTTGCCACTAGTCAACCGGAGACGCAGAATGAGGGTGTCGTGGTGTTTTATAAATCCCACCACTCAGTCTCAGTCTCTGAACCCACAGTTCAAGATGCAAATTGTCTATTATTGACAATTAACAGTGATGTCGTTATCATTGCAGTATATCGGTCGCCAGCCACTCGGAATGCTTCTGCCTTTTTGGATTCTATGAATGAGGTACTGAAATCCGTATCCTCCTATAATAACATAATAATGACCGGGGATATTAATATTGACATTTCGGATAACAACAATGACTCTTGGGCTAATGAATACCTGACTATGTTTGCTTTTCATGGTATGTTACCGGCACACACTCTCCCTACGCGACAAGGTACCTCATGTCTTGATCACCTTATGCTGAAAACGAGAAAACCTGCTTACTGTTACATAGCAAATACTTCGGTAACTGATCATGACACTGTGTTGTTTTTTCTCGAGAATAACAATTTTTGTAATTATTCTCGAAGAAAATGGAAGTTTACACGTGTTTTTAACTATGACAAGATAACTTCAGACATATCTCAGGCTGATTTCAGCCCAGTTTATAGCTCCTCACAAGTTAATGATGCTACAAACTACTTCATCAACACCCTCAGCTGTATTATTGCACAAAACTCTTTCCTAAAGGTAGTACCGAATCGTAAAAGATTGCGCAAGCCTTGGATGACCGCAGGGCTCCTTAAATGTCTGCGTAATCGTGACAATTTACATTTAAAATTAAAAAAAGAACCTCTGAATGATGTTCTAAAAATTACTTTCAAGAGGTATAGAAATTTTTGCTCAAACATGATTAAAGCTGCCAAAAATGCCTACGATAAAAACCAAATAGATAACGCACAAAAAAACACTAAAAAGCTGTGGGAAGCTATTAAATCCATCACAAACACATCCAAACTAAAATCTTCTGCCGATGCTCTTGTATCTGCTACAAATCCAACACACTCTGTTAATGAAGTTAATGGCTACTTTGCAAATATAGGTCGTACATTAGCGGAAAACATTTCTACATCTCATGCTTTACCTCGCCCTTCAACTGTCAACGATACCTCCTTTCCTAATTCATTCGTCCTATTAGAAACCGATGATATTGAGTTGAATAATTTGATTGAGAATCTGAGAGGTGATTGTGCCGCGGGTTGCGATGACATATCTGGCAATTTTATCAAAAAATACAAGAGCTATCTTACTCCCCTTCTGTCACATATATTTAACCTTGCCTTTACATCCGGGATATTTCCAGATGCATTCAAATTAGCAGTAGTACTTCCTATACACAAGGGCGGCGACAGGTCGTCTTAACAATTATAGACCCATCTCAATCTTACCAACCCTATCTAAGTTACTTGAGAGGCTTGTGAACAGTAGGCTGGTCAAGTTTCTTGAAATAAACAGCATCCTCTCCTGCTCTCAGTATGGTTTTCGTTCCGGACTCTCTACAGGCCACGCAGTGCTAAACCTCACCAACTACATCATCTCTAACTTGGACAGGCATCAGAAGGTCATAGGTATCTTCCTGGACCTAGCTAAGGCGTTTGATACGATATCTGTCCCCACTCTTTTAATTAAACTTGAGCGTATAGGAATCAGAGGTATCCAGCTTGCGCTATTCGAGAGTTACCTTACTGGTAGACGCCAACGCGTTAAAATTGCTGAATGGTCTAGCATCGACCTTCCCATTACATACGGGGTCCCCCAGGGCAGTATCCTAGGTCCTACCCTATTTCTTATTTATATAAACGACTTGTGTCTTCTGAAAATACCTAATGCATCCATTTTTTCATATGCTGATGATACTGCCCTGCTATTTCATGGTGACTCGTGGGAGTCGGTTTATCTGCATGCACAGGTGGTTTCGACCTTGTCACCAATTGGTTGACCCACAACCTGCTCACTTTAAATTCAGATAAAACGAAATATCTTACCTTTTCCCTTTCAGAGGCCGGCAAGTCCCGTTTACCCTCCCTTCCATTAATAGCACACTCTTGCAAATTACATCACAGGTCAATCTGTAACTGTCCCCGTATCTCTCGTGTCGACTGCATTAGATATCTGGGTGTACTTATTGACGATTGCCTGTCTTTTCGTGCTCACATAGACGCGCTTACCTCTCGAGTCCGGAGGCTAATTTATGTATTCAAGTCTCTCCGTCATGCTGCCGATACTAATACTATGCGGCTTGTGTATTTGGCTCTTGGTCAATCAATTATGGAATACTGCATAATTGCCTGGGGCGGATCTGCTAAAACACATCTTTTAAAACTAGAACGTGCACAACGTGCACTCCTGAAAGTGGGCTGGAAGCTACCTTTCCGTTTTCCAACCACAGATCTTTATAAAATTTGTAATGTTCTCTCTATACGAAAATTGTTCATTTCGAATATTCTTTTGACTACTCACTCCCAAATTAGTTACGATCCGACCATGTTTGACGGTAAACGGCGTAAGCATAGTGTTTGTCCTCCTTTTTCGACTAATTGTCGATCAGCACAACGCAGTTTCCCTTTTCTTAGCGGCTACATATACAACAAGGCAAACAATATACTTAACATATATCCTCTGTGTAAATCTAAATGTAAAAAAACGGTCAGGAACTGGCTTCTTGACATGGACTATGATAGCACTGAAGAATTACTGCACGTTTTATCTTAAATCTCGCATAGGTACATTGTTGGGTACTTCGTCGTTGTCGGCTTTCGGTAATGTCTACATATTCTTCACAGCACACCAACTTACATACACAAACACACAACTTCAGATACACTCACACTAAAGACATGAACACTCACACACTGTACATTCATTTTCACAATTGACAAAACATTCTCATCATCCATTCTCATATAATCCACTCTGGTTTGGTGTTGGTCTACCCTCAGACCACGGAATTTGTTTCTTTTTATTGCTTGTATTCTATTGCATTATAATTACCTACTATATTATTGTGACATCGGGTGTGAACCTGGAGATCTGTCATACAGGTCTTGAACCCAGTATAGACTCCAGCTCTCACAAAGGTTGAACCTATTGTAACTTAAATAGTGATATAATGTTTCTATGTATGTACCTTTTTGAGAGAAATAAATTCCTTTATTATTATTATGTATGTCCTTACCATTCACGGGACCACAGGGTCCCGGTCATTTGGGAGGCGTACGAGGGGCCGAAGCCAACTGCGCAGAGGCCCTTTAGACAACATTAATCTAACTGTAATGGACACACAAACCGGCGACTACCCCTGTATGCACTATGGAAATGCACCCAAGGACAGTCCCCGGTTAGTGTAGGACTATTGTGAATAATGGAAAAAAAAGGTAGGGCTATTGGATGGGTTGCTGTGGACTGGTAAATTGGGAACTATGGATGACTATGACACCTGCCGAAACAATGTAATTATTACACGTAAAAATGGCAGGCGGAGACTCGCCAACTCACCGACCGGGCCCCGGAAATGGTTGCTAGATATAGCAACAGAGGGGCAACGAGAATGTGAGTGGCTGAAGGGTTAAGAAACTACCACCGCTTTCTACTCAGATCATCTGCTCCAGCCGAAGCCTCCTGCATCCCTGGCCCACTCGCGACTTACGAATAGTTTCTTACCCTCCGAGCAGGTTCACTGCTCTCGCGACTCCACTCTGGACGGCCAATGAAGGCAAGCCAGAGGTGGGAGACCTGTTCCTTGTCATCGTTCACTCCAGCCAGCCAATTAAGGCAAGCCGGAGAAGAAGGAACGGTGACTTCTCCCTGGAGCACTCGGGATGATGGTAGCCCGCGGGATATTATTATCTAACATTTGCGTAGTGATTGGGTCATCGGCTAGAGTCGTGGTTCCAATTGAAAGGGCATGAAAACAATTCTTTGAACGATTTAGAAATTGTTGTTCCGAGATAAATAGTCATGTTTCTTTTTCTCTTCTTTTTTTAATAAAAAATAAATTGCCCACATTAGGATTTTCTCCTGTGTCGTGGGTGCGTTTACAAACATACAAGTTCACATACACATGACACCCAGACTGATAGATGTCTAGTTATTATACGTATAAAATAATGTGTTTGTACCTAAATGTTATGTATATATTTTTTAGTTGGAAAATCATTGAATGACTGCTCCCGCCTGGGTGAGGCGGGAGGGAGTGTCAGACTCTTACTGACAAAAACCATCCCGTTCCTTTTCCTGCGCTTTGAGCCGGAGCCCTGGCAACCCGTTAGGTTCTTCGCGGCTCCGTATCGTCATCTGCCCTATTGGGCTCCATCCGTGGAGATCTGATGGCTCTTTGAGGCGAGCGCGGTACGCGACGCGCCGTACACTCGGGTCTGGTTCTGGTTGGGCGGCGAGCCACCCATGCTCGCCGTCCGCAGACCCACGCTCTGTATGCAGACATTCTTCATCAGAGAGCCAATCAATAGTATCGTCACTATAAAAAAATACAATTATGAAAAACTTTACTACGGAACCCTTCCACACCTACGTCACTATTATGGAAGGTACTTTAAATGGTTCAAGTCCATGCCCTACCCATGTTTAATTACGTATACAAAAAATAACATAATTAAATAATTACACTTTGCCAATTTAATTAGTTAGTTAAAAGAAACCAATAAAAAGTATTTAGTAATTAAATCAACGAAGGGCCGAAGTTAATGCCTCAATCTAGTATAAAATTGAATAAAAACATCTTGATTAATAGTTACCTACGCTTGCGTCCCCTTGATTACAATTTTACTTATTAATATATCTTTTCTTTTTTAAACTTTGCCTCACACTAGGATTATCTCCTGTGTCGTGGGTGCATTTACAAACATACAAGTTCACATATACATGACACCCAGACCCGGCACAACAATTTGTGGATCACACAAAGTGTTGTTCCGTGCGGGAATCGAACCTGCGACACGTTACACGGCAGCCGGTTGCCCAGTCACCGCACGAACCGTGCAGTCGCTGCGATATCGCGGGTCATAAGTAAATAGCTGACAGACTAACAATAGAGTCTTGGTATCGACCCGTTTTACAGGAAGTATGTACCCAGTGACGAGATGTTTATACGACATCAGAAGAGCCAATAAATTAATCGCCAATTTATAATTAAATACGCAAATAATTAAACTTGTCTTCAAGGCAAACTGGTATAGTTATTTTAATTAATTACCTGAATATGAGATCAGAACATCTGTTACAAATTTTACGCTATATTAGAATTATTGCGAAAACAAAGACTATATGTATAGACGTTTGCATTGACTGCATCGTTGGCCGAGTGGTCGCAAGTGCGACTGCCGCACAAGGGGTCTCGGGTTCGATTCCCGGGTCGGGCAAAGTATTACTGGGCTTAAATTAATGTATTTTTACCCTCGAACTATAATAATGGAATCATTACAATGATTTCATATGTATAACATTATTAAGTTATCATAATATCAAGCATACATTACCTATTATTGTTTTAAAATACTTAAAAAGGCTTACACAGCCTGTAAAAGTGTTGTTATTTGAAGACGGAATTGTGACTTAGTATAGTAAGTTTTTCAATTTGTGTACACCTACTTATTTTAATAAAGAATTTTATAAAACAAACAAACTGGGCTTAAAAAAAATCTCAGTAGTAGCACGGAGGCTGGAATTGGGCCCGGTATATGGCAATAGGCTCACCCCCTATAACATGGGACTCAAAACATAAATAATGAAAAGTGGGTGTTAAGTAATACATTGTACAGTGGTATTAAGTGCCGTAATGTGCACGTCTGCCTACTCCTACGAGGATAAAAGGCGTGATGTTATGTTATATTATGCTTAAATTGATTTTCTAAGAAATCTTTAGGAAGTCGCGGAGGCCTTAACAGGTCACTGGGGATCCGGCTCGAAGTGCAGGAGTAGGGACGGGGTGTTTTCAGTCAGTAAGGGTCTGACACTCCATCTCGCCTCATCCGGGCGGGAGAGGTCATTGAATGAAATGTTTTTCATTTAATAAAAACAAAATAAAAAAAGTATCTTCTGTATTTATAAAGCCTTGCCCTGCACTAAGATTTTTCCTTTATCGTGGGTCATTTCAAGCACATTATTTCACATATACTTTACACCCAGACCCGTGACAACAAATGGTGGACCACGCAAACAATTGATATTTTTGGGAATCAAAATGGCAACACTTACTTCAGCCGAACGCGTGGCCATATCGAATCGAACAGTCAAAAGACTGTCATCATTAGTCCAACATAACAACAATATGAAGTCATCCTAAAGTTGTAGTACCTATTTGCCATATTTAAAAAAAAACAGCAAGTTCTTTCCCCAACTTCGTCACACACCGGACGGACTTCCTTCGAATCGTTATTCATACATTAGTATCTAGTCTTATAGATTATAAATACAAAAAAAAATAGTACTCTTCGAATCGATTGACTTGGCACCTGATTTCTTCGTCCTTAACAATAACCAAAATCTTCCAAGACGTATAATTTTAAACTAAATACGAGCTAAGTGCGACACACTACTACAAACCCAAGCGTTCATTAACCACTGGTTATCCACTCAACAATAAATGTTTTACGACATATATAAACGAGAGGACCGCACAGTTCCATAGTATCGGCCGAGGCGTGAACACAACGACAGAGTGCCGAATGTCCACAAGATATGGAAAAACTAGCCGCTTTCATTGTCTTGAGTCTCCTTATCGCAGACGCAAGAATCATCCCAGATAACTACAGCCAAGAAAGAAGAGCACTACTAGATGAAGAGACACTTACAGCGGTCGGTGGAAAACAACACCTCAATGAAGATGAAACGATAGCTAACGATATACTAATGAAATGGAAGATGAACGAACTCAACGAGTCCTACATAAACCCACAACATTTCAACTTTTCTAAACACTACTTTTCATATAAGAAAGACATAGAAAAATCTAAAGTGTATCAAATTATAAAACGGATGCCCAAAGGTGCAGTGCTTCACGTGCATAGCTCTCTAATGCTAAGTGCTAACGTTTTAGTGAAATTGACGTATGAAGATCATCTGTACGCGTGCTACTCACATGACGATCTGCGATTATATTTCTCGGAGACGACCCCAGACCGACCTTGTCCGTCTAAGTGGGATCTTGTTAGCGAACTCAGGAATTCTTCCGGTGATCCCGCGGCCTTTGATTCACAATTGAAGAAATATTTCACACTTGATAAAGATGACGGCGAAGATTATAATTTTGTGGACATTAACACAGTCTGGAAGAGATTCGATAAAGTGTACTTTGCTATTAAATCGTTAATTTCGTACCGACCCGTGCGGGAAAAGTATTGGTATGAAACGTTACAACAGTTTTATGATGATAACATTATGTATATCGAAATTCGTTCCGGTCTACAGAGTTTATACGAATTAGATGGCACAACACATAGTAGAAAATATTTACTTGATCTCTACAAGAGAGTGACAGAAAAATTCATTGAGACACATCCAGATTTCATCGGCGTTAAACTGATAATAACAAAACACAGAGCTCAAAGTATCGACCAAGTGCTGGAAGCTTTGAATATGGCGAGAAGATTAAAAGTTGAGGAGCCAGATATGATAGCAGGATTCGACCTTGTAGGTCAAGAAGACATTGGCAGACCACTGACAGATTTTCTGCCAGCATTGTCTGAAGCAAAAGGCGATATAAATTTCTATCTACACGCTGGAGAGACAGCTTGGCTAGGAACTTCTGCTGACGAGAACCTGGTGGACGCAATTCTTCTAGGTTCAAAGAGGATAGGTCACGGGTACGCTTTAATGAAGCACCCGTCACTAATGTCAGCTGTGATGAAGAAGGACATTGCTTTGGAAGTGAATGTGATCTCGAACGTGGTGTTGTCGTTAGTGCACGATGTTCGGAACCACCCCTTGGCCTCGTACCTGGCTATGGGTGCGCCTGTAGTGCTGTCCAGCGACGACCCTGGCGCTTGGAGCGCGGAGCCAGTGTCTCATGACTTCTTCGTGGCGTTCATGGGTGTGGCCAGTAAGCACGCGGACCTGAGGATGTTGAAGCAGCTCGCTCTCAACTCGATCACGTACAGTGCGCTAGACGATGAAGGTAAATCGAGACTTCTGAAAGTGTTCAACGAAAGGTGGAATAGATTTGTAAGAGATGTTATAACTGACGTGTCGTTGATAGATACTAATGTGATTTAGGCACTTTTTGATTAGAAATCTTTTAGAATACAATTCCGCCTTAAATACGCTGGCGTATAATGTAACCGTGACCTGTCAGTAATAAACTCAGTACAAATGTTTACAGTAAGTAGGAACTAAGAAGTGAGATTATATAATGTCTGTATTAACTATATATTTTCATATAATCGTTTATAAGGAAGGAATTATCTATATTTATATCTCAGTGAATGCAATAATGATCTATACGCGTACCATCTAGGGCTCAAAGTCCTGTTGCTCTCTGAATATAATTTTTATCTTTTAGACAATATCTCTTTTAATGATATCTTTACACGTAGGGCTTAATAGAATGTCTGTGTCCGTAATACTGTGTATTACGAATTACTTTCTTAGTGTTATACGTTATAAGGTTGATTTTGCAATGTTTCAAAGACCCTTTTTTGTTATATTATCTTTGTCTGTTGCACATCTTTACCTTCCAAGTCATATGTTATTATGTAGTTGCAGTATAATAATTATAATTATTTATTTATGTATGCAGCGTTTTACATGCACTTTATAATACTATATTTGGTACATCGAAAGGTTACACCCAATATAGCACAAAGTCTTATAAAGATTTTCGGATCAAAATGAAGTATATACTCCAAAAATGTATACCAAATTGGTACCATAATATTAATGTATGTTTCTTAAAAAAAAACGTGTCAATAGTTCACTGACGCACAATCAGATAGTTCGTTGACATTAATCAGCTAATTTGATGCTTGTTTTTTTTAATTTCATTCAGTCGGTTTCTAGTTTTAATGGTTTTTTTTATGTTTTTACTACTACGTGATATACTTGTTGTTCGAGTAGTCACGTGTACACTTAGGTAATATACGGTATCGGATTTGATACTCGGCTCACGTAAAGATTTGTTAAGTAATATCTTTTACCTGCGGCTTTGCCCGCATATTTCGTTTTATCCCATGGGAGCATTTAATTGGGATAAAAAGTTCCCTATCACCTAAGTCCGCCCATACCCTTCCTGTGTACCAAATTTCATCGCGAGATTGACGGACAAACATCGAAACAAAGAAACTTTCAACTTTCAACAGCACGATTATTTTCAAAATTCTTATGATATTACAGATAATGACGAAAACCGCGAAATTTGCTTTTCGCGACGTAAAAATCAATCCTTCAGGTCTACTGTGCACGACGCGTCAATTGAAGAATGCATGCTTTCGTCAAAATGATAGACGGATTTGTCGTTTCCGCGTAGTCAGTTTTCATTGTATCAGAGCAAGATGCAAGCATTTGTCTTATTTTGTAGGCCTATCGTCGTTTGTAGGTTGCATGCATTCGTCACATGACACGTCGCCCACAGTAGCCCTAATTAAATTGTTATGTTTTCGGCTTACTCACGTAGTTATTCGACGAGGAACTCGACTAGTTTCACGCTAGCTAGCAGTAGCAGCAATAGCAGTAGCAGCGCGACAGTCGCCGCGTCGCGGGTCGCGAAGTGCTGCTCATGAATATGAGCCTCTAGCATGGCTTGAAACTAGTCGAGTTCCTCGTCGAATTACTACGTGAGTAAGCCGAAAACATAATAATTTATTTAGTATGTCTCACGAAAGTTACAATACAAAAGTAGCCCTAATATTTAATATACATATATTTTGTAGGTATGAGGTACCTACATTGAATTTATTTTAAGCTTTATCCAATTGACACGTGTAATCGAGTCGCTACGTAAGTAATCTTTAACATAAAGTTTAAAGATATTGTAAATGTAAATTAACATTAATGTAATTTATGCAACAGTTAATGAGGTTGTAATCAGTTAAGTTTTTGTATGTATTTGATTAATTAATCTGTGATTGTTAATTAAATAAGTTAAAACATTGGTTTATATTCTTTATTTTTTACTACGAGCGGCGTTGCCCACTTTCCTGTAGATTAAAAAGTAGCCTATAATATGGGCTACTAAAAATAACATAGTTATATTATTAGGTATGTTAAAGTCAAAGTCAAAGTCAAAGCATTTATTTCAATTAAACCATAATTTGATACTTTTGAAACGTCAACAAATACAAAATAAATAATAGTCTGTCAGTCAGTCCGTCAGTGAAGCTAGGTGAAACTAGGTGCTCATTCCAAAATGTAGATTTGAATGCAGAAGAACAAGCAAGAAACTACATTCATTACTATTTTAAAAAAGTATCTTCTACAATGTCTCTGATACATATTGACTGATGACTCTGATCTGATACATACTGTTATTTGTTTTTCTTTTTTTAAGGTTTAAATATTTTAGTTTGTAGTTATTTATATATATTTATTCATACTTATGTTATTTATAATTATACAAGGTGTTGTTAGTACCTATACAAGGTGTTGTTTTAAAGCCGCGTCATGTTCTAGTAGGAGGTAACTCGGCTATCGATTCTAAGTCCGAATCAATAAAAAAATTGTAGGCAAATAATTTTCATTTTTCTGTAAATTACGGAAATCCGTAAGTGCGTACTACACGGCGCCGTCTTGTTACTAGCTTTATAATGCGGCTTAACACACACAAACTCAAACACTTAATTGATATTATTCCTAATTCCATTAAACTCCAATAAGAACCATTGCTGTCGCCTATTCTGAAACACTGTCGAACTTAAACGATTTATTATAGCCGTATTTTTAACTATTGACCCGAAACTTTTACTTACATTGAACCTTTATGCTTTCTGTGACATGCCCCCGAAAAATGACACGGTTTTAAAACTACACCTTGTATAGAGATAGAAATACCCCTGTTCCGCATTTCATCCCAATCCCTTCCGCCATTTTGACGTGGTTGAGGAACAAACACAGAAACAAACAAACAAACAAACTTTAGCATTTGTAATATTAGTTGGATTTATCTACATATATTAATTCAGGCTTAAAAATTTTAAAAGTACCCTTAACCGACGAGCATGCATGAAAAGATTGATGACTGTTAATGAAGCGAAAGAGGTATGTAAGAATCGTAGTCATTGGCGTTCCATAGTCTCTGCCTACCCCCATGGGAGACAGGCGTGAAGTTATGTATGTATGTATGTATGTATTTCAGGCTTTATGTCATAATAAATCGATTTCATTCTACGATTTTTTATATATTAAACCTTTCTTAAGACATACTGAATTAATTGTTATGTTTTCGGCTTACTCAGTAGCAGCGCGACAGTTGCCGCGTCGCGGCTCGCGGAATGCTGCTCATGAATATGAGCCTCTAGCATGGCTTGAAACTAGTCGAGTTCCTCGTTAAATAATTAAGTGAGTAAGTCGAAAACATGATTTTTTTGGGTTATAACCTTCTTGAGACATACTAAAATAATTACCTATTATGTTTATCGGCTTACTCACGTAATTATCTTTATATATATAATTCTTCTGTGAGTGTGTATGTCACTGAACTTCTCTCAAACGACTGGACCGATTTTGATGAAATTATTTGTGTGTGTTCAAGGGGATCTGGGAATGGTTTAGATTCACAAATCAGCCCGGCAGATGGCGCTGCAGTGGATTTCAAGGTTATTTATCTATACCTATTATTACAGGACAATATCTGTCGGGTCCGCTAGTTATTCTTATATAGGTGTAGATACTAGTCGAGTCGTTAAAAAAATTACGTCAGTAAGCCGAAAAACATAATTATTAACGATTTTTTTTTACTTTTGCAATAAAATTTAAAAAATGAGATAAGGAGAATATTTCTAAGATAAATACCGTTAGTATCTGACCTAAGTCAACTGTTTTCATTAGAAATGTATAGTTTATAAAAACATGTTTAGCTATTAGTCTAGATTCTTGATTCACAAAGTGATGTAACTATGATAAATGTTATGTCAATAATGTTTATTATAAGATGGAATAGGTATTTGATAGGGGCTTTGTTTTACGTGTAAGTAATCGAACCTGAGATGTAGGCCACTTGTTTCAAACTCATGATTTCTGAATAGGGGATAACCTTAGTGGTACACCTGGCACATTTCCAAACTCCGTCCTAATGAGAACCGAAAAAAGAAAAATCCTTTTTAGAAAAAATCCTAATAATAACCTTTTTGGGGATTCAGGGACTGGAGAGATTGGGTTGGGGGGGGGGGGGCTTTAATTAGGCCTCTAGCAACCTCACGACGAAACACAACACAAGCGTTGCTTCACGTCTGTTTTCTGTGAGGCCGTGGTATCACTCCGGTCGAGCCGGCCCATTCGTGCCGAAGCATGGCTCTCCTATACATGAAGTTATTATAAAAGATTTTATCTGTAATGATTATGTATTATGTTAAGCAGTTAGTGACTTTCGAACTAAAATACAACATTGATACGCTCGCAACTACATAATTCCATGTTCGTTTGCCCGACCAAGACGTTGAACTCTACTCTTTACCTTCAACAATTTAACATGTGCAAGGTTTTAAAAACGTTTATAACAGTGGCACAATACAGCAGCAACAAAAAAAAACTATTAAACTGTCAAACACCAAGCGGTCACCGGTGACCGCGACCCATTGTTCTTTAATTGTGTCTATAAAACCGGTACTCGACGAGTTAAACAGTGTCATAGAAAATTCTACACTAAGTACATGTAACAATTTTCTAGAATCTTCTAAAGTGAAAATTGACATAACAAGGCGTACAAACTAACAGACAATTGTTACAAAATTGTACGTGATTTTATTATAGAAGTTAATTCAATTCATTCTCTAAACGATACTATTTCATTCTTGTTTAGCTTAACAAAAAGTAGGACATTTTTTTTTTAAGTGAGCACCCATATTGGAAGAAATATTAGGGGAATGTTCTCGAAGATTGTTTTGGTTCACTAATTATAGGTGTAACCGCAAAACTGTGGAACGATCTGTCGTCGGCGTTATTTCCGAACTGATACGACCTTCAAACCTTCAAGAAAAGAGAGTATCCCTTTTTAAAAGTCCGGCAACGCACCTTTGACTCCTCTGGTGTTTCCAGTACCATAAGGGCACACGGGGTTTGTGCCTAGGCCATCGTCTCTGGACCCCGAAGGACTGGACGCTCACCCGCTACACGTTGCGCGGCAACTGGCTGCCGTGTAACTTGTAGCGGGTTCGATTCTCGCACGGAGTAAATCTTTGTGTGTAAACACAAATTGGTGTTTCGGGTCTGGGTGTTATGTGTAGGTGTATTTTATTTTTGTAAACTCACCTACGATACAGGAGAAAATCCTATTATGGGGCAACGTTCAAAAAAGAGAAATATTCCAAAGGGGATTCAGTGTAAGACGGCCCTGGGTTTTCCAGGTGTCCATGGGCGGCGCTAATCGCTTACCATCAGGTGATACGTTCGTTTACCACCTATTCTATAAAAAAAACTTTCTTGTTTAATCTCCGGATTTAGTAAACAAAGTAGACGTTACTATAACAGCTTTAACTTTTCTATTTTAAAATTTTATTCCGGTAAAATTAAAAAGTGTTGGTTACCGGGATATAGAATAGTCTAGGCCACACTCCCTGAAAATTAAGCTGATTGTGATATTAGGTAACGCATCCAATTAGTTGGATGTGTAGAGCTGACGATAGAGCCCAGTGGCGAGGCCTATGTCCAGCAGTAAACGAACATAGATTAATGATAATGATAATGATTACCTTTTTACATAATATATTTAATTTGGCATTACATTTTTGACTTCAATGGTATTAATAATTTTAATTTATTTGACATACTGTATTCAATTTAACAAAACTACAATTAATTAAACTTAATGTACCTAATTTTATTATATAATTTTTTTATAACATATCTTTGCATGCCAAGTGATGGCAAAATATGGAGAAACTGTACATATATTTTGTTAATACCTATATTATGTACCCATGTTTGCAAACGATTAAATGAATGAATTTGAATTTGAATGATGATGAACGTGATTTTTCTGATTAGTCCATCAGTTTCAGAGCCTATTCAAAGTCGCGTTCCGCGCGCGCCTAAAAGAGCCATCAGACCACCACGGCCGGGGCCCAATAGGGCTGATGCCGATACGGAGCCGCGGAGGACTTAACGGGTTGCCGGGGCTCTGGTTCGAAGGGCGGAAGTAGAAACGGGTTGGTTTTTGTCAGTAAGAGTCTGATACTTCCTCCCGCCTCACCCAGGTGAGAGAAGTCATTCGATGATTCACCCGTCTTAAAAAAAAATCCAACGCAATAAGACAAGTAATCAAATCTTTCCACTTTCCTGTTCATTGGTAGACATTTCTAAATAACTATTTCGAAAGATTATGAGACGTTGAAGTTATCTATGACGTCATTGTCGACAGACCTTATTAGTTAATGATAACCTCCGTTAACCGACATCGAGATAGAATTTTGTAGAAATGAGTATTTAAGTATACACAGGAAGTAATAAGTAGGTGACTGCACGGTTAGCGCAGTGGTTGGGTGACCGGCTGCTGTGCAACGTGCACCAGGTTCGATTCCTGTGCCAACCAAAAATTGATACCAGTATTTTGTGAGTAAAATGCCCATTATTAGTCCGGAGTAGGAATGTTCGGTGGCCAAACGTTGACCCATAAAATAAACTAAACAACGAGCCGATGTATAACCTGACGGTAAAGAACGGTAAAAGTTCAATGTAGCCTATAGATCATATAGTCCCCTGTATTGGGGGAGTGAGCCTGTTGCCATATACTGAGCATAATTCCGCACTTTATATTATTGCTGGCAATTTTAGGAAGGGTTAAAAAACCAAAGCTTGCCTTCTAAACAATATAATTGATATGCCAATCCTTTTCATAATTGGCTGTATGATACCTATAAATAAAATTAAATAAATAAAATAAAATTAGCCTTTATTGCTGTTTAAACTTACTAACATTAACATTAAATAGCTTACTGCCTACACTTTACAAATGTTTTTATCTTACTTATATCTTCTTATATCGGCGTTCGGTTCAAAAACAGCTTGTCTTTCGACATAGGCCTCCTCTAAAGATTTCCATTTCTCTCTGTCTTTTGCTACTCGAATCCATTCTGGACCAGCCACCTTTTTTATGTCGTCCTCCCATCGTTTAGTTTGTCGCCCTTTGCTTCTTTTACATCTCTTGGGTACCATTCCGTTATAGTTTTCGTCAATTTCTCTTGTTTTTCCCTTAACATGTGTCCATACATATATGATATAGTTACTTAATATATACACTGTTTGGTCATTACATTAAAAGATTAAACTCTAGAGACTTAAAAACAATGTGTCGCCGCTATAAACAAAATGCAGGTTAATGCTGATTAGGGAACTAATTTTATTTTTATGCTGTAATAAATTTTCGAACGAGCTATAAAAATCTCAAGTTTAACAGAGAGCACTACTTTTTTGGGCCTCCGGTAACCTCACTCCCATGACGAAACATGACGCAGCAGCTAGCAGATCACCTGATGGTAAGCGATGGGCGTTGCTCATTGAACGCCTGCGACATTAGAATAGTCACAAGCGTGTCAACGGCATTTGAAAGGTTTTTAAAAACAACTAGCATACGCGGCGAACTCCGTTTCGCCACCAGATGACTTCGTATTATGTAACATTCTTTGCTATAAACCTCACGGAGCCCGAGACCTTTCCAACGAATGCAAAACCGTGGAAATCGGTTCGTGCGTTCTGGAGTTATTTATTTATTTATTTTATTTATTTATTTATTTATTACAGTTACAACGGTTGAGAACAAAAACCAATTAAAGTAACTGGACACATTAATAAAATAAACAATCAAACAATAAAACTGGAATAAAACATATACAACGAACCAGAAGAGTAAAACTTATTTAAAAAAAAAAAAATGGTAGCATTCATAAGTTCCTCTCGCAGTACTTCAGGCATTCCGATAAAATCTCCTTCCATCCGTCCGCAAACAGATCACTAGTTGGATTGGAATCCAAGAGACCATTGAGCGCGGCCAGATTGCGAGGAATCGGTGCTTTAGCACGTGCTACGGTACGACATGAGGGTACGGCAAACAATCTGTGCTTTTTACCCCGGCAGTAATTGTCTGGAACGTAAAAACGTGATAGTGACTCCAGTATGTCTGGAGCGTCAATAGCGCCACGGAGGGTTTTACAGGCTACTACAAGTTGGTTTCTTGCTCTCCTTACCTCTAGTGAGTTATATCCAAGACTACCCAATAAAAATTTTGTCGGATAGAGGTAGGGATAGTAACCGTGCATTCGCTTGTACAAATTCCTAAGGAAAGCTTTTTGAACTTTCTCTAAGAGTAGGGCGTAGGTACTTTCGTGAGGATTCCATACACATGAGCTGGTTTCCAACTTACTACGAACCAGAGCATTAAATATGATCTTAATGGCATGAGCGGAGCGAAAATCACGACAATTACGCAATACAAAACCTAACCTTTGGAAGGATTGCTTTGCTATAGTGGTTATATGGTCATGGAAAGTAAGTTTTTGGTCAAATGTGACCCCCAGGTCTTTCATGACTGTCGACTTTGTAATACTGCAATTATTTAAAATGTAATCGAAGTTGATTGGGTTCCGCTTTCGACAAAATGTCACAGCATAGCACTTGGATGAGTTAAACTCCATCTTATTATCCACGCTCCACTTGTATACTGCATCAATATCTTGCTGAAGTGCCAAGCTGTCACGCTCAGAGTTTATTTCCAAGTATAGTTTCAGATCATCCGCATATAAGAGGCATTTTGCATGAAGTAGAATTTGAGGAAGATCATTGACCATGATAAGAAACAGCAAAGGCCCCAAAATCGAGCCCTGACTTACACCAGAACGCGTATGATAGGCCTCCGACACGTACATACATTATAGCGTCAGGAAGGAAAACCCGACTTATTTTTATATAGTAGAGATTAGATCATAAAAAGTTTTAAATATATAGAATCTATATATCGTAAAGTATAGTGTACATAGAAACAGAAACATAGTATAATTATGTAGGTATTATTTACTACAAAGACATCAGTTTATTTAGAAGATACTATCAACCCACCCCGGCTTCGCACAGGTGCAATATACATGTGTTATACATATTATAAACCTTCCTTATGAATCACTCGTATCTATTAAAGAAAGCCGCATCAAAATCTATTTATTTATCATCGATTGTTATAAAATTAATACTATTGCCATTTTAAATAGATATTCACATGATAAATAGCAGTACCTACCTACTTTAATTCCTCAATTTAATAATAATCTAAGTGTGGGAGAGCCATCCTTCGGCACGACTGGGCCGGCTCGACCGGAGTGATACCACGGCCTCACAGAAAACCGACGTGAAGCAACGCTTGCGTTGTGTTTCGTCGTGTGAGTGAGGTTACCGGAGGCCCAATTACCCTCCCGTTCCTCAATCACCCCAATCCCTGAATCCCCATCGAACCTCAAACTCCTAATCCCCAAAAAGCTGGTAACGCACTTGTAACGCCTCTGGTGTTCCAGGTGTCCATGGGCGACGCCGATTGCTTACCACCAGGTGATCCATCTGCACGCTTACCGGCTTATGTCATAAAGAAAAAAAAATGGTAAAAATGTATGAATCATGGAAACAGCTTGCATTATCTTTAAACTAAAATTAGTATCGCTAATAGCTGCGTCGTATAAATAACACAATTAGTTCTATTCACGGATGAGCAGGATTTTGTTACAAAACAGTGAGACAGAAGGTTTACTTTGATCAGCTCAGCAACCGTCGTCTAGTTGATATTAATCAATAATTTAATTATTATTATTTTAGGACTGCCTCGTTGGCCATGTGGTCGCAAATGCGACTGCCGGGCAAGGGGTGTCGAGTTGGATTCCCGGGTCACATTGGTTTTTGCCGTTGGTAGGTTTTGAACCCTCATGCATGAGAAGCGGGCGTGTTAAACCTCCGGGCCACCACGGCTATTAAGTATACACTTGCTTTAATGGCATGCACAACTTAATATAAAACGTGTTCTTATTTTACTTGTGTACCTACATTTAGACCTACTGTCTTATCCTCTCATGTGGCATCTCCGCCAGTGTCGGCGCCGCAATCGCAGCGTGAATGTTCACAGTTGTGCACCATTACATCTCTGTCGAGCCCCTAATTAGCTGCACTTGCAGTTACACAGCGGTGCATATCTCGGGAATTGAGATTTTAGTTTTGAATATTGAAGTTCTAAATGAAATATTCAAAGCAGTTTGTTATGATGAAGACTGCTTCGTATGACAAGTGGTCGTGACGAGGAGAGCATGGGCGGGAAAGGGCGAATAACCTTTTTAATTTCCAGGGTACCTACATTTTCTTTTCTCTTGTGTCGTGGGTACGGTTACTAACATACAAGTTCACAAACACACGACACCCAGACCCGGAACAACAATCTGTGGATCTCACAAAGAGTTGTTCCGTGCGGGAATCGGACCCGCGATACGTAGCGCGGCAGCCAGTTGCCCAGTCACCGCGCCAACCGTGCAGTCGACCTTTTTATCAGACTAATATAATCTTATGAGTTGTGACCAAGTTTTGTTGGACCACATTTCTTTAGACCGAAATGGAGATCCTAATCCGGAAATCTTAGGCAGCACGAACGACAAGAAAAGCACTCCTTTTAAAAGGCTAGTAGTAGACAGTATCTATGACTACATCATATCTGTGACTCCTCTGTCGTGTCGGGTCATCGAGTGTCGCTGATCATGAGGTCCGTCTGTTCGGTGATCGTGCGACTACCCCTGTACATGTAACTAATAACTATTACCGGTCAAACGCCGGCTCATCAAATGTATAAAAAAAATCTTTTGTCTCTTTCTCCTAAAAAAATATTCACCCAAAATTCAAATTTCGAACTTACACTATTACAACTCCTGCGCATCACAGATACAGTCGATCTAATTAAGCTAAGTTCACACTGACGCGGTCACGGGCCGTTTGTGAGGCTAATAGTTAGCCGTTCACACTAATTGGTGTCAGCCAGTGTGCAACAAGATTTATAGCCATCAATATGTAGACCACACAGGTTTTATTTGTTTGTTTATAGCCATTAATGTGTTTATTGCCAGTTAGAAT
The DNA here is from genome assembly GCA_902850265.1 of Spodoptera littoralis. Taxonomy (NCBI): domain Eukaryota; kingdom Metazoa; phylum Arthropoda; class Insecta; order Lepidoptera; family Noctuidae; genus Spodoptera; species Spodoptera littoralis. The sequence goes on along the minus strand of LR824553.2, from coordinate 3,152,058 downwards.
AATGTTGTTAGTTTTTAGTATGGCAACATTGTGATTGAGACAATGGTTGAAGTTTTTATGCATTTTAATTTCATTTCTGATTTGTCTGTGTGATTTTTTTTTCTAAAACACGTTGCCCTTCACTAGGATATTCTCCGGTATTGTAAATAAACGATTTTAATATTAATTATCTAGTTTTATTGAACAGAACAAATCTACATTACAGCAGTGATGGCGCAGAGAAAAAGTAAAACAAAAAAACAACCTGTCATCTATCATTATATGGAACGCGCCAATTTCAAATTACTACAACACTCTCTCCAAATTGCAGCGTTCCTCAATCTAACTAACAGTTAAACAAGTAATAGTAACAAACAAAAATAAGTACATAGTTACTTTATACACACATACTATTACTGAACAAAGTCAGAGCCAAGTTTTATAAAGTTTCATAAGTATAGTTACATCTTACAAATACCTAATTTATTTCTTAGATATTGAAATTTACTTTTAGCTAAGGGTTTAGTAAATATATCAGCCCTTTGCTCATTACTACTTATATACTTTAGATCAATTTCTTTACTTTCATATTTCTCTTTAACAAACTTATATTTAATATCTATGTGTTTACATCGTTTATGATAATTATCATTTTTTATGACAGAAATTGCACTTTGATTATCAATGTTAAGTTTTACAGAATCCTGATTATATTCATCTATATCTAACAAAAGTCTCTTTAACCAAATAACTTCTTTTGTAGCACTACAGGCAGCCATAAACTCCGCTTCAGTTGTTGATAGTGCTATAGTTTGCTGACGTTGACTGGCCCAAGTAACAGCAGCACCATTCTTAATGAACACATATCCTGTCATTGACCTTCTTGTTTCAATATCATTAGCGTAGTCAGAATCACAATAACATTCTAGTATATTGTCGTGTGAAGGAGTATAGTACAGACCATAATCACTAGTTTCTTTCAGATATTCATTATCCGTTTTACTGCATTCCAGTGACTACTATCGTAACCATCCAGATATCGGCTGACTAAGCTAACCGCAAACATTATGTCAGGCCTGCTGACTATAGCTAGATGCATCAATGAGCCTACAGCCTCTCTGTATGGAATGTTTCTATCCAGCTGTGATGTATTCTTTTCTAATTTAATACCTGTCACTACTGGTGTACTGTTTCCATTGGCATTAATCATATTAAATTTATTCAGCAATTTCTGTACATAGGTACTCTGATGTAGAAATATGTATTTTTCGCCTTTTTCAATTTCAAGGCCAACAAAGTTTTTAGGTTCACACACTTTTATTTCAAAATTTTCCTTTAAATCATCAATAACTTTGTTTAACACACTTTTATCCTTAGAAATGATTAGTCCATCATCCACATACAGTATCAGGTACACTTTACTACCATTAAACTGACCAGAATAGATACACTTATCTGAGTGACTATTGGTGAAACCAAATTTCTTTAAAACTGAATCAAATTTTTGATTCCAGCACCTGGGTGCTTGTTTTAACCCATATAAGGACCTTTTAAGTTTACAAACATGCCCTTCAGGTACATATACGCCATCTGGTGGATTCATATAGATATCTTCGGTTATACTTCCATAGAGGAAAGCAGTTTTAACATCAAACTGTATCATTTGCAAGTTATCCTGACACACTTTAGAAAGCAATACTCTTACAGAGTCATACCTGACAGTTGGTGAAAATGTCTCTGTATAATCAACCTGGTGTTTCTGTGAGCATCCCATGGCACATAGTCTTGATTTATACAGGAGTCCTGATGGTGTATCTTTCACTTTGAAAACCCACTTACTGCCAATAGTTTTTACTCCATCTGGCTTCTTCACCAACTCCCATGTTTCATTCTTACTGTGTGCTTGCAACTCTTCTTCTATAGACTTTTTCCACTTCTCTTTATCCAGTGATGACAGAACCTCCCGGTAAGTCATTGGTGTCTCATTATTTTCGTGTTCTCCACCTTGACAGAGGTAAGTATTAGTTTCATATTTTCTGTTTCCTACTTTATTTCTTAGAGTTATATTACTAGGTCCACTAATATTTATTTCTTTTTCAGGTACATACTCGGGATCATGATCGGAGAAGAATGATTCTTCATCATCATCGGATAATGTTACAGATGAGTTATTTAACTCTCTTGTGCTTTGATTTGTTAGCCCAATAGATTCATTAATGTTCTTAGTTTCATCAGCACATTTAACATTATTTGTATTTTCTGTTAGCGGAACCATAGAATACTTTCTTTGTACAGAATTTTCCAGAAATACAACATCTCTACTGATAAGAATTCTTCTTGTTTTAGTATCTAGTAGTCTGTATCCTTTAGTGACTTCTGAGTAGCCAATAAATATCATTTTACTTGCCTTAGCATCCAGTTTTTGACGTTTAGCATCTGGAACATGAACCATGACTTCACATCCAAAGATTCTAAGGTGTTTCAAATTAGGCTTCTTCCCGGACCATAACTCCTCAGGTGTAGCGTATGAAATGGATCTTGTTGGACAGCGGTTCGTTATGTATGCAGCTGTCGCCACTGCTTCAGCCCAGTAGTGTTTCTGGTATAGTCATCCACAAATGTGAGGAAACATTGCGCTCCTCCAACTGATTTCACCTCCAGTGGCCCACAGATATCGGAATGTATAAGTTCTAGAACCTTCTTAGCACGAGAACCTTCCTTGGGAAACGGCAGCCGAGACTGTTTTCCTTCTTGACAAAATTCACATATCATATCCAGCTTATTGTCGATAAGCTTCACACCTTCTGTACATTTGGAGAGTTTATCCAGATCAGTCATATTGAGATGAGCCATCCTTTGATGCCATAAGTATCTGTCACTTTCCTTTGTGTTACATGCATATGCTTGTGCACTACCTAAGTTCAGACGATACATGTTATTCACTAACTCACAAGCTACAACTTCTTCTTGAGATTTGTTGAATATTTTACAGCCTTCATTACTAAACTGTACAGAACATTCTTTCTTTATCAGCTGACTCACGGAAAGAAGATTGCTTGCTAACTCAGGCACATACAACACATTGGTTACTTGTATGGTTTGTGTTTGCCCTTTACTATTACAAATAGACAGATCTATTTTTCCACAGCTCTTTACTTTAAGCATTTTATCATCAGCAATACGGATGCTTGTAATTGGAGGTGATGATTCATCATACAGCCAGTCCTGCCTCATTGTCATATGCATGGATGCTCCTGAATCAACAAACCAGCTATTACAGTCATTTGCTGCCACGGATGCCGAGAACACAGCGACATATCCAGTTTCTTTGCCTGACTCTTTGCCTTGGTCCTTTTTCTTTGTTCTGCAATTTGTACTTATGTGACCGTACCGGTTGCACTTGAAACAACGGGGACCTTTATTAAACTTCGGAGAATTATCAGAATCCTTTTGTTTATATTTACTTGGCTTACTTGCATACAATGCAACTGACTCGGAGCTCTTTATTTCCTGTAAGAGCTTAGTCTTCACAGAGTCTGCTGTAATCGGCACACCAGAACTTTCGAGAGCCATAATCATTGGCTTGTAGACTTCGGGTAATCCAGCAAGAAGCAAAGTACCCAGCCACTCATCATTGATGTCAAATGATATGTTTCGAAGTTTATGTGCTGCACTCATTATTCTGTTAATGTAATCTATACTTATAATAAATCTGTAGAGAGGTCAATTCTGTACATACAATATATTTAAAAAATAACTATCAAGGGGTGGTTAGGGATCGCTACTGATGCCAAAAATGCAATCAGTAAAATTTTTGTCTGTCTGTCTGTCTGTCTGTATGTTCGTTATGGAAACAAAAACTACTCGATGGATTTTAACGAAATTTGGCATAATTATTCTTCATACTCTTGGGCAGGTTATAGTATACTTTTCATTACGCTACGATCAAAAGGAGCAGAGCAGTGAAGGGAAATATTGGGAAAACGGGAGAAGTTACTCCATTTTTTAAGCTTCCGTCGCGTGTGCAGGCTTATAGGTTAAAGCTGCATAGAAATCATATATGACGGAAATATTCTCCTTAAAATTATATAAAAAATATTCCTCGACAGCATATCTCTGCATCACCCAAAGGTCAGACTGGGAGAAAATGCCTGCGGCATTAAGTCCACCTTGTGTACACTTTGTGCATGAAGCGTTAATAAAATAAAATAAAATAAAAAATATGTCTATCTTTTATGGTTGACTCACAATAACACGTGAAACTCCCGATAGCTTAGCAATTCGGTGATTTCTGATTGTATTTGTCTACTCTAACGTTCACAATACTCATTCATAGACATTACGCTGTAACTGAAAGGCCAATGGTTGAAATTAGCTTGACTCGATATTATAAATGAAAATATGTCAGTTTATGTGTATGTTTGTTACTCAGTCATTTTAAAACCACTGAAGGGACCGGAATGAAATTCGGAACAGAGGTAGATTATGGTCTGAAGTGATACATAGGCATTTTACCCCTGAGATCGCGGGCGAAGCCGCTGGCAGAAGCTAGTCTTCAATATTTTGGCAATTTTCTAATGTTGTTGTAATCATATCTCTCAATAAGCCCACGCGTCTTGTCAACCCTTTGTCGTCGAAAGCCTTTTGTAAATTGGTCCATACTTCTTTTGCCGTTTTTGCCTCTTGTATATGAATGTAATTCACTGAGTCAACCAACAATATAATTTTTGCCTTTGCTTTCAGGTCGAGCTTTGAATCAACAGTTTTGCCTTCATTTTCGATACAGCACCAGAGGTCTTCATGTTGTAAATACGTCATTACGGCAAATCTCCATGTGTTGTAGTTATCTCGACCAACTAATTTTTCGATAAGAGTCATTGCATTTGAAGACATTTTGTATGAAAAATATTTTTCACCGACAACGACGCGCGGCTTTTTGGTTAGGTCGTATCACTTGATGACCGGCGACTTTGTTTTACGTGATTACACTGTTAGAACTTTTCACCAATACTTATTACAAACAGATTACAGGTCTGGGCCCATAACCTATTGTAAATAAACGATTTTAATATTAATTATCTAGTTTTATTGAACAGAACAAATCTACATTACAGCAGTGATGGCGCAGAGAAAAAGTAAAACAAAAAAACAACCTGTCATCTATCATTATATGGAACGCGCCAATTTCAAATTACTACAACATCCGGTATTGTGGGTCCGATTATAAACACACAAGTTCATATAGACATCACACCCTAACCCGTAACAACAATTTGTGAAGCACCCAAGGAGTTGCTCCGTGCGGGAATCGAATCCGCTACCCGATGCGCCTTGGTGCCGATTGGTGAAGTATAATTTTTTTCTTCGATCATGTATGTACGTTCATCACTGTTCCTTGCAGGATTTGAACCAATTCTTCACGCATTTGGCCACAAGAAAGATGCGATCGTATTAAAAGCTTCATCATCATGAAAGGTGAAAGAGATTATCCATGATCCCCACTCTTGGCAGACAGCTTGGTGCTTAGGGGATCGTATTTACGTCGAACATTTTTAGAGAATGCTGCTGATGAGCTGATAGAGGGTATGAAACTAGTTAATTTATTTCTGCAAATAGGCTACAAGGCAGCACTTTTACACATTCATTTTATCAAGCGAACGATGAGGCCGACATTTCCTAACTGACTACTCTGAGAAGGAAAAAATGTGTATTTCAAACAGTAAGCGGTGTGATTTTGTTATTAATACTGAGTACCTATCTGAAAGCTGGAAGATTACAATAAATTATTATTAATTAGATAAACGTAAAGATAACAAAAAATTACAAGAAATCTTTCCGATCTTCTGAAAATTCTGTTATCGAACAACGCTTGTTTCTGTTGAATGAGTTATCAATTGCTGTAGATACAGTCCAGTATCGACATGTTTTACAATTTTTGTTTCAATCTGTGTACAGACCTGCATACTAAATGCTATTTAATTAACTTAATTGGTTAAGAATGCTGATACGAAACTGTGGAATGATTTGTCGTCGGCGGTATTTCCGAACCGATACGTCCTTATAACCTTCAAGAAAAGAGCGAATTCCTTTTTAAAAGGCCGGAAACGCACCTGTGGCTGTGACTCCTCTGGTGTTGCAGGTGTCCTTGGGTGGCGCTGATAGCTTACCATCAGGCGATCCGTCTGCTCGTTTGCCTCCTATTCCATAAAATAAAATACATTTTCTAATTTTGTAAATGTAAAAGTTTATATAACCGATATGAAGAAGATAATCTATTTTTCTACAATTTAGTTCTTTTAGGAAACCTTTCTTTCACAATGAAATAAAATTTCCAGCAGTCCAGTTCACTTGGGGCTACGAACAACGAGTTGCCGGGTCTCCGGTTCGAAGCAGACGTAGGAACGGGGTGGTTTCTAGTCAGTCTGATACTTTCTCCCGCCTTAACCAAGGCAGAAATACTCATTGGATGATTTACCCCCCTCAGCAAAGAAGGAGCCCAGTCTACATTATTTATAGAGACGGGGAGGACTTAACGGGTTGCCGAGGGTCCAGCTCGAAGAGCTGGAGTAGGAACGGGATGGTTTTTAGTCAGTAAGAGTCTGACACTCCCTCTCGCCTCACCCAGGACGGTAGAAGTCATTACATGATTTTTCCCCTTCAACAGAAAAGTGGACCAGTTTACAATGTTTCTTCTATTTCAGTGCATACGTACGTAATTCAATACAATAATAGACATACACACACGCAGATACATATTAATATAGTGTGGAAAATTAATAATTTTATGAAATAGGACATTATCTAGGTACGTATTAATTATTTTTTATCAATTACGTATCGCTATTAGGTTGATGATCCGATGTTGATAACAAATTGATAATTTTGTTGCCAAGCTGTCAATTATTATTAAGATAAAAATTATAAAATAATGTAGGTAAGTAATAATTAGAGGTCATTAGTCCAAATGAATAGACAATATAATTATTGTAGAGACCTTTTCGTTTTATGACGCCTCAATTGAATCTGAGAATGATTCATTTTTGAAAATGAAATAAAATTATTGAATTATAAAAAACAACAACAACATTTTACGTGTTACTTTAGTGCTAGATGTCGCACATGCTGATCAAGATTATGAGTCCCAGGCGTGACTTGAAACTAGTCGAGTCAAATCCTCGAAAAATCATGCACATAAGCCGTAAGTAAGTATAAGTAGGTACCCCAGTCAACTACAGTTTTGTTTTTCTAATCGCTTATCCCACTGCTTGGGATTCATAACATTAGGTTCATAACTATGTGAATATAGAATGTAGTTACATTATTTTATTTTGCTCAATTTTGCCAACTTGAGACGAGGAAAGTAAAAACTTCAAGTTGGCCGTCATCAAACTGCCGATCAATCACTTACGAGGGTAACCTGGATCTTGTATATACCAAGCCTTATTTCAACAATTTTAATACGCAGATTAGGTAAATTGTTTCCATCGACACGTCCGAAAACAGTATAAAAAGACGATTAATCATTTAATATGGACGACGCAATAGGATTAAGATAGTCATTATATTAGTTGCTATCATTTTATTCACCTGTCTTATCGAATACGATATTATTATTACTTATTGAGTAAGCAAATTTAAAAATAGGGTGAAAGTAATTTTAGCAGTAACAACATCAATAGTGTCTTCAATCAACTTGAATATGACACCTGGGCGTCGGAGATTGCGAGAACATATCCGGCCTCCGGCAAGGGCCTGCGGACGATGAGCACGGGTAGCTCACCGCCCGACCAGAACCAGACCCGAGCGTTCGGCACGTCGCGTGACACGCACGTCTCAAAGAGCCATCAGACCACCACCGATGGGGCCCAGTAGAGCTGATGCCGAAACGGAGCCGTGGAGGACTCAACGGGTTGCTGCAGCTCCGGCTCGAAGAGCAGGAGTACGAATGGGGTGGTTCTTAGTGAGTAAGAGTCTGGTACTCCCTCTCGACTAACCAGGGCGGGACAAGTTATTGGATGGTTTTCCCCTTAAGAAAGAAAATAAAATGCAACCGGGGAGCCCCCATCCCTAAATCCCTAATCCTCAAAAGGCCATCTACGCTCTTGTAACTCCTCTAGCATTGCGGGAGTCCATGAGCGGTACTGATTGCTTACCATGAGGAGAACCTCAACTCGTCTGCAGCTCTTTATTATAAAAATGCGATGCTAAACATTGTAGCGTTTACCTTACGTTGTTTATTAATAGTACAATTAATAATAAGCCGTAGGTAGAACGTGATTAAATGAAATTAATTGACCTGATACCTGATTAATAGATAATTATCTACAAATCATTACGTATTTTATTATTTATTTATTTTTTTATTAACGCTTCATGCACAAAGTGTACACAAGGTGGACTTAATGCCGCAGGCATTTTCTCCCAGTCTGACCTTTGGGTGATGCAGAGAAGAGTGAATGGTAGGAGCAAGAAGCAAGCAACGATTTAATTGAGAAAATAGAAGATTATACTAACATATTTCAAATATGAACATAAATAAATATATAATAATATATACCTACACACGAGTACACTGCAATATACATACATACATACATACATACATAGACTCATAGCATATAATATAAATATGAACATAATTACTAATACTCTGTAAATAATTATTGTGATGATTCAGCCAACCTCTTCAAGAGAAGCTCACGTACTTTCTGCTTAAATGTTAAACGTGTCGACACCATCCTGACATCCAGGGGGAGCGCATTCCACAGCAAAATTGCCTGCACGAAAAAAGAAGAATGAAAGAAGTCAGTGTGATGAGTGGGACATTGGAGAAGACGGTTATGGGAAGAACGAAGGTTTTTACTGTGGTTTGCGCACAAGTATTGAAAGTAAGGGGATAGATAACTGGGTAAAGAAGGTGAACAAAGAAAGGAGAATAGAGTGGTAAGCGCCCTTTGCTCCCTGCGCTGGCGTATGGGCAGCCACTTTAGTTGCAGCCGATGTGCAGAAACATGATCGTATTTACGCAGGTTGAAAACGAATCGAATGCAGTTATTTAGAAGTCGGTCGAGCTTATTGAGGAGATCTGCATTCAGGTCGTAGTAGCAGACATCAGCATAATCGATGATAGGGAAAACCAAGGCTTGCACCAACATGGCCTTCGTAGCGGGAGGAAGCAAATTTTTTACGCGATACAGAGCACGCAATGATCCTGTAACCCCTCTGCATACATTAGTGATTTGAGCATGCCACATTTGATATTATCTAGGTATTTCCCGCGGCTTCAGTTGTAGCTAAGAGAAACCAGGTAATAAATATGATGATAATAAAATTATAATTATAGTAAAGGAGATTTAACATATAATATCACATCTCACACGACTACATTATAACATAACATAACATAACATCACACGTTTTTATCTCCGAAGGGGTAGGCATAGGTGCACATTATGCCACTGTATAATGTAACACCCACTTTTCACTCTCATGTTACGAGTCCCATGTAATAGGGGGTGAGCCTATTGCCATATACCGGGCACAATAAATTGTGCTACTACTAAGATGTTTTTAAAAAACTCCAGTAATACTTTACCCGACCCGGGAATCGAACCCGAGACCCCTTGCCCGGCAGTCGCACTTGCGACCACTCGGCCAACGAGGCAGTCTACATTATAAAGAAGGGTTTAATTTCCAAATCAAATAAAATTACTATTGGTGTTACGATTTTGGATATTTCTAAAATTCCAATCTCGGAGTCAAGTACCTATAGCTATTTGAACTCAACCTCAAATAAATGGGACTTATAACGTAACTAGTGAAAGTAATATACAATTTATAAATTCTCACAGAATGAGTTTGTATTTAATATGAAATTTTAAGAAGTAGGCATTGTTCTTACTCGCCAATTTTTACAATTTAGGTTTGTATAACACATTGTTATTACAACCACTGTAACTTTGGATTAACACGAAATAAAACAAAAATCTAAATAAATTAATACTTATAATTTACACAACAGTAGAAAAAACAATCAGATAGCAAACACGCGTCGAGATTCTAAACAGGAATCCATTGATCTTTAACAATTGAATCAATGAACTTCGTCCAACGGATTTGAAACTCATGCACCAATTTATCCTTTTCACTATACGAACTATAGTATAGAGAATTCAAAGCCAACTGCTTCAACATTTTAAGATCTGCGTGCCGACTAGACACTCCCACAAAGGCAACATAAAAATCATGCGTCAAAATCTCAGCTTCCCAAGGACCTGGATCATCGCTCGATAGAACTACAGGCATATCTTGACTCAAAAACGTAGCTAACGGATGATTCCTTGCATCATCGACTAACTTCAAAACAATGTTTGATATGACGTTAACCTCTAGAGCTATCTTTCTCTTCTTGACCTCTTTCATTAACAAAGGATGCTTCACTAAAGCAAATGCATGTCCAATCCTCTTCGTGCCAAGAAGAACAGCATCGAATAAGTTCTCATCTGCACTTGTACCGTACCAATTCGTTTCTCCTGCATGACAATATAAATTCAGGCCAACATTCGCTAGTTCGGAATAAAATTCCTTTAAAGGCCTTCCCAAATCCTCTTGCCGACCAAATCAAAACCCGCAAGGAAATCAGGCATCAGCTCATGAATTTCTTTAGCTATTTTAATATAATTTTTCACAGTCGCTCTGTCCACTAATTTAAGAGGAGCATATATCAATTTTGCCCCGAAGAAATCTGGATAATCTTTCTTGAATTTTTCTGTCACTCGCTTATAACTTTTGGCTGTGTCTACAGAATCATAAACATTACCTGCCAAATCGTACAATGGTGGCAATACACTTCTAATTTCGAAATACATGATGTTGTCTTCTCTTAAAGCAAATAATGTATCGTAATAATACTTCTCCCACACCGGTTTGTAAGTAAATAGAGGCCCCGTACGGATAAAATACTTCGAAAAATATTCCCATACCGTATTGACATCGGTGTAAACTTCTTGGGGATTGTCAATCACAATAGTAAAGAATTTTCGAAGTTTGGCATCAAATTCTGTAACATTCGTAGTGCTTCTTATATCCTCCGCTCGTTCCCATTTGGTTTCACACCATCCAGAAGGGCGGTATTTTGAAAAAATAAAGCTTATATCGGATTGGTCTTCCTTGAAACATATCCACAAGTCGTCATAATAAGTCAATTCAAGTACGTAGTCTGGACCGAGCATAGCTGTGTCGTGTCCATGGAGTACTGCACCCTTAGGCATACTCTTCAATATTTTGTACAATTTGGTATCTTTCACCATCTCCTTATATTCAAAGAAATGCTTCGAAAGATGATAATGTTTAGGATTCCGAAAACCATAATCTATTACTTCACGCTTAAGGTCCATTATTATTTCATTAGCCATTAATTCACTGTCACTGAGTTCAATTGAATTACCCACCATCATTTTTAGTTCCTTTTTAATAAGAGTTTCTCTTTCTTGGAGCACATTTTCATGTATTTGAGACGTTACTATTAAAATATTTGTAAATAAGATTATTGTTAGTGGCCACATTTTGTCGGTTCGCGGTCCAATGCCGTACTATCTGAGATTGGTATGGAATAACTGATACCTGACTTGATAATGTTTATTTGTAACGATATGACGTAATATTCAATTTACTATGCCGATGTAAGGTATAGCTGGGCTATTCTTGTGCAAGCATATTCGTGCCTGTTGCGTTGGTGACAGTTGCGAAATTTGAGTTCAGTCAGCAAAATCTATTACAATAAATTGTACTGCTTACAATTACATTATATTATCAAGGTTTGTTACGTATTTAGAAAACACGTTTAAATACATGTATACATACTTACTAATACATAAAGCTGGAGAGTTTGCTTGTTTGTTTGAATTCATTTAAATTCGAAAGTAACTCGCGGTTCTGTCTCTTATTCACGCTTTAACCACTGAACCGTTTGAGATGACATTACGTACCGATATAGTTTAGGACTCAAGGAAGGACGTAGGATAGTATTTATTCCGTAAATCGTCCAAAAACTAGAATAACGGTGTAAATCTACCAAAATTTTAAATCTTCTAAGATAATGGACTAATTTTAATGAAATTATGTACAGAGATTCAGTGAAACCCCGGAAAAGACTGATAATATATTCTATCCTAAGAATCTCGCAAAAGCGTTGAACATAAAAAAAAACTATCTTATTAAGTATAATTTACACAGTTGCAGAAAAAATGCAAATACACGACGAAATTCTAAACTTGATTCTATTTCATTTTAAGAATTGAACCAATGAACTTCATCCAACGGATTTGAAACTTACGCACCAATTTTCGCTTTTTACTGTATGAACTATAGTATAGAGAATTTAAAGCCAACTGCTTCAACATTTTAAGATCTGCGTGCCGACTAGACACTCCCATAAAGGTAACATAAAAATCATGGGTCAATATCTCAGCTTCCCAAACACCTGGATCGTCGCTCGATAGTACTACAGGCATATCTTGACTCAAGTACGTAGCTAGCGGATGATTCCTTACATCATCGACTAACTTTAAAACAACATTTGATATCACGTTAACCTCTAGAGCTATCTTTCTCTTCTTAACCTCTTTCATTAACAAAGGATGCTTCACTAAAGCAAATGCATGTCCAATCCTCTTTGTGCCAAGAAGAACAGCATCAAATAAATTCTCATCTGTACTTGTACCATACCAATTCGTTTCTCCTGCATGAAAATACAAATTCAAGCCACTTTTTGCTAGTTCAGGATAAAATTCTTTTAAAGGCTTTCCCAAATCTTCTTGACTTACTAAATCAAAACCGGCAAGGAAATCAGGCATCAGCTTATGAATTTCTTTAGCTATTCGATATAGTTTTTTACAGTTTCTCTAGCCACTGATCTTACAGGTGCATAAATCAATTTGGCGCCGAAAAAATCTGGATAATCTTTCTTGAATTTTTCTGTAACTCGCTTGTAACTTTTGGCTGTGTCTACGGAGTTATAAATATTGCCTTCCAAGTCGTACAATGGTGGCAATACAGTTCTAATTTCAAAGTACATGACGTTGTCTTCTCTTAAAGCAAATAATGTATCGTAATAATACTTCTCCCACACTGGTTTATAAGTGAACAGAGGTCCCGTGCGGATAAAATACTTCATGAAATAGTCCCATACTGTATCCAAATCTGTGTAAACTTCTTGGGGATTGACGACCACAAGAGTAAAGAATTTTCTAAGTTTTGCATCGAATTCTGTAGCATTCGTAGTTCTTCTTATATCCATAGCTCGTTCCCATTTAGTTGCACACCATCCAGTAGGGCGGTGTTTCGCAAAGACGAAGTTTACATCGGATTGGTCTTCCTTAAAACATATCCATAAGTCATCACAATAAGTTAATTCAAGCACGTAGTCTGGACCGAGCATACCTGTGTCGTGTCCATGGAGCACTGCACCCTTGGGCATACTCTTCAGTATTTTGTACAATTTAGTATCTTTCACCAGCTCTTTATATTCAAAGAAATGTTTCAATAGATTATAATATTTGGGATTCCAGAAACTATAATCTATTTCTTTACGCTTAAGGTTCATTATTATTTCATTAGCTACTAATTCAGTGGCACTGAGTTCAATTGAATAACCGACCATCATTTTTAATTCCCTTTCTATAAGAGTTTCTCGTTCTTTGAGCATAAATTTATGTATCTGTGACAATGCTAGTAAAATATTTGTAAATAAGATTATTGTTAGTGGCCACATTTTGTCGGTTCGCGGTCCAATGCCGTATTATCTGAGATTGATATGGAATAACTGATACCTGCATTGATAATGTTATTTTGTAATATTCAGTTTACTACGCCAATGTAAGGTATAGCTGGGCTAGGCTTGTGCAAGCATGTTCGCACTTGTTGTGTTAGTGACAATTGCGAAATTTGAGAAAATTTTAAACGTTGAACCTTAATTTATTTTGTATGTAAAATCTTATGATAAATTTCGTAGGTACACCAAAGTTCCGTGTAAAAATATAAACAATATTATCCAAAATATCTTAATAAAATAAAAATTAAAAACATTACACTAATAAACTGCATGACTTTTGAAGGTGACTGAAAGGAATGGATTCTGTTTGACATAAAATCTCGTTGGCCTATTAATTACACTTTTCTAAGGTCTTATAAGGTTGCTTTTGCATTGTATTATCAACATTTACAAAATAGTTATTGCTCATAACATTACTTAATGACATTCCTAATCATAAAAACGGCAAGTCCTCTTCCTTTCTTTTACACAAACTATCCAACTTTTCCTTGGTTGTCCAATCCTCTTTAGTCCTTCGACAATCATGGTCAACTAAACCGTGGCCGAGCATCGATTATTCATAATTATGTCAGCTTCTGAACATAGGCTCAAACGCCATCCCACTACCACTAATGGGGCCCAGTAGGGCTGATGCCCGAACTGGAAACTTATTGGGTTACAGAGGTTCTGTCTCAAAGCAGGAATAGGAACGGGACGGTTTTTAGTCAGTAAGAGTCTAACACTTCTCCTCGCCTCAACAATGCGAGAAAAAAAACGTCTTCCCATAATGACTTCTAGATTATTCATTGAAAAGTGACCTACGTCCAGATAGCGGCTTCTTGCTATCTCTATCAGGTTGTCTGTCTACCTTGTGGAGGACGTTATGCGCTGCTTTTACATGTCCGGTACTCATCACACGGCTACACTTCGAGTTATGTCAACCAGTTTATCACGGCTAATCGTTCGGTTTAAACTTTTTTTTCATTCTATTATCATCATCATTGTCATTAACACCCCAAGACGTTCACTGCTAAACAAAGGCCTCTTCTTTAGTCCTCCTGCTGAACGGCAACTCGCCACCTTATATGATCTTGTAATAAAAAAACGTAAGTACTTACTGATGTGAGACAGTTCCACGTCCACGCGGACGCAGTTGCGGGCAAAAGCTAGTTGAATGAAATTTTATTTAAGGCGATTGAACATTAAAGAAGCAAACAATTGCTTATGGGCAGGTGTGATCTGTACCGTCTCGGTCAATATGATGTCGGGAATATTTGTATGGTGGCGGGTAGATAGTTATATTTATTTAATAAACTAGTTTACTGCTAACTCTCGCCTATTATTGACGCTGCATTGGCGACGAGGATTAAAATTTATCCGTTTTAAGTTGTGTCAGTATTAAGATGCCTATTGGAAAGTTAGAACCGTTTAACTTAAGTTCTAAACAGTGGCCGGCATATATACGGCGGGTTAATCAGTATATTTTACTGAACGACGTGAAAGACAACCTAAAAGTGCCGATGCTAATAACAATCGTGGGCGAATCTACGTATTCGCTGATGTGTGACCTGTGTTCTCCTGACTTTCCTGAAAATAAATCTTATGAAGATCTAGTGAAATTAGTGGCAGATCACTTGGAACCGCAGCGATCCGAGATCGCCGAGCGCCACGTGTTCCGGTTGCGACGACAACGTGCTGGCGAGCCCTTGGCTGAGTATTTACAGGCTCTCAAACATCTAGCAACGACTTGCAACTTTGGAAAATGTAAGAAATGTTCTAGCCTAGAAGAAAACCTGAGAGATCAGTTTGTTTCGGGCTTGGCAAATGACGCAATGCGTTCTAGAATCTTTGCCGAAAGGAAGATAGAATACAAGGAGGCGGTGGAGTTAGCACTAGCTCTGGAGGCCGCAGAAAAGCACGCGGAGGTGAGCGGCAGCACGGGCCTGCCGACTACGACCTTGGGTGCCGGCGGCGACGCGGGTGAAGACCTGCACTATACGCGCGGGGCGCGCGGGCGCGGACACGCTCGCGGGGCGCGCAGCGCGGGCGCAGCGGGTGCGCCGGAGCCGGCTGGCGCGGGGGGCCCGGCTCGGGGCGCGGTGGCGCAGGCATGCTGGCGGTGCGGTAAGGCGCATCGCGCGGACAAGTGCCGGTATGTAAACTATAATTGTGATTTGTGTAAACAAAGAGGTCATTTGCGAGTGATGTGTAAATTTGTGAAAAAATAGTGAAACTCAGCAAAACTATATCAGTGGTGAGGACGATTGTGGCGATATTTTTAATATTGTGGGTAGGCGTAAGGACAATAAACCGTATTTCATTAATGTAATCATAGATAACTTCGAAACTAAGTGCGAAATTGATACTGGTAGCCGCATTTCGGCTATTAATGAAGAAATGTATTCCCGCCAATTTGCTCACAAAACGATTAAGGCAGATAATTTGATATTACGTAGTTACGCCGGTTCACCAATTGTATCACTTGGTTATATTGAAGTTAAAGTTAGATTACAAAATGTGGAAGTGAATTCCTTGCCCCTGTATATAATTAAAAACGGAGCACGTCCTTTATTAGGAAGAGACTGGTTGCGCGCCTTAAAGTAAATCAAATTAATCTATATAAAATAAGCGATGATGAATTTGTGAACCGGTTATGCGCGGAATTTCCGGAAGTATTTACAGATAAGTTAGGGACGTGTAAACGAACCATTCAATTACAACTGACTAGCGAAGAACCTGTGTACGTCCGAGCGAGGCCCGTGCCTCTGGCGTTGCGCGCGCGCGTCGAGCACGAGCTGGCGCGACTGGAGGCCGACGGCTCCATATACCGCGTCGATTACTCGGACTACGGAACGCCTATAGTTCCGGTCGTAAAAAAAAATGGAGATATACGAATATGTGGGGATTATAAAATTACAATCAATCCTAAGCTCAAACGTGATTATTATCCTTTACCCCGCATTGAGGAGTTATTTGCGAACTTAAGCGGAGGGGAGAAATTTACCAAAATTGATCTCACTCACGCTTATGAACAGTGTCTCTTAACAAAAGAGTCACAAGCTTATAGACCTTGCGTGGACCTAGAAGCGACCTTGCGTGGTATACCTGGTTGTGTCGTGTTTTTAGATGACATATGTACCACCGGGACTAATGATAAAGAGCACATAAGTAATTTACGAGCGGTACTCGCAAGGTTACGTGACACAGGTTTAACAGTTAAGTTAAGTAAATGTAGTTTTTTACAAGAAAGTGTTAAATATTTAGGTTTTATCATTGATAAAAAAGGGTTACGGCCCGACCCTGCCAAACTGGATGCTATTTCCAGTGCACCCAGGCCAGAAAATATAACACAGCTAAAAAGTTTCTTAGGAATGTTGAACTATTATGGAAAGTTTATTAGTAATTTAAGCACGTTATTATATCCTTTACATAAATTGTTAAAAAAAGATATTCGCTGGCAGTGGGGTCACAGTTGTGAGTAGGCGTTTATAGAAGCTAAGCGTGCTCTCCTGGGCGAGCGAGTACTAGCACATTATGAAGAGGGGCGACCGCTTGTGCTTGCGGTCGACAGTAGTGCGTATGGGCTAGGCGCGGTGCTGGCACACCGCTATTCTGATGGCAGTGAGCGCCCAGTTAGCTGTGTGTCTCGCACTTTGAACGCGACCGAGCAAAATTATAGCCAGCTAGATAAGGAGGCGCTCGCAATATTGTTTGGTGTAATAAAGCATCATCAATACTTGTTTGGCAGAAAGTTTATATTACGCACGGACCATCAGCCGTTAACGCGGTAATAAGGGTGGCATACCGCAGACAGCGGCTAGTCGGCTACAGCGCTGGGCGGCACGCCTGGCCGCATACGACTTTACGATTGAATTCGTGCGCTCAGCCGACAATGGACATGGATGCATTATCTAGGCTGCCGTTGCCTCAGGAGGGTCGCTTGGTGGATGCAGTAAATTATATTAATTTGATAGAGGATTTTTTTCCTATTAGTTTTAAGGATGTAGCTCGAGAAACTGAAAAAGATTCATTGTTAAGTAAGATAAAGGGTTTTGTAAATTTTGGTTGGCCGTTGACGGTGAACGACACTGAGAAACCATATTTTGTAAGAAAACAGGATTTGTCTATAGAATTGGGCTGCCTCATCTATAGGTATAGGATTATTATTCCCACTTCATTACGAAAACAAGTTTTAAATGAAATCCACGAAGGTCATTTGGGTATGAATAAAATGAAGAACTTGTCGCGAAGTTATGTGTACTGGCCCAATTTAGATAAGGACATAGAGGACTTGTGTCGTGCGTGTACGGCGTGCTGCGTGGTACGCGACGCGCCGCCGCACGCGCCGCTGCACCCATGGGAGTTCCCGCATCATCCCTGGCAGCGCGTACACGCGGACTTTGCGGACTGTGGGGGAACACGATATTTAATCATGGTTGACGCGAACTCTAAATGGATCGAAGCCATTGCTATGCGAAAGACGGACGCGCAAGCGACTATCGCAGTAATGAGAAGTATTTTTTCTCGGTTCGGGTTACCGTCACTACTCGTCACCGACAACGGTCCTCCATTTTTCTCGCAGGAATTCAAAATGTTTTGCCAAAAAAACTGTATAAAGCACGTGACCTCAGCTCCTTACAGACCGCAGGGAAATGGAGCTGCGGAAAATGCGGTAAAAACCGTTAAGAAGGCGATCAAACGCGCTAAGTACGGGGGGAGGACGTTGCCACAGCCCTAAATAAATTTTTATTTCAATACCGAAACTGTCAACACTCAACCACGGGTGTTTCTCCTGCAGTAGCGTTGCAAGGACGTAGGCTCCGTGGCCGCCTCGACGCACTTCGGCCTGACGTGTCGACTGTTGTGCGCGCCGCTCAAGAGCGACAGGTAGCCGCGGCGGGCGGAACGCCGCGTACCCTGGCGCCTGCTGACGCAGTGCTGGCGCGCGACTACACCGCGAGGGGGAAAAATGGGTACCGGGTACCATAGTCGAACAGACTGGACCCGTCTCGTACAAAGTTGACATAGGGCGCGGAGACAATTTGCGAAGGCATGTTGACCAAATTATGCCTATAGGTAACAAGAATCGCCATTCGTTATCCCGCACTAGCATAGTTTCTAGGGGTAATGATTTAGCATCTGAGCAGGAGACCCCTTCGGTTTGTGAGGAGTCTGGAAACACATTTGAGGACGCGTCGGATGGTGTTGGTGAGAAACTACAAACTACTGGGTCTGAAACAACCTTGAAGTCGAGAACATCGCCACCACCACCCGGTGCGTCTGCCCGTGCTCTGCGAGCATATAATCGGGCTCGGCAGGAACCTATAGATTAAGATGGTATTAGTGTTTAGTTATTTAGCGTGTAAGAGGATAAGTTTATAGCTTAAGGGGGAGAAATGTACCGTCTCGGTCAATATGATGTCGGGAATATTTGTATGGTGGCGGGTAGATAGTTATATTTATTTAATAAACTAGTTTACTGCTAACTCTCGCCTATTATTGTCGGCTGCATTATCGCTTACCACCAGAAGAGAGAATGGTGAAACGTTGACCCATCACATACACGCTAACGGGTCACATCTAACATGACAACATTACAAAAAGTGTCAGCTTTGATTTCCAAGTGAAAGAAACTAATCGTGTGTTTCGATTTTAAATATTCTTAAACATTATGTTGATAGTTTAGAACCCTACTATAACTATAGCCAGTAAAATTCACCTTCAAATACATGGGATTTAAATCATAACTGGTGAAAGTAAAATACAATTTATCAATTCTCAGAGAATGAGTTTATATTTTTTATGATTTTTTTAAGAAAAAGAGCAACTTTAAATTCCTTGTATGTACTGCTAAGGAATGGAATTCTTTGCCAGAGTCTGTATTTCCTGAAGGGTATAACCTGGGTGTCTTCAAGGCCCGAGTGAATACGTTGCTTGTGGGACGACGTCCTCCATCGTAGACCGCATCATCGCTTACCACCAGGCGAGATAGTGGTCAAACGTCGGCCAATCAAATTTAAAATACAACCTACTCACCGTTTAAAATATCGTAGGTTCGTATTACAAACACCGCTGTTATTTAAGATTAATAAGAAAGAAATTCAACACACAAAATTTAATAATATTTTTAAATACCAGTACAAAAAAATTTCAGATAGTAAATACACGTCGAGGTTCTAAACATGAATCCATTAATCTTTAACAATTGAATCAATGAACTTCATCCAACGGATTTGAAATTCATGCACCAATTTATGCTTTTCACTATACGAACTATAGCATAGAGAATTCAAAGCCAACTGCTTCAACATTTTAAGATCTGCATGCCGACTAGACACTCCCACAAAGGCAACATAAAAATCATGAGTCAAAATCTCAGCTTCCCAAGGACCTGGATCATCGCTCGATAGCTAGCGGATGATTCCTTGCATCATCGACTAACTTTAAAACAACATTGGATATGACGTTCATTTCTAGACCTATCTTTCTCTTCTTTACCTCCATCATTAATAAAGAATGGAGGAAAAGTTTTACAGGTACGTAAAGGTTAAAACTTAATAACTTTATGAATTCAATGAATCTGAAGCTCATTTTCACGTATTAAAAATGAATCGAAATTAACCCGTGTCAAGGCGGTGGCAACCAATTAAGATTATGCGGGATTTTTCCACGGCAACTTGAATAAGCTACATTTGTCAAATACGCGGAATTATCCAATGCTAGTTCGGTAGTTTAGGATTTGCACTGTCCCCGAGAATATTAGAATAGAGTATAGAGGTATCCGTAACCAATAAATTATAGGTGTTAATAGGTACATACCACACAAATATCAACCTATTGATTATATATGATCTGGACACCTAGAAAAATATCTACGAAGAGACGAGATTTCATTATCATTTATTTGATTCCACTGAAAATGTAATAAGATTTCACAAAACCGATGCTTATTTCCTTTTTTTATAAGAAAAATGTTCATTTTTCTATATAGTTGATACGGTTACAATTACAAAATGTAACGCATCATAGGTACTTAGAAAATAAATCATATATTTATAAAAAACTCTAACAATAGCCTATCATATAGGCATTTTATTTAAACTTATTGTTTAAACGTTTTGTAGGTAAGTACCATTAAACTGTCAAATACCAAGCGGTCACCGGTGACCGCGACCTATTGTTCTTTAATTGTGTCTATAAAACCGGTACTCGACGAGTTAAACAAATTTATATTGTAATTCATCAAACTTAGATATCATTTTATATTTACAAGTATTGCTTTCCTATTCGACAAGGCAAGTACACGCACACACATTGAACAAGCTAGACCATAGACTCCTCATTCTCACACACGCCGAAACTCCGTCAAAAAAAAAACAAAACAATAAACGAAAAAGAGCAAAATCTCGTCTCGTCTCAAGCAAAGTTTCCCACAAACAATTATTTAAAAACATACCCGAGATTATTAGCAAAAGAAAAAAAAAGTAAAACAGTGGTGTGTATTACAAGCATTGGTATGCGAAACGGGGGGTTTCGTTTTCAAAGTGGAAGGGAAAAAAGCGTCAGAGACCGCCATTGCTCCCGCAGTGATTTCTCGGCAAAGGGTTGGACGGATTAAGTGGCACTTTAGAGTACCGCCCTATGGTTAAAAAAAATGGCTGCCAGGTTTCTACACGATACGCAGCTCGCGTCACGTTTCCCTTTAATCTCTTGATTGCGGTGTAACGTTAGATCTTTAGTCGTACGTCTATTACTTAGTGTTTTTGTGATTTAAAAAGATTTTGACTATGAAAATAAATGTGTATTAGACTTAGTTTAAAGTCTGTAAGAAGGTTTATTTTATTGGATTAATGTGGTTTTGAAAGAATCTCCGTCAAAATGTATGTGCTTAACCCGTCGAGCGTCCGCATTCCTTATGCATTTCATTATCCTTATGCATGCAAGAAAATGCATTTATTTGGCCATTGGCACACGAAAACAAGGATCATTACAATAGAAATAAAACAAATACAGTCAAAATAAAAACAAAACATTAATAATAGATTTTATAAAAGAGAAAGCAGCATGGAGCATTTTTTCTTATGATCCACCGGGTGCTCATAAGGACGCTCAAGGGGTTAAGCAAGGACGTTGAAAAAGGTGGATATAGTATCTTGAAACAATGTCTATGGCTCCTGTCTACTACATACTACCTTTATTTATTTTTTCTTTTTTTTAAACGTTGCCCCACACTCAGGATTTTCTTCTGTGTCGTGGTTGCGTTTACAAACAAACAAGTTCACATACACACCCAGACCCGGAACAACAATTTGTGGATCACATAAAGAGTTGAAGTTTAATTTGTATTTTTTTCCTGTCAATCAATAAGGTGATGTCCATTATCTACAAATTAATGGTAGCAATAATATTTTAGAGAATTTATAATAATAGGACTGCCTCGTTGGCCGAATGACGACTACCCTCGAACGATTAAAAATATTAAAATTTATTTTCTCTAAGCGCTCCCATAATTATCTTTCGGATAGAGATGGGACTTTTCTAATTGTAATTATCGATAATAACTAGGTAATAAGTAGAACACATTGTTATAATGTACAACTAGCGGCCCGTCCCGGCTTCGCACGGGTTTGGATTTTTTAAATTTTATTGTAAATTCACAAAACTGTCGAATATCAAAACTTTCGGAAAACATCTTATCTTATCTTAATAAACTATTATATAAAGCGGAAGCTGTTTTTTTGTTTGAACGCGCTATTCTCCGTAACTACAAGTCTGATTTGAATAATTCTTTTTGTGTTGGATAGTGCATTTATCGAGGATGGCTATAGGCTATAAAACATTACGCTACGACCAATAGGAGCTGAGCAGAGCTTGTGAAACCGCGCGGAAGTAGCTAGTTCCAGAGAACATAGTTTAAATTCGGCGTCGTAAATCCAAATGCAGTTGCTGTAATAAACCATGTTCAATTGCACTTTACGACCAGCACATAAGAAGACAACGTGTATTCTTATGATAATAAGGTTTAATATTGTATGGCATACAATTTTGGTTTTGCGGCGGTGATAACGAAAAGGTAAAGTTAAAGTATAGTCATTATTAGACATAATGTTCTAATTACACTTGAGTTTAATTTAAACATTTTTAACTTTATTGCAAAAGGATAACTTTATTGTAATCGTAACTTTTATCTAAGTATGTTATTTTCCTTAAATAACTTTTGTGACTGTATTTCACACATACTTCGCGACAGTTTGACCCGCTCTGCTTGGCTCCTATTGATCGCAGCGTGATATTTTATAGCCTTCCTCGATAAATGGACTATTCAACACAAACATAATAGGGTAGTTTCCTAAATTTTGTTTTAATGTCCGTCTGGTACATTAACTTACAACTTTAGACACGTATTATTTCTTTTCTCACAAAATTAAATACTTTCGACGATATATTAATTTGAAATATCGTGTGACGTTACAGCGTGCCACATTTTGTAGCACGTTATGACATAACAACCTCCCACTACTAAACTTAGCGCCATTTTATATAAGTATTGTAAATTAATACGAGAAAATAAAAAATGTGTGTCTAATATTTTTTCATTATGTAATTGACGGACAAATTAGATTTTTAATTTTGATACCCTGGAAACTACTCAATTATTCAATTTGGACCAGTATTTTTTTAAAATTAGCGCGGTCGAACAAACTCTTCACCTTAATAACCATTTATTAAAATTATTTTTTACTAAATGTTAAGCCCTCCGCGGCTGACAATGTATGTGCATAATTTCTCAGAACAAAACTCGTTTTTGTTACCCAAATACACAAAGATTAATTTCAATGTTTACATATATTTATCCACGCTTCATGTAAAAATTAATAATCATCAACATTCCGTTTTATCAGGCTCACACATTCAATAACATATGCGTTTCCCACAACACAATACACGAATTAATATCATTATTACAATACCATTGTTACCATAAACTGTGATATATCACTTCATAGGTCGTCGCCCTGACTCAGTGGCAATCCGACGCCGGCCCGAGTCGAACGCGTTACAAACATGCGCTCAGTAATCCTAGCCATATTACCAATATTATTCATACACGCAAAATGTGACGACAAATATCACGAGAAACGGAAACAACTCGTTGAACTTGAACTAAGGATGGCCCTCGGCGGTAACACTACACTCAACGATAAGGAGAATATTGTAAACAACTGCCTGATGCAACACAAGTTTAACGAACTCGACTACGGATTTGACAACCCTGATCATTACAATCTTTCTCATCACTTCTTCAATTACAGAAAACAAATCCAGAAGTCTAAAGTTTATAAGATTATTCAGAGTATGCCTAAAGGAGCGGTTCTTCATGTTCATGATATGGCTATAATTGGACCTGACTATTTTGTGAATCTTACATACATGGACCATCTATACGTGTGCTTCGGAAAACCTATCAAGTTCTGGTTTTCATATACCGTTCCTAATACTACGTGTGATGGGGATTGGAAATTAATGAAGGATGTGAGGAAAGGAGCAGCTAATGTGACGCAGTTTGACGCTGATTTGAGAAAACATTTCACCCTGGTCTGTGACAATCCTGACGTTGTTTACCCTTCCATCAAGGAAACATGGACCACATTCATGGGATACTTCACCTCTGTTTATGGCTTACTATCTTTCAGGCCAAATTGGGAGCAATATTTTTATGATGCCCTAAAACTCTTCAGAGCCGACAACATCATGTATGTTGAAGTTAGAAGCATATTGCCTAACCTGTACGAGCTGGATGGTACTGTGTATGACAAGATAATTACAGCCAAAGCTTACAGAAAAACAATAAACAAATTCCTTAAAGATTATCCCGATTTTCTAGGAGCTAAACTGATATTTGCTCCTTCAAGGAAAGTGGATGCTAAAGTACTGGACTCTTACATACAGACAGCAAGACATATAAAAAGAGATATGCCTGATTTATATGCTGGATTCGATTTAGTTGGACAAGAAGATTTGGGGAATCCACTAATAGAATTCGTGCCACAGTTACTCCAAGCTAAGGACTTAAATTTCTTCTTCCACGCTGGTGAAACAAATTGGTATGGAACATTGACGGATGAAAATTTAGTTGATGCTGTATTACTGGGTGCTAAAAGAATAGGGCATGGATACGCACTTGCAAAGCATCCAGCTTTGATGAGAGAAGTCATAGAAAAGGACATTGGAATAGAAGTTAATGTTTTATCAAACGCTGTGTTATCATTAGTGAAAGATGTTCGCAATCATCCTTTAAATATTTTCTTGAGTTTAGACCTTCCTGTTGTGTTGTCTAGTGATGATCCTGGTGCTTGGGAAGCTGATCCATTGTCTGATGACTTTTACGTGGCGTTCGTGGGTGTTGCTAGTAGACTTGCTGACTTGAGATTGCTTAAAGGTTTAGCGTTAAATTCTTTGAAATACAGTGCTATGAAAGCGGAGCATAAAGTGCGTGCGATACGTGAATTTAATTCAAGATGGAACGACTTTGTAAACCATTTTGATTGTAAGTCGTATTAGAAAATTATTTGCGTGGGTATATAAGTACATACATACATAACCCCACGCCTGTCTCCCATGGGGGTAGGCAGTAAAATTATTTGTGTCTTCCTCATTTATGATACTGAAGTTTTAGCAGACGGCCATTGTTTTTATCCTCGTTCATTTTTAATTAGTTGCCGATTAATATATTATTGTAAATAGCACGTAACTATGGTAAATATTCCTTTTACCAGGAATGCTAGCTATTTGATGTTTATATAAACCTATTGTATTAATTTTTATAAAATGTGAATGTATGTAAATACATGAAATTTTTAATCAGAATGTAAACAAGAACAAATACAATATTAGATAATAAAGAAAGTATTTTTATAAAGTAAAAGGCTTTTTATTTATTATTTTTTGTCATGTAGCGATGTTTATTAAATTAAGTATGAATATATATATACAACAAAAATAATTAAATAAATAAATATGTATTATACAATTTAAAATGTAACTAACTAAGAACTAAAATATTTACACCTTAAAAAAGGTCAATAATTTTTAGGTATTTATTAATTTAACTCGTCGAGTACCGGTTTTATAGACACAATTAAACTGTCAAACACCAAGCGGTCACCGGTGACCGCGACCTATTGTTCTTTAATTGTGTCTATAAATACGGTACTCAACGAGTTAAAGAACAATAGGTCGCGGTCACCGGTGACCGCTTGGTGTTTGACAGTTTAATACGCTTCATGCACATAATGTAAAGGTGATGCCGCAGGCATTTTCTCCTATTCTGACCTTTGGGTGATGGAGAGAAGAGTAAATGGTAGATGCAAAAATCCAAGCAATGATTTTATGGAACAAAAACATTTGAAATTCCTAATAGATTATACAATAGGCAGAGATGCTACAAAACGCATTTACACAAAAATGACTGAACGGATTCAAATGAAACTTGACACAGAGATAGAGTATACAGTCTGGAATAACACATTGGCATTTTTATCCGGGTAACACGGGTTAAGCCGGTGGTAAAAGCTAGTATAGCTACATCTTAATTGCGCTGGAACAAAATATTGTTTACAATAAAATTGTTCGTTGTTTAATGTAGCGGCTTCAGTGCCGGCCCG
The DNA here is from genome assembly GCA_902850265.1 of Spodoptera littoralis. Taxonomy (NCBI): domain Eukaryota; kingdom Metazoa; phylum Arthropoda; class Insecta; order Lepidoptera; family Noctuidae; genus Spodoptera; species Spodoptera littoralis. The sequence goes on along the minus strand of LR824553.2, from coordinate 3,125,604 downwards.
ATAAAGGTTTGCCTGACCTAGAGGAAATATTAACAGCTGTTATTCTAGGTAATATATATTATTTGTTATATAGGTACATACTTTGTTATTGTATGAGTAATAAATATGTAATCATACCTAATACCTAGGTATAGGTACACAGTACTCACCATACATTGGTCGTTTTAAGTCAATATGTATATGTAAAGGTTGCCTGGTAGATATCGCTTTTAGCGATAAGGCCGCCCTTGTACCCTCCTTATTCTTTATAATATCCGAATATGTGTAATTACTTACTTGGTGTACAATAAAGCTTATTTATTATTATTATATGTCTTTACTATTCACGGGACCACAGGGTCCCGGTCATTTGGGAGGCGTACGAGGGGCCGAAGCCAACTGCGCAGAGGCCCTTTAGACAACTTTAATATAAATGTAATGGACACACAAACCGGCGACTATCCCTGTATGCACTATGGAAATGCACCCAAGGACAGTCCCCGGTTGGTGTAGGACTATTGTGAATAATGGAAAAAAATAAATAAAAAAGGTAGGGCTATGGATGGGTTTCTGTGGACTGGTAAATTGGGGACTATGGATGACTATGGCACCTGCCGAAACAATGTAATTTTTACACGTAAAAATGGCAGGCGGAGACTCGCCAACTCACCGACCGGGCCCCGGGAATGGCTGCTAGATATAGCAACAGAGGGGCAACGAGAATGTGAGTGGCTGAAGGGTTAAGAAACTACCACCGCTTTCTACTCAGATCATCTGCTCCAGCCGAAGCCTCCTGCATCCCTGGCCCACTCGCGACTTACGAATAGTTTCTTACCCTCCGAGCAGGATCACTGCTCTCGCGACTCCACTCTAGACAGCCAATGAAGGCAAGCCAGAGGTGGGAGACCTGTTCCTTGTCATCTTTCACTCCAGCCAGCCAATTAAGGCAAGCCGGAGAAGAAGGAACGGTGACTTCTCCCTGGAGCACTCGGGATGATGGTAGCCCGCGGGATCGCTAATGCCCGTCACCTCGCCTCAAGGTGCCCTGCGGGCTTATTATTATTATTATTATGTATAAAGGTAATTTCAAGCATAGCGTCTGACAAACGTATATAACCTCACGCCTATCTCTAATAGGGGTAAGCAGAGACGATTAAGGGTCTATACTTTTAATTTGGCCCTTCTTTAATATATCGTTAATCTGGTCGATATAAGTATATGGCCGTCTTTTTTTTTTCTTAAGGGGGGAAAATCATCGAATGACTGCTCCCGCCTGGGTGAGGCGGAAGGGAGTGTCAGACTCTTACTGACTAAAAACCACCCCGTTCCTTCTCCTGCACGTCGAGCCGGAGCCCCGGTTACCCGTTAGGTTCTCCGCGACTCAAGTATATGGCCGTCTAGAGCACCCTCTGCCGACGGTCCTAATACTTCAATTCAGAGATTTTTGGTGAGGATTTGTTATTAATTTCTGCTGTTAGGTAGCTGTCTCTTCACTGTCAAGCAAGGGGTTTGCGGTTCGATACTGGAAAGCATTATAATTGGAGGAATTTCGTTTTTATTCAATTACCAGTATTATCACGGAGTCTGGAATTGTTCTCGGCGTATGCGATATGTATCTATCGTTATCTAAATTGTTTTAACATAATCCGCTAGAATAAAGTAGCGTTACACAAGCTAATGTCAAGCACGAAAGCATGCCTCAATTAAGCACTTATCACTTAGTGTATGTGTCAGAATGTCGCTCAATATTAGCATGCTCATTTCAGGCATGTTTGCAAATAGACTGACGTTCGATATTTGAACATTTTTGAGCATTCTCAATAGAACGCCTTGTAGATATTCCATGCCCCGTCTACATGATTAATATTTGCCACAGAAACCAAACACAACAAATAAAGCCCCGAACATTGATATGTAGTAAGTATAAATACATCGTAAACCTTTTGCGGAACAGCCTTTGGTATGTGTTGGTTCTCACTGTTCGACACCGATGGCGAACTGTGGCGCACTAAAACAAGAATAGGTACCTACAGACATATAAACATGTTCGTGTTTGTACTCAAATGTAGTTAGTAGTTCACATACACATTTTTCTTGTTTTTGTGTTTAATTTCTATAACAATGTAAATAAAATGGTTCTCCTTCTTTCTTATTTCGGACGAAGTCGGGGGCAACATCTAATCGCATATACAATGAGCATATCTTACCAGAGTATGTAAACTTACAAGATGTTCATATGTAAAAATAAAAAAAATAAAACAGATAGAAAGCACTTTCATCTAGATTCTCGAGATGCACTCTAGTTTTTCTGTAACCACAAAACATAAAAACTACAATCAACCAACAACTATTCAACGAAAAACTAGACTCTGACACTTGGGCATAAAGTTCACTGAATATTTTACCGACTGCAGTAAGAATTGGTATTTGATTTATGCTGGAAACTTGGAGTGACACCCTTAAAAGAAGGGTGCTCGCCTAATGAACTCATTGTCTCGTTCAACTACCTCCTCGTACATTATGCTTGCCTGGTACATAGATGAGAGATGTACTACTATTATGAATGTAATTCTTTGTGTTTTTTAACCGACTGCTATGGAACAAGAGGTAAGGTAGGTAGGTTTAAGTAGATACAGATACATTATGAAAAACATGAAGCCGTAGGTATATTATTTATTTTACGTTAAAAACCTGTTGGGCCGATACAATTATTATCTACATCCCGAAGTATCAATTTTCGCATAAAAATAAAACAATACTCAATAGTGAATTTGTCAAAATATATGATAATAGATATTGTTTTACGATTATTACGTGAAATATGATCAGTTTGTGGGCGTTTATAATTAAATCGGTACAATAACATAATATAGGTAGGTATGTATAGTTAATTGTTATGACTGATAAATTGAGTAGCTTGATAATTTAACCTTGAGAAGAGCAGCTGGCTATGGATGTACTGTAATGCCAGGTCCATGCTTGGCAAACCATAGCAAACAGCAAAAGTCAAAGTCAAAGCATTTATTTCAATTAAACTATAATTTGGTATTTTTGAAACGGTGTCACTCCAAGTTTCCAGCATAAATCAAATACCAATTCTTACTGCAGTCAGTAAAATATTCAGTGAACTTTATCCCCAAGTGTATCTAAGAAAATTCATCCATCAACGCAGCCGTGGAATCTCAGGCGGTGTTATCCGTTCGGAAAAGGAAGCAAGGAACTAATCTATCCTTTATTACAGAAGTACTTAAGTTCAAAATGGTCAAACGTGGCAATGATGCGGTGCACTGGTACATGACAGAGGTGGGAGCTCGCGTGGTGGCGAAGACCGGGATCCTTTCAGACAGACATCACCTCGGGAAGTTGATGCTGCACAGCCTGCAAGTATCTTAGAAAGTATCTACATATTATTATAACTCGGAAAAAATCACATTGGTACTTACGTTGATACGTTTCGAACTTGCACCCTCGTGTATGAGTAGCGGACATCTTAAACCTGCGGACCACCACGACCCTCGAAAATATGATTAATAATTGTCTAAAAATGAGAATAATAAATTACAATTAAGTGTGGGAGAGCCATGCTTCGGCACGAATGGGCCGGCTCAACCGAAGTAATACTACGGCCTCACAGAAAACCGACGTGAAGCAACGTTTACGTTATGTTTCGTCGTGTGAGTAAGGTTACCGGAGGCCCAATTACCCTCCCCTTCCCCAATCTCCCCAATCCCTGAATCGCCAACAATCCTCAAACTCCTAATCCCCAAAAGGCCGGTAACGCACTTGTAACACCTCTGGTGTTCCAGGTGTCCATGGGCGACGCCGATTGCTTTCTATCCGTCTGCTCGTTTACCGGCTTATGCCATAAAAAAATAATTCACTAAAACAATACGAAAAAAATACCCACTATCTATTTTCATCACACGACTTTAGCCACATAGGTATTAAGTACCTTTATAGGCAAATTTCCATAAAAATGTGGTGAATTGTAACTAGGTCCAGGCTACTGCCGATCTCTCCTCCAACCTGATTGCACTTGGCTATTGTATTCTATCGACAACCGTAATTAAGGGCACCGCACGTGTAGGTACCTATCAATGTAGCTTATTGTACCAGACGACAAAGAGGTTGTGTATGACACCGCAACGTAACGTAATAACGATAGGCACGGGGGCAGATTGATCACCTGAATGACCTGGGTGCTTACTCTTGAAACCAATCACAAACTCAATACAATTTCAATCCAATAAAGTCCCAATAATTATTCAATGTCAAAACTATACAACCCCTACCTTAGCTATTAAATAAAATAGCATTCAGAGTACGGAATATAAAGCTAAACTCAACACTATTTAGTTCATTCAATATCCACGCAATACGGATGCAATAGGCGCTAGTGTTGCAACTCAAGAGTACGAAATTTTACAATGTCAATGTCGATTGATTGGAATTGGATTCAAGAGTAAGCCCCCTGATCTATTCAGATAAATGAAATTGAAGTGTCTTGTTTGTAATATTGAACGAACTGTTTTTCATTATACGCATATGAATACATACGATGCATATGTCGTAGGATAATTTGATATTTCGAATCTTCGCGGAAATCCTAGGGGTTTTGCGAAAACGCGGATAATTAGACATAGGCGAAAAATTATCAAATCTTACTGGACAAAGTCAAGATTTTTGCGAAAATACTCGTTACTATAGTAAGATTTGATGTGCTCAACACTGATTGGCTACAATTTTGGTGGCTGGGTTCTAATTGGTTCCTAGTTTAGGTGAGAAAGAAAAATTGATTTTTATAAACCTTTTATTGAAAATTTTAGTATGTATGTTGTTTTCTACAGACAATAGGAGATCTCAGTCGTTGTAAAAAAAAAATGATCCAATTTTAGGGTGTAATCCATAAATTGGATGAAACTGGTCGTTTAAGACGACGAAAAAACATTTAAGACGTCAACCAATCAGAGACGATCTCTTATTGAACGCGCTGACCGACCAACTAGCGTTCTTATTTCATAACAGCCAGCGTTTCGTTTCGCAATCTTACTATAGTAACGAGTATTTTCGCAAAAATCCTGACTTTGTCCAGTAAGATTTGATAATTTTTCGCCTATGTCTAATTATCCGCGTTTTCGCAAAACCCCTAGGATTTCCGCGAAGATTCGAAATATCAAATTATCCTACGACACATACACCATCATAACACTTTTTATTAGGTACAATTTTGTCTGTACTGGTTAATCTCTGAAATGGCAGGACCGATTTTGATGGGACTTTTGTTAACAGTTAGCTAATCCTACTAAGGAGTACCATAGGCAGCCTTTTTTTAGAAAAACGCAGACACAGTTGCGGTTTCAGTCAGTGGTAAATAAATTTGTGCCATCTAAGACCTGCAAGAGAATTCGCCACTAAGTACATGAAATGTGAAATAAGTTTGGGGTTGAATTTAAATGTATGGACGAGTGATCACCATAAATCCGGGTTTTACTACCAATTCGCCTCGAGTGGGTGAAAAGATAAACAACGATTATTCTAACGTTCTAAATAATATCACCGTTGAAGTACGTGTGCCTATAAGCAACTATTCACTGCCTCGTTAGCCGGGTGGTCGGAAGTTTGTATGCCGGGCAAGGGGTCTCGGGTTCGATTCCCGGGTCGGGAATAAAGTATTACTGGGTTTTCAAAAAAAATCTCAGTTGTAGCACGGCGTCTGGAATTGTGCACGGTAGGCTCACCCCCTATTGCATGGGACTGGGACTCACAATATCACAAGTAGTGAAAAATTGGGTGTACATTGTACAGTGGCATAATGTGCACCTCTCTCTACCCTTTCGGGGGTAAAAGGCGTGATTCTATGTTATGTTATGTTATCACTCCGGACTTGAAGAGGAACCATTCTGAAAACACAGAACGTAGACTTAAATCACTAGGATTTTTTTTAAGGGGGGAAAATCATCGAATGGCTGCTCCCACCTGGGTGAGGCGGGAGGGAGTGTCAGACTCTTACTGACTAAAAAACACCTCGTTCCTTCTCCTGCACGTCGAGCCGGAGCCCGCCCCGGTTACCCGTTAGGTTCTCCGCGACTAAATCACTAGGATAGGAATCCATAAATGACACAAATAGTCCGGTGTAACAGACATCCAATCGACAACAACACAGTGCACACTCACTTGACAAGTAGTCGATGTCTCGCAATTGTCACTTCCCATGTAAAAATAGACAACAGTGTGCCTACCACTCCAATCAATGGATTTGTGTTCAGTAGGTAAGTATTCTGTGCGATTTTCAGTCTTATTGTGTCATTTTTGGTTTCAAAATTGATTGTTTTTGTTGCATTATTTTGAATAGGTGGGTAGAATAATAGGCTATCTATTTATTCCTAGGTTGCTACGTACCTACTCGTAGAGAGGGGGGACTTTTTCATATAGTTATCTGTGAATTGTTCTAAGTGGAAGTCGAACCCGCAAATCATTATGTACCAATGTACCTACATAGCACGGTAGCCCAAGAACTGCACTAATACCGTTAAAGTTTTTTTTTTATAATTAATAGGCCGACGTTTGATCACTATCTGGTGGTAAGCAATGATGCGGTCTACGATGGAGCACGTCGTCTCATAAGCAACCTAAAGTTCCCATCAAAGCGGATATTTTTAAATACCTCACCTTCCTTATTAGGTACTTCAGTTTATAACAATTTGGGTTGTCATCTAACTGCCAATTTCAATGACCTACCTCAATCTAGAGGTAAATGCATAGATAGGTTACTGAAATGGGCAGTAAGTCACTAACGCCCTAATATTGAAAGGGTACTAAATTTTCGGTTGTACTTAACTCTATGACTATATGACTATCCTGCCTTCAACTACCTTCAGTTAAAAATCACGTTAATTAGTACCTCCGTTTTGCCGTTTAAGACAGGCAAACAAACAAATAGCTTTACGCTCGCGTGGAATTGCATGACTTAAAATTTAGTGGCGTTTGAGTATGTCAGCGTAAGTCACGGACTTAATTCACATAAGAATAGAACCATTAGAAACAACATATCGTCTCACCTCAACAGAGTCAATGAAACAAAAAATCACAAAATAAATACACTTTTATTGGTTTATTAATACCTACATCGATACATACTTACTTATAGAACATACGATTTTGAGCTTATCACTATGCTAAATAACTACTTATATATATATCTAGTCATCGCAACAATTACGATAAGTAAACATTTGATCTTTGATTTCTCATAACTGACTCCCATTCTTTTTTGGGATTGGGGAAGTACCTGAGTGATATAGATTGATGGTACGGTGTTCAAACTCATAAAGCATTCTATAACATACATAGCTATTTCCGCGCGGATTCACGCGTTCTGTTCGGCTCCTATTCATTTTTAAACGACTTCAAAAAGGAGGAGAGTCTCAATTCGACCGTATATAGCATATAGCCTGCCTCGATAAGTGGACTAAGTATGCGACACAATTTTTTTTAAGTCGAACTAGTAGTTGCATAGATTAAACAAACTTATTAGTTTTATATAACAGTATAAGATTTTTCACTAATTGAGTAAGTTATAGGTACTTTCTGATGGAAGGTAAGCAACAGTATCATGATCAAAGTTTCATGTTTCTTATTTCTCATACTCTTGCCTTTTAATAGCAGCTAATGGCTAATAAGCTTTAATTTTTCCTTAGCGCCATCTAGTGAGAAACTTGATAACAAAAATACAAATGAATTTTACGCTCATAAACTCAATAACAATAAAGTAATAAAGTTTTATAAACCTTATTTACAATTCAAACAATTTTGGCTTCTACAGCATTGACATTAAGGTAAATAGCTGCAGGTTAATAGTTGGTATTTGCAAACATAATTGAACTACAAACACTATTCTTATTTCAACGGAATGGAATTCAAAATCATCACAAACATCTGTGAATTGAGTTTGTTGGAATAAAATAATATTTTGCTTGTAGACTTATAATGAGAATAAAATAAAGTTATACAATAGAATTAAATGACTAGTCTTCACCAGCGGGCACAGCGTCTTCTAACCTCTTGATATATTTTACTCGTAATTCAGTTACAGCATCTCCTTTGAGTTGATCCTGTAAAAATGTAAAGTTTAAGAATGACGCCACCTATGATTTCATATAGGAACTAATATGACTGCTAGTTGAAGTTTCATTAAGTCATTCGGTATGCACTAGATGGCATTACTTAGAACATAATCTTGCACTTGAATAAAAGTTTATTTTAGGTTTCTTCTTGGTAATGACTTCAAGTTCTAATATTATGAATTGGAAACTATTCACGATAATATAGCCTAGTTTCAAATTAAAAGCGCTAAGTCTGATCACTTAGATAAGTAGAATAATAATATAAATTATAGGTATGCCACCTATAATTTAGGTTTTTACCGCTGGAGTAGTAAGATGAGAATTGTAATAAAGAAGTATGGCAGAAAAAGGGGGAAGAATTAATCCACCAGTGGGTGAACCTGAACTAAAATGATGATGAGGCTTTTTACCGTCAACCTGTTTGAATATCTCACCTGCACAAACCAGCACTGTACTTCAAGCTGTACCATCTGCAGAGCTCCACGGATAGCTCCGGGAATCAGGGCGCAGTACCGCAACCCATTGTTGGGCATCTCCACCCAATCGCTCAGGGCACACTGGTCCCAGACTAGCGAGAACTCATCTCCAGAACTACTCCAGCTTGTCACCGTGGGCTGCATATTTAGGTATAACCTGGAATTTGATACTTAACTTGATGATCAATCAATCATAACAATGCTGACGCTACTCGCATAGAGATTAATTCAATAACATCTAGAGAGTTAAGCCGTGCAGTGCAGCGTCTTAAATGTCACTCTGCTGCTGGTCCAGATGGAATTCCACCATATTTAGTAAAGCACTGCTTAGCAGTACTGCTAAAACCACTGTTATACGTTTATAACCTTTCTATAATAACCTCCAAATACCCTCTAAGGTGGAAAACATCCCGAGTTACTCCGGTACCTAAACGTGGTGCTAGTAAGGACGTGACTGGGTATAGGCCCATAGCGGTACTTTCGGTTTTCGGAAAGATATTTGAGTCTATTTTAGATAAACGAATAAGACAGCAGATTCAGTTACTGACTGCTGACGAACAGCATGGATTTAAGGGATCTCGATCAACTACAACAAGCTTAATTAACTTCGTAGATTTTGTTACTGGTGAGATGGATTCCGGAAGGCAGGTGGATGCAGCCTACTTTGATTTCCGGAAGGCCTTTGACGTAGTTAACAATGATATTTTACTGGCAAAAATGGCAGCTATTGGCTTTAGCCCTGGGTTGCTAACATTTTTTGCATCCTACCTGCGAAACCGGACTCAATATGTCAGGCTGGCACAATTCGAATCGGACAGCTACTACACAAGATCGGGCGTGAGTCAGGGGAGCACACTTGGACCAACCCAGTTTATCATTATGATTAATGATCTGCCAGGGGCCGTTAGTGCTGCTAAGTGTTTATTATTTGCAGATGATTTGAAACTATATCACGTAGTTAAAAATATCTCGATTGCAGTGATCTGCAAAAGGACATAGACGCAATAGCGAAATGGAGTGACAATAATCGACTGTATTTTAATGGGTCAAAATGTAAAATTATAACCTACACACGCGCTCGCAGGCCAATAATTGCCAATTATGAGTTATCGGATAGACAATTGGATAGAGTTGAGATAATAAGAGACTTGGGACTAACTTTAGATTCACAACTTAACTTCAGACAGCATATGATAAATGTTTGTGAGAGTGCTAATAAAATGTTGGGATTTGTAATGAGGATTTCGCTTAACTTTAAGGGAATTGGAGCAGTACTAACTTTATACAAGGCTTATGTGCGTAGTCGGCTGGAGTATAGTGCAGTGGTGTGGGACCCCTACGAAACAAAATACTCCATCCTAATTGAGCGTATCCAAAGAAAATTCGCTCGATTTGTGTATAGGAAGAGGTACGGATATTATCCCTACCTTTATCCTTCAATGTTTGTCTCAGGGATGGTAGGACTGGATACCCTACAACTAAGACGTAAATTATTATTACTGGTACACTACTATCGACTCCTCAGTAACAAGGTAGATAATCCCACTACACTAGCATGAGTGGGGTTAATGGGAGTTCCTAAACGATATCTCGAGGCTGGTGATGGCACAGAGGGACCGCGTAGGCGGAGGAAATTATTTGCTATGCCACCAGGCGTACGCACAAAGCGAGGTGCTGCAGCACCAACGGCAAGAGCGATGGGTCTCATGAACTCGATGATAGCTCAGCACCCAGAATTAGATGTGTTCCACGATAAATTGTATGTCATACGGAAATTAATGTATAAGTTTTTAAATATAAATCTCAATAATATAGGAATAGGAACTATCTAAGTGATTAATATTGTAATAGGTTTAAGTTTCTTTTTTGTATCCTAGAATGTAAGTATTTTGGCTCTTGCTGTAAACTTTCATTTTAATGTAAATAAATAAATAAATAAATAAATAAATGTAAATGATATCTGTCATTTTTTACAAGACAATAGATGGAAAAAAATAATTACGACATGGGCAGGACCGATTGGAAAAAAAAGAAAAAGAGGAAGACCGCACACACAATCGGATGACGATATCCTGCATGTGTCTGGAGTATGCTGGCTAGATACAGCAAAAGATTGAGAACGATAGCAGTCTCTGGAGGAGGCCTTCACCTCAGGGGTTCCCTAAAACTAAACTTAATATAAAATAATGTTTTTTTTGGAAATACATATACATTTCTTTTTAAATTGGGTTATGTAAGGCTTTTTAATTTTAATTTTTTTATTTTATTTATTTTATTATCTGTCATGTAAATTTATCTGTCATTACAGTTTAAAATAAATACATAATTATCTGTGGAAGGATGATGGGGATGGTTAAAGAAAGATGGATAGATTACGTGACATAAAGAAAAATGGAGTCTCTGAGCCCTTAGAAGGAGTTTGTTTTATGCTAAAAGTAATAGAAACGAGACCACGTTTGGGATCTCATTGGTTGGTTCATTGAAGTCGGCCAATCAGAGTGCTGAATGCATACTCATTACGATTACTTTAAACGTAAAACAAAGTCATACTAAAGCCTCCGATGTATATCATTACCCATGTTGTTGATGTAACAGTTATTGAATTTATTTAACCACTACCACTACCACCACTTTAAACCTATTTAACCACTTGAATACTCTGATATGAGACACAATAGAAAATACATTGTAGATAGGGTGGATCTGTGTTCAGACACACAAAAGGTTAAGATGCAACCATGTCAATCTATATAGTTTCGCTTCACGATATCTTTATGTTTATACTACAAACATAAGTTCATATTATCAAAAGCAACATTACTTTAAGTCGCTTTGCATACAAATTTTTGTCTAAAGATCACTGTAAATTACAAAATTTCCCAACCTGAAGGCCTGCTGTATCTTATCAGCGGTCTCCCTCATCTCCAGGCATCGTGTCGACGTTGTCCTGGCCAGGAAATCTTCGATTAGTCTTACGCCCATGTTATATCCTATGCGTTCCAATTGCTTGTTCACATCTTCAGGATTTTCAGTCTCTTTCAGCATTTGAGACACTAGAGCTCCATAAGTTAGCGTCAGAAGCTCAGAATTCTGTAAAAATTATATTCATTTCTATGAATATTTCTGAAAATGGGGCGTTTGCAGTCTAATAAGATTGATCAAAAACTTACGACTTTCTTGGCATCGAGACGGGACGTTTGTCTAGACATTTTTATAGTTTCTATTTATGTAATCTGGAATACTGTTATTTATCAGCAAGATCACCCTTTTGCTGAATTAATTTATTATTTTAATCGAAATCAGGCAAACGTAAAACATAAACCAGAAACCACAAATCAATAGCACAAATGTCAATTGCCTGTCAAGTGTCAAAATTTAACGTTTTGTTGTATTGTTCTGTAAACTAAAATATACATTTGAAACTAAACAATTATTTTGTGGGTAGCTAAAATTAAATATCATAATTAAAACATAATTTATTTCTATGTTCATAGTTTAATAAAAGTTTTCGATATTTGTTAAATATTCCAAATTATTCTTGATTATCGAACTAACGAAACGAAACTAAAATGCGTAATTTGAGGCCTCGAACTTAACCCAAAAACCTAGATTCCAGTACATCAATAAAAACGCTAGCTTTTGTTTTGTATCTTGAATTGAAACGTCAAACTATTTCAAAAATGTCCACTCAAAGCCGTTACACAACGTAAATACTATAAATTGCGATGTTTTTATTGTTAATTGTTATAAATTACAATAAAAACCAGGAACTTTATTGAGCTATATTAATGAATTATGGAAAGAGATGAGGTCGACGAAACAAATGATGCGGGGACTTCGAACGTCATAGATTCTAGCGGTGCTGTGAATTCTTTGATACTCGATTATTACAAAAAGTTTGGTAGGAAGAGGGATTTAGAGCAGTATTTCTCTTTATCTACAGCTCAGAGTGATATAAAAGACACAAGTGGTTTGTTTTGGCGTAAAATGAAGAGTGAAAATGATTCTTCTGATTCCGGTGGTAGAAAAAGTGATTCTTCTCAAGAAGTTTGCAGAATCTCCATAAGGTGCTCGCTGCCTGAACCTACTAGTTCACAGGTAAATTAATCTTTATTCTAAACAGTCATTCAATAATTTCTGTGCAGGTTTAATAGAAATAAATACCACATTGTTTTTATGCTACTATGTTTCCGCCCGCGACATCACTAGCGTTTTTAAATGTGGCCTATATCAATCTGCTGCCTCACTAAGTAATTATTCCCAGATGAAATCACACACGTATCTGTCAATCACGCTAAAACTACCGACTGATTTTGATGAAATTTGGTATACAGGCAGTGTATGGTATGACTTTGGTGATAGGATACTTTTTATCCCGATTAAACACTCTAAAAGAAGTCCGCGACTTTGCCCACATTGAATGCAACAGCTAGTATATTATTATATTTTATGACAGTATCTTATATTGTTATGTAAAAGAAAAATAAACTAATAAACTTGTAAATTTTTTTTATATTATGACTGTGGCATTAAAGCACCCGGCCCACCTGATGGTAAGTGGTTACTGTGGCCTATGAATGCTTGCAACACATGGGGCATTACATGCACCGTGCAAAACCAATTACAAACCCATTTACTCCTTCCTTAAATTAAAAATCACTCTTATTTTAAACTAGCGATCCACCCTGGCTTATATGCATGTATTATACGTGAAAATCTTCCTTATGAATTCCTCTATCTATTAAAAAAATATTGCATCAAATCCATTGCATAGATTTAAAGATCTAAGCATACATAGGGACAGACAGACGGCGGATAGCGACTTTGTTTTATACTATGTAGTGATAATAATGATAATCAAGTTTTTAATTCAATTTCCAGGATGAAGACGAACAAAAAACAAAGACTGATTCCCCGCACACAGAATCTCCTCCGATCATCATTGAGGAATTACCTGCTGATGTATCAAGACAGACTGATGATGAATCCTTCCACTTTGATGACAATAACTCACAGAAATGTAAGTAATAATAGTTATTAATAATTGATTATTGGGTTAGTCCTTGAAATTATTTAATGTTCAGTTTGTACTTGAAATAGCATTTTATTATTTAATCCAATAACATTTGATGAAGACTTATAACATTAATTGAATAATAATTCTTTTGCTTAGCTTAGTAATTAAGTTTTCTTCGATTAGTTATCCATGCTATTCACAAATGGAGGTTTTAAATGAAGTACCTATAGTTACGATCATAGTTTATAAAAATTCTCAGTACATAAAATACCATGATTTTATTGCTGCCTGCCTCGTTGGCCGAATGGTCGTAAGTGTGACTGCCAGGCAAGGGGTCTCAGGTTTAATTTCCAGTCGGGCAAAGCATTACAGGGTTTTAAAAAAAATCTCAGTCACTTCACCGAGTCTGGCAGTATATTGTGCCTGGTATATCGCAATAGGCTCACCCCCTTTTTCATTGGATTCATAACATAAATAGTGAAAAGTTTGTGTTAAATTGTACACTGGCATTGTACAGTGCCATAATGTGCACCTCTGCTTACCCCTTCAGTGATAAAAGGCGTCATGTTTAGTAAGCAAGTAATTTTGTGATTAAACATTAGAGGTTTTTATAACATGTCTAATAAATACAATTATTCACATTTCAGCATTAGATGCACTTCTCGATTTATCTGCTCACAAACCGCTTTCCCCAACAAGTAGTATAACTTCTCAGAGAAAACTAGAATGGGACTCACTTGCCGATGTAGGATATGGCAATGAAAGTGACAGAAAGAACTCTGCATCAAGCCTTAGCACTTTAGAAAGACTTGCTTTAAAACAACAATATTCCAACAATGATTCAAAACAAGAAATCGGTATACCCACTTCCCATTCCACTCCGCTTGATGAAAATGAGAACAAATCTAAAATTAAAAAAGGCATAGGAAAGAAAACAAAGTTTTATAAAAAAGATGTTGATTTCGTTGAAGTTAATGTTCCACATACTTCTGACGCAAATCCTCCTCCGTCCATCAATGTCAATCTTACTAAACACATTTCTTTTAATGTTGAAAGAGATGGTGGTGTTACTATTGATAATGTTAAGAAGGATGTCAGTGTTTCATCTCCCGAAAAAGTCAGTGTAGACACATCTTATGTAGGCATGGATAAAGAAATACAAACTACATTGCCTTTAAACAAACCAAACGAGAAGTCGAGCAGTCCAGACGAAGCCCCAAAACCAGTTGATCCTTACAATCAGAAGATTCCAGTAATGATCAGCTTAAATACATTAAGAAAGAGATTGAGAAAGAAAAAGGCAAGGAGTGTGAGAAGAAAATTAAGAACTAGAAAGCAGAAAGAGGTTAATAAGGATGAGACACCACAAGAGAAAAGTGGAGCTCAGTTGTCAGAAGCGGAGAGTTTTGAATACATGCCTGGACATGTGTATAATCAGAATAAGCTAAAAGACAATGCACCAAGGCTGGACAATAGTGCTGCTGGGAACAAATCCAGCTTGGAGTCCAGCGGTCTCACTACAGATTCCAGTAAAGGATCCAAACATTCCATCACCAAAGACTTAGAACAATGTGTTGAGCTATTAAAACATACTTTGCAAAAGCGCTATGACGATGGAGATATTAAGAGAAAGCTGATAAAAGATATTGTCGACAGATTAGTCAGCTCGAAGTATAGAAATGATTATAATTCTGACTTTTTGTCTGGTGTCAGCAGTAAGAGAATAGGTATGATAGGAAATAATACTACAACAAGCACTTCTGATGCTAATAACACTGAAGATAGTTCAAATAAAAAGCCAAAGAAATCTATTCTACGAAGCGAAAAATTCAACCCTAATGTTGTAGCTTCAACGTCTCAAAGTGCCCCAAACTTATTCAGTGCGTCTATTGAAAAGGTTACTTCCAACTTAATTAAGCCTGTAGCTTCTAATACTGAATCAGATGTGTCTAGTAAAGAAAAGACTTCTTCGGAAAATGGTTTCCCTAAAACTTCATCTGAAGAGCTGTATTTAAAATACCTAGAAGCTCTTAGACGTGAAGAAGCTTACAAAAAGCATTTGAAGGATAAAGAAATGTTCTTGAAACAGAAATTAGTGAAGTCTGATACATCTTTCAAAGTACCTGTACGCAAGAAGCTAAAATTAACAATCGATTGAAAGATTTGATGAAAGACTTGACAAGAAACAACTATGATGATGGATCAGGAGATGCTAGTAAATTAGAAGGGGGCTCTTCTATCAATTTGGATATAGACAGGTTAAGTGCCATACGAAACCAAAGAAGTCACTCTGTGTTTACTCTTTCCTCGAGTCAATCTGATGCCCCTAAGCGGCCGAATCTGAAAAAGAAATTGCAGGCTGAAAGGGAGATAGAAGAAGCTGGTCCAAGTCAAGGTCATTATTGTTGCTGTCCTCACCATTACTTAAACACTAAAACGGAGTTTTCAGACAACTGTGTTCAGGTGAATATTAAAAATTGTGGCGACGATATTCCAGTTGAAATACCTTGCCCGAATAAAGGAAAAAGTTGTTTGATAATGCCAGGCGATAGCAAGAAATCCAAATCGAATGCCCCAAAAATACTCGCGTTGTTCCCGACAGTCATACGAGTGACATTAAGTACGTTTGTCTCTGTGGTGGTAAACAAGTTTGTGCGTCTGAAGTGGGCGATAATTTTATGATATACAGGTGCTCTAAATTGACTAATCGTGGCATACAGCCCGAAAATCCTTTGAGAATCAATAACACTGCTATTCAATGTGGATGTTGTGACATTAAAGATGATAAAATTGAATTACTACAACCGCCCTGTAAGATGAATACTTGTACAGATAGCAGTAGTTCGGATCACACGTCAAATCGTCAGAGACATTCGAAAGCTTCTCAAACGAACATGCTCATTAATATGTGCATGAATAACTACAAAACTTCGAGTTCAGAAATAAAATTATGTGGAACTTCCACTAAAAGTATTGTGTGTCCGAAAAAATACTTTGTATCTGAAGCCACTAGATGCCTTCAGACCGAGATTAGTATTAACCCTCAAATCGCTGATCCTAGGTTATCTGACATCAATATTATTTGTAACAACGAATGCGCTAGACTTGTTTGTGAGCAACGTAGAAGAGTTTCTGCGTACAGTATTGAGTCTGAAGGAGGAAAAACGTTCAGCGATGTCAGTACTAACAGCACATCAGACAAACTTTTAATACAGTCTGGAGGTAGTTGTTGTAAATCAGAAATAATATCTAAACAAGGCAGCGAAGATAAAGACTCTAAAAAAAGCTCAATGATCGGAAAAGATTATACAATACCCATTGTTGGTACTAATATGACTTTGACAGTTAATTTGGGCCCTGATTATGTCGGTCCAGTTGAAACAGGCGTGGTTACTGAGAAGATATCACAAGCTGATCAAGAAACGTTAGCGATTGGTGAAGTGTCAACATCTGCTCAATGTTGCCTGAACCCAGAGTGCACAAAAAATTCTAAAACAGATTCTGCGGTTTCGTCCAAAACCTGCTGTTTAAATAATAAGTCTTCTGGCAATACTTATAATACGTATCCGGCTGAAACAGTGAAGGCAAAAACTCCTTTCATAAGATCAAATACAGATATAGAGAAAAAATTATCGATAAACACGTGCATTCAAACTGATGAGATTCGAACAAAAGATATGGAAACTAATAACAATCAAGAAACTGGAATATATAGCAACTCATCAGTTAACACTTCCGACAATAGTTGTCAAGTAGAGGACCAGGTACAAACCGTCAACGTAGCACTAACAGAAGAATTCAGAATTGGTAGAAATACAAAATATAATAATAAAACGGATAGTAACAGATCTGAAAGTGGAAAAGCCGATTGTTGTAGCTCGAAACATAAAAACACGGATGGCAGTACAACAGAAAGTACAAAAAGCAATAAGAATGAATCAAAAACTGATAGTGGCAAGGCGGATTGCTGTAGTTCGAAAAACAAAAAGACGGACAGTAGCAAATCAGACAGTGCAAGAAGCAATAAATATGAATCAAAAACTGATAGTGGCAAGGCGGATTGCTGTAGTTCGAAAAACAAAAAGACGGACAGTAGCAAATCAGACAGTGCAAGAAGCAATAAATATGAATCAAAAACTGATAGTGCAAGGCGGATTGCTGTAGTTCGAAAAACAAAAAAACAGACACGAGCAAATCAGACAGTGCAAGAAGCAATAAAAGTGAATCAAAAAGTGATAGTGATAAAACCGATTGTTGTAGGTCGAGAAATAAAAATGCTGATAGTAGCCAAACTGATAGTACAAGAAGTAATAAGAATGAACCAAGATATGACAGTGGCAAGGGTGATTACTGTGGTTCGAAAAATAAAAAGCGTGACAGTAGCAGCCCAAACAGTCCAAGAAGTAATAAGAATAAATCGCAGAATAGAATTGAGAAAGTAAATGTAGGTGTACAAAAAGATTTACCAACTAAACGAAATAATACAAAAAATGTCGACGTGGAAACTAATGATATACCCACAAAAAATGTAAGCATTGAAACTGAGAATAGAGAAGAATCTGGCTCAAATGCGTGTTGTCAGACGGAAGATAAAGAAAAGCCTTCCCAAGAAAAAAACTGGATCCATGAAGAGAAAGAAAATGTCAATGTTCCGAAGAATACTGATCAACCCTTTGGCAATGAGTCAAAAGATAGAAATTTACCTGAAAGTTGTTGTTTCAATATCAACTGTCCTCATAATTTTGATTCCAAAGGACCCATCATAGACATGATACAAGATATAACACGACGATATTCCAAAAAAGACATAATAAAGATTAAAAAGAACAAATGCTTTTCGGAAATAATTACAGTACTAAACTATCTTTTGGAGACCGACGATAGTACAGACCCGGAACGAAAGACTTGTTGTAGCACGAGTACGGACACGAAATTAAGTTCAGATAAGGGAAAGAGGAGTAAACTGTCTGAGTGTTGTTCAGATCAAATGGTGGATAAAAGCGTTCAGCTTTCGTGCACGAAATCTAAAGTGACTCGAGTATGCACGGATTCTTCCGATCTCCCTTGCTCTTCAGACTTACCTACGACATCATCAGATTCCGCAGCCTGCAAAGTATTAAACAAGATCAAGAAGGAATGCGAGAGATTTCACCAAAAAGTCAAATGCAAGGGCAGAAAATGCGAAGTTTCCAGCAGCACTTCTGTCAACTGCGAAAGATGCAAGAAAATTCACCATTGTGCCTGCAGGACCCACAAGTGTAAACGATCGAAGGCCTTTGAGAAGTTGCAGAAGAAATGTATCGCTTACAACTTGATTATACAGACTTCGGAGAGTATGTTGAGCGAGGAAACTGTTTGTGAGAACAAAAGTCGTCCTCTTAAGAATATTATTTTGAAAGTCCCGAAAAAAGGGAAGAAGGAGGGTTGTTATAAAGTCGAGCAGGAATGTCGACGGCCGAGTCCAGTATGCAGTCCAAAATGTAGTAAAAATAGGCCGAGGAGTTGTTGCCACGAAAGCGAAACATCTGATGAATATGCCAAGAGAATGGAGATGGCGACTGTTAGAGAATATTTGGAACAGAATCGCCCGGACTTTGTGAAGAAGACATCTCAAAGGCAAGATTGTTTGAAGTTCATCAGTGACAAAAGGTTAGTACATTATTGTGGTCAAATATGGTATAAACTTACTAGGACAGGTGGCGTATTATAACGTTTTAAAGCCAGAGTGTTACCGATGAGAGAACGAAATCTCGCTAGACGACTTGTATAGCTCTGTTTCTTTCCCTCAATGGACCCATTCTGACTTTAGGACGTCATAACCCCGCAGGGCATGTTTCTGGGTGTTCATTAGTTGGTCGGAGTAAATATTTTAGAGTTTTGTTTATAGCTTTTGCCAAATGGTAGATTTATACAATGGTAGCCCTTTTAGCGTATTTAGACAGTCTAACTAATAATACAGTAATTAAGAACTCACCGATGTTTCTCACTACAGACATGTACGAGACCGATACGTCCCAAGTTTGAAAATGGTCGTTGTACACAAACCTAGATGTATGGGTAATGTGTCATCTGCCCCTGTTTACTGTGGAGGTATCTCAACTTTTGTCATTGTAAATTAAACCTTAGCATAAGTAGTTTGAGCATAGAAAAGATTAGAATGATTTTGTTATATTTTCGAATGGACCTTTATGTTGCGACTCTCGCTACTAAGCAAATTGTAAAGAGAGATTTTGAGAAACTCTATAAATGTCTAAATTATTCTCTAGCCCTGACCTGATAGTTAATACACGTACAGGTTAACCTAGATCCCAGGTAAAGATAAATGATGATACTTTTGTAGGTATGTGCTACAAAAGTTGTGATTCAGTTGAGTCATGTATCCCCTATGCGAGCGCTCCATGTGTATCTTGTAATCCATGTGAACTTACCAAGCCGTGCATGCCAACCAATACGTGCAAATGCACACCCAATCCTTGCGATCCTTGCAATCCTTGCTACGGTTCTTGTAAACCTTGTGTCGATCCTTGTAACATGCGTTCCTTGCAAACTATTGGTGAGTTCTTAGTTATTTTTCTTGTAGGTAATATTTGTAGTTGTAGATACATAGATAACTTTAGATAGTAGATATTTGGACAAGTTTCGTTAGTGAATTTTTGATGAGAAACTACACTTTTAAGCAAAAATAACTTTTAAAGGAATATACATAATGCGCCTATATTTGTACTGATTTTAAGTCGCTTCAAGCGCCACCTACAGATAGCGAAAAAGTTTTGGTGTACTATTCTATTGACTATACAAGACAACTAAAGGATAAGAAGTAGCCTATATGTTATTTGAGACCATAATCTACCCCTTTTGTAAATTTCATCCTGATTCCTTCTGCCGAAGGAGTATTATGGAACTCCTGCACAAACAAACATACAAACTTTTGCGTTTATAATATTAGTAGGATAGTCAAGCGTTCATAACATCTTTGTGGGTAGGCAGTAGCGTAAATATTTCCATTATTATCAGCCTTATACTGGATTGATTGTACTCACTTTTCAGAGCCAACGAACGGGCTGCGAAACGAGACTTGTTATCGATGCACGTGGAAAAACAACCAGATTTAACAAAGCTCACTTCTGAGGAGCTACGGCAACTTGCCAAGGATATCGGATTTGATTTGCGAAAGAAAAGAAGTGAGTAGACTGGACTTGTTTCTATGTATTTGGTAGTTTTTAATTCGGTTCCAATACGATATACGAAATATTTTTTTGTAATCTGCGATATATAAATGCTAATTGGAGTGACTTCAGAAGGTTTACTACGAATTTGTTTGACGTTAAAAGTTATCGAAATGAGACCGCGTTCGTGCTGTGATTGGTTGGTTTATTGGACCCGGCCAATCAAAGTGCCGAACGCGGTCTCGTTTTGCTTACATTAACCCGTCGAGCGTCCGAGTTCCTTATGATCCAACGGGTGCACACGTGACATTTGGAGAAAGAAAGAAAGAAAATGCATTTATTTGGCCATTGGCACATGAAAACAAGGATCATTAGAATAGAAATAAAAAATACAGTAAAAATGAAAACAAAACAATAAAAATTTTATAAAAGAGAAAGCAGCATGGAGCATTTTTTCTTATGATGCACCGGGTACTCATAAGGACGCTCGAAGGGTTAAACGTAAACTAGTACTAAGAGCTCTGACCGGCATTTTCTTGAGCATTTGTAAATAAGTTTTTTCTTGTGTCAAGTACATGATAATGACGTAACTGCGGAAGAATCATTCAATTTTATTTAAAAAGAAATAAGTCAGTCGTGAGGTAGTCCGGTCTCTACGAAATTGATTTGTCCGACAGTGTATGACTCGATCATTGAGGAATTATCTCTTATATATTTGACGCAATAAAGACTAAAATCCATTGACGTCACACCACAAATACGAATAGTTTCAAACTCGCAGTGTTTTTGTTACTTCCAGCTGCCCCAAAATTCATTAATGAACGTGAAATGAAAAAACATTCGGAGAAGATTTACAAAACTTTGCCAGAAGTGGTGCAAAAGAAGGAAGAAAAGAAAAAGGAAAATATCAAGAAGACTAATTTATTGATGGCTAATATATTTAAAAAGGTGAGATTTTAACAGGTTTATTTTTTCTGGGATACCATTACATAGAAGACCTTTTTTATGGTTTAAGCCGATAAACGAGCAGGCGGATCACTTCATGGTAAGCAATCGGAGCCAGAAACACCAGCAGTTTTACAAGTGCGTTACCGGCCTTTTGAGGATTAGGAGTTTGAGGATTGTTGGGGATTCAGGAATTGGTGAGGGAGGGGGGAGTAATTGGGCCTCTGGTAACCTCACTCACACGACGAAACACAACGCAAGCGTTGTTTCACGTCAGTTTTCTATGAGGCCGTGGTGTCACTCCGGTCGAGCCGGCTGCCATTCGTGCTGGCAGCATGGTTCTCCCACGCTTAAACTAATACAAATCTTTTAAGTAACTACATATGCATGTTTAAACCTTATTGTGACAGTTAAAGGACAAGTA
Organism: Spodoptera littoralis; assembly: GCA_902850265.1. Lineage (NCBI taxonomy): Eukaryota > Metazoa > Arthropoda > Insecta > Lepidoptera > Noctuidae > Spodoptera > Spodoptera littoralis. The sequence goes on along the minus strand of LR824553.2, from coordinate 3,103,474 downwards.
ATACTTTGCTCGACCCGGGAATCGAACCCGAGACCCCTTGCCTAGCAGTCGTACTTGCGACCACTCAGCCAACGAGGCAGTTTAATCACTACATATTTTAATGCGGTTTTTTAAATAGATAAAGTGATTCTTAAGTAAGGTTTACATGTATAATACATGCGTATTGCATCCGTGCGAAGCCAGGGCGTGTCCCTAGTTGTATTTATACCTATAAAATGTGTTTTTTTTTCAGAATCTCCAAAAGCAAGCGTTGCGGGGATCAGTAAACCTTTCCAATTACTCACCTGTTATAAAAATTTGACACATATCAGTATTATTCTATGTTAAATTTGACCAAATGTAATGTTATGTACCAGTTCGTTGACCAATTGTTATATTCATGTTTGTCCCAGAATTTATAAGGGTATAAACCCATTTTTAATTATTATTATTAACTATTAAATTTCTATTTTACTATGGAATTTGGCTTTAGTTTTAATTACTCCCTGTATCTAACTTTTTTTTTTATATATGATGGGTCAACATTTGACCACTATCTCGCCTGGTGGTAAACGATGATGCGGTCTACGATGAAGCAGGTCGTCCCATAAGCAACCTATTCACTCGGGCCTTGAAGACAGCCAGGTTAAATACCCTTTACGAAATACAGACCAGAGTCTGTAAAGAATTCCACTCCCTAGACTGCTAAGGAGTACGCACAAGGAAGCTTGATGCGAAGCGCTTCGTGCGTATGGGTGGTACCATGAATCGGTGACGTAATTAGTTGAAGGTAAGTAGTAAACAACCCTAGCGCCATAGCTATTACGTCACACCTCGCCAGACAGCGACAGAGTGACGCGTTAGAAGAGAGCGGCAATTTTTAGGTGAATAACGGTATTGAGTAAGTAAGCTAAATTGCACCTTGATTACATTCGCTATTTCAATGAGTTGTTTCGCCCCGTGGTGCTTCTGTGGTACAGGTCATTTTATTAATTTTAATAATTATAATATTAAAGAGGTTTTGTATAACAATAACACAATTATTATTTTATTAATAAAACTGTTATAGCAATTCATTCCTTTTCGCCGCAACAAGTTCTTTCAGCTTCCGTCTGTGTACTTTGGTTGAGGTGGTCAAAGGTAACTCCTTCAGGAACATTACTCCTCCTCGGAGCTGTTTGGTGTCCGTCAGGTTTTCTGAAAATACACAATTTGTTAAAAGAGAAAAGAGATAATCTTCCAGCGCTGGGGACGACCGGGTTCCTGGGGCTCCGGCTCGAAGCAAAGTTGGAACGAGGTAGTTGGTATTCAGTAAAAGTCTGACATTCCTTCTCGTCCCACTCAAGGCGTCTTCCGCCGGTCATTGGATGGTTTTCCTACCTCCAAAAAGTTATAGTTATCTTCAAGGCACAATAGGGTAGTTTCGTAAATTTTATTTTAATGCCCCTTTGCCCAGTAGTCGCACCTTGCGACCACTCAGTCGACGCAGTCATTGATAGTTCTCTAATTAAGTATACCTTTGACTAAGTTCTTGATCTCATCAGCGGTGACTTCGAAGCCTGGCCGTTGTACTACGCACGCCACAGGCAATTCTCCATCATCAGGATGAGTTAGGCTGGTGACAGCCACGTCCAATACTCCTGGGTGCTGGCGAATCACAGCTTCTAGCTCTACTGGGGAGATCTGGAATAGATAAAAAGCGTATTTTTGTCATAGCTACTACGAACCTACATTATTACTGCTAGGTTATTCTGTAACTGTAAATTTGAACTTTTGAAGTGGGCTCGATCGTGTTCTCGCCCGTCATTTGTCGAGATCATTCTCATAATCAACAACATGGCAGACCGCGGTCGCGCCCGCTTCGAGAATTCGAATTGACATCTTACAGAATAGGCTAGATGACCTAAATGTCTTGTTAATCGAGTAGTCACAAAGTCAAAATCAAAATCATTTATTTCAATTAGTCCAGAAAGGCACTATTAAACGTCAACATAAAAAAATAAAGTGAAGCTGTTTGCTCAGGTGTAGATTCCTATGGAGAAGAACGAGCAAGAAACTCCATAGGTTACTGTTTTTCAATCAGGTTCACAATACAATTCTCTAGTTACATAGTTTTGTTGTTTGTGCAAGTGCGACTGGTGAGTGTGCGGTATTTGGTTTAATTTCTTACCCGGGGAACTTACTGTATGCCATAATGAAATCATCATCGTTTCTAGAAGCTAGAAAATAAAAATTCTTGTCTACGGCCCGGGTATAACCAATTTTCACGAATTACATCGTCCTTACTTTTTTAAGCCGATAAACGAGTCGAACAGACCACCTAATGGTAAGCAATTGGCGCCGCCCATGGACACCCGAAAAACCAAAGGCGTTACAAGTGCGCTGCCGGCTTTTTGGGGATTAGGAATTTGAGGATTAAAAGATGAGGGGGTGGGGTAATTGAATTACTGTCTTCTTTAAAATTTTCTTTTTATGACAGTTATCAAAAATTCAAAATGAATACTAACCTGTGATGGTTCCTTTATCACAAGATTAATGAATACTAACCTGATGGTTCTTATACTTCAGCAGCAGTTTGATGCGCTCCACGAAGAAGAAGTTCCACTCCTCATCCCTGTACATCATGTCACCAGTTTTGAACCATTTGTCTTCAGTCAGCACTTCTGCTGTCGCCTCTGGATTATTGTAGTAGCCCTGCACACATTGACAAGTAATTAACCGCGGTTTCTTTCAAAATGTGGTATCACTCTAACTTCTGATATAGCTAATCTCAACTTAACATCTGTGGTGTAAGATTCATTTTTAGATATGATAGATAATTAAGCTTCTGTCTAAAAAGACCAAGCTCCATCGTAGACCGCATTATCGCTTACCAGCAGGCGAGATAGTGGTCAAACGTCGGCCCATCAAATACAAGGTGTTGTTTTAAAGCCGCGTCATTTTCAGGTAACTCTGATAACGATTTTGAGTCCGAATCAATAAAAAAAATTGTAGGTAAATATTTTTCATTTTTCTGAAATTACGGAAATCCGTAAGTGCGAAGTACACGCCGCCATCTTGTAACTAGCTTTATAACGCGGCTTAACACATAAAAACTCAAACACGTAATTGATAGATATTATTCCTAATTCCATAAAACTCCAATAAGAAACATTGCTGTCGCTTATTCTGAAATACTGTCGAACTTAAATGATTTTTTATAGCCGTATTTTTAACTATTGGCCCGAAATTTTATCTTATGTACATACATTGAACCTTTATGACTTCTGTGATATGCCCCCGAGAAATGACACGGTTTCAAAACTACACCTTGTATAATATTCGATGGTTGAAAGGCTAATTGATCTCAGCGGCATTTTTTTGTAATATTGTTAAATGCCTACATCACGGCAAAGAGAAAAAATATGTATTTAACTTAATATCGCAAGAAAACGTCGCTTAGATCAATTAGCCTTTCAACCGTCAATATAATTAAAATAAAACATTAGATCGTTCCGGAGATAAGGCTACCAGATAGCTGTCAGTTAAAGGAGTTTGAATTTCACGCGGTCGGTGCCTAGTAGTCGCTACAGAACTAAATTCGCAAAAGCAGTACCGGTGTTCCTTTCTTACCTTGAAATATCCTGGAGTTTGGATCCAAAGTTCTCCTCTTTTGTAAGGCTCCGTAACTTCTTCTCCTGTATCGACATCCACAAACTGAAACATATTACAGATACAGCGTACCTTAGCATATAAACTTGAAAGTGCAGAACGTATTTGGCTGTATGGTGCTTCACTGGTTTTGTGACCTTGTAATTTAAACCCGCTTGTACGTGGGTTGTATTTTTGTTATTTCGATTACCGAGTAGTGCCGGGGGGACTCGAGTCTAAATAACTTAACTTGGTTTGCTCGAGTGCTCGATTATTTGATTCAGCCGCGATTACAATGCGTAAGTGTCGTTGAGAGTTTTGAAATGTGGTTTTCAAGTTTTTGGTTGCAATCGACCCACCGAACAACTTTGCCAAATCTACAAAGACCCTCTACAAATCTACATGAACATAAATTCATTCATCAACAGCCTTTTCTCATCCACTACTGGGCCTCTCCATTGGTACACCACTGAGCTCGATCTCCAGTTCTACGCATCCAACCACTACCAGCTACTTTGCGGATATCGTCACTCCACCTAGCTGGAGGGCGCCCTACACTACGTTTGTCTAGACGCGGTCTCCACTCTAGAACACGACTACCCATTCATTCATTCATTCATAACCTCACCCCTGTGTCCCATGGAAAGGCAGAGACTATGGAACGCCAATTGCTTTCATTATTATAATTCTACATGTACAGTAACCTACGACCACGACACAGGAGAAAATCCTAGTGAGGGACAACGATTTTTTTTTAAATATCTACGTAATCACAGAACATATAAAGGAGTACGTAATATAATAATTTTATCACGTGAAACAATAGCTTGTAGCCGTTAACCCCTGAAAAACCTCGTAAGATGAAAAATTCCGTAATCATGAAATCAAAAATAACAATCATGTAAGTACTAGTAATATAAAGCCTTCAAAAATCCAACGCTCCGGAACCGGGGTTCACTAATTGGTTTTTTATGACGCTCGTTAGACTGTTAGAATTTACTTTACTCAGTTGGTTCCGAAGATAAGAAATTCTTAGAATTGCGATTACAAATTACTAAAACAAAATAAAGGTGTTTTGGTACAAATTAAACATAGTTATTAATGTGATTCCTCACGAAAGCTGGAATACAAAAAAAATTCCCCACAATCCTTACTAATATTATAAATCGGAAAGTGAGTTAGTTTGTTTGTTTGTTTGTTCCACTTTCGCGCCGTAACTACTAAACCGATTGCTTTGAATTTTTGCAGACGTGAAGTTAGCAGACTTCTAACTTCATTAAATAATAGGGTACTTTTTATCCCGAAAAAATGTGATATTCTCAAGGGAAAACGAAATTATTGGTATAGATGGCGCTGTGTGTATTGGTATATGTCACATATGGGCTACTTTTTATCCTTTTGTGACGCGAGCGAAGCCGCGGGTAAAAGCTAGTAACGAATAATTATGACAAAAAAGTTGCTGAATCTACTGAGCTGTTTTTGAACTTTGGACATGGTTATGGCTTAGTAACATAATGCAATTAATTCTTAGTGATTCAGATTAAACTTAAAGCCTAGCTATTAAAGAGCAGATTATGGAATTGATTAAATCTTTCGACCCAATATATTATATTTATCGATTTAAGATACATAGGTTTTTATCTAAGCCACCCGTAACTTTTTGGCTGAATCATTACCTATGACTCGAGTGTTTTAAAATTCCATTAGTTGTGTATGTGAATCAATAAAGGCTCTTTGTATTATGATACGACCAGGGCCTTCTATTACTACGTTGGGGCCATTGGGCACATTCAGGGCCCTTATGGAACCTTTTTTTTAACGTTACACTAGGATTTTTTTTAAGGGGGGAAAATCATCGAATGGCTGCTCCTGCCTGGGTGGGAGGGAGTGTCAGACTCTTACTGACTAAAAACCACCCCGTTCCTACTCCTGCACTTCGAGCCGGAGCCCCGGTAGCCCGTTAGGTTCTTCGCGGCTCCGTATCGGCATCAGCCCTATTGGGCTCCATCCGTGGCGACACACACAACAACGAACTGAAACAACAATTTGGGGAACAAGATTTGCTCCGTGCGGCAATCGAGCTACACATTGCAGGGCAGCCGGTTATCACGCAACGTGTACCGGCTGTGTGGCTCTCGTAGAAATTGTCAGTTCTTCGGGGCACCCCGAGTGCCCTTATGGTAAAGACGGTATCCTTTAGGGTGTTGAAAATCGCAGTTAAACAGTTCTTATAACATAGTGCTCTTTCTTGACTCTTTTCTTCTCTGTCTATGTTTAGTCACTTAGCCGGAGCTTATAGCACTTGAGGGAAGAGTAGACGTGGTAGGTGACCAATGTATTTTTTTAGGGGATAATTCGGTAAACCAGCAGACGGATCACCTGATGGTAAGCAATTGGGGTCGCCCATGGACACCCGGAATACCAGAAGCGTTACAAGTGGTTTACTGGCCTTTTGCGGATTAGGAACTTGAGAATTTTTGTAGGGGGGATAATTAAGCCTCAGGGGTTATCATTCATATGACGAAACACAACGCAAGCGTGAAACAATCACGTCGGTTTTCTGTAAGGTCGTGGTATCACTCCGGTCGCGCCGACCCATTCGTGCTGAGGCATGGCTCTCCCACACTTTTTTTTTAAAAATCATTGCCCCACACTAGGATTTTCTCCTGTGTCGTGGGTGTGTTTACAAACATACAAGTTCACATACACATGACACCCAGACCCGGAACAACTATTTGTGGATCACACAAAGTGTTGTTCCGTGCGGGAATCGAACCCGCGACACCTTGCACGGCAGCCGGTTGCCCAGCCACCGTACCAACCGTGCAGTCAATTATAATTTATACAGTAATTAAACATAACGTACCTTGTATTTTATGTGCGACATCGGCTTCCCGCAGGAACCAGCCGAAGATATTTTGTTAGAGAGAGCCAAAGAACCAACCTCACTCATTCCATAAACATCAGTAACTACTGCTTTTGGATTCAGTCTCTGGGGATAAAATTATACCACAATTTATTTAAAATTCTCCATAAATTACAATTTTAAATTCTACGTAACAAAAACTAATATAGAAAAAACAAATGGGGTGAGCTAAGTAAAACCGTTTAAAAAGCAGGAGCCGACCATTAGCGGTAGCATGGTCCAAGCTCCCGGTAAAAACATACCAACAACATAAAAAACTATAATTATTATTACCTACACTCAAAGTCAAAGTCAAAGTCTTTGACTTTATTACTTACACAAACTTTGACTTTGACTTTATTACCTACACTCACGTGTTTCTTCTTTTTGTTCAGGGGGAATAAACTTTATCTGATACTATATAGCCACCCTCTACCCAAACATCTTTTACAATCTTTTGAAAGTCACGCAGTTCGAAGTCCAAGAATTATATTTCCAGCTTGTCATTCCAAAGCATAGATAGTAGTACCAAAATAATACAGTAGGCCAAATTGGTAATAAATCAACTTACTTTCAACTCATCTATCATCTCTGGTGGCACTGCACTTCCCCCAAGATAAATCATATCAAAGCAGGAGAAGTCGCAGTTTACCTTCGGAGCTGCCTTCATCAAAGCGGCCATCATTGGCGGACTGGATATTATGAATTTTGGCTGGAAAATGAGGCAGAAATGTATTTTATTTCTTCAGCATTGTCATGATGAACAGTTCGACGCGCAGTGTGATGGAGTAGGCTGCGTGACTTCGCCGCGTCATGAGGAAGAGTCCCTCTGTGACTCGAAACTAGTAGAGCTTTTCCCAGTACAATTACGGGAGTAAACTGATACTTTTAGTTAATTGTCATGCCATTAATTATTATGTAGGTTATCATTGTCAGGATATCGCACAAAGTAACGGCATGGATATAGCCCGGTTTTATGCTTCGAAAATATTACAAAAAGCTGTAAGCGAGCGCTGAAAGCGTATTTTAAAATATATCATACGACTTAAGATTTAATGTTCAAATTTAAATGACTAGTTAATTGCTGGGTTTCAGCTACCAACGTTACACGGTTAACGAACTAACCTTATATTTTTGAATTAACTCCAATATATGTTCATTGGTATTGGGTGCAGATGATTGTATCCTTCCGTAGTTAAATATTGGTCCCATGACGTAGTTGATCAGAGCTGACAACCATTGCAGAGGAGCCACGATGAGGACTGATTGCACTGGAGGGAATTGCTTGGCTAACGTGCTGAAGAAACAAATTTTAGAGTAAGTACTTTGAACATTGTCATTAAGTTAACTGAAAATCGCGGTTACTCACGTATACTGGCTACTTTGTAGGCTGCGCGACATCGCCGCGCCCGCGCACCCTGCTCATGAGGAAGAGCCCCTCTGTGGCTCGAAACTAGTAGAGCTTTTCTCAGTATATTCACGTGAGTAACCCGCAATTTTAGTTAATTTAGTATATCTCACGATACTTATTATAAAAACATTGGCAATAAGGGCCTGCACTACTAAATTAACTGCTTTTGTATTTGATTGGTCGTAACTAAGTAGGTATCTTGAATAATTATGATGAAATACTATCATAACTTTTTAATTAATTACCTAACAGTAATCATCACTAAAAAGTATGAAACTCTTCTACATAAGAGGGTTTGCCATAATCACTACAATTAGGAGGCAAGTTGTTACAATTTTATTTTTTTTGTTTTTTTTTATTATAAAGACGTTGGCACACTAGGATTTTCTCCTGTGTCGTGTGTGCGTTTAAAAACATACAAGTTCACATACACATGACACCCAGACCCGGAACAACAATCGGTGGATCACACAAAGAATTGTTCCGTGCGGGATATATTTTAATTGTTATCATAATAAAGTTACTATCTTACAAAATGTATTTGCCGCCAACTGCCATATTCATGTGTGTCACTATAGCAGATTTTGGCAGTCCCGTGGTACCACTTGTGGACACTAGGTAGGCAATTGTTTCTTGTGGATCGAAGTCTGCTAGCCTGGAAAGAGAATGATAAAATTGTACAAGCAAATTCTTGATCACTGTATATAAGGCGGGAGTATTTCAAGGAACAATAATTAAGGATTAGTATGAGGTACATGTATGAGTGGTATGAGTGACAAGGATTGAAAAGGGAATGTTACGCTGGTTTGGACATGTAGAAAGGATGGTTGAAAGTAGAGTAACGAAAGAAGTAGAAAGAAGTATACAGAGCGGATATGAATGGGGCCGTCGGAAGAGGGCGCCCTAGACGGACATATAGTGACCAGATTGGCGAAGGGCCAAATTAAAAGTACCCTTAACCGACGAGCATGCATGAAACGATTGATGACTGGTAATGAAGCAAAAGAGATATGTAAGAATCGTAGTAATTCCTTAGTCTCTGCCTACCCCCATGGGAGACAGGCGTGAAGTTATGTATGTATGTATGTATGAGGTACTAGGATTAGGATGAGATTGTTAAGACGGCTGGCCATGATTGGATACAGAAAGCCCTATGCAGCAATGGAAATCGTTGGAGGAGGCCTTCACCCGAGGAGGGGTTCTGGAAAATAAACCAAATACTGAACAAAACATTTAAATCTTCAAATACCTCTACATTTAAAATCAATCAAACAAAAAATAATATTGGTTAAATTTAGTAAAAATAATAATAATTGTTATTTAGGTTTTCTTTTTTTCCACGAAATATAAGGCTTTTTTATTTTTATTTTATTTTATTACTAGCTTTTACCCGCGGCTTCGCTCGCGTCACAAAAGGATAAAAAGTAGCCTATGTGACATATACCAATACACACAGCGCCATCTATACCAATAATTTCGTTTTTCCTCGAGAATATCAAATTTTTCCCTGATAAAAAGTACCCTATTTTTTAATCCAGACGTCTAACTTCACGCCTGCAAAAAATCAAAGCAATCGGTTCAGTAGTTACGGCGTGAAAGTGGAACAAACAAACAAACAAACTCACTTTCCGATTTATAATATTAGTAATTATGAGGTACTTAGTTATTATGTGATCTACATTAAACAATCTGAAACAGTCACAATAGCAAAAATCAAAGCCATGTTTGATACCAACAGTCACTTTTTTTATGAGGTCCATCTTTACGTGCCCCTGGACAAGGGGGCAAACGAGCGAACCGATCACCTGATGGTAAGCAATCAGTGCTGACCATGGACGCACTACAGAAGCAATACAAGAAAAGTTAAAGTTTAACATTTTGAGCGCTTACTTAAAATCATTCACATCGATATCCTCTCCATACGTCTGCATCATTTCAGAGAAACTCATAGCATATGGAGTTGCATCAAAACTGATGATTTTCGTGTTCAAACCTGCTTGACTGGTAGCTTTTTGGACATCTAACACTTTTTCACTTTGGCAGAAGATCATTTTCGGTTGTAAGTTGCTGAAGGTAGATTCCAATTCACCTGTAGAAGAGGAGGTAATGGAAAATATTATACTAATATAACAACAGAGGTTTGGAACCAGCTAAGATATCAATTCGAACTCTCGAATGAAAGAAAGAAAGAAAGAAAAATGGTTTATTTGCACACCGTCATAACTTAACATCACACCTTTTTATCCCCGGAGGGGTAGGCAGAGGTGTACATTACGGCACTCAATGCCACTGTACAATGTAACACCCACTTTTCACTATTTATGTTATTAGTCCCATGTAATAGGGGGTGAGCCTATTGCCATATACCGGGCTCAATCCAGGCTCCGTACTACTACTGAAATTTTTTGAAAAAACCCAGTAATACTTTGCCCGATCCGGGAATCGAACCCGAGACCCCTTGCCCGGCAGTCGCACTTGCGACCACTCGGCCAACGAGGCAGTCAAACAACAAACAAAAAAACTACAAACAAACAAGACAAAGTACAATAAAAAACACACAAAAAAATTAAACAGTGAAGACGGCGAATCTTTCTATTCTATCTAAATGGGGCCTTCTTAACTAAAGCTTATCTTCTCTACTTTTTTATGGAATAAGCCGGTAAACGAGTAGACGGATCACCTGATGGTAAGTAATCTGCGTCGCCCATGGACAACTGGAACACCAGAGGCGTTACCGGCCTTTGGGGGATTAGGAATTTGATGATTGTTGCGGATTCAGGGATTGGGGAGTTTGGGAAGGGGGGAGTAATTTGGATTCCAGTAACCTCACTCACGACGAAACACAACGCAAGCTTTGTTTATCAATTAACTCGTTGAGTACCGTCATTATAGACACAATTAAAGAACAATAGGTTGCGGTCACCGGTGACCGCTCGGTGTTTGACAGTTTAAATTACTTACCAACTAACAATGTTCTGTCAATAGTAGCGGTGGCAATGCCAAGGTACAACGCAGCATACAATGGTATGCCTTGGTCCAAATGATTGGTAGCCATTAAAACGATGACGTCACCAGTATTCACACCCAGGTTTCTAAAGGCAGTGGCACATTGTATACTTCTTCTTAATACTGATGCATTGGTTTCTGATTCGCCTGTTCTGCCGTCAATCTGCGGAGGAAAGGTGTGAGAAAGTTTATTATTATAGGGCTTAGTAGCAGTTTGTTCTACGGTTAATACGTTGATATATCGTACCGAAAATCCCCAAAATTTGTTCATACAGAAGTAGTCTCTAAACATCGAAAATAAGGTCTATAATGGAGTTAGTGGAGAGAGGTCACCGGTGACCGCTTGGTGATTGAACAGTCAATGAGACCGAAATGAGACCGCGTTCGACGCTCTGATTGGTTGGTTCATTAAAGCCGGCCAATCAGAACGTCGAAAGCGGCCTCGTTTGGATCTCGTAACGTAAAACAAACTCGTACATCATGTCATGACACGTCTATTATTTTTCAAAAATAGTCTACGCGGGAAAATTTAGTATTCTTTAGCCTCATGGTTATAGTGAGGTAAGAGTCTCATGGTCCTAAGGAAGATTAAGCGCTAACGCCTTCAAACCAATCGCTGGAACCACTATTCCGATTTCAATACTCGTAGGGGCAAGTTCCTTAACGCCGGACGGCACCTAACGCCAGATAGTTGTATTATCTCTAAAACTATAATAACGCGAGTGATTCAATTTTTAGAAGGAAATCTCCCAGTGGCAGACACCTAAGATTTTTAGTAAAAATTAAAGAGCTTGTGTTATCAGTTATCAAGATAATACAAGTGGCCGGCGTAAGGTGCCGTCCGGTGTTACGGGCCTTCCCGTAATTGTTTTATTTTGGATACTGCATTTATCGAGGTAGGCAGAACATCACGCTGTAACTAACAGGAGCCGTACAGCAGATGACAGCGCGGCAGTAGCTAATTTGTAGACATATTTAAAAAAAACGTTAAATAAACAGTGTTGATTAATGAGACACGATGAATAGTGTTATCTATCTCCATTTACATACATGTTTAACTCTGAAGTGAGTTATTATAGGACCTTAACAATGACCATGATATAAGTATAAGGTACCAAAGAAAAAAATGTTTTCATATAAGTAATAAGTATTTATAAACAAAAATTACAAATAGATGTACCATAATGATAACGTTCAACGTAAAATAAACGATTTTAACCTTGCTAGGTACGTTTTGCGTTCAGGCGGACTTTTGGGGCCACGGGTGTATACATGGTGCGCTCCCGAACAAGATTTACTTTCATAAATGTGGGGAAATAAATGTTTATTTTATGTAATAATAGGTTTAAGCAGTTACTTAAGGCTGATGTTGAATGAATAAAATGAATAAAAAACGATTAAATTTGTAAAAACATATTTTTTTGTCAGCGTAGAGTGGAGACTGTAGGTGGTCAGTGGTCTCAGGGTAGACGGTAGCATAGTGGTCACGTGCCGCTGTACACAGAGAGGCTTAAAGACCGTCTCCCTAGGGATGTGGATATATCGTAAACGTAGGGGCTTCGTAACAGGTCTCTTCTAGAGCATCCGGTGCCTCCATACAGTTGCGTCCGTACCGGGGTGGAATAAAATTCTCATAATCCGTAGTAGGTAGTCTTTTATCCCCAAAAAGCTAGGAGCGAGAAAATGCTCAATAGTTAGAAAAAATATTCAGTAAACTATTTTGACTCTTACTGATTAAAAACCATATCGTTCCTACTCCAGGTTGCCGGAGCTGCGGAGCCCCGGCAACCCGTTACATCATCTGCAGCCCCGGTCGGGCTTCAGGCTCCGAGGTGCGTGTTACAGATACCTACACTGCCGTGTTAGCCATTTAGACTTTGCCCACAAACATTTATTTTAAACTATATTTTATTATCTATATTTATAAAAGAAAGTCGTGTTAGTTACACTATTTATAACTCAAGAACGGCTGAATCGATTTGGATGAAAATTGGTGGGGAGGTAGCTTAGAACCAGGGTACGGACATAGGATATTTTTGATCCAATACTTTTTTACTTTTAACCGATAGTCACGAACGGGAACGGGCAAAAACGGGATTGGGCGTACGAAGTCGCGGGCAGAAGCTAATTTTTCATTAAAAGAAAACATTCTCCTAACGAAAACATACCCAACAATATAAGAATTGGGATGATGACAGGGTACGAAAATCAAAAATCTAATTAATCTGTTAACGTACAGGCAATGAAAAAATATTAGACACGTATTTTTATTTTGTCGTATAATAAAACAATACTTAGATAAAACGAATCAAAGTTTAGGAGTGGGGGCTAAAACGTCATTTCTACGTACTTATAAAATGTACATAGAAGTGATGTCATGCGACATTTTAAATCAATATATCGTCGAAAGTATTCGTTTCTGTAAGAAAATAAAAAATACGTATCTAATGATTTAAAATAAATCTGGTATCTACCAGACGAATATTAAAATAAAAATTAGGCATCTACCCTATTAGTGAAATCGGTTCAGCTGTCTCAAAATTTGCGCTTAGTAACACATCTAGAGGTTCGGTTTAGTATTACAGATTATAGTACCTATTATGGATTATTCGTTATATTCACTATAGTATTATAATCTAGTCGAGACGATAAAATAGTCTGAAATACCAATCTGTAATTAATTAATTATTATTATTGTTGTATTATTACATCAGATTTTTATCTTTATTGCCTTTTTTACTTATTATTATCAAATTGACGGTTATGTTTTATTGTGTATTTTACGGTAGGCATATTATTATATTTTATTGATTTATTACGATCCTCGTGTACCTGCCTGACTGCCTCGTTGGCCGAGGTCGCAAGGGCGACTGCCGAGCAGTGGGTTTTGGGTACGATTTTCAGGTTGGGCAAAGTATTACAGCGTTTTAAAAAAAGTCTCAGTGGTAGCACGGAGTCTGGAATTGTGCCCAGTATATGGGAATAGGCTGACCCCCTATTACATAGGACTCATAACATAAATAGTGAAAAATGGGTGTTTGTTATATTATACAGTGGCATAATGTACACCTCTGCCTATGTTATGTTATGTAACTGTTGATGCGGTGGCTGGGCAACCGGCTGCCGTGCAACGTGTCGCGGGTTCGATTCCCGCACGGAACAACACTTTTTGTGATCCACAAATTGTTGTTTCGGGTCTGGCTGTCATTGGGTATGTGAACTTATATGTTTGTAAGTGCACCCACGACACAGGAGAAAATCCTAGTGTGGGGCAACGATTAAAAAAAAAACAGAAAAAAACTTTTAGAACTTACAGTACATAAAACTTCAGATTTCTTGATAGTAATAGGGTTCAATTTACTGAGTAGACCAAAGTGTATATTTGTGAGATCAATCACGAATCGCTCTGAGGGTGTGTAGTCATACTAGTCATAGTTGACTCATAACATTAATAGTGAAAGTTGGATTGATATATTTTCATAAGTTAGGCTCATGTGTAAACGCCTCCTGCCGGCCGGAGGCTTTACGCGGGGATCGTGCGGTCCATGGCCATCTACGGCGCCCCTGTGTGGGCACCGAACCTTATAATAAGCCTTAATAAATGTCTTGCAAAATTTTCCGATATCATAAAAATACTGTATTTTTTTTAATGGCAAATAATCTAATAAATAAAAAATTATAGTGTTCAGATCATCGCACACCAAATAACCACAGTTCCACTGCTCACACACAGCTCCGGTATGATTTTGCTGTAGAAACAATAGAAAAAGATCGGGCGGCGCACTTACAGGTTTTTTACATTGACGTTATGAAATATGTCATACGACATACGTTTTAAAGTGCATATTGAAATGACAAGTTAATTGCTGGATTGGAACCGTGGCGGAACCTTGCTTGTAGGTGTGTGTCGACCTTCAGACCTCGCCCAATTTTTTTATTTGCCTATGTTGTTATCAGCTGATCCTGATAAAGTCAACTACTTACACGGGGAAATTTTATTAATAGATATTATTATTTCATTATTCTTATTTATTCTATAAGATTGCGTCGCTGGCTGAGTGGTCGCAAGTGTGACTGCCGGGCAAGGTGTCTCGGGTTCGATACCCGGGTCGGGCAAAGCATTACAGGATTTTAAATAAAAGTTCTGTCAAAATCGGTCCAGCTGTTCCAGAGATTAGTCAGTACAAACAAACAAACAAACAGACAGACAGACAGAAATTGACAAAAGTGTTATTTTGGTATGTGTATCGTATGATTCATATATGGCGATATATAAAAAAGCGCCAAATTAAAAGTACCCTTAACCAACGAGCATGCATGAAAAGATTGATGACTGTTGATGAAGCGAAAGAGGTATGTAGGAATAGTAGTAATTGGCATTCCATAGTCTCTGCCTACCCCCACTGATCTTTTATAGCCTATAGCCATCTTTGATAAATGCGCTATCCAACACAAAAAGAATTACTCAAATCAGACTTGTAGTTACGGAGATTAGAGCGTTCAAACAAACAAACAAAAAAACAAACTCTTCCGCTTTATATAATACTATAAGACTATAAGATGTAGATGTGCACTACTGTATATTTATTCGGAGATTTAAAAATATTATGATATGTCATCTTATCATCATCGTCACCATGAATTTCATTAAATAATCTTCAGCAGTTACTAACATAATAACATAACATAACATCACGCCTTTTATCCCCGAAGGGGTAGACAGAGGTGTTACATTATACCACTGTACAATGTAACACCCACTTTTCACTATTTACGTTATGAGTCCCATGTAATAGGGGGAGAGCCGATTGCCATATACCGGGCACAATTCCAGACTCCGTGCTACTACTGCGAATTTTTAAATACCTAGTATTATTTTGCCTGACTCTGGAATCGAATCTTCACTTCGCCCAGCAGTCGCACTTGTGACCACTCGGCCAACGAGGGAGGGCAAAAAGAAGACCCATTACTATAATATTACATTCATATATACGTACATATATAACCTGACGTCTGTATCCCAAGGGGGTAGGCAAAGACTATGGAACGCCAATTGCTACAACTTACATACCTCTTTCGCTTCATTAACAGTCACCTCTATTACTTAACTAGAATATTAGTTAAAAATAAATAAAAATTCTACCTGCATAACAAAATCTGGATCCTCTTTTATACTCTGAAATATTAATTTACCAAGATGACATCTATCACTAGGAATCCCACTACTGGCAACCACACGATCCCCCAACTTGTCCAAAATGGGTCCCATCACTTCATTTTTGCACATAAACTTTTCCATTTTGCCCAGTTTTCTCAGAGCACACTAGTATATGTGATTCGCGATTGAGTTATCTGTATATACTTAACACATTATGATATAATATATGTATATATATATAATGTTTAGCAACACACCCCTCCCGCTCCCCTCTCCTACCCCGTTCTTGTCTAAGTCGAGTGGCTAAACAAGCGGTACCCCGCGACTTTGTTTGCGGTATTTTTTCCGCGTTCTATTACGCAATTTACTATGTATAATACTGATATAATTAGCGCTGGTTTCTTATGAGGTTGACCTTGTGAAACATGATATTAATATATTTTTTTATTTGATGGTAAATAGCGAGATGGATAATCTTTGTGGAGTTTATGATTCTGTCTCTGGTTTTGTTTATGGCTTACGCCGGTAAACGAGCAGACGGATCACCTGATGGTAAGCAATCAGCGTCACCCATGGACACCTGGAACACCAGAGGCGTTACAAGTGCGTCACCGGCTTTTTGGGGATTAGGAGTTTGAGGATCATTGGGGATTCAGGGATTGGGGAGATTGGGGAAGAGGAAGGTAATTGGGCTTCCGGTAACCTCACTCACACGAAGAAACACAACGCAAGCGTTGCTTCACGTCAGTTTTCTGTGAGGCCGTGGTATCACTCCGGTCGAGCCAACCCATTCGTGCCGAAGCATGGCTCTCCCACACTTGTACCTACTGTCTTTATTTTCTTACTTGGTCCAACAGTCACCTCAGCGGTTTATATTAACTACCTTGTGTTTGGGCTTGATTAATTTGTATTGATCCTCATCAATAATATAATCATCATAATAAAATAACTATCATTAGTACTGATAGGTTACCCACACACTGAGTTTAGAAGCCGGTGCCATAAGGTCATATCATAATGATATAACTTAATGGCCAACAAATTCGGTATCTAAGTATGTATTAAGGTTTTAATGAATAATTTTGTATAGAACTTATGGCGCCCACTTCAATACTAATGATAGTTATTTTTTTCCTTTCAGTTTTGACTTTTTGCTTGTTATTAATATTTGTCTTACCTACTTGGTCCAACAGACTTTTTGGTTTATTTATTAGTAGAGAATTATATTTATTATTCAAGTATTTTCGTGATAGCGTGGTAGATAATGGCAATAGTTACTTGTACGCTGAAATTATATATATTAAGTATTATGAAGTTTTTGTTATCAAGGCTAGGTCGACCCTTATCTCTGTTAAAATGATTATTATAGTTTATAACAACCGAATCTATACATAGGTATAATAAAATCGTAGGAAAGTGAAAACTGTACATCGAATATTTTTTTTAAATAATGACAAAAATATGCATTTTGGTATTTTTGTCTGTTTGTCTGTATGTATGTCCGGGTTGAACTCGAAAAGTGCTGCATGGATTTACTTCAAATTTTGCATGAATATTACTAACAGGTCGGGTTAACATATAGGCTACATATTATCATACTATCAACTATGGGGATAGCATGATAATATGTAGTAGGAGCTGTGAATCACTAAGTATTCCACGCGGACGAAGTCGCGAGCTCAGCTAGTTATTTAATATGTATGATGATGTAATTATATCAGAATCATTGAGGTTTTTGCTATTTATTTACTTACTTAACACGATTTATCTTAGGTAGATTGGGTCCAAATTAGGGCTGACGGTCCGATACGGCGCCGCGGAGGACTTAACGTATTACCGGGGCTCCGGCTCGAAGAGCGGGAGTAGGAACGGGGTGGTTTTTAGTCAGTAAGAGTCTGACACTCCTTCTCAGTTCACCCAGGCAAGTGAAGACATTCGATGATTTTCCCCCCTTAAAAAAACATAATTTATCGTCTAGTTTCCTTCATTGGTAGAATGCGTTCGATTCCTCGATTGGGCACGGTAATGGTAATATATGCCTTCAGTTATCATAAATTCGTAATTGCGGTTAAAAAGAGATCCAAATAACGATGTTTTCCTATATTGTGGAAGTGGGTTTACAAAGACATTATGTGAGCATTGTGGATCACCAAAAAAATTTATACTATGACGGTGGCAAAAATAGCACAAGGCCCAGCTGATGGTAAGCTGATTAAGATGGTTACCGTGGCCTATGTACATATGTACAAACGCTTGCAACACTTGGGGCATTACATGCAGCTTGCAGACCCTTAAAAACCTATTCACTCCCATCTAGAAGAACCCAATGTTGTACAACATAATGAAGCGTAGCAACCTGGTTGCTCGAGCATGCAGTAGTAGTTTGGTTTCATTCGTTTGTTTGTGTCTTTTTTATTAAACACCTACTCTTGGTATTAAAAATAAACCCGAAAAAGGGTTGTCAAAACTTCTAATGCAAAATATTACGACACTTAGTGCCATTTCACACTTTTCGGTTGCCGGGTAGCCGGTGCCGAAAAATCCAGCACCGACGCGGTGTATGGCCAATGGCCATGTACTGTAACTTTCACACGTTATTAAGAACATTTAAAACTATCATGAGATAACAAAATAAACGTTTATTAACAAGAACAATAAAAAACATTGAACCCAGTTCAGGAAGAATATTTATGGTTAATAAAATGCATTTAGTTTCATTCTCTTGGCATTGCGAGTGCCAGTTCCTTCAGCTTCTGTCTGTTAATCTTGGATGCGCTGGTGATGGGTAAACTGTTCATGAAGATCACTCCTCCTCTTAAATGCTTTGTCTCCGTCAGGTTTTCTGTAAAGATTTAAGATCATTAAAATAATGTTTGCCTCTGAACAATATCTTCAGCTTTTTGTTTTCTACCACTGCTAACAGCTTTGAAATTAGCTTCGGTATTATTCCTGCGACTAACTGGAGGGCGTCCTATATACGTCATCTGAGCTACATCTGAGTTTGTTTCAACGACTTTGAGAAGAAACGCCTTCTCAAAGTCGATCGAGTCTTAACACACGTCAATGTTTGAATTACTAGATGAGGAGATCTAGATCAGATAGGAGATTTTCTAACTGTCACCGATTTTCTAACAGTCGTCAGCGTCAGATAGGAGATTTTCTAAATGACGACTTTGAGAA
This sequence comes from Spodoptera littoralis, assembly GCA_902850265.1. Lineage (NCBI taxonomy): Eukaryota > Metazoa > Arthropoda > Insecta > Lepidoptera > Noctuidae > Spodoptera > Spodoptera littoralis. Next base: position 3,084,205 of record LR824553.2, on the reverse strand, counting down.
GTCTTCTTCTAGTCGCCTTTTCAAAGTCGTCAGTCAGAAAATCCCCCTCATCTAGTAATTCAAACATTGACGTGTGTGTTACCACTTCGTAAACTATTTGCAAAAAAAATATCATTTCATTTCATAGTTTGTTTTTTTTAATATCCCCGGTTGAAGTGGAGGTAAAGGCTATCTGCATCATCTGTTGGCAAAAATGTGCTTTGGAAACTTTAATAAGGATACTTAACAAAAACTAATTTAGCCCCAATAACATCATCTTCGTCAACTCCCTGTTCTCGTCTCAAGTTTTTTCAGTACTTATTATTTATTTACAAGCTTTTACCCGCGGCTTCGCTCGCGTCACAAAAGGATAAAAAGTAGCCTATGTGACATATACCAATTAATACACACAGCGCCATCTATACCAAAAATTTCGTTTTTCCTCGAGAATATCATATTATTTAATTCAGACTTTTAACTTCACGTCTGCAAAAATTCAAAGCAATCGGTTTAGTAGTTACGGCGTGAAAGTGGAACAAACAAACAAACAAACTCACTTTCCGATTTATAATATTAGTACCTAAGGATTTATCTTTATATCACAAAGATAATTATTTTACAATCTAAACCCCACAAAACCATAGTATAAAGAACAAAGTAGGTTATCTTCATACAAATGCTCCGCGCGCGGCTTATATGTGTGCGCTATAGTATCTATGCGTCGACACACGCACACTTTAACAAAATCTCGACCCGTTTCTCAGTGCGCCAGGCAGGGCTGACACTGTACGAGATTCGCGCGCGCTTCACGGCTTTTCGGCACTGTTCAATGAAATAAAAAATGTCTGATAATCGTAGAAGAACGTATTGCTGTGTGTTTGGGTGTCTTAATTGGGGATGATGACAGGGTATGAAAATTAAAAATATAATTAGTCCGTAAGTTAGGTAATGAAAAAATATTAGACACGTATTTTTTTATTTTGTCGTATAATAAAACAATACTTAGATAAAACGAATCAAAGTTTAGGAGTGGGGGCTAAAACGTCATTTCTTAGTATAAAATGTACTGAGAAGTGACGTCACGCGACATTTCAAATCAATATATCTTCGAAACTATTCGTTTCTGTGAGAAAAGAAAAAATACGTGTCTAATGTTTTTAAATAATCTACCAGACGGACATTAAAATAAAAATTAGTCGTCTACCCTTCTCTGTTCAGATTAGGTACCTATTGAACAGGAAAGGTAAGCTAGTCACTTTTTCTAGCATAATATAATTTGTAGGTACTTGATGATGAGTTCCTACTCAACCAGAAATGTAATTACCTACTATACTTAAATATTATAAGAAAATGTGGTATTGTATTGTTTATTTCACAGTTTATCTGATTTGTTAAGAGCGTAGCAGAGTCGCATTTTTCCATATAAATGTATTCCCAAATTTACTTTCTGAATACTATGTATAGAGCTAAAGTTTATTTTAAGAAGTTAATAATCTTTTTATAAGCTTTTAATTTTTACTAAATTTATAAATTGATAAAATATTCAATCATAATATGCTTTTCATTTCATACATTTAGATCAAGTGCTGCTTGTTCGAAAATATTAACTAAAAGTAAAAGTGACAACCCTGGGGATCAACGCAAGAGTAGGCTAATAACTCGGCGGGCGGCCTTAGATAACCTACTGTGTTCTTTATACTATGACAAAACCGTTGCAATGGTTTGACTGCGGGGTCGAGTCGCTAGACATTACAATCAAATGTACTTATATTTAAATGTTATACAGGCGTTGAAACTTATACTTTCTTATTATTACGACCTTTCTAAATAATATGACTTCAATTTTCGTTTAAACCTATTTGAATTTGTTTCACTCATTACGTCTGCCGGCAGACTGTTTAAATAAAAAAAATTAGTAAATCAGTAGCTATATGTATTCATTCTATTTAGACGCCATTGCAACAAAGACTTCGTTTTCCAGCCGCTAATATCTTTTTGTTTCTTTAGAAAAATTTTAACACTAATGTTTTTTAGTCCTAACCATACCATATTGTCGCGGAGAAGCTAACGGGTAACCGGGGCTCCGGCTCCACGTGCAGAAGAAGGAACGGGGTTGTTTTTAGTCAGTAAGAGTCTGACACTCCCTCCCGACTCACCCAGGCGGGAGCAGTCATTCGATGACTTTCCAACTTATAAAAAAAATATGCGTTCTACCACCGGCCCCCGGCGGCGGCCGCGCGGGTGAGGCGAGAGGGAGTTTCAGACTCTTACTCAGTCTTACTGACTTAAAACCACCCCGTTTCTATTCCTGCAGTTCGAGGCGGAGCCCCGGTCCCCCGTTAAGTCCTCCGCGGCTCCTTATCGGCATCAGCTCCATCTGTGGTGGTCTACAAAAACCATACCTTATTAAGCCTTACCTTACCTTTGACCAGGTCTTTGATCTCCTGCGCTGTGGGGCTGCAGCCAGGCTTGGGTACAACGCACGCCACCGCCAGGTCCCCGCACTCTCTGTCCGGTATACCTGTCACTGCTACTTGGAATACTTCAGGGTGCTTCATTATCATCATTTCGACTTCTAACGGAGACACCTGCATTGAAATTATCAATTTATATAGTTGTTTTAAAAATAATTTGAATTCATAAACTTATTTTTAGAGTTTATATTGTACAATGTATTATATGTATTTAGGTTGTACAGTTATATACCTACTGGTTAAATTGTAATCTAATTTAATAAATATATAAATAATAATATATAAATATTTTTTTTTAAAGTATATACAGAAACAGGAATTACATATTTATGTCTTTATTCTATATTATAGCTAAGACATGTATTAAATAATCGTCAAGTACCCGTATTCACCAACCTCTTTAATTTTAAGAGCTCCCGAAATTAAGATTTGGCGTTATTTAACGAAATCTTATTTTCACAAACTGATAAGCACAAAGTCTGGAATTGTGCCCGGTATATGGCAATAGGCTCACCCCATATTACATAGGACTTATAACATAAATTGTGAAAAGTGGATGTTATGTTGTGTAGTGGCATTAATTGCCGTAATGTGCACCTCTGCATACGCCTTCGGGGATAAAAGGTGTTATGTTATATGTTATGTTCTACAAACCTGATGATTATTGTACTTCAATAGTGACTTATATCGTTCCACAAAATACACGTTCCAAGATTCATCTCTGTAGAAAATATCCCCACATCGGAACCAGCCGTCATCACTGAACGTCTCTCTTGTCACTTCTGGATTATTGTGGTATCCCTTTTTTTTTTTTTTTTTTTTTTTTGAGGGGGGAAAATCATCCAATGACTTCTCCCGCCTGGGTGAGGCGGGAGGGAGTGTCAGACTCTTACTGACTAAAAACCACCCCGTTCCTACACCTGCACTTCGAACCGGAGCCCCGGCAACCCGTTAAGTCTTCCGCGGCTCCGTATCGGCATCAGCCTTGTTAGGCCCCATCTGTGGTGGTCTGATGGCTCCTTGAGGCGCGCGCGGAACGCGACGCGCCGTACGCACGGGCCTGGTTCTGGTCGGGCGGCGAGTCACCCATGCTCGCCGTCCGCAGACCCGTGCTTACGGTGGCCGGAGATCGTCTCGCGATCCCCGACGCCCGGAGTGTCTCTCGCGACGGCCGGGTCGTGAGGAGGTTCGTTCCCTCACGCGCTCCGCCTCCTCCTTAGCTAGCATGACTGCTTCGCAGAAGGAGGAGACGGCATCCCAGTCCCCCTCGCTCCGTACCATGGTCTGAACCAGAGCCGGACGCGAGAGGTCGCCGTCGCCGATCACATTCCTGAGGACACGGCGGTGCTCAGTCCACGCAGGACACACCGCCACCGTATGCTCCACCGTGTCCTCCGGGCGATCCTCGCAGTGATGACACCCGGGCGTTTCCTCCCGCCCAATCCGAAACAGGAACCTACCGAAACTTCCGTGTCCGGTAAGCACCTGCGTCAGGCGGTAGGTGAGGACGCCGTAGCGTCTCTCAAGCCACTCCTCAAAGAGGGGACTTACCGCTGCAATGACAGCGAGCCCAGCCTTCGGTTGCGACAGTCGTTGCTGCCATTCCGCCATGAGATCACGCCGGAGCTCATCCCGCCACGCATTAATCTGGCGCGGCAGCGGAGTTTCGCCCCGGCGACGTGCCTCCGCGCGCAAACAAAACACGCGCGCGAGCACCTTCGCCTCCAGATCCCACGGCGGTAATCCGGCAAGGAGGTTCGCCGCCTCCCCGGAGATCGTGCGATATCCGCGTATCAATCGGATCGCCATGACCCTCTGTGATGTGAGCAGCGCCCGAGCGGGCCGCCGCATCAGGTTCGGCGCCCACACAGGGGCGCCGTAGAGGGCCATGGACCGCACGACCCCGGCGTATAACCTCCGGCAGGAGGCGTTTGGCCCCCCGAGGTTGGGTAGGAGGCGCTTAAGCGCCGCCCCCGTCCTTTCCAACTTAGGAGCCAAACGTCGGAAATGCTCCACGAAGTTCCACCGACTGTCGAGGACGAGTCCTAGATACTTCATCGTCGTCTCGACGCCGATGGTAACTCCTCCCGCCGTTAATTGGGACTCACCCGGAGGTGGCGCGTTCCCGCGGCCATGAAAACACATGGCTTCGGATTTGTGGAGCGCCACCTCGAGTCCCAGTTGCCGGATTCTTTCAACGACTGTCGTAACCGCTCTCGCCGTTAAATTAGCCGCCGCCTGATGCGACCTCCCGTGTGCTAACACTAGTGTGTCGTCAGCGTAACAGACCACGCTGACGTTGTTCGGGAGGTCGGTGCGCAGCACCCAGTCATAGCCGATGTTCCACAGGAGCGGCCCCAAAACCGAACCCTGTGGAACACCGCGCGACGTCTCTCGCCGGTTCCACTCACCTCGGTGACCGGGGTAAATGACGGACCGTTCCGTCAGGTATGCCTCGATTACACGACGGAGATAGGTGGGCACCCGATGATATCGAAGTGCCTCCAAAATGCAGCTCCAGGGCAGGGAGTTGAAGGCATTGGCGATGTCCAAGGACACCGCCACTACGACCTTACCTCTGGACACTGCAGTCCCCGTCGTGAGGTCTCTTACACGCATGATGGCGTCCACCGTGGAACGCCCTCTGCGAAAGCCGAACTGGCCGTCCGACAGGTCCGGCCCAACATCCGACAGGTGCGCGACGAGGCGGTTCGAAATGATCCTTTCGAAAACTTTTCCCACCTCGTCGAGCAACACGATGGGCCGGTACGCGGACGGAGAGTCCGCAGGGCGCCCCGGCTTCTTCACTAGGACCAATTTACCCGCCTTCCACAATAGCGGGAACTGGCCCCTCTCCAAGCATGCGCTGTAGAGACCAATTAATCGAGGCTCGAGAGCCTCCGAGGCCAGGACCCACGCCTTGCCGTGCAGTCCGTCGGGTCCCGGGGCGGTGTTTTTGGCGCCCATCCGGCGCACCGCCGCTCTCAACTCGGCCTCGGTCACCTCCGAAACTGTGTCGTCGTCGTCTTCGCTGTGGCCCACATAGGGCACCGCAGGGGGCGGAGTCATGGACGGAGGGGTGAAACCCCTCTGTAGTCGGGGGAACAAGGCGCCGACCACCTCCTCCACTACCTCTGGCCGGAGACTCTGAGTCAGCGGGGGAGCCCATGTGCGGAGCTTATCCCGCACCATCCGATAGGGGCGTCCCCACGGGTCTCTGTTCAGAGTCTCCAAGAACTCCTGGAGGGCATTCTCTTTGGCCCGCCGTATCTCCGCTTTCAGGGCGGCCTTCGCCGCCTTGTACCCCTCGTACAACTCCGCCTCTCTGACCTCTGCGTCCTGAGGACGGATGCGAAGCCTGCGGTGCCTGGTGTACCGGCGTCGCGCAGCAGTGCATGCACTGCGTAGAGCAGCCAGCTCTTGCGACCACCAGTACGTCTGGCGCTTGCGCTGACCTGGCCGGACCCGGGGCATCGCCACGTCACAGATTCTGGACATGGCGTCCTGGAGCCACCTCGCCTCCTCATCGATGTCGGCAGGCCTGTCCGGTGGTATCACCCAGGCCTGCACGATTGCGGCTTCAAGGAATAGCTCCCGGTCCAGCTGTCTCAGCGCCCAACGCGGGCCACATGGGGCCTGTCTGACCAGCGGGTCCGCGGACTCGGTGGAGACGTTAAACCGGATATACCGGTGGTCGGAGTACGTTTCCACCTCCTCCATGACGCGCCAGTCAACAACACGCGGTGACAGAGCAGGGCTAGCGAACGAAATGTCCACCACCGACTCGCCCTGCATCCGCACGCACGTGGGGACAGAACCCCGGTTCAGGACGACTAGGCCTGCCTCAAGGGCCCAGTCTTCCACCATCCTACCCCGAACGTCAGTAAACCGGGAACCCCAAGCCAAGTTCTTGGCATTGAAGTCCCCGAGGACGAGCACGGGGAGGGAACGGAACCCGACAACGACGGCGACCAACTCCCTCAGGGAGTTGTGGAACTCGGCGAGAGTTCGGTTCGGAGAGAAATACACGCCCACCACAGCGATCTCTCCGAACCGTGCTGCGACACAACCCCGGCCTCTCTGAACGGCCTCGAGAGTCGGGGTTCCGGCGGCGGCTGACGAGATGATGGTCACCGAGCCGTCCAAGTCTGCCACCCAGTGATCCCTGGGCGGGACAAAATACGGCTCGGAGACCACAGCGACATTTATTGACCACTGCGCCATGCTCTGAAGCAGGAGATCCTGAGCGGCGGCGCAGTGGTTGATGTTCGCCTGAAGGAGGCGGAATGGAGCTATTATTGGCAATCCATCCCAGCCTCTTCCCTGACGGCATTACAGCCAGTGGTGGCCGCGGCGACGGTAGCAGTGGCGACTGCAGCGGCGGCGGCGGGACTGACGGGGCAGCGGAGGGCCTACTCTTGCCCCTGGATTTGGCAGGAGGGGAGCAGGCCTTGCTCCCGACCCGGTGATTGGCCGGCTTACCAACCGCCGCACATGCGTGACAGTGCAGCGGGGCAGAGCACGAGCCGGCTCTGTGACCGGGCTGACCGCAACGGAAGCAGCAGTCACTGCGGTCAACCTCCGAGGTGCACCTAGCGCTCACGTGGTCACCTACGTGGCAGCGGTAGCACCTTATAGGTCGGACCTCGAGCAGTTTGACCTGCGCCGAGACCCAGCCTACCAGGAGCCTTCGACCCTCCTTTATTTTCTTGGCCGCTGAGACGGGGCAGCTCACTACAACCGTTCGCAACCCCGAATTATCTGCACGGATGGTGCCGGCCTTAACTTGCTCGGCAGGACACTCACCCGTCCTGGCCACCGCGGCCACGACCTCCTCCTCCGTCACGGAGTCGTCCAGGCCCATTATACGTAACTCCAGGCACTTGGTTGGCCTTGACACGCGAGCCTCGTCTGCACCAAGGCACACTCTGAGCCTTTCGGCTAGAGCGTCAGCGGTTGGACCGCTGGTCGCGCCGGGGACCTCTAGTAAACGGGCTCCAGTCGCCGTCACTTTCAAAGAGAACCCGTTAGGGGCCCCGTACTCCGCGGGAGTTACCGCCCGCTTCAGTTTGGCGAGGATGTCGCCATATGTCACGCCTCTTTTGACCGCGTCCGGCTGTAGAGTTATCACTACAGCCGCGGTTTTAGGGGCGACAAGCATTGCCGCAGCGCGCTTTTCCTTGCGCCGCTGCCGCTGCCTCTGCCGCTGCTCCTTTTTTCGGCGCTTTCGCCCTTGCTTGGCGACCCTCCTCGCCTCTCCGACCACCTGCCATCCGCCGTCGCTGGCAGGGACACCCGAAGTTCGGGTAGGCTCCACAGCTGGGGCAGTAGACGGCCCAGCCACGGCGCTCCCTCGCCTACGAACTGTTGACGCCCTCACCACCGGTTCAGCTGGAGCCTGCGCCGGCGAAGCCGCCGGCGGTTGGGCCCGGACACCGCGGCTGGACCGACCAGGAGTAGTCGGCATAGCTGCCGCAGCCGCAAATGTGCGCGGTGCTGCTTGACTCCCTGCGAGTGGGGGGCGGAGGATCCTGCTCTCCAGCACGTCAAAACGCTGCTGGAACGCAGCCATCTCCCGCCGCACCAGGCCGATTATGTCGGCCTCCACTGGCTGCGAGGCTCGGGGTCGACCCTCACGAGCAGCGGCGAGCTCGGCCTTGGCTGATCGAAGCTCGGCCTCCATAGCCGCATTGGAGGCTGTCAGCCGGATCATTTCTCGGCGCATCTCCCCCAGCTCTTTTTGCAAGGCGGCCATCTGCTGCCCTGCCGCTGAAGGCAGCCCACACTGTCGAGCTGCTTTCATAATGGCTGCCTTCGCTTGCCTTAACACTCCGTTTCGGCCCTTCTCGGACTTCTGCCCAGCCACCGTCCGGAGTGTTTCTTTGACCACCTTGGAAAGTTCACCATTTATGGCACCAAGGTCGCCTACCGAGCCCTCGCCGCCAGATTCTGATGAGTCAGCTTCAGCTGACTCGGCCCGAGTAGCGGCCATCGGCCTCTCGCAGCCCTTTCTTCGACCCCTACCCCGCGCAGCCGTAGGGATCTTAGGGGCTGGAGCCTCCTGCTCGTTGGAGGACGGATCCCGGCCCTCCTTCAACCTGGGACGTTTAAACGTCCCCTTTTTTTGGCGCTGTGAACTCAAGCTACGCAATGAGTAAGCGCCAGATGCGGAAGAGTAGTCAGACTCTGCTTCCGACATCCTCCGACTTAATGCCCGTGTGAGGGATTTGCTGGACGACTCCAACGCTTCCCCACGGGTTCCAGAGCCACCCTGGCTCTCCCCGCCAACAGCAAGCGAACTAAGCTCGCTTGCCCTCTCCTCCTCCGGTGTTTTATTTTTATTTTTATTATTAGACTCCATACAATTCCCACGAGTATGGGGGAAATAAACGGTCCGCCCAGGCAGTGCCCCCTGTACCTGGGTAAGTGTATATTTGTTTCCCAACTAGAGGGTCCACCGGTGCTCTAGCTGGGGGTGCGCTCACGACTGACACTACTCCTCAGCCATGCATACCCTCGCCGCGCACCAGAACTTGGTATTGGAGGAATTTTTTATAGAGGTTATCTTCCTCGCGGTCCGGGCAACCAAGCCAAGACCCTCGTCCCGTTCTGAGTCATGAGACATCCATGATCTCTTCTCGGGTTACGATTTCGACGGTTGCAGTCGAGGAATCATGTGCCCCGATGCTGCTCGTTGGCAGGGTGAGTGCGCAACGAGCACCGCCCTTGCCTCTCCGCCACGTTCTCTGCTAAGTTCAGAGAGACGGGCGGAAAAACATCCCCTCGGAAGCACAGGCTATATATCAGCACACAGCCCGCCGCCTCCAGAACCCATCCTGGGTTCGTCCGCCCCGTCCAGAAGTTAGCTACAGGCAATAGCCACTCCAACCCTATCACTCCCGTTAGGGAAACTATCACCTGTACCCAGGGTGCACCACGGGGAGGTCTTCTGGCACCGCACCCCATTGGCACCGCACCCCATTGTGGTATCCCTGGAATATATAAAAATTACACAGTTGTATAAATACTTAAAATGGTTTGTATGAATTATCTAGCCCAACAAATCAAACTGGTCAAATACGCCCGAAGCATTTTTTTATCAGGGAATATACAATATATACAAGCCTATGGGTAACTATCCACGTTGCGTCATAAAAGCTGACAAAAATATGGTCGAATTCCACAATAAAAACTACATACGTAATTGTAGTATAAAATGTAGTTGTGGCCCGGAGGTTTAAGACGCCTGCTTCTCATGCATGAGGGTACGGGCTCGAAACCTACCAACGGCAAGTACCAATGTGACATTTTCAGAGTTATATGTACTTTCTAAGATTATCTAGACACCACTGACAAACGGTGAAGGAAAACATCGTGAGGAAACCTGGGGTTATAATTTCTAATTATAAGTTTGTAATCGCCAACTCGCATTGAGCAAGCGTGGTGATTAATGCTCATAACTTCTACGTGTGAGAAGAGGCTTTGCTCAGCAGTGGGCATTTATGGGCTGTTAATGATGATGATAATGAATTCTTTTATGAACTACGTTTAAAAACACCGACTACAACCCCGTCTTTTTTGAAATTAATTAACAGTTTGATTGCCGACAGAAAACTGTTAAAGGTAAATCCTCCGCTATCGTGGCCCATACCTTGTCCCCATGGCGTTCAAGGTGTTAATTAATATACTAAAGCCTTCTCCTAAGTGCCACAAACACATATCTGAAACTGAGTGAACTGAGAACCTCTTTTTTAAGTAGGTTAAAAATATTCCTGGTTAGCATTTTAGTTTTTCATATTGTAAACGACGTATTGTTTGTAGATAAAAAAAACTTACTTTAAATACAGCAGGACCCTTGAACCATAATTCTCCTGGTACGTGAGGTTCAGTCACTTCTTTATGTGTCTCTGGATCCACTAACTGAAATAACATAACACATAACATAACATAACATCACGCCTTTTTATCCCCGAAGGGGTAGGCAGAGGTGCACATTTCGGCACTTAATGCCACTGTACAATGTAACACCCACTTTTCACTATTTATGTTATGAGTCCCATGTAATAGGGGGTGAGCCTATTGCCATATACCGGGCACGTTTTTCCAGACTCCGTGCTACTACTGAGATTTTTTTTTAAAGTAATACTTTGCCCGATCCGGGAATCGAACCCGAGACCCCTTGCCCGGCAGTCGCACTTGCGACCACTCGGCCAATGAGGCAGTTCAGTAACTGAAATAGTATATTACAATAGAATAATCCTTATTGTACACCATTAATAATATAGAACATACAGAAAAAATAACATATATTAATAGTAAAAAAAATAATGGGCACAAAGGCGGTCTTATCACTCTTTCTATTAGACCTTTGGATAGATATAATCCAAAATAAATATTTAGACGAGTTGCATACTATGAAAAATAATTAGATTGTCTTAATTTCAATAAACGAAATTGGGTACTTGCCTTTATCAAAAATAAATTATTTCGACTGTTCAATACAATGAAATGTAAAAAAATAATCACACTTTCATTAATTGATTTTATAACTAACTTAATTTTAGTATTTTTACAGCAAACTTTTAACAAATAAGTATGCCGTTTGACGCTAAAAACACGTGAAGTCACAATACACAATCTCGTACAAAATTCATAGAAAACTGTCGTTTTTGACAGTTCGAAAAAAGGAATTGAATTTGACTAGTTGGCAAGTACTCAATTGATTCATTTTTTTATATTTATACTACTAACGTTTTTAACAGTTCATAAAGTAATTCTTCTTTATTCTATTTGAATTTCTAATTATGGTAACTTACTTTGCAGTCAAAGGAACCAGCTGGTCTTCCACAAGATCCTGGTGGTGCTGGACAGTCGTGGACAAAAGCAGTACCACTGAGTTCACTCATACCGTAATGTACGAAAATATCTTCAGATTGAGTCATCTTCTGTAATGAGAAAAGTCCTTACAAACATAGTTGAATAGGGTAGATGAGTAATTTTTATTTTAATGTCCGTCTGGTAGATTATTTTAAAACATTAGACACGTATTTTTTACTTTTTTACAGAAACGCATACTTTCGACGATATATTGATTTGAAATGTCAAGTGACGTCACTTCTATGTACATTTTAAACGTAGAAATGACGTTTTAGCCCCCACTCCTAAATTTGATTCGTCATATCTAAGTATCATTTTGTTATACAACAAAATTAAAAAATATGTGTCTAATATTTTTTTATTACCTAACTTACGGACTTTTTAGATTTTTAACTTTCATACCCTGTCATCATCCGTATTGGTGTAGAAGTGTAAGTGTGTGTAATGCCTTAGAAAGTCACTTCTTACATCAAAGTAGGATTGGAGAATTTGGAATGGTTAAACAATTTGCACATTACGACCAACCTGCTAATGTCGGGGATAGTGCAAATCCGCGGAACTAGCATTCGATAAGTCCGCGTATTGTGGTGGCCCCGAGGTTTAAGACGCCCGCTTCTCATGCATGAGGGGACAGGTTCGAAACCTGCTAACGGCAAGTACCAATGTGACTTTTTCCGAGTTATATGTACTGAGATTATCTATACACCACTGACAAAGGGTGAAGGAAAACATCCTGAGGAAACCTGGGCTTATAATTTCTAATTATAAGTTTGTAATCGCCAACCCGCATTGAGCAAGCGTGATGATTAATGCTCAAACCTTCTCCGTGTGAAAAGAGGCAGTGCAGGCTTTGCGCAACAGGCCTCCAGGCCACCCCAACTTTTAACCGACTGACCCACCATATAATCACAGTGATTACTTAAAGTTTCAGTTAAGGATCTAAGACACCACCAACCTTCATTTTCTCAACCAGCTCTGGTGTTACATAGCTGCCCGCTAAAGTCATTTGTTCAAAGCAGGTGAAGTCGCAGTTGGCTCGCTCAGCTAATGTCCTCATCAGCACTGGGTTGCAAAGAATATAGTTAGGCTGTAAAAAATGATTTTTAATTTTTGATTGACTGCACGGTTGGTGCGGTGGCTGGGCAACCGGCTGCCGTGCCACGTGTCGCGGGTTCGATTCCCGCACAGAACAACACTTTGTGTGATCCACAAATTGTTGTTCCAGGTCTGGGTGTCATGTGTATGTGAACTTGTATGTTTGTAAACGCACCCACGACACAGGAGAAAATCCTAGTGTGGGGCAACGTTTTTTAAAAAAAAACTAAAAAAAATTACCCTTCAAAAAAGGTGGTTCTTATTACGTTTGTGCCTGGTTATCATGCAATTGGTGGAACCGCCTCGTTGACTGACTGCCTCGTTGGCCTAGTGGTAGCAAGTGCGACTGCCGGGCAAGGGGTCTCGGCTTCGATTCTCGGGTCGGGCAAAGTATTACTGGGTTTAAAAAAATTCTCAGTAATGGCACGGATTCTGGAATTGTGCCCGGTATATGGCAATAGGTTCACTCCCTATTACATGGGACTCATAACATAAATAGTGAAAAGTAAAAAACATAAATAGTGTTACAGTGTACAGTACTCTAGCCTATCCCTTCGGGGATAAAAGGCGTGATGTTATGTGGTTGAACGGATGCGGTTTTCAGAAAAATCTTGGAGTTTTGGAAAACTCAGGAGAAGGTTTTATTATTAATTAACCGAATTCAAAAGCGGAGGGGTTGATATCGGGTTTTTAAAAATGAATCATGTTAAATTCTTTATGCCTCTATCCTAACTTATCTAAGGTCAGAACCAAACCATTTTCTTCTTTTATTTTCCTTTAATTTTATTTGACACGCGTATACGAACTACGAACCCGTCTTTTCTTTTATTTTATATACTAGCTGTTACCCGCGACTTCGTCCGCGTAAAATAACGACTTCTGTATAAATTGGGTTTTTTAAATTAGTCTTTGTCAAGGTATATTCTATGGCTGTACAACTGGAACAAATATCATCACAATCGATTCAGTACCTAGGTTATATTTATTGAGAAAAGAATTAATTTTCGTGGTTTCTAAAATAAACAATCCCATAGAGGTTTTACCCGTACAGTACCCGTCTCGTGAGGTTTCACTATTCTATGTTTGCAAATCAATGTTGTATCGCATTTCAATCAAATAGATATAGTGATTTTACAGCACAGTTCCCGGTTTCGTGGGTTTTTCGGGTTAAAAACTTTTAGATGTCCTTTTCCGGGTCTCAAACTATCGCTGCACCGAATTTCACCAAATAGGTTCAATAGTTTAAAAGGTAAGAGCCCCTCTTTATTTCAACGTCCTTGGTCCTGGTTTTTTAGCGCATAGTTTCCGTCATTTTGGGATTTCCTCTCTCCTATAATGTGACCTGATATGTACCGGTGCGACGTGCGTTACTATCGCAAACATTTAAATGAAAAAATAGGTATTCTGATATTAGGTTAGTTACATATGATACATGTACTTTAATGTTGATATTAATGTCCTCTATATGACTTAATACATCCCTTGGCTCTATTGTCCATAATTTCCACAGCGTAATCAATACCAATAATATAAGGAGTTTTTTTGGTAGTTTTTCACACATCGGGTTGTCATTACCTAAAGGAGATTTTTTTTGAGGTCGGAAAATCATCCAATCACTTCTCTCGCCTTGGGTTAGGTGAGAGGGAGTGACAGATTCTTACAGACTAAAATCCACTCCGTTCCTACTCCTGCTCGTCGAGCCGGAGCCCCGTCAACTCGTTAGGCCTCCCGCGGCACCGTATCGAGCATCAGCCTTACTGGGCTCCATCTATGATGGTGTCATGGCTCTGTAAGGCGCGCGCCGTATGCACGGGACTGGTTCTGGTCGGGTGGCGAGCTACCCTTGCTCTTCGTCTACAGACCCGCACTTACGGTGGCCGGTGGCCGGCCGATCTCCGACGCCCAGAGTGTCTCCCGCGACGGCTGGGGCGTGAGGAAGTTCATTCCCTCACGCGCTCCGCTTTCTCCTTGGCAAGCATAACTGCTTCGCAGAAGGATGCGACTGCATCCCAATCCCCCTCGCTCCATGGTCTGAACCAAAGCCGAACGCGAGAGGTCACCGTTTCCTACATCCCTGAGAACACGGCGGTGCTCAGCCCGTGCAAGGTACACCGCCACGGTATGCTCCACCGTGTTCTCCGGGCGGTCCTTGCATTGATGGCCTCTCTAAAGCCACTTTTAAAGAGGGGACTTTCCGCTGCAATGACAGCGAGCCCAGCCCTCGGTTACCTAAAGGAGTGTTTCGCTGTGTAAGTGAGGTTACCGGAGGCCCAATTACCCCTCCCCCAGCCCCCCCCAATCCCTGACAATCCTCAAATTACCAATTCCCAAAAGACCGGTAACGCACTTCTAGCACTTCTGGTGTTACAGGTGTCCATGGGCGGCGCAGATTGCTTACCATCAGGTTATTTGTCTGCTCGTTTACCGGCTTATGCCATAAACAAACAGCTAACTATCATAGTGAATTTGGCCTTGACAGTCTAAAATGAAAAGGACTAATATTATTTTTTAGCTATGTGCATTTAGCTAGTTTTTTTGATATACATATAAAAAATACGAATTCAAGTAAACTGAAAATATTTTATTCGTGGTTTTATCTCCTTAGACTGCTGTCAACCTCTTTGCATACCTTAATATTAATACCATAGTATAAAAAAAATCTATGACACATTGACTTTGTAAACTCACTTGTCACACAAATGTCAGATGATTTAAGAAATGTATACTAATAATATAAATTTGTATGTGCTTGTTTGTTTGTTTGTCCGTATTTCACGACAGAACGGAGTCAGGAAGGTTTTTGATTTGAGATAGTTGAAAAGATGGAGAGTATCATAGGCTACTTTTTGTCTTTTTCTAACCCCCTTCCACTTCCGTGAAACAGAGGTGAAAATTTGTATGGGGTATTTTGCAATTTTCAATGTGGAAAGCTAACAATTGGTATGCGGGTTATTTGTGACCAGCATAGAATCGTGCATCATTTCATTTTTTTATTGTAAATCCTTCCCTTACCCCATTAAAAGAACGCGAGAGAAGCCGCAGACAGAGGCTAGTCTATGAATAAATTGTATTCAGTCAATTGAATTCGTATTTTGTCTTTAAAATCCCTGATCCCTGATGCAGCTGAATACTAATATTATTCCTTGAAAACTCACAGAACTTTATTTTTATACGTTGATGCCAAAATATATTATGGAAGTAGGACGCCATAACAATTACAAATCATCAGGTTGGTTGCCATAGTAATGTTACCTGTCAGATATCCGTTTTCAGGTTTTCAGATAAATCGTAATAATTATTCTTAAAAATCGACATAGTGAGTCGAAATTTCAAAAACGCTAGAACAAATGTTTTCTTATTTTTTATCAAGTGCTTAAATATAAAGTTTCATGGTTTTATCTTTAAAAATTATGAAATCCCATACAACTTCCCCCCCCCCTTTTTAACCCCTTACAACCCCTTTTTCGCGATAAAAAGTAGCCTATGTTTTATCTCGGGGTCTAGAATATCTGTATACCAAATTTCATTCAAATCCGTTCAGTAGTTTTGGCGTGAAAGAGTAGCAGACAGACAGACAGACAGAGTTACTTTCGCATTTATAATATTAGTTAGGATTACTACTTCCGCGCGGTTTCACACACTCTGCTCAGTTCCTATTAGTCGTAGCGTGATGTTTTATAGCCTATAGCCATCCTCGACAAATTCGCTATCCGACACAAAAAGAATTATTCAAATCAGACTTGTAGTTACGGAGATTAGCGCGTTCAAACAAACAAACAAACAAAAAAACAAACTCTTCCGCTTTATATAATAGTATAAGATTTACTTTCAAGCATATACTATAAGTTGGTAGGAGTGATTGACTCTTATTTTCTTTTTTGACAACAAAAGTGTAAAATTAATTCGGAATACACCAAAAAAGAAAATCATATCTATTTTTGTTGAATTTTTAATAAGAATGGTTGACCCGGCAAGCTTCGTACCGCCTAAAAATTTTATTATAACAAAAATTTTCAAGACCAATATTATCCAAATCGGTTCAGCCGTTCTCGAGTTTTAGCGAAACAAACGAATGACAATTCATTTTTTTATATAGATAATCATACCCTGTATTTATCGACTAGATCTGCAAAATGTTCTGGAGTGACTGGTGCTGATGTCTGCAGTCTAGTAAACTTGAGGACTGGAGAGAAGAGGTAGTTGAATCCAGTTGTGATCCACTGCGCTGGTGACACCACGAACGATATCTTCACCGGCGATGGGAATTTGCTCATAGTTTTCCTAAAATGCGAATATTGTGTTTAAGGTTTTGACTGCCAATAAAAAACTGTTGAAGGTAAATCCTCCGCTAACGTCGGTCACCGGTGACCCCCATGGCGTTTAATGTGTTCAGGACATTTTCTCATTTTAAACGGCGTCAAAAAGAAGGAGGTCCTCAATTCGACCTATTTATATAGTTGTCCTCGATTATCTCAATATTACGATATACGATATATGATTCAAGTGTGAACCAATTCTGATGCACTTTTTAAAAAAGTGTTTGATGCACTTAGAATCATAGTCTAGTATATTGACTGACTTTGTTATTAGTTGATGGGTTTCTCTTGGGAAACAACGAGGTTTGGAGCAAATTCTAAGTCTCCATCATTTACTGAATACTTATGAAATTATTCGTAGCCTGCTCACTTGTTACCAGTAGTTTGAACTTATTATTTAAGTACTTTTACCAGATGTAAGGCAGTGATATAGCTAAGTTCTCGTGTGTTATCATGGCCGTCTTTGGAATCCCTGTTGTGCCGCTGGTAGATGTAAGGAAAGCTATTGTGCTGCTGGGATCCAAGTCAGTTGGTCTGTAATGAAAAATATAAACTTTTTAGATAGCATACATCATGTTATTTACCAAAGAAGAGAAATATTTTTTTTGTATGATTCCGCGTCGCACAACTAATCTGAGGAATATCGGTGGCGGTATTAACCGAACTGATACGACCTTCAGACCTCCAAAAAATGAGCGCATTCCTTTTTAAACGGCCGACAACGCACTTGTGAATCTTCTAGTGGTTTGGGTGTCCATGGGCGGTGTTAATCGCTTACCATCAGATGCGCCATCTGTGCATTTGCCACCTATTCCATAAAAAAACATTAAAACACACTTACTGAAATTTCTTTACTGACACTTCATCTGCGTTATCCAAAAGTTGAGCCAATGTGCGTTCACTATAACTGTCAAAAGTCACAATTTTCGCATCGACTTTAGACGAAGACAGTGCTTCATTTATATCTCTTAATTTTTTGGTCTGAGCAAAAATAATCTTCGGCCGATTAGTTTCAAATAATTGCTCTAGTTCGTCTGAAATTGAAAAATAGAGAAAATATGGTAGTAAATCAAAACTTATCTGGTTTGACGTTAGGCAATGACTTAAAACTATGTATGGCAGTGGCCATAATGATGAAGATAGCTTTAGCCAGAACGCTAAAAGATCTGACAAACCAAAACTATTATAGTCATTACTTCAACAATAGGTAATGAGTAGATAACAAGGTCTCCCTTATAGTTCCAGGTAAAATATCATAGGCTCACAATAAACATTAAACATCGTGTGTCGAATGGAGCCAGAAAATAAAACAAATCATACAAACACGTTATAAGTCTTCCACTTTCGTCTCTTTCTTGGATTATTCCATCTCGTTTAACTTTGAAAGGGTGGAACTTCCGCGAGTTTTGGCAAAAAAAATTTACACTTTTTAAACATCGGGGTAAGGTCGATTTCAATTTGATTGTATTAAAATACTTACTGACACATAATGTAGCATCGATAGAAGCTACTTTAAGTCCAAGAAATAGTCCAGCAGTATGAGGTATACAGTAATCTATGTGGTTTGGTCCCATCAGCACCATGACGTCGCCTTTTTTCAGCCCCATGTTGGTGAGAGAGACAGCACATCTGATGCTCCTGTCTAAAGCTGAGCCGAAGGTTTCTGACTCTCCCGTCGCTCCATCGATCTGTTTTTATTTTCTGATTTATGATACTTAGGCTAAGTCATATTAATGTAGGATCATCAAAAATAACGTTTGCGATTGAGGTCTGGTGTCATCATCATCATCATCATCATATCAGCTACAAGACGTCCACTGTTGAACATAGGCCTCCCCTAATTACTTGTTATTAGGCGAGTTGAAAGCAACTGTCCCTGATTTGATCCCTTTTAATTCGTGATATTGTACTATTATGAACTTACTCACTACTACAATTTAGAGTGCATTTTACTGACTCATCAGTCCTACTGTTAAATTCATCGCTTTCGTTAATCTCTTGCCACCCCATGTTTTTATGACCGAACGATTGTAACAATATACTACAATCATTATCAACTGCATTTTTACTCTTGACAACTAAAAAATATTCATAAAGATAATCATAAATACGACTAATAAAATCCGACCACGAATGCTTAGTTACTACGTGCAAGTAATTGCATTTTTGATAATAATGCAATGAGATAAATAATTTTTATTTTAATACATTATCTCCTCATGATAATAAAACTGAATTAGGTGATTACATCACGTGCATTATTCCCATTCCCTTCTTGTCTGATTGCACTTGGTATCAAATGAAGTTTTCTGTTTTATTACCTGTAGAATAAAGTCGGGATCGTCTTGCAGGCTATGCAGCATCAGCTTCCCGAGGTGATGTCTGTCTGAAGGGATCCCGGTCTTCGCCACCACTCGAGCTCCCACCTCTGTCATGTACCAGTGCACCGCATCGTTGCCACGTTTCACCATTTTGAACTTTAGTACTTCTGTAATAAAGGATAGTTCCTTAGTTCCTTGCTTCCTTTTCCGAATACCTACGTTTGAGACTCAACGCTACGTTTACGTTTTAAAAAAAAACTTAAAATAAAATCCATTTAATTGAGCAGTAATTTACTCCTATGCTGTGTACTGTGTACTTAACATAACATAACATACGCCTTTTATCCCTGAAGGGGTAGGCAGAGGTGCATATTATGCCACTGTACAATGTAATACCCACTTTTCGCTATTTATGTTATGAGTCCCATATAATAGGGGGTGAGCCTTTTGCCATATACCTACCAGGCACAATTCCAGACTCCGTGCTACTACTGAGATTTTTTTTAAAAACCCAGTTATCAAATCCGCGACCCCTTGCCCAGCAGTCGCCCCTGCGACCACTCGGCCAACGAGGCAGTTTTCATAATTGTATTTTTTAATTAAAATTAATTTTCAAAATAATACAGCCAGTTCAGAGTTTTGCACTTGGCAACATTTAACGACTAGTTTTATCAGATGGATATTGAATGGTTGCTTGAGAAGACGACATGACATGGCTCCTATAGATACAAATATTATTAAAAACTTACAATTTAAAACAAGATGTTCGAGTCAACCGATGCCTTCGTGAATGCAGCCATTAATGAATTAGGTACTAAAAATAGGTACTCAACTATATTTATATTATCAACTTATATCTGTTAACCTGATATGTAACTATACATAGTCTGCAATATGATTATATCTAAATACAAAGGAAGTTGCATTTTACTTGAGAATTTACATTATTTTTGTTGTTCCGAACCCCAAAACTACAGAGTCAAAGTCAAAGTCAAAAATTTCAATTAGACCAGAAAGGCACTCTTGAATGTCAACAATAAAATTAAAAGTGAAGCTATTTGCTCATTCCAAGGTGTAGATTCCTATGGAGAAGAACGAGCAAGAAACTTCATAGGTTACTCTTTTTCAATCAGGTTCACAATACAATTCTCTAGTTATATAGTTTGCTGTTTGGATTGTGCGAGAACAATGTAACACTAAAATCTAGTCAAAGTGATCGAAAAGAACTGAACCCCTGCTGTGCCCCTCCCCCAGTGCCTTCCAGCATTATTAACAAAGTGTTACTAATCTTACTTCTTATTTCTCTTACAAATATGATGCAAAAGTGTGTAGGTTTGTGTGTTTGTATGTTTTAACAAAGCCGTTTTCGGCTGAAGGGGTCGTGTTGAAATTTGGAATAGGGATAGATTATGATCTGGAAAATCATCCAATGACTTCTCCCGCCTGGGTGAGGCGGGAGGGAGTGTCAGACTCTTACTGACTAAAAACCACCCCGTTCCTACTCCTGCACTTCGAGCCAGAGCCCCGGCAACCCGTTAAGCCCTCAGCGGATAACACATAGGCTTTTTACTCCAAGGAAACGCGGACGAAGCCGCGGGCAGAAACTACATAGAGTTAAATATTATATCACTCACCTAATACATACGTTATAGGCAACTATTGACTTGTTAATTTACAAATATTCATAAATCATATAATTTTATCAAAATTAAAACTAAAACTATGAATTTTAAACATGTTTACATGTTTACTTCATAAATAGTGACATTTAGAATTTTGAAAGACTAGTTATCTTCACTTTTTAAAGTCAACAATTTATTTTGTTAAGTCCAATACAAATACTTTTTAGACCTCAGGCTCAAATTTTGCTGGCATCGGGGCGGCAGGGGCGCGGCGGGCATCGCTTGACTGGAGTGCACCGCTCGTTGCCCGCCGCCCGCTGTGTTTTCGAGAATCGGTCCATTTGATTTTACGCATATGATCCTGTCACCCTCGCGCCGCTGTTGCCG
Source organism: Spodoptera littoralis (assembly GCA_902850265.1). Lineage (NCBI taxonomy): Eukaryota > Metazoa > Arthropoda > Insecta > Lepidoptera > Noctuidae > Spodoptera > Spodoptera littoralis. Next base: position 3,063,134 of record LR824553.2, on the reverse strand, counting down.
CCGCCCACAGCCCCACTGTCCCGCTGCCCGAAAAATTCGAGGCTGAGGCCTTAGACCTCAAACTTGATTGTTCTCGCTCTCACTTCATTACATAGCAATTGCGTGATGGAGGCGGTTCCACCACGTAGGGAGCTATACAGATTAATGTGGACTATTCATCGTTGCCTCGTTGGTCGAGTGGTCGCAAGCACGACTGCCGGGCAAGAGCAAAATCTCAGTAGTACTACAGAGCCTGGTATTATGCTCTGTATATAGCTCACCCCCTATTACAAGGGACTCATAACATAAATAGTGGAAAGAGGGTGTTACATTGTACAGTGGCATTAAGTGCCGTAATGTACCAACCATGCACCTCTACCACTTCGGAGATAAAAGGCGTGATGTTATATGTGTTATTTATCATTTTACAACAATGTGAAACACCACTTCGGGTTTTCTACCGCATTGCGTAGAAACGGAGTCCTTAATGTAGCTGGACTGTATTATAGGTTTTATTGAAATAGGTACACTTTAAAAATGAACCTTAGTTAGAAATAATGGTTGACTTATCTATATTTATTTATTTACAATATTAAGACAGTATTTACAATTAGGTACACTTTTATGAAAATAAAACTGTTTTTGATCATGGGAAAATGACGTGACGGATGACCTGACACCCGAAACACCAGAGGGGTTACAAGTGATTTACCGGGCTTTTTTGTGGATTAATTTGAGGATTGTTGGGGATGCGGGTATTGGGGACATTGTGGAGGGAGGTAATTGGACCTTCATCATATTCATCATCATAATTAAGTTAGCCACAAAACCTCCACTACTGAACAATGGCCTCGTCCTGTCGACGGTCGGTCAGTTGAAGGCGACATTACAAATTACAGTTTTATTCTCTTGGCATTGTGAGTGCCAGTTCCTTCAGCTTCTGTCTGTTAATCTTGGATGCGCTGGTGATGGGTAAACTCTTTATGAAGATCACTCCTCCCCTTAAATGTTTTGTCTCCGTCAGGTTTTCTGTAAAAAATTCACAAATGGTCACATTTTTCTTTCTTCGAGGAGCGAGAGCTACAGGGATAAACACAACTGATTAAAAGTGCAAAGCAAAAAAAATGGGATCACGTAAATTGGGAACCTTAAGAGATATTTTAACATATCATTAGTAAATCTAAATTCTACCTTTGACCAGGTCTTTGATCTCCTGTGCTGTAGGGTTGCAGCCAGGCTTGGGTACAACACACGCCACCACCAGGTCCCCGCTCTCCCTGTCTGGTATACCTGTTACTGCCACTTGGGATACCCCAGGGTGCTTCATTATTATCATTTCGACTTCTAACGGAGATACCTGCATGCAATTTTTTTGTATAACTATTATCTTTTTTGAAATTTGTTTTTTTTATAACCGACAGATGGCACCTCAGTAGTACATACCTGATGATTATTATACTTCAATAGTGACTTATATCGTTCCACAAAATACACGTTCCAAGATTCATCTCTGTAGAAAATATCCCCACATCGGAACCAGCCATCATCACTGAATGTCTCTCTTGTCACTTCTGGGTTATTGTGGTATCCCTGGAATGTATATTTTAAGAGTTATGATTATATTTAATACTGGAATATAGTAAAAAAATTATACTTATAAGTTTTTTTTTTTATTATCAAGCACTTGGCATATAACATCAAAAAGACATTCCAATCAATGCTAGCAAGGTGCATATTGCATAAAAATCTTACCTTAAATACAGCAGGACCCTTGAACCACAATTCTCCTGGCACATGGGGTTCAGTCACTTCTTCATTGGTCTCAGGGTCCACTAACTGAAACAATAAATTTGATTGTAATAAGTTATATGGGTTACCAAAGATAGCTTTTAGAAAGGTCGGCATTGGATAGATGGATCGAAATCTAATGAATCGAGAGTAAAGGTTCATGTTGGATAATAGGCCAAGATTAACAAAGAAGCTGGGAAGAACTGGGAGTACTGTAACACCAAAATACGGAAGGCAGTATGAGGAATAAGAGGTTACTACGTCTAATATTTGCCCAAAAGATCAGATTTTTTATACACTTTATAGGTCGATGTTTGACCGCCATCTCGCCTGATGGTAAGCAATGATGTGGCCGACGATGGAGCACGCCTACATATGAGCAACCTGTTCACTCGGGACTTGAAGACACCCAAGTCATATTTGACGGGAAACACAGCCTCTGGCAAGGAAATCCATTCCTTCAGCGGTTCGCATGAGGAAGCTTGGCGCCCCGCCGTTCGTCTGGTGGTATGGTGGTGAAATGGATATTTGTTATAATTCCAAAACAACTTACTTTGCAGTCAAAGGAACCAGCTGGTTTTCCGCAAGAGCCTGATGGAACAGTGCAGTCGTTGAAAAAAGCAGTTCCACTCAGTTCACTCATACCATACATTACGAACACATTTTCAGACTGAGTCAGTTTCTGTAATAAAAAAACAAGATAAGAAAATTTACAAAAGAGAGTAGAAAATTAAGAGCTACAACTGTCTGTGTGATCCACAAATTGTTGTTTCGGGTCTGGGTCTTCAAATGTCATGTGTATGTGAAATTGTATGTTTATAACCGCCACGACACAGGAGAAAATTCTAGTGAGGGGATCCGTTTTTAAAAAACAAAAATGAGTATCCCATTACGACCAAATTAAGAACCGACATCAATTAAAATTTTTGGATCATGCTCTGAACTTGCTCAAAACCATCATTCCAGAAATTTAAAATTAATATCGGTTATTAACTTTAGCCCTTAACCGTTGCCAATTATCACCGTCTGTAAAATTTAGGGCATTTGTTCAAAGAAACCACTACCCGCTTCTTCGAGCTTTGTCTATACCTAAGAATATAGACTAACCTTCATTTTGTCAACCAGCTCCTGTGGTACAAAGCTGCCTCCTAGAGTCATGAGCTTGAAGCAGGTGAAGTCACACTTGGCTTGCTCAGCTAGCGTCTTCATCAAAACTGGATTGCAAAGAATGTAACCGGGCTAGCGAACATATAATATATTTATTACAATGTACATACCTGTTAGTAACCCAATGACGAATATCTGGTTTGAGCAGATCAATAAAATAATAAAATAAAATGGCGCTGATGTTTATCTTATAGGATTATAGTATCACTGGCGGCACAACTAGTCGTCTTTTCGTGGTGTTTGTAAGCTACTAAACTAGACCAGCGTACTTCACTGCACTGCGACTGTGTCAAAATAGACCTCTAATCGTCCGAGCTTCGGCTTCGCCTGATTAGTTGCATAACCATGTCGATACCATGTGAGCGACTTCTAATAGAGCTGTATATATGTACATATTTTGCTTATAGTGGCGACTGGTTGCGTCGCCATGGTGTCCCAGTGAAATACCTCCATAGGTCTAGAGCTAGCTAGTGTCCAATTATTGGACAGTCAATTTTAAAGAGCTTGAGTGATAGCACAAATAGAACTTCGTGCTGAATTAACTACGTCTGGTCAGCTCATGAATTGCTTTCATTGAATAAGGCCTCGTGATTTTTTTTTCTTTTCATTGTTGTAATTGGGGTACATGGAATGAAAATATAATACCCTGTATTTGTCCACTAAGTCTCCGAAATGATCTGGTGTGACGGGGGCTGATGTTTGTAGTCTAGTAAACTTAAACACTGGAGCGATGATATAATTGAATCCAGTTGTGATCCACTGCGCTGGTGATACTACAAATGCTATCTTTACCGGTGATGGGAAATCGCTCATGGTTTTCCTGAAAAAATAAAAATATAAGTATTTTTAGTAGGTAGCTCCATCTTTCAGTTTTTCATAATATGTTAATGTTTTTTTAGAACTTAGTATCAATGCCACCCACACCATTTATAAAACTACTACACTCTTCAATGTTTGAAGGTCACATGTCGCATCGGCTTTGAAATACTGCAGGCAACACCTGAGGGCTTACAGTAAAAAAAATATCTTCGTTTCTATATCTATTTGTATCTATACTAACCAGATGTAAGGCAATGATATAGCCAAGTTCTCATGTGTTATCATGGCCGTCTTTGGGATCCCTGTGGTGCCACTGGTAGATGTAAGGAAAGCTATTGTGCTGCTGGGATCGAAGTCTGTTGGTCTGTAATGAATAATGTACGCTTTTAGAGATTCACACAATTTTTTTTGTTCTCTAATCCCACTTTCGACAACTGAACTAAAAAACAAAGGATCATGTTTAGCTAGCGTCATTTGGTTTCATTACAATGGGAGTTTGACAGTATTGCTACATTCCATTTTCATCAAGAAAAATTAAAAAAAAAATCACTTTTTGAAACTATACCCAAAACGCCAGTAACGCACTTGCAACGCCTCTGGTGTTTCTGGAGTCTATGAGCGACGCCGATTGCTCACCATCAGATGATACGTCTGCTAGTTTACCAGCTTATCTCATAAAAAAATAAGTCAACATTTATTTCTTTGATTCTGTTACAGGTTTTTATACATAGAAGGTCATAATTTTATATGAATACTCAAAACCTTACTGAAAGTTCTTCACCGATGCCTCGTCTGCATCACCCAACAGTTGCGCCAATGTACTATCGCTATCGTTGTCGAAAGTCACAATTTTTGCATCTACTTTAGACAAGGATAGGGCTTCATTAATATGTGCTAATTTTGTGCTCTGACCAAAAATGATTTTAGGACGATTTGTTTCAAATAACTGTTCAAGCTCACCTGAAATAGGAGAATGTGGAAGATTATAATTAGATTCAATGTCTTCACCACCAAATTGTTGCTTGATTCAAAATGAATGAAAATTTAAGAAATTCTTAATTTCTACATAGTCTACATAGTCTTTATAGTCTTTATAGTCTTTATAGAATTATAACTGAGATATATATTCTTAAGTTAGTTTGGCATGACGCGTGAACGATTAAATCGATTTTACTATTTTTGCTGTTTCATCATCAAGAGAAGATTCTTATAAAATTAACACTCTTGCAAAGCATAGCATAAGTACTCACTAACACATAAAGTGGCATCGACAGAAGCTACCATAATCCCAAGGAATAGTCCAGCAGTATGAGGTATACAGTAATCTATGTGATTTGGTCCCATCAGCACCATGACGTCGCCTTTCTTCAGCCCCATGTTGGTGAGAGAGACAGCGCATCGGATGCTCCTGTCTAAAGCTGAGCCGAAGGTTTCTGATTCACCAGTCGCTCCATCGATCTGTAAATAAAAGTTTTTGATTTTGTCCTTTTTTATCCAAATGCTCAAAACCCACTCAATTTTAAGTCAAAGTCAAAGTCGAAATCATTTATTTCAATTAGACAGAAAAGGCACTTTTGAACGTCAACAAAAAATTAAAAGTGAAGCTTTTTGCTCATTCCAAGGTTTAGATTCCTATTGAGAAGAACGAGCAAGAAACTCAATAGATTTTTCAATCAGGTTCACAATACAATTCTCTAGTTGCATAGTTTTGTTGTTTGGATTGTGCGAGAACAATGTAACACTTAAATCCAGTCAAAGAGATCGAAAAAGAAAATAACTTTAAGGACAACAAGTCAAATATAGTTCAAATCGGTGAAAATAGTCGTAAATTATGACTACTACGAATGCTTGGTTTCTAAGTGCACTGCGTTTTTGATAAAAAATACAGCATCATAAAGATTGTTGTATTTTATTATTGTATTATCTCTACCTACACGTAAAAACTGAAAGACAAAAATTAAATTTTTGTCAACTGCATCATATTAGTAGTCGCAAATAGATCAGCAGCTTACATTAAAATAGTGACTTAACCTTTTTTCTGATTGCACTTGTAAAAGAAGAAAATATTTGCTGTTTTGTGTCTAATTACCTGCAGAATAAAGTCGGGATCGTCTTGCAGGCTATGCAGCATCAGCTTCCCGAGGTGATGTCTGTCTGAAGGGATCCCGGTCTTCGCCACGACACGAGCTCCCACCTCTGTCATGTACCAGTGCACCGCATCGTTGCCACGTTTCACCATTTTGAACTTAAGTACTTCTGTAATAAAGGATAGGTTCTTAGTTCCTTGCTTCCTTTTCCGAACGAATACCAACGCCTGAGATTCCACGGCTGCGTTGATGTATGAATTTTCTTATTAAAAAAGTTACACTTAAATTAAATTGATTGCAGAGTTGTGGTACCCGGAGGTTTAAAACATCTGTTTCTCATGCATGTGACATTTTCCGAGTTATATGTACTTTCTAAGATTCTTTAGACACCACTGACAAACGGTGAAGCAAAAAAACATCGTGAGGAAACCTATGCTTATAATTTTGTAATTATAAGTTTGAAATCGCCAACCCGCAATGAGCAAGCGTGGTGATTAATGCTCCAAACCTTCATATACCTATACCTTCATATATACAACCTATAAGCTGTTGATGACCCGATCAGATTTAGCTTTTTTGCATAGAAAGGTGTTTTTAAACATTACACTGTTTATTATAATAATGAAAACTTACACTTAATCACGATGTTCGAGTCAACCGATGCCTTCGTGAATGCAGTCATGAATGAATTAGGTACCAAAACTAGGTACTTAACTATTTTCACATTATCAAGTTCTTATCTATTCAACCGATATACCGTTATGTAACTATACTATCATAGTTTGCAATATACATATATATACAAATTCACATTTTATCTGATAAATTAGATTATTTTTGGGGTTCGAAACTGCAAAGGTAAAATGGCACTGGATATTAATAGTACTCAACTGTCTGTCTGTTTGTGTGTCTGTTTGACTAACTTGAAAGTTGGATACTTAAAATTTTCCTTTGGTGTTCCGGTTGTCTATGGGCGGCGCCGATTACTTACTATCAGGTGATCCATCTGCTCGTTTACTGGCTCATTCCTTAAAAAAACTTAAATGAGGAAGCCTTTGAATAAAATTAATGACATAAAATTGATTCTAAGGGGGTTTATTGTATAAATTAATAATGAGTAGGCTGCGCGACATCGCCGCGACCGCGCACGCTGCTCATGAGGAAGAACCCGTCTGCGGTGCGAAACTAGTAGAGCTTTTCTCAGTAATTTCAGATTTTTAATTAAGTTATTATAAACATCATTTCATTTTGTAAAAAAATTGTGTCTGTTGGTGTTTTTTTTTAGTTGATTTAGTATGTCTCACGATAGTTATTATAAAAACAGAAATTAATAATAATACAGAACCCCAGGTAATTTCATTCGAACTAATAGTCGATTATAAGATATCTTTTGGTTGCTAAGGGAAAATTTAAGAAATGCTTATTCTCACGTTTTGTTACAACGTTTCACTGGATTAGTCTAACGGTGCTACGATAATATTTTATTATATCAGTAAAAATAAATTAGGTCAATAATCGACAGAATTTATGTGGGTATTTTAGCCAGCTAACGGCCGAAATGAATAACCGACCGCGGTAGTCTAAAATCTATGGATTAATCGAGGTCGATTTTTGACATTAGTTGTATGTATTTTCCGTGTCGTCGTGGCCCGGAGGTGAAGACGTCCTCATGCATGCAGGTGTTCGAAACATACCAAAGGCAAGTACCAATGTGACTTTTTCCGAGTTATATGTACTTTCTAATATTTAGACACCACTGACAAACGATAAAGGAAAACATCGTGAAGAAAACTGGACTTATAATTTCTAATTATTATAAGTTTGAAATCGCAATGAGCAAGCGTGGTGATTAATGCTCAAACGTCCTCCGTGTGATAAGAGGCTCTGCTCAACAATGGGGATTTATAGGGTGTTGATGAGGATGCTAATGATTTTCCGTCAAAAACTTAGATCAATCCATAGATTATGGATTAATACTGGTTGTACTTTTCAGGAAGATTTCTTTTGCGGTGGCAAGAACACTGGTCGGTTTCCTACAATGTGCAATGTCGTTGAGTTGGGTGGAGCTGATGTACATGTCAAGTAGCGTGAAAAAAATTGAAAAAGAATGGAGCTAGCTAGTGGAGCCGCATCGTTTTGAGGTGGGAATACAATCCAATGACTTTTCCTTTAGGTCTTGACTTGGATCAGGCAAGACAATTATTGTCACTTACTGACTAAAAACCGCCCCGTTCCAACTCCTGCTTCCAGCTGGATCCCCAACGACCCGAGGTTGTTTGCAGCTCTATAGAGGGAGTTATTTGTTCGTTTTTCTTGGAACTTATTCTTTGGAACGAGCAACACAACTCATGGTAAATATGTACTGTAAGTTGCAGACTTTTCAAATTAAAGGTAGTCGTAGATTTAAGACCATTTTATATGTATGTTTAGTGTATCCATAAAAATGCGTGTCATAAAACGTGGTTATAAAATTGTAGTCTGATTTTCCCTAAGATAATATTATGTGGGAGTTTATTGTACCTTATGCTTATCAAAATAATTTAATGGGTAGTTGTATAATATCTTATTGCATTAAACGTTTTTATACTGGCTGTTGCTCGCGACTTTGTCCGCGTTTTTTTTTATGTGGGGAAAACCATCGAATGACTACTCCAACCTGGGTGAGGCGGGAGGGAGTGTCAGACTCTTACTGACTAAAAACCACCCCGTTCCTTCTCCTGCGCGTCGTGCCGGAGCCCCGGTTACCCGTTAGGTTCTCCGCGACTCCGAATCGGCATCGGCCCTATTGGGCCCCATCTGTGGTGGTCTGATGGCTCTTTGAGTACGGCGCGCCGCGTACGCTCGGGTCTGTTTCTGGTCGGACGGGGAGCCACCCATGCTTGCCGTCCGCAGGCCCGCGCTTACGGTGGCCGGGGATCGTCCCGCGATCCCCGACGCCCGGTGTGTCCTTCGCGATGACTGGGTTGCGAGGAGGCAGCGCTTCGCTGCCTCACGCGTCCCGCCTCCTCCTTAGCTAGAATGACTGCTTCGCAAAAGGAGGAGACGGCATCCCAGTCCCCCTCGCTCCGCATCATGGCCACTTTGTCCGCGTAGAATATGAATTTTAGAACTTAACTTTTTTGTGTTTCATTTTTCCAACTTAAAAGTAGGCAATGTTACTCTTTATTACATCAGCTACCTGCCAATAAAAGTCTAGCAAAATCGGTCCATCTGTTCTTCTTTGATTTTGATTATATAAAAATTGTGGGAAAGCCACATGCTTCGGCACTACTGGGCCGGCTGGGATGGAATGACCAGCCTTACAGAATACCGACGTGAAACAACGTTTGCGTTGTGTTTCGTCGTTTGAGTGAGGTTACCGGAGGCCCAAATACCGCCCTCCCCAGACTCCCCAATCCCCGAATCCCTAACTATTCTTAAATTCCTAATCCCCAAAGGGCCGGTAATGCATTTGTAACACCCTTGGTATTTTAGGTGTTCACGGGCGGTACCTATTGCTTATTGTTACACCATTTAAAACTTTGTGTACCGAAGAATAAAGCCCAGAATCTCTAACTAGGCAAATCACGCTTACGACTATTTGCTTACTGAGGAAGTCAACAGCCTGATAAATAAATAATAATATACAGTAGAACCCGTTTAAGACGATCACGCTTAATACGATTTCTCGCATAATACGCCATTTTACGTCGGTCCCTGCAACTTAAAATATATTTTCATACATTTCTTAACGCTTAATACGATTCGTCATCCTGTTTAATACACGCCGAGCAGCAAGAGAACAACGTGGTTGACGTCGTGTTGGAAGAAGAAGAACCCGAGATACTGCAGGGTTTTCCTGGATACTCTTCTATTGATGACAATGTAGCACCGTACGAAATTCAATCAATTGAAGATCTTATTGAGAATGTGAACAACACACAAAACGAAGCCCTAAGTGATAATGATGAAGACGAAGATGAGTCAACTCCGGTTTTGTCAAACGCCCAGGCATTATCAGCTGTTTATGATTTAAGACGCTATGTAGCTTCTATGGATCAAAGCGAAGACGCACTGCAAAAGTTGAATTATGTTGAAAATCTTTTAATTGCTAATGCATCAAAATCTTTTTGTCAAACCAAAATAAGTGATTATTTTAAATAATGTAATTTTAGTTACACTACGTATTTAACGTAATTTATAAATGTATAATTACAAAAATTAGAACATATTACATAATAATAAGTAGTACTTTTTTTTATTTTCCCTATCCCGCATAATACGCTTTCTCGCTTAAGACGCGTTTTTGGTAAGGTCCCTGAGAAATCGTCTTAAGCGGGTTTTACTGTAGTTGATGGTAAAGCAGATATAGGAAATGAAACATGAAGATCAGACGCTCTTTTTTATTTTTTGGAGTGTTGTTCATATTTCATTCTCTCGGTAAGTTGGCGACTATTTCTTTTAGTGCTCTCCTGTTGATCTTGGATGTGCTGGTCGTTGGCAGTTCCTTCATGAAGATCACGCCTCCTCGCAGCTGCTTGGAGTCTGATAGGGATTCTGCAAAGAGTATCATTGGTTTTGTTACTTTATAGTTCTGTATTTTCATAATATAACATAACATAACTTTATCCCCGAAATGGCCACTTACGCCACTGTATAATGTAACACCCACTTTTCACTATTTATGTTATGAGTCTCATGTAATAGGGGTGAGCCTATTGCTATATACCGGGCACAATTCCAGACTCCGTGCTACTACTGAGATTTTTTTAAAAACCCAGTCCTACTTTGCCCGACCCGGGAATCGAACCCGAGACCCCTTGTCCAGCAATCGCACTTGCGACCATTTGGCCAACGAGGCAGTCTTCTTTCTGTTCTGTATTTTCATTGTAAGAAAATCAATGTTGTTCCTATATACTGCACGGTTAGCGGGGTTGGGGCAACTGGCTGCCGCGCAATGTGTCGCTGGTTGGATTACCGCACGGAACAACTCTTTGCGTGATCCACAGATTGTTGTTCTGGGTCTGGGTATCTTTGTGAACGCACCCACGTCACAGGAGAAAATCCTAGTAAGGGGCAGTGTTTTCAAAATAACATAAAAATACCAAAAAAGTCTCCCTTTCCTTTCCATTCTAAAACACTACTAGGTACCTCTGGAATCATGGAATTGCTGTTACTGAAGATTTCAAAAAGTTGACAGAAATCTTTATTTAAATCCAGTATCAGTTATTTCATCAAGTATATTACTGTATTTTTATGTACCTTTGACCAAATCCTCGATTTCCTGCGCTGTGGGATTGCAGCCTGGCTTAGGTACAACGCATGCCACCACCAGATCCCCACACTCCCTGTCTGGTATACCTGTTACTACTACTAGCATAACTCCTGGATGCTTCATTATCACCTCCTCGACTTCCACTGGAGACACCTGAAACATGGATAGTGGTTCTTGAAGCAATATTAGCATTAGCAAAGATGACGAAAGTTCACTTGTGTATGGACCTTCTACCATGAGAGAATTTGCCATCTTTACAATTAGTGGGCTGAAGACTCCAGTTTAAAATATTGAGAGTTTACCAGAGAGCGCTTTGCCTGATGCGTGCCAAATGTTTAATCCCTTTGTCGGAACTTACGACTCCACGAGAAGAGTAGGGATGGAAACCGAGTTTGAAATTTGCGTCAGAGTACAATGTTACGGGGCCGGGGTGTGACACAGTTAGCGCGGCATGTAACACTGTTTTTACGTCAACTTTGGATTCGAACCAAAAACCTACGCAGCCGCCGCCGAACGAGTCTAACGTGGCAGCTGTGTTACGCTCGCCGCCGTTGTCTATACCACAGATAGAAGAAAGTACGTGAATTACGGCAGAGGGCGCGCTTGGTCGCTCAGCAGACTCGAGTAGCCTGCAGCAGCGCTACAGTCGTTGCGTCGCGGATAACGGAATGCTGCTCATGAATATGAGCTTCTAGCCTGGGCCCTTAGCCAAACGCCACTTTAGCGCTTGTCTACAGTGAGAGTAGAAATCAAAATGTATGGGAATGACACTGACAAGTGTCAAAATTTATGTCAATTCCATATAATTTGGTTTTCTATTCTACATGTAGACAAGCGCTAAATGGAATGCCATTTAGCGCTGCTGACTTGAAACTAGTCGAGTTCCTTGAATTATGTAATTATTTGACAAGGAACGAGTCGAGTTCCTTGTCAAATTTGACAAGATTATTTGACAAGGAACTCGACTAGTATGCCGAACCCAGTATGCCGAAAAATACAATTATTAGTTGAGTAGGGATGACAACAAATCTTCTATTCTGTGGCGTTAATACATGGCTTTGTTTAAGCAAGTTCAAAACCAAATATTAGTCACATCTGGTGTTACGGAGTTGATGCATTTATTAACCACATCTAGTCAAGTGAAATTATGGAGACAAGATAAGATTATGAATTTATTGATCCTAATTAACTAACCTGATGACTCTTGTACTTCAACAATGACTTGTATCGGTCAACAAAAAACAGGTTCCATGACTCGTCTCTGTAGAAAATGTCACCAGTTTTAAACCAGCCATCTTCTGTCATCGTCTCCTTGGTTGCTTCTGGTTTGTTGTAGTAGCCCTGTGAATATTTATAATTATTTGAACGCTGTTACAGCTTTCGGTCCACCATTTACATACATCAGACATCAATAGCCTTTAAGTGCCTACTGCTGAGCATGGACTTCTTTGCACATAGAAATGTTTTGAGCATTAATCACCACGCTTGCTCAAGGGATGTCGTGGTGGCCCGGAGGTTTAAAACGCCCGCTTCTCATGCATGAGGGTGCGGGTTCAAAACCTACCAACGGCAAGTATCAATGTGACCTTTTCCGAGTTATATGTACTTTCTAAGATTATCTAGACACCTCTGACAAACGGTGAAGGATAAATCGTGAGGAAACCTGGGCTTATAATTTGTATTTGTAAGTGTGTAATCGCCAACACGCATTAAGCAAGCGTGGTTATTAATGCTCAAACCTTATCTGTGTGAGAAGAGGCTATGCTCAGTAGTGGATATTATAGGCTGTTGATGATGATGATGATGATTGCTCAAGGTGGGTTAGCCGCTTAAGTATAAGAATACATTTTTAATCTCTCACCTTGAAGACGTTTGGACCTCTGAACCAAATTTCTCCTGGAACATTAGGCTCCAATATTTCTTCATGAGTTTCAGGGTCCACAATCTGAAACATTTTTTTAAGGAAGGTTACAAAGATATTGCTAGAGGCAAATTAATCGATCGTTTAGTTTTTAAACAGCTTTCATCGAGTTAATTTAGTACTACTAACGTAACGTTTCGACATTCTGAGTGCCAAGCACGAATAACTATCGCATTCGTAACGTAATAGTATCGAGCGCGTTCGGCGCTCTGATTGGCCGGCTCAAGTGAACCAACCTATCAGAACGCTTAACGCGTTCGATACTGTTACGATACGAATGCGATAATTATTCGTGCTTGGCCCTCTGAGGCATTAGTACAAGTTTGTTTTATGTTTAAAGTAATCGTAACGAGTACGCGTTCGGCGCTCTGATTGGTTGCTTCATTGGCGCCGGCCAATCGGAGTGTCGAACGTGTACTCGTTACGATTATGAAACTTGTACTAAGGGATCCGATTAGATTTAGTGAAATTGAGTGAATGGTTCTTGGTTACGCCACTTTTGTAAGGGACTTGCTGATTGACGATAAAAATAAGTGCATTATATATTAAACTAGCTTCTGCCCGCGACTTCGTAGGTACGCGTAATCCCATTTTTTCCCGTCCCCGTTCGTGATTTTTGGTAAAAAGTAAAAAAAAATTGTTTAAAAAGTATCCTATGTCGGTCTCCTGGCTCTAAGCTACCTCCCTACCAATTTTCAGCCAAATCTATTCTGCCGTTCTTGAGTTATAAGTGGTGTAACTAACACGACTTTCTTTTATATATATAGATAACAATATTTAACTAGCATATATGTACTCACTTTGACATCCACACAACCAACAGGTTTCCCGAAAGACCCTGGAGCTGCTGGATACTCGTGCTGGACGACGAGACCACTAAGTTCAGTTATACCGTAGAGAATAATAACCTTCTCTGTGTTTGCAATTTTCTGAAACATATCAAATTAAAAATCACTCAATTAATGAGGTAGCTCATTGGTTATCTGACTTAAAATATAAATTATAGAGTCTTTTTTTCTGTAAAGCCCTTCGAAGTATAATGTATTTATTTTCAACTGGTTCTCTCGCGTGGTCATAGGCGTATAAAAGTATCTGGCCTACATCACTCTGCAGCTTCTTAAAATGCTCCATTGCAACTAGAAATAAACTACACTTTGGGAGGAGCATATAGTTTCCCTAGAGGACTGTCCAACAGACTGACACATTTTATTTTGTTTGGCATTCAAAAATGCCTTTTAGTGGCCTAATTGGAATAATTAATAAGTTAAAGTTTGAAAAAAACTAATTATTTGTAAGCTCTAAGCATTACCTTCGTTTTTTCTACAAGATCATATGGTACAGCGCTGCCACCCATCGCTATAAACTCGAAGCAGGTGAAATCACATTTCGCTTTTGCTATCATGGTCTGCACCATAGTTGGACTGGTCATTAGACAGGATGGCTGTGGAAAGAAACAATATATTATTAATAGTTTCCTAAATTTTATTTTAATGCCCGTCATTTTAAAACATGTGTTTTAAATTATTTTACCAGAATATTACAGAATTTTACAGATTAGATAAATGTAAGCCAATGTATGTACATTGGCTTACATTTATCCATTATCTAACTGACGGACTAATTACATTTTTAATTTTCTTACTCTGGCAATTACCCTATTTTTTGGCTAAGACTGTTTGTCCACGTAAACCACACGTCTTGGGTTCGCTTTTGTCAATTTGAGGATTACAAGACGAATATTACGTTATAATCTTGCATAGAAATTATTAAAACTGTGTCTTAATCTTCTTCATCATTTGTTAGTTGCATGCATTCGTCAAAAATCTGTGAACTTTGTAATGTGGTAATAATATCTATTTCAGTTATTATGTTTTTCGGCTTACGTAATTATTTGACGAGGAACTCGACTAGTATCAAGCCATGCTAGAGGCTCATATTCATGAGCAGCATTTCATGACGCGTCGCGGGAGTAGTAGTAGGTACCCAGTCGAGTTCCTCGTCAAATAGTTACGTGAGTAAGTCGAAAAACATAAGAATGTCTTACGAAAGCATGTCTTACGAAAGATGTAACATAAATCTCTATTTCCTTCGCAAAGTGTAATGTAATTACTATAAATATGTTATTAACATGCATTTTTGCTTTATCAACACCATCGTGACTGCCTCGTTGGCCGAGTGGTCGCAAGTGCGACTGCCGGGCAAGGGGTCTCGGGTTCGATTCCCGGGTCGGGCAAAGTATTACTGGGTTTAAATAAATTCTCAGTAGTAGCACGGAGTCTGGAATTGTGCCCGGTATATGGCAATAGGATCACCCCCTTATTACATGGGACTCATAACATAAATAGTGAAAAGTGGGTGTTTCATTGTACAGTGGTATAATGTGCACCTCTGCCTACCCCTTCGAGGATAAAAGGCGTGATGTTATGTTATGTTATGTTATGTTATGTTATGTTATGTTATGTTCAACACCATTGTCGTCATCGTCATGTCAGCTACATGGTATTCACTTTGAAACTTCTTTGTTTACCTTATATTTATTGACAAGTTCAGCAAAGTGATCTGGAGTCAGTTCAGCAGATGTCTGTAGTCGGGTATACTTCAAGATCGCGGAGAAGACATAGTGGAACCCAGCTGACAACCATTGGGGTGGTGACGTCACAAACATCATTCTGATTGGTGTTGGAAATTGTGTGCAACTTGACCTGAGGGAAAGAACATAATACTATTATCATCCAAGTTTTCTGTAATTTGAATTTGTTGTGTTTTATACTCTATTGCTAATGGATTAAAGCAGGGTATCCAACTTCAGGAACTTGCTTTTTTCATCAGGATAAATTAAAAAATGTTGTCGGTGACCAGAAAAATATCATATAATATTTTGCTGGTATATAAAGACAGGTTAAGGCAGACACATTTTAAGGCAGTATAGATCAAATTCAAATTGTGGTGATGATTATAAGCTGTTATAAGGAAGATATTGCTAACCACATGTAAGGCACTAAGATGTTTAAGTTCTTGTGTGTCAGCATTGCTGTTTTTGGAATCCCCGTAGTACCGCTGGTTGAAGGTAGGTAGGCTACCGTCTCCGCTGGATCAAAATCTGTTGGCCTAAAATAGAATAGGATATTTGGTTGAATATAACCAATATTGAAATATATTTAGAGTACCTAATAGATTGTACCACCATCCGGATTATGAATTTTGCAATAATTGGGATATCTTCTGAGTAATTTATAGATATTTTTTAATCGATTATAAATGGTGTTAGGTTTTATAGGTTCCCAATACTTTTGCAAAGAAGTTAATATCAAGAATCTAGTAATGAGACTATTATTTATTATCCTAAAATACTTTAAACTAGCATTATGGTGGTGAGCGCCTTATGGAGTAATTAAAAAATTGAAATGACTGGTTAATAAATTGGTTAAAGTGAATACGTACTTAAAATTTGCGACTTCTTCGTCATCTGCATCTTCTAAGACTTGGGCTAGTGTAGTATAGTCGCTGCTTTCATTAAATGTAACGATTTTAGCTACCACTTCTGCTAAATTTAATGCCTTTTCAATTTCTTTTGCTTTTTCGTTTTGACAGAAAATTATCTTCGGTCGATTCGTTTCAAATATTTGTTTCAATTCATCTGTGAATTTAATATTTCCATTACTTGGATATTATACTACATTTAGATGGATTGCTACTCAGTAATAATTCGCACTTTATCTGAGGGAAGTGATGGCATATGGTCATCAAAGGCATGCGGTCCGTGTATATGTGAATGTATATTTAAGGTTAGGCGTTTTTCACAAACTTTTATTATGTTATTGATTCTTAATAAACGCGTTTGTACAGTTTATGTATGTTATTTCTTCACGAAATTTATTATGCGCCTGCCAAACTATGCTCATTGCGCTGCTCATCGTTATGCTCATCGCGCTACTGTGATTTTACCCTCCCTGCCCACACACTGCTCTACTTGCGCAATTAATCGCGACGCTCCTGTTGTCGGTCCGCGTTACCTCCTTCCCTTTGATTCACGCTAAAAAACCGACAAAATTGAAAGCAGTGGGCAGGACGAGGACCATGACGTGTCGTACGACGAGTAATGTTGCCACACCATGTCTCTGGCTCCTTAACTCGTTACTTCCAGTTCCCATATCACTCGTCGCCAGGCACCACGGGCTTCATTGGGCTTCACCCAGTTGTACAGTCTCTTCTTTGTGTCTTTAGGCTTCATTCATTCTGTCTCCTGCAGTAATTCACCGAGGTAAGTGGAAACTATAGTTTTTTCTTCTTCTCTTCTTATAATATCTTCTGATTCACTTCGTTGCGGTAACCAAGACAGTTACTCATGCCTCTAGGACGCGCCGGACTTCAGTGTTCCGGTGTTTTCATGGTTGTATCTACTGTAGATCCTGGCTTACAGGAGTTGCAGCGGTTTTGGGAGGTTGTGGCGGGCTTGTCCCATAAAAAAAATACCACTCGTCGAGTGTGTGACAGGCGCATAAGGGAGGCAAAGTCTATTTGCCTATATGCACTGCATGCCACTCATGGTCATAGTTTTTAGTTCAGTCTCTTTAATTAACCCTCTGATACTTACTTTGTTTTACCAATAATGACGAATCAGGTATCAGACCCGATTTGTACTTTCTAAAAACTTAAGTAATACTTACTGACAACCAAAGAAACATCAACTGGTGCCATCATGATCCCTAGAAACAGTGCTGCGTTGTGTGGTACACTAAAGTGTATGTGGTTCGGTCCCATAAGAACCATTACATCGCCTTTCTTCAGCCCCATCTTAGTGAGAGAGACAGCACATTGGATACTCCTGAATGCGGCTGATATGTTGGTCTCTGATTCTCCCGTAGCTCCATCAATCTGTTGAAGTGTGTCAGCATAATGAATCTTTTTGCAAACGGTAACTACACATATACTAGGTACTACATTGATCTCCCAATTGGGTTTTATTTCATTTTCTCTATTTTTATTACTGACTTCCAAAAAATTAGGTTCTCAGTTTGACCTGTATTGTCAGTCCTGTATCTCGCTATTGGCAGAACTGATTTTGATGCGGTTTTAGTATATTAATTAATGAAGAAACACGGTGTTAAAATCGGTTGTTTTAAACGTAGTTTATGAAAGAATTACATAACATAACATCACGCCTTTTATCCCCGGTGGTAGGCAATGGTACTTAATGCCACTGTATAATGTAACACCCACTTTTCACTATTTATGTTATGAGTCCCATGTAATAGGGGGTTAGCCTATTGCCATATACCGGTCTTTCAGACTCCATGCTACTACTGAGATTTAAAAAAAAAACCTTGTAATACTTTGCCCGACCCGGGAATCGAACCCGAGACCCCTTGCCCGGCAGTCACACTTGCGACCACACGGCCAACGAGGCAGTATGAAATAATTCTTTTTTATTTACTTGTTTCTTATCCGTTATGCTTGTATAATGGACAGTGCCATTATATTAAGTCCAGTGACTTAATACCCTACTGTAGATAGTAGGGTATTAAATCTGACCTTTGGGTAATGCAGAGAAGAGTAGAGAGTAATTATAATTGTGTTTGTGTCAGTGAACCTGTGACACACACAATAGTGATTTTGACCTTAAACAAGTATATTGCTATGTTTTTGTTTTAGTTATTTTTATTACCGTGGTTTAAATATACAAACAATTAAAAGTTCTTGCTTCTTCTCTGTTTGTATCCTTTTTTAACCGACTTCAAAAGCAGAACAAAGTTCTCTGTTTAGCCTGTATTTTTTATGTTATGTTAGTTCGCGATTATCTCGTGGTTGACTGAACCAATTTTGATGCGGTTCAGAAATGTGTTTGTTACATTAATTACATTAATAGGGATAGGTTTTAAAATATTAATCGAATTTATTGTCAACCAATTTCGAGGTAACGTTAATAAATGTCAGTTTTTTTTTAATATTTTCTACTAGCTGTTGCCCGCGACTTCGTCCGCGTAGAATATGATTCCTGTTTTATCCCATTAGCAATATTTAATCGGGATTAAAAGTACCTATGCCCCTATGTAAGTCAGCCTTACCCTGCTTGTGTAATTTCATTAAAATCAATTCAGTAGTTTGAGCGTGATTGACGAAGAAACACAAAATTCGCATTTATAATATTAATAAACTAGCGGATCCAACAGACGTTGTCCTGTATATCCACTTGAATGTATAAACAAAACCTTATTCAAATTACTTAGTTCAACCGTTTAGGATAAGTAACCTAGACACCGACTGCAGCGCCATCTGCCGGGCTGATTTGTGTTAATTTAATATTAGTGTGATTTCATTTCGTACCACGGTTTTCCTTGCAATTTTCATTCATATTGTCTATTACACCATTATACTAATATTTATCTGTATCTGACTGTTCTCCTTCCTTGCACCGACCACTACATTTCAACTCATTTATTTCACAGAATAAGAAATTCTAATACCTGGAACACAAAGTCGGGATCATCTTGAAGGCTGTGCAGTATCAGTTTTCCGATATGATGTCTGTCTGAAGGGATCCCGGTCTTAGCTACCACGTGAGCTCCAACTTCTGCCATGTACCAGTGTACTGCGTCATACAGAGGCCGCATATTGCTGTTATTGGGGGGAGGATCTGAAAAATTGAATAGATATTTGTTTTAATGGGTCCGAAACCTGCTAAGTACCAATGTGACTTTATTCCAGTTATATCTCTTTCGAAGATCATTCAGATCAGATTCATTTCGACACAACTGACAAACGGATAAAAGATTGCTTCGTTGGCCAAGTGGTTGCAAGTCTGACTGCCGGGCAAGGGGCCTCGGGTTCGATTCCCAGGTCGGGAAAAGTATTACTGGGGTTTTTAAAAAATACTCAATAGTAGCACGGAGTCTGGAATTGTGCCCGGTATATGGCAATAGGCTCACCCCCTATTACATGGGCCTCGTTACATAAATAGTGAAAAGTGAGTCTTACATTGTACAGTGGCATAATGTGCACCTCTGCATACCCCTTCGAGGATAAAAGGCGTGATGTTATGATGTTATGTAATGACAAATGGTGTAGGAAAACAAACCCGAGATCCCTTGCCCGGCAGTCGCACTTGCGACCACTCGATCAACTCTTCTGTTGGCATGTAAAAATCTTATTGATTCAAAGTGCAAACATATGAACGGCTTCTATGTATATCACTCTAGCTTTGAAATCGTCGAGAGATACCTTTTGTGTATGGAATGAGGGATTTGGACTAAAAAAATATTTATATTACACTTACTTGTGTTAATAGAACCGAAAATTGAGACCAATACGAATCCAAATAGAAATACAAACAACTCAAATAAAAAAAATAATAAATAGAGTCAAATAAATCTTAGAACTAAGAAATCAATTTACACCACTTAGAACAAGCGTCCTCAACAATAGCTCTAAGTGAACTGTTTATTAATTAATTGTTGTGTCATTGTCTTAGGAATTTATCTTCAGACACCAAATGTGATAAATTTTAGTACCTAACAAAACAAAACCTAAGTACTGTGTGAAGCCCATTATCTTGCACAGATAGTCGATAGAATACGTATCTGATTTTAACTCTGATATATAATCTATAATTAAATTATGATGACGTACAAAATTTTAATCTTTAAGGTTAGTTATTAGATCCTAATTCATTAATATTAAGAAAAGACAATGCCGGGCAAGGGGTCTCGGGTTCGATACTTTTTTTTCGAAAAAATCTCAAGAGTAGCACTGAGCCTGGAAATGTGCCCGGTATATGGCAATAGGCTCACCCCCTATTACATGGGACTCATAACATAAATAGTGAAAAGTGGGTGTTACATTGCACAGGGGCATTATGTGCCTACCCCTTCGGGGATAAAAGGCGTGATGTTAGATCCTAATTCATTCTTGCATTTTCTTACTCATTAAACGTAAGACTTTTACGAACTTGTAAACATCGTATGACGTCACTTCTACGGATGAAATGTGCGTGCAATCTACAGTGCAAAGAATACTTGTCCGATTTGAAAAGCAATTTTGGAAAAAAAACTGCCCTGTTTTTATTGTTATTTATAATAGAATGTCGAGTAAGCGTTTTACAAGTTAAGAAGTTTCGATCCTTAGGTTAAGATGCCTAGGATCCCTAGTTCAAAAATTTAAGGGGATTTCATGGGTGTTGTTACTAAAGAATATTTTCTTTTTAGATCACTTTGACTGGATTTTAGTGCTACATTGTTCTCGCACAATCTAAACAGCAAAACTTGTAACTTGAGAATTATATTGTGAACCTGATTGGAAAAGAATAACCTATGGAGTTTCTTGCTCGTTCTTCTCCACAGGAATTGGAAATGAGCAAATAGCTTCACTTTTAATTTTTTTGTTGACATGGCTTTCTGGTTTAATTAAAATAAATGATTTTGACTTTGACTTTGAAAGCAATTCCAAAAAAATAATACTATCAATAATTTTCCTCTTCAATCTTCTTTCAGCTCCAATCCCATACTATACTTGTGGTCGAATCAGTATTTTCTTTTTCATTCTTTTCTATTAAACATTTTATGCTAAACTTCTTTCTTTTTCATATCATTCCTCCCTATCCATTTTTTCATTGATCGTTCTCCACCTTTCTAACCTTTGCTATTAAATTCTGCACTCACTTTAGTAACTCAACGAGTGTTTATCAAATATCAATAATTTTTAGGTGATTCCGTAAAGGCATCCTGAGCTATGGCCACAGGCAGTGGAGGAACACCGTTGTGGCCGGTTGTGGTATTAGCCGGTAAGAGTTCGTTCGTTCCTCTGTCGTCCCCATTACTAGTAGGGTTAACAAAAAAGATTAGACTACCTATAGTCCCGATCCGAAGCTGTGAACAACTTAACGGGTTAATGGGACTCCGGTTCCACGCAGGTACAGGAGTGGGGGAGTTTTAGTTTGTAAGAGTCTGACACTCCCTTTCGCCTCACCCAAGGCGATAAAAGCCATTGGATGGCTGTTCCCCCTTTAACTAAAAAAGATTACTTACAGTCATAACCTTGAAATTGCAGATGGCAAAACAGATTTTCAGGCTCAGATAGACTGCAATATTCTCTTTCGAGAACAAATAAATTTCGCATCAAGCTTCCTTGTACGTATTGCTAAGGAGTGGAATTCTTTGCTAGAGTCTGTAATTCCTGAAGGGTATGGTCCTTTGTGTTTTCAAGGCCCGAGAGAATAGGTTGCTTTTGGGTTGTCTTGCTCCATCGTAGACCGCATCATCGCTTACCACCAGGCGAGATAATGGCCAAACGTCGGCCAACCAAATGTACCTATATAAAAAAAATCTTCTGTACTACCACAGTATGTCCTTTACCTTAGTACAATCGTCTACCACACGGCTCTAATGTTATTATAATAAATTATAACAATTATGATTTATCTCTAATCTTTATTTTTATTATC
Organism: Spodoptera littoralis; assembly: GCA_902850265.1. Lineage (NCBI taxonomy): Eukaryota > Metazoa > Arthropoda > Insecta > Lepidoptera > Noctuidae > Spodoptera > Spodoptera littoralis. Next base: position 3,040,683 of record LR824553.2, on the reverse strand, counting down.
TTGACCTTCATAAATATCTTTAATCCCTGTCAGTTAATATAAATACGTCGGTTTTGTGATAAAAATAATTGAAAATCATGCTGACAGACAGATTATGAATATTGGACCTTAGATCTACTCTACAAAGTAATCAAATTACATACGCAAGTTTTTGTTTTAATAATGGAATAAGCCGATAAACAAGCAGACTGATCACCTGGTGGTAAGCAATCGACGCCGACTATCGACACTTGAAACACCGGGGTTGTTACAAGTGCGTTACCGTCCTTTTGGGGATTAGGAATTTAAACATTGTTTTGATTCGAGGATTGAGAAGGGGAGTAATTGGGCCTCCAGTAACCTCACTGACACGACGAAGCACAACGCGACTGCCGGGCATGGCGTTTCGGGTTCGATTCCCGGGTCGGGCTAAATATTACTGGGTTTTTTCAGAATTCTCAGTAGTAGCATGGAGTCTGGAATTCTGCCCGATATGGAAATAGGCTCACCCCCTATTACATAACATAAATAGTGAAAAGTGGCTGTTACATTGTGCAGTAGCATAATGTGCACCTCTGCCTACCCCTTCGGGGATAAAAGGCGTGGTGTTATGTTATGTCGTTATTATTCATAATTGATATAAATTATTATAAATAAGCATAAAAACAAAACTATCCCACAGTAATCATACTTTTTTGCGACATAAAATATTTTATGTTGTCATTGAAGCCAAAGATATACTACGGGACAATGTCCCAAGACATGTATCGGCGATATGTCAAGCGAAGCCTGCCGATTTCAACCGACATATTATAAGGCGACAACGCGCCTTATGGCCACAGTGTTCAAGACCAAACTTATTGTTTAAGTCAAAAAATATTATTGTTCAAAACTTGTCTCATGGCTCGATAGATGGCGTTGTCGCGTTTAACAGCGAGCTATGGTTTAGTTACTTTATTTATATTCACCCCATCTTGTGTGCTAGTAAGTCAGCAGATTACCTAGTAGCTTAGCTAGGAAACACACAGTGACGTTGATTTTACCAGACATTTCGAGCAAAGTCTGGCAACGTCGCTTTTTTTTGAGAGGGGTGAATCATCCAATGGCTTCTCCCGCCTTCGTTCGAGAAAGAGTGTCAGACTCTTACTGACTAAAAACCACAACATTCCTACTCCTGCTCTTCGAGCCGGAACGCTAGCGTCGCGTATCCCAGGACATTAATAACCCCCCAAACTACATACGTTGACACATCAAATTATACAAACCAGTATAAACTGACCATTGGCTATGCGAAAAGATTGTATATAGTGAGACCATCATAAAATGGTTTTGTAAACTTAGTTTTATAAATAGCCATCTGAAGGTACAGTGAATCACTAGCTATACTTCTTCAATTTTCATTAATTTAATGCACCTGATTATTCAAGACTTAACAGACCACCACGGATAGGGCCCAATAGGGCTGATGCCGATACGGAGCCGCGGAGGACACAACGGGTTGCCGGGGCTCCGGCTCCAAATGCAGGAGTAGGAACTGGGTGATTTTAATCAGTAAGAGTCTGACACTCGCTCTCGCCTCAACCGGGCGTCAAAACTCATTGGATGATTATCCCCTCTAAAAAAAGAAAGACTTAATATAGGATTCCGCGCTTAGCAGTTTTTATTATCTCCTTAAATGAGATCATCGTATTGTAATCATTAATTATGGAAAATAATACGCTTATAGTGTATTATAGGATATTTAATTATAAAAAAAATCTTATTCTCTTGGCAAGGTTAGCACTAATTCTTTCAGTATTTGTCTATTGACCTTCGATGTGCTGGTCAATGGCAGCTCGTTCAAGAAGATCACACCTCCTCTCAACTGCTTAGAGTCCGTCAGCGATTCTGGAATGAAAATTAAGCTTAACTCCTTTGTTTTACGGTTCTCTATTTATTTTTGTATCATCTTAATAAGATGTAAACTTATCACACTTACATCCATCTATATTATATGCTTTCTTTACTACTAATCTTTTTTCTACCTAGTCGATTGGTTGACAAATAACAGTATTTATGTAAAGTGATTGCCGTCTGCCCTTGATAACCATAAGTTTAGCGTTTTCATGGTTAAAGTGTTAAAGTGTCAAACACCGCGAGGACACCGGTGACCGCAACCTATTATTCTTTAATTGTGCCTATAATGACGGTACTCAAAGGGTTAAACCCGCCATCAGACTTATTACACTAGATAAGGCATGAGTCCACAATTTCATTAACCTCTTGTCTGTCGATATATGAGACACAATACAAAACACGTTGTGATTCACGCAGATCTGCGTTCCGACAGTTCACAGATGAAGCTACCGGTACCGTACCATTTCGTTGCCTTTTAAGGAATACTGAATTAAATTATTGCCTGTACCTTTAACCAGATCCTTGATCTCCTGTGCATTGGGGTTGCAGCCAGGCTTGGGTACAACACACGCCACTACCAGGTCCCCACACTCCCTGTCCGGTATACCTGTCACTGCCACGTGAAATACTCCAGGGTGCTTCATGATCACTTCTTCGACTTCAACGGGAGATACCTAAATAAACTTATTTTTTAAATTATTTATTGTCTTTAAGGTTATTTTCTTTTTCAATCACTTTGACTAGATTTTAGTGTTACATTGTTCTCGCACAATCCAAACAGCAAACTATGTAACTTGAGAATTGTATTGTGAATCTGATTGAAAAAAAATAACCTATGGAGTTTCTTGCTCGTTCTTCTCCATAGGAATCTACACCTTGGAATGAGCAAATAGCTTCACTTTTAATTTTATTATTGACGTTCAAAAGTGCCTTTCTGGTCTAATTGAAATAAATGATTTTGACTTTTTACTTTGACTTTGAAACATAAGATTACAACCACGTTCGAATGAATTGCGATATTAGAGAGTAAGTACGGATCATAATATTATTATCATCTATATGTTCTTCCATATTACGGATCAAATTCCACTGACCTGATGATTTCTATACTTCAGCAGTAACTTGTGCCGTCCTACAAAGAATAGGTTCCAGTTTTGATCTCTATAAAATATATCCCCAGACTTCAGCCAGCCGTCTTCTGTTATAGTCGCCTTTGTCACTTCAGGATTATTGTAATACCCCTGTCAAAAATTACAAAATATGTAGTCATTTATATAATTTTTTGCCGTATAACATAACATCACGCCTTTTTATCCCCGAAGGTGTAGGCAGAGGTGTACATTATGCCACTGTACAATGTAACACCCACTTTTCACTATTTATGTTATGAGTCCCATGTAATAGGGCGAGCCTATTGCCATTTACCGGGCACAATTCCAGACTCCGTGCTACTACTGTGAATTTTTTGAAAAACCCAGTAATACTTTGCCCGACACGGGAATTGAACCCGAGACCGCTTGCCCGGCAGTCGCATTTGCGACCACTCGGCCAATGAGGCAGTTTTTGCCGTATCTAAACATATAAAATAGTGTAGCTCTACATTAATTAACATATCATTCTCCACAAATAAAAAACTTACTTTAAAAATACTAGGACCTTTAAACCATGCTTCTCCAGGAACATTTGGTTCTGATATGACTTCGTTTGTATTGGGATCCACTAGCTGAAACCAAGAATATGCTTTTACTTGCTGACTTCTACCAATAGTCAACTATCGGTATGAAGAAGCCCAATTTACCGGAATCCCCTAATCTTCAAATTGTCACATAATCTCTAGCTTCCAAAACACAGAATATTGGATTCATTAACATACAGCTTTTTCTTATGTAATGGCTATTCCCTCAAACGAGGTCCATATCAACTAGTTACTTACTTTCATCTGTAATCCATGAATTGGTTTCCCATAACATCCTGGTGGAGTACATCTGTCCTGCTGCACAGCGACTCCACTCGCTTCGCTCATGCCATACATGCCATAAATGTCGTCAGTTTTTGTGATGTTCTGAAAACAAGATACATCACCATTATCGGTATCGTCATCAGGCAGAATAGTGTCACTGTTAAAATATAAAGGTTTATCATTAATGCATTCATCATCATGGTGATTGTTTTTATAATAACTGCTGTGAGACATACTAAATTACCTAAACTAGTTTCGAGCCACAGAGGGATTGTGGCGATGTCGCGAAGCCTATTGTACGGTACGACATCGCCGCGATCGTATACTCTGCTCATGAGTAAGAAAGAACCCCTAAGGGAAGAGATGAACTTGCAGTATTTTCTTCTATTAGTTCTTCTATATTTTCGATTTTTAGTTGATCATGGTGATTGACATTAGTAAAAAATTTACCTTCAACAGTTTTTTGTCGCCAGTTTTAAACTTTACTGACTGAGATACGTGGGACTTTTTTGCTCTTGTATTCTCAATAGATCTGATGAAGAGAAATCAAATGCACGCCTATATACGTGTTAGTTGGTACTTAATTTTGGAAGATACAATTTTTTGTTGTGAGACAATCACCGCATTAGTGAGCTGAAGCTGCAGAAGATTAAACTCAATGAACTGATTTAATCGCAGCCACGTACAAGAGTCATATAAATCTTTTTGTATATTTTTCATACCTTAACTTCATCAACAACATCTTGAGCTACTGCGCTGCCTCCGAGTATTATGAACTCGAAGCAGGTGAAATCACAATTGGCCTTTGTTATCATCGTCAGCATCAAGTTGGGGCTAATTATTTGGAAGGTTGGCTATAAAACAGGAAAAATGTAAATGTTACATGACATCTTGAAATTAAACAATAAATACAGATACTCGAATTTGTAACACATACCTTATATTTGTTGACAAGTTCAGCAAAATGTTCTGGAGTGACAGTGGCTGATGTCTGCAATCGAGTATACTTCAAGATTGCAGAGAAGAGGTAGTGGATTCCAGCTGACAACCATTGAGCTGGTGATGTCATTAACGCCATTCTCGTTGGTGTTGGAAATTTGGAGAATTGGTTCCTGAAGAAAAAGAAGTTTTTACCATTCTTTTAAATGGTACAAACCTGCCACTATCTCCCAAAACCGATGTGGATCCTGTAAGCCAGGGTCTACAGTAAATAAAACCATGAAAACACCGGAACATTGAAATCCGGCGCGTCCCAGGAACATGAACAACTGTCTTGGTTCCCGCAACGAAGTGAATCAGATTATATTAAAAGCGATGCAAAAAAAAATACGATAGTTTCCACTTCTATCGGTGAATTACTGCAGTAGGCAGAATGAATTAATCCTAAAGTTAATGTTGTACAAAAAATGTGACACAAAAAGTGAATGTTAAGTTTTTAACATTTACTAATTGTAATAACCACTTAATAATTTCTGCTAATTAAAAATTAATGTTACAGAAACACTCAGGAAAGGGTCAATAAAGAGAAACTTATCTTTAAATGAACATGAATATAACGCAGAATTATTTCTCTCTCTAAGATGGAAAATAATAAGATAATTATCCAAAACATGCTGATCATAACTTTGTACCCAACAACAGAATTTCATGAAGAATTGATACCCAGATGATAAAAATGAGGTTTAACTCGTCGAGTACCGTATTTATAGACACAATTAAAGAACAATAGGTTGCGGTCACCAGTGACCGCTCGGTGTTTGAAAGTTTAAACATTGTCAACGTACCATAGGTAACGGATTCCAATGCTAAGATTCTTGTGTGACTGCATAGCTGTTTTTGGAACTCCTGTCGTACCACTAGTTGAGGTCAAATAGGCTATCGTCTCATCTGCGTCAAAATCTGTAGGCCTGGATAAAATAAAAGAACTAATGTAATTTTTTACAGGCATAGTATTGTAACCTACCTAGAATCATCAACAGCCTATAAATGCCCACTGCTGAGCAAAGCCTCTTCTCACACGGAGAAGGTTAGAGCATTAATCACCACGCTTGCTCAATGCGGGTTGGCGATTTCAAACTTATAATTAGAAATTATAAGCTCAGGTTTCCTCACGATGTTTTTCCTTCACCGTTTGTCAGTGGTGTCTAAATAATCTTAGAAAGTACATATAACTCGGAAAAAGTCACATTGGTACTTGCAGTTGGTAGGTTCCGAACCCGCACCCTCATGCATGAGAAGCAGGCGTCTTAAACCTCCGAGCCACCACGACTACCTAGAATAGTTAAATAATAAGCTTAGATTAAGTATATGTGAACAAAATGGAAATAAATATATTTGTTTGTTTGTTTGAAACTCAAGAAGGGGTTGATCCGATAAATATCCAAGGTCTATAATTCGAAAGACCACTTCACTAAAGATTAAGTGTATTCATTCATACTTAAAGTTCTTCAATGCATTCTTGTCTTCCACCTTCAGGAGTTGAGCAAGTGTGGTATGGTGACTATCTTCATTGAAGGTCACAACTTTAGCATCCACCTTTGATATCCTTAGCGCTTCTTCTATGTCACCCGTCTTTTCACTTTGGCAGAAAATTATTTTCGGTTGGTTGGTTTCAAATACTTTTGTTAATTCATCTGAAATTAATGTTGTTTAGTTAGCGTATGTACATATTGTAATTGAACATGCAAAAGAAGAAAGTCCTCTATAATTTAAAAGCGACACTTTAAACAAATAATTTTGCTAAACAAAAAGTTGTTGGTTATTTTTTGCAAAAATCAGAGATCTGTCCTCGAAATTACCGAACTGAATTTGAAAAAAAGAACCGTATTTATTTTTAAAAACATACTTACTAACTCCCAAAGTCACATCGATTGATGCCACCATGATTCCGAGATATAACCCAGCATTATGTGGTACACAGAAGTCCAAGTGGTTTGGTCCCATCAGCACCATAACATCATCTTTCTGTATTCCCATGTTGGTGAGGGAGACAGCACATCGGATGCTCCTGTCTAAAGCTGAGCCGAAGGTTTCAGACTCTCTTGTCGCTCCATCAATCTGTAATCCATTTTTGGAATAGATTAAAATTAAACGTATTTACTTCGACGACTGCCTCGTTGGCCGAGTGGTCGCAAGTGCGACTGCAGGGCAAGGGGTATCGGTTCGATTTCCGGGCCGGGCAAAGTATTACTGGGTTTTATAAAGTATTTCTCAGTAGTAGCACGGAGTCTGGAATTATGCCCGGTATATGGCAATAGGCTCACCACCTATTACATGGGACTCGTAAGTTAAATAGTAAAAAAGGGGTGTTACATTGTACAGTGGCATTAAGAGCCGTAATGTGCACCTTTACCTACCCCTTCAGGGATAATAGGTGCGATGTTATGTTAAATGGCTTTAAAGAACTACTTGTGTTAAACATTATTCAGTTTCATTGCCTGGTTGATAAATTTAGTGCAGCTGCAAAGCGCAAAGCCTGCCATTTAATAGAATCGAGTGCCAAAGATCGACAACGGCATTATTAGATTTATATCATTTAAATTCACGTATTCCTTCGACGAAATATCCTCCTAACTTACTAGTCCTCAATAGTTAAATTATGACCATTTGATTAGAAATGTTGTGTTTAATTACCTGTAAAATAAAGTTGGGATCGTCTTGCAGGCTATGCAGTATCAGTTTTCCTAAATGATATCTGTCTGAAGGGATCCCGGTCTTCGCCACAACACGAGCTCCCACTTCCTCCATGTACCAGTGCACCGAATCAACCGCCATTTTTAATTATTACGGTTTCTGAAATAAATTTGTTTATCCTCTTTTGTTCTACTGGCGTTTAACTACTTACTCACCATGTTTTTGGGTGTTATTTATACAATAGTATCTGAGCACGTATCATTTTGTGTGTGTTTATGAAAGTCTTATCACATATTATAATTATTTTTTATCTCATTCGTTTCTTATTAAAGTTATCGCACACCTGACAGGCACGGCTCAGGGACGGTTTCAACCTAACAATGTCATTGTTGTTTAAATATGAACTTTAGATTTTATGTCGTATGACATATATTTCATAACGTCAATATAAAAAATCTGCGAGCGCCGCCCGCGCGCCGTTTGCACTCTTACAACCTTATTGTATTGTTACCAAAGCAAAAAACGCCCTACTGGAGCCGAGTTGGAGCCGTGCCGGAGCCGTGTCGGATCCGTGCTAATAGGTATGAAATGACCTTTTCTCGACGAAGGAAAGGTCGGGTACAGATAAAAAAATGACAATCATTTACACTTGCAGTTTGCCCTATCCTAAATTAATGATAGTAAATATTATATTATTATAATGATAACGACCAGTATGTAACACTACGTTTCATTTTGGTCAATATGCCAAAGTGAAAAAAGTGCATTTTTATCTGGACAATGACAGACACGGATCGCGATTTTTTTATTAGGATGTTTACTAGCACTGCAATGGCGAACGGAATAGTGGTGTGGCAGTGGCGTCGCTTATGAGCTCTTATACAGAGGAGATCCACAATTGAAAGTGAATGCAGGAAAAAATAGGAAACATTAATTATGTTTTTAATGTTTTTGACATATTATTAAGTTTGACTTATGAATTTGTGTGTGTTTTTTAAGTTGTTGACATTGTATATTTCTTTAATGACATTTGAAATTTACTATATTAAAAATTATAATTCAGTTATTGACATGTAACATTTACATTTTTGACATTTTTAATTTAATACCTAACTGTTTCATTTTTTCCTCTTTTTCAATTTTTGATAAACCATATTTTATTAACATTATAGTCTATTTTTTGTTTTATTATGCTATAAAATATGTAAAACACCATATTTCAGTATGAAATAAATGAATCTATCTATCTATCTATTATTCAGTAGTGAATTGATGTTGATAGTGTGAATAATAGAGGGTGAGAGATAGGGAGAATAATAGACATATATTTATGGATTTCTGTTTATTTATTGCCTTGGCAAGCTTAGTACCAGTTCCTTTAGTTTCTGCCTGTTGATTTTAGACGTGCTGGTCGTTGGCAGTTCTTTCAAGAAGATCACACCTCCTCTCAGCTGCTTGGAGTCAGTCAGCGATTCTGGAAACAAAATATCAGTTTTAGACTCTAGCCTATAACTCTTTAGTACATTAATGAAACACTTATCTATCTGCTGGCTCGTTGGCTGAGTGCTATAATATACCGTATGGCAATAAGCCAACCCCCTATTACATAGAGATCATAACAGAAAAGTGGATGTTACATAGTGCAGTGGCATTAAGTGCCGTAATATGCACCTTTGCCTACCTCTTTGGCCATAAAAGGTGTGATGTCATTGTATGTTATGTTACTAATCTACCTTTGACCAGGTCCTTGATCTCCTCCGCTGTAGGGCTACAGCCAGGCTTGGGTACAACACACGCCACTACCAGGTCCCCACACTCCCTGTCCGGTATACCTGTCACTGCCGCGTGCAATACTCCAGAGTGCTTCATGATCACCGTTTCAATTTCCACAGGGGACACCTGAATAAATATTAGACAGTTATGGTGAACTATGGTCCTGGAAAAGGTAACCAAAGGTGCGTACACACTAGCTCTCGTCACACTGACCTGATGATTTCTATATTTCAAAAGCAACTTGTATCGTTCTACGAAGAATAGGTTCCAGTGCTGGTCTCTGTAGAAAATGTCACCAGATTTGAGCCAGCCGTCTTCTGTGATAGCCTCCTTCGTGACTTCAGGGTTGTTGTAGTATCCCTAGAAGTGCGTTACATAAATTGTTAGTCATTTATGAAATTTCTTATATTGGGGACAAAGATACCCATGCACCATACACTTTTGGCTGTTTTTACCAACCGCCCCTAAACCACGTCTTAAATCAAAGTAGGTTGCTGTGACGTCGCACTTAAATAAACCCCTGACCTATACTGTTAAGTGTGTACTGTTACTGTATTGTACTACTTAGATTAGAGGTTCCTTAAAATTTAGGAGAGGTTTGTAAAAACGGGCCGTATGCCTGTGTATACGGCCCGTTTTTTTATCTCTGTAGATTTGGGGAATACATGATTCTCAAGACTCTTGGTTATAGAAGTCTAGCTACTTCCTCGCGGTTTCACTCGCTCTGCTTGGCGCCTATTAATCGTAGCGTGATATTTTATAACTTATAACCTTCCTCGATAAATGGACTATCCAACACAGAAACAATTTTTCAAATCGGACCAGTAGTTTTGGAGATTAGCGCGTTTAAACAAACAAACAAAAAAACAAACTCTTCAGCCTTATAATATTAGTATAGATAACAACTAAAAACTTACTTTAAAAACACTGGGACCTTTAAACCATACTTCTCCAGGAACATTTGGCTCTGTGATGACTTTATTGGTATTTGGATCCACTAGCTGAAAACGAAAACAGAATTGAAATTACTATATTACATACAAATCCAGAGTATACAAGTACATACATCAATTTCTAAAAACCTCGATGCAACCCCTTTTCTAAAATAACATTAACATACCATCACACCTTTAACCCCGAAGGGGTAGGCAGAGGTGCATATTACGGCACTTAATGCCACGGTACAATGTAACGCCCACTTTTCACTATTTATGTTATGAGTCCCATGTAATAGGGGGTGAGCCTATTGCCATATACCGGGCACATTTCCAGACTCCGTGCTACTCTGAGGTTTTTACAAACCCAGTAATACTATGTCCGACCCGGGAATCGAACCCGAGACCCCTTGCACGGCAGTCGCACTTGCGACCACTCGGCCAATGAGGCAGTAAGCGCCCACGGGTACGGGTCGGGTTTCAGCTAACTCTGGGCGCAGCGAACAGCTATATCTATGGTGGTCTGATGGAGTCCTTGTTTAGTCTAGGTACTTACTTTCGCCTGTATCCCATAAATTGGCCTCCCGTAAGATCCGGGCACAGAATACATGTCATGCTGCACTGTGACCCCACTTGCTTCACTCATTCCATATAGGATGTATACTTCGTCTGTTTGAGCTTTTTTCTGAAAGATGATTGCCTAGATTTATCTATACTTAATTTTATACATAAATATTTAGGCTTAACGTCAGATAATAGTTTTTAAAAAATACGTTTTTTATGAAATGCAAAAGAGCAGACTGTTCACATGGTGGCAAGCAATCAGTGCCGCTTATGGACATGCACGTCAATAGTATGAAGTTCCCAAGTGTGAAGCCGGTCAAATTGTAATTGTAAAAGCAACCGGCTTGTAATTTACAATAGGGTAGATGCCTAATTTTTATTTTAATGCCCGTCTGGTAGATGATTTTAAAACATTAGACACACTTATTTTCTTACAGAAACGAATACTTTCAACGATAATATATTGATTTGAAATGTCGCGTGACGTCACTTCTATGTACATTTTATACGTAGAAATGACGTTTTAGCCCCCACTCCTAAACTTTGATTCGGTTTATCTAAGTATTATTTTATTATACGACAAAATTAAAAAAAATACTTGTGTAACATTTTTTCATTACCTAACTTACGGACTAATTAGATTTTTAATTTTCATACCCTGTCATCATCCCTATTACATTAGCTAATTTTGCATTAATACAGGTCCACTTTTAACTTTGTCTTGATGATCCAATGTTTAATCTCATTTTTCATCTATATTGATTGGTTTCTGTCCTACCTTTACTTCATCAATAACATCTTGTGTTACAGCGCTGCCGCCCAATCCTACATACTCGAAGCAGGTGAAGTCACATTTAGCATTTGCCATCATCGTCACCATCATGTTAGGACTTGTAGCAAAGTAGGAAGGCTGTAAAAGATCATCAATACTGATATGAGACGAAGAAATACTCCGAAGTTGAAACATCAACTGTTAGTTCACAAAATCCTGATTCCGTGTCAGAGTGGAATTTATCTAATTCAACAATTTTGGTATTAAATTTAGGACCTCGTCATCATAACATCATGCCTTTTATCCTCGCAGGGGTAGGCAGAGGTGCACATTATAGCCACTGTACCTCTACAATGTAACACCCACTCTTCATTATTTATGTTATGAGTCCCATGTAATTAGGGGGTAAGCCTATTTCCATATACCTACCGGGCACAATTCCAGACTCTGTGCAACTACTGAGAATTTAAAGAAAACCCAGTAATACTTTGCCCGACCCGGGAATCGAACCCGAGACCCCTTGCCCGGCAGTCACACTTGCAACCACTCCGCCAACGAGGCAATATAATTGCATATTTCATCATCATTAGAAGCCTATATGGTTTGAGCATTGCATATTTATTACCAACCGGTCATCACTAACAAAACAATAACAAAAAACCGGTAATCTAGCACGTAATGATTTAACTCTATCAAAAGTGTTTTGTTGTATTCTTTGAAGTCTACCTTATATGCATTGACAAGTTCAGCAAAATGCTCCGGCGTGATAGGTGATGATGACTGTAGTCGAGTATACTTGAAGACTGATGAGAAGACGTAGTGGATCCCAGCTGACAGCCACTGAGCTGGAGACGCCATGAATACCAGATTTGTTGGTGTCGGGAAATTGGTGAAGTTTGCCCTTCAAGAGAAAAAAATGGGGTTAGAGGTGGAACCATATAATCAATGAATTACAGGTTAGCGTAAGTCAAGGAAAATAACTTTCATAATCAGTGGAACGTTTTCCAGATAAAAATTATGTTGATAAAGGTGATGATGATGAATTTGATGTATACTAAGTAACAAATTACCAGATATAAGGCATTCCTATACTTAAGTTCTTGTGTGTCAACATAGCTGTCTTTGGCACGCCTGTAGTTCCACTGGTTGAAGTTAAATATCCCACTGTATGCTCTGGATCGAAGTCTGTTGGTCTGTAAATAGGTAAATTTGATTAAGGGTTTAACATTAAGATAGTTGAAGAATTGAATTAAGATGATTCCTTAAGAGAAAGAAACAAAGAAGTGAATACTGGATATAATTGTATAATATAATTAGTTACAGCTTATTTCGAAATAGAAAAACTGATAACTACTAACTGCCTTGTTGGCCGAGTGGTCGCAAATACGACTGCTGGGGTCTCGGGTTCGATTCCTGGGTTGGGCAAGGCAATAACTGGTTACTGGTTTTGTAAAAAAAATCTCAGTAGTAGCACGGAGTCTCGAATTGTGCTCAGGCTTAGGCTCACCCCCTATTACATGGGACTCATAACAGAAATAATGAAGTGGGTGTTACATTGTACAGTGGCATTACGTGCCGTAATGTTATGTTATGATAACTACCCAGTATTTTAGAGCATCATCAAACCAAATCAATTCTTAAAACACTTACTTAAAGTTCTTTATCGCTTCTTTGTCTTTAACCTCCAGGAGTTGTGCTAGTGAAATATGGCTACCATCTTTGTCAAAGGTTACCACTTTAGCATCCACTTCAGATAAGGTCAATGCTCTTTCAATGTCCTTCATCTTTTCACTTTGACCAAAAATTATGTTTGGTTTGTTGTTATGGAACAGATCTCTTAATTCATCTGAAAAAGAAATTCATTCTATTTTAGGACAATATATATATTTATTTCAATCTCTGTAAGCTGATTTTGGCTTGAGCTTAACTTTCGTGAACTCACAACTTATTATTATGACAATAATAATTTAGGTATTACTAAAGCTATGTGACCCGGACAAACAGTTCCGAGGTTAGGAAATTTTCAATACAAAGGACTAGAAGAAATTCGGCCAAATGGTATGTTCGGCTATTTTTCTAACATAATTGATACAATTCATCCGAATTGTATCAATTAATTTTTATTTTTATTTTTAATTTTTAATTTGCTTGGGTATGAAAATTAAAAATATAATTAGTCCGTAAGTTAGGTATTGAAAAAATATTAGACACGTATTTTTTATTTTGTCGTATAATAAAACAATACTTAGATAAAACGAATCAAAGTTTAGGAGTGGGGGCTAAAACGTCATTTCTACGTATAAAATGTGCATAGAAGTGACGTCACGCGTCATTTCAAATCAATATATCGTCGAAAGTATTCGTTTCAGTAAGAAAATAAAATAATACGTGTCTAATGATTTAAAATAATCTACCAGACGGACATTATAAAAATTAGGCATCTACCCTACTACCCAGACTGCCTCGTTGGCCGAGTGGTCGCAATTGCGACTGCCGGGCAAGGGGTCTCGGGTTCGATTCCCGGATCGGGCAAAAATATTACTGGTTTTTTTCAAAAAATCTCAGTAGTAGCACGGAGTCTGGAATTGTGCCCGGTATATGGCAATAGGCTCACCCCCTGGTGAGCCTATTATTAATATAGTGGATAATAGGGATTACATGGGACTCATAACATAAATAGTGAAAAGTGGGTGTTACATTGTACAGTGGCATTAAGTGCCGTAATATACACCTCTGCCTACCCCTTTGGGGATAAAAGGCGTGATGTTATGTATGTATGCATCTACCCTATTATAATAAGAAAATGTTAAAGTCTATGAACAGTTCCATAGATCCACATTAGTCACCTTTCACGATACCTACCTTACTTAACTGGGACAATTGCAGTATTTGCAGTAGTTGCATACAAATGCAATATTTGCTGAACACTTTACTATAACTGAGACGTGATACGCATCGAGATACCAAACGTTCACATTACATACATTACATATAATCATAAATTTACTTACTAACTCCCAAAGTAGCGTCAATCGACGCCACCATAATTCCAAGATAAAATGCCGCGTTATGGGGTATACAGAAGTCCAGGTGATTTGGTCCCATCAGCACCATGACGTCGCCTTTCTTCAGCCCCATGTTGGTGAGGGAGACAGCACATCGGATGCTCCTGTCTAAAGCTGAACTGAAGGTTTCTGATTCTCCGGTAGCTCCATTGATCTGGTGATTGAAATTAACTGCAGGTTTAGTAGAAGTTGCTACATGCTTATTTTCTTCTTCATTTACTTTCTTCTTTATGATTAGATTTTAATCTTGATTATTGACTTTAGCGCTAATTGTTATGATCATTCAGATTAGCCAAAATTTTTTCTACTGCTCTCACTGAACTGCTTGAAGAGTTCTGTCATGTTCTGGTTTCCGTTATAGTAGCCATTGATGTTTGAATTAAGTCACGATTCATCATGGATAATGCAAATGCTAGCAAGCTAACGGCAAACCCTTACATACATATTGATTTTGCGATATGAAACAGTTACTTGCCTATAAACCCTTAGTAATATATAAAGGACGTAAGTAAACCAAAAGTGATCAAAGAAAAAACGACTCTACAGTTGGAGAATGTAACTTCAATTTCACCTGCAGTATAAAATCAGGATCCTCTTGCAGGCTTTGCAGCATTAGCTTGCCTACGTGATGTCTGTCTGAAGGGATCCCGGTCTTCGCCACCACGCGAGCTCCCACCTCTTCCATGTACCACTGCACTGCGTTGTACGGTCTAGTAGCCATGATTGGTAGTTACTGAAACCATATTTATTATTCTTTACTGGCTTTGCCTATGTGTGTGAATATGATAGTCATCATCATCAATAGCCGAATAAACACATTACACAATAATTACATTACACTATCTTTTATTGTCTTTTTATATTTTATTTGTGCTGTATCCTGACAGGTGTTGAATAAATGTTTTTTATTTCTTTCTAAATGCTAATTATAAATGATTGATAGGAAAGTAAGACTATTGTATAAATTAAAAACAGAAATACAGAAATACCTTAATCTATACATACCATAAAATCGTAGGGAAGTGAAAACTGTACATTAATTATGTTTTTAAAATAATGCTTTGAGCGTGATCTACAATCGATACTGACGCCAAAAATATGGTTTTAGAATTTTTATCTGTTGGTCTGTAAGTATGTATGTCCGGAATGAACTCATAAAGTGCTGCACGGATTTAACTCAAATTTTGTATGAATAGTACTGATAAGTCGGGTCAACATAATAGGCTACATATTATCATGCAATCTCCTACGGGAGAGGAATCACTCTGAATCACTCTTCCATGCGAACGAAGTCACGGGCACAGCTATAACAATATAGAGTTGGGGCCTACTAACTAAATACTGGTTTACGTACCAAATTAGTGTAGTTTGTAAAACAGAAACGATTATAGTATAGGTACTAGCGACCCGCCCCAGCTTCGCACGGTTGCAATATACATTTATTATACATATAAACCTTCCTTAAGAATCACTCTATGTATTAAAATACCGCATCAAAATCCGTTGCGTAGTTTTAAAGATCTAAGCATACATAGGGACAGACAGACGGCGGATAGCGACTTTGTTTCATACTATCGTAGTGATCTACATAATACAATATAGTACATACATACCAGATAAGAGTAACCCTCACCTGGCTTACTATTATTTACTGATATATTTCACAAGATAGTCAACACAATACAATGATCTCCATGCATTAATATTTATTTAGATTACTTATTCAAATACAACGCTCATCGTATTTATTTTCTACCTTTATACACACAGGTTAAAAATACATTATGCCTTGTAAAAAAATATTTTATTAATAAACTATTTTATTGTATTTTTATAGTACTTGAATACTTATTTATTATTGTGTTTGCAGACAGGACATTGACTCGTCAGTTAAGGGTGATAAGGCGTATTTTGATGAATCAAGGCAACCCAGGAGAACCTGAGGAGTCAGGATATTTTATCATATTAAAGTAATTTTAAATTTAATAGACTAGTTGGAAATTAGACTAATATTGTAGTATTTTTTTAATAATAATAATATCCATACATTTATTTAAAATTGTCTATAAATTATATTTCTAAATACTAGGTACTTGCACACAAAGTAAAAAAAAATATTATTTAAAAATATAAAAATATGAGCATGGTCTAAGCTACCGGTGGTTAGGGCTCCAAAGACAGAAACTTCACGATACGTGCCGTGTTTAAGAGAACTGTCTACTGTATCAGGCCCTTGATACATCTACCTAACGTCAGCCTCCTGAGATGGATGTCGAGGCTTTTAGGGATTAACCCATTAGCCGACACGACTATCGGCACAATGATAGCCGAATCCACACTCCATACCTCGTGAGCTAAATCTAAATATTTTTTTTATAATATTATTATTATAATATTATACATTAAAACCGGCCGGCCGAGAGCAAGAATGTTCATTAAATATTATGTATTATTATTATTGTATATTATACTGTTCGGCTCCTATTTTTATGTTTTGAGAATTTTTTTTCTGTTTTTTTATTAAATGTAGTTTTACAGAATTTCAAAAAATGTAGAGAATATTAATAATAAAACATTTTGCATATTTTAAATCAACTGACGTTTATAAAAAGAATAGGATAACTGAAGTAATGAATAAAATGTTCCAAAAATACTTCGTACTTCGTACTTACATGCGTACAACAAAACGGAGAAAATAAATCAAATAATAATATGACACAATATGAAGCAAGATCTCACAATATTTCGAGAACAAATTGTTAATTATTTTCCACTCAGTTTGCGATTCACACAACCGCTACGCACCGGTCGTACTCACTATATGGGCGATATTTGCGCATCATATTATCTGCTACCGATCATATGGAACAACCATGAATAACTTATTAATGCCAAGGCACTGGTTACCGACCGGCCTCCTCAATCCGACCATTTTTGCGGAACCAAACTATTTTTTTTTTAATGCATAAACT
This sequence comes from Spodoptera littoralis, assembly GCA_902850265.1. Classification (NCBI taxonomy): domain Eukaryota; kingdom Metazoa; phylum Arthropoda; class Insecta; order Lepidoptera; family Noctuidae; genus Spodoptera; species Spodoptera littoralis. The sequence goes on along the minus strand of LR824553.2, from coordinate 3,023,134 downwards.
CTTAAACGAGCAGCCGGATCACCTGATGGTAAGCAATCGGCGTCACCCATAGACACCTGGAACACCAAAGGCGTTTACAAGTGCGTTATCGGCCTTTTGGGAATTAAGAGTTTCAGGAATTGGGGAGATTGGGGAAGGGGAGGGTAATTGGGCCTCCGGTAACCTCACTGACACGACGAAACACAACGCAAGCGTTGCTTCACGTCGGTTTTCTGTGAGCCCGTGGTATCACTCCGGTCGAGCCGGCCCATTCGTGCCGAAGCATGGCTCTCCCACACATAAACACAATGTGAATATGAAAAAAATATAATTCAGGGAAAACGTCATCTCAATTTTTGCAGTGGTCACTCGAGTGACTTAGGACCTGGCCTCATATTTTTTTAAGCTTGCACTAATTCCATGTTTTGCATAGATTTATTGATAAGTTAATTTCGGACGGCATGAGGAGCCCTACAACACACCAACGTATCAAATACTGAACATGGGCATATGGTTGGTAAAAATTATGTTAATGTTAAACTTTTACACCTATTAGTGTGTCTCTCTGCATCACCCTAAGGTTGACTGTTGTCGCGGAGAACCTAACGGATAACCGGGGCTCCGGCTCGACGTGCAGGAGAAGGAACGGGGTGGTTTTTAGTCAGTAAGAGTCTGACACTCCCTTCCGCCTCACCCAGGCGGGAGCAGTCATTCGATGATTTTCCCCCCTTAAAAAAAGGTTGACTGTTAGGGAATGCCACTAGGCATTAAGTCCGCCATTGTATACCCATTGTGCAAGAAGTGTAAACAAATAAATAAAAGGAATTTTAGGATTTATGAATGACGTCAATTTTCTGTAACGCATGATGTTTTGTGATTAGTTTCTTATTTTTAAATCTTTCCTTACATTAATAGGCCCGTATCCGAGCTATGCTAACTATAATGGATTCTTTATAATTCACGTTTCAACTTAACCATATTTTCCGTCGATTTCCGATTCATTGACAAATACTTTCTGGTAGTAAACGTTTATATTTTATGTTTATTACATAGAATTGTATGATTACCGTATTGTTACAATTTTATAAGTATAGAAGTGAAGAAACTAATTAAAAATATGGTATACATCTCGTTTTAGAAGTTTTATTAACCGAATATAGGTTTGGTCAGAGACTGGATACGATTCGTTTTCCTGTCCCTGTTTTCGTCTAACTCAAGTGTGTTTAAAATTTCATGACGTGTTTATCTCCGGTAGATCATAATCATTAATGACAAAAATATAAATAGGTAGGTGCTCATACATAATACCTTCGACTTATAATGTTCCCAGAATAACTATATACAATACAACCTACAAGTAGTTCAGTACGTACATATTATATCTACCTTATGTTAGGTACACACAAAAGTTTAGTTACGAATATATCTATTCATACACCCTTAAATTTTAGTCGTTTTAATCCCATGGACCTGTGGTTTAACTAACAGAATACTTACTACTCATTACAAGCTTGCACTGCGGTGTAACATAAAAAATGAACAAATTAGCAAATGATAAGATTATACTCGCAAAATGTATGAAACCAAAAGTTGCGCCACGAGTAGTTACCTACGTTGTCGTCGGTCGTTGCGTATCGGGCAGTAAAGGTACCTACACGGCCCGATCGAGCATAAGGTTATTGACTCGATCAACTGATGTTTGCGTAGGTAAACAAATAAATTGATTCCAAATTTTCCTTCATACTTTTACGGGCTTAGGACCTACATAACTGTACTAACGGTTCGCATTATTCATTCACTCATGCGAGAATTGATTCGAGTTATTAAAAAAAAGTACTTTATTTTTTAATTTTATCTTTACAAATCGATAGTGTTTCATGGACCAGTTCGAACCTCCAAGGAATTAAAACTATTCAAATTTAACATAATACTAGTATTAAGATTATACATTATATATTTAGCTACCTAGGTAGCTAATAATTACTCAACCATCATCGCATTAAAATAGTAGATAATACCCAACATTTTTTATTAGGTAGGTATAACAAATTAAGATTGATATGATGTATAATCCTATGCTTTGGTACATCATCGCTTACCACTAAGCGAGATAGTGGACAAACATCGGCCCATCAAATGTAAAAAAAATCCTAAGAAATATAAAGAAAAAAATATTTATCACCTGATGGTAAGCAATCAGCGCCGCCCATAAACACCTGAAATACCAGAGGCGTTACAAGTGCGTTACCGGCCATTTGGGGATTACGAATTTGAGGACAGTTCCTTAACTGTCCTCAAATTAATCGTAATCCCCTATTCGTTATCCCTATAAGGGACCCTTTGGTCGATATGAAATTTGGAACAGGGGTAGGTACAGATTGTGATCTGGAAAAATATTTTAGGCTACTTTTTACCCACGGGAACACGGACCAAGCCGCTGGCAAAGGCTAGGTACAATAATAAATAAATATAACTTCAAGTTTACGTAGAAGTAACACAATAATTAATTAGGTATTCAAGTACAAATTAATTAAATAATTAATATTCATCTTGCCCTAGAAATCGTTTACACATCAATTGTGTATGATTTCTACAACAATATTATAAAGTATCTGTATCGTATCTGTCGTGTCGGTCGTATCTGTCATATCTGTCGTGTCAGTCGTGTCGGTCGTGTTTGTCATGTTGGTCGTATTTGTCGTATCGGTCGTATCGGTCATGCCTGTCGCATCGATCGTATTTGTCGTGTCGGTCGTATCTGTCGTGTCGCACGTATCTGTCGTGTCGGTCATATCTGTCGTGTCGGTCGTATCTGTCGTGTCGCTCGTATTTGTCGTGTCGTTAGTATCTGACGTGTCAGTCGTATCTGTCGTGTCGGTCGTATCTGTCATGTCGGTCGTTTCTGTCGTGTCGGTCGTATCTGTCGTGTCGGTCGTATCTGTCGTGTCGGTCGTATCTGTCGTGTCGGTCGTATCTGTCGTGTCGGTCGTGTCTGTCGTGTCGGTCGTATCTGTCGTGTCGGTCGTGTCTGTCGTGTCGCTCCTATCTGTCGTGTCGGTCGTATATGTCATGTCGGTCGTATCTGTCGTGTCGGTCGTGTCTGTCGTATCGCTCCTATCTGTCGTGTCGGTTGTATCTGTCGTGCCGTTAGTATCTGACGTGTCAGTCGTGTCGGTCGTGTCGCTCGTATCTGTCGTGTCGTTCGTATCTGTCGTATCGGTCGTGTCTGTCGTGTCGGTCGTGTCTGTCGTGTCGCTCGTATCTGTCGTGTCTGTCGTATCTGTCGTGTCTGTCGTGTCGGTCGTATCTGTCGTGTCGCTCGTATCTGTCGTGTCGCTCGTATCTGTCGTGTCGCTCGTATCTGTCGTGTCTGTCGTATCTGTCGTGTCGGTCGTATTTGTCGTGTCGGTCGTGTTTGTCGTATCTGTCATGTTGGTTAAGTCTGTCGTATCGGTATTCGGTCGTGTCGGTTGTGGTGGTCGAGTCTGTCGTATCGGTCGTGTCGGTCGTGTTTCTCGTATCTGTGTAGTCGGCGTGGTGGCCCGGAGGTTTAAGAAGCCCGCTTCTCATTCATTAGGGCCGAAACCTATAAACGGCAAGTACCAATGTGACTTGTTACGAGTTATATGTATATACTTTCTAAGATTATTCAGACCACTGACAAACGGTGAAGGAAAACATCGTGAGGGAACCTGGGCTTATAATTTCTAATTACCTATAAGTTTTTTATCGCCAACCCGTATTAAGCAAGAGCAAATTAATGCTCAAACCTTCTTCGTGTGAGTGGTTTTGCTCAGCAGTGGACATTTGTAGGATGTTGATGTATGTTAGAGAGAAAGCAAGCGTAGTTTCTTTTTTTATTAACTTTATTGCTTAATCTTATTCTCTAGGTAAGTCTAGCACCATCTCTTTTAGTTTCTGTCTATTGATTTTCGACGTGCTGGTCGTTGGCAGTTCCTTCAAGAAGATCACACCTCCTCTCAGTTGTTTCGAGTCAGTCAGCGAATCTGGAAATAAAATTACAGTTAACTCCTCTAACGCAGCATGTTATAGTTTCATTTGGTCTCCAGAACTGATGAAGTGTTATAAAAATAATCTATATACACATAAAAATGAATCCATTTTTCCCTTGGTCATGGCATCAAGCGTGAATAGCTGGACCGATTTCACTATTTTTTTTGTTCTATTATCTAGCAGAAGAGAAATCCTAAGGGAACGGGAGAAGACGGGATTGCGCGTACGAAGTCGCGGGCAGAAGCTGGTTTTTATATAAATTATAGCATGATTAAGAATACCAAGTAACCGATTTTTCTACCTATAATGTTTCATAAACTAAGTTATCTATTTATGAGTAGTTTTGACGTGACAACGTCTTATAAATTGGTTTGCCGGGTGACACTTCAAGAAACTGCGTTACGCTCCGCTCACGTTATGCGCTCACAATGAGAGCGAGTGAGAGGCACGCGTCCCTTCCACTCGGGCATGGTTAGCCCGCCTAAGAGCGAGAGAGACAGACATAAATTACCACTCAAAGTCGTTGTCACGTAAAACTTTCGCCCGTATACCGACTTTACAGGCAACCAATGTTTATGGTTTTTATTCATGAAACAGCTCGGTGAAGGTCGATGTTATATCGGATCTTAGACCTAGAACATCACCGTATCACCATCTAAATGATAAGACACAGAGTAGTAGGTACATTAATAGAACACAATAGATTATGAATAGATTAACCTTCACTGACTTGTTTCCATAACAAAACAACATTTTTTACGTTGTTATTGAATAGACTCAATATTGACAATAGCCAGTATCAGGAGTAGTTAATCTACATAGTAAAAAAACATCACGCCTTTTTATCCCCGAAGGGGTAGGCAGAGGTGCACATTTCGGCACTTAATGCCACTACAATGTAACACCCACTTTTCACTATTTATGTTATAAGTCCCATGTAATAGGGGGTGAGCCTATTGCCATATACCGGGCACATTTCCAGACTCCGTGCTACTACTGACATTTTTGAAAAACCCAGTAATACTTTGCCCATTTATAATATTAGGAATTAATAGATTAACAGTCTCGTTAGCCGAGTGGTCGCAAGTGCGACTGCCGGGCCAGGGGTCTCTGGTTCGATTTCCTGGTTGGACAAGTATTACCGGGTTTTTAAAAACTCTCAGAGGTAGCACGGAGTCTGAAATTGTGCCCCGATTACATTGGGCTGATATCATAAAAGTGGGTGTTACATTCTACAGTGGCATTAAGTGCCGTAATATGCAACCTTTGCCTACCCCTGAATTACTGCAGGAGACAGAATGAATTAAGCCTAAAGACACAAAAAGAGACTGTACAACTGGGTGAAGCCCAGTCGCCAACCACCACGGAGACTAAAAACTAAATGGGTCCTATGTGTGAGGTGTTGTACTTTCTTCCAATAATAGGTATGGCAAAAGCGCATAAACGCACGGTTTGTTCTAGATTCCACAAGGTTCGTATAATACATTACATTAAAGATTTATTGAAGACTATTATACCTTTGACCAGGTTTTTGATCTCCTGCGCTGTGGGGCTGCAGCCAGGCTTGGGTACAACACACGCCACCACCAGGTCCCCGCACTCCCTGTCTGGTATACCTGTCACTGCTACTTGGAGTACTCCAGGATGCTTCATTATTACTGATTCCACTTCAGATGGAGATACCTTTGAAAAAGTAAAAAGAAGATTAAAACAACGATTTGTAGTTCATCGATGGATCAAATAGCCGATAGATTAGTCCATTTCCTATGACGTCCGACGTAGAATAACAGAATATAACATCACGCCTTTTATCCCTGATGGGGTAGGTAGTATGTACATGACGTCACTTAATGCTACTGTGCAAATGTAACACCCACTTTTCACTATTTGTGTTATGAGTCCCATGTAATAGGGGGTGAGCCTATTGCTATATACCGGGCACAATTCCAGACTCCGTGATAGTAGGTACTGAGACATTGTTTGAAAACCCAGTAATACTTTGCCCGATCCAGAAATCGAACCCGAGACCCCTTACCAAACAGTCATACTCGCGACTACTCACCCAACGAGGCTGTCCGACGTAGAATAATTTATACTTCAAAATACATCGAGTTTTGTATATTCCCTTATGACTATTAGTGAAAGTAATGCAGGTACATTTTGACCCGCTGTATCCCTTTAAATACCAACCTGATGGACTAATATCGGGGGTTACTCACGTGAATATACTGAGAGCTCTCAAAGCCAACGCCAGCCAGTGAGATGCGCGACGTTGCCGCGACCGCACACGCGGCTCATGAGGAAGAACCCCTCTGTGGTTCGAAACTAGCAGAGCTTTTCTCAGAATATTCATGTGAGTAACCCGCGATTTTAATTAATTTAGCATGTTTTACTATAGTTATTATAAAAACACCAACCTGATGGTTTCTATACTTCAACAGTAGCTTGTATCGTTCTACAAAGAATAAGTTCCATGCTTCATCTCTGTACAAAATGTCCCCAGATTTCAGCCAACCATCTTCTGTCAGCGTCTCTTTTGTCATCCTCTCGTTGTTGTAGTAACCCTGTGAAATTGGTAACAGATCCATTTAGCAAAGCTGGAGTGAAGTGAAATTTTTAACTGCTAGTGTCGATGATGATGGGATATGAAAATAAAAACAAATAATTAGTCCGTTAGTTAGATAATGACAAATTAGAACTTAAAATTAAAACTATTAGACAGGTATTTTTTACGAATAAGTACATTAGGTACTTAGATAAAAGATTAGGAGTGGGCTAAAACGTCATTTCTACGTTTAAACGTCCCTAGAAGTGACGTCACGATATATTTAAAATCAATATATCGTCGAAAGTATTTGTTTTTGTAAGAAAAAAAACACGTGTCTAATGTTTTAAAGTAATCTAATAGACGGACAGTAAAATAAAAATTGGTCATCTACCCCATTAGCGTAGATTTATGTCACTTACTTTGAATACACTCGGACCTCTGAACCATAATTCTCCAGGAACATGAGGTTCAGTGATGATTTCATTTGTTTTTGGATCCACTAACTGAAATAGACCAAAATGAGAATGTTATTCTAAAGTGCTTTTTAATCTAATTCTCATAAAATAATATAGTAAAACACAATTAAATGTTTCTCCATTTTTAAGGGGAAAGATCATCCAATGATCCCTACCGCCTTGGGTGAGGCGAGAAGAAGTGTCAGACTCTTATTGACAATACCACCCCGTTTCCACTCCTTCTTCGAATCGAATCGGCATTAGCCCTACTGAGCAACATCTATCAACTTTCTGTTTGCAAATACTTATTTGTTTTATTAAAATACAATCCTTAGACCCATCACTACTGACAACTTCTACCCGAATACTATTTTACTTCTACTTGAGCAGACCAATCAATGAGCTACTCAAGTTACTTGCTCTTTGGTATCGTCATTATAGACACAATTAAAGAACAATAGGTGTGTGGGCACCGGTGTCCTCGCGGTATTTGACAGTTAACTTACTTTTAATTCCAACCCTCCAATTGGTCTCCCATAAGACCCTGGCGGTGTTGACTCATCCTGCTGCACAGCTGGACCACTCACTTCACTCATTCCATACAAAATGTATGGCTCTGCTTTTGTTAATTTCTGCAAAGATAGTACGGATTGCACAGTCAATGTTGGATCAATTGAAGGTTAAGGTTTTGATTGCCAACAAAAATCTGTTACAGGCAAATCCTCCGCTAATTTCTTTCACAGGCGACCTCCATTTGGTTTGATGTGTTGAGAATATAGTAAAAATGTTCGTTGATCTAGTACTTTCTGAGATCATGTCGAGGAACCTTTTTCTTTTAAGTTTTTTTCTTCATGGAATTCACTAAAGTCAAAGTCAAGCAGAAAGGAATAGGGTCTTTGAGCCCCACACTAGCATTCCCTGTATGTGGGGACACGGCAGTGCCCCCACCAAGTCGAGCGCGAAGCTTTACTGGAACCATTTCGCCGCATTTTCCGGCCCCTATTTGAGAACCTCTGGATAAGACCAGAACGAAAAATTTTCGTCATCTAGTAAGCTATAATCACATACTTAAAATCCAAAATTTCAAGTCTACAGGTCATTTAGTTCCGAAGTTAAGCGAAATCAAAGTTTTTTTTTTTAAAAGAAACGTTGCCCCACACTAGGATTTTCTCCTGTGTCGTAGGTGCGTTTACAAACATACAAGTTCACATACACAATGACACCCAGACCCGAAACAACAATATGTGGATCACACAAAGTGTTGTCCCGTGCGGGAATCGAACCCGCGACACGTTGCACGGCAGCCGGTTGCCCAGCCAGCGCACCAACCGTGCAGTCAAGTGCAGTTTGGCATTTATGACACTCACTCACTCACTCACTCATGCTCATCAAAATAGAATTAATACTGCTCATAACCTCAGAGAGCTGAAATTTAGTACAGAGTTAGGGTTTTATGGCCGCATAATGGGAAAACTATAAAAACTAGGATATTCGAAGATCCTTTTTGTAGATAAACCCAGCAGCTCCATCGAGGCTTGGCTAGTTTTTTATTAGCTTGGGATCTGATTTATTTAATCTGTCAAACACCAAGCGGTCACCGGTGACCGCGACCTATTGTTCTTTAATTGTGTCTATAAAACCGGTACTCGACGAGTTAAATAGAAGAATATATACTTGCCTTTACTTCTGCTAGGAGCTCCTGCGTAACAGCACTGCCACCAAAATGTATGTTTTCAAAGCAGTTGAAGTCACATTTCGCTTTTGACATCATTGTCGTCATAAGTGTAGGACTGATGAGAATGTAAGTGGGCTGTAGGATAACCAAAGAATAGGTTTTATTATTATATTTATGGATGTTTATTTCATGGTCTCTCATTTTACTCAACTCACTTTAACAATACAAAATCGTACCTCTTAAATGGGGTGTATGTACCATAATTTCAATGCAATCAATACAGTGCAATCAAATAAGGTACTTAGTGGTACCTTAATGCGATAAAATTGTATGACAAGGGCACGGTCGAAGAGTCCGACCCGGGAATCGAACCCAAGAACCCTTGCCCGGCAGTTGCACTTGCGACCACTCGGCCAATGAGGCAGTCTAAATTACATAATAATTTATTTTTATTACCTTATATTTATTGACAAGTTCACCAAAATGTTCTGGCGTGACAGTTGCTGATGTCTGCAATCGAGTATACTTTAAGATCGCAGAGAAGAGGTAGTGGAACCCAGCTGAGAGCCACTGAGCTGGCGATGTCACTATCGCCATTCTGGTTGGTGTTGGAAACTTGGAGAATTCTATCCTAGAAGAAATATTATTTCTGTGAAAGATTTTAGAATAATATTACTTTAGAAGAATAGGGTAGTTGCCTAAATTTTATTTTAATGTCCGTCTGGTAGATTATTTTAAAACATTAGACACGTATTTTTCTTTTCCCACAATATTAATTGCTTTTGACGATATATTGATTTGAAATTTCGCGTGACGTCACAGCGTGCTACAAAATGTAGGTACCACGTTATGACGTAACTACCTCCCACTCCTAAACTTAACGCCATTTTATCTAAGTATTGTAGCTTTATATGAGAAAATAAAAAAATACGTGTCTAATATTTTTTAATTATCTAACTGATGATGGACTAATTAGATTTTGAATTTTCTTACCTTGGAAACTACCCTGTTATTGGTGCTGGAGTCAACTTACCAGAGATAACTAGTTCCTAAATTCAGGTTCTTATGAGTCAGCATAGCAGTTTTTGGTACTCCAGTGGTACCACTGGTTGAGGTCAAATATGCTACGGTATCTGCTGGATCGAAGTCTGTTGGCCTGAGCGACATAAAAACGCATTTTAATTATTTGTCACTGGTACAGTCAGCATCAAAAGTCGATGACCACATTCAAATTTTCAAAATCACTGTACATTATATCACCCATAAATCGCTTAACAAGAGAGGGCGCTAGTATTGAATGAACATCTTTAAAGTTCAAAATTAACTGAACACTACTGGTCAAAGGTCACTGAACACCATTTTGTCAAAAATTGCTGATTGTTATAATATCAAAAGTCACTGAACAATATAAAATGCTTCTTTTGGTTATCCAGTGCAATCACAGCAACGTCCAAAAATAACTTAACATCATTAATAACAAAAGTTACTGAACATTACTTTGTTTCGGATTTGTAGCGTGTAAATTTATACTATTAAAAGTAGCTGAACTGCAAACTAAAAAACGTTGACGATGTTGCTGTATTACGATTGAATAGTAACCATATTTGACTATCAAAAATCACGCAGATTCTGTTTGAATTTATACCATCGTGTAATTATTTATTTTTTTAGTTCGATTGAATTGTAACCTTATTCGTAAAGCAATAAGACTCATTTTCAAAAATCACGCAGATTCTGTTCAAATTCATACCGTGTTCTTAGTTTATGATTCCTATAGTTACGATTTAATTAGAACCTAATCTGTATACATATAAGACTCATTTTCAAAATTACCACCAATTCCGTTTCAATTCAATACGGTAGTTGACAACTAGTCAAATTCAATACTTTTATCGAAACGTCAAAAACGATACTGTTCTATGAATTTTGTACGAAATACCATCTTATGACGTCATCATATTTTCGCGTCAAACAGCACACTTATATCTAAAGAAAATGCGAGAATAAATCGAAAATTAAGTATATCGGCAAATCAATGAATGAAAGTGTAACTATTTTTCAATATTTAATTGAACTGAAAAATCTAAATAATTTATTTTTGACCCAGAAAACTACCCAATTCATTGGGAAACAGTTGTGGGTATTTGAAAAATTGTTTACACTTGAATGTAAAAATAATATTTCTACTTAATTATCACTTTGTATCGGATGTAGACCATTTTAAGCCACCATTTTGATACCATGGCCTCACAGAAAACCGACGTGAAAAAACGTTGTGTTGTGTTTCGTCGTGTGAGTGAGTTTACCGGAGGCCCAATTACCCAGCCCCCCCCCCCCCTTCCCCAATCCCTGAATCCTCAACAATCCTCAATTTCCTAATCCAGAAGGCCAGTAACGCACTTGTAACGCCTCTGGTGTTGCGTGTGTCCATGGGCGACGCCGATTGCTTACCATCAGGTGATCCGTCTGCTCGTTTACCAGCTTATCCAATAATAAAAAATTGTGGTTGTAATTATATTTAACTCGTCGAGTACCGGTTTTATAGACACAATTAAAGAACAATAGGTCGCGGTCACCGGTGACCGCTTGGTGTTTGACAGTTTAATCTATAAATATTGTATTAAAAAAAAAGGAAACACCAAACTCCACCAAGCCGACTGGTCCTCGTGGGGGAAAAAGACCAAAACCCTCCAACAATTAGTGATAACAGTAGCAACAGAAATCGATACCAACAACAAGACAAAATTTACATCGCAGCCCTCAACGCACTTACCCTCAAAAATGAAGAAAATCTTGAAGAACTTATTTATGCATTAACTCGTCGAGTACCGGTTTTATAGACACAATTAAAGAACAATAGGTCGCGGTCACCGGTGACCGCTTGGTGTTTGACAGTTTAAAACACATTAAATGGGATATTATTGGCCTCAATAAATATTGTATTAGTTATCAATTGCGCTTTGGTAACAAATAAACATTATAATACGATTTAATCTTCAAATTACTGCACATGAACGTCACAGAATAGTGATATTGCGAGACTAAATCACGCCATAAAAATCTGGGAAAATTTTAGGGGACGAGATACTTGTGCAAATATGGTAAACTCCATGCGAGAACGTCTCCAAAATGTCATCGATGCCAATGGGGGACACTAGGTTTTAATTTCAAGTAGTTCAAGTATAATCATGATTGTAGTTAATTGTTAAAAAATCATACCTTGTTTTTTTTTTTATAAAACATTGATTTGATTATGATAGTTTAAATTATTTTATTATGATTGTGTTGATTAAAACAAATAATAATTATCTGAATTGATTTATCGAACCATTTTATTTAATTTTGTTGATAATAAATAAAAGGGTGGTGATTAACATGTGCATGTGTCTACCTTATTTGTATACCAAACACACACCTGCCGAAATAAATACATACACATATTAAACACAAAATGTCATTTCAATTTGTTCAGGGACTTTAGAGATAAACGATAGTATGCTATTTTTGTCTAAAATTTGTTCAGAAACTTTAGAGACGAAGAATGTTTTGCTTCTTTTACTATAACTTTGTTTAGCGACTTTTGAAAAGTATGGTCACCTACTTATGCCCTTTTATGATAATCATTCATTTCTGGCGCTTGTCATGTTGAGCGATTTAGGTATAATACCGTGTACAGCGATTATGAAAATTTAAATGTAGTCATCAACTTTTGATGCTGACTGTACTACAAAGGGTACTTTTCTCATGTTTATCGTCATCACCAACAGCCTATAAGTACGCACTGCTGAGCAAAGCCTCTTCTCAAATGGGGCATTTATCACCAAGCTTGGTCATTGCGGGTTGGCGATTTCTAACTTATACTTTCCTCACGATGTTTTCCTTCACCGTTTATCAGTGGTGTCTAATTAATCTTAGAAGATACTGTCTGAATAGTCTCACGTATATACAGATAATACATTTTTATTGGTAATTGCTATGTAGAGTTATTTGTAATACTTATTGAATAAGACTATTGTCAAAAACTTTGTATGAAATAGCTTCAAAAGTCTAATCAAATAATTGAAATAGATTCTTACACATTTTAAACTAAATGGGTGACAAAGATTTACTTAAGTTTAAACTCTTACTTGAAGTTCTTAACGGCTTCTTCATCAGCCTTCAGAAGATGTGCGAGTGTCGTATGGTGACTATCTTCATTAAATGTCACAACCTTGGTATCCATGTTTAACATTTTAAGTGCTGCGTCAACATTTCCAGTCTTCTCGCTTTGACAGAAAATTATCTTCGGTTGATTGGTTTTAAATACTTGTGTAAGTTCATCTAAAATTGAGATATTAAAATTTATTTTAATTAGCACTTTTATGACAAAGATTTCAAAGAATATTAAATCATGACAAAATAATAATAGTATTTTGATGTTTTACTAAATGAGCGATTAATCAACAGGTGGCTTAATCTTGAATCCAATTCCGATCAATCGACATTGGTATTGTGAAATTTCGTACTCTTGAGTCGCAACATTAGCGCCCATTGCATCCGCATTGCGTACAAATTTAATGAACTAAATGGTATTGAGCTTAGCTTTATATTCCGTTTTCTGAATGCTATTTTAACAGCTACGATAGGAGTTGTATAGTGTTGTCATTGAATAATTATTGAGATTTTATTGGATTGAAATTGCATAGACATTGAGGTTGGTTTCAAGAGTAAGCAACCAGATCTATCGACAACTGAAGCTAAAAGTCGTAGACACATTTCATACACGTCTACACAGGATTTTTATAATCTTCAGATAAATCATAAAATAAAAGAAAATCATTAAGAAAAAAAGCCCTGTTGTTATCTTTTCTCCTATAATTTTATGGAATTGAACTTACTAACTCCCAAAGTAGCGTCAATTGATGCCACCATGATTCCAAGGTATAAAGCCGCATTATGTGGTACACAGAAGTCTAAGTGGTTTGGACCCATCAACACCATGACGTCGCCTTTCTTCAGCCCCATGTTGGTGAGAGAGACAGCGCATCGGATGCTCCTGTCTAAAGCTGAGCCGAAGGTTTCTGATTCACCTGTCGCTCCATCGATCTGGGGTAGGTAATATGTATTATATTTTGGATTAGCAGTTTTGTAGTAAATAATTAATATTAACAGCTGGATATTTAATTGGGCTTCCGGTAACCAGACCCACACAATGAAACACAGCGCAAGCGTTATTTCACGCCGGTTATTTCTGTGAGGTCGGGGTATCACTCCGGTCAAGCAGGCCCATGTGTGCCGAAGTATGGCTCTTCCACATTTATTACGGGAGTGAAACGAGAATGCCTCGTTGTTTAAGTTTGAGTGTGATGAAGTGCTTAAAATCGATTGATCGTCAAAATGGTGGTCTATATTTGGTGAAAATTGAAAAATCTAAAACCGTGATGTTGAGGAACAAATGTTTTTGTTAAGTTGTTTAACCATTCACCTATATTACAGTAGGGTTTTATTCAAATAAAATATATACATATAAGGTACTTACCTGTAAAATAAAGTCGGGATCATCTTGCAGGCTATGCAGCATAAGCTTCCCAAGATGATGTCTATCTGAAGGGATCCCGGTCTTCGCCACAACGCGAGCTCCAATCTCCTCCAAGTACCAGTGTACTGCATAGTGAGCTCGAGAAGCCATTATTATTTACTACTGAAAATTAAACACGATACACACTGTTAATTTCTGGAATGTAAATTCATGACTAGATAAATCAACTGGTGCGGTTTCACCCGTACTGCTCGGCTCCTGTTGATGGTAGCGTGATATGTTATAGGCTAATACCCTTCCTTTATAAATGAACTATGCAACACAAAATAACTAACTTACAGTCGCGGGTTACTCACGTGAATATACTGAGAAAAGCTCTACTAGTTTCGAACCACAGAGGGGTTCTTCCTCATGAGCGTGTGCGCTTTAACATCGTCCAACGCGCCGCCGGAGTTGGAAGCAAACACTCGTGATGTCCGGTAGAGGGCGCGTTAGGCTCCCATCATAAGTAGCAAAGCAATACCGATGCGAGCGCTAACGCCAGCCAGTGAGCTGCGCGACATCGCCACGACCGCGCACTCTGCTCATGAGGAGGAACCCCTCTGTGGTTCAAAACTAGTAGAACTTTTCTCAGTATATTCACGTGAGTAACCCGCGATTTTAGTTAATTTAGTATTTCTCACGATAGTTATTATAAAAACACAAAAAAAATATATCGTACCAAGAGTTCCGGAGATTACCACGTTTAAATAAATAAACAAAATCTAGCTTTATATACTAAACAAGTAAAATAATTTAAATAATAGATTATATTCCTTACAATGTTAATACGTATTTGTGCAATCATGTTTTGTCAAACTGCATTTATTACCAAAATATATCTTTATACTACCTGATTAGATCGCTTAGACCAATACATTATTATCTTATAGACTTAATATCGCTTGATAAGACCTTTGATAGACATGTATTTAGATAATATTCCTCTCGACTACTTTTTATAGGATAAGCCGGTAAACGAGCAGACGGATCACCTGATGGTAAGCAATCGGCGTCGCCCATAGACATCTGAACACCAGAGGCGTTACAAGTTCAAACCTTCAAGAAAAGAGCGTATTCCTTTTGAAATTGCCGGCAACGCACCTGTGTCTCCTCTGGTGTTGCGGGTGGCTATAGGTGGCGCTGATCTCTTACCATTCCGTGCAAATGTGCGTTACCGGCCTTTGGAGGATTAGGAATTTGAGGACTGTTACTTATTTTTTACCTAATTTACAGGCTTAATACATTCGTCACCATGCTTATAGTTCAAGTGATGTATGAGTCGACTTAGAGCTTTAGACACGAGCAGTATGTTGCATATGGCGTATATAATACGGACACGTGTCGGTGGCAACCGCTGACGCGTCCGTGACAATTGCTGACGCGTAGGCGGCATTCGTTGACGCGTCGACGGCAACAGTCGACATTTTAACTTCGATGAACGCTACAACTGCAAATGTCGCAATAGGTAGAGTACTACTTTTCTCGATGATTTAAACTATTCAACACAAAATGGATTTTTCAAACAGACACACAAACTCTTTAGCTGTATATAATAAGTAGTATAAGAGTGCCTCGTTTTTTTTTTTTTTTTTTTTAAGGGGGGAAAATCATCGAATGACTGCTCCCGCCTGGGTGAGGCGGAAGGGAGTGTCAGACTCTTACTGACTAAAAACCACCCCGTTCCTTCTCCTGCACGTCGAGCCGGAGCCCCGGTTACCCGTTAGGTTCTCCGCGACTCCGAATCGGCATCGGCCCTATTGGGCCCCATCTGTGGTGGTCTGATGGCTCTTTGAGGCGCGCGCGGAACGCGACGCGCCGTACGCTCGGGTCTGTTTCTGGTCGGACGGGGAGCCACCCATGCTCGCCGTCCGCAGGCCCGCGCTTACGGTGGCCGGAGATCGTCCCGCGATCCCCGACGCCCGGTGTGTCCTTCGCGATGGCTGGGTCGCGAGGAGGCAGCGCTTCGCTGCCTCACGCGTCCCGCCTCCTCCTTAGCTAGCATGACTGCTTCGCAAAAGGAGGAGACGGCATCCCAGTCCCCCTCGCTCCGCATCATGGCCTGCACTAGGCCCGGACGCGAGAGGTCGCCATCGCCGATCACTTCCCTGAGGGCACGGCGGTGCTCAGCCCACGCAGGGCATTCCGCTACGGTGTGTTCCACCGTGTCCTCAGGGCGGTCCTCGCAGTGATGACACCCGGGCGTTTCCTCCCGCCCCATCAGACACAGGTACCTCCCGAAACTTCCATGTCCGGTGAGGACCTGCGTCAGGCGGTAGGTGAGGACGCCGTAGCGTCTCTCAAGCCACTCCTCAAAGAGGGGACTTACCGCTGCAATGGCAGCGAGCCCAAAGAGTGCCTCGTCTGCCGAGTCGTCGCAAGCGCCTGCCGGGCAAGGGGTTTTGGGTTCGATTCCCGGGTCGGTCAATATTACGCGGATTTTGAAAATAAAATTCTCAGTAGTAACACGGAGTCTCGAATATTGCCCGGTATATGATAATAGACTACCCCCTATTACATGGGACTCGTAACATAAATAGTGAAATATGGGTGTTACATTGTACACTGGCATTAAGAGCCATAATGTGCACCTCTTGCTACAGGGATAAAAGGTGTTGTTAAGTTAGTATAAGATTAACCCCAAAAGTAACTTAATCTGACCATCTAAACCTCGCTGGGGTGTTTCGACCAACTTCCACGAGAGAAGTCGCGGGGAAAAGCCAGTTTATTACATAACATTATTTATCATTTTAAGACGATCATGTTAGTTACGCACTTTATAACCGACTAAGATAACAGTGATGACTACGACTACTCATAATGACTTTGCGATTTTTATTTAAAGATCAAAGTATAATATGTTTATATATAATTACTTATACTATAATACTAGCTTCTGCCCGCGACTTCGTACGTGCAATCCCGTTTTCTCCCGTTCCCGTAGGATTTTCTGGACCTTTTTCTGTCATAAGAACTTTCTCCTGACAATAATAAACACACAAAAAACCAGCCAAATCAATCTAGCCGTTCTCAAGTTATGGCGTGACAACGGGAAACGGGTTTCATTTTTATATATACACTAGCTACTTCCGCACTGTTACACATGCTTTGTTCAGCTGCTATTGGTCTTAGCGGGATGTTTTATAGCCTATAGCCATCCTCGATAAATGCGCTATCCAACACAAAAAGAATTATTCAAATCAGACTTGTAATTACGGAGATTAACGCGTTTAAACAAACAAACAAAAAACAAACTCTTCCGCTTTATATAATAGTATTAGTATTATTATGTTATATAATAGTATTTTTTTTTTAAGGGGGGAAAATCATCGAATGACTGCTGCCGCCTGGGTGAGGCGGAAGGGAGTGTCAGACTCTTACTGACTAAAAACCACCCCGTTCCTTCTCCTGCACGTCGAGCCGGAGCCCCGGTTACCCGTTAGGTTCTCCGCGACTCCGAATCGGCATCGGCCCTATTGGGCCCCATCTGTGGTGGTCTGATGGCTCTTTGAGGCGCGCGCGGAACGCGACGCGCCGTACGCTCGGGTCTGTTTCTGGTCGGACGGGGAGCCACCCATGCTCGCCGTCCGCAGGCCCGCGCTTACGGTGGCCGGAGATCGTCCCGCGATCCCCGACGCCCGGTGTGTCCTTCGCGATGGCTGGGTTGCGAGGAGGCAGCGCTTCGCTGCCTCACGCGTCCCGCCTCCTCCTTAGCTAGCATGACTGCTTCGCAAAAGGAGGAGACGGCATCCCAGTCCCCCTCGCTCCGCATCATGGCCTGCACTAGGCCCGGACGCGAGAGGTCGCCATCGCCGATCACTTCCCTGAGGGCACGGCGGTGCTCAGCCCACGCTGGGCATTCCGCTACGGTGTGTTCCACCGTGTCCTCAGGGCGGTCCTCGCAGTGATGACACCCGGGCGTTTCCTCCCGCCCCATCAGACACAGGTACCTCCCGAAACTTCCATGTCCGGTGAGGACCTGCGTCAGGCGGTAGGATGTTATATAATAGTATAAGGTATAGATAACGTGTCTAATCATACTAAGTGGGATAGTAGTCAAGGTCCTAATATCTATTTTTACTCGCCAGATGGCGCCAATGCAGTGTCAGGAGTGTTTGTCCAATCTTACTTAATATTATGAAGTCAAACTCAAAAGCATTTATTTTAATTAATAAACCATAATTTGGTCCTTTTGAAACGTCAACATATTATTATAGAAAATAAATAATAGTATGTCAGTCTGTGCGCCAGTGAAACTAGTAGGTATAAATGCTGAAGTTTGTGAATGAGTTTGTATGTATGGTTTTCGTGTGCCCCAGGAGCAGTCTAAGGGCTCGTACATAAAACCGCGATGCGACGCATCGCAACCTTGCGACCTTGCGAATTGATTCGCATCACGCATCAAAATCTTCTTTGTTTCTTTTTTCTGTACCTCCTAAGCAATTTAACAGAAGTGCACACTTCTTTTTACGATTCATGTAACGACCTAGATTTCAATTTAATTCTTTGAGTACCGTCATTATAGACACAATTAAAAAACAATAGGTTGCGGTCACCGGTGTCCTCGCGGTGTTTGACGGTTTAAAATACGTTTAGTACGGTTGACGGTCGTCGAAGGAATAGTCACTCTGGGAGACGCCTTGTCGCACGAAATCGCATCGCCATGTTTTGCGTTGCGTACGAGCCCTAAGACGGCCCTGTGTGCAGCCTCTAAGTCAGTATTAGGAATTTTTAAGTAAAGAGGATCATATACTAACAGTCTACGGGGTGTTTATGAAGATGCTGATGTTTATTATGCAGATAAAATAAAAGAAACACTTGTAAATTATAATCAGAATTTATTTATTTAGAATTTTTTTTTCATTTACAACTTTGTTTTTTACTTATTTCTAAAATTATCTACATGGTGCAAATTAACTTTTAATATTACAGTACAATATTACAATGCAAATTACAAAGTAAATGCGTGTTTTTGTATGCATAGTCCTTGTATTCATTAATTGATTTACGAAGCAAGGCTATAGTTATTTGCTAGTGTATTTGGTACCTACTGCTTAAATAGGTAACACTGAAAATATCAAATAAATTAAAATGTCTTTAAAATGAATTATTTTATAATAATATATTTAGTTAAAAATCTCTATAAGTTACATTTTTAAATACTACTTAACAAAAAATAACATAATATTTAAAAGTATAAAAAATAGCAGCGGGAACATGGTCCAAACTACCGGTGGTTAAGGCTCCAGAGACAGAAACCTCCTCACGATACGTGCCGTTTCAAGGAGAACTGCCTTCTGTATCAGGCCCTTGATCCATCCACCTAACGCCAGCCTCCTAAGATGGATGTCGAGGCTTTTAAGGATTAACCCATTGGCCGACACGACTATCGGCACAATGGTAGCCGGATCCACACTCCACATGTCGAAAATCTCGTAAGCTAAGTCTAGATATTTTATTTGCTAAATTATTATTAATAATTATATTTATAATAATTAATACAGGGAATTGTTTATTACTGAATTACAATTATATTTTTAATTTTCCATTCTAATATGATACATTTATTGAGCTATAAATTATTACTACGAGTATAAATTAATATGAATGTCAATATTGTGCTATCTACGAACTATTTATAATAATAAACATTGTCATAACAAGCTATTACTCATAATATTATACAAATATAACATAACATAACATCACACCTTTTATCCTCGAAAGAGTACGTAGAGGTGCACATTATGCCACTGTACAATGTAACACCCACTTTTCACACTAGGAGTTGAGCCTATTGCCATATACCGGGCACAATTCCAGACTCCGTGCTACTACTGAAATTTTTCTAATAACCCTATTATACTTTGCCCGAACCGGGAATCAACCGGGAACCCAAGACCCCTTGCCCGGCAGTCGCACTTGCGACCACTCGGCCAACGAGGCAGTCTATACAAATATAAATAAGAAATAATCCGATACAGAAACATAAGATTTTCATATTCTAGTCTAAATTGAGTACCTATCACACACAGATATTGATAAAAGGTGGACATAATGTCTTTAAGAAATGATTGAAGCAATAAAATGTCGGTGGTTTTTTTATGTCTTTGCATGTGTTGGCCACCACGTTACCAGACTTAAGAAAATGACAGATGTCCTTCGTGTCAATGTGTGTATGTACTGCGTGTAAGTCTATAGTAGCCAGGTGCCGCAGTCGTTGTTTCAAGAGACTGTGTGTGCCATTTTTCAACGTCCTTGGTATTAGGATTAGAGCATGGGAAAGTTCACATAATTATAATTAATCATCATTGAAAGAAAATTAGGTGTACTTTCTCATTATAACTGGGGTAGACAGTGTATGAAAATTAAAAATGTAATTAGTCCGTCAGCTAGATAATAATAAAATATTAGACACGTATTTTTTTATTTTGTCGTATAAGAAAACAATACTTAGATAAAACGGAGTTAAGTTTAGGAGTGGGAGGTCGTTACGTCACGCTACCCTATAAAATATAGTACATCGTGACGTCACACGATATTTCAAATCAATATATCGTCAAACGAAAGTATTTAATTTTGTAAAAAATGAAAAAATAATAATACGTGTGTAATGTTTTAAAATAATCTATCAGACGGACATTGAAGAAAAAATTTGTCTACTATCCTATTGTATATCAATGTAACAGACAAGAGATAAACAAACCCCGCCCCGAAAGACTGGCTACCATGTAAAACCTAGGTAGTTCATGAGCGTAACTGATCACTTACGAACAGGTGATCTGTCTACTTATTTGCCTTCAATCAGACTACACGGTTCGGTTGGCGCGGTGGTCGGGCAACTGGTTGCCGCGCTACGTGTCGCGAATTCGATTCCCGCACGAAACAACTCTTTGTGTGATCCACAGGTTGTTTTTCCGGGTCTGGGTGTCATGTGTTTGTGAACTTGTATGCTTGTAAATGCACCCACGACACAGGCGAAAATCATAGTGTGGGGCAACGTTTTATAAAAAAAAATAAAAAAAAACAAATAAAAAAAAATCCTATCGAAATTTTAATCAATGAATCAGATCTAGTTTATCTTCAATTCAGGACGGATACCGTCTAATGATGATGATAAATATTCTTTCTTCGCTTAAGAAGATATCGTTATCCAGCAGCGAGACAGTTACAGGCTGTTGTATATTTTATTCTCTTGGTAATTCTAACGCCAACTGCTTCAGTTTTCTTCGGTGTACTTTGGTTGAAGCTGTCATTGGTATAGCCTCCACAAATATCACACCCCCTCTAAGTTGCTTCGAGTCTGACAGCGCATCTGTAAGAATACGAAAGAATATTACTTTTTTAGAGTTTTACATACATCATCCCGCCTTTTATCCCCGAGGTGTCAGTGTGTTTTGTTACTTAATGCCACTGTACAATCTAACATCCACTTTTCACTATTTATAATGTAAGTCTCATTTAATAGGGGGTGAGCCTATTGCCATATACTGGGCACATTTTCAAACTCCGTCCTACTTACTGAGAATATTTAAAGCCGGCAGTCGCACTTGCCACCACTCAGCCAACAAGGCAGGCAGGCACAGTTTTAAGAGTAATTTATAGTATCTTAGGAGGTGGTCTATTTAGACACCTTTTATTTATAGGTGCCATCGGAGTGATTTTAGTGACTTATAAATCCCCCGCCTCATAATCTTTCTCCCCATAAGCCAAGTGCCTTTTGAAGGTTCCTCTCATTCGTCCTTATCTTCTATATAACTTACCATTTTCAGAATTATTTCTGGAGAAGGTTCAAAAGACCACATAAACCTTAATGACCATCAACTCAATAAATACAGTTGCATTGAGAACCTCCTCCTTTTCTTGAAGTCGGTTGATAAAAACTAAAACCAAAATTATATCGTATATCGGTACCTTTAACACAGTTCTTAATATCATCAGCGGTCGGTTCTTCTCCAGGTCTTGGCACCACAACCGCAACTGGCAGGTCACCACACTCATCGTCTGGTATACCCGTCACAGCCACATCTAGAACTCCTGGATGCTGACGAATAACGCCTTCGATTTCTACTGGTGATATCTGAGTTTAGAAGAATAAGATTACATGTCAGTTGGTTAAAAAATTTTTATTATCTGGCTTATTATTAGTCTAATAACAACTACTTCAAAGTCAAAACAAATAATAAAATCTTTCCAATTTATGTTATAACTTTCGTGACAATGACTAAATTAATTATTATGTTTTCGGCTTACACACTGGCGACATTTGCTGCGTCGCGTGTCGCGGAATGCTGCTCATGAATATGAGCCTCTAGTATGAATTGAAACTAGTCAAGTTCCTTATCAAACAGTTACGACAGTAAACCGAAAAACATAACATACATAATATATTAATTTCTTTGTATTTTGACATTTTACTTTAATTTAAAGAAAATCTTTGGGCTTCCTTCTACAAGGAAACAAGTTTAGGAGAAATGACAAATCAGATAAGGTAAAAGTTGTGAACGACATCTTATTATTCGCCCAAATAAAAAAATATTAGTGTCATCTATATTTTGAAACACTGTTTTGTGGTTGTAAATTAATTCCTCTTGGGTAACTCTCACTCTTGTGAATACGAACCTGATAACTTTTATATTTCAGTAGTAACTTGATCCTCTCCACAAAGAAGAAGTTCCAGTTTTCATCTCTGTAGAAAGTGTCTCCCGTTTTGAACCAACGGTCTTCTGCGAAGGTCTCTTCTGTAGCCTCTGCGTTATTATAGTATTCCTATAACAATTTTTATGAATGTTTAAATAATGATACTTTTTTTAAGGGGTGAAAATCATCGAATGTCTTCTCCCATCTGGGTGAGGCGGGAGGGAGTATCACAATCTTACTGACTAAAAACCACCCCGTTCCTACTCCTACCCTTCGAGTCGGAGCCCCGGCAACCCGTTAAGTCTTCCGTGGCTCCGTATTGGCATAAAATAATGATACTTTATGCCTGTTACTTCATCAGTGCCCTTTTTTCATAAAGACGTCTATTCTTAGTGTTCGCCTTATCCCCTCATAGGAAACCAAATGTAGTTTTCTAACCTTGTATCTATTGAAACACCGCCTCCCGGTATATAAAACACATTATACCCGCAACTTTCTACATATTACAAGATAGCAATGTTTTTTTATTGTATTTTTCTGTTAGCCACTTAAGTCATATACCTAGCAAAAAGCCTTATAGGTATAATTTGATACAAAATTGGGTATTTTCTTACCTTAAATACACTTGGTCCTTTGAGCCACAACTCTCCAGGAACATTGGGTTCGTAGATATCTTCTTGTGTATCTACATTTATAATCTAAAACAATAAAATATTAGCAACCAATCACAATTGAGCGATGTAAAATATGTAATCGCTTACCATAATATGTTTTAATCGATTTTAAACAAAGTATGGTTTTACAAAATCTTCTTTATTTCTTTTTTAAGCCTAATTAATCTGTCAAACACCAAGCGGTCACCGGTGACCGCGACCTATTGTTCTTTAATTGTGTCTATAAAACCGGTACTCGACGAGTTAAAGAGTAGTTTAGACGATAGGACTACATGTATTATGTGCTTACCCTGTATTGGAAACAGCCTATTGGTTTTCCACAAGATCCCGGCGCAATATTATCACCATGAAAAGCAATGCCTCCTAGTTCACTCATGCCAAACACGTTTATGATTTCTGCATCAGGCGCTACAACCTAAAATAAACGTTAATTATTTCAAAATTCTATTTAAAAAAAGGTCATTTTCCTTTGCTAGGTCCGTCTGATAGATTATTTCAAATCATTAGACACGTATTTTTAATTTTCTTGCAGAAACGAATACTTTCTACGATAATATATTAATTTGAAATGTCGCGTGACGTCACTTCTATGTACATTTTATACGTAGAAATGACGTTTAAGCCCCCACTCCTAAACTTTGATTCGTTTTATCTAAGTATTGTTTTATTATACAACGAAATAAAAAAATATGTGTCTAATATTTTTTTAATTAATTAACTTACGGACTTATCATCGCAATTGTACTGAGCATTTCCCAAAATCTTTTTGAATAGTTCTCAGAGGATATCAAAAACAGTAACCAGTTATAATCAAGGTTACGATAAATTCGAAAAATAGACTCTATGGTTAGACTGTAAAAATCCTATTCAAAATTATGATTTTAGGCAGTTGGTGCGGTGGCTGAGCAACTCGCTGCCGTGCAACGAGTAGCGGGTTCGATTCCCACACGGAGCAACTCTTTGTGTGATCCACAAATTGTTGTTTCGGGTGTGGGTGTCATGTATAGGTACGTGAAATTGCATGTTTGTAAACGCACGCCCATGACCTAGGAAAAAATCCTAGTGTGTAGTAAGAATGGTTTTCGCAAAAGTCGGTCTTCTAGACAGACAGACAGACATTATGACTTGTATCAAATTAATGTATACTTGTGTACTTTTTTTTACGTAATAAAAGATTATTATTTTTCTAGTTGAACAAAGCTATCTTATAAGTTACTTTTTATCTATAAGTTTCTTTTTTTTACACCTATATTTTTAAAACTAACCTTTAATTCCTCAACCAAAGTCTGCGGCACAGCACTTCCCCCCAGCATGATGAGGTCAAAGTTTGAAAAGTCACAGCGGTCGCGATCATCAGGTTTAATCAGCGTCGTCATCAATGTGGGACTTAGGACTGTGTACGTGGGCTGTAAGGACCAAAATCCAGTCATAAATCCTTTTATAATCTTACTAGCTTTTACCCGCGGCTTCGCTCGCGTCACAAAAGAATAAAAAGTAGCCTATGTGACATATACCAATACACACAGCGCCATCTATACCAATACTTTTGTTTTTCCTCGGGAATATCAGTTTTTCCGAGTTAAAAAGTACACTATTATTTAATCCGGACTTCTAACTTTACGTCTGCAAAAATTCAAAGTAATCGGTTGAGTAGTTACGGCGTGAAAGTGGAACAAACAAACGAACTCACTTTCAGATTTATAATATTAGTAAGGAAGTAAGGATGATCTGATATGATAATAATTTTATGATCTTTTTAATTGGTTTAATTGGATCCTCTTTACTTCTTCCCCGCTTCAGTAGCCCCGCTGAGCCGAAGTTCAAACTATTCATAGTTACCTGTTAGTTTATTTGTTGGTTTGTTTTATTGAACAAGGTACAAGTCCGTGTTGACAAATAAAAATGGACAGCAGAACGTCTTTCTGTTGAATTTTTTTATTGGTGTTAATTTATTTATTCCTTTTGATTTAATTTATTCTAATTAAAATGGACTTCTCTAATTAAGTAGCTCATAATTAATGGACGAAACTTTTACATTTCTACTTACCTTATAAGTATTAATAAGATCATAGGCGTGCTCCTGCGTCAAAGGTAGTGTGGTTTGAAGTCTTGTGAACCTCAATAAGGGTGATAGAATAAAATTCAAGATGGCAGACAGCCACTGCAGAGGTGCTCCCACCAATGAGAGACTGGTTGGTGTTGGAAACGTGGTGTACCTGGACCTGTTCAGAACATGAGAATAAAATACTTAATAATAGACTTAAAAATATAATTTTAAGTGTGGGAAAACCATGCTTGCTATGGCCTCACAAAAAATCATCGTGAAACAACGCTTCCGATGTGTTTCGTCGTGTGAGTGAGGTTACCGGAAGCCCAATAACCTCCTTCCCCCCTCCTCAGTCTATCCAATCCCCGAATCCCCCATAATCCTCAAATTCCCAATTTCCTGGCCGGTAATGCACTTGTGACAGTTCTGATGTTTCAGGTGTCCATGGGCGGCGCCGATTGCTTACTATCATATGATCCGCTGGTCGTCTATGGACTTATCTCAGAAAAAAAACTGTCATTTACCCACTTTATAAATGTTATTTATAACAAACTAGACACACTAAAATTTACTTACAGTTAATAAAACTCAAGTCATTTACAAAATAGAACTTTTTTCAAGTCTATTCAACCATGGCATCCGCACATGTCTATTCCCACACTTTATCGAATATCAAATTGTAAAAGAATTGATTTCTTACCACACGTATGGTGATACGATAGAGAAGTTCTTGTGGGTAACGGCAGCTGCTTTAGGCATGCCTGTTGTTCCACTGGTCGCTATTAGGAAAGCCACAGAGTCCTCAGGGTCGAAATCCGAACACCTAATGGTCAAATCAAATTGTTTAGCGTCATCTTACTTACCACTTTTCGCAAAATATAATAGAGGTAGTTGTGTAGTGTATAATTATTATGAAACCAACACTTGAGTTATATCCAATCGGCTGGGGTTAAAAACTTAAATCAGTAATATTTTTTACTATAGGTGAGTAAACTAAATATTCCAGAAAAAATTGTTTTAAACAAATTGAGTACCCGACTGCCTAGAAGACCGAGTCGTCGCAAGCGTGACTGCCGGGTAAGGGATCTCGGGTTCCATTCCCGAGTCGGGCAAATTGCTGCTGGGTTTTTAAAAAAATCTCAGTTATAGCACGGAGTCTGGAATTGTGCCCGGTATATGGCAATAGACTCACCCCCTATTACATGGGACTCATAACATAAATAGTGAAAAGTGGATGTTACATTATACAGTGGCATGAAGTGCTATAATGTGCACCTCTGCATACCCCCTCGGAAATAAAAGGCGCAATGTTGAGTAGTCCACAAATTAAGTGAATATTGATCTCCATCATTGAATTTAATTCTCTATGAATTTAACCTACAGGTTGATTTAAATGCTATTAAATTAATAAGGACTTACTTAAACTCCTCAATAGGAGAATCATCTCCATACTGTTCCATGAAGTCACTAAAACTGCAAAGATAATCCCCTTTATCGAAGCTCACTATTTGAGCGTCCATGGTTAGATTATTCAAGGACAACTGAACGTCTGAAGCCCTTTCGCTTTGGCAGAAGATTATCTTTGGTTTTGAGAAGGCAAACGTTTGTTGTAGCTCATCTAGAAGAAGAAAATAATAGGACATAAATTACATCCTTATTACCTGGCAATAAGGATGTAATCTGTCATGGTTATTTTGGTCCCACCGTGCTGTATAGTGTGTTAAGCTCTTCTGTTTGTCATCTAATCATAGAGTGATTAAATAGCTGAACCTAGTAGCAAGTAGATACTTAAATGGATCCCGCCCATTTTCCCACAGCAAACAATATAAGAACTTGTAATCATGCATTTCAAAGATGTTATTTGAATACCGTCCAGTTGTGTGTGTCTCATTAAGTTGTAGAAATAAATGAGTTATTTGTATATAAAACGACAATAGGCTAGATGCCTAACTTTTATTTTAATGTCCGTCTGGTAGATTATTTTAAAACATTAGACACGTATTTTTTATTTTCTTACAGAAACGAATAGTTACTTTCGACGATATATTGATTTGAAATGTCGCGTGACGTCACTTCTATGTACATTTTATACGTAGAAATGACGTTTTAGCCCCCACTCCTAAACTTAGATTCGTTTTATCTAAGTATTGTTTTATTATACGACTAAATAAAAAAAAATACGTGTCTCATATTTTTTTATTACCTAACTTACGGACTAATTTTATTTTGAATTTTCATACCCTGTCATCATCCCAATTTAACTATTAAATCAAGTTGCTAAATAACTGCGAAGATTTGAGAGAGTTTCGAGTTGATAAATGGCAAATAGCTACCAAAAAACCGCGTGAAACAGAGAAGTCATGCATTGGATTCCAAGATCCACTATGGGTCGCTAAACCATAACACACCACAACCTATTACCCAGAACTTATTTGAGTTCCTACTTGAGACCTAAAGGACTTCAGAAGACCAAAAATTCTACTTACTTGCAGTCAACGTCCTATCCACTGCAGCAACTATAACACCAAGATACAATGCAGCATACATCGGTATGGTGATGTCCAAATGATTAGGAGCCATCAGTACCATCACATCTCCATGTCCAAGACCCAAATTCTTGAAGCAGTTTGCACATTTCACTGTCCTTTCTATAACTGAACCAAAGGTTTCTGATTCTCCTGTGGCACCCTCAATCTAAAATAAAGGCGTAGATATTATTTTATAATACTAACTATCTTGAGACATACATATACGGCTGAATTATAATAATGAATTATTGGATAAAAACTCTAATGATTTCAAGTTGCACGGGGGCTTTTATTCATGAGTAACGTACGCGGCGCGGCGGCGTCCACATTGGCTCACGTAGCTATTATCAGCTACTTAACGAGTATAGATTTTCTCGGTTCGTTTCCGTTAATAAGCCATTTATGTCAATTGATTGTTGTAGATATCATGGTATGATGACCTAAGAAGCACTGGCTTAATGTCCTAGCCGACGATATGCGTGGAACGGCAATCATTGCAAAGGATGGGAAAGATCTCGCGAACTGAAGATACCTAAGGGGCAAAAAAGAAAGCAACCGGAATGACGATAGGATGTTATGATGACTATGGAGAGTTTGAAGTAATTTATATAATTAACTAAAAATTGTGGGTTACTTAGCAGCAGTTAGCAGCCTACAATAGGCTGCGCGACATCACACGCTGCTCATGAAGAACTCCTCTGTGGTTCGAAACTAGTAGAGCTTTTCTCCGTATATTCATGTGAGTAACCCGCGATATTTAGTTAATTTAGTATGGCTCACGATAGTTATTATAAAAACAATTTATATAGTTACTAGCGACCCGTCCCGGCTTCGCACGGGTACAATATGCATGTATTATATATATTCTAATAGCGTCAACAACACGTGGTAATTATGCTGTTAAAACGTAGCTTATATGACACGTTCGTAGATTTACCATAGCAGCGCTATCTATTGATTACTTACTCAACCCAGTCGAAAGGTATCGACATCTGTTAAAATCATTTGGAGTTAACATATAATTGTGACTGTCAAATAATAACAGTCAAATAATTAGCAATAAATTAAAATTGCGATTATAATTTGAGATTTAAACTATCCTATCTCTCAAGTTGGATCGAACTGCACATGGTGTGCGAATTTTATTATAATCGGTTAAGTGGTTTAGGAGTCCATTGAGGACAAACATTGTGACACAAGATGTATATATATTAAGATTTTACCTGCAATACAAATTCAGGATCATCCTTTAACGACTGTAGCAGTAACTTGCCGAGATGGTATCGATCTGTAGCGATACCAGACTCAGCTATAATACGAGATGCGATCTCCCCCACGTACCAGTGTACGGAGTCGTTGTTCATCTTAGGT
This sequence comes from Spodoptera littoralis, assembly GCA_902850265.1. Taxonomy (NCBI): domain Eukaryota; kingdom Metazoa; phylum Arthropoda; class Insecta; order Lepidoptera; family Noctuidae; genus Spodoptera; species Spodoptera littoralis. The sequence continues at coordinate 2,993,646 of LR824553.2, read as the reverse complement.
ATACTCATTTTTGGTCCTTTTAGTGCCTTCGGTCCTTTTAGTCCTTTCAAAATTTTATGTAATCTGGAACAATTTTAATCATTTGATATATTGTACGAATAATTCACATTATTTGTCCATACAAAAGTAGTCTCTAAACATCGGAAATAAGGTCTGTAATGGAATAAGTGGAGAGTGATCACCGGTGATTGTTTGAGGACTCGGCAGTGATTATATCGAGTGTCTATACAGTTTGTGTGGAGGCTGGATAATCGGCTACTTCGTAATGTGTAGTAGTTTCTATCCCATAACATAACATAACATCACGCCTTTTTACTCCGAAGGGGTAGGCAGAGGTGCGCATTACGGCACTTTATGCCACTGTACAATGTAACACTCACTTATCACTATTTATTTTATGAGTCCCATGTAAGAGGGGATGAGCCTATTGCCATATATACCGGGCACAATTCCGGACTCCGTGCTACTACTGAGATTAAAAAAAAATCCAGTAATACTCTGCCCGACCCAGGAATCTGCCCCGGCAGTCGCACTTGCGAGCATTCGGCCATCGCGACAGTCAATCCCCTCACATAGGTAATTATTCTTTTTGTAATCCATAAAAAGGTTTTTTGTCTGGGTGTATGTAGCGCAGAAAACTTTATGAGAACTTTATGTGATATAAAAAATATATGTGTGTATATGTGTGATATAGAAAATAAATCTTTTATAAACTACCTTTAAAAAATTCCTTCATTTTTTGAAGTCGGTTAATTAATATACTAAAACCTTCTCTAATGTTTAAAAAACCCTTTTCTGAAAACCCGCATCAAAATATGTTCAGCTAACCTTCCTTAAGTTAAGACATCAAAAAAGAGAGGTTTTCTAGCGATTTTTTAAACGTAGTATATAAAACAATTTGTTGGAGATCAGTTATAAAAAACTAGACATCATTGCTCTGCATTAATAGGTCGTCATTTATTAATCCTTAAAAACGCGCATTTGATAAAAACTTCCAAGAGCAAAATTAGTGCCTATAACTCTCTTAGGTATCCTGCTTACCCCTATCTCAGAAACACATAACATAACATCACGCCTTTTATCCCCGAAAGGGTAGGCAGAGGTGCACATTATACCACTGTACAATGTAACACCCACTTTTCACTATTTATGTTATGAGTCCCATGTAATAGGGGGTGAGCCTATTGCCATATATACCGGGCACAGTTCCAGACTCCGTGCTACTACTAAGAATTTTTTTTAAAAAACCCAGTAATACTTTGCCCGACCCGGGAATCGAACCCGAGACCCCTTGCCCGGCAGTCGCACTTACGACCACTCGGCCAAAGAGGCAGTCAAATATCTCAGAACTAAGGCCAATAACTCATGTCAAAGACTTTTTATCACATATGTTATAATGCGTTTACTATTCAAGATAACGAGTGTCATCCGATGCAATAATACAACTGCAATTAATTAATATTCATTGTCAATATCATAAGTATCATATATCATCAGAACATTGGACATTGAATTGTATACTTGATGTTTCAAAGTTTAAAATCCATTGTAAATAGGAGTTTCTTATTACGTTTTATATTTATGTTGCTCACGCCTGAAGTGACAAGGAATTGATGGTCATGTCATCACGTCAATCAAGAGACATATCAAGAAGGAGGTTTGAATGATATTGAAATGTAATAGTATATGGAATAAGCATTGTTTTGGCTTGGCAGACATGTGTTAGCTTCCTACAGTGCACTACTTCCTAGACTTCCTAGTTGTCCCTAATCAGGAATCAAGGTCGTTCGAAGCTTGGTAGGTCTATATAAATGTCGCGGAGAACCTAACGGGTAACCGGGACTCCGGCTCGACGTGCAGGAGAAGGAACGGGGTGGATTTTAGTCAGTGGAGGGAGTGTCAGAGTCTGACACTCCCTTCCGCCTCCCCCAGGCGGGAACAGTCATTCGATGATGTTTCCCCCTTAAAAAAAAAAACCATAAATGAACGCCCAAGTACCGCTTCTACATATATGTATTGTGTACACATGTTTCTGCGAATCAATTTGATATGTTTTGATTTGATATTGCTACTACTGAGACACATAATACATAACATAACATCACGCCTTTTATCCTAGAAGGGGTAGGCAGAGGTGCACATTATGCTCCTGTACAATGTAACACCCACTTTTCACTATTTATGTTATGAGTCCCATGTAATAGGGAGTGAGCCTATTGCCATATACAGGGCACAATTCCAGACTCCGTGCTACAACTGAGATTTTTTTAAAACCCAGTAATACTTTGCGAGTCCCGGGAATCGAAACCGAGGTGCTTTGCCCCTTGCCCGGCAATCATACTTGCGAACACTCAGCCAACGAGGTCGTCTTTTGTTAATATTAATGAATTAGGACCTAATAACTTACTTTAAAGATTAAAATTTTGTACGTCATTATAATTTAATTATAAATTATATCTCAGAGTTAAAATCAGATACGTATTCTGTCGACTATCTGTGCAAGACAATGGGCTTCACACAGTACTTAGGTTTTGTTTTGTTTGGTACTAAAACTTATCACATTTAAATGGTTGTCTTAATATAACTTTAGTGTTGAATAACTTTATTTTATGCTCTTTCTTATATCTTTAACTCGTCGAGTACCGGTTTTACAGACACAATTAAAGAACAATAGGTCGCGGTCACCGGTGACCGCTTGGTGTTTGACAGTTTAAATATTTATTGTTAAAACAATAAAAGTTTTAATTTTGTTTGGTTTTGTGTTAAATTTAAGAAATAAAATCACGAAACGAAATCAATTGTTTTCTGTATTAATAACAATTATATTAAACTAGCTTCTGCCCGCGACTTCGTACGCGCAATCCCGATATTTCCCGTTTATCGTTCTTGATTTTCGGTAAAAAGTAAAAAAAAAAGAATTGGGTAAAAAGTATCCTATGTCCGTCTCCTGGTTCTAAGCTACCTCCCCACCAATTTTCATCCAAATCGATTTAGCCATTCTTGAGTTATAAATAGTGTAACTAACACGACTTCCTTTTATGTATATAGATGTAAGATGTAATATATAAATATCCCGAAACTGGAACCGGAACTTTCCCGAAAAAAATGTTGTAGTAAGGAAGTCTCCACTTTTTGTTTTTGTTCCTTGAAGTTTACGTAAATTAGCTCACCTTTTTCCGATCACTGCTTATCACACAACGCCGGTTGAATTTAAGTTAGTTTATTAATAAAAAAAATGGCTTCGGAAAATTAATTTATGCAACCTAAACTCCAATCTTTACAAATCAACATAATTATCTACAACTATATCGTAAAAGTGTATGTAACTATGAAAAATCTACTTACAGTTCACAGAGTTAAAAATCGCACAAAACTAAAATTCACTTAAAGTTCAAATTCGGAATTTGAATTCAATAAACTTTTCAAACGAAAATAATCAGAACACCGTCTTATTAACAAACAATTTTGGCCTTTAAACACAAGTAGTGAGCCTATTAAATTGAACTTTAATGGCTTTAAACATGAGGATGTGCTGCTTGGTCAAAGTCTAGTACAATAATGTGTCCCATTCAGTTTGCAACTAGGTATATATCTCATTATATAGGTAATGTATACTATATAGTAGATATCTAGTTAAGGCTACCGACATACTATGGGCGCGATGGAATCGATATAATTGAACTGATACAAATATTTATATTATAGTCATTTTTTCTGACTGCTTCGTTGGCCGAGTGGTCGTAATTGCGACTGCGGGGCAAGGGGTCTCGGGCTCGATTCCCGGGTCGGGCAAAGTATTACTGGGTTTTTTAAAAATACTCAGTAGTAGCACGGAGTCTGGAACTGTGTCCGGTATATGGCAATAGGCTCACCCCCTATTACATGAGACTCATAACATAAATAGTGAAAAGTAGGTGTTACATTGTACAGTGGTAATATACACCTTTGCCTACCCCTTCGAGGATTAAAGGCGTGATGTTATGTTATGTAATTTTTTTGAGGAGAGAAAATCATCCAGTGGCTTCTCCCGCCTTGAATGAGACGAGAGAGAGAGTGTCAGACTCTTACTGACTAAAAAACACCTCGTTTATACTCTAAAACAATTTGTAAACATTTTTTTAATATTTGATGGACTGACGTTTGCCCACTATCTCGTCTGGTGGTATGCGATGACGTGGTCTACGATGGAGCACGTCATCCCATAGGCAACCTATTCACGGGGGCCTTGAAGACACAAAGTCAAAGTCAAAATCATTTATTTCAATTAGACCAGAAAGACTTTTTATCTTTTATTTAAAAAAAAACATTGCCCCACACTAGGATTTTCTCCTGTGTCGTGGGTGCGTTTACAAACATACAAGTTCACATACACATGACACCCAGACCTGGAACAACGATCTGTGGATCACACGTTCGAACGTCAACAAAAAAAAAAAAAAAATCAATGTGACACCCAACTTATACCATTCAGGAACTACAGACCTATTCTAAAACTGCGACACTTTCATCAATAAATAGAAGGGTAGCAATATATTCTACATTTTCGGGGACCTAAATGCGATGTTCAATTGTCTCTAAGTCATCTAACTAGCAGTGGATGTACTACGACTGATGGTCATAATTAGCTATAAAAAATCATGAATATCAGTCTAGCCGTTCTTGATCTTGACTTATAAATATTTATTGTATACTTAGTTTTACATAAACAAGTGTTAGATAAATAATTTACTCATGTAGATAAGCCATTGCGCCTATAATAATAAATGATGCTTTACTTCCTAAGAATATCGCATTGATCGAATCGTTCTAATTAAATTCGCTTACCATCAAGTAATCCGTCTGCTCGTTTTCCTCCTATTCTATGACAAAAAAACATACATAACATCACGCCTTTTATCCCCGAAGGAATTTAGGCAGAGGTGCACATTACGGCACTTAATGCCACTGTACAATGGAACACCCACTATTCACTAGCTATGCTATGTGTCCCATGTAATAGAGGGTGCTACTCCGTGCTACTACTGAGAATTTCTATAAAAACCCAGTAGTACTTTGCGCGACCCGGGAATCGAACCCGAGACCCCTTGCCCGGCAGTCGCACTTGCAACTACTCGGCCAACCAGGCAGGCAGGCTAAAAACAAAAACGCACAATTATGTTTAGTAAAGAGTTGCAGATAGAATATTAAAGTTAACCAAAATTAAAAAAAAATAGAATATTAATGTTTTTTTTTAATTCTGTTTTCTGTTCTGTATGACTGAGTCTGAAAATATACCTAGCTGATGAAATAGTAATAGGTTCTCTTATTTGACAATCATTTATAACTAGCTTTTACCCGCAGCTTCGCTCGCGTCACAAAAGGATAAAAAGTAGCCTATGTGACATAAACCAATACACACAGCGCCATCTATACTAATTCTTTTGTTTTCCCTCGGGAATATCATCAGGACTTCTAACTTTACGTCTGCAAAATTTCAAAGCAATCGGTTTAGTAGTAACGGCGTGAAAGCGGAACAAACAAACAAACAAACAACCTCACTGTCCGATTTATAATATTAGTAAGGATAACAGTCGAAAGATGGATATGGTTTATTTTTTATAAAATGGTCTGCACGACGTTTGTCCACAATCTCGCATGGTGGTAAGCGATGATGCGGCCTACGATGGAGCACGCCTGATGTATCCATCTACTTCTTAAATCTTGAACTTGACTCTTGAATCTTGACTGCACGGTTGGTGCGGTGGCTGGGCAACCGGCTGCCATGCAATGTGTCGCGGGTTCGATTCCCGCACGGAACAACACTTTGTGTGATCCACAAATTGTTTTTCAGGGTCTGGGTGTCATCTGTATGTGAACTTGTATGTTTGTAAATGCACCCACGACACAGGAGATAATCCTAGTGTGGGGCAGCGTGTTTTTTAAGAAAGAAAAAATTAGAAAAAAATCTGAAATCTACTTACTCAAATCTCCTCCTTATAAATGAACTTTAAGTAATTTTTACTTCCTTTCACGAGCATTAACCTTGAAAGTCAAGCACATCTGGTTCTGATCAATCAATCTCAAAGAGTCACCAACTAAAGTCCACACGCGAAGTGCGCAATGTTCTAGCTAGCAAATTGGTACTGTTACTTCCCAATTGAGTCTAAAGATATCAGCACACGACTGTTAAACAAGGGGAGTATTTCAAAATAGATTGACTGCCTTATTGATTCATCATCATCATCATCATCATATCAGCCACAGGACGTCCACTGCTGAACATAGGCCTCCCCCAATGACTTCCAGATAGGCCGGTTGGAAGCGACCTGCATCCAGCGGTTCCCTGCGACCTTAATGAGGTCGTCTGTCCACCTTGCGGATGGACGTCCTACGCTGCGCTTGCCGGTACGTGGCCTCCACTCGAGAACCTTTCTGCCCCAGCGGCCGTCGGTTCTCCGCGCTATGTGCCCTGCCCACTGCCACTTCAACTTGCTAATCCGCTGGGCTATGTCGGCGACCTTTGTTCGTTTGCGGATTTCCTCGTTTTTTTAACCGATCTCGCAAAGAAACTCCGAGCATAGCCCTTTCCATAGCGCGCTGAGCGACCTTGAACTTCTTTATAAGGCCCACAGTGAGAGACCACGTTTCTGTTCCATAGATCATCACTGGTAACACACACTGATTATAGACTTTCGTCTTGAGGCACTGAGGTATGTTGGACGAGAAGATGTTGCGTAGTTTCCCGAACGCTGCCCATCCAAGTTGGATTCGACGATTGACCTCTTTCTCGAAATTGGACCTACCTAGCTGGATCACTTGTCCTAGGTATATATATTCGTCAACAATTTCGAGGGTAGAGCTCCCAACTGATATCGGGTAGGGCGTAACATGGGCGTTCGACATAACTTTCGTCTTGTCCATGTTCATTTGGAGCCCTACCTGTTGAGAAACTCTACAGAGGTCATCGAGCATTGTGCTTAGATCCTCCAGCGATTCTGCCATGACCACAATATCGTCGGCAAACCGGAGGTGTGTGATGTACTCGCCGTTGATGTTAATGCCAGATCCTTTCCATTCCAAAAGTTTGAAGGCGTCTTCCAATGCAGCGGTAAACAGTTTTGGAGATATGACGTCTCCTTGCCTTACACCTCGCTGCAGAGAATATCCTTCGTGTTCCGGTCCTGTACTCGGACCGACATAGTGGCGTTTGTGTACAAGCACTTTAAAACCTCAATGTACCGATAGTCAATACGGCAACGCTGGAGAGATCTTAACACCGCCCAAGTCTCGATCGAATCAAAGGCCTTCTCATAGTCCACAAACGCTAAGCATAGCGGCAAGTTATACTCCTCGGTCTTGTATAACCTGCCGCAGTGTATGGATGTGGTCCATGGTGCTATAGCCTTTCCGGAAACCGGCTTGTTCGGGAGGCTGGAAGTCATCGAACCTACGTGTGAGACGATTCGTAATGACCCTCGAAAACAGCTTGTAGACATGGCTCAGAAGTGAGATGGGTCTGTAATTTTTCAGTAGAGTATTGTCTCCTTTCTTGAAGAACAGCACCACCACACCTCTGCCCCATGCCGCCGGCGTTACTCCTTCGAATGTGACAGAGTTGAAGAGCTTCTGAAGGACTCTCAGTACCGGCGTTCCGCCCGCTTTCAGAAGCTCTGATGTGATTCCGTCTTCACCCGGCGCCTTGTTGTTCTTAAGCTGCTTGAGGGCCATTCTAATCTCGTATAGGCTGATGTCCGGGATATCCTCGGTATAATGTCGGGTAAGTCTAGCTCTTGGATCTGCAACTGAGTTAACAGGTTTAGTGACCGATGCGTATAGCTGACCATAAAACGTCTCGATCTCCCTCAAAACTTCGGCTTTCGTCGACGCCACACTACCATCCTCCGCCTTCAGCTTCGTCAGCTGGCTTTGCCCAATAGACACGTCCCTAGCGAACACTTTGGAGCCTTGGTTCCGCTCTATCGCTTCTTTAACCAGCCTTATTGATTGAGTGGTTGCTTTGCCGAGCATGAGGTTTCAGTGGGGTTCGGTTTCTGGGTCGTGCACTATTGGGTTCTTTCGTTTCAGAGTAACCGCATGCAGTCTGAAATTAGGCACGTATGACAATAGGCTGACCCTATTACCGTGCGTTTAGGCGCTTTTGCCATACCTATTATTGGAAGCAAGTATAACAGCTCACACATAGGACCCACATAGTTTTCAGTCAAATTTCCGTGGTCCTGGTGGTTGGGCTTCACCCAGCTGTACAGTCTCTTCTTTGTGCCTTTAGGATTAATTCATTCCCTCTACTGCAATAATTCATCGAGGGAAGTCAAAACTACAGTTTCTTTGTCTTCTCCTCTTATATATAATATCTTCTGATTCACTTCGTTGCGGGAATCAAGACAGTTACTCATGTCCCTGGGACGCGCCAGATTTCACTGTTCCGGTGTTTTCATGGTTGTATCTACTGTAGATTCTGGCTTACAGGAGTTGCAGTGGTTTCGAGAGGTTATGGCTTGCTTGTCCCAAAAAAAAAATTACCATATTACCGAACTAACATAATTGGAAAAAAATGGGGCATACGGAATTTGCAGGTGTAGTAACTAGCTATAGCTTTTTTCTTCTCCTCTAAAAAATATCTTCTGATTTATTTATTTCGTTGCGGGATCCAATATTTACCTCTATATCCCTGGTACACACTAGACTTCAGTGTTCTGATGTTATCATGGTTGTGACGAACTTGCCCAGTAAAAAAGATGTAGGTATTAAAAAAAATAAAGTTTATGCTATATTTTCTCTTATTTATCATCAAATCAAGTGTACAACCACCTTTATGGACTTCAAACGATCGAATAGCCATTTCTCGTTCAAATATGTAGCAGGCATAAATTATGTCTAAGATAATAGACGTTCTTTGCCGTTCAAATTACAGGGTGAAGCTACAGTTAGACAAAGTGGACAATTGGATATCAAGGTCTTTGTAACTTCACCTTGTTATAATGTTGCATGGAAATAGCTTATGAAGGCTATGATGAGGTGGTGGTTGTTATGGTGAGTTAGAGGTTTAAAGTTGTACTTGAGGATCAAACTATTGAGTCGAATTTTTTCTGTTAGATATTTTCTGTAAATCCACTAACATATTGGCTGAAATTACATAACAATTGTTGTTTCTGAACTTTCAGTCAAAAACTGAAATCGACTAGATAATTTCAGTTGTATTTTAAAAGTTGACTTTCTGAGCATAAGGTTTTGGCAATTGTGTTAGCACTCAAGTGGCTCGACCGGAGTGATACCACGGCCTCGTAGAAAACCGACGTTAAGCAACGCTTGCGTTGTGTTTCGTCGTGTCAGTGATGTTACCGGAGGCTCTTCCCCAATCACCCCAATCCCTGAATCCCCAACAATCCTCAAATCCCTAATCCCCAAATGGCCGGTAACGCACTTGTAACGCCTTTGGTGTTTCGGGTGTCCATGGGCGGCACCGATTGCTTACCATCAGGTAATCCGTCTTCTCGTTTACAGACGTCTCCCATAAAAAATCAAGGTTTTTGTCAAATAAATTATACTCTTTAGAACAGATTTTTATCATTATTATTGCACAAAAAGTAGTCGTACATTGTACCGACCGAAATTAGATGCGTTAGTTCATTAATTCATCAAGTCATACTGACTTGTGATTTTGTGTCCAATGAATGAAATACAGTTTGATTAATAATAATTATCATTATAAGAACATTATGGACAGTCATCTTAGTTTTTGTATTTTTTTTTTCAATTCCGCATAATTAACAACATCAGCATCAGCTGGAAGACGTCTTCTATTAATGCTTAGGATACTTACTTTGTTACTGCATGATGACAATTTTGTGTCCTGTGCAGTTTGGCAGTTGCTATAAATATGGGTCTTCCTTTCATCATTTAAGCAAAAGTCTATTCTACAGTTCCTTGCTGGAATTAGAACCACTTCTACATAAAAGGATTTACCATAATCTCCATGCTGGGCAGCCGGGTTTTAATTTTTGAGGGTTGGAAATGACTTCTCCCGCCTTGGGTGACGCGATAGGGAGTGCCTTTATATGTCAGGCTATATATGGAAGCGAGTATCGCAATAAAACAATATCTATCGGCTCACACGTCCGTTTATTAATGCTCTCTTTACAATACTGATGTGCTGTAGGCACCTACCCCGTTCCTATTTCTGGTCATCGAGCCGGAGCCCTGGCAACCCATTAAGTCTTCCGTAACTCCGGATTGAGTATCAGCCCTATTGGGCCCTATCTGTCGTAGCTTGGAACGCAACTTCAGCTCTTTGTCAAGTGTGAAGTCCCTTCGTGTGCTCCTATATAGACCTTGGAAAAGATCAGAGGTGATAAACCACGAAACATGCGGTGTAACCGGCGAGGCGTCAAGCGACTGAAACAAACTTAGAACTATTTTTTTTGCATGGAGTCCGGACCTGCGGTATCTAACATTCAGAAAATCAAAAGTTCATTAAGATATGAATGTTAGTCAGCTTTATTTTTTTATGAGGTTGGCTAAAAATCGTCAGATTAAAGTTCAAAGTTCCGCCTCTTATAATAACATGCTCTGTGGTCACGGAGGCAAACGCCTTTGTCCGTGGCCTGGTGGCCTGCAAACGCAGCCTCCGCGCGATTTTTGACCTGCTCCGCTGATAACAAACCGATAGACTATAAAAAAGTATTTAATCACCAAACCGATAGACTATAAAAAAGTATTTAATCACCAAACCGATAGACTAACGAAGTATTTAATCCATATTTAATCACACAAGTGAATTTCTTTTTTTATTATTCGTTTTTTTGTGTCAACTGACAAATGACATAACTTATGTCACATAATGACTTTTACATTACCAGTAATGTCGGTTGATTAGGTGATTAGGTATGTTGTAAAAAAGTAATTATTATTAACTCTAGATAAAACAATAATAATTATGGTATAACTTAATTGCAAACCGCCTTTACAGTGCACAGAAATCGGATCGCTATTAGTAAAATTATTGTAAGTACAATATTTTTCTGCATTACGTTTTAAGCCATTTCAAATTTGTTTGTTGGTAAGATGTTTTATATTGTAAAACTAGCGACCCGCCTCGGCTTCGCACGGGTGCAATATGCTTGTATGCATGTAAACCTTCCTTAAGAATCTATTTAAAAAATCCGTTTTAAAGATCTAAGCATACATAGGAACAGCGCTCGGCGCGTCGCGTTCCGCGCGCGCCTCAAGGAGCCATCACCACGGATGGGGCCCAATAGGGCTGAAGTCGATCCGGAGCCGCGGAGGACTTAACGGGTTGCCGGGGCTACGGCTCGAAGGGTAGAAGTAGGAACGGGGTGGTTTTTAGTCAGTAAGAGTCTGACACTCCTTCCCGTCTGGCCCAAGCGGGACCAGTCATTCGATGATTTTCCCCCATTAAAAAAATACATAGGGATAGACAGACGGCGGATAGCTACTTTGTTTTATACTATGTGGTGATACTTGTATTGAACTTTTGTGTTTATAACCTTTCGAAGGTACTCGACTAATTACAAGCCACTCTAGGGTTCATAGTCTTGTTATCATGATTAGCTTGCATGGCGATACATTTTTAGCATGATTTTTATGCATTAAATTAGTTTCCATCGACCTAACCGCCTAAGAATATCTTAAAGCAATTTGTATTTTAGCAAATTTTGTACTGTTGCGCCTAGTAAATATGTAATAGCAAAGTGGTGATCATTGTATTGCATATGGTCGAATCACAGGTTAAATTGTTGAATAGTTTTTTTTAAGTTAAATACAAAAGTAAAAGAATAGTTACCTAATGGAAAAACTTGCATAAAACTGCACTTAATTTTTGGTTCTATGTTATTTATATATGGGAGATGCATAGTGATGCCGTCGTTAAGCCCATGATAACGATAAGGAAAACCAAGTGTAGGAGGGCCATGCTTCGGCATGAATGGGCCGGCTCGATCGCAGTGATACCACGGTCTCACAGAAAACCGACGTGAAACAACGCTTGCGTTGTGTGAGTGAGGTTACTGGAGGCCCAATTACCCTCCCCCCCTCCCAAATCCCTGAATCCCCAACAATCCTCAAATTCCTAATCCCTAAAAGGCCGGTATAAACGCACTTGCAACACCTTTTGCGTTCCAAGTGTCCATGAGCGACGCCGATTGCTTACCATCAGGTGATCTCACTGCTCGTATACCAGCTTATCCCATAAAAAATATACTTTGTCATAATTAATTATGCTTCCTGAAAATGAATTCAGTACCTAACAACTCAAAGAAGCACTTAATGATATTGGTTCATAGAAAAATATAGTTTTTTAGCTGATCTAGTGACTTATAGAATGGTAAATATTGTACAAAGTAGCTACCTACATAAACTGCAATCTCATCTTTAATTTGATAATGGTTTAAAACCTGTACTACAAGTAGGGTTGCCACCCGTACTTTATAATAAAGTATTGTACGTTATTTAAGATAATTGTACTATATACTTTATAAGAATAATAAAGTACACGAAAATACTTTATTTTTTCAAAATTCGATATCGATATTTATCGACTTATGCTGAATCGATTTCGCCACTCGCCAGCGCCACTTAGACCATTTCTAGTAAAGATGCAATTGTTTAGTATTTCAATGCAATTGCTTAGTAAAGATACTAATTTAATACAAACTGCAAAAAGCAATAAAAAGTATATTTTAAATATAGACTAAATAAGAATAAATTGTACTTTCTTTTTGTACTGTGTAGTTTTTTTCTTACCTATAATCGTCAATGTACTTTAAATACCATAATAAAAGGTGGCAACCCTAACTACAAGTAAAACTCAAGGCAAGTCACTGTGGCTAGATTGTACTACAAAAACAAAGTATAATCGCCAGCAGGTTTACCTAATTATCAACTTTATTATTTTTGTTTTATAGTCGTAAATCCAATGAAAATTTCTACAAATTAGTTTACGTTGACTTGCTGTTCACAGTACTTTTTGAAGTGGGTAAATGGACGTGCATGACTAGTCCTAGCTTGACTGGTCTGACCACATTTTAGTCATTACTGCTGGCACGTAAACGTAATTCAAGTGTAGGTACTGTGTTGGCTAGATTTTATAATGTTCTGGTTGTTTTATATTAATACATACTCAAACCTAAACTCAAAACCATTTCTTCAATTAAACCTTAATTTGGTACATTTGAAACGTCAACAAATATGAAATAAATAATAGTCTGTCAGTCTGTCCGTCAGTGAAGCTAGGCGCTCGTTCCAAAATGTCGATTCGAGTGGAGAAGAACGAGCAAGAAACTCCATTCGTTACTCTTTTTTAAAAAAAGTCTGTTTTACATTGCTCTGATACATATTCCAATATTGTACACATATGTGAGAATAATGTAAAGACATACCTGACGCAACATACAAATAACAGAACGTACTAAAATAAAAAATAAATAAAAAAAACAAAACCAAGAGAAAACAAATATCTTAAGTCTGACATGGTCCTCACATATGTATACTGACAATCCATACTAAATAGTGCTTCTATACAAGAAAAAATAAATAAGTAAACTCTTGTTTAAATAAAGAAAGAATACATGGGACTCATAACATAAATAGTGAAAAGTGGGTGTTACATTGTACAGTGGCATTTAGTGTCGTAATGTACACCTCTGTCTACCCCTTCGGGGATAAAAGGCGTGATGTTATTATATGTAATTCTTTCATAAACTACGTTTAAAACAACCGTCTTCAACGCCCTCTTTCTTGATTAATTAATATACTAAAACCGCTTCAAAATCGGTTCTGTCAATAGCGATATAATCTGCCTACCTCTTGGGGGTAAAAGGCGTGATGTTATCTCTTGTTTTGTATTATTGCTAGGTATTAGACTGGTTAGTTTAGAGTGTGTCTAAAAGAATTTTATAGAGTATGTCTAAAGAATTTTATATTCTCTTCATGGTTTGTGGAGGGTAGTCTATCCTTGTCTATCCTTGAAAAATATTTGGTCTTCAGCCCAATCCAGATAACGCTCAGTCTCGATTGAATTTAGCTGCAAAAACCATCAAATAGTAAATTAGTTTAGGTATAGGTGACTAGACTCAGTGCTGACCTCCACACTGTTCACAAAAGCCAGCTGGTTGTGTACAAGTTTATCTATACAATTGGGATGATGACAGGGTATGAAAATTAAAAATCTAATTAGTCCGTAAGTTAGGTAATAAAAAATATTAGACACGTATTTTTTTATTTTGTCGTATAATAAAACAATAAGTACTTAGACAAGACGAATCAAAGTTTAGGAGTGTGAGCTAAAACGTCATTTCTACGTATAAAATGTACATAGAAGTGACGTCACGGGACATTTCAAATCAATATATCGTCGAAAGTATTCGTTTCTGTAAGAGAATAAAAAATACGTGTCTAATGATTTTTTTTTTTGAACGGGGGAAAATTATCGAATGACTGCTCCCACCTGGGTGAGGCGGGAGGGAGTGTCAGACTCTTACTGACTAAAAACCACCCCGTTCCTTCTCCTGCACGTCGAGCCGGAGTCCCGGTTACCCGTTAGGTTCTCCGCGACTCCGAATCGGCATCGGCCCTATTGGGCCCCATCTGTGGTGGTATGATGTCTCTTTGAGGCGCGCGCGGAACGCGACGCGCCGTACGCTCGGGTCTGTTTCTGGTCGGACGGGGAGCCACCCATGCTCGCCGTCCGCAGGCCCGCGCTTACGGGGCCGGAGATCGTCTCACGATCCCCGACGCCCGGTGTGTCCTTCGCGATCGCACACGCGTCCCGCCTCCTCCTTAGCTAGCATGACTGCTTCGCAAAAGGAGGAGACGGCATCCCAGTCCCCCTCGCTCCGCATCATGGCCCGCACTAGACCCGGACGCGAGAGGTCGCCATCGCCGATCACTTCCCTGAGGGCACGGCGGTGCTCAGCCCACGCAGGGCATTCCGCTAAAGTATGTTCCACCGTGTCCTCAGGGCGGTCCTCGCAGTGATGACACAGTGATAAAAAATACGTGTCTAATGATTTAAAATAATCTACCAGACGGACATTAGAATATAAATTAGGCATCTGCCATATTCTCAGGTTACCAAATATTTTTTATAACACAGCTCAACTGATCAGTGGAAAATTCCACGTGAAGATATATATTTTTGTACGAGTACATATCTTGTTAATAACGGAAAGACTATGAATAGATTATTAATATCGGAAAAATAATGAATTCATTATGTTCGTATTATTATAACGGTTATTGATTTCGAATCGGTAGGCATATTTAAGTGTGGGAGAGCCATGTTTTGGCGCGAATGGGCCGGCTCGACCGGACTGATACCATGGCCTCACAGAAAATCGACGAGCAACAACGTTTGCGTTGTGTGTCGTCGTATGGGTACTTACTCACACGACCCAGTTACCAGAGGCCCAATTACCACCTCCTACCCCTTCCCCCAATCTCCCCAACCCTGAATCCCCAACAATCCTCAAATTCCTAATACTCAAAAGGCCGGTAACGCTCTTGTAACGCCTCTGGGCCTTTAGCCAAATGCCACTTTAGAGCTTGTCTACAGAGAGAGTAGAAATCAAAATGTATGAGGATGACACTGACAAGTGTCAAAACTTACGTCAATTTCATATAATTTAGTTTTCTATTCTACATGTAGACAAGCGCTAAATGGCATTGGCTACAGATGCTGGTGTTCCAGGTGTCGTGTTCGACCATAGAGGTCGACGCCGATCGCTTACCATCAGGTAATCCGTCTACTTGTTTACTGACTTATCCCATAAAAAAATGTACAGAGTTCGCTGCGTCATTTAGGTTTGAATAAATAAAATGTACTTAATTTAAACTAGAATCTAGTAGAACTTATAAGGTTTCATTGAATTTTTCCGTTATTTAAATTGCAATGTGATTGTTCCCTACATAAATACTTACTTGATTATTTGTAATTGCAGTGTGTTTGTGGCTTCATAACTTTGATTAGTGTATTCATTGGTTTCTTAAGCATTAGTGGGTATAGTCCTTGGTATTAGGTATAACTTTCGTGAGAGGTTACCGGAGACCCAATTACCCTCTCCTTCCCCAATCTCCACAATCCCTAAATCCCCAACGATCCTTAAACTCCTAATCCCCAAAAGGCCGGTAACGCACTTGTAACGCCTCTGGTATTCCAGGTGTCCATGGGCTGACTAGAAACCACACCGTTCCTACTCCTGCACTTCGAGCCGGAGCCCCGATAACCCGTTAAGTCTTCGGCGGCTCCGTAAGAGCTTGACCCTGAAATCAGAATCTATACACTACTCGATAAATTGGTACTATTGTTAATTGGACCCCACGATACAGACACCAAGGCTGCTAACACAAAAAATTAACAGTATAGTGTAAATCTTGCATCGATTGAGTAATATCGATATCGGTTAGCTAAAAAGATAAATAAATAAATACTCAAAAGTATGTATTATCGTAATCGTGAAGTATGGATCATGATCTCAAGTCATTGATGATAAAGCTGGTGCTACAATAGGCTAGTTTCTTAAATTTTATTTTAATATCCGTCTGGTAGATAGAGAGATATTTTAAAACATTAGACACGTATTTTTTCTTTTCTCACAAAATTTAATGCTTTCGACGATATATTGATTTGAAATGTCGTGTGACGTCACAGCGTGTAACAAAATGTAGCACGTTGTGACGTAACTACCTCCCTCTCCTAAACTTAACTCCATTTTATCTAAGTATTATAACTTTATATGAGACAATAAAAAAATACGTGTCTAATACTTTTTCATTATCTAACTAACGGACTAATTAGATTTTTAATTTTCTTACCCTGGAACCCAATTGGGTATTTATTGATTTGTATGAGTTTAGTTATTTTTCTCTACAAATAACAACTTATATTTGTCGTACGTTATTTTTCGGTCTATTTAATAAAAAATAATTTAATGATAACTACCAGATTTTGGCTGCCAAAACATAGGGCTTAGTAACGAGTGTGTTTTAAATCCGCGTTCGATGTTCGCGATTGGTTGGTTAATTGGAGTTGGCCAATCAGAGCGCAGAATGCGTACTCGTTTCGATTATTTTATATGTAAAATAAACTTGTAATATAAAGGATTCTACACACAGTTTTGGAAAAGTATAGATCTTACAATATGTCATCCAAGTAGTCCAATTCTAGACACTAGATTAAAAATGTGGTCAACTGTGCTAAAGATATTAATGAGCATTGTATTGTTTTTCATTAAAAAAATAGTTTCATATAATTAGTTACTTTATAAGTCTTGAGTAGAAGACCAGGTTTGTTAGGCTTGTTTAGAAAAACTGTTGCAGAACTTAGAGTTCACGTAAGACAGAGAATATATTATAATCTAAACACGCGGACGGGTGAACAAAATCTAGTTCCCAAACCCAACGCCATTACTGAAATAATGATATTTGACCGATCGGACCCCACGGCACGACAGTCATACTGACGCCGATCCATAGAAGCATTTAATATAATTATCATCACCCTTACTAATATTATAATCGGAAAGTGAGTTTGTTTGTTTGTTCCGCTTGCACGCCATAACTACTAAACCGATTGCTTTGAATTTTTGCAGATGTATAGTTAGAAGTCCTGATTAAATAATAGGGTACTTTTTATCCCGGAAAAATTTGAAATTCCCGAGGGAAAACAATAGTATTGATATAGATGGCGCTGTGTATAATTGTATATGTCACATAGGCTACTTTTTATCCTTTTGTGACGCGAGCCAGACCGCGGGTAAAAGCTAGTTCAATATAATTATCATAATCACTATATAAGTACGTCAGATCAAAATAAACAGGTTCAGCCTTGGAATAGTTCATACGCTCCGTCGCGTCAACATGGTCAGCATATTATTATTATGTTATACATTTTTCCATAATGGTTGTGACGCATGATCTCTAACTGGTCTAAATTTGAAATAGTTATGTGGACTTTATGGTCCATTTTATAGGATGGATTGTGAGATTAGTAGGAAAGGAAGACTGATGTGTTTCGTGGAAAAAAGTAGATTTGTCCCATTTTGGCTTCGGCTGGACACTTTGGCAATGCGTAGAAATGTAGCTTCATTGTGCATTTTCTAGTGCTTATACCACGGGGAGTGCTCTTAGGAATTGTTTGACCTGATACCTGCCGCATCTTATTGCCATCGACCCTCACGACAGCATACGCATCCCCATCATATAGATGGTTGGCAGGCCACAACTGTGCGCTTCTCACGTAGCTTTCTGCCTCGCACAGCAAAACTGTGGAATGATCTGTCGTCGGTGGTATTTCCGAACCGATACGACCTTCAAACCTTCAAGAAAAGAGCGTACTCCTTTCAAGGCCGGCAATGCACCTGTGACTCCTATGGTGTCCATGGGCGGCGCTGATCGCTTACCATTAGGTGATCCGTCTGCTCGTTTGCCTCCTTCCATAAAAAAAATATTTGGTTACCAATTTGCTTTTAAAAAAGGGAGTATTGTTTTATTTATTATATTACTAGCTTCTGCCCGCGACTTCGTACGCGTACCATCCCATTTTTTCCCGTCCCCGTTCGTGATTTTCGGAAAAAAGTAAAAAAAAAATTTTGGTTAAAAAGTATCCTATGTCGGGCTCCTGGCTCTAAGCTAACACGACTTTCTTTTATATATATAGATTTTTAATACATCAGCTGTTTGCACCCTAGCTCCACCTAAATATATATCAAGGTATTTTCCAATTATATCGATGATTATTATTATTTTCTTATATTATTTTTCTTTTGTAAAACCACGACTGACTGTTTCAATTTAGAAAATCAAAACAACCATTCACACATATTCAAGAGAAGTAAAAGAATTGTGGTTTTCCACCATATAGGTACAGACCTACTTTATTCATAATTACTTGGGAAAAACATTATTTATTGTTATTGTAAATAGTTTTGATGAAATCCATTGTCATACATTGAAATGAGGTACCTAATGTTTTTATTTTCAAAAACAAAACAGCAAAACTGTGCATCAGATTTTTTTTTCTTCTTTGCCAACTGATTCTCCAATATTGTGCTGTCAACTATACTGCCAATGTCGAGTATGTGCAACAGAATTATTATATTAATTAAATTATAAATACTACCTACTTCTGAAATAATTTTGACATAACAAACGTCAAACTATTTTTTTAAAAGCAAGCAATAGGTATTCCCATTATGCCTAGTTCTAAAGAGGTTACAAACCGCGGCGCGAAGTGCAAAGTACGATCACGCGTTTCGATTAGTTGCCGGCGCGTGCGCAGGTGTAGAAACCGCTTTATTATATATCATACCGCTTTACTAGACTGACGCGTTACGCAAAGTATTGTTTTTAGTAGTCATTGAGCAATAGTTGTTGTCTGTGTGTGGTATCTGTGTTGTAAATAAAAAAAAAACGTGATTTTTTTTGTTGTTACTGGTGAGTTTTCCTTTGTGTGCATTTTTTGTGTTTGTATCTTTGTAATTTTATTTTAAATAATTTTGAGGAAAATCTCGTTCTGTATTTCTTTAGGTATATAGGTATTAATTAGTTTGTTATTGTGTTAAAGACTTAAAACAACAAGCAGTCTATTATTCTTTCGTCATTATTAATTATAATTAGTCTATCGAACGTGAATTTATGAATTATTGCGAATAAGTAGAAGGACCTAATTGGAATTGAAATACATTATTATTCATTGATAATTCAATTTTGCTACTGTCAGCTATCGAATGCATTTTGAAATATGTTTTTTTGTTTTTGAGATGTACCTACCTTACTTTTATTTACACTAGATAATAAATACCTACTAAATTATAATAAAAATGTAGATTAAATATTTACAACTTAACATATTAAACGCCATGGGGGTCACCGGTGACCGACGCTAGCGGAGGATTTGCCTTCAACAGTTTTTTAATTGGCAGTCAAAACTTTAATAGTAGATTAATATTTGTATAACATGAAAAATAAGAATAAAAGAAATATAATTTAATTTTTGAAATGTATTGTATATCTATCTAGCTTCTGCCCGCGACTTCGTACGCGTAATCCCATTTTTTCCCGTCCCCGTTCGTGATTTTCGGTAAAAAGTAAAAAAAAAATGTATTGTTAAAAAGTATCCTGTGTCGGTCTTCTGGCTCTAAGCTACCTCCCTACCAATTTTAAGCCAAATCTATTCTGGCGTTCTTGAGTTATAAGTGGTATAACTAACACGACTTTCTTTTATATACATAGATTCTGTAATTCATTTAAGGATAATAATGGTTACGCGAATTAAACCATATGACAGTATAAAAGTATATACCATATGCAGTAATCTTACAATCGTGCTTATTGATAAGTTTTTTTATTCCATTATCAGTTTGTCAATTTCTGAGTCAACTATTGGGTTGGGTCCAGATAAAGATGTACTTTTCAATATTAACTCAAGATTAGAAAAAGTAAAACTTAATATACCCACGTTTTCCTGTTGTGAAGTTCACATTCATATCATAATCATTTTGTTTGGAGTTTGTGTCAAAATTATATCTCTTATAAACTACAGATTCATAAGTATTTAACCTTTAACTCGTCGAGTACCGGTTTTATAGACACAATTAAAGAACAATAGGTCGCGGTCACCGGTGACCGCTTGGTGTTTGACAGTTTAAACGCAGTGATGCCATCGTCAAGCCTATGAAAAAATTTGTTCGGATAATAGACTAAAAATAATCACATAAATTATATACGATGAAATGACATTAGTATCCATTTAAGGGTGCAATCCCTTTTCTTGTCCTCCCAGCAACTCTGAATTGTGGTAAAAGACGATTTATAGGATGATAGAAGATCATCACATTTTTGTATCCATATTAATAATATATGTCAATACCTAGCTGATTTATTTCGGCCAAATTATGATTGTTTCCATCATAGATCTTGGCTACCGGGAGCTGCAATAGTTGTGTATAAATGGCGAACTTATTACATTTAAACAGATTATGGCCAGTTGTATTTTTAGCTCCAGCCAGGAGACAAGCCTATAAATAGTATCATGACTGCGCTAATTAGGTCATGACTGAAATATCTAATAAATGGAGAATCAACGGGACTAACAAACTAAGAAGGTCATCTTGAGCAAATTAGCAAGTTGTTGACGACAGATGACAGTCGCTCTAGTTGAATATACCACCTCCAGCCTCGGGAAAAGCCCAAGAGAAACGATGATTCCGATAATATGTAAATTTTATTAGGAAATATTCTTAGCTATGTAGTTCAATAACCACACTTATGACCAATAAACTAAGTGTGTTTATTGATCTTCTATCTTGTTTGCCAATGAAGTTGCTCAACATTCTCTTCTGTGTAGGCGTTCTCGTATGTCTTGTCGTATGTGACTCTCCTTCTCGTTCACATAGTTACATCAAAGCAGAACACAAATTCCTCTACGATCTCCGGCCACCGTAAGCGAATGACTGCTCCCGCCTGGGTGAGGCGGGAGGGAGTGTCAGACTCTTACTGACTAAAAACCACCCCGTTCTTACTCCTGCACTTCGAGCCGGAGCCCCAGTAACCCGTCAGGTTCTCCGCGACTCCGTATCAGCATCAGCTCTATTGGGCCCCATCCGTGGTGGTCTGATAGCTCTTCGAGGCGCGCGTGGAACGCGACGCGCCGTACGCTCGGTAAAATTGTTACATTGAGCGAAGTTTCATGATATTTTAATCCTTTACTGTACTCTTGTTTGCCATTACTATGATTATTTATTTTATTTTTAGCCATGGTCGTCCCACTGCAGGGCGACGGCCTGTCCACCCTCCTTCCACTCGTCTCTTCTTAAAGCTTTCTGTGGCCAATCCTTTTCATAGGCGTCAAGTTCATCCCGTCATCTCCTTCTAGGCCTACCGCGACGTCTATTTAGGTTGAGTGGGCTCCACTTCATTACTTTGACGTTCGTCTAAAATTGGGATTTTTGTATATGTAGTAAGTAGGTGCAAATATGGTAACATATAGGTGTGCCGTTGACAACCTGAATACTTGCTTTACTGCTTAATTTTTTAGCGTACAATTTATCTATAATAGAAAAGAAACAAGAGCATATTCGTCAAATCAGTTATTTGCTAAAATATCTGTAGTTCGCAGTTTACTCGATAAAAGAACAAAGCCTTGTACTTGAATATCAATACAAACAATACCTTTTAGCATAATTATTTATGCCTTTTGAATTAATTATTCATCGAGTAATTATGCTTAAACAATAAATAATTAACATAACAGGTGGCTTACTGTGGTTGGTATTTTGGTATTTACAATGTAATGTGACTAATTGTTATGTATTTATTTTTGCTGATTCCAGCAATTTGAATAATTCTTATTAGAAGAGCGACTATCGTACAAGGGGTCAGTTTTCTAGCTCTGGTAGTTGAAAAAGTGGTGGAAAAGGTTGTCTGTAAGAAATCGCCTTGTGCGATAAGACCGCCCATTGTATACTATTTTTATTAATATTATCCTATAATGCGACTGTGTGGTGTACAATATGGCAGAAAAAACAGTGATAATCCATGATATATTTCAACAATTTCAGTAGATAAATATCTACCTAATTTAAATAAAGCATCATTCTAAATAATATTACGTAAACTACCAACCTACTAAGCATGAAAATTATTTATTTACTAGCTACTTCCGCGCGGTTACACACGCTCTGCTCAGATCCTATTGGTCGTAGCGTGATGTTTTATAGCCTATATCCGTCCTCGATAAATGCGCTATCGAACACCAAAATAATTATTAAAATTAGACTTGTAGTTACGGAGATAAGCTCGTTCAAACAAACAAACAAACAAAAAAACAAACTCTTCTGCTTTATATAATAGTATAAGAAGTATAAGATATTAAAATATTAAATATTTGATCCATTAAAAGCCAATATCTACAAACAAATTACATTATTATTGTTTACATGAAACCTTTATTTTGATGGGATTTTTATAATCAATTTCGTTTCGTTCATTCACGATCAATGGAAACTTTGAACCTTATATATAATACGTTTAGACTTCACATTACAATATTATAATGTATTTATTTATATACAATTTTGTCGTCAATCAACTGTTGACCTTTTTAAATTGTATTTTAAGTTATTTTAGAATAACTCGATTGTATACGACTCCATACAAAATATTTAATATTTTCTCTTTTAATTAAAAATCGCGGGTTACTCACGTGAAAAGCTCTACTAGTTTCAAACCACAGAGGGGTTCTTCCTCATGAGCAGCGTGCGCGGTCGTGACGATGTCGCGCAGCCTACTGAGTAGAGCTTTTCTCTGTATTTTCGCGTGAGTATCCCAGGATTTTTAGTACTACGGTAAAATTTCATCGAATTCATTACTCGATCCCTATTCACCTCATTTTACGGTACACACGGTCACACATCAACCTATACAAAACCAGTTTATCCTGGTGTCGCGTCGCATCGTCTTTCCGCACATTTAACGTTCAGTTTATATTGGTTATGTAAAGCTCGATGTGTAGACGTGTGTACATCTCACGATAGTTATTTTAAAAACATTTTCTCTTTTCCTTAGAAATCATGAAAGAATAAGTTATCTCTTAGAGCTACTTCTTTTCTTCGAGACAAAGACAAGTGTCCCCCAGTTCACAGACATTTGTCTTTGTCTTATGGATCCTACTGTTTAAAACAGTATGCATCACTAAAGAGCGGAAAAGAAGGATCCTCCGACCAGGCGTGGTGATCGTGACTGGCGGGCTTTCTGCCCGTTGTTCGTTCTATCCGTGTTAATTTCCATGTAAACTTCACATGTGCGATGTAGGATTTTGTGACGTCATTCTTTAATTTGTTTTCATCGATATTTAACGTGTGACATTGTGTCGCCACAATCGACTAGCAACGAGATTAATTACCGATGTTAAACCATAATATTTGATTTTTGACAGTACTTTTATTGGATTCTATTAAAGCCCTGAATGGATCCAAAAAATAACTAGGTTCAGTTCATTTCAGTCATAAAATTAAGTGTATGAGAGTCATGCTTCGGCACGAATGGGCCGGCTCGACCGGAGTGATACCACGGCCTCACAGAAAACCGACATGAAGCAACGCTTGCGTTGTGTTTCGTCGTGTGAGTGAGGTTACCGGAGGCCCAATTACCCCCCTCCCCTTCCCCAATCTCTCCAACCCCTAAATCCCCAACGATCCTCAAACTTCTAATCCCAAAAAGCCGGTAACGCACTTGTAACGCCCCTGGTGTTCCAGGTGTCCATGGGCGATGCCGATTGCTTACCATCAGGTGATCCGTCTGTTCCTTTACCGGCTCGTGCCATAAAAAAACTCTACCACACATTACATAAATAGGGTTATCGACATCTCGAATGCACGCATCAGTGCGTCGTAATAAACCTAGGCAAAGACCGAATTACTGCTTTCTACGGTCATTCGTTTTAGTTGTCTGATGTCTGTCAGTCAGTCATGCATTCAGTCTTAGTAATATGTTTTTGATTTGATAAGTTATTATTTGATAAGTTAGGAATAACTATAGGAATGGATATATATATTATATAATATTATTAATAGTTAATGAGTAATTAAGTTAGTGACTGCCTCGTTGACCGAGTGGTCGCAAGTACGACTACCTTTTTTTTATTTTTTGATATCGGGAGAAACCTTCAAAAGGCGCCTAGCTTTTTGGGGAGAAAGACTAGGGAGTGTGGGATTCTTACCTCACTAAAACCACCCCGGTGGCCACCATCAGCACCTGTAAGGGGCACCGGGTCCTCTGAAGAGACCTGCTCCGGAGCCCCCACGGTGCAACGCACATCCCTAGGGAGACGAGCGTGTCCCTTGATCATCGCTTTGCACGGCAGCACGTGACCACTGTGCTACCGTCTTCCCTGAGGCCACTAGATGGGCACCTAGAGTCCCCACTCTGTACGACTACCTGCCAAGGGGTTTCGGGTTCAATTCCCGAGTCATGTAAAGTATTAGCTACTGCTGAGTTAAAAAAAATCTCTGCAGTAGCACGGAGTCTGGAATTGTGCTTGGTATATGGCAATAGGCTCACCCCCTATTACACGGGACTCAACATAAATAGTAAAAAGTGGGTGTTACATGGTTCAGTGGCATTAAGTGCTGTAATGTGTACCTCTGCCTACCTCTTCGGGGATGAAAGGCGTTATGTTATGTTATGTTTTTATTATTTTAAACATTTTTTATAACTGACTAACATATCTGACTAAGGTTATCAATATAATTGTTACTATTGACTTGACAATTAGTCAGCAGCCTTTTAAAAAAATGATTCAGAACCTCCGAGTAGTTACTTGGAACG
Organism: Spodoptera littoralis; assembly: GCA_902850265.1. Lineage (NCBI taxonomy): Eukaryota > Metazoa > Arthropoda > Insecta > Lepidoptera > Noctuidae > Spodoptera > Spodoptera littoralis. The sequence continues at coordinate 2,968,308 of LR824553.2, read as the reverse complement.
CCAATGGCTTGACGGACAGACGTCAAGAACTGGAAATTTTCCTTGAAATGGAGAAGATTGACTTAGCACTGGTCTCAGAAACTAGGTTCACATCTAAGTCTCACATAGCTTTTAATAACTACAAAATCTATGCAACAAACCATCCCTCCGGAAACAGCCACGGAGGAAGTGCAGTTATCATTAAAAATAATATCAAACACTATTCCATGGAAGAATATCGCACAGAGAAAATTCAGGCCACGACCATAGTTGTCCTAGAAAAACACATTGAGACAGTTTTCTCTGCTGTCTACTGTCCTCCGAGGCATACAATCACAGTTCAAGATTTCAAAGATTACTTCTCTACTCTTGGTACAAGGTTTGTAAGTGCTGGAGACTGGAATGCAAAACATCTGCATTGGGGCTCCAGGTTGACCACTACAAGAGGACGGCAATTACACATGGTAACACAGGACATGAAACTGGATTACTGGTCTGGGGGAGAACCCACTTACTGGCCTACAGATAAAGATAGATTACCCGACTTGCTCGATTTCTTCATAACGAAGAACATGGACGGCAACTACATAACAATAGAATCTAGTACTGATCTCACCTCAGATCATACCCCTGTAATCTTGAACGTCAATTCTACAATTCAATTAGTAGAGCCTTCTACAAAAATTTATAACACTAAGACCACGAACTGGGAAAAATACAGAGAGGTAATTAAATCAGAAATCAATCTTAAAACAAAAATCGACACAATAGAAGCTATAGAAAACGAGATTGAGAAACTTAACATGCTTATACATAGAGCAGCCACCTTAGCGACCACTAAACGAAAGGGTCAGCCACCAAAAAATAACAACTATCCTAAAGGAATAAAAGAAAAAATCAAGAAAAGGCGACAATTGAGAAAGGTGTGGCAAAATACAGGATATCCGAGTGATAAAAATGCATTTAATAAATTCTCTGATGAGCTTAAAAAACTCACAAACAACGAAGAGAACGACAAAATTCAAAACATGCTTTCAAACCTTGATCCGACAGCTGACACAAACTACTCGCTGTGGAAGGTCACCAAAAACATGAAGCGCCCAAAAACACATATACCTGCCGTCAACAATAATAAAGGAGGATGGGCTAGGTCTGACCAAGAAAAAGCAACAACATTTGCCGAACACTTGAGCAATGTTTTTAATCCACATTCAGAGAGCTGTCGCGAACATACAGAAGAAGTAATAACCTACTTAGAATCACCAAATCAAATGTGCTCACCACTACAAAGTACTAGTCCTAAGGAAATTTTCCAAGAAATAAAAAAGCTGAAGGAAAGGAAAGCGCCCGGGTATGATTACATAGATGCAACACTCTTAAAGAATTTCCCGTACAAGGCAGTAATGAAACTAGTCCACATATTCAATGCTTGCCTAAGACTTGAACACTTTCCTGGACAGTGGAAGATTGCACAAATAATAATGATTCCCAAACCTGGTAAACCTCTGGAACAAACAAACTCATACAGACCCATCAGCCTGCTCCCAGTCATCGGAAAACTGTTTGAACGGATACTACTTAACAGAATGAAAGTACATTTAAACACCATATTACCACAGCACCAATTCGGATTCCGTGAATGTCATGGGACAATCGAACAAGTTCACCGTATCGTCGACACTATTAGTAGATGTCTGGAAAATAAACTATACTGCTCTGCAGTGTTTTTAGATATCAGCCAAGCTTTCGACAAGGTATGGCATGAGGGCCTTATCTTTAAAATCAAAAAGTCACTGCCACACTGTTTCCTTCAGATCCTAAAGTCATTCCTAGATAAGAGAAGCTTCCAAGTAAAATGCAATAATGACAGCTCTGAGCTCTACGAAATCAAATCGGGCGTCCCCCAAGGTAGCATATTGGGACCTATCCTATACCTCATCTTCACTGCAGATATTCCAGAAGATGATCAAACAATTACAGCGACTTATGCTGATGACACCGCATTACTGTCCACTCATGATGACCCAGTAATTGCATCACACACTCTGCAAAATCATCTTAATAAAGTAGAATCGTGGCTTAAGCAATGGAGGATCAAAGCAAACGAGACCAAATCTGCCCATGTAACCTTTACTCTTAGGAGAGGCACTTGCCCACCGATTAAGCTAAACGACAAAGAAATACCACAAACAGATAATGCAAAGTACCTGGGAATGAACCTGGATAGAAGGCTCACATGGCAGAAGCACATCTGGGCTAAAAGAAAGCAATTAGATGCAAAACTTCGTAGTCTACACTGGTTAATCGGACGAAGGTCGCAACTCAATACCACCAGCAAAATCTTGGTATATAAAGCAATATTAAAACCTATCTGGACTTATGGAATACAGCTATGGGGAACAGCTAGCAGGAATAACATCGACATACTGGAAAGATTCCAAAGTAAAGTGCTAAGATTAATATTCAGGATACCGCAATGTATTAGCAACAAATACATGTATCTCGACCTAGGCATAAACACTGTTCGTGAGGAAATAGTCCAGGCTAGCCAAAAATACCAGGAGAAATTAGCAACCCATGCAAACGAACTCGCACAGGCCTTAAGTGGAGAGGGTGGACTACATTATAACCGACTAAAGAGACAAGACATTCCCAGACTCGCCCAAAGATTTGTTAACTGAGCCAAAAGGAGGGTTTGCTGGATAGTTCAGCAATTGATTGGCCCTCGAAGAAAACCATTAAAATCACCAGGACATGTAGCTCCAACCAAATAAGTGGCTTATTGTTTTCGAACAGATTGCCATAGTGCAGAAAGGAGAAAAAAAAAAAAAAAAAAAAAAACTATTGACTTGGAACATTATTTACTATGATATCATTGTATTAGATCGCTCAACCAAAATAATACATGATTTCATATGCGTATGCGTAACTACATTTACTATTCAATTTCCTTTAAAATCGATAATAATCGGATGATTAACTAAGATTTTTTTTACTTATAAATTGATTACTTACGTCATTATTAAGGTAATATTTTTTATTAATATTGTTTCAACGATTTATTAGAAATCTTGTGATTAACTTGACGGTTTTTATTTTTAATCTATATGCCTGTAAGTTAATGTCAGCCCCTAATCTAGGTTCAAAATCGTAACGTTAAATCCTTTAATTTATGGCGCATTAACCAACATCATTTTATCAAATATTTTTATTATTCTGATTAATTTTAAAATACCGATTCTAAGATTGTCAATAGTTGGTGAGCCTATTATTATCAAATCATCATTTTTTAAATAATATAATGTAGGTTTTTACCATGAATGTAACAGAATATTTATGTACCTAATTACATCAGTTTTTATAAATTTGATACACGTATCCGTATCGGAATTTCAAGACGATAGGTAAAGAAAAACATTCCCAGGAATCAAATCATGTGTACAACAACAACTACATTAATGATTCACCAACAAACATACACTCTTGTATGAGGGGGGACAATCATCCAATGATTCTCCCACCTTAAGTGGGGCGAGAAGGTGTCAGACTCTTACTGACTAAAAACCACCCCGTTCCTACTCCTGCATTTCGAGCCGGAGCCCCGGCAACCCTAAGTCCTCCGCGGCTCCGTATCGGCAAACATATATACGTATTATTCAACGTTGCTACCATCCGTGCGTCACTGCATGGGTGCCCACTGAAAATCAGTGCTGGGTGACTTGCATGCCTGGCTTACACTGAGTGGGTGACCCTTTTATCATAGGCATGTTGTCAGCGTCTTTCTACTAATTCTTCTGTTTTAATTTTTCAACTCCAATGTTTTTTATTACTTGCACTGTCACACCTTTATTGTCTTTTTATATTTTATTTATGCTGTATCGTGCCTGGTGCTGAATAAATGTTTTTATTTCTTTCTTTCTTTTCTAGTAGCAAAGAACCGTAGCCACTATGTAGCGTTTCCTTTTTCATTTCTTAATAATATTTTCTGATACAATTATTTTTTTAATTGGTAACGTATGTCGTATAAAATGCAATTAGGTTACTTTTAAAATGAGAATATCCTTACTATAATCTATATATATATAATTCAAAGGTGATTGACTGACTGACTGACTGACATAGTGATCTATCAACGCACAGCCCAAACCGCTGGATAGATTGGGCTAAAATTTGGAATATAGATAGATGTTATGACGTAGGCATCCGCTAAGAAAGGATTTTGATAATTTCCACCCCCAAGGGGATAAAAAAGGGGATGAAAGTTTGTATGAAACTTTGTCAGTTTTAAACCGATCGGGTTTAAATTTGGCATGCAGATAGATGTTATGACGTAAGCATCCGCTGTGAAAGGATTTTGATAATTTCCACCCCCAAGGGGGTAAAATAGGGGATGAAAGTTTGTATGAGACTTTGTCAGTTTTAAACCGATCGGGTTGAAATTTGGCATGCAGATAGATGTTATGACGTAGGCATCCGTTGTGAAAGGATTTTGATAATTTCCACCCCCAAGGGGGTAAAATAGGGGATGAAAGTTTGTATGGGACTTTGTCAGTTTTAAACCGATCGGGTTAAAATTTGGCATGCAGATAGATGTTATGACGTAGTAATCCGCTGTGAAAGGATTTTGATAATTTCCACCCCCAAGGGGGTAAAATAGGGGATGAAAGTTTGTATGAGACTTTGTCAGTTTTAAATCGATCGGATTGAAATTTGACATGCAGATAGATGTTATCATATAAGCATCCGCTAAGAAAGGATTTTGATCATTTCCACCCCTAAGGGGGTAAAATAGGGGGTGAATGTTTATATGAAGCTTTGACAGTTTTACACCGATGCAGATGAAATTCGGCATGCAGGTAGATGTTATGACGTAGGCATCCCCAAGTAAGGATTTTGATTATTTCCACCTCCAATGGGGTAATGTAGGGGATGAACGTTTGTATGAAGCTTTGTCAGTTTTACACCGATCGGGTTGAAATTCGGCGTGCAGATGGATATTATGACGTAAACGTCCCTTTAGAAAGGTTTTTGAACATTCTCACCCCAAAGTATGATACTTTGCCAGTTTTAAATTGAGCGGGCTGAGAATTTGCATGCATAAATTTACTATGACATAGGTATCTCCTTAGAAAGGATTTTGATAAATTCCACCCCTAAGGGGATAAAATAGGGAATGAGAGTTTGTATAAATCTTCTTAGCCATTGAATTTAGAATCATTGAATCTTTTTGAATTACATTCGGTAAAACGATGATTTGGGGTCTGGGTAACGTTTGATAGTTTCTATCATAGATGTCCCACGGGAACGGGAACTATGCGTCAATGAACCGGGACTGTCTAACTCTTAACCACTGATCTTATTTTAGAGAGATTCGGTACAACAATAGTCGATAGAATAGTTTTTATTACTCAAACCTTACGTGATCGGGCACTGTACTGGTAAGATCCCTGCGGGATTATTTATTTATTGAAACTACGATAAATCATTTTAAAATCGGTAAATCTTACTTGGGCACTGAATTGATTCTGTCAGAAGTCATTAATCTACGCGGACGAAGTCGCGGGCAACAGCTAGTAATATTATAAATCGGAAAGTGAGTTTGTTTGTTTGTTCCGCTTTTACGCCGTAACTACTAAACCGATTGCTTTGAATTTTTGCAGACGTAAAGTTAGAAATCCAGATTAAATAATAGAGTACTTTTATCCCGGAAAAATTTGATATTCCCGAGGGAAAACAAAAGTATTGGTATAGATGGCGCTGTGTGTATTTGTATATGTCACATAGGCTACTTTTTATCCTTTTGTGACGCGAGCGAAGCTGCGGGTAAAAGCTAGTTTTGTTATAAACGGAATATTTTTTCTTGAAGTTATAACAGGGTTTGATAAAATGAAAAGAAAAGACGCTAGTGGCTCAGTTTCCTTGCTCTCGAGTGTAATTACAATCTGAATTAGTTCTTACAAACTATATACCACAATATATCGACTATACTAACAAACATTTGTATATTTTCAGAGTCGCACTAACTGAGAAGAATCTCCCACTAGTCGTCAGCTGACCGCGTCTAGACACAGTCCGTACAATGGCGAGCATAGATAAATACCTGAATATTAAATACAAACTGAAGTCTTCTGACCAATTTGAAGAATATCTGAAGTTTATTGGTAAGTTATATAGTTTTTATGTTGCATTTTTGGGCATAGATTTTTATTTAATTGATATTGTAAGGAGGATGGTTGACACTCGAAAGGATGGCATTGCCATTCAACGTAATGCTGCCAGTCTTTTGGGCAACCTACCTCACGATAGCGATGAGGAAAATTTTTTAGATGCCCTAAGCTAACATTTTTATTATTTTCTTAATTTGAATAACTAATTTTGAATCTTATACTATTACTAGCTGTTGCCCGCGACTTCGTCCGCGTAGATTAATGACTTCTGACAGAATCAATTCAGTGCCCAAGTAAGATTTACCGATTTTAAAATGATTTATCGTAGTTTCAATAAATAAATAATCCCGCAGGGATCTTACCAGTACAGTGCCCGATCACGTAAGGTTTGAGTAATAAAAACTATTCTATCGACTATTGTTGTACCGAATCTCTCTAAAATAAGATCAGTGGTTAAGAGTTAGACAGTCCCGGTTCATTGACGCATAGTTCCCGTTCCCGTGGGACATCTATGATAGAAACTATCAAACGTTACCCAGACCCCAAATCATCGTTTTACCGAATGTAATTCAAAAAGATTCAATGATTCTAAATTCAATGGCTAAGAAGATTTATACAAACTCTCATTCCCTATTTTATCCCCTTAGGGGTGGAATTTATCAAAATCCTTTCTAAGGAGATACCTATGTCATAGTAAATTTATGCATGCAAATTCTCAGCCCGCTCAATTTAAAACTGGCAAAGTATCATACTTTGGGGTGAGAATGTTCAAAAACCTTTCTAAAGGGACGTTTACGTCATAATATCCATCTGCACGCCGAATTTCAACCCGATCGGTGTAAAACTGACAAAGCTTCATACAAACGTTCATCCCCTACATTACCCCATTGGAGGTGGAAATAATCAAAATCCTTACTTGGGGATGCCTACGTCATAACATCTACCTGCATGCCGAATTTCATCTGCATCGGTGTAAAACTGTCAAAGCTTCATATAAACATTCACCCCCTATTTTACCCCCTTAGGGGTGGAAATGATCAAAATCCTTTCTTAGCGGATGCTTATATGATAACATCTATCTGCATGTCAAATTTCAATCCGATCGATTTAAAACTGACAAAGTCTCATACAAACTTTCATCCCCTATTTTACCCCCTTGGGGGTGGAAATTATCAAAATCCTTTCACAGCGGATTACTACGTCATAACATCTATCTGCATGCCAAATTTTAACCGATCGGTTTAAAACTGACAAAGTCCCATACAAACTTTCATCCCCTATTTTACCCCCTTGGGGGTGGAAATTATCAAAATCCTTTCACAACGGATGCCTACGTCATAACATCTATCTGCATGCCAAATTTCAACCCGATCGGTTTAAAACTGACAAAGTCTCATACAAACTTTCATCCCCTATTTTACCCCCTTGGGGGTGGAAATTATCAAAATCCTTTCACAGCGGATGCTTACGTCATAACATCTATCTGCATGCCAAATTTAAACCCGATCGGTTTAAAACTGACAAAGTTTCATACAAACTTTCATCCCCTTTTTTATCCCCTTGGGGGTGGAAATTATCAAAATCCTTTCTTAGCGGATGCCTACGTCATAACATCTATCTATATTCCAAATTTTAGCCCAATCTATCCAGCGGTTTGGGCTGTGCGTTGATAGATCACTATGTCAGTCAGTCAGTCAGTCAATCACCTTTGAATTATATATATATAGATATAAAGCGGAAGAGTTTGTTTTTTGTTTGTTTGTCTGAACGCGCTAATCTCCGTAACTACAAGTTTGATTTGGATAACTATTTTTGTGTTGGATAGCGTATTTATCGAGGATGGCTATAGCCTTTAAATCATCACGCTACGACCAATAGAAGCTGAGCAGAGCGTGTGAAACCGCGCGGAAGCAGCTAGTATCTAATATGTCCCTAGTTCCGTCTTGCATGTACACCAACAATGGTAGTATGTGTGAAGCAATGTTTTTAAGATACCATAAACTAAAAAATATATTTCTATTCTATTCTATTCAATTCTAAGATATAATAATGTGTTGGAAACCGTCACGACAATAATAACTTTAAAAAATCTAACGACTTCCTCTTGCGTAGATTAATAAAAAAACGTTTTTATTCACATCACTAATCTCGCAATGTAAATGCTATGGCTTTTTCCATTTACATTATAAATAGATTGCTTTTAATTATGTAGTGTTCAAAGTCCAAAAGATTTTTTCTAAACAAGATATTAAGCTGGTCTAGGCTTGTTGTCCACGATAGACGTATAAATATGTATATTAAAAACGGATAAGACTGTATGTATAACTAAATTAACTGGTCCCGCGACTGCCTCGTTGGCCGAGGGGTCGCAAGTCCGATTGCCGGGCAAATGGTCTTGGGTTTGATTCCGGGGTCGTGCAAAGTATTACTGGGTTTTAAAAACATCTCAGTAGTAGCACGGAGTCTGGTATTGTGCCTGCTATAAGGCATTAGGCTCACCCCCTATTACTTGGGACTCATAACATAAATGGTGAAAAGTGGGTGTTAAATTTTACAGTGGCATAATGTGCCTACCCCTTCGGGGATAAAAGGCGTGATGTTATGTATGGTCCCGCGCGGTCTTACCTGCTCTGCTCTTCTCCTATGGTTGCAGCGTGTTGTCTTAAAGCCGATAACCCTTCTCGATAAATAAACTATCCAAGGGAAAATATCGAAATCTTGGAAACTACTGAGGGCCAAGCACGAATAAACAGTATCGAGCGAGTTAAGCGTTCTGATTGGTTGGTTAACTTGAACCGGCCAATCAGAGTGCCGAACGCGCTCGATACTATTACGCTACGAATGCGATAGTTATTCGTGCTTGGCCCTCAGTTCCCAAGATATTGATTAATCAAACGAATGTCATTGAATTGCGAACTTACTTTAAACGTATTAGAGCCATGCTTTGACACAAATGGGCCGGCTCGACCGTGAGTGAGGTTACCGGAGACCCAATAACCCCCCCTCCCCAGTCTCCCCAATCCCGGAATCCCCGACATTCCTCAAATCCCCAAAGGGCCGGTAACGCACTTGTAACGCCTCTGGTGTTTTGGGTGTCCATGGGCGGCGCTGATTGCTTACCATCAGGTGAGCCGTCTGCCCGTTTACCGGCTTATTCCATAAAAAAAATCAAGGTGAGGTAGCCGTGATAATACGAGTATCTTCAATATACTATTATGAACATCGTAATGTGTATAATTTAATGACTACCCATGACAACACTATAATTGATCATAATGTTGTAAGACATTGTTTATTCAAGGGTATAATAATGACTTAGCTAAGTGTAGCACAGTTCTAGATCTTGTTCTAGCAAGGTATAGTAAAAATTAACGTATTTTTATAGGAAAAAGGAATAGAAAGTAAGTAAAATCGCGGGTTACTCACGTGAATATACTAGCGGCGACGTCGCGCAGCGACCGCGCACGCTGCTCATGAGGAAGAACCCCTCTGTGGTTCGAAACTAGTAGAGCTTTTCACAGTATATTCACGTGAGTAACCCGCGATTTTACTTAATTTAGTATGTCTCACGATAGTTATTATAAAAACAGGAATAGAATTCTTAATTTTTTATAGCTCTAAACTATTGTTTTGCTCATGAAACGGAGATAAAATGTTTCCCTTCACTAAAACAATAGTCTAATTAATGCCGAGTTCCATCTATATTTGCTTAGTAGTTTTTGAATTTTATAATAACTATCGTGAGACTTACTGAATTAACTGAAAATTACGAGTCACGTAAATGTACTGAGAAAAGCTCTACTAGTTTCGACTCACATAGGGAGTCTTCCTCACGAGCAGCGTGCGCGGACAGCCTACTGACAACTAGCAGACTTTTTTTACTGTCTTTTGCATTTTAAAAATATGTTAAAAGTACCAAATGGCCTGTAAATGTTATAGTTCAAATTCTAATTAAATACTGTCACAATTATATTAACAAATTATTTAAATCTTTTAAATACTTACTGCTTACACTACATTTTAAACATCGAATTCTTGTGTATTCGATGACGAATGATTTCAATTAAATGATTATGCTTATTATTTTCCGATTGGTTGCTTGTTCGACCGCGAATCACTTAAGGGGCCTGTAGAATACCAGCGCAAGGCCCTGTCTTGCACATGCTGAACTGGTCCCATTTCACCGCAGACTTGTACCAATACGTACCCAGTACTATTTATAAACTGTATAACATAACATCACGCCTTTTATCCCCAAAGGGGTAGGCAGGGGTGCACATTACGGCACTTAATGGCCACTGTACAATGTAACACCCACTTTTCACTATATATGTTATGAGTCCCATGTAATAGAGGGTGTGCCTATTGCCGTATACCGGGCACAATACTACTACTGAATTGAGAGAATTTTTTAAAACCCAGTAATACTTTGCCCGGCCCAGAAATCGAACCCGAGATCCCTTGCCCGGTAGTCGCACTTGCGACCACTCGGCCAACTAGGCAGTTATAAATTGTATGTGTTTAATCTATATGTGTCACCTGTTTTTAGCGTATAATATATTTTTTTTTATTTCTTTCTATTTTCGTAATCAGCCATGTAAATAGTTTTTAACACCAACTTATAGTTCTCCATCTTCATTCCAGGAGTCGGCATGATCTCCCGTAAAGCCGCCTGCGCAGTCAGCCCCGTAGCAGTGCTGACCAAGGATGGAGACACCTACACCTTCACGATGACCACCTCCTTTAAAACTATCACCTTCAGCTTCAAGTTGAATGAGGAGTTCGTTGAGGAAAGAGCTGATGGTGTTAAGGTTATTAGCAGTCGTAATATTTTGAGGGTAGATGAGCAGACGAAGCATCTGATGTTCTGATTTTCTGATGTTAAGCAATTTGAGCCACCAAGCGTGGGAGAGCCATGCAAGAAGTGTAGGAGAGCCATGCTTCCGAAGTGACACCACGGCCTTATAGAAAACCGACGTTAAACAACGCTTGCTTTGTGTTAGTGAGTGAGGTTATCGGTGGCCCAATTACCCCTTTCCAATCTCCCCAATCCATTTTTTAAGGGAGTAAATTTCATCGAATTGCTTCTCCCGTCTGGGTGTGGCGGGAGGGAGTGTCAGACTCTTACTGACTAAAAACTACCCCGTTCCTACTCCTGCCCTTCGAGCCGGAGACCCGGCAACCCGTTAAGTCCTCCGCGGCTCCGTATCGGTATCAGCCCTATTGGGCCCCATCAGTGGTGGTCTGATGGCTTTTTGAGGCGCGCGCGGTACGCGACTCGCCGTATGCTCGGGTCTGGTTCTGATCGGACGACGACCCACCCAAGCTCGCCGTCTGCAGGTCCTTGCTCCCTTAGGAATAGGAATTCAGTCACATAGAAATCATTCATTCATAACTAACGAAAAATAGATTGGTCTGTTTCGCCATTATGGGAATCTAATGTATGTATGATACGTAGGGTTATTTCATATGAATATTGATTCTGAAACAATGATAGAAAATTGCTTGACTTTGTATGATAGCTACTTTCTTATGAAAATTGCGGGAAAAATGATACTTGAAGGTTATTCTGAATCAAATAGTACCTGATGGTTCTTGGAAAGTGTTTTATAGAACTTTCTGCTAGTCATTGCCTCGAGTTAGCAGTGGAATATCTAAATTTTATGTAAGATTTAGTTAGGGCAACCCTATTGCTATATAGAATGTCCCTGAAGTCGACGATCAAATGACACGAGGTGATCGACAAGGTTCCAACAGTTATCAGAAATTAATATAAAAAAAATCCAAGACATATAGTTTTTAAATTAAAATGACTTATGTGTTATCCACGAATCGTATACCCTGTGCCAGCCTTTTCATTCTTGTTGCTATATTTTTTTTATTTTTACGACTGTAGAGGTAGTTTTGCTTACGTTACTCTGTATAGTTCTCTAGTATTATGGAATCATAAATTCTGAGCCAACTACTTTAGTTTAGAAAAGAATGTTATTTTTTGACGGGCTTGGTTCGTCAAAAAAGCTAAGATTATTTTTATATTTTTAACTATTGATAACTGTTGGTACCTTGCCGATCATCTGGTGCCATTTGATCGTCGACTTCAGGGACAGCCTGTATAGCGGGTATACCATTTAAATGTTCGTTCTTCTCACCTCTTTATCATCAACCTTTACTCGTGCATTGCTGGTTAAGCTCTCTTTTCAAACTAAGAAGGAATGAGCATTAACTCGTCGAGTACCGTATTTATAGACACAATTAAAGAACAATAGGTTGCGGTCACCGGTGACAGCTTGGTGTTTGACAGTTTAATACTAGCACATCACCACGCTTGCTCCAGAAGATTGGTGATTTTAAAATTGTACTTTTTGTTTGTGTTCAGGGATTCTCATGATGTTTTTCTTTAAAACTCCTTATTTCCCACACTCTTTTAGAACTGAATAATATTTTTCCAACTGGAAATCGGATTTCAATTCTCTTGCTTGATATTCACTCTTGCAACTTACCAATGACGCAGAATCAAACAACACTTGCGTTGTGTTTCGTTGTGTAAGTGGTTATTGGAGGCCCAAGTACCCTCCCTCCCCAATTTCCCTAATCCTCGAATCCCCAACAATCCTTAAATTCCTAATACTCAAAACGCCGGTAACGCCCTTGTAACGCCTCTGGTGTTCCGAGTGTCCATGGGCGACGCCGATTACTTACCATCAGGTGATCCGTCCAAAATACAATAACCGGCTTTAAAGTCGTCCCTGTGGGACAATCAATGTTGTCAAAAGCACTTGAATAAAATATCAAGGTGATGTCATGGAAGGGCCTTCTTATTGCATTTCTTCGACCATTTTGTTTTAATATTTGATACCATTTGAGGTTACGTCAAGGTGAAATTTGATTATGAAGGTTTTGTTATGGATCTGCCTACCAAGCGTGGGAATTATAGCAATCTCCTCTTTTGTAGATTAGGCTGTTGAGTACATACCATTTTAAATGTTATGTAAAAATACTCTATGATTATTAATATTTTTCTAGACCAAATCCTTGATGGTGGTTGAAGATGACACGTTAATACAAACACAGTCGGAGGATAACGGGAGGAAATCTACGCATGTGCGGACTTTCACACCGGAGCTACTGACAGTTGTAAGTATACCCATACATGAACCTTGGAACATAGTGAAAAAAAGTATTCAGCAGTTAGTCTAAACAATGCCTTAGTATGTATTATATCTATTTTTTTTTTTTTGAGGGGGGTAAATCATCCAATGACTTATCCCGCCGGGGTGAGGCGAGAGGGAGTGTCAGACTCTTACTGACTAAAAACCACCCCCTTCCTACTCCTGCACTTCGAGCCGGAGCCCCGGCAACCCGTTAAGTCTTCCGCGGCTCCGTATCGGCATTAGCCCTGTTGGGCCCCATCCGTGGTGGTCTGATGTCTCTTTGAGGCGCGCGCGGAACGTGACGCGCCGTACGCTCGGGCCTGGTTCTGGTCGGGCGGCGAGCCACCCGTGCTCGCCGTCCGCAGGCCCATGCTTATGCTCATGATACCTACATACTTTATGATATATTTAATTTTATTTTAAAGAAGGCTATTAAGCCAGACAAGGTCTTCTTCGCCATTTTGATGATTTCAGTTTTCCTGTAATGTTAGGTGATGAAGATCAGTTTATTTGTCACTCTGACATTTATGCCGTTTGCTGACGGCAACTCACCACGCCTTTTTGCTCTACTCTTCTCGCGAATGACAGTAGTGCCAACTAAGGGACTATCTATTGGACAGCAACTAGATAGCAGCGTTATCCTGACCTTTTAAAACCTAAACTTTTTATACGTGCAACCTCCATAGCTGAATGGCAAACCTTTTTAACTGAAAGAAGTGTACTGCCTCGTTGGCCGAGTGGCCGCATGTGTGACTGCCGCGCAAGGAGTCTCGAGTTCGATACCCGGATCGAGCAAAGTATTACTTGGTTTTTTTCAAATTATCAGTAATAGCACGGAGCCTGGAATTGTGCCCGGTATATGGCAATAGGCTCACCCCCTATTACATGGGACTCATAACATAAATAGTGAAAAGTGGGTGTTACATACGTAATTAAGTGGCATTATGTGCCGTAATGTGCACCTCTGCCTTCCTCTTCCGGGATACAAGGCGTGATGTTATGTTATGAAGTGTACTGTCATAGCCTAGTAATGATGATGATTACTCTTCACAAAAGTATGTAATGTCCAAAGAGTTTAGTCAAAATTGGTCTATAATATTTTTGTCTTTATCTTTTTTAATAGTAGGCAGACCTTGCCTATAATAAATATTTAATTATAAACTAAAAGCGACTAAACAGCTCGAGTCCTCGTTTAGAAATTATAATGAACGTGCAACTAAGCCACTAAGGTAATTATTGGTTAACGAGAATTGGTACGTAGTTTCATTAGAATGGTTTATATGAAGGCTAGGGAGTATTCATATTTAATATCCCTTCGTCGAGCCTTGGGGTGGTTATATTTTAATTGTATGAAGGTAAATTATTTATAGGTGTAATTATGGTTTAGTATTAGTAGTCTAGTTAGTAACTAAACTGCTTTCTTGGTCTTAGGTTTGATGTATGTACACGTTGGATAAAGTGACTGCCTCGTTGGCCGAATGGTCGCAAGCGCGACGCGACAAGGGGTCTCGGGTTCGATTCCCGGGTCGGGCAAAGTATTACTGGGTAAAAAAATTCTCAGTAGCAGCACGGAGTATGGAATTGTGCCCGGTATTTGGCAATAGACTCACTCACACAATAGAATGCCTTTAAACACTCTATTTTAAAGCATGTAACAGTACTTTTGTAGTGTATAATTTGGATACTAAAATTATGCAAATAAAGTATTTTACTTTATTTTTTTATTTGATGGGCCGACCGTTTGACTGCTGTCTCGCCTGGTGGTAAGCGATGATGCGGTCTACGATGGAGCACATCGTCCCATAGGCAATCTATTCACTCGGGCCTTAAAGACACCCAGGTTATACCCTTCTGGAAATATAGACTCTGGCAAAATATTCCGCTCCTTAGCAGTACACACAAGGAGGCTTGATATGAAACTTAGCATTTAAGCTGAGCTCTGACCTTTTTGTCCCGTCTTAATTGTTTAATTATTTTTTCTGTGTTGTACTTTATGACAGTGTCCAAATAAACAATTTTTCTTTCTTTCTTATATGAAGTGCTTCGTGCGTGTGGGTGGGATATCTACCATGAATCGGTCACGCTTCGACGATTGTCTTGTGGTACGATGATAGAAAGGCTTTATAACATTGGTTCAGTTAAAACTTTTTTCTTTTCTACAGGTATCTACAGCAGAAGGTTGGGATGGCAAGTGTGTCCGAATATACGAAGTAGTCAAAGATTAAATAAAATTAATAAATGTATAATTAATTTATTGTTATTTATGTTACACGGGTGGTCGTTAGCGAAAAATTATTATTGTATTTTTGTAAGTCAATAAAATTATTGGTTGTTTATTGTAATTTGTTTTTTTTTTTGTTTTACGGTTAATATGTATTTAATAACCTTTTTTACATTTACCTATTCCTACAATGACCAGTAGAAGGATAAACTAATATAATCTGTAAGTATAATCTGTTTTAGTTAGATTTTCGACTTTATATCAAGACAATTAAGATAAAAAAACATGAAAAAAATTGACAGAAAAGATCTAACCTGCTTGATTGTACGCTACTGATTTTTCAAATGTCGAAATCGATATTTATTCATGTAACTGGCTACTTCCGCGCGGTTTCACACGCTTTACTCAGCTCCTATTGGCTGTAGCGTGATGTTTTATAGCCTATAGCCATCCTCGATAAATGCGCTATCTAACGCAAAAATAATTATTCAAATCAGACTTATAGTTACGGAGATTAACGCGTTCAAACAAACAAAAAAATAGTATAAGATTTGGCTACACATGGATAGATCAGCATGTCCTTATCATCTATTCATCATGCCTTCTATTCATCGAAAAGGAAGGACAAAGGTTGTTAAACTAAAAACAAAACAATAACTCATCTAAAAATACACAATCTTGCAATCTAATCACAATACCCAGAAGTCACAAGCATGCTCTGTTTTATAATACAAGTCATAGTCCAACGTTCATTTAGTAGAGTAGTCTATCTTCACAATAAATCGAAAGACGGATTTGTTAAATATCAAAGTCCACGTCGATATTTATTAATTGATATTGCCTTAAGTAATTTGGCTACACATGATAGATCAGCACGTTTTAATCATCTATTCATCATGCCTTGTATTCATGGAAGAGGAAGGACAAAGGTTAAAACACAAAGGTTAAGTTTTCAAATACACTTATATGTATAGTGTTTATTGAATTTTATGACTGTGAGATTTGTTATTTATTATACTGGTACATTGCCTATTTATGAAGGTTTAAATCACCTGCTACTTTCATCTCTGCACTACTTAAAGGTTGACTGGGAGACAATGCCCAAGGCATTAAGTCCACCTGTACACACTTGTTGTATGAAGTTGAAATAAATAAATAAAACAGGTAACACATAACATTTTTGTATTTGGGTTTCAATTAGCCGGTAAATGAAAAGACGGGTCACCTAATGGTAAGCAATCGGCGTCGTCCATGGACACTCGAAACACTAGAGGCGTTATAAGTGGTTAATCGGCCTTTTGGGGATTAGGAATTTGAGGATCATTGGAGATGCGTCAGATGGGGGAGGTGGGTAATTGGGTAACCTCACTTACACGACGAAACACAACGCAAGCGTTGTTTCACGTCGCTTTATTGTGAGGCCGTAGTATCACTTTGGTCGAACCGGCCCATTCAAATACTAAAATAAATACAAGAAAAAAAGAATTAGTGAAATCGGTCCAGCCGTGACGTGAAACGTCTGCCGTGACCAAGGGGAAAAGGGATTAATTTTTATATATACATATAGATTGTAATCTTTTTGTATAATAAACTCTCTTTTCTAACTTCATAAACGTCTTTATTTCTTATTTTTTATTACGAAATCTTACCTTACTTTCTGTTTTAACTACTGGTCACTTTGTCCTGGGTTATTTCTACCTAATTATTTACTTACAAAATCATAAAAACCGTTTCAAAAGTTAGCCTACAGCCAATTACACCTTCTTTAATTTTTATAGCAACCAAAATATTGTTAAATCGTTGCTATCAGAAATAAATAAAAACAAATACACATCAGCGCCAATTTGCCAAATAAAGTTTACACAGGCGCTCAATAGATGGCGTTACGAGTCAATTTAAAAGTCGCTATGGTTTCGTTACCAGCGTTTCACTAGGGTCGAGGAAGAGTATTGTACTCACAGCAATATTACTTAGGTTTTGCCATACATTAAAGCGAACTTCGTCGTATATAATATATTTTTGAATAAAGTCAGCTTCGAGGTCGTGTTTAGTCGACCTTGACGTTGACTTTTAATCATTGCGTAAAATGTTTATCTTGAAGGGGTAGGCAGAGAATCATAATAATATATTAAGCGTAACCTTTGTACCAGTTGTATTAATACAGGTAGGTATTTATATTTACTTTTAACATTCTTCCCTTCCCGGTCGGTGATTCCCGGGTCGGGCAACGTATTACTGGGTTTTTAAAAATTCTCAGTAGTAGCACGGAGTCTGGAACTGTGCCCGGTATATGGCAATAGGCTCACCCCCTATTACATGGGACTCATAACATAAATAGTGAAAAGTGGGTGTTACATTGTACATTGGTATAATGTGCACCTCTGCCTACCCCTTCGAGGATAAAAGGCGTGATGTTATGTTATGTATGTTATGTTACCTATGTTATTCTTCCCTTCCTTTTCTTTTGTTTTTAAGTATCTTTCGTTGCTTACGTCCCTGCGTCAATGCAAATGCAGTGTTGGGTACTTACTGTGCCCAGCTTATACTGAGTTGGAAAACCCTTTTGTCATGGGCATGTTGCCATAGTGGCATTTCTTTTTTTAATATTGACTTTTTGTTGTTGTTAATAATGTTTTTCCTGATGTTGTTTTTTTATAATAATTCTATGTTTGTGTATTTGGAGCACCATGCCTAATGGCAAATAAATTTTTTGTCTTTCGTTCTTTCATTCTTTCTTTGGTATGGTGACTATATTATAAAGTTGATGAACATACTTAGATTTTCAGAACTGGATTATACCTAAATCGGCGAACGTGCACAAGCACCCAGTGGTCTCGAACGTCATAGAGCGAGATCGGTAGAATTGCCAGCTAAAATCGGTATATTTGTACCCAAAATCGGTATTTGACAAAAAAATACAATATTCAATAAAATTCGTTTATTTATTAAAAAAAACTTACAGACTAATTTGTAACAATCATAATTATTTTTTATACCAATATTCTTTGGCCATAGCCGCAGTCATCTTCGAATTAATTTCAAAATCGTAACAATTAGCTGTATTAAAGAGTCGTTTTGAATGTAATAGACCAGTGATTGATTTAGTAGACAGCCTATTTCGCTGCTTTGTTTTTAAAAGATTATTATGTGAAAATATGCATTCAACGTTAGCGGATGAATGGGGAAGTGATAAAATATTAAAAATGAAATTAGACAACAATGGAAACATTTGAGTTTCATCGCCACGCTTTAGTAAACTTACTTCATCCCAATATAGTTTTACATCATCAGGAAATGTTTTGATTTGTTCACAATTTCTTAAAATGCGCCACTCTGTATCAATTTCCTGGAAATCATTGCTGTGAACAATATTGGGAAAGAGCCTACTCA
The DNA here is from genome assembly GCA_902850265.1 of Spodoptera littoralis. Taxonomy (NCBI): domain Eukaryota; kingdom Metazoa; phylum Arthropoda; class Insecta; order Lepidoptera; family Noctuidae; genus Spodoptera; species Spodoptera littoralis. Next base: position 2,949,400 of record LR824553.2, on the reverse strand, counting down.
CAGGAACTATCGAAGCAGTTTTGCCAATTTTAACATTTTTTGGATCAATTTTGTCTAAACCTTTTATTGGGTTATTTTTCAATGGAAACCGCGTGGTTATTTGCTTACAAGCTTCGATATAAAAATTATAACATCGAATTGTAGGACACAGGGGTGTCAAGGGTATTCCCCAAAATATATGAATTACATTCTGCACTAGGTCCAGATTATTGAGGGCTTCCCCGTAACATTAAACATAAATGAAAAGGGTTGCCAACTTAAAAGTGTAAAATCGGTAGAAAAATCGGGAGAATTTCCATGTATACTGTGAAATCGTAGAAAAATCGTTATATTTCGGTATTTCGGTAGAACAGAGCCCATATCGGTAGAAATACCGAAAAATCGGTAGGTTCGAGACCACTGCAAGCACCTTAAACACGAGATAATTATTTATTTCTGGTGCTGGTCATGTTCACCGATTTAGATTTATGGTAGATGTCCCACACGCACGAAGCGCTTCGCATCAAGCTTCCTTGTGCGTACTGCTAAAGAATGTAATTCTTTGCCAGAGCTGTTTATGTTATAAGTCCCATGTAATAGGGGGTGAGCTTATTGCCATATACCGGGCACAAATCCAGACTCCCTGCTACTACTAAGAATTTTCGAAAATGAAATCAGATCAAAGAGCTTATAATTTTGACTAATTAGAACTATTAAATCACAGCTGTTAAAATATCAACACTTAGAAGATAATCACTGGTATAATAGCATTATCTGATAAAGAAGATAATTTTAATTGAAACATACATTTTAAATCCATTAGCATCACAGTTGATCTTTTCAAAATTTTACTTCTAGATCATTCTATATCTTACATTGAAATTGAAAACTTAATTTTTTTTTTGGGACAAGCCACAACCTTCCAAAATCATTCTATATCTTACATTGAAATTGAAAACTTAATTATTAATATACAATAACTTAAAATACAAATAAGTAAAAACTATAATGTATACTCAAAGAGCCATCAGACCACTACGGATCCCAATAGGGCTGATGCCAATACGGAGTCGCGGAGAACCTAACGGGTTACCGAGGCTCCGGCTCGAAGCGCTGGAAAAGGAACGGGATGGTTTTTAGTCAGTAAGAGTCTGACACTCCCTACCGTATCGCCCAGGCGGGAGCAATAATTCGATGATTTTCTCCCATTAAAAAAAGTTTCAGTTCCAAAATGCATGATACTGTTGAATCTTTAAATCTCATAACATTTCTGTTTCTATTACACTATTTTGGTATTATTATTTCTATCCCTAATGATGAAAATTGCACCTTACCCCTAAAGCATCACAGTTCAAAACGCGCTCTTAAGATTCCATAATATCTTTTGCACTTTGATCAATATAATATCACACCTTACTTTATCAGAAAGGGGAACGGCACGTACCTATCTATTTATTGATAAATAAATGCAGATCTATATAAAATAGCAAGTAATGGTCGTACAGCAATTTGGGATCAAACCGATAATGCAACGAAGATAAAGTGGTCGTATAAATGTAATAAAATTAATTGTTAGTTGGTAATTTAAGTTTTAGTTGCTTAGATTAAAAGCCGCCAACAAGGACTGTAAAAAAGCTAGACACAGTCTCTTGAGACAACGACTGCAGCACCTGGCTACTATAGACTTACACGCAGAACATTCACACATTGACACAAAGGACATCTGTCATATTCTTAAGTCTAATAACGTGGACACGCACACATAAGTAATCCACTGACATTTTGGTGCTTAAATTATTTCTAGCGCCGCGGATAACTTAATGGGTTACCGGGGCTCCGGCTCGAAGTGCATGAGAAGGAACGGGGTGGTTTTTAGTCAGTAAGAGTCTGACACTCCCTCCCGCCTCACCCAGATGGGAGAAGCCAATCGACGATATTCCCCTCTTAAAAAAAATATCCAACAGCCCATTTATTTACAAAAAAAATTAACTTTATTAATATTTTGGTCTCCGTGGATATTAAACCTGAAACTACTACTACTGATTGTGTACAATAAGTATTATCATTTCAGTGATAGGTCCTTCTTAGGAAATGAGGTTACAAAGTAAATGACCTCATTTCCTCCAATTTGGCGAACAGAACATTCTAGTAAAGTATTGAATCAACCATTTTTTTTATTTATCTCTAGATTATTAAGTGCTAAAGTAGATATATGTAGCAATATCTACTAGTACCTATAGTGTTTACCTCACCTGATATTTTATCATTAAGCAATTAGATAAGAAAAAAGAAGTAACAATTATTACATTTATTACATTTGTAGCGAAGAAATTGAGTGGTTTATGTAATGTTAGATACTTGATGAAGACAAATATGTATGTACCAATTGTATGGGTGTTTCGAAAGCAGTACGCCTGGTCACCTGTCACTATGTTCAGATCTGGAATTCTTCAAGTGGGCATGTGGTAAGACAAGATGGTATGACACCGAAACACAGTGTGTCACACAAATAAACAAAAAATAACTTAAAACCAATTAAAACCTAAAAAATATTAATAAAAATATAATAAATCAATATTATTTTGTTTTGTTACATCATTATGTTTGTTTAATTTATTAATTTAATCTAAATTGCTGATGTCTAATTGGTAACTTGTATGTCCGCGAGTCACTTGAGGGGCCAGCAGAATACCAGGCACATGTTGAACTGGTCCCATTTCACGGCAGACTTGGGTCATGATCATGTATCCATGGCTACCTACTAAGAGAATGACACAGTGAGCCTCTGGTACCCTCACTCACACGACGAAGCACAACACAAGCGTTATTTCTCGTCTGTGAGGCTGAGGTATCATTCCGGTCGAACCTGAACATTCGTGCCGAAGTATGGCTGTCTCGCACATGATCCGTGTAACTTACACGATATTCTTTTATATAGATGTATGTAGTGAAATCACTAGGTATCCAAGTTTATGAGAACAAGTACTCTCATTTTTTTAAGCTATCATAAAGATGAACGCTTTCCTCTTGTAGTTAGGTACGGAGAGTGGAGAGATTAAGCCATAGTTATCATGTTAGGCATTTGACTTAAAAATATTTACACAGTAATTTAACCAAAAACGGAAGTTCTGTACATAATATGTATGTCACACCTAGGTATAGTCTTTATCATACTGCAAGTATGATTCAACCAACCGATAATAATTTTCTCTACTACCTACTTCAATAAAAGGTTAATATTGTATGTTTTTTTGTGTTTTTTTCTCGGCAATCTGGTTAATTTCAAAATTAAGAAAAAACGCGGGTTACTCACGTGCATATACTGAGAAAAGCTCTACTAGTTTCGAACCACAGAGGGGTTCTTCAAAGAATATTTTTTCTCATTAAGCTTCTCATGCATGAGTGTGCAGGTTCAAAACCTACCAACGACAAGTACCAATGTGACGTGTTCCGAGTCATGTGTGGGTACTTTCTAAAATTATCTAGACATCTCTGACAAATGGTAAAGGAAAACATCGTGAGGAAATCTGAGCTTATAATTTCTAATTTTAAGTTTGAAATCGCCAACCTGCATTGAGCAAGCGTGAGCAATTCTTCGTGTGAGAAGAGACCTTTGGTCAGCAGTAGCCACTTATAGGCTGTTATTGATAGACCGTACGTAAACACAAATATCCTATTCCATCGGGACCAAATCATAACCGAATGGGTCAGGAGCCTACAGTATAATACAATTTTATATGGGCGCGTGAATAATATACATTGTTTTTTATTTTTATGTTTGTTACTAATAAAAGCTAAGAAAAATACAGATAAGGAATTACATTTAGTTAGGAGAATTACAAGCAAACCCCTGAACCTATAAGATTCTCCCACCACGATATTTTTTGTAATTTTTTTATTTCAGTTACCTTTTCTACATTTGCCGCATATTTTTTTTTATAGCACAAGCCGGTAAACTAGCAGTCAGATCACCTGATGGTAAGCAATCGGCGAGGCCCATGAACACTCGAAACAACAAGACGTTACAATAGCGTTACCGGCCTTTTGGAAATTGGGTATTTGAGGATTGTGGAGGATTCGGGGATTCGGTAGACGGAGACTAGGGATGGGGGTAATTGGGCCTCCGATAACCTCACTCATACGACGAAACACAACGCAAGCGTTGTTTCACGTCGGTTTTTTGTGAGGCCGTGGTATCACTCCGGTCGAGCCGGCCCATTCGTGCCGAAGCATGGCTCTCCCACACTTACATATTATTATTATTATAATTTATTTAATCGATTCTGGGTTATAGCTCTATATATTTTGGACATTCTCCTTTGATGAATGAATGTGCAAACAAGTGACCTAAAATTTTATTAGATGATTCTACCAATATTTGCGAAGAAACCCACAGGCAAAACCTAGCGCAACAGCAGTAAAATATAGTGTAACAGCTATAGAAGTAACCAATGACATTTCGACACACATTTGCACACACAAGCAATACAAAACCAATTTATCTTAGTCTGCCTTCGTATAACTTTTCCGTGGTTTCAACGGCCAGCTTATACTGGGTATGTATAGTTAGACGTGTACCTCTGTACACAAAGAAAGCCGACGCCACCGTGAGATCGGGATGCAATAAAACTTATCAGCCACTACAAATACAAGGTTATCTTGATCCAAAGGATTACCCAACGGCTATATAACCCACTAACTTATCCTTGAAACCCTTCAGTTTGCTATTTGACATAATCACTCCTATCAAAATGTCTTTCCTAGGCAAGGAATACAAATATGAGAGGCAGGAGAACTTTGAGGAATTCGTGAAGGCTTTAGGTAAGTTTAATCTCCTATTGTTTAAAATGTGAATGTTAGTATGTTTGTTTGTTTGTTTGTTAGTCCTTAGCGTCAAAACCGCTGAAGGGATTTAGATGAAATTTGAAACAAAGGTAGTTTATGGTCTAGCTAAAGTAACACGTAGGCTTCTTTTTATCCTAAATTGACGCGGGCGACGCCGCTGGCAGAAGCTAGTTGTTTATAAAAGTGGAAGAAGCAAAATTAAAATGGGTGTGGTTTTGTAGAAATGTGTCATTTGATATTAGATCTGAGTGATAAAATTTGTATTTTGTGATGGTGTCTGCCAAAATTATACTGCATTGTGGGAGGCTGAAATTTTTCATACTTAGTATTATTCTTGGGGAACACCAGAACCAGACAAACTAGGATTATTTGAAATAATAGATAACAAAATATAATAATCGACTGCCTCGTTGGCTGAGTGGTCGCAAGTGCGACTACCGGGTAAGGTGTCTCCGGTTCGATTCCCAGGTCGGGCAAAGTATTACTAGGTTTTTATAAATTCTCAGCAGTAGTAGTCTGGAATTGTGCCCGGTTTATGGCCATAGGCTCACCTCCTATTACATGGGACTCACTCATAGTCATAACATAAATAGTGAAAAGTGGTTGTTACATTCTACAGTGGCATAATGTACACCTCTGCCTACCCCTTCGGAGATAAAAGGCGTGATGTTATGATGTTAAAAAAAATGAGTGTTACTATTTAATATACTCCTCAATCCTTTGTGGGTTTAACGTGTAACCTGTAAAGTATTCGAGCAGTCGAGGACAAACAGACAAATAGATTGTACATAAGTATAAATAATGATTTAAAAGGGAGTGTATCGATCCCTGCAGCGCTTATATCTAATCTTTCAAACTGCAATCGGCTTACTGTTTTCTCGAAATATTAGCTCATGTAATAACTTGTATATTTATACAGATATGTTATCAAAGTCAAGAGCATTAATAAGATAAAACTTAACCATTACATTTTATACCTACTGCCTCGGTTTTTTAAGAGGGAAAAATCATTCAATGACTTCTCCCGCCTGGGTGAGGCGAGGCCCGTTCCTACTGCTAAAACTTGAGCCCCGGTAACCTGTTAAGTTGTCCGTAGCTTCGGACCTACTGCGTTATTGCTTAAGGAAACTATGATCATTATCAATAGGCTCTTCTCACGCGGAGAAGGTTATTTTTTTTAAAGAAAACGTTGCCCCACATTAGGATTTTCTCCTGTGTCGTGGGTGCGTTTACAAACATACAAGTTCACATACACATTGACACCCAGACCCGAAACACTTTGTGTGATCCACAAATTGTTGTTCCGTGCGGGAATCGAACCCGCCACACGTTGCACGGCAGTCGGTTGCCCAGCCACTGCACCAACCGTGCAGTCAACGTTAATCACCACGCTTGCTCAATGCGGGTTGGCGATTACAAACTTATAATTAGAAATTATAAGCCCAGGTTTCCCCACGAGGTTTTCCTTTACCGTTTTGTCAGTGGTGTCTAAATAATCTTAAAAAGTTCATATAACTCGGAGAAAGTCACATTGGTATTTGCCGTTCGTAGGTTTCGAACTCGCACCCTCATGCATGAGAAGCGGGCAGCTTAAACGTTCGGACCACCACGATATTTTATGAAATCTGACTATCAATTACAACATTTTCATGTGCAGTCCCAAATTGTAGAAAACCTAGTCGATTTTAATTTATTTTTTTGCAAAGGATGGCAAACTGTCAGAGTATACGGAAAATAAGACTTTGTCCTGTTATTTTATTAGACGTTAATTGCTACTGCATTAATTAACTCCTGCATTGGACACAAATAGCTGTTTTTTCATTAACTTATAGGTGTGGAAGAGCCATGCTTCGGCACGAATGGGCCGGCTCGACCGGAGTGATACCACGGTCTCATAGAAACCGACGTGAAGCAACTCTTGCGTTGTGTTTCGTTGTGTGAGTGAGGTTACCGGAGGCCCAATTACCCTCCCCTTCCCCAATCTCCCCAATCCCTGAATCCCCATCGATCCTCAAACTCCTAATCCCCAAAAGGCCGGTAACGCAGTTGTAACGCCTCTGGTGTTTCAGGGTGACGCCGATTGCTTACCATCAGGTGATCCGTCTGCTCGTTTACCGGCTTATGCCTTAAAAAAAACATATACAAAATTATTAATTTAGTCTATCAAGTTCAAAGATATCTTCATGACATTATGCTAATCTAAAGGCCGTTATTTAGATAAAATATGGCGTCATTGACAATATCTTTAAAGCCGTGGACTTGACCGATTGGTGCAGATATTATGTCATTTATTAAATTTATCCAAAATCGATTTGTTGTCGCATTGGTTTCCAAGCAAGAGGAGTTGAATTTTCATCATTTGGTGTTAGATGATGAAATGGTTTCTCAAATCAAGTCATGAAATTAAATATTCTTATGAATATGTGAACATAACGTTCGGGAGATATGAATCGAAAAATCATTTTTGTAGCTGCAGTCAAAGACGATAGCAGAATAGTTACAAATAAAGACACAGACTGAAAGGACTTCAGTGTTCCGGTGTTTTCATGGTTATATCTACTGTAGATCCTGGCTTACAGGAGTTGCAGCGGTTTTGGGAGGTTGTGGCGGGCTTGTCCCATAAAAAAAGACAGAAAGAATAAATACCTAAAATAGTTATTGCTCTATGATATCAAAGTCAAAGTACTTAATAATAACACAACATAACACAATATCGCGCCTTTTATCCCCAAAGGGGTAGGCACTTAATGCCACTGTACAATGTAACCCCCATTTTTCAAGTTAAGAGTCCCATGTAATAGGGAGTTAGATACCATATATACCGGGCATAACTGTAGACTCTGACTCTACTGAAAATTTTTCTAACAATCCTGTAATGCTTTACCGGACCCAGAAATCGAACCCAAGACTCCCTGCCCAGCAGTTGCACTTGCGACCACACTTGACCATCGTGGCAGTGGAACATAAGTTACTTATAGTAATCTTAAAACCAAAATCTCCTTCTTACAGGTCTTCCCGCGGAGCAAACTCAAGGCTACCTCAACTATAACCCTACCCTGAAGTACACCAAGGATGGAGACACCTACACCTATACTTCCACCACCGCCCAGGGCAAGAAAGAGGTTCCCTTCAAGTCTGGAGTCGCCTTCGATGAGACTGTCGCTGGCATGAAAGTGAGTTTCTACCTCTATAACTTCATGTTTTGCATCTCCTTCAGTATATTATCGTCTTGATTAAGTTTCAATTTCGATCTCCTAGATACTTCTGGATGGCAATTTAGTTGATGTTATAGGCATTAATGATGATTATATGTAAGGCTAGGCTACTGCCTTGGACCTTACATATAATAGTGTATTTTAATTGATGCTTTGGTTATGTGTTAGACTAAGTTAATGTTTAAGTTGTAAATACATTTGTTATGTAGAAGCACGATGGGATTGACATCGTCACAATGTGTACAAAAATCCCTTGAAATAAATGAGATTAAAAAAAAAATTGATGCTTTGTACACACAATCATCTCTACTTTATTCGTATTTTTTGAATAGATGCCGTTTGTTTATACATACATATATAACCTCATGGGGGTAGGCACCTGTCTCTCGTGGGTGTAGGCAGACGCAGACTTAAGAACGACAATTGCTACGATTACATACATATAGTACATTACCACACGCCTTTCTCCCATGGGAGTAGGCAAAATACTGTGGAACGTCAAGAGCTAAGATTCTTAGATTCCTCTTTCACTTCATCAACAGTCATCAGTCTTTTAAAGGTCTTGTTAAGGGTTCTATTGATGTAGACTTCGTTTGTATATAAACATTTCCGATTTCAATATTTGTGATTATCTTAGCTACTAAAACTTTATTATCTTTTAATTATTGTGTGAATCAATCAACTTAAATGTGTCTTTACGGTACTTGCTGTCAGTTAATTAAATATTTAAAAAAAGATTACTTGATCATGTACCACTTGATTTTCTTTAACAAGTTTAACGCCATGGGGGTCACCGGTGACCGGCGGCGTTAGCGGAGGATTTACCTTCAACAGTTTTTTATTGGCAGTCAAAGTCTTAACTTCTATTTATAGATATTCATTAATATCCACCTTACCTTCACCTTCTTTATTAAAAGTAGATAAGTCATTGTATTAAATGGATTATCCTCCCCTTCTTCCAGGTCAACACCACCTACACCGTTGACGGTGACACCATCACCCAGGTCCAGAAGTCCGATGACGGAGTCCTGACCATCACCAGGACTTTCTCTGGAAACGAGCTGGTTGTGGTAAGTAGTTGTGGATTCAAAATATACTATCAATAATTGACATCTTTAATAGTCATTACGATTAGCCTACCATTAGCAGTCCCTGACAGCCAACGGACCATTATACAAACCTCTTCCTGTAGGTCTGTTGAAGCAGTTATGAAGGTTCAACGTATCAGAGAGCTCTCTTTACTGCTACTCTGCTTTTACCACACCGTTTATGCTTTGAATTTAACTGACAATGGGTTTAATCTAGCTTAACATTATATGCACTTAGGGCTGATTATTTCAACGCCAGATAACTTTTTACTTAGGAATAACTTTGAATATTTGACTATTCTTCCATACTAATAACTATGAAATTTTAGTTTTATTCTACTATTAAGAATTAAAAACATAACATAACATCACGCCTTTTATCCCCGAAGGGGATCCCAGAGGTGCACATTACGGCACTAAATGCCACTGTACAATGTAACACCCACTTTTCACTATTTATGTTCTGAGTCCCATGTAATAGGGGGTGAGCCTATTGCCATATACCGGGCACATTTCCAGACTCCTTGATACTACTGAGATTTTTAAAAACCCACTAACACTTTGCCCGACCCGGGAATCGAACCCGAGACCTCTTGACCAGCAGTCGCACTTGCGCCCACTTGGCCAACGAGGCAATTAAGAATTAACTGATGATTGAAAAATCGGCCCGTAAAATGGGTTGTGGAAAGTAGATGGCACCGATTTCACGTAAAGTGCATACATTCAGTCGAATTTGTTTGAGATCCTTTGGAGTTACTATACCGGGAATGGAACTAGAAGATAAACAGTTCTACTAATAAAACATTCACACAATGCTTGCATTCATAATAATGTTGAACCTTTTCATTTCAGACCCTGAAGACCAACAAATGGGACGGCGTTGCCACTAGATACTACAAGGCTTAATTTATTTAATTTTACCTCAAAAGTATTATTATTATATTTACCAATTGAATTTATTATTATTATTAAAATTATTTAATTTTCTTTGCTTTCTTGTTTTATTGCTAATAGAAAAAAAATCCTTAAAAATAACACGATGCCGATGGGCCGGTAATGCAGAATTTTTCACTGCAGTAGAATTTGGCAATATTGTAGATTTTGATGTGCTCTTTCTGATTTTTATTTTGGCACCCAGTAACACACAAAACGACAGCATAAAAACAGTTTTCTTTGCTATATTTATTTATTTATTTATTTCTTCTTCACAAAATAAGGTGAATGGCGGACTTAATGCCTTAAGGCATTCTCTTACAGTCAACCATAAGGAAGTGCAGAGAAATGAAGTGGTTGATGCGAAGACAGACAACAATAAAAAAAAAGGTTATGTAATATGTATACTACACACATAAATACCTATAGAATAAATATATTAATACAATATTTTATAAATAGACATATACATACCATATAATATATACTACTAAACAAATACTTATACTGCATAAATACTACAATATATTATATAAAAAAAAGAGAACGTTGTTAGAATAGTTTCCTCAATTGTTTTGAGTTTGCCAATGCTCAAGTAGATGCTCACGGACTTTAAATTTAAAGGTATTGCGACTTGTTGCCATTCTGATCTCCTTGGGCAACGCATTCCACAGAATAACAGCTTGAATGAAAAAGGAAGAATGAAAGAAGTCAGTGCGATGAGAGATACATTGAAGATGTCGGTTTTGAGACGAACGAAGAAATTTTGTGTGGTTTGCGCACGTATATTGAAAGTAAGAAGCAAATCGATCTCGAACATATAGTTTTCATTGCTATATTTCTCTCTCAAACATATTATGCCACGTACGACACACCGTGTAGCACGCAGTACCATAACAAAATTCAAATCAAGTATTGCCCTGGAAAACAAAATACAAATACAAACACAGTATTATTTTGATTACTCGATTTACGACTATGACTATTCTACTAGGTGATTAAACATTATTTGAGTGCAAATGTTAATCAATAGTATAGTACTCGTACGATATTTATTATTATTTTTGTGATTAAATAAAGCAAATCAATCATGATCATTAAGTTTCGGTTACGATAATGACTGCATTTTGGGATTTGTAATGATTTTTCATCAAATTTCGCGAAATTAAAACATGTCATCATGATTAAAGAAAATTAAGTACGTTCATGATTTAATAATCTCTAAATGATCACTGAATACTTCGAGATAAATAATATGAAAATTGAAATTATCTCATTAACTTATCGTTTACCACCAGGCGAGTTGGTGAGCAAACGCTATCCTATAAGGTATAAAAAAAACTTATGGTTAACCTGGAAACAAACTGCCTCCGATCAAGCAAGACTCTTATGATCTTTTCCCAAAACATAGCATCTCCTGTAATGAAATTTCAATCTTTAGTACTCGTCTACGCGTAGGTGACCAACGATATCTCACAGTCATAAATAAACTGTTTTTTTTTATGGCATAAGCCGGTAAACGTGCATACGGATCACTTGGTAAGCAATCGGCGTCGCCCATGGACACCTGCGTTATCGGCCTTTTGGGGAATTAGGAGTTCGAGGATCGTTGGGGATTCAGGAATTGGGGAGATTGGGGAAGGGGAGGGTAATTGGGCCTTCGGTAACTTCACTCACACGACGAAACACAACGTAAGCGTTGCTTCACGTCGGTTTTCTGTGAGGCCGTGGTATCTCTCCGGTCGAGCCGGCCCATTCGTGCCGAAGCATGGCTCTCCCACACTTTAATCTATCTCATAACGAAGCAAATTGGAAGACATTATTTGAAAGAGAAGAGTTGGACCTAAGTAAAGACCTAACAAGATTTTGATGTCGATGCGGACGAAATGTTTGATGCTTTCTGTAAATAGTCAATTTTAGTTTTCTTTTATTTTACACTTCTATTAGTTTTAGTTTATTTAAAGTTATTTTATTATTTTTTTGTTTTCAGCCATGATCGTCCTACTGCAGAGCCAAAGCCTCCCTACACTCCTTCTACTCCTCTCTATATAAAGCTATTTGCGGCCAATCCTTGTCATAGATGTCTAATTCGTCCCGCCATCTCCTTTTGGGCCTGCCGCGACGTCTACTGACGTTGAGTGGGCTCCACTCAGTAGTAAGTTTTGCCCACTGCTCGTCTGACATGTGGCAGACGTGACTAGCCCAGTTTGACTTCCAGCCTGGGGCTTTATGGCCAACGTCAACGATTTTAGTCGTGGAGCGCAGCATGGTGTTCCTAATTCGAATTATTTTAACTTGTTCATATTTATTTATTTCCTTATTGTGATATTTATTTATGTTTCTGTATATGAGTACCTATTAACTACAAGTTACATGAGAAAAAAAAGGGTAACAAGGACTCCGAATAACTTTATTGCTATTGAGATACATGTGTCTACTGTTAGCGACTCATAAATCATAATTAGCAAATGGGGTCATAATAAAATTTTACAAATATATACATGTGTTTTTTTAAGGGGGAAAATGATCGCATTGCTCATCCCGCCCTGGGTGATTCTTGAGGGAGTGTCAGACTCTTACTGTTTAAAAACCACCTCATTCCAACTTCTGCTTCAAGCCCTACCGTAACTCGTGCGGATTTCCGCAAGTTATGTTTATTAAATAGTATATTTGTAAGAACAATATTCTTCCTTCAATCGTGTAAAAAGAAAATAAAAAAGATTCTTTTTTTATTTATTTGTTTTAGTTATGATAATTCGTGTTCATCATACCTAGACCAAAGTTCACACAAAAAACAATTGTACAGTAAACTATCGTAATGGTGCAGTTATGTACACTGTAATTATCTTTATCAAACCGTGGTAGACCACTGCTGGGTTTTTTTTAAGGGGGGAAAATCATCGAATGACTTTACAGAGAAAGTGTCAGACTTTTACTGACTAAAAATCACCCCGTGGTGGCCCTATTGGGCGCCATCCGTGGTGGTCTGATGGCTCTTTGAGGAGCGCGCGGAACACGACAAACCGTACGCTCGGGTCTGGTTCTGGTTGGGCGGCGATCTACCCATGCTGGCCGCCCGCAGGCTCGTGCTTACGGTGGTCAGAAATTGTCCCGTGATCTCCGACGCCCGGAGTATCCTTCGCGACGGCTGGGCTGTGAGTAGGCATTGCGTCGCTGCCTCACGCACCCTGCCTCCTCCTTAGCTAGCATGAATACTCGCAAAGGGAGGAGACCGCATCCCAGGCCTCTTTGCTCCCACTGCTGGGTTATGGCTGTCATATAAGTGTACAAAACTCTCGAACGCCTGCACCGAAACCGATAAGTTATTTGCTGATATTTTTTAAAAATTTCCGAGAAAGTCAGGAATAAGCCAGCAAACTCATAATCAATCGATTATGTAGTTTATTAATAAAATTGATACTGATAATCTGGGTCATAATGTCAAGCTACAATATCGTCCGAATATTATTGACGTGGTACTAATAAAAGGTTTATTGTACGCAATGATAAGCCACCTGTGGTAAAGTATTGAAGCATTATCGGTGTGACTAATTTAGGTTTGGAACTTGAACATTTGACTGATACACAAAGTTCTTTGAATGAGGAAACAGAGTTACATACTAAAATAGAAGATGAACTACCATCTACTGATAAAACTGTAAACTGTAGCTGTAAAACAGTGGTGACCTAAAATGTTTAAGACGCCCGCTTTTAAGGGTTCGAAAGCTACCAACGGCAAAGTACCAATGTCCATACCAATTTCCGAGTTATATGTACTTTCGAAGATTATTAAGATACCACTGATAAACGGTAAAGGAAAACATCGTGAGGAAACCTGGGTTAAAATTTTCTAATTATAAGTTTGGAATCGTCAACCCGCATTGAGCAAACGTGAGGATTAATGCTCAAACCTTTTCCGTGTGAGAAGAGGCTTTGGTCAGCAGTGGATACTTATAGGCATCAGCCTATTCTACAATTCTATCATCACCTGATGGTGATGTGATGGTGATGATAGAATTATAAATAGTAAATAGTTATCTGTGCGAAACAATGATGGGCTTGATGAAGTTTTGACTAATTGTTGAACAGTATTTCATAAGATAGACTTGCCGTTTTATACCACCACGATGATTTTCAAACTGTATCAACTGTAAATGTAATAATACTAAGTGTATAATAAAACTGCACCTTGTCCAAAGATATGTCTTAAGATATCGGCCATTTTGCTCAACTTAAAGAGACTAGCACACTTACCATTATCAACGGTAGCGACTGACGACTCGATACCTATTTACAGACGATTTCTAAATATACGTTCTAAAAGAACATTGATGTTTCGCCACGCCAGTATTCATTAGAATTTTCATCACCCCATCATATCAACTACAAGACGTCTTCTTTAGGCTTTCCACAATGTGTTCCAGATCAGTCAATTGCTCCTTACTTCATTTATTACATCGTCGATTCACGTTGTCGAGTCAAAATACCGATGGCAACGGCCACGATAATAATTTTTGAAGCAGTGTAATACTATCTTCATTTTCTACGGTCGGCAAATTAACCAAGTCTGCAAGATACTTAAGTATTACGATGGGTATCTATCAACTAATAAGTTCACTTTTATTGCCACTATATAACCAAATAAATTATAATTTATCATTTTGATAAGTATTACGATATAAAGTTACGGAACTTCAAAACTCAAGCATTGGAGAATAGTTTTTTGTAAAAACTAATCGTAAAAATGGCTTTCCTTAATAAGACTTACAAATTCGTGAGCCAGGAGAACTTCGATGCTTTCCTCAAGGCATCTGGTATGTTATTTGAAATGCAGTTTTATAATAATATACATTAAGTGCATTATCGTATTCTTGCTCAAAGGTCCAACAGAGCGTTAAAGGATGTTAAAAATTGAACTGATGTGGCTTATTAATTTATATGAGTTTATCGAAGACATTTTTTCGTACTAAAATAGAAGCATGTATTTCTGATTTAATACTTTGTCGGCATTCCTGTTAGAAAGCCTGTATTTTCTGAAGAGTAATCTGGGTGTCATCAAGGTCCGAGTAAATAGGTTACTTATGGGACAACGTGCTCCATCGTAGACATCATAACTTACTACCAGGCGAGATAGTGGTCAAACGTCGGCTCATCAAATATAAAAAACAGCCGTTCGCTTCCCTGAAAGCCGTTAGTGAGCAAAATAACATTACAGCCATAACTTTTGTTCAAGTGTTTTATCCCAATGGTTTAAATTTATCTTCTAATAGAACAAGAATTAATTCACCAAAGAATTTAAAATATAATTCACCGAAGAAAAACATTAATTACCATGACATACTCATTCCAGGTGTCCCTGCAGACAAAATCGAAAAGACCCTGAGCTACACACCAGACCAAAAGATCGTTAAGGATGGTGACACCTACAACTACATCGTCTCAGGAGCTCTCGGCACAAAGGAAATCAAATTCAAGTCCGGAGTGGAATTCGATGACAAACTTGGCACTGAACAGACTCCCGTAAGTATTATAGAAGCTATGTTTTTATAATAACTATCGCGAGACATTCTGAATTTACTAAAAATTACGAGTTATTCACGTAAATATACTGAGATAAGCTCTACTAGTTTCGAGTCACAGAGGGACTCTTCCACGTGAGCAGCGTGCTCGGTCGCAGTAGGCTGCGCGACTGCGCACGACTATTGAGTAAATTATTATGTTTTCGGCTTACTCACGTAATAATTTGACGAGGAAAAGCCTCTAGCATGCCTTAAAACTAGTCGAGTTCCTCGTAAAATTATTACGTGAGTAAGCCGAAAACACAATAATTTATTTAGTATGTCTCACGAAAGTTACAATACGAGTATTGAGTAACTCGTATTTTTTAGTTAAGTTATAGTAGCTACTTATTCATAACTGAGACTAGATCAAAAGTATAATAAATTCTGATGTCTGGTAACATAGACGTCAAGCAGCCAAAACTGATAGTGGTAGAAAACTACTAGGCACTACTACTATGTAAGTTTCAATTTGAAACTATGTCATTGTCAGAATAATCTCGACCAATGACGAACGAGAATGCGATTCGAGTTCACTTTAAAAGTTGAAATTTACAGTTAAACAGAATAGCCTGCCTGAAAGCCAAGTCAGTTCCCTTCGAAAACACTCCTATAAAAGAAGTTCAAGTGATCAGCAGTCGTGCTAAAAAGTGACTTTTTAAAAATAACGAAATTCTGAAATCTTTTCATCTGAAATATTATAGAATTAATAAAATAGTGTATCTTATTTCATGTTACTCGTAATATTTTAATTTATCTCTTTTTGTTAACTAGGTCAAGAGCACAATCGTAGTTGACGGCAACACAGTGATCCAGACCGCTAAAGGATCCACTGGCGTCGCTACCTTCAAAAGGGAATACAACGGAGATGATTTAGTTGTGGTGAGTACATTATTTTAATGAATTTATCAATAACAGTGTGGGAGAGCCATGCGTCGGCACGCATGGACCGGCTCGACCGGAGTTACTCAACGATCTCCCCAATCGCTGAATCCCCAACAATCCTCAAATTCCTAATTCCTAAAGTCCAGTATCGAACTTGTAACGCCTCTGGTGTTCCGGGTGTCCATGGATGATGCCAATTACTTACCATTAGGTCCGTCCCATATAAAAATTTATGATCTTAGAATACACAGCTTTTCCTGGAAACTGTCATTGAGCTAAATGTGTCAGTAGTACCAATGGAAAGAAAGAAGTAAGAAAGAAAAATGACAATCAATGACACACAAAAAATGAAGCAGTGAAGACGGCGCAAAAAGGCCAGAGCTCAGCTTAAATGTCGTGTCCCGAGTGCGCTCGAGTCTATGTATAGACTTGCTTGTTGCTACCAAATTAACATCATATACACAAACTACTACAACCATTTATAAACAAACAACTGCTAAATAACGTAAACCAATAGTTTTTAAAAAGTGCCGCAAGGTGGCGTCGTAGGACCAACGCTATTTTGGGAATTTATTTAATTATTTCATTCGTATTTTCAGACTGTCACCCTCGACAATTGGGACGGCTCCGCCAAGAGGTACTACAAAGCTGCATAAATAAACCAACCAACAAACGAATAGTTCTTAATTTAATTTATTTTTGTAATAAAGTCAAAATTTTCAGTTAGTACAGTTTTAGTTTTTATTATTTGAATCTCACGATTATGTATCAAGGTGACTGCGCGGTTGGCGCGGTAGCTAGGTATCTGGCTGCCACGCAACGTGTCGTGAGTTCGATTCCCTTAAGAACAACTCTTTATGTGATCCACAGATTGTTGGTCCGGATCTGGGTGTCATGTGTATGTGAAATTGTATGTAAACGCACCCACGACACAGGAGAAAATCCTGGTGTCGTGGGCCACGTTTTTATCAAAGATATTTTAGCTGCTATGAAATGCATTAAGAGTGATTCAAGAAAAATTATACGGTTTAAAGACAATTCTAGAGGTTTGTGAATTATTCAGTTAGACAATACTGTTCGTTGCTATGAAGGTTCAGTGCGTAGGAACCAATATAACAATAATTATTGATAAAATTATGATAAAATATTCATAATTACATGTTGACGAGTGATATTATGTCAATCACTTGATTAATTGAAGATAGATGGGTTTTTAATTATTTTGCAGTCTCAGTTACTTTTCTGGAATATAGATGTCAGTTACAAAATAATGTAGGAATATTTTTGTGTAATATTACGTTGGTTTTAGAGCCTCCCTGACCGCTGGCTGAATGTCGGCGCTGATAGCCGAGATATATGAACTTGGTGGTCAGTGCTGACCACCGTGCACGCCGATAACTACGCGTTATTCAAAAACGCTTCCTAGAAGTTCATATATTTCGGCCAGCAGCACAGACGGGTGCATGTGCCGTCAGCATCAGACTAAAACCAGCCTTAGTGGGTATCTGACAGAATGATGTTAAATGATAAATTCAAAATACCATACAGTTATTTACACTTTTTCCTTATAATTTGCACGATCACGATCTCAACGTGGAGCAATTTTGTTGCTAATTGCTGGGTGATATTTTATATCAGTATCATCCTTATCATACTCATAATAAAGTTTAGTATTGATAGTAGAGAATTAACTAAAAAATATTATCTAAGATACTACAAGACGTTCTTATTGCCCCCTATCAGACGATAAAATGGTCACCAGTAGCTTCAGTTATGAAATTGAGCGTAGTATTCTAGAAATTACGATTATTAACAGATTAATCTTGATGATAGATACCTCTACTGACTGCCTCGTTGGCCGAGTGGTCGCAAGTGCGACTATCGAGCAAGGGGTCTTGGGTTCGATTCCCGGGTCGGACAAAGTATTACTGGGTTTTAAAAATTCTCAATGGTAGCATGGTACCTGGAATTATGCCCGGTATATGGCAATAGGCTCACCTCCTATTACATGGGACTCATAACATAAATAGTGAAAACTGGGTGTTACATGGTACAGGCCACTGTTAGGCAGAGGTTACATGAGGTAAGGTGCACTGCCTTCCCATTCGGGGATAAAAGGCGTGGTATTATGTTATGTTATGATAGATACCTATTTGTTTTTGCTGTCACAGGTATACTACAGTGGAAATTCTTTCAATAGGAATATGTATGTATAACATAATATTAACATAATTTTCAATAAATATGTACAACCTAAAATTAACTTAAACTAAAACAGTGAATAAAAATAACCAAAAAAAAGTTAGACGTCAAAGAACTTGCCTGCATTACTATCACTGGGGAACGTTCCTAAAAAACTGGCAGCAGTGCCACAATATAATTGTAATTAAATTAAAATTGTAATAGTAATAGTGCGCTGTTATAGAATAAATAAAATCGTCTTTAAGATTAAGTAACAAGCTAATATGCAAGAAACATGCGGATGACCGACTGGGGGAGTCAAGCGTCAACTGTGTAGGCGGGAGTAGGCGTTAGCGTAGTTTTCCACGAAAACCACTCGAGAAACGGAACCAAATTCCTAGGGCCACTAACGTGGCCGAAACTGCTGCAAACATAGCGGTAGGTCGAGGCCTGCTGGGTATGGTAATTCCGTAAGGGCATCCCGGGCCACGGTCACAGGCAGTGGAGGAACACCGAGGTGGTTTTAGCCGGTAAGAGTCTGGCAGACACAACGTGGTCGAAAGTCCAAAAAAAAGTTAAAATGGAATACCCTTTGTATTTAACGTGTCGTTAAAAGATAAAAACTAAGTGATATTGTATATCATTCATGGAAATGTTAATCACTACCAAAAGTCAAAAAGGAGAAAGGAGTAGAAATATTTTTATGACAAAATCTTTATTTAGAAGAAGTATCAAATAAATACATAATAATAATAATTAAGCTTTAAAGAATATTTTAGCAGTGCCATCCCAATTGTCCCTGGTAGCAGTCTGAAAGTAAAATAAAATAATTAATATAATCAATATTCTGGATACTTAAAACATTGTTGCAGTGTAAAATCAGTTGTAAATTATAACGATGGTCCTAATATGTAGCCTTGCGGTAGTCTTGTTTTAGAAATATTACAATATACACCAAAGGATTTAACTATAAAAAATATTCAGCAGCTGTAGCCAAATGCCATTTAGCGCTTGGCTACTTGTAGAGTAGTAAACTAAATTATATGGAATTGACGTAAATTTTGACACTTATCAGTGTCATTTATTTTATTAACATTACTTGTATCTAGAATTCGGACTGTTTAGGAGAAGAGAAATTGTAAAATGCAATTATGTTATTAGCTCACCAGCACAAGATCATCGCCGTTAAATTCCCTCTTGATTGTGGCGTTGATTTCCTTGGCTTTAATCGTCTGTGTTACTGTGTTTCCATGAACGATAAAAGTACTTTTGATCTGAAAGCAGGATAAACACAAATGATAAATTATTATTTACTTAATTCCAATAGACCTAACATCAAAAAACTAGATTTGTATTGGTTATTTTTTGATTTACTAATCTAATTTCGGAAAATGAGAATTTTTTATAAAATGTCTGTAAAATTAAAAAAATCACTTCAAAACCAAGAAGGGTAAAATTAAGAAATTTAATAAAATGTTATCCAAAATAAAACGAAATACTTACAGGTTTCTTCTCTGGTCCAAGAACATCATCGAACTCTACTCCAGACTTGAATTTGACTTCATTAGTACCTACTGGAGACACTGTTAGAAGCGTATACGTATCTCCATCTTTGGTCAGTTTCTGTTCTGGTTTACCCTCCAGGATCTTGGCGACCCTCTCTTCAGGCATACCTAGAAAATTGAGAAACATTTTCTAAAATTAACAGTACAATACAATGAACTACCTTTAACATCGACCTATATTTTGTTATGGCTTATTTAATAATGTAATAAATCATAATAGTAATTGTAATTTCCATAATATTGCATGCTAAATGGTAGAATATCGCGGAGCAAATTATTTTATAATAACTACTGTAACATCTACACTTGACCCTATATACGCAATAAGCGATTTGAATATTATTTTGGAAGTTTTCTACTTTGTTAGTTATATGGTATTTTTAAAATAGTAATGGTTATCGCCTTCTCTTCTAATCCTTTCGTGAAGAAATATAAGCACAATTTTGTAGACTTCAAATCGGGTTTGAATATTATTTAAAATACTTTTTCACTATATTTTATTTACATGCATTAAAGCAACAGTAACAAACTTATGTTTGTTTCAAGGGAATCTTTCAATGATGCTTCTAGTTAATGGACATAAAGATTATGTATTTTTATCTCATTTAATTCCACCTCTCTATTAGCATTAATAAAGACTAACAAACCTGCACTTTTGAGGAATCCATCGAAATTCTCCTGCTTCACGAATTTGTAAGTTTTGCCAAAGAAAGACATGCTGATTGCGATTTTACTGAATGAACGAATGATAGGTCGATGCCCATTCAAGCAATATTTATGTTTATGCTAATCGATTAAGATCCGATTAAAGAAAACCAATAATTAAATAATCAGTCATTAGTATAATTACTATGCAGTCTAGTAGTACCTAAAAGTTATGCTTATTAATAGTGACAAAGGAATTTTTATAATTTTTATCATGATTTATTGTTGACTGTCTTGGGGGTCCTCCAGAGGTTATGTGCAACTTTATTAAGCGAGATATTTTAGTTTTAAAAACCTGTTTCTTAATGGGAATTATACACAGATACACACACATAACATAACGCCTTTTATCCCCGAAGAGGTAGGCAAAAGTGTACATTATGCCACTGTAACACAACTACAATGTAACACCCCCTAACATACACGCCCCGGTAACCCGTTAGGTTCTCCGCGACTCCGAATCGGCATCGGCCCTGTTGGGTCCTATCTGTGGTGGTCTGATGGCTCTTTGAGGCGCGCGCGGAACGTATCTCGCCGTACGCTCGGGTCTGTTTCTGATCGGACGGGGAGCCACCCATAATCCCCGTCCGCAGGCCCGCGCTTATGGTGGCCGGGGATCATCCCGCGATCCCCGACGCCCGGTGTGTCCTTCGCGATGGCTAAGTTGCGAGGAGGCAGCGTCTCGCCTTCTCCTTAGCTAGCATAACTGCTTCGAAAAAGGAGGAGACGGCATCCCAGTCCCCCTCGCTCCGCATCATGACCTGCACTAGGCCCGGACGCGAGAGGTCGCCTGTCGCCTGTCGTCACTTTCCTGAGGGCACGGCGGTGCTCAGCCCACGCAAAGCATTCTCCCACTGTGTGTTCCACCTTGTCCTCAGGGCGGTCCTCGCAGTGATGACACGCGGGCCTTTGCTCCCGCCCCATCAGACACAGGTACCTAATGAAACTTCCATGTCCGGTGAGGACCTGCGTCAGGCGGTAGGTGAGGACGCCGTAGCGTCTCTCAAGCCACTCTCACTATTTATGTTCCCATGTAATAGGGGGTGAGCCTATTGCCATATACCAGCCGAGGGGTCGCAAGTACGACTGCCGGGCAAGGGGTCTCGGGTTCTATTCCTCGGCTATTACATGGGACTCATGACATAAGTATTGAAATGTGGGCACTGTATTACATGGCACAGTGGCAATGCCTACCCCTTCGGGGATAAAAGGTGTGATGTTATGTTATGATAAATTGAATTTACAAAAGGCTCATTTCCAAGTTTATAGTAAAGATATCTTTGGACATAAATCTACCATCTAAGTTCCTATATTTCCAGTAAGTAAAGAGTCTTTTTCACTACCTAAATAAATCACTCTGAATACTTTATATAAAGATGTAATTAATACCGATTTTGTAATATGATCAGATTCAGGTTGTCTAAAAGTTGAAGAGTTATTTTTTTATTGGGACAAGCCTGCCACAACCTTCCGAAACCGCTGCAACTCCTGTAATCCAGGATCTACAGTAGATACAACCATGAAGACATCGGAACACTGAAGTCCGGCGCGTCCCAGGGACACGAATAACTGTTTTGGTTCCCGCAACGAAGTGAATCAGAAAATATTATAAGAGGAGAATAAAACAAACAATAGTTTCCAATTCCCTCCCTTTTGAAGAGTTAGCGTATCCAGCAAGAGAGGCAGTTTAATTACTCAACCGATATCGATAACTGTTTTGGTACCCGCAGTAGCTCCGTTCAATCGTACCTATGAAAAAATAATGACACAGCTAAACTAATATAGACGTACCCTATCGATGAATTGAAACTCAATCAATCTCATTCAACATTATAATTAGCAATCAAACTTCCGAGATTATAGACAAAATAATAATTAGTACAAATTAGTCATTCGAAAATCTAAAACGTCATGATTTTTAGGCATTTTTTTTATAAAATGCTTACTCATATAGGTTTATCAAATCTCTGAGATTAGTACCCATAATAAATACTGTTAGTATTGGGATACTAACCATCAGTTGGCCTGAAGATCGGAAGCAAACATGTCTTTCCTTAACAAGAACTACAAATTCGTCAGCCAGGAGAACTTTGAGGGGTTCCTCAAGGCAGTTGGTAAGAAATCTTTAAACACTATTTAAAATTTGACTGCATTGGCCGAGTGGTCGCAATAGGCTCACCCCCTATTACATGGGACTCATAACATAAATAGTTAAAAGTGGGTGTTACATTGTACAGTGGCATTAAGTGCCGTAATGTGCACCTCTGCCTACCCCTTCGAGGAAGACAGGCGTGATATTATGTTATTTAAAACTTAACTATTTATTATGTGACAGAGTTTTTTGGATGTAAATTAGAACATGGCCCATCTAGATGGTAAACAATCAACCTCATCTAGTAACAAGTGCGCTTTTTGGTCCCACTCACATGGCGAAATACAACGCAAGGATTGTTTCGCAGTCCACTGCTAGACTATGTTCCTTATCTGCATAAGAACGCTTCACGATGGACAGGTTGAAGTTTATCAAGAAGTACTGCGGCACGATTTTTTATACTATCATCTAATATAACAATTAATATTACAGGTGTGGCTGAAGATAGGTTTGAGCAGCTGATGAAGTTCGCTCCCGACCAGAAGCTGACTAAGGATGGAGATACTTACACTTATTATAACGTTACACCCGAGGGACCACAGGAAGTCAAATTCAAATCTGGAGTAGAAATTGATGAACTTATTGGCTCCACAAAAATGCCTGTAAGTTCAAACGTTTTTTTCTTTATGAAACAGGATTGTGCTTCTGATTTGTGAGTGAATTAAAAAACATTTCGACCAGAAACACCTTCAAACCTTTAAGAAAAGAGCGTATTCATTTTGAAAAGGCCAGCTACGCACCTTTAACTCCTCTGGTGTTGCGGGTGTTCATGGGCGTTGCAGATCGCTTACCGTCAGGTGATCCGTCTGCTCATTTGCCTCTTACTCCATAAAAAACCTAAACCCAATAATTTAAAAATCGGAATCAAAATCAAATAGTTGTAGTTAGTCTCTTCCATAGTTCAATCGTTAGTCAAGTCATAGTAAAATCAAATCGTTAGTCAAGTCACCATAATGGAGACAAAAATTAAAATATACTTAAATTCTGATTCTATTCATAATCTGTTATTAATTCATAAACGAACTCAATGTTATAATTTTTACATTCCAGGTTAAGAGCACATACGTGGTTGAGGGCGATACCATGACACAAACAGTCAAGTCTGTAGAGAGAGGTGTTGCCGTCTTCAAGAGAGAGTACAATGGAGATGATCTCATTGTGGTAAGTTCATTAAAAATATTGGCACTCTTGTTAACTCTTGGAACAGTGAATAACACTGTTTAACAGCGACTCAATCAACTATATGTTTAGAAGGTTTTGTGTCAGATGAGATTATTACAAAATTTTTTTTCTATAAAATTATAGAAATCCAATCTTTTGTCAACTTAACCCAAAGTTCGGGCAGTACTCTTTAGTTTCGGAATGATAAAAATCATCGCTTGATATTTTACTTGCGATTAATTGATTAACAAAGCACTTGTTGTTTTTTTTTCTTACATGTTAATATTTTATTTTCCAGACCATTACCTTAGACAAATGGGATGGCGTTGCGAAGAGATTCTATAAGGCCGAATAAATACTACTTCATCATCACACTCTAGTCATACATGCATGACATGCTTTGAAATCAATCGTCACTCGTTGCTTATTTTTAAGTTCAAAATTATTTATTTTTATGAAGTTATTTACTTATTTATTTTAATAAAAAAATCACTACCAACTACTTGTTTATTTTTATTTATTGAAACTCCATACAGAGGTTTGGTTTATATCCTTTTACACAGTTAGGTACTTTAGGTTCTAAGTGGCAGAACAGTAACTACAGGACACTTCGTAAAACTTTTTCAAAATTTGCCTTTGTCAATGTGTGGATGGAATAAATAAATAAATTAATTAATTAAATGTCATAGGTACTGGTGGTTGATCAACACACTGTATTGTACCTAATAGGTTTTACTTAAAACCATTCCAGCTTTATCTTATATCTTATACTACTATATAAAGCTGAAGAGTTTGTTTGTTTGTTTGAACGCGCTAATCTCCGGAACTACCGGTCCGATTTCAATAATTATTTTTGTGTTGAATAGTCCATTTATCGAGGAAGGTCATAAGCTACAAAACATTACACTACGATTAATAGAAGCTGAGCAGAGTTGGTGCAACCGCGCGAAAGTAGTTAGTATATTTTAAGTTTTATTTCCTAAAACTATTTTACTGTACGACTTCTTTCTACAATTCGTTCCTTTTATTTTTACATGATTTAATTTAATATCATCACTTTAAATAACATTTATCCTGAGACACTGAGTCTTGTCATAAAGTTCACTAGTGATATTTTCAACCAATAAGTTTGATGGTAAACTGAAGACTGCCTCGTTGGCCAAGTGATCACAAGTGTGACTACGGAGCAAAGAGTCTCGGGTTCAATTCCCGGGTCAAGCACAATATTATTGGGTTTTAAAAAAATCTCAGTTGTAGCACGGGGTTTGAAATTGTGCCCGGTATATGGCAATAGGATCACCCCCTAATAAATGGGACTCATAACATAAGTAGTGAAAAGTGGGTGTTACATGGCACAGTGGCATTAAGTGCCGTAATGTGCAACTCTGCCTATCCCTTCGGGGACAAAAGGTATGTTATGTTATGATAAACTAAATTTACAAAAGGCTCATTTCCAAGTTTATGCAACACAAAATAGTAACGATATGAACATAAACATATTTTATTTTTTTATTATTTAAGATAAATTGCAGCGCCCTCACAGGGCCATGTTGATACTGCTTAACCAAAATAATATGTATTAAGTATAACACCTTGGTACCCACACATGAAGCAATAAAGACTTTGAATTTGAATTTAAATTAAGCTAACCATCTAAGTACCTATATTTTCAGTAAGTAAATAATCTTTTCCAGTACCTAAGTAAATCACACTGAATGCTTTATATAAAGAAGTAATTAATACCAATTTTGCAATATGACCAGATTCACCTGAATCTGGTCTAATCATGTGGCTATTTTTTTTTATTGGGACAAGCCCGCTACAGCCTCCCAAAACCGCTGCAACTCCTGTAAGCCAGGATCTACAGTAGATACAACCATGAAAACACCAGAGCACTGAAGTCCGGCGCGTCCCAGGGACATGAGTAACTGTCTTGGTTCCCGCAACGAAGTGAATCAGAAGATATAATAGGAGGAGAAGAAAAAAGGATAGTTTCCACTTCCCTCCCTTTTGAAGAGTTATCGTATCCAGCAAGGGAGGCAGTTTAATTACTCAACCGATATCGATAACTGTTTTGGTAACCGCGGTAGCTTAGTTCAATCGTACCTATAAAAAAATAATGACATATCTAAACTAATATAGACGTACCCTACGATGAAATTAAACACAATCAATCTCATTCAACATTATAATTAGCAATCAAACTTCCGAGATTATAGACAAAACAACAATGAGTACAAATTAGTCATTCGAAAATCTAAAACGTCATGATTTTTAGGCATTTTTTTATAAAATGCTTACTCATATAGGTTTATCAACTCTCTGAGATTAGTACTCATAATAAATACTGTTAGTATTGGGATACTAACCATCAGTTGGCCTGAAGATCGGAAGCAAACATGTCTTTCCTTAACAAGAACTACAAATTCGTCAGCCAGGAGAACTTTGAGGGGTTCCTCAAGGCAGTTGGTAAGAAATCTTTAAACACTATTTAAAATTTGACTGCCTCATTGGCCGAGTGGTCGCAATAGGCTCACCCCCTATTACATGGGACTCATAACATAAATAGTTAAAAGTGGGTGTTACATTGTACAGTGACATTAAGTGCCGTAATGTGTACCTCTGCCTATCCCTTCGGGGAAGACAGGCGTGATATTATGTTATTTAAAACTTAACTATTTATTATGCGACAGAGTTTTTTGAATGTAAATTAGAACATGGCCCATCTAGATGGTAAGCAATCAATCATCCAACCTCATCCATCTAGTAACAAGTGCGCTTTCTGGTCCCACTCACATGGCGAAATACAACGCAAGGATTGTTTCGCAGTCCACTGCTATACTTTGTTCCTCATCTGCATAAGAACGCTTCACGATGGACAGCTTTAGGTTTATCAAGAAGTACTGCGGCACGATTTTTCATTATCATCTAATATAACAATTAATATTACAGGTGTGGCTGAAGATAGGTTTGAGCAGCTGATGAAGTTCGCTCCCGACCAGAAGCTGACTAAGGATGGAGATACTTACACTTATTATAACGTTACACCCGAGGGACCGAAGGAAGTCAAATTCAAATCTGGAGTAGAAATTGATGAACTTCTTGGCTCCTCAAAAGTGCCTGTAAGTTCAAACGTTTTTTTCTTTATGAAACAGGATTGTGCTTCTGATTTGTGAGTGCATTTAGAAATAATTCGACCAGAAACACATTCAAACCTTTAAGAAAAGAGCGTATTCATTTTTATAAGGCCCATAACGCATCTGTGACTCCTCTGGTGTTGCGGGTGTCCATGGGCGGTGCTGATCGCTTACCATCAGGTGACCCGTCTGCTTGTTTGCCTCCTATTCCATTAAAAATGTGTAAATTTGAATTGTGTTCTGGCTTCGCACAAACCACTTCATTTATCTGCACTTCCCTATGGTTGACTGTAAGAGAATGCCTTAAGGCATTAAGTCCGCCAATCACTGTTGTGTTTTGTGAAAAAAAAAATAATAAATAAAAATCATAACCAAACAATTTAAAAATCGAAATCAAAATCAAATAGTTGTAGTTAGTCTCTTCCATATCAAGTCACCATAATGGAGACAAAAATAATAATACTTAGATTTTGATTCTATTCATAACCTGTTATTAATTCATTAACTAACTAAATGTTATAATTTTCATCTTCCAGGTTAAGAGCACATACGTGGTTGAGGGCGATACCATGACACAAACAGTCAAGTCTGTAGAGAGAGGTGTTGCCGTCTTCAAGAGAGAGTACAATGGAGATGATCTCGTTGTGGTAAGTTCATTAAAAATATTGGCACTCTTGTTAACTCTTGGAACAGTGAATAACACTGTTTAACAGCGACTCAATCAACTTTATGTTTAGAAGGTTTTGTGTCAGATGAAATTATTACTAAATTTTTTTTCTATAAAATTATAGAAATCCAATCTTTTGTCAACTTGACCCCAAAGTTCGGGCAGTACTCTTTAGTTTTGGAATGATAAAAATCATCGCTTGATATTTTACTTGCGATTAATTGATTAACAAAGCACTTGTTGTTTTTTTTTTCTTACATGTTAATATTTTATTTTCCAGACCATTACCTTAGACAAATGGGATGGCGTTGCGAAGAGATTCTATAAGGCCGAATAAATACTTCTTCATCATCACAGTCTAGTCATACATGCATGACATGCTTTGAAATCAATCGTCACTCGTCGCTTATTTTTAAGTTCTAAATTATTTTTATGAAGTTATTTACTTATTTATTTTAATAAAAAAATCACTACCAACTACTTGTTTATTTTTATTTATTGAAACTCCATATATAGGTTTGGTTTATATCCTTTTACACAGTTAGGTACTTTAGGTTCTAAGTGGCAGAACAGTAACTACAGGACACTTCGTAAAACTTTTTCAAAATTTGCCTTTGTCAATGTGAGGATGGAATAAATAAATAAATAAATTAATTAAATGTCATACGTACTGGTGGTTGATCAACACACTGTATTGTACCTAATAGGTTTTACTTAAAACCATTCCAGCTTTATCTTATATCTTATACTACTATATAAAGCTGAAGAGTTTGTTTGTTTGTTTGAACGCGCTAATCTCCGGAACTACCGGTCCGATTTAAATAATTCTTTTTGTGTTGGATAGTCCATTTATCGAGGAAGATCAGAAGCTACAAAACATCACACTACGATCAATAGGAGCTGAGCAGAGCGGGTGCAACCGCGTGAAAGTAGTTAGTATATTTTAAGTTCTATTTCCTAAAACTATTTTACTGTAGGACTTATTTCTACCTCTACAATTCGTTCCTTTTATTTTTACATGATTTAATTTAATATCATCACTTTAAAAAAACATTTATCCTAAGACAATGAGTCTTGCCATAAAGTTCACTAGTGATATTTTCAACCAATAAGTTTGATGGTAAACTGAAGACGGCCTCGTTGGCCAAGTGATCACAAGTGTCACTACGGAGCAAGGAGTCTCGGGTTCAATTCCCGGGTCGAGCACAGTATTATTGGGTTTTAAAAAATCTCAGTTGTAGCACGGGGTTTGAAATTGTTCCCGGTATATGGCAAAAGGATCACCCCCTAATAAATGGGACTCATAACATAAGTAGTGAAAAGTGGGTGTTACATGGCACAGTGGCATTAAGTGCCGTAATGTGCAACTCTGCCTATCCCTTCGGGGACAAAAGGTATGTTATGTTATGATAAACTAAATTTACAAAAGGCTTATTTCCAAGTTTATGCAACACAAAATAGTAACGATATGAACATAAATATATTTAATTTTGTATTATTTAAGATAAATTGCAGCGCCCTCACAGGGTCATTTTGATACTGCTTAACCAAAATAATATGTATTAAGTATAACACCTTGGTATACATGAAGCAATAAAGACTTTAAATTTGAATTTGAATTAAGCTAACCATTTAAGTACCTATATTTTCAGTAAGTAAAGAGTCTTTTCCAGTACCTAAGTAAATCACACTGAATGCCTTATATAAAGAAGTAATTAATACCCATTTTGCAATATGACCAGATTCACCTGAATCTGGTCTAATCATGTGGCTATTTTTTTTTTATTGGGACAAGCCCGCTACAGCCTCCCAAAACCGCTGCAACTCCTGTAAGCCAGGATCTACAGTAGATACAACCATGAAAACACCAGAGCACTGAAGTCCGGCGCGTCCCAGGGACATGAGTAACTGTCTTGGTTCCCGCAACGAAGTGAATCAGAAGATATAATAGGAGGAGAAGAAAAAAAGGATAGTTTCCACTTCCCTCCCTTTTGAAGAGTTAGCGTATCCAGCAAGGGAGGCAGTTTAATTACTCAACCGATATCGATAACTGTTTTGGTAACCGCGGTAGCTTAGTTCAATCTTAGCTATAAAAAAATAATGACATATCTAAACTAATATAGACGTACCCTATCGATTAATTATAACACAATCAATCTCATTCAACATTATAATTAGCAATCAAACTTCCGAGATTATAGACAAAATAATAATGAGTACAAATTAGTCATCCGAAAATCTAAAACGTCACGATTTTTAGGCACTTTTTTATAAAATGCTTACTCATGTAGGTTTATCAAATCTCTGAGATTAGTACCTATAATAAATACTGTTAGTATTGGGATACTAACCATCAGTTGGCCTGAAGATCGGAAGCAAACATGTCTTTCCTTAACAAGAACTACAAATTCGTCAGCCAGGAGAACTTTGAGGGGTTCCTCAAGGCAGTTGGTAAGAAATCTTTAAACACTATTTAAAATTTGACTGCCTCATTGGCCGAGTGGTCGCAATAGGCTCACCCCCTATTACATGGGACTCATAACATAAATAGTTAAAAGTGGGTGTTACATTGTACAGTGGCATTAAGTGCCGTAATGTGCACCTCTGCCTATCCCTTCGAGGAAGACAGGCGTGATATTATGTTATTTAAAACTTAACTATTTATTATGTGACAGAGTTTTTTGAATGTAAATTAGAACATGGCCCATCTAGATGGTAAGCAATCAGCCTCATCCATCTAGTAACAAGTGCGCTTTCTGGTCCCACTCACATGGCGAAATACAACTCAAGGATTGTTTCGCAGTCCACTGCTAGACTTTGTTCCTCATCTGCATAAGAACGCTTCACGATGGACAGGTTGAGGTTTATCAAGAAGTACTGCGGCACGATTTTTCACTATCATCTAATATAACAATTAATATTACAGGTGTGGCTGAAGATAGGTTTGAGCAGCTGATGAAGTTCGCTCCCGACCAGAAGCTGACTAAGGATGGAGATACTTACACTTATTATAACGTTACACCCGAGGGACCGAAGGAAGTCAAATTCAAATCTGGAGTAGAAATTGATGAACTTCTTGGCTCCTCAAAAGTGCCTGTAAGTTCAAACGTTTTTTTCTTTATGAAACAGGATTGTGCTTCTGATTTGTGAGTGCATTTAGAAATAATTCGACCAGAAACACATTCAAACCTTTAAGAAAAGAGCGCATTCATTTTTATAAGGCCCATAACGCATCTGTGACTCCTCTGGTGTTGCGGGTGTCCATGGGCGGTGCTGATCGCTTACCATCAGGTGACCCGTCTGCTTGTTTGCCTCCTATTCCATTAAAAATGTGTAAATTTGAATTGTGTTCTGGCTTCGCACAAACCACTTCATTTATCTGCACTTCCCTATGGTTGACTGTAAGAGAATGCCTTAAGGCATTAAGTCCGCCATTCACTGTTGTGTTTTGTGAAAAAAAAAATAATAAATAAAAATCATAACCAAACAATTTAAAAATCGAAATCAAAATCAAATAGTTGTAGTTAGTCTCTCCCATATCAAGTCACCATAATGGAGACAAAAATAATAATACTTAGATTTTGATTTTATTCATAACCTGTTATTAATTCATTAACTAACTAAAAGTGTTATGATTTTCATCTTCCAGGTTAAGAGCACATACGTGGTTGGGGGCGATACCATGACACAAACAGTCAAGTCTGTAGAGAGAGGTGTTGCCGTTTTCAAGAGAGAGTACAATGGAGATGATCTCGTTGTGGTAAGTTCATTAAAAATATTGGCACTCTTGCTAACTCTTGGAACAGTGAATAACACTGTTTAACAGCGACTCAATCAACTTTATGTTTAGAAAGGTTTTGTGTCAGATGAGATTGTTACTAATTTTTTTTTCTATAAAATTATAAAATTATAGAAATCCAATCTTTTGTCAACTTGACCCCAAAGTTCGGGCAGTACTCTTTAGTTTCGGAATGATAAAAATCATCGCTTGATATTTTACTTGCGATTAATTGATTAACAAAGCACTTGTTGTTTTTTTTTTCTAACATGTTAATATTTTATTTTCCAGACCCTTACCTTAGACAAATGGGATGGCGTTGCGAAGAGATTCTATAAGGCCGAATAAATACTTCTTCATCATCACACTCTAGTCATACATGCATGACATGCTTTGAAATCAATCGTCACTCGTCGCTTATTTTTAAGTTCTAAATTATTTATTTTTATGAAGTTATTTACTTATTTATTTTAATAAAAAAATCACTGCCAAGTACATGTTTATTTTTATTTATTGAAACTCCATATATAGGTTTGGTTTATATCCTTTTACATAGTTGGGTACTTTAGGTTCTAAGTGGCAGAACAGTAAGTACAGGACACTTCGTAAAACTTTTTCAAAATTTACCTTTGTGAGTGCATGAACCCGATTTACTATCATTACTCATCTTTATAAATAAGTAGCTAATTATTAAATAATAAAAATTGAATACAACGTTTAATAAGATTGCATTTATTTTTATCATTCCTTATCAAAAAAAGTCATCATGACTAGTCGAAATAAAAATTAATGATGAAATCAAGATCATAATGGCGATAGAAATATTTGTCAAGGCTGACTTGCCCCCAAAGCTACTACAATGTCTTCATTATCATATTACCACCAGGCGAGATAGTGGTCAAACGTCGGCCCAACAAATATCATCACTTCAATTTACGAGACTCTTTGACCATGGGGTTTAAATCCGGAGATGCGGATAACCTATCGGGTTGCCGTTCGGCTTTAAGTTGGAGTAGGAACGGGGTGGTTATTGGTCCATAAGAGAGTAGAGGGTCTGATACTCCCTCTCGCCTCATCCAAGAAGGAAAAAGCCATTAGAAGAAATCATCATCCCTTCAAAAAATGTTGGATCCAAATGCATAAATACTGATGATCGGCTCTTCATGTGATTAGAGGTGTGGTTATTAAATCGGATATGACGTTAGCATTGTCCTACAACGCCAATGCTTCAAGTTTTCTCTCTAGACACGATTTCCGATGACAATGTCGTGGTAAAATATTTTGATGCTCTGTTGATGAGTGATGTTCTTTAAGCTTTGTATACCAGCTGTTTGTTAAATGTAAATACTTTTAGCGTTCATTTTCTCAAGGGGATAAAATTATCTAATGCTTCCTCTCGCCTTGGGTGAGATGAGAGGGAGTATCAGACTCTTACTGACTAAAAACCACCCCATTCCTACTCTCTGCCCTTTGAGCCGGTGCCCCGGAAATTTGTTAAGTCTTCCGTAGAGTCTGTAGGGGAGACCGAGGTTGTTTGTTACAGACGTCAGTTTAGAAAATATAACGAACATTAAACTAAGCCAAAGAACTAGAGTTAAGAGAAAGGCACCTTAGTGATCCTTCACTTTTTTTTATGGAATAGGGGGCAAACGAGCAGACGGATCACCTGATGGTAAGCAATCAGCGCCGCCCATGGACACCCGCAACACCAGAGGAGTCACAGGTGCGTTGCCGGCCTTCACTACTGCACAGTAGCTGGGCAATCTTCTTCCAGGCAACATGTAGCGGGTTTACATGGATGGAGTGTGGGTGCGATTCACAAATTGATGTTTCGGGTCTGGATGTTATGCGCGTGAACTTGTATGTTTGTAACCGCACCCATGACACAGGAGAAAATACTAGTAGGCAATGCTATTCTTGAAAAAAAAATCCCATGAGACACAATCAAGTCTGGTGAAACAGATAAGAGTGAATGACAATATTTTTTTCAATCAATGACTGCCTCGTTTTCCGAGTGGTCGCAAGTGCGACTGCCGAGCAAGGGGTCTCGGGTTCGATTCCCAGGTCGGGTAAAGTATTACTGGGTTTTTAAAAATCTCTGTGGTAGCACGGAGTCTGGAAATGTGCCCGGTATATGGCAATAGGCTTACCCCTATTACATGGGACTCATAACATAAATAGTGAAAAGTGGGTGTTACATTGTACAGTGGCATTAAGTGCCGAAATGTGCACCTCTGCCTACCCCTTCGGCGTGTTGTTATGTTTTTTCAATCAGCATCTTCATTACTATTATTTTTATCAGTCATAAGACGTCTATTGCTTAATATGGACCTTCTGCAATGACTTTTCGATCAGCCAGTTGTTTCATTTCGGATTAATCTTACCAATTATTCGTTAAAAAAGTATTGATGTTCTATAAAAATAACAATCAGGTTTCAAACAGTTAACTTGTGTTGTCAACAGTTAACGTTTACTTTTAATCCAAGATAAGATATAGGCAATGTAACCACGGGTTTATCTGTCAATGATTAATCCAGCCTTGTTCGCTTTAACAAACAATTTACAAAGTATTCGAAGAGTTAGTAAAGAAGTATTTTTATAAATTACGGCATTTTAAACTTTCTACTTGAAACTAGGCTTTATCCTCTTAGTTTTATAGCGATGTAATAGAACTGTTGGGTGAAAATAAAATGAAAAAACACAGAATCTACTGCTCGACATGGTCCCCTTAAATGAAAGGGTTCACCAAAATCACCTCGCTTGGCAGTTTGGAAAATATAAAGATTTACTATATTCTTATTTGAAGCGCTTACACTGTAGTTAGACATCTTTTTTTAGAGACAACCTCCTAAACATTGTTCTTAATTAAAGCCATAACAACGTTATCAGTTATTAGTATGATGCAATAAATTAATGAGTTTCAACTGAAGATCCGTCTTAACATAATTGCTGATGCATACAAACTAAGGCCATTAACACATGGCACAGTGCACCGCCGCGGAAGGCAATTAAGCGGATCTCATGTCACATTGACCTTTAATAAATCCGTAGATGCCTAACACACATAGACCGCGCCGAGCGGTGTTCTCACCGCCACCGGCCCTCGCACGGTCCATGCGGTGGAGCGACGCCGGCGCCACACATGCGGGGCGCCGCAATGCCGCATACCCACTTAGATTGTCCTGAGTGCAAGACATGTTGCAATTTGATGAGAACAATCTGGTCAAAACCATGTTAAATCCACCCGCACGGACAGGCGCGTAAGCCGCTTTACCGCACGAGGCACCGCTAGGAAATCCGCTTAACCATCATCGCCGCCCCCCGCGGCGGTACGCGGTGCCGTGTGTTTTCGCCTAAACATGTCTAGAACATTTTGCCATACTCAATATTTTACGATCACGAACAGACCAGCCATGTACTTTAACCTTCCAACCCTGCTAATAGCTAAAAGATTAAAACTATAAAAAATAAACCCTATTTTAATGCCCAACCTATTTTGTCATTACACCTCAGCAATATTTTCTCCCAATGACTCAATGTTATCAACCAATCGTTGGATGGCTCCAATGTTATCATTATCAACCCGATTACTGTTAGCATATATATAGCTAGGCTTTGTAATTTCAAAATCATTGAATTGTGATACACAGTTGCTACCATCAACATGGCTTTCCTCGGTAAAACTTACAAGTTCGTGGGCCAGGAGAACTTCGACACTTTCCTCAAAGTTGTCGGTAGGTGTTATTTCCAATTCTTTATTTTTATTAATTTAACAACGTAGTGGTCTTTTTTAAATGTTATTTATTTTTGCAACAAAAGTCTGTTTTATTAGTTGCTTTATTCATTGCTTAAGGATTACTTTAATTCGGTGAAGTTTGAACCAGTTTTGGAAGTGGTGCAAATTTACATTATCATTTTGGATTTTTGAAATTGTCATTAAGATATTTATTTTCAATGAAATGAAACCTTTATTCGTAATACTCAAAGCATCATTTTTTGTTTCTTTGTACTAAAAAAGTTTTAATTTTGATGTTGATTCTACTCATTAGTTTTGCTGCAATTTAATTTCGTTTTTACAAAAACTATTCGTCTAACTTTTGAAAATTCGATTGTAGCATTTAGCTTTTAAATATTGATATTCATAGAATACTATTGGAGAAATAGATGTTCCACCATCATCAATATCTGGTATAACCAATTTTAGTTATCATAATAAATATTTGTATACAATGTGAATGAAATCTGTGTATGATACAACCTCGTTATCTTAAACTAATACTCATCTGTCACATTTATATCTACAAGGTTTATGGAAGACCCTATGGCTTGATCAGTAGACAATATTGAAATTCGAGAATAAATAGATCCAATTCATCAATATTTTGGATGATTTTTTTAATACAGTACCAGCAATGACTTCTAAACGTCCAATTTAGCATTTTAATAACTTCATTGGTCTCACTTTGACGTTTAAATCCATATTTACAATTTCAATTTCTATTTTACAGGTGTTCCTGATGAGAAAATCCCAGACATTTTGAAGTTCGCCCCTGACTTCAAGCTAACCAAGGATGGTGACACCTACACCTACGCCACCGTCAGGTCCTCAGGCCCTGCTGAAGTGAAATTCCAGTCTGGAGTGGAATTCGATGATGTCATTGGCGAGGACAAGACTCCCGTAAGTTTAATAATGATACATCATAATCATCATTCTATTATTTAGTAATCATTTTTTAAACAAGTTATTATCTATTCAATAGCATCGTAATAGAGGAATACAAAAGTGAAATAGCAATAAATAACTATTAAATTATATAGTCAAAGTCAACGTTAAAGCATTTATTTCAATTAATCCTTGATAAGGCACTTGAAACGCAAATTAAATTGTTAGGGAAGCTAGCGCTCGTTCCAAAGTGTAGTTTCGAATGGAGAAGAACGAGCAAGAACCATGGTTACTCTTCTCAAAATAAAAATCATAGCTAAACGTAAACAAGTTTTTGTTCTGATTTTTATGATGATTATGAATGTGTGAAATAGTTTAGACTTAAGTCTTATTATCTTAATCCATCTTTAGTTATTATATTAAGATCAATCATTAAAATAGGGAATGATTGTTAATAAAAATGGTTAATCTGGGGAAACTATCAATTTTTATGGTATTTTTCTTCTTCAGGTCAAGAGCACATACACAGTCGATGGAAACACAGTCACACAGGTCATCAAGAGTGACAAAGGTAGTGCTTCCTTCAAGAGAGAGTTCAACGGTGACGACCTTGTCTTGGTAAGTTTTGTAAAGTAAATAGTTATTTATTAATTAAAACAAAGCTATTATTTATTAATAAAAATACTAAATAATAGTTTTTTATAATAATATAAAGCGTAAAAATGTGGTAGTATTTATAATATTTGTTGACACATAATGTCATATTTTTCGATTCAACGATAGCTTTTGACTGATGACGCTTTGAGTTTAATATGCGTCAATATCTTACTCATTTGATAACTTTTTAATGGTATTGTTGTAAGAAAATATAATATTACATGTCATAACATAACAGCGATCCGTTAATTAAGGCTTTAATCAGTCATTTTTGATAAGCTTTTTTATGGTGTGTCGCAAGGTTCTATAATAGGACCAACGTATGTACGCTATTAAATAGCAGGTTAATTTATTTTGAAATTATAGATTATGAGTCATATTTATGTCCTTTTGTATATAGTTTAATAAACATTTCTTATTTATTTTTTCAGACCATTACAGTTGAGAAATGGGACGGCCAAGCCAAGAGATTCTACAAAGCCGCATAAGTTAAAATAAAGTGATTAGTTACGTAATTTCTTAGATATAAGTAATTAATTATTTATTGTTATTTAATAAAAATATTTTACATTTTTTATACTTTGGTATTTTTATTTATCTTGTGTCAGACGAAATGCGTCAAGTTTTGATATTATATTGTAACAATTAGTACATACATTTTTTTAACATAAAAAGTTTTACAAGAAAACAAGCCACATTATATATCCATAATGGAGGTAGTTGTGGAAAAATAAGATAACATTGTATTATCATCCAAATTAAGAGTGTATGCCAAATATTAGTCGCGGAGAACCTAACAGGTTACCGGGGCTCCGGCTCGAAGTGCAGGAGTAGGAACGGGGTGGTGGTAAGAGTCTGACACTCCCTTCAGCAGTCATTCAATGATTTTCTCATGAGCAGTCATTCAATGATTTTCTCCACTTAAAAAAAGCCAAATATTAGATCGATCTGTCATCAGCAACTGTGTAAGATTCCAATTACTAACTCTAATCCAAACAAATGAGGCAAGCTAAAAACTATCGTTTAAAAATATCCCCAGAAATGTTTCATGAGTCAAAAAATATCTAGAACTATCGATGATGAACCTAAATACTACTAGGTACATGACATCATCACTTTTAAAAGGTTTATCTACAGAAAACTGATTATAAAAATGTCTAAATATAATACTAAATTGATTGATCTTTTAATTTCCCGTACAATGATAAGCTTTAGATATAAAAATGCTAGTAAGTAACAACTAATTAGTGTTGCGCCATAATAGGGCGTGCTCTTAGTGCAAACTGATTGTCTATCTACGTCTTTGGTGTAGGATATCTACCTACCTCTATATGCTGTTTGTAACACCACTCTGTTGTTCCAAAAAACAATAACTTAAGTAGCAGGTACTACTTTTAGTCATACATAATTATTATTAACATTTATAGCAAGGCCGTTGAAAAAAGGTAGACATAGTCTCTTGAGACAACGACTGTGGCACCTGGCTACTATAGACTTACACGCAGAACTTACACACATTGACACGAAGGACATCTATAATTTTTTTAAGTCTGGTAATATGATGACCCATTACACACGGACACGGCGGCTCGCGGCAAACTAAAGTAAGAGAAGCGAGGAGACACGTCACTCGCTTCGTCTGAGCACCTTTACTTATTTTTAGATAAACTTAACGCTCTTGATACTTTAGAAGAAATTGTAAACATTTTTATAAAATCGAGTGGAGTATTTTATCTACGTTTAATGTATAATACCAACTTATTTGTAACATTTAAAACTATACTATTGTTGCTTTTTTTGCAAAAATATTCATTCCCACGACAATAACACGAATTGTATATCTTCTTACATTATTTGATATATTTTTATTCAACAGATCTTAATTATATTTTAATACACAAATAGATGAACAAAATAGAGTTTTATTTGTCCAATAATGTGGTAATAACATTAATTAAAATAATCACTTTTTACAACGTGTTAAACGTTTGTTTTCATCGCTTCGAACTTCGCTCGTAACAAACGCAATAATTCATTGTAATTAGGAATAGTTACTGACATGCGCATTAGACAGTTAATTAACTCGCCTACCATGCCTTCTATTTTCCAAAAGTGGCAGCATTTGTAGAGTTGCAGGTATTGTATGAATTATTATTAGCTTTCTGCACACGGCTTTAACTGTGTAATAAAAGGAAATAGGTGCCTATTGGCTTCTTAACTCAAAATTTCTGGATAGATCTCCGTTCTTGACAGAAACACTAAACAACACATAACATAACATTACGCCTTTTTATCCCCGAAATCGTAAGCAGACGTGCATATTACGGCACTTATTGCTACTGTACAATGTAACACCTACTTTTCACTGTTTATGTTACGAGTTCCATGTAATAGAGGATAAGCCTATTGTCATGTCGTGGAGAACCTAACGGGTTACCGAGGCTCCGGCTCGAAGTGCAGGAATAGGAACGGAGTGGTTTTTAGTCAGTAAGAGTCTGACACTCCCTCCCGCCTCACCCGGATGGGAGAAGTCATTGGATGATTTTCCCCCCTCAAAAAAAACAGGCGCCTATAATGACCAAATTATCGATTAGATTAGATTAAGGAATCGAAGTCCACGAAGTCACTGACTGTCTCACTGACTCAGTGCCAATAGTGATGTCATACAAACTGACTAGGCCACGTAATGAAACATTGAACCTATAGAATTAAATACAAGACTTCCGGAGATTAAATAATTAAAGTAAAAATATCTAACAAAATACACTTATTATTGTCAGCCGCTATCCGGCTGGTTTTCTAAGGACTAGGACTTACCCCTTAACGGTAGGCGTATCATATGCCTATTTATATTTTTTATTTTACATTAACCTCTTTGGCTGGATTTTAGTGTTACATTGTTCTTGCACAATCCAAACAACAGAACTATGTAACTAGAGAATTGTATTGTGAACCTGATTGGAAAAGAGTTAACCTATGGAGTTTCTTGCTCGTTCTTCACCATAGGAATCTACATCTTGGAATGAACAAATAGCCTCACTTTTTTTTGTTGACGTTCAAAAATGCCTTTCTGGTCTAATTGAAATAAATGATTTTGCCTTGACTTTGACCACCACTAAACCATATTATAACTAAGAGATGCTGAGCGTGAAGGTTCACGCTAAACTAAACACTTATCTGATGGTTGGGTGACATTTATAAGTTCGTTGAAAATAATAATGTCGTTAAGTGAAATGTAAGTAAAATGGGCAAATCTCCTAAGTTTGTGTACCTATTAGTGTTAGGTAACAGAAAATATTGAAGTTGTAAGGGGACTTTAGGATAGGGCCTGCGGACGGCGAGCACGGGTAACTTGCTATCCGATCAGAACTAGGCCGCGTCTCATGGTGCTATCAGACCACCACAGATGAAGCCCAATAGGGCTGATGCCGATGATACGGAGCTAAGGAAGGCTCAACGGGTTGCCGAAGCCCCGGTTCTAATTGCTGGAGTAGGAACAGGGTGGTTTTTAGTCAGTAAAAGTCTGACACTCCCTCCCGCCTCACCCAGGCGGGAGCAGTCATTGGATGATTTTCTCCTTTCAAAACAGGGGCTTTCGGTTGTTGGTCGCAGTTTAACTGTTTAATACCATAAGGATGATGATAAAAACGTGTAGGCTTAATATACTCTTAATATACTTAATGTATGTAGTTACTCCTTAAAAATAAATAATAATACGTATCGAGTTTGAACTATGTTTTCGAATCTAAACGTTTTATTTTATCTAGCCTTAGATAATAAAAAGACAAACCATTATTTAATTTTTAAAGACATTCGATTCCATTAATATGAAACAGCAACCATAGATTCATAAATCATCAAGAGATGGGATGGGAAAACAAAAAAAAAACCTAAGCACAAAAGAAAAAATCAGCGCGACTGAAAGAAAAAATGGCAGATCCAGACCATAATCTACCCCTGAGCCTTTCATTCTAATTTCTTCAGCCGTTATGCCACGAAGGAGTAATAAAGAAATGAACATAGGAAACAATAAAAGAAAACAAAAATCTACGAGTAAAATGAAGTAATTCGAAACGTAGCATGATTGTAAAAAAATATTTCATAGATTACAAAACCTAATAAATCAAGCCAATTACAAAACTAAAAAAAATACCTTAAATCATAAAACGGTGGCGTTGTGTTTTGTCGTGTGAGCGAGGTTACCGGAGGCCCAATCTCCCCAATCCCTGAATCCCCAACGATTCTCAAACTCCTAATCCCCAAAAGGCCGGTAACGCACTTGTAACGCATCTGGTGTTTCAGGTGTCCATGGGCGATGCCGATTGCTTACCATCAGATGATCCGTCTGCCCGTTTACCGGATTATGTCAAAAAAAAATAAAAAAATCACGATGCATTATCAAAACCAAATATTACTTTTTTTGAAAAAAAAAGTCATTCGATCGTAGTATCATTCCGTAGCAGTTTATCATATCTTAATAGATTAGGGCTCGGATATAAGTGTGAGCTCCGTGATTTTTTTCACATTTTATCGTTAAACGGAAGAAGAGCCAATAAGCCAAAATGTCTTACATCAACAAGAACTTCAAATTCGTGAAGCAGGAGAACTTCGATGGATTTCTCCGTGCTGTCGGTATGTGTCCTTTAAAACTAGATTGAGAAATAATTCCATTTTCAAAGTTTGTTATAACAGTGTTCGTTGTTTTTGAAAAAAATTGTCGCGCCCGTTATTTTTTAAAAGTGGAACATGGTGAAAAAATGTGCACAAAGAGGATTCGCTTTTTAAATAAAATGACTCGAAAATTATAGTTAATTTAACTTAAACGTGTATACCTGTCTATCATATATTTTTCAAATGACTCCATAATTTTAAGTCGTATTGACTTTGGCGGTTTAAATTGACATTTAATATCAATATCGAATATTTAATAAGAAACTTTCGCGTCGTATTTTCTTTAAATCTTAATCGACTATGCTCTTTAAAAATAATCTATTTAGGTAGGTAAATACCCTTTTAGTTTACGTAATACATTATAGTCTAGAAAATTCCGTTAATTTTGTCTTTTAATTTTCAATTAGGTAACTACATAATCCGATAAGCCCTTATCAAAGGTACACCTCCGGATACTAACCGAGATTTATAGCTTATCACCTACATTTCAACAAATATTTTCTATACATTATTTATCATTTTTCTAATCGATTGATCTATTGTTAAGTTTAATTAATTTAATTGAAATAACATCGTAGGTACATTTGGTAGTCACCTAAACGTATTATTTTTGCAAATATTAGGCCACACATTTATTTATTTATTAATATTTCATGCACAAAGAGTACATAAGGTGGACTTAATGCCGCAGGCATTTTCTCCCAGTCTGACCTTTGGGTGGTTCAGAGAAGAGTTATTGGTAGGAACAAGAAGCAAGCAACGATTTAAACTGTCAAACACCAAGCGGTCACCGGTGACCGCGACCTATTGTTCTTTAATTGTGTCTATAAAACCGGTACTCGACGAGTTAATTGACCAAATAGAAGATACACATACATATTTCAGAGATGTTATTGGATCTGAATTTTAATTAAATACAATCAAGATTCAAGAATGATTTTCGTTCTCAGAATGTTGATTTTGATCAGTTCTTGTTCAAATTAACAATTGTGTAGTCAGCATCATCATATCAGCTCGAAGAAAGCATCACTATTAAGTGACAATAACTGTATTGAGTTTGCAATCAAAAATTAATTCCAAAATCATAGCATTTATTTCTTTTTTTTCTTTCCTTTGGCAACGGAGTCTCCAATACAGTGTTGTCGACTATACTGCCAGTGTCAAGCATTTATTTCAATTAATCCTCAATTAGGCACTTTTGAAACGTCAACAATTGAATTATCCGTCTGGTTGGCGTCTGTCAGTAAGGCTAGGTGCTCATTCCAAAATGTAGTTTTTCAAATGGAGTAGAACGACTAAGAAACTCGATCGTTACTCTTTTAAAAAAATGTTTATACTGTCTCATTGTTAAATTATCTGATCCTTTAGAATTTTCTACTTTTCCATTAGAATCGGAAAAGTTTATCAATAAAAAGGTGTTTTTATTTTAGGAAAACTTTATTAGCAATACAAGCTCTCTCGCTCTTACCTAACCTAATCTCAACAAACCATTTAAAAAAAAAATTTACAAAGTCTTTCGTAATCTAATTACGACTTTGAAAATCAAGTCGTTCTAAAACAATCCAAATCTTGTATCCAGGTTTACCCGAGGAGAAGATCGCTCAGATCGTGAAGTTCGCTCCTGACCAGAAGCTGGTACAGGATGGTGACAGCTACACCTACATCACAAACGGTCCTGATGGCGTCAAGGAGATTAAATTTAAGTCCGGCGTCGAATTCGATGATGTCATTGGTGCCGACAAAATTCCCGTAAGTAGTTATTACTTTTAACATAACATAACATCACGCCTTTTATCCTCGAAGGGGTAGGCAGAGGTGCACATTATGCCACTGTACAATGTAACACCCACTTTCACTATTTATGTTATGAGTCCCATGTAATAGGGGGTGAGCCTATTGCCGTATACCGGGCACAGTTCCAGACTCCATGCTACTACTGAGAATATTTCATTTCATTTAAAACCCAGTAATTCTTTGCCCGACCCGGGAATCGAACCCGAGACCCCTTACCCGGCACTCGCAATTGCGACCACTCGGCCAACGAGGCAGTTATTACTTTTAAAGTATTTCAGATAGATATTAAATTAAAAGGTTATATTTTTTAAACCTCGCCTCATGCTAAGTTTTTGTCCTGTGTCATGAATTGATATGCGTTAAAAATAAAAAGAAAATTGCGAGGAAAAAACAATGATAAATAAGGTATGCCTATAGTTACGGAATTTTCAAACTGGCATAAAATAACTTTATTTTACTTGCCCATGCAATTATTTAAACTTCTTGACTAGATAGAAATCTAAAGAATATATCAGTATTTTCAATTTTTTTACCCATTTTCTATTTTGATAAAATCTAACCTTAAGCTTTTACGTTATATGTAATGGACTAGTGGCGTAACTTTACCCTTAGAAGCTCGTAAAGTCGTGACAACTTCATTAAAATTTCCAATAAAAAACAA
Source organism: Spodoptera littoralis (assembly GCA_902850265.1). NCBI lineage: Eukaryota > Metazoa > Arthropoda > Insecta > Lepidoptera > Noctuidae > Spodoptera > Spodoptera littoralis. The sequence goes on along the minus strand of LR824553.2, from coordinate 2,905,105 downwards.
AGAAGTTCAGATGTAAACCTCTCGACCCTTTCAGTTGGGTGCCTGTAGCATTTTGCTGACTTGCCACCTTGTAGTTACACCACTGAACCACTGGTTATTTGATTTTTTTACAAAATTTAGTACAAGTACATTAATATAATTATTTATTTGTCATTATTAAATGTAAATCAAGGATTAAAACAAATTCTTGTTACAATTTCAGATCAAGACCACCTACACAGTCGACGGCAACGTAGTCACACAGAACATCACAGCTCCCCAAGGCACAGCCGTCTTCAAGAGGGAATACAATGGCGACGAACTAGTTGTGGTAAGTCTGTTACTTTAAATATCAAAACTTACCCAGATATGTAGGTAAATGTAGGCTTTTTGAATCAATCAAACTGAACTAGGTAGGTACCTCTCTCTCTCTAATATGTCATCAACAGCCTATAAATGCCCACTGCGGAGCAAAGCCTCTTCTCACACGGAGAAGGTTAGAGCATTAATCACCACGCTTGCTCAATGCGGGTTGGCGATTTCAAACTTATAATTAGAAATTATAAGCCGAGGTTTCCTCACGATGTTTTTCCTTCACCGTTTGTCAGTAGTGTCTAAATAATCTTAGAAAGTACATATACTTCGGAAAAAGTCACATTGGTACTTGCCGTTGGTAGGTTTCGAACCCGCACCCTCATGCATGAGAATCTCTCTCTCTATTATCTATTACTCTAAAATTGTTTAAAAGGATCAATCGTTTTGTTAGGTTAAACGTGAACAGACATACTGACATGCTAGATTAATATGAATTGGTGTAGGTAATAGATAGTTCAAGTGTCTGTTGAGACTATACAATATTACTAACTAAGCAATTCAAGATGGAATGATAATGCATAATGGATTTCGGAAGTGAGCAAGAATCGGCTCCCGAAGGGTAAAAAATTTGCATTCAAATGGTACTCAAAATAATTTTTAAAATCCGTCCACATACGAATCTTTTCTATTTAATTTTAATTTAATTAGTAGATATGTTAGGTGTATAAGGAAGATGAAGCCTTAAGTACCTACATTAACATCTATTGTACCTACCTGGGTATATGGCAGCCGAGCTAAACGAAATATATTTTGTTTCAGGTCATCACCGGTGACAAATTCGACGGTGTCGCTAAGAGGTACTACAAGGCTGAATAAACTCATAGCTAGTAATTATGTTAATTTATTTTTATAAATAATAAATATTATTATTAATTAAAACTATTTTTTTCTTTAGTTTCTCTGTCTAGTCCTTAAACATCGTCTACCTAAATTAATTGTAATGTTTTCGGCTTACTCGACTCGTTTAGTTACACGCCACGCGGCGACTGTGGCGCTGCTACTGAATGCTGCTCATGAATATGAGCCTCTAGCATGGCTTGAAACTAGTCGAGTTTTTCATCAAACAGTTACGTAACTAAGCCGAAAACATAATAATTAATTTAGTATGTCATACGAAATTTATACATAATATAATCATCTACCTAAGTTTCTATTTTCTATAGACTTTTCCTCTGAATGGTTTGGGATTATCATTGATTAATAAGGTTTCTGGTACACACAAAGACAGCTATTTGCCTGTCACAACCAATTACTACTAATTGACTGACTGAATTAATGCTGTGTTTTTAAAATAACTATCGTAAATTAGAGCTTTACTTAATATATTCACAGGAGTAACCTGCGATTTTTAGTTATTTGAATTTTTAATTCAAATGGTTGAAGTTTCAATCCTTTCTCACGAGACCCTGTCCTTATTTAAAATTAGTTGAGCATATTCTCGAAATAAGTTTTTTATTTAGTTAAGCCTTTAACTGCCGATAAAAACTACTAAAGGCTAATCCTCCGCTAGCGTCGGACATCACTGTCCGACACGGCATACAATGTGTTAAGCGATATATATTGGTGAAATAATAATAGGTACAAAGCAAAAATATTTACAACTTAAAATATAAACATACCTATATGATTAAACTAAATTTAAACTAATTATTATTTTATTAATATCGAGAAATTCCGAACTCGTAAGGCCCATACGTGAAAACTAATCACAGGTTTTTTTTTCACAACTGCACTTTATCTTTATTGACAAATTTTTGACAAAAAACCAATAAACTTATTGTTATTTTCGACGCTCAACCACTATCATAAATTCGCGCCATTTTGCTACCCACAACCATAAAAAACATAAACCATACGGTTATTCCCGCTCGTCACCCCAAGCTTTGTCCCCTCCGGTGACAAGTGGGAATTATATTGAAAAAAAATCCCATATGTCACCCCCAGGTGACGAATGGGATTCCACTTAGAAATCATCCCAGTCGTCACCGCTAATAAAAGCTTGCTAAAACCATAGTTTTACATTGCGAATGGAAATTTGTTTTTGAACTAAATAATACAATAAAATTAGACAGCCAAAACTTTTTATTTGCTTTTATTTTCAAAATCAGGTTCTAAACGTTTTACATTCAACACAAAAGTATTAACAACAGTCTTTGCATATTATCACAAATCAACACTATTTACATAATTGACTAGGCTACATTCATTGGTTCAGTTTGAAAGTAATCACCATAGCGTTACAAAATATAAAAAAAATAATATTAAAAAAATCTTAAAATGTATCTATTATTAGAAAACTTAAAAACTGTCATAGAGTTCACCTTGCTCTTTGATATTAGTAACTTATTTGTTTTATACCACATTGGATTTTAGAAACTCAGGAGACAGGAGAAATAAAGAGTACCACCATTACAATTCACCTTATATTGTTAACATCGAAATCCAATTACAAATTCAGAACTAGCTAAACCATAACTATTAATTGGAAAGAAAAACAACAACAATAACACATGAATAGGCAAATTGACTTTCAAATAGAATAAAATTCCCTCAACACCAAATACGCCGTCTCAATAATTTCCGAGTTCCCGCCATCTTGACTTTTTCATTGTTCGAACCACAGATTATATTTTCCCGCTACGCGATGACATTTCGTTCCTTTTTGTCTATGCTTCTAACACGGCCTCTCCTGACTGGAGCACGTCCTCGTGCTCCTGTGTCGCACTGTCGCATATTTACAGCACACGCTCCGTAGCAGGGACATCACCGCGGCTTCTGGCAGCTTGTTCAGCTGTGAACTCTATACTGTTTGCATCTGAGAACATAAGAATTGGATCGGGACGACGGTGGTTACCGGCGGTCACATCGATCCATATTAAATCGTTAGCGCAGGTCACAAAAAAATAGCCAGAGAGGAGGCACAACATTAGCTATCTCGGTTAATGTGGACCACATGATAGGCATCATATTACCGTATCACATGATCCATGGAAACAACATAATCATCACTTGAGAACATAAGGATTGGGTCGGGACATCGGTTTTTTCCGAAGACACATCGACCCATATTAAATCGTTAATCTTATCAATTACCAAAAACGTGACGTGTGAGTTCAATACCTTCTGCACCTGAAATTATAAAAATTGTATCGGGATGTCGTTGGTTACCGACACAAACAACTACATGTACACATTGATCCATAATAATTCAAAATACAGGCAGAGAGGAAGCACTACGTTAGCTATCTCTACTATAACAACTACATGACAGGCACGACGTTAGCATATCATAAGTCTAAAGTAGGTTGAGTAAGAGTAAATAGGTTGTTTTTGTTAGGTAGGTAAGAGTAAATAGGTTGTTTTTGAATTGGTTGTCGGTTTTTATTGTTTGGTTGATTTTTTATTATTTTATTACTTAAATATTTAACTGTATTTGATCTCATTATTGTTCCTAATTTTAGTTATAATGTAATATTTTAATTGTGTATTTAGTGACATGTAGACGATTTGGTAGATATAATACTGTTAGTCTATATTGTTGTAATTATAAATAAATAAAGTCACCAACACAGTAAAGTAATCAATAGTGAACTAGAGGCACGACGTTAGCGTAGCTCACAATCATAAAACATACTCAGAGAGGAAGCACTACGTTAGCTATCTCTGCTATAACGACTACATGACGTAGGCACGACGTTAGCGTATCATGAGTCACGAACACAGGAAAAAAACACAATCAATAGTGAACCATAGGCACGACGTTAGCATAGTTCACGATCATAAAACATACTCAGAGAGGAAGCACTACTTTAGCTATCTCTGCTATAACGACTACATGGCATAGGCACGACGTTAGCGTATCATGAGTCACGAACATAGGAAAAAACACAATCAATAGTGAACCATAGGCACGACGTTAGCATAGTTCACGATCATAAAACATACTCAGAGAGGAAGCACTACGTTAGCTATCTCTGCTATAACGACTACATGACATAGGCACGACGTTAGCGTATCATGAGTCACGAACACAGGAAAAACACAATCAATAGTGAACCATAGGCACGACGTTCGCATAGCTTGCAATCATAAAACATACTCAGAGAGGAAGCACGACGTTAGCTATCTCTGCTATAACAACTACATGACATAGGCACGGCGTTGGCATATCATGAGTCTCTAACACATGTGTAATAATTAATACCTACGTTAGCATATTATTCACACGCACATTACACACACAATACACATCAGATATCACACAATGTTAGCGTACCATATTGTGTGGGAAGGACACATTTCTACAGTCCGAAGCTATCCACATAGCACTAGAAACTCCGCCACAGTCTGTGTCGCGTTTCCACACGAGTATACCATCTATTAGCAGTCGTAACACTTAGCGCTGTAGCCTTCACCACACTACACACCACACCACACTCGATCTTGTCAGACGTTCTGTATCCGCTCGGACACACCTGACTATGACTTTTAGTCCATCCTAAATATTCTTTTGATGGAATCCTGTAATCATACACATTGATAAGGCACATACATTATCACCGAATCAGCATGATTATTGATCATCGGTAAAACTTACTTCATTTTTTTTTTATCACGCAATCAACATGGTTCACATGTGAAACAAGTGAATTTATTTCTGCAAATAGACTACAAGGCAGCACTTTTACACGTCAATTTTATCAAGCGAACGATGAGGCCGACATTTCCTAACTGAATACTCTGAGAAGAAATGCAGAAACAAACTCAGAGGTCTGTCTCTTTTAAAGTCCAGACAAATATGTATAAAAGATTATGTGTGAGAACCGTGCAAGTTCTCTCTGTAGTGGCCTTTTGAGGAAAGAACCACAACAGTTTGAGCGGACCCGTTCTGAAAGCAGTACGCATGTGTCGGTTTACAGTCAGCTCAATTAACAGATGAGGCTGAGTGATTCGACGAACAATACCAACCTAAAGAACATTTGCGTGGGTCGCACAAATACTCAAACTGTCAGAGTATGAGTAAGAAATAAGAAAAGAAAAGTCTCGCACGGTCCTAGCACTAACAATTGTAAAAAATAGAGGTAAATGTCAAGTTTAAAAAAATATCACATTATGCTAATAATGTCAAATTGCATATAAAAAGAAATGTAACTATATGTGTCAATATGTAAAACGATGTCGTCAATATGTAAAACGATGCCTACAAGTAAACATTACTTATCGCCAGTCAGCTAACACAAGTAACACTAGCGGTTCAATACGTGGACATCGTTGTTGCTGACAATAAGAAGAGTTTTCATAAAATCCAGCATGAAACCTCTCAAGTAATATATCAAGGTGACAAACTCGAAATAGTACACTGAAAGCTGGGTTGTGTACATATTTGAAATTTTAAGCAAAAAACGATAACAAACTAGGCATCATCTCTCTCTCAGCATACAATGATGTATCCTGACGCTCTACGGAGTCTAGTCACGTTTCTAGGAGGAACAACCGATCCATACAGCAGCTTGTTCACCGGTAGTAGAATGCACTCTCGGCCTCTCAAGAGGTTACTCATGCGGTAGACAAACCAAATTAAGTCTGTATTTACAAATTTGCTAAACAAGTGCAGAACGGACATACATATTATGGATTACAGTAACTGTGAGGTGCATACTGGCAACCTACCTTCACAGCAGTACAACAACCACATCAACACTCTATCAAGGGTAACGCTGCTAAGGAGAAACATACACATACTGCTGTCTTCCATTATAACAACAGTACTTCCCTGTACAACTACCTAAGATATGATTCAAGCAGTAACATGTAGCATTTTTCACAATTCTGCACAAGTTGTTAACTTGTGGTGAATGGTGCATATTAGAAGAGAAATATGTTTTTCAACATACAGCAGTTCTCCTGTTCTGATTTTAATCTTTATTCTTTGGATTACATTACTTTGATAAAAGATGTAAAATTTCAGCTGAATTCACAGCTAAACCTGAACACATAAAAAAATTTCAGCTCCATCGGCTAAAGATTTGTGATTCAAAATTCAGTTGCAAGATGCCACTTCAAATGCAATACATAAAGTTTGTTAATGTATTGACCTCTCTCAAGTGTAAACATAACAAATAATGCCTGATAACATAAGAATACAAACAATGTTAATATTAGTTAACTTGTTAACAGTTAATGTATTTTGCTTTGTAACAAACGACACCAACAACTTATAGTTGAAACTTGGTTCAATTTTACTGCTGCTGTAATATGCTTATCATCAACCCATTAACTTTAACTGTAACTTTTAACAGTAATCGATAAGCATATTCAGCATTCATATGTTGGATATTGATCAGTATTCATACTCATGACTTCGTACAACATATTCAAAAGCACAAACGTTTCACAAACTAATCCTTCACATTACTCTAAATACAACCAATGGTAACCCATGCATTGAGCCTTGGACTTAGCTTTTAAGCAGTTGCCGTTGTAAAACATTTACTCATTTTTATTTCAATAATTCAAACTTTATATTCTTAGTATCTTACTGCTTCATACCAGGTCTGCTGTCTATATTGTTGATCAAAAAAATTAGCAGATAAAGAATACTAAATATAAAAGTAAGATTAGATCTCACCTGGTCATTGAATGTATTGCTTCTACAACACAGTGAGCCAAGCTTGCATAGCAGTCCAAGCGAAGTCAATTCACCTACTGCCACCAACCATCGACGCTCAGCTACTGCCGCAGTCATGAACTGTAGCTGTAGCGACGTCAGCACAGGCAGGCGCACCGGTGTTGAGCTCACGTTTCCTCACCAGCAATTGGCAGCATCACTCCTCCATGCAGTCAAACAAATCAAAATTTAGTGTTTCAGTTCACTTTACTTTACACAAGCCATGTTAGCAGAATCGCCTAGAATATTAGCAGAATCACTTCAGTACCTACGTGACATTCATTGTCTCTCCTTACTGTTTGTAACAGTAAAGGACATAGGTAGGTATAACAAATTACAATGACAGAACTTGAGATTGTTAAAGATTTTAACTTAAAAGAAAATTAGTAGGAATAGTTTAAACATTGAGTTCACAATTTTATTTATTTGTAGCTTACACGTACAAATACACAAAAGCATTATAGCTTTTCAAACGGGAATTGGAACGTACTCACCGTAAGTTTCAGTCATAGTTATACGTTACCACAATTTGCCACAATACCTCGATCACAACGTACCTACTAAGTAGTACATGAATACGACTTACATAAAACAAATGAAAAACTTTGAATAGTCAAATTGCCGTATCATGTAAGTATTATCTACATAGAAAGTCAGAACGCATGGAAAATAATCGTATCCCACTTCTGATATTAGAAAACTTAAAAACTGTCATAGAGTTCACCTTGCTCTTTGATATTAGTAACTTATTTGTTTTATACCACATTGGATTTTAGAAACTCAGGAGACAGGAGAAATAAAGAGTACCACCATTACAATTCACCTTATATTGTTAACATCGAAATCCAATTACAAATTCAGAACTAGCTAAACCATAACTATTAATTGGAAAGAAAAACAACAACAATAACACATGAATAGGCAAATTGACTTTCAAATAGAATAAAATTCCCTCAACACCAAATACGCCGTCTCAATAATTTCCGAGTTCCCGCCATCTTGACTTTTTCATTGTTCGAACCACAGATTATATTTTCCCGCTACGCGATGACATTTCGTTCCTTTTTGTCTATGCTTCTAACACTATACTAACTTTGTAATGCTATTGTAATTACTTTCAAACCAATGAATGTAGCCTAGTCAATTATGTAAATAGTGTTGATCTGTGATAATAAGAATTATTTAAAGTTAGTATAGATACATTTTAAGATTTTTTTAATATTATTTTTTTTATATTTTGTAATGCTATTGTGATTACTTTCAAACTGAACCAATGAATGTAGCCTAGAATAAGAATAAGAATAAGAACGTTTATTTGCACGAAGTATGGTAATTACAGGTAGTAATAATTATAAAAAATAGTCCCACATACATCGCCTACTGTTTTCGGCAAAGTTTTACATTATAATAAAGTTAATTTCTTACATTCAATAAAACCAATTACAAAAATGCTTACAACTATGTAAATAGTAAATAGTATTATAATAGTAATAGTAATAGTAACTATGTAAATAGTAAATACTATGTAAATAGTAGTCAATTATGTAAATAGTGTTGATCTGTGATAATAAGAATTATTTAAAGTTAGTATAGATACATTTTAAGATTTTTTTAATATTATTTTTTTTATATTTTGTAACGCTATGGTGATTACTTTCAAACTGAACCAATGAATGTAGCCTAGTCAATTATGTAAATTGTGTTGATTTGTGATAATATGCAAAGACTGTTGTTAATACTTTTGTGTTGAATGTAAAACGTTTAGAACCTGATTTTGAAAATAAAAGCAAATAAAAAGTTTTGGCTGTCTAATTTTATTGTATTATTTAGTTCAAAAACAAATTTCCATTCGCAATGTAAAACTATGGTTTTAGCAAGCTTTTATTAGCGGTGACGACTGGGATGATTTCTAAGTGGAATCCCATTCGTCACCTGGGGGTGACATATGGGATTTTTTTTCAATATAATTCCCACTTGTCACCGGAGGGGACAAAGCTTGGGGTGACGAGCGGGAATAACCGGTAACAATTTCAATCTTATTTTAGAAAAATATTAATTAATTATAAGAAATTAGAATTAATGATAACTGTAATTATGTGAACATTTTGTATGTTTAAATAGATATGATTAGCTTACATAAGAAAGGGAGGGTTACCGAGTATTTCACTTGTAATTATTTAGTCTATAAAATAATGAGGGAGTGCCTTATGGCACTATTATTATTAAAATCAGCCTAATGCCCTAAAAAAATAACTTACTGATTGCCAAGGACGATATCAAACCTTATGCCCACACCTTCAGATCAAATGAGGTTAACGGGACAAATATAGAAGTATCAAATTAGTTGCTATGGGATTCTGATACGCTATCATTGAAGTGGTTTGATAAATTGCAACATAACTAGGTAGGTAATACCTAAATTGATATCTCTACAGTAGCCAATAGGTAGCCACACCTCTTAAAATGTTCTTGTACCTAGGTATTTTAAGTATTTTTATAAGATTTTTTAGCGAAGCCAGCGTAGATGCGTATTAAAAACCTGACTTATTCACAGGTATATAGTGATCGCATATTATCCGTCTACTGAAGGGGTTAACTTTAATGCCCAAGTCAGATTAAATACACACCCATATGTAGAAAGGACTTCTGGACCTTATTTTTATAGGGAGAAAACCATCGAATGACTTGTACCGCATGGGTGAGGTGGGAGGGAGTGTCGGGATCTTACTGCCTTAAACAGTGGGTTTTAGTCGTCGATACTCCTGCATTTCGAGCCGGAGCCCCTTTTGCGTTCTACGTGGCTCCGTATCGGCATCAGCCCTATTGGACCCCATCCGTGGTGGTCTGATGGCTCTTTGAGGCGCGCGCGTTACGCTCGGGTCTGGTTTGGGTCGGATGGCGAGCCACCCATGCTCGCCATTCGCAGACCCGTACTTACGGTGGCCGGAGATCGTCGCGCGATCTCCGTCGCCCGGAATGTAACCCGCGTACGCGTGCGTCACGTACCCTGCCTATTCCAAATATCAGTAGGTAAGTATTTAAGTAATAGCTACCTACCCACTTGAGACGTGTACAGATTATAATCGTGATTTGTATTTGTTATCTACAGGTTGGTAAGTAGAACACCATGATGAAGATAAAATAATTGATATGAGGGTATGAATAAATAGATATCCATTTTGTTATTATTTTACAGGAAGGCGTGAAAGCAAACGAATTGTTTCTGTAACCATAATACGATGAAATATTTTACTGACTGATGACTGCCTCATTGATTGAGTGACTGCTTGGGCATTGTCGAGTAAGAATCTCAGATTCGATTCACAGGTCGTCGAATCAATTCTTACCATTTACTTTTTAAAATCGTACGATGTCTATAATAATTGTGGCCTTCATCATCATCAACAGCCCATAAGAACCCACTGCCGAACAAAGCTTTTTCTTACACGGAGAAGGTTTGAGCATTAATCACCACGCTTGCTCTATGCGATTGCAAACTTATAATTAGAAATTATAAGTCCAGGTTTCCTCACGATGTGTATCTTCACCGTTTGTCAGTGGTGTCTACATAATCTTAGAACGTATATATAATTTTGAAAATGTCACATTGGTAGTTGTCGTTGGTAGGTTACAAACCTACACACTCATGCATGAGAAGCGGGCGTTTTAACCTTCGTGTCACCACGACTTGTTTTGTGGTCAGCAAATGCCAATAGAATCACTTCCTATTAGTTAAATGGATCGAATATTTAACAAAGTGAGTGTCAATATTGGTCCACTGCAGTATCGCGCTTACCATAAGAGCACTCGGGACCTATGGGCATGGGTATGCCCAGGGATCCCCGAAGGACCGACAATTTTTATGACGGACCCGCTACACGTTTTGCGACAAGCGACTACCTCGCAACGTGTAACGAGTTCAATTCCCGCACGGAGCAAATCTTTGTGTGATTCACAAATAGTTGTTCCGGGTCTGGGTGTCATGTGTATGTGAACTTGTATATTTGTAAATGCACCCACGATATAGGAGAAAATCATAGTGTGGGGCAACGTTAGAAAAAAATACTTTCAAGGGCCCCGAAGTATTGTGTGCCCAAGGGCCCCAGCGTAGTCTAAGGCGACCCTGATTCCTCTGATTAAACATATAGATAATAGCGCGAGCATAAGCTACATGGATTGAAAAAATAATAAGAGAAACTTCGTTCTAAACATCCTTTTAATCAGGTTTTATCAAATACAAATCACAGAACACGCATATAGGGTTTTCAATTTCTAAATCAGCCCTAGATGTAGCATTGCAACACTGACACATTAAATAATTATCCGAACAAATAGGAGTAAAAGTTGCCATACAAAACATATTTAAATGTCCACTTTTACACGTAAACCCTTCAATTTTTTCATCACAACACTGACAGACATAATCACAAGAATTTTCTAATGCATTTAACACATTTTGATCCAATTCATTGTCCGTTTTATACTTCTTTGCATAATATTCCAAATATTTTTTGGTACCGTAAAGAGATTCCATATCTAGATCGTTCAATTGCCCTTCGTTTTGACATTTGGTGTATAAATTGTCTAATAACTGTTTTGCATGTAAATAAAGGATTTTTTCTTTCACAATGTCCGTTGAAGTCTCCGGTAATGCCACATCGACTAAGCGTAACACTTTTTTTAACCCTGATATGTATGTAAGGAATATTAAATAGATTTTAAGCTTATAAATATCCTGTGCACCTGATAAGTAAAGCTCATTAAAGTCCAATTTTGGCCTCCACTTTAACTTGGTAATTTGGAATCGTAATAATTCTATATAATCCCAATAGTGCGTCAACTTTTTCATTGGATTGGATAATAGTGTATCCAGCATACTTTCTGGTTTCATTTCTTTGCAAATAAATATTATTTCTAACTTAAGAGCTTCTTTTCTGGCTTGTACTTTACGTTCAACCATTGCTAATGCACATATCAAATTGTTCGGTGAGAACCGTAGACTGTATAATTCATACAAAGGATAAGGGTTCTTAATGACTACTGGAACAAGGTCCACATTTAAATTGGCATCGGAGAGAGTAACATTTACTTTGTAAATTGTGACGTTTACTCCTGCTACGTATATGCCATCACAGGTATAGATAATGTCTGATATTCGATGATCATTAATATTATTTAAATATTGACTTAGAATGTTGCCATCATAATCAATGGCTTGTACTAACAAATGTCTATGCTTGCTAGTAATGAAAATTATTTTATTGTTCATTTTTAAATATTTGAAGGTCACAGCTGCCATTCTGTCTTTATGTGGCCAAAGAGGGCAGGTTTTTAGAAGCTTTATGCCATTATTTTCTAATTTCAAATCAAAAGCTGTTATTTGTCCTGAAAGATTCGTGCCAATGATAAAAAACCTATCGTCAGATTTTGGTATCCATCTTATGACACTCATGTCTTCCATATTTGTTGTTACATATCCAATTATTTGTGGTTCATTCATACTGCTAAATAATTGCCAAAAAAGAAGCATGCCATTCTTCTGCGCAGTGACGAAGCAGCAAGAATCACCGGAAATTAACTCCGGTGCCCAGCATATAGCGGATGTTTCAAGGATGTAAACAGATTCCTTAAGCTCTTCAAAGTATCCTGGCTTTTTATTGTGCGCTAAAAGTTTTGTGATGTAAGGTGACAAGTTCATAATGCTTTTCCATACTATTCTCTCTTTGATAAAGAATTCAACGCCTCCAATATTATTTAAGACAGCGAGAACAGAATTACTCTTCAGGAACTCTTGTGGAGACCACTTGCACATAGTAATACTTGTCATTTCTTGGGTAAGAGCTTGATTGTGAGGCCAAAACGCTGAATCTAGCAACATATCCGTGAAATCAGCGTTTCTCATTTCAGACTTCAGAAAATTAGCTTTACATACTTCTGTGGCAGGGCTGGTCGTAGGACTGCTCAAAGCACTCTCATTAAAGTCCAGATTTTTATCTAAACACTCCAAATTGTACGCATATTCGAGGAAATTTAAACGTTTACTTTTACGCACAGTTAGCATGGAGTTTCGCCATGATAAATACGCGATTTCGTTCTTAGTCACTGGCGTACATCGTTTTGTTAGTTCAATATAAATTTCTTCTGCCATGTTATAATTTATTGTGACACCATGTGTACCCTAAAAATCGAAATATTTCTAAAATACGAAAATAATTCAGTCAGCCAAGTCTGGAAATAAACACGTGAATCTGACGTTTGTCAAAATGTCAATTGTCGGTTGACAGTGACAGTTGACAGCTATTTCATAGTGTAAAGCTAAAATTCATTTCACGCATAGTCGATTAAATATTTGTTATCGTATATGTTCGACTAAATACTACCTTTAGAAATAAAAGATTATGGAAGCCATAAATACGCATTAACATATTATAATATTATAAATAATTAAATGATTATTATTAAAACAATGTAAAATTATTAATTTTATAACGTGGGTGGGTAACAGGACTATGTATATTTTAGTTTTACTTTAATTAATTTTTATCTTAAGTTGTATATGTTTAATTTAATAATAGTTAGCATTAATTTTATTTAAGTTTTTATTAAATTATATACATAAATAAATTAAAACAATTCATTATGGACTTCATTATGGAAATCGAGCTTTTTATTTTTCACATCTTGTGCTTGCATGCTTCTTAGGGGTTTTAAAATTCTTAGTCTTAGGTATTTTAAAATTTATTAAGATATTTTATAGCATTAATTAATTATGAAATACTGTTTCTCTAATAAAACTATAAAAAATAGTAGAGTCATAAATAGTAAGTTTTTCTTTGTGCAACCCTATCTGTCAAACTATTAAAAAAAATAAAGTCATAACAAAAACACGTTGTTTTGATGATGATTGTGTGAGGTTTTATTTCTGAATATTTAACTGAATTCATGGTGTTTTAATACATAAACAAATTGTTCAAGATGGGGAAAGGACGCTATAATGCTAAAGCTCGCCAAGTCGTGAAGACTGATATAGATAATTCAAAAACTAGTGAGGTAACCAATTTTTATTCTTACTTTTATATTTTATGAATCAAACATGTGGTACTTACTGTTCTATATTAGAAAAATTATAGAAATTAAAGATAAGCCACTCAAATGTGACTTCTCGAAATATATAGTTGTATAGTTATCTACACAACTTTTACTTTATATGAAAAATTACCGTGAAGTACCAAACATACAATGTCTTTTGGTATTACCAATTGCTTTCTGATTTATTTTTGGCCCCAAAAAAGACTCACTGAATAGCCTAACTATAATATTGCTTGCAAAATTTCAAGAAAATAAATTTCAAAGAGGTTACAAAAAAATAGTCTTAGTTCAAATGTGATTCTAAATTAATATTAATCATAGCATGTTTAATTTTTATGTAATATACCTTGGGTATACTTAATAATCATTATAGTAACTAATTTGTTATACACTGTGCCATAATAATACTTCTATAATATTTGAATTCTTAGTATTATTGTTTTTTTTCTACTTTCAGATTCAATTAGAATTTGCTACCAATGAATATGGAGGCACCGATTCGACTAATTTACTGGCCTTGCCATCAAAGAAACGAGACACAAAGATTGTCAAAGAAAAGAAAGAAAAAACTAGATTCCTTTCAAAAGCTCAGCGAAAAAGATTAGAGAAGATTGTTGAGAAGAAAAAGAAGAAGGAAAATGTAAGTATTTAAATATTTTATTGTTTATTTAATGGCATTGATGAATCTGAACTGATTAAACATGCATTGTCCAATGGGGTCACCATATTTTTGGTCTCCATATGGTGCCTGTGTGAACCCCTCATTTTTTGTCCAATAGGGAATGAGCTAGTCCCTCCATATTGGATGTTCAATATTAGGCAACTGCTTTACAATTGTGCTATCTCGTGACCAAAAATATGGTAGCCCTAAATAGCTCAGTTCGGCATGTAATTTAAAGCAGTCCTCTGTCAGCTTTGGTCAGTCAGGTGATGAAATGTCCTGCATCAAATGTCAATTAAATATTGTAAACTACATAATAAATATTGAGCACAAATCAACCGCATATTACCAGTGCATCAGTGAGTGTGCACAACCTGATTCCCTCTAGTCCTTTCCGTCATCGTACCTCAAAACAGTCAACGAAGCATAACCAATTCATGGTAGATGTCCCACCCACACGTACGAAGCACTTCTCATCAAGGTTCCTTGTGTGTACTGCTAAGGAGTGGAATTCTTTGCTAAAGTTGGCTGTTGAAAGACTGCACGGTTGGTGTGGTGGCTAGGCAACTGGCTGCCGCGCAACGTGTCGCGGGTTCGATTCCCGCACGGAACAACTCTTTGTGTAATCCACTGATTGTTGTTCCGGGTCTGGGTGTCATGTGTATATGAACTTGTATGTTTGTAAATGCATCCACAATACAGGAGACAATCCTAGTGTGGGGCAACATCTTTTTTTAAAAAAAAAAAGTCTGTATTTCCTGAAGGGCATAAGGATAACCTGAGTGTCTTCAAGAAAATGTTATTGAATGACAAGGGCGCAGACAAGAGTCCGTGGAGAAAAAGAAATGTAACATATTAAAAAAAAAAGAAACCTGAGTGTCTTCAAGGCCCGAGTGAATAGGTTGCTTATGGGATGACGTGCTCCATCGTAGACAGCATCATCGCTTACCACCAGGCGAGGTAGTGGTCAAACGTCGGCCCATCAAATATATATACTTACATACAAAAATAATCACAGCAATGTGTTAATAAATCCATTCTTCAATATTTCAGAGGGCATCTCTCTTAGAATCTCTGTCACAAGTACAAGCGTCAGCAGAGGAAGTACAACAGCTTACTGGAATATCCACTGTCCAGACCATTGGGTTGCGGAAACTCAATGAGCTGAATTCTGAGCTGACTACTCAAACAGTTACTGAGGAAACCGAGAACAAGAAGTTTAGTAGTATCGCTGGTAAGTTTAACGATTATCTTGTTAATATTATTAGGGGCCGGTCAAATATTATGTAAGCAGATTTTTTACAATTATTTACCCCCCCCCACCCCCCTTGTCAGCAAAAGTAAGCAAAGATGTTACCCCCTCCCCCTTAGCTTACGTAAACAATTTATTATTATATCTTTTTTATATTGTAATTTTAATATTCTTCAAACACCATAATGTTTCGTTCTTTGTCGGTCTTTGCTTTTAATTTATAATTTCAATATGAGGGTTGCCATCGATGACGTAATCATCATCTAGACTCCCCTACCCCCCATATTATCCGAAATAAGCAAAACAGAGACCCCCCACACCCCCATGGTGCTTACGTAATAGCTGTTGCCCGCAACTTCGTCCTCATAGAATATAGGATATAAGTTTTTTTTTTTTAATTTTCCGCAATAAACATAGCCTTTGTTAATGTTACTCCTTAGTGCAACAGCTAACTTTCAATAAAAGTCCCGTCAAAATTGGTTCAGCTATTCCAGAGATTAGCCAGTACAAACAACAAACAAAAATTAAAAAAAAATGTTTTTTTGGTACATGTATCGTATGAATATTTATATGCATGTAGTAAAAGGGGTTATTTTAATATTACAAACAGACTTGTGTCGATTATAATACAGTTTATGTAGATTATAATACAGTTTTTTTTGTTTCTCGCATGGCATAATATGT
Source organism: Spodoptera littoralis (assembly GCA_902850265.1). Lineage (NCBI taxonomy): Eukaryota > Metazoa > Arthropoda > Insecta > Lepidoptera > Noctuidae > Spodoptera > Spodoptera littoralis. The sequence goes on along the minus strand of LR824553.2, from coordinate 2,888,398 downwards.
AGAGATACATTTAGAGTGTTATGACATACGTGGATTTTCTTTCTTTCTTCTTAATAATAATATAATAATATATCTTTATTTGCTAGAATGTAGGTACATAAGAATAAGATGGTACAATATGTTGTCACGGAACCTTATACATTCGGCCTTGTTGGCATGCAAATATAATTCTTACAATTAGGTTGAAAAAAAAAAATAATTTATAATTTATGGTGTATCATTTAGGAAATCCTGCACAGAGTAATAACATTTATCGACAAGTAAGCTTCTTTCATATATCTGTGCAGACTACTTATATGTATACTATGTTCATCAGTTATGTTATGAGTCCCATTAATTTAAGGTATTGCTGAACATTAAGCACAATTTCAAACTCCGTGCTATTAAGTGCTAAAAAGATCCTTCGAATAGAACCGAACCCCATCTTGCTCAATTAAGGCGGTTTATTAAGGGTCGTCAAGACCCATGTAATGTTCCATGTGTTGCAAGCGGTAGTCGCTTACCATCAGGTGGGCCGTGCGCTTCTTTTGCCACCGCCGTGGTGTAAAAAAAGGGATATTCAACCATCAAGACAGTCTAAATCTACATTGAATTTTTTCCAGGCGCCAAAAAACGTCTTCGACTATTAAAAATGGATAATGCAGAGAAAATTAAAAAGAAGAAGTATGATCCAAACGTAGTTGGTCTAGAAGAGTCTTCCGAAGACAGCAGTTCAGAAGCCGAAGAAGAAAGCGATGATGATGAACCAGAAATCGTGAATGGAGATGATGAGAAAGAAAAAGAAACTCAAAAACCAGTTGATAAAGTTGATATTACAGTGGCAGATACAAATGATTCTAAAGCAGAAACTGCAATAGAAATTCCAGATATTACAAAAGAAAATGTAAAGAAAAATAACAAGAAAGTTGAAAAAGATATTAAAGTGGAGAAAAAACCATTGCTTGAGCATCCTACGGTTCATGTGGAAGTGAAAAGAGACCCTAAAATACAGGTAGCAAGGTTGAAATTACCTATACTGGGTGAAGAACAGAGAATCATGGAATTAATCAATGAAAATGAATTTCTTATTGTTGCTGGTGAAACAGGTATGTAACCATATTTACTATAATGGGGTAAGCAGAAGTGTTCGTGATAAAGCTACTTCTTATCAGTTATGAGTCCCATGAAATAGATGGTGAACCTGACATACACCAGTCACAAATTACATATTTTTTTAAATCTTACTGTAACAGACGATAATCGAACTGAACGAACCAGGAATCAAATCTGAGACACCTCTTATTTGCTCGATCAGTGTTCGTCTTTAAATTGCAAATCTTTCATCTAGTTCAAAAACATAAAATATCTTACTCTGAACCTAAGAAAGACCATTCAAGCAATACAAATTTTGGCTTCGACCACCAACACAATCTTAATATATATAAATCTCGTGTCACAATGTTTGTCCTCAATGGACTCCTAAACCACTTAACCGATTATAATAAAATTCGCACACCATGTGCAGTTCGATCCAACTTGAGAGATAGGATAGTTTAAATCTCAAATTATAGTCGCAATTTTAATTTATTACTAATTATTTGTCTGTTATTATTTGACAGTCACAATTATCTGTTAACTCCAAATAATTCTAACAGAAGTCGATACCTTTCGACTGGGTTGAGTAAGTAATCAATAGATGGCACTGCTATGGGTTTTTTTTAAATAGAAGGAGTGATTCTTAATGAAGGTTTATATGTATAATGCATGCATATTGCACCCGTGCGAAGCCGGGGCGGGTCGCTAGTAATATTATAAAAATAAATTAATAATTTTCAATTAATATTCCTTTAACATAATTCCCGTTCTACCTCCAGGTAGTGGTAAAACAACACAGATACCCCAATTTTTATACGAAGCAGGCTACGCAGAGCATAAAATGATAGCCGTTACGGAGCCCCGTAGAGTGGCCACCGTGGCTATGGCCGCCCGAGTCGGCTATGAACTGGGTCTGTCCAGTAAAGAGGTATCGTATCTAATGCGGTTTGAAGGCAATGTTACTAAGGACACGAAGATCAAGTTTATGACTGACGGTTTGTATATTTTATTTTGTTCTAATAGTAATATAAAAAACCGACTTCAAAAAACCAAAAAAATAATAACAAACAAAAAGTCTAAATTAAAAAGCAAAAAATAACTATTATTAGTACTGATAGGTTACCCACCCATTGATAGGTAAGAAGTCGGTGCATCAATTTTGAAGTCGGTAAAAAATGATAGAAGAATGCATATCACAAAAGATATAACTACAGAGTAGTACCAGTGCTTATAATATTCAAAATGATAGTCATTCTGAGCCTCTTTGTAATCATTTACTCGTATGCTCATTCGGGGATACTCGACTGGATTCGAGCGGCACTTTATATGCGCTCCAGTACAACGTGAAACTAGTTGAGCATCACAAATTGATATATTTACGTAGGTATATTAATATTTAGTAGGTATTTCATTCATGGTATCACAAATATACTTTGTTTGTTTTTTCTCTACATTGAAATCTATAAAGTTTTTTTTTATAATATAATAGGGTATGAAAAATTAAAAGTCTACTTAGTCCGTCAGTTAATCAATGAAAATATATTAGACACGTATTTTTTTATTCTGTCGTAAAACGTTACAATACTTAGACAAAATGGCGTTAAGTTTAGGAGTGGGAGGTCGTTACGTCACACGATATTTCAAATGAATATATTGTCGAAAGTATTTAATTTTGCGACAAAACAAATAATACGTGTCTAATGTTTTAAATTAATCTACCAGATGGACATTAAAATGAAATTTCGGAAACTACTCTATTATAAGTAAACTTATATATTGTTTTTAAAATAATGTCATTCATTTTCTGCCGTACAACATTCCAGCCTTTAATCGCATTCATTTCTATTACAGGGGTCCTTCTCAAAGAAATCCAATCAGACTTTCTGCTCAGCAAATATTCAGTAGTGATCATAGATGAAGCCCACGAAAGGAGTGTCTATACAGACATATTGTTAGGGCTCCTATCAAGGATAGTTCCTTTGAGAAGGAAGCGAGGATCTCCTCTGAGACTCATCATCATGTCTGCCACTCTAAGAGTGGAGGATTTTACGGAAAATACTAGGCTGTTCAAAGATCCACCGCCGGTTATAAATGTGAGTTAAATTACTTTATTGTTTATTTTTTTAATATGAATCTTTTTTTATGAATTCGAGCAGACGGATCTCCTTATGGTAAGCAATCGGCGTCGTCCATGGACACTCGGAACATTTAGGTGTTAGAAATGTTCTATGAATTTTGTACTAAAAACTAACTTATGACGTCATCATATTTTCGAGTCATATAGCACACTTATTTCTGAAGAAATTGCTAGAACAAATCGAAAATTAAGTATATCGTCAAATATATGAATGAAATTGTAATTATTTTTGAATATTCAAATTGACTGCACGGTTGGTTGACGTGTCGCGGGTTCGATTCCCGCACGGAACAACTCTTTGTGTGATCCACAGATTGTTGTTCCGGGTCTGGGTGTCATGTGTATGTGAACTTGTATGTTTGTAAACGCACCCACGACACAGGAGAAAATCCTAGTGTGGGGCAAAGTTTAAAAAAAAAATTGAATTGAAAAATCAAAATAATTTATTTTTGACCAAGGAAAATACCCAATTGGAACTTTAGGAATTGGAGAGTGTATATGTTTTCACGAACATAATAACTCAATACTGCTTTACTAACCACTTTATTTACTTTTTACCTAACAGATAGACTCCAGACAGTTCCCAGTGACGATACATTTCAATAAGAACACAAACAGTGATTACCTAAAGGAGGCGTATAAGAAAGCTGTCAAGATACACACTCGGCTGCCTGAAGGAGGGATACTGATATTTGTGACTGGACAGCAGGAGGTAAGTTCTCCATTGAACTAGCTTATGCCAATGATTTCGCCTGCATTATATGGATAGAAAGTACCCGGTGTGTGCTATTTCAGACTATGTAATCTATCTCTGAACTAAATTTCATTTAAGTTCGTTCAAAGTCAAAGTTAAAATCATTTATTTTAACTAGATCAGGAAGGCACTTAAACATCAAAGTAAAATATTGATATGATAAAAAAATATCAGTCTGTCGGTCAGTCCTCTAGTGAAGCTATTTGCTCGTTCCAAAGTGTAGATTCCTATGGAGACAAACAAGCAAGAAACTCCATAGGTTACTCTTTTTCAATGTTTGCATGCCAAAAATGGTAGAATGTACAAGGACAACTTATTACTGTTTTAATATCACCTTATTGTAAATACCTGCATTCTGAGCAAATAAATAATTATTATATTCTATTCTATTCAATCAGTTTCACAATATAATATCCCTGGTTACAATTTTTCGTTTGTTCAATTATGTGAGAACAATGTAACACCAATATTCAGTCAAGGAGAAGGAAAAAGAAAATAACCTTGAGGACAATAAATTGAATACAGTCTGAAGCTGACCCATTCCCAGTTGACAGCGCCCGTTCTCTACTTTTTACTTAAAAGGGGGACAATCATCCATACATACTCATATTATTATACTTTAGCTTTTTAATTGATTGAAAGATCCAGGGTAAATGGACGTGGATAAAACTGTTGTACATACATTGTGACATTTTCAATATCAGTACAACTTCGAAAAAATTAATAACATTAAAAAATAAAGACTATATCTTCCTCTCTTTATCTTTTTGTCGCCTCTTCTATCTCCTTCTCTTTTTCGCCTTCTCTCTCTCTTACACCTTGTCACTCTGTTTCTCTTATTTTCTAATTATTATCACTTTCTAGGTGCGTTATCTAGTAAAAAAGCTAAAGGCTGCCTTCCCTTACCGCAAAGACGTGGATTACACGAAACTGATCACCAAGAATAAGCCGGTGTCTGACGTTGATGCTGCACTGGATTCTGAACCTGAGGACATTGAATCTGATGATGATGAGGTAAGTGTCAAAGTTTCAACAAACCGAATCCACAAGATATTTATATATATGTAAGAGCTAGAGCTAAATAAGAGGATACATCATGACAAACGATGCTTATCACCAGATTCAAACGAGACCGCGTTCGACGCTCTGATTGGCCGGCTTCAATGAACCAACCAATCACACCGCTGAATTCGGTTTCGTTTCGATCTTGCTAAATGTAAACTTGTATTAAGCCCTCAGAATGACTATTTCTGCTCAAACAACATAACATCACGCCTTTTATCCCCGAAAGTGTAGGCAATGGTGCACATTACGGCACTTCGTGCCACTGTCTGCTGTATCGGAGTGATGTAACATAACATAACATCACGCCGTTTATCCCCGAAGGGGTAGGCAGAGGTGCACATTATGCCACTGTACAATGTAACACCCACTTTTCACTATTTATGTTATGAGTCCCATGTAATAGGGGGTGAGCCTATTGCCATATACCGGGCACAATTCCAGACTCCGTGCTACTACTGAGAATTTTTAAAAACCCAGTAATACTTTGCCCGACCCGGGAATCGAACCCGAGACCCCTTGCCTGGCAGTCGCACTTGCGACCACTCGACCAATGAGGCAATCGGAGTGATGTATGCAAAATAAAAGTCATCAAAGTGTGTTTATTTTTTAATATTTCATTGTATTGAACAGTCGAAATAATTTATTTTTGATTAAGGAAAGGACCTACCCAATTTCAGGTTTTTAAGTTTATTCGTGTTGAATTTGAATGTTATATTTATCCAAGGTTTTGTTATCATTTTATAGGTAGAAAGAGAAATGAAACGCGCCCGTAAAGCTCGTAGGAAGGCTAAGCAGAAGTCTAAGACTTTACCTAAGATCAACCTGGACGATTATGACATGCCAGAGGATGATGGACAGGCTGACCTGGTGGATGACGAAGATAGCGAGGGACATCTTAGTGATTCAGGTGGGTTGTGTTCATTAAAGGTATAATATTAACCTTTTTTGTATTCTATATTAGTCCGTTACTATATTAGGCTGCCTCGTTGGCCGAGTGGTCGCAAAGTACGACTGCCGGGCAAAGGGTTCGGGTTCGATTCCCGGGTCGGGCAAAGTACTAATGAGTTTTTATAAATTCGCAGTAGTAGCACGGAGTCTGGAATTATGCCCGGTATATGGTAATAGGCTCACCCTCTATTACATGGGACTCATAACATAAATAGTGAAAAGTGGGTGTTACATTGTACAGTGGCATAATGTACATACACCTCTGCCTACCCCTTCTGGGATAAAAGGCGTGATGTTATGTTATGTTATATTAGTCCGTGGCTTTGTTTGCATGTAATTCAAAGAGTTTCAGTCTTGTAGATGTTTCTACATCTGATATTATAATATATCTTGATAGAAATAAAATTCGTTACTGAATTATTTTTAAAAATATCACTCACAGCCTCTCTTACTTACAAGAGCTGATTTAGTGGTCTCGGGTTCGATTCCCGGTCAGGCACAGTATTGTGACTGACATGACTGCACGGTTGGTGCGGTGGCTGGGGTCCACAGATTGTTGTTCCGGGTCTGGTCCGGTATGTTTGTAAACACACCTACGGCACAGGAGAAAATCGTACTGTTCAATCGTTTAAAAAAAATGTTGGAGATTTTAGGCTCTTGGAAAATTTGTCAGTAATACTAAACTTTATTCAACTTTCTATTGAAGTTTTGAGCAAACTATATGAGATAATTTTTGAAAAATGGATAGCTACGAAAATTACCTGCTTTCTATCAGTTTAGAAAGCTTTCCAATTGTTGCATCTGAATTAGCCGAATTTAGACAAATAGTACGATTTTATACAATTTTTAATCTAAATTAACTAAAATCACGGGTTCAAAACTAGTAGAGCTTTTCTCAGTATATTCATGTGAGTAACCCGCGATTTTAGTTAATTTAGTATATCTCACGATAGTTATTATAAAAACAATATTTAATATATTTCTTAAAACTCTCTAGACGCTGAAGAAGACTCCCTAACTCCGGCCATAAAGTCCTGTCGCCAGCCTCTATGGGTATTACCTTTGTACTCAATGCTGAACCAAAATAAGCAAGCCCGGGTATTCAACCCTCCACCGGCCGGAGCTCGGCTCTGCGTCGTCAGTACCGATGTAGCTGAGACGTCGATCACGATACCGTCTATAAGATACGTTGTGGATACTGGGAAGAAGAAGATGCGGTAAGTAGCCTTTATTTTATGTGTGTTAGGTGTCATTTTTGCTTGCTTTAAGCGGGTTTACTTAATTTCGCTTATATAAAGACCTTTTTCTTTATTTTTTTTAACTGATCTGAATTCTGAACTAATCAATAAACTTAGAATAATGACATGAGTTTTTTTCTAATTATACTCACCACGGTAACACTTCGATTTATTAAAATTGATAGTAAATGGAAACAAATAGAACAATATATATAGGCATAATGGAATAATAAAATTTTACTTATATAACACAATATCACGCCTTTTATTGCTGAAGGGGTTAGACAGAGCTGCACGTTATGCCAATGTACAATGTAACACCCACTTTTAACTATTTATGTTATGAGTCCCATGTAATAGGGGTGAGCCATATTATACCGGGCACAATTCCAGACTCCGTGCTATTTTGAGAATTTTTTAAAAACCCAGTAATACTTTACCTGACCAGGGAATCGAAGCCGAGACCCTTTGCCCGGCAGTCGCACTTGCGACCACTCGGCCAACGAGGTAGTTTGTAATAAACAAATAAATATGTAGGTAATTAATTTGTATAAGGTTGTATTTACAACATTCGTTCGTGGTACTCGACATTACCAAATTGGATATTATTATTTTTTATATTGACAGAAGAAGGTTTGTATGAATAAATTGCAATGGTATGCGCATAGAAAAAGAAGAAAGAAAGAAAAAAACATTTATTTGACACACACGATTATAAAAAAATAAAAATACAGATATATAAACAAAATACTAATAATAAACTTAAAAGAAAAGACATAAGAACAAAAAAAAGATCACAGTGTAGTAACAAAATAAAAATACGATAAAACAAAATTTTGAATATACAAAATAAAATCAAAGAACAAAATAATAATTTGCGCGTGCAAAGTCGTGGGAAGCAGCTAGTGATGAATAAAATTGGTATTTTAGCGTTTATGACCACGCAACTGGAGCGAGTGCGTGGCGCGTCGTTTGGACGTCGCAAGCGAGTGCGGGGCAGCGCGCGGGCCGCGCCGGCCGCACGGCCAGCGGACACGCATACCGCGTCTACAGCAGCGCCGTGTTCCAGCACGACTGCCCGCCACACCACGCGCCCGACCTCTGCAGGCGGCCCGTCGACGACCTCGTCTTGACTATGAAGTGTATGGGGATTGACAAGGTAATAGGGTAGACGACTAATTTTTATTTTAATGTCCGTCTGATAGATTATTTAAAAACATTAGACACGTATTTTTTATTTTCTCACAGAAACGAATAGTTTCGAAGATATATTGATTTGAAATGTCGCGTGACGTCACTTCTCAGTACATTTTATACTAAGAAATGACGTTTTAGCCCCCACTCCTAAACTTTGATTCGTTTTATCTAAGTATTGTTTTATTTTACGACAAAATAAAAAAATACATGTCTAATATTTTTTCATTACCTAACTTACGGACTAATTATATTTTTAATTTTCATACCCTGTCATCATCCCCATTGTAGCACCCATATTATTCGTCGAAACGAAACACTTTGAAAACTAAAAGCAAGTAAGGGGTCATCTATAAATTACGTCACAAGAATTTCATGATTTTTTGCCCGTCCTTGTCACAGGTAATCATATTTGTGTGACCCCCCCTAGTGTGACGTTACATTTAGCAGCATTACGTATGTATAAAAATTATTGAATGAAAACAGCGGTTCCGAAATCAGTTTTATTTCTAATTTAATTAGTTTAAAAAGATATTAATACTAAATCAAAAAAAAAAAAAAATATACTAATTATATTTCGTGTTTTATAATAGTTTTTTAAATTTGACATCACAAAGTTTAAGATCCCTCCCTCCCCCTTGTCACACAATGTCACACTTCGTCGACCCCCTCCCTACCCCTTAACGTGTGACGTAATTTATAGACAGCCCTAATGCAATGCATGATAAGTAGGTATTTTCTTTATAAGACCATTTTATGTAATCCTGAATTTTACAATAGGTGCTTGGTATACGAAAAACCTCACTTATTATGTGTATATGGTATTCATTAATTCATAAATTAAGCTCGAAAATGTTCGGTACATTAAAGTAGGTATAGAGAGTCGTCATAACAAAAAAGGTATATATTGTTTATAGGTATATCGAAATGTATACTTGTCGTAATAACGCGAATGTTTAAGACGCCCGCTTCTCATGCATGAAAGTGCGGGCTCGAAACCTACCAACGGCAAGTAGCAACGTGACTTTTTCCAAATTATATGCACTCTCTAAAATTATTCAGACACCACTGACAAACAGTGAAGGAATTAATAATTTCTAATTATAAGTTTGAAATCGCCAACCGGCATTGAGTAAACGTGGTGATTGATGCTCAAACCTTCTCCATGTAAGAAGAGGCTTTGCTCAGCAGTGGGCACTTATAGGCTGTTGATGTGATGATGTGATATAACAAAAGCATGTGGAATGGATCATGTCAAAGTTAAAGTATGCATCAAACAGCTCCTTTTCATCCATCACTACATAGTATAAAACAAAGTCGCTATCCGCCGTCTGTCTGTCCCTATGTATGGTTAGATCTTTAAAACTACGCAACGGATTTTGATGCTTTTTTCAATAGATAGTGTGATTCTTAAGGAAGATTTATATTGCACCCGTGCGAAGCCGGGGCGGGTCGCTAGTACAGAATAAATGTTATAACGTTTAATGGTATCACTCAATATTATTTTTAACTTTCCAGGTAGTAAATTTCCCGTTCCCGACGGCCCCAGATAGAATGCAACTACGTTTGGCTGAGAAGCGGCTGGAAGCTCTCGGCATACTGGAGAAACCACCCGTGAAGAATGTCAGAAAGGATGATGAAGAGGTATTCAAGATATTACATTACTTTGATCGCAAAATACTGCAAAATGGGTACTTGCCAACTAGACAAAATCAATACTTTTTTCGAACTGTTAAAAAAGACTGTTTTCTATAAATTTTGTACGAGATTGTGTATTGTGACGTCACATGCTTTTTAGCGTCAAACAGCTGTACTTATTTCGTAAACATTTTCTGGAAAAATACGAATAATTAAGTTGGTCATAAAATCACGTAATCACGTCATCTGATGCGGTGGATATGGCTGGCTGGGCAACACAACTGGCTGCCGCACAATGTGTCATGGGTTCGATTCCCGCACGGAAAAACTATTTGTGTGATCAGCAGACTATTGCTCCGAGCCTGGGTGTGATGTTTATGACGTGAACGCACCACGCACCACGCACCCACGAAACAGAGGAAATCCTAGTGCAAGGCATCGTTAAAAAATTCATGCGTACCCCTACAAAGATCTAAAAATTGACGTTATATTTGTTTTATTCACTAAAATTGTACACTTTATAAAGCTAACTATTTTAATATCATAATTTTATCTACAGGTATTAAAAGTGACTCCACTAGGTAAGGCAGTGTCGGCGTTCCCCCTACTACCTCGCTACGGCAAGATGTTAGCGCTCAGTCACCAACAGAACCTCCTACCCTTCACTATTGCGCTGGTATCTGCACTTACTGTGCCAGAGGTAAGAATATCTAATTCCATTACCATATCTTACTTTTATCAGTAGAAGTCTTAGTCTTTTATCCCCGAAGGGGTTGGCAGAAGTACACATTACGGCACTTAATGTCACTGTATGTAGGTCCCACTTTTCACTATTTATGTTATGAGTCCCATTTAATAAGGGGTGAGCCTATTGCCATATACCGGGCACATTTCCAGACTCCATGCTACTAAAGAGGTTTTTTTTAAAACCCAGTAATACTTTGCCCGACCCGGGAATCGAACCCGAGACCCCTTGCCCGGCAGTCGCAATTTCGACTACTCGGCCAACGAGGCAGTCATGAATAAATAAATACTAATAACGATTCGTATTCTAACTAATTCTAATCTAGATTCTAATCTAATTTCCAGGTAATGACAGGCAAACCGGACAGTTGGCCTGCGACTGGCAACGTCTTACTACTGGGCGATCCTGGAGTATTGCTGCGAGCTATAGGCGCCGCTGAATATGCGTACGTTAAAGGGGAAGAAGAAGTATTCTGCGCTAAATACGGACTTAGAGAAAAGGTAAATGTGTGGTAATAATAAGAGTTTATTGCTCACATTTTTAAGTGTGAGAGAGCCATGTTTCGGCACGTATGGGCCGGCTCAACCTAAGTGATACCACCGCCCCACAGAAGACCGATGTGACACAACGCTTGCGTTGTGTTTCTTCGTGTAAGTGAGGTTACAGGAGGCCTAATTCCCCACCCCCTACGCACTTCCCCAATCCCTGAATCCCTAACAATCCTCAAATTCCTAATACACAAAAGGTCGGTAACGCACTTGTAACGCCTCTGGTGTTCGTGTCCATGGGCGGCACCGATTGCTTACCATCAGGTGATCCGTCTGCTCGTTTACCGGCTTATCCCATAATCATACTAGAGTGACTGATCAGAAAAATTAAGTGTATTATGTTACTCCAAACTATAATTGACGTTAAAAACTGTTCTTGTGTCACTCATCTCAAGCAATTCGATAAAAATGTAAATAACTATCGACTAAGACTGGTTCAATCATCAATCTGTATATTATTATAATAACTATCGTGAGACATACTAAATTAGCTAAACTAAAAGTAAGTTATATATTTCATTAATTCACTAAAATCGCGGGTTACTCACGTGAATATACTGAGAAAAGCTCTACTATACTCGGAATTTTAATTCGATTCCAGATTTGACAATTTCAGTGTGGCAACGTTATGACAAGTACTAAATAGTGACGTTGCGAAATTATTCGATATGGAAATGCAATATTTCTGGATCGATTCTTCTCGTTTATAATTTTACTCTCGTAAACTAATTCTATATCAGGAAATTAAATATTTCTGAACCGATAACTTAGTTTTGACGATTAATTAACGATCTGACACTTTTCTTTTATAATTGTGTGTGAAATAAATAAAAAAATGTAATCATGAAGGAACATGACAAATAAAACAGATATATGTATTATGGTAATAAGTTATTTTATAAATTGTCGCAGTCATTGCTATCGCTATCCTGTCACTTTCTGTAACATTTATTATAAAACACACACACTGATTGTTTATCGATTTTTGTGTGCATCACTACACTATTATATGTGGTATCATTATTTCACAAAATGACAGTAGCTATTGTCAAATCTGGAATCTAATTAAAATTCTGACTATAGTTCAATCATCAATCTATATATTATTATAATAACTATCGTGAGACATACTAAATTAGTTAAACTAAAAGTAAGTTATATAGTATTCATTAATTCACTAAAATCGCGGGTTACTCACGTGAATATACTGAGAAAAGCTCTACTAGTTTCGAAATACAGTTTTCACTTTCCTACGATTTTATTTTATTATGTATAGATAAAAATTTCTGTATTGTAAATCCCTTATCTTTTCTCCCGCCAGGCTATAAAAGAAATACGCAAACTTCGAAAGCAGTTAACCTCAGAAATCAACCTCAGCGTAGCTGGGGTCAATGTGGCAGTAGACCCCGAAATGAAGCCCCCTAATGACAACCAAGCGAGGTTGTTAAGACAATTGGTGCTCAGCGGTTTGGGAGACCAGGTTGGCAAGAAAATAGCTCTTGATGAGGTTAAACAAGGTTTGTAGTGAAATTTATTAATTTATTTATTTTTCATAACATACATAACGTCACGCATTTTATCCCCGAACGGGTGATGAGGTGCACACTATACCACTGTACAATGTAACACCTACTTTTCACTATTTATGTTATGAGTCCTATGTAATAGGGGGTGAGCCTATTGCCATATACCGGGCACATTTCCAGACTCCGTGCTTCTACTGAGAATATTTAAAAACCCAGTAATACTTTCCCCGACCCGGGAATGGATCCCGAGAGCCCTTGCTCGGCAGTCGCACTTACGACCACTTGGCCAACGAGGCAGTCTTTATTTTTCATACCTGTTAATAAATTTGTAAACATTATTTAATCACAAAACAATGTTGTGATGAAATTACTAATATTATTATTCGAGGCTTTTTCAGTTTCGAAAATCTGCAACTAAAAAACAGAAAACATCGGGAATCTTCTGTAGCATAAAAGTACCCTAGTACCCTCACATATTTCTAAAATTAATTTCAATGTTATCCAAACACGAACTTTGTTATCTTAGAAATAGAGTGTTCAATTCTAAATCATCATGTAATGACTACATACTGGCATTGTAAAAAACATCGTATTTAAAAATTCCCTAAATCAATCCCAATACCAAACAGAACTGAACTAAACAACTATGACATAAAGTCCACTATTCTTTACCATCCACAAATTCTAATAATCACCCATTACTTACAATAAAATACAAGCAATTTTGACCCTTAACACCAACAGGAGAAGACAAAAGGAAGTTCAAATACGCGTACCACTGCGGGGAACTGGAGGAACCAGTCCATTTACACTCGAGTCCATTCTGAGGAAATCCATTCCAGAATGGGTAGTGTTCCAGGAATTATATGAGACTGGAGCCGATGAGAGACGGAAGATGGTAATGAGGAATGTCACTGCTATAGAACCAGAATGGTTACCTTTATTGGTTCCTCAATTATGCAATTTGGGTAAGATATGTTTTGGTTTTTGTAATTTTAAATATTTTTTTATTATAAGCTGGTAAACGAGCAGACGTATCACCTGATGGTAAGCAATCGTCGTCGCCCATGAACACCCAGAACACCAGAGGCGTTACAAGTACGTTACCCATGTTTAGGAGAAATAGGATTAGGAATTTGAGGATTGTTGTGGATTCGGGATTGGGGAGGGGGGTAATTAGGCCTCCGGTAATCTCAATCAACGCAAGCGTTGTTTCACGTCGGTTAGTGATACCATGGTACCGATAATTGGGCCTCCGGTAACCTCACTCACATGACTAAACATAACACAAGCGTTGCTTCACGTCGGTTTTCTGTGAGGCCGTGGTATCACTCCGTCGAGCCGGCCCATTCGTGCCGAAGCATGGCTCTCCCACACCTAAACCGTGTTAAATATCTAGCTCCTTAATCGACTCATGGTAACATACCCACGGGAATAGTCAAGATGGTATTTTGGTTATCTTTAACTTTTCTTTGTCTTCTAGGTGAACCTCTAGACGATCCTCCGCCAAGATACGATGAGAAGTCAGGAAGAGTGAAGTGCCATTTCAAAGGTACTTTTGGAAAAGCTGGCTGGGAGCTGCCTACTGCTGAAGTTGACTTTCCCGAGAAAACAGAAAGATACAGGTAACTGATGTTTAAAAAACAATTTGACTTCTTTGTATAGTCATTAATGGATTTAATTTTCTAAATCGCTGAAAGTACATCAGTGTCTTCTCTTACCCACTCCATTATAGACCTTATTTCCAAGGTTTAGAGACTTATTTGTATGAACAAGTTTAACTTAGTATGCGTAATTTTCTGAAGTTGATGTAAAAATATGATGTCAATACATACAATCTCACCGTGTCTAAAATTGTGTGTTATCTCAAATCTAATAAGTTCGAAAATCGCATACATCGTCTACAATCAAAACCACCCATTATTTTAAACTAAGCATCGTCAATCCAATTGTATCTTATATCACGAACTATAAAGTCCAAAATTGGATACATAATTACCAAGATTTAAAACCACCGATTATTTCAATGTAATAGTATCTTATTGTCAAAACCAATAAGGTCTAAAGTTGAACGCACTGTCTATACGATTTTTAACTTGACTCTATGTTTCAGATGGTTCGCCCGTTTCCTTCTAGAGGGCGCGGTGTTCCCTAAATTAAAGAAGTATACAAGTTCATTACTATCTCCGCCTTCAACAATGGTGAAGACTTGGGCGAAGTTACAACCCAGAACCGAAGTGCTTCTGAAGGCGTTGATAGCGAAGCGGGCGGGTACTCGAGACGCTTTGCGAAGCATTTGGGAGGAAAACGGGTCTTGTAAGTATCCATTATTAATAATTATTATAAATTATAATATAGGTAACTGCGTCATGTACCGAGTGGTCGCAAGTACGACTGCCGGGCAAGGGGTATCTGGTTCAATTCCCGCATCGGGCAAAGTATTACTGGGTTTTAAAATAAATGTCAGTAGTAGCACGGAGTCTGGAATTGTGCCCGGTATAAGGCAATAGGCTCACCTCCTATTACATGGGACTCATAACATAAATAGTGAAATGTGGAAGTTAAATTGTACAGTGGCATTAAGTGCCGTAATGCACCTTTTCCCACCGCTTCCGGGATTAGAGTCGTGATGTTACGTATGTGTATAATAAAGGTGCTCAAACTTTTCGCATGGACAGCACTATCTAAAGGTAGTAGGTACTCTAATAGTGCTGTTCTTGCAAATGTGAAATTAATCTTATTTATTTCTTTATTTATAATGTTTTAAACCGTATTAAAATACGTCCTGTAGTTTTTGAGTTTATCACGTACTTACAGAAAGACGCAAAAAGAGCACATCTTTTAAAAATATTATTATGTATAAACTATTATTAGGTCACTGTTGTGCATGGGACTCATAACATAAATAGGGAAAAGTGGGTGGTTACATTGTACAGTGGCATAATGTACCTCTGCCTACCCCCTTAGGAATAAAAGGCGTGATGTTATGTTATGTTGTGCATGGGTGTCAATTTTCAACTTTCCTTGTGTTTAATTTTATTGATAGATGAAATAAATGAATGAAATTAATGAATGAATGAAATGCGTTTATTCGGCATAAAACATGCACTCCAGTAAAAAAAATAACCACGATAGTAAACCACGGCATCAAAGCGCTGACATGTCTTACATAATTCTGACGAACCTTCCATTTTTATTCATAAGAAGCACCCAAGTGCCTTTTGGTATAATCTTAGTAGGGCAACATTATATAAAACGATTGTTGCATAAGTCCAATAAATTTATAACCGCGAGTTTAGCATATTTGTTTTATTTTACAGTTCTTCTCGACGAGTATCTGAAATGGGTGCCGGAATCCGCTCACAACGAAGTCAGCTTATATTGGCCGCCATTAAAATAACATATTCCTGTTACTATGTAAATATTGTAAATAAAGTATTATTGGAAATTAATTGAATGGTTTTTTTGTAATACCTAAGTTATAGACTGTATTGTACCAGTTAATATTTATATTTATTGACAAAACTATGACACGCCACAAATAAGACACGTCACAACTATGACACGTCACAACTATGACACGTCACAACTATGACACGTCACAACTATGACACGTCACAACTATGACACGTCACAACTATGGCACGTCACAACTATGACACGCCACAACTATGACACGTCACAACTATGGCACGTCACAACTATGACACGCCACAACTATGACACGTCACAACTATGACACGTCACAACTATGACACGCCACAAATAAGACACGTCACAACTATGACACGTCACAACTATGACACGTCACAACTATGACACGCCACAAATAAGACACGTCACAACTATGACACGTCAAAACTATGACACGTCACAACTATAACACGTCACAACTATAACACGTCACAACTATAACACGTCACAACTATGACACGTCACAACTATGGCACGTCACAACTATGACACGTCACAACTATGACACGTCACAACTATGACACGTCACAACTATGGCACGTCACAACTATGACACGTCACAACTATGACACGTCACAACTATGACACGTCACAACTATGACACGTCACAACTATGACACGTCACAACCATGACACTTTTGCTTCGAGGGAACAAAAAATAAAACAAAGTCGTTTAAAACAGAAGTATTATTATTAACTCGTCGAGTACCGGTTTTATAGACACAATTAAAGAACAATAGGTCGCGGTCACCGGTGACCGCTTGGTGTTTGACAGATTAAATCAATAACAAGCAACAATTATTTTAATATTAATTGATTCATTCAGGGTTTGCAAACATTTTTATTTTAGACTAGCTTTGCTCTCAGTAGGTAAATAAAGTTATCATTTTTTATAATTTTAACCCGTCACCGAATCTTATGTCAATAAAGTTCAAATTGCATTAAATTTAATACAATAACTATCGTTAAAATTGCAAGTTACTAACTTGAATATACCTAAGTAACTACTGAGAAAAGCTCTACTAATTTCGAACCACAGAGGGGTTCTTCCACATGAGCCGCGACCGCTCAAATTATTTTTAAGTAAGTAACCCGCGATTTTTAGTTAAAATAAATTTAATACAGTTTAGGGTAACATACAATACGATAGGTTCTTATCTACAACATATAAGATATCATTCTTTAAAAAAAAGGTGTCCTTCACTAGGATTTTCTACTGTGTCGTGGTTGCTTTTACAAACATACAAGTTCACATACACATGACACCCAGACCCGAAACAATTTGTGGATCACACAAAGAGTTGCTCCGTGTGGGAATCAAATCTGCTACATGTTACGCAGCAGCCGGTTGCTAACCCACCGCACCAACTGTATTTTTATGTACCTATGTAGTATATAGAACACTCTATGTAAGTAGTTACTTCAAAACGTTATAGAAAAGAATATTAATAAAATTATATTCATAATGGGGATGATGACAGGGTATGAAAATTAAAAATATAATTAGTCCGTAAGTTACTTAGGTAATAAAAAAATATTAGACACGTATTTTTTTATTTTGTCGTATAATAAAACAATACTTAGATAAAACGAATCAAAGTTTAGGAGTGGGGGCTAAAACGTCATTTCTTAGTATAAAATGTACTGAGAAGTGACGTCACGCGACATTTCAAATCAATATATCTTCGAAACTATTCGTTTCTGTAAGAAAATAAAAAATACGTGTCTAATGTTTTTAAATAATCTATCAGACGGACAAAATAAAATAAAAATTAGTCGTCTACCCTATGCAAAATACAAAAACATATCCTAAGTATGTTTATAGGTACAATTGATCTCAGAATTAAATGTCTGGATTTGAACAATCCTGTATCGCAGGTGGAGGCAGAGGTGAATTATATTAAAATAACAATTATTTTTTATGGCAATAGGCTCACCCTCTATTACATGGGACTTATAACATAGTGAACAGTGGCTGTAACTTTGTACAGTGGCATTAAGTGCCGTAATTTGCACCTATGCCTATCCATTGGGGGTAAAGGCGTGATGATGATGCTTAATTTTATCACACAAAATGTTTACAACTGATATAAATACCTTAGGTTATGACTTATGGACATTATATATCGACTGCTTCGACGAAAGTTGCAGTTTTTGGTCACGAGATGGCACTTGTAGCGTAAGGTCCTGTTTTACTCGATGGGGACTTGGCTAGTTTCTATTGGACCTTCAATTTTTGACAGCAACTAATTCACCTCAGGCTGTATTTTTTTAAGTTTGGGATAACATCGAATGACTTCTCCCGCCTGGGTGAGACGGTAGGGAGTGTCATACTCTTACTGACTAAAAACCACCCCGTTCCTACTCCTGCCCTTCGAGCCGGAGCCCCGGCAACCCGTTAAGTCCTCCGCGGCTCCGTATCGGCATCAGTCCTATTGGATCCCATCCGTGGCCCTCAAGCTGTATAAGGGGTATTTGTTGAGCAAAAATGTTAAAGCTTATATTAACGACTTAAGGTATCTAAATTGTGTACTAATTATGCCCTAGGTAATTCTAAGGCTAATTGTCTTAATAATCTTCTGTGAACCTTTGTAGTGGACGTCATGGGCATGAAATCCATGAAGATGACACCTCCAAGTAATCTCTTCGGTTCTTGTAACGTATCTGTGTAAAAAAAGTAAAAATATGAGATACTAGCTGTGACCACGACTTCGTCAGCGTGGAATAGTGATTCGCAGCTCCTCCCCGTAGGTGATAGCGTGATAATATGTAGCCTATATGTTGACCAGACCTGATAGTAATATTCATGCAAAATTTGAAGTAAATCCATGTAGTACTTTTTGAGTTGAGGCCGGACATACATACAGACAAACAGACAAAAATTCTAAAAGCCATATTTTTAGCTTCGGTGTCGCTTGTAGATCACGCCTCAAGCATTCTTTTAAAAAATATTCAATGTACAGTTTTCACTTTCCTACGATTTTATTATATGTACTAGCGAACCCGACAGACGTCGTCCTGCATATCCACTTGAATGTATAAACAAAAAATCATTCTTATTAGTTCACCGTTTAGGATAAATAACCTAAAACGACTGCAGCGCTATCTGCCGGGCTGATTTGTGAATCTAAACCATTTCCAGATCCCCTTGAACATACAAAAAATTTCATCAAAATCGGTCCAGTCGTTTGAGAGAAGTTCAGTGACATACACACTCACAGAAGAATTATATATATAAAGATAGATATTTAGTTCCCTACGGCAGGGAAGTAACTATCTATAAAGAAGGAATAGGTAAAGAGTAGTACATAATATCATACCTTTAACTAAGTTCTTAATCTCTTCAGCACTAGGTTTGGCTCCTGGTTTTGGCACGACGCAAGCAACTGGCAAGTCCCCCCATTCACTGTGTGGTATACTCGTCACTGCCACATCTAATACCCCTGGATGTCTACGGATTACTTGTTCTATTTCTGTAGGCGACATCTGTGTCAAAATAGAATGATTTAAGAATAAATAAAATGATTTAAGTATTGGAGTGCAATATTAAATTGGTATGTGTAGTATTTGATTTATTATGGTTATTGTAGTATTTGATAATGTTTTTGTGCCATATTAAGGTAATAAGTTAAAAATATTTTATTTTTTTTCTTTTGTAACTAACTTTAAAACAAATTTTTAAAAATAGTTATGTAAGATTTGAAATAATTAAATTATTGCATTAATAAAAAAAATATTATTTTGTAAGTAGAGTAAGTACTTTTGCGGTGCCTAAAAGGGTCTATAGTTGGAACATATTTTGTAAAAAATTGTAAACAACCCTGTACACACTATAGATGCATTAAAGTGATTTGAATTTGAATTTGAGAATATTTGGTTTAAAATTAAGATTCGAACTTTTGGGGGTCGAGTAGAAAATTATGCGTTTTTGTCAGTCGTGGCTTAGATGAAGTTGCATAACATAACATCACGCCTTTTATCCCCGAAGGGGTAGGCAGAGCACACAGAAGTATAACACCCACTTTTCACTGTTTATGTTATGAGTCCCATGTAATAGGGGATGAGCCTATTACCATATTAGATGAAGTTGTTTGCACATTAGATTCTCATGGAGAAGAAAGAGCACGAACCTCCATGGTTCTTCATCGAATTGTTTTTCGAATCTTGCAAGTGTTAAGCAATAGTATACCGATAATAAAGAATCCTTTTCCCAAATTTGAAATGTATCAAGAAGTTTGTTTAAACAAAAATAACATGTTTCTGTTAAAAAATACACCTTTTATCCCCGAAGGCATAGGCAGAGATGCATATTACGGTAATGTAACACCCACTTTTCACTATTTATGTTATGAGTCCCATGTAATAGGGCATGAGCCTTTTGCCACATACCTGCCACAATTCCAGACTCCGTGCTACTACTGGTTTTTTTCAAAAACCCAGTAATACTTTGCTCGGACCGGGAATCCAACCCAAAACCCCCTTACCCGGCAATTACACTTGCAACCACTCGGCTAATGAAGCAATCTATTTTATAGACTGCATCGTTGGTCGAGTATCTGTAGTTTCTATTCAAAGAAATAGGTCCAATAAAAAAAAAACTTGTCGTGGTGGCCCGGAGGTTTAAGACGCCCACTTCTCATGCATGAGGGTGCGGGTTCGAAACTTACCAACGGCAAGTACCAATGTGACTTTTTCCGAGTTATATGTACTTTCTAAGATTATCTAGACACCACTGACAAACGGTGAAGGAAAAACATCGTGAGGAAACCTGAACTTATAATTTCTAATTATAAGTTTGAAATCGCCAACCCGCATTGAGCAAGCGTGGTGATTAATGCTCTAACCTTCTCCGTGTGAGAAGAGGCTTTGCTCAGCAGTGGGCATTTATAGGCTGTTGATGATGATGATGATGAAAAAAAAACTGCGCGGATAAATGCTTACCCTGTAATAACAGCACTTGATCTGCAGTTTAATTTTGTCCACAAAATAGTAGTTCCAATTCTCGTCAAAATAGAATATGTCTCCGGTTTTCAACCAACCATCGCTGGTTAGGAAGTCTTTAGTGGCTTCAGCGTCCCTATAACAACCCTGGGGTAACGAAAACTTATTTAATACCTATTGATTGTAGACATCAATATGAGGAGGAACAAAAATGAGATAATTGACGAACGATAATATGAAAAAAGAAGTCTGCGATATAACTGGACGCTTACTCTAGAAACAAATCTCAATGTCAATCCAAGAAATTCTCAATAATTAGGTACTAATTGTCAACGCTATTCAACCCCAATTAGGTAGTTTCTAGGGTACTAAAATTAAAAATCTAATTAGTCCGTCAGTTAGATAATAAAAACATATTATACACGTATTTTTTATTTACTCGTATTAAGTTGCAATACTTAGATAAAATAGCGGTAAGTTTAGGAGTCGTTACGTCATAACGTGCTACAAAATGTGTCACGCTGTGAAGTCTCACGATATTTCAAATTGATATATCGTCGAAAGTATTTAATTTTGTGAGAAAAGAAAAAATACGTGTCTAAAGTTTTAAATTAATGTACCAGACGGACATTAAAATAAAATTTAGGAAACTACCCTATTGTAGCTGTTCAAGTACTATTCAGAGTCCTGAATATAAAGCCAAACAAAAGATAACGCAATTTCCCGGGAGTTTGGGAGTATCGATGGGCGACGCTGGTTGCTTACCATCAGTTAATCCGTCTGAACCTACACGTGCCGCTCTGTCCAATAAGAAAAATTAACATAGAGGAAAGACACAGGTTGAAGTAAACTGAGAAAGGCTCAAAGGTACCAGATATCCAAACGTGACCGCGTTGAGCGCTTTGATTGGCTCGTTCATTGTTGTCGGCCAATCAAAGAGTCGAATGCGGTTTCGTTTTGATTTCTTTGAACGTGAGACAAACCAGGCCTAAAGAAACAGGTTCTTACTAGGAATGGAACAGGTCCTTTGATCAATATCTCTCCTGGAACATTCGGTTCGTGAATTTCTTGTTGTGTATCCACATCCAGTAACTGTAAAAAGAAATATTTATATTATACATAAGGCTTTTTATCCTGAAGGAATAGGCGGAGGTGCACATTACGGCACTTAATGCCACACCCACTTTTCACAATTGATGTTATGAGTCCCATGTAATAGGGGATGATCCTATTGTCATATACCGGGCACAATGCTAGACTCCGTGCTACTAGTGATATTTAAAAAAAAAACAGTAATACTTTAGCCGACCCGGGAATCGAACCTGAGACCTCTTGCCAGGCAGTCGCACTTACGATCACTCAGCCAACGAGGCAGAAGAAACATTTTTCTCATGTTAAACGGTCTGATCAATTCCCAAGGGGTCCCAGTGGCAGAGTACAGGCATCTAACTGTATAAGGTCTATATCGGTTATTATGATAATATTTTTGTATTTTGCTCATTTTATCATCAATACAGATTATTTATTTATTTTTATTATTAGATAGGCTTTTTATACCACGGGAACGGGAACGAAGCCGTTTTAACGTCACGAAACAAACATATATACAAAGTTTTGCATTTATAATAGATAATAGTAGGAAAGATTTAGCTTGATATATTTAGAAAAAAGAAAGAAAGAAAATACATTTATCTGGTTTGGTATTATAGCCAAAATATAAAAAAAAATCATAATAATTGCCCCTACTAAGAACTATCGTTAGCAGGCTTAGTTTGTAGGACTCTCACCCGATATTGGAAGCAACTCATTGGTTTTCCACATGATCCAGGCGCAGGGTTGTCACCGAAGAACCCAAGGCCGGCCAGTTCACTCATTCCAAACAAATTTAGTACAGAAGTTTTCGGCGTTAGAGTCTGAAATCAATTCGTTTATTAGTAAGCAAGTATTGGTTAAAAAAAGTTTGTAATGTTAGACGACAAAAATCGACTAAATGAACGTCACTAGTTTAACCTGTGTTATCGACTGCACTAGCTGTCATGTTGACGCTGTCTTCTGTCAAATGTGACAGTAAAGTAAAGTTTCCCGCGTAAAGAGTCGTAACGTCCATTCACGTTGGAAGTTTCTCTTTGTGTAATCCACATATTGTTTTTTCGGGCCTTGGTGTCATGTGTTTTTGAAATTGTATGTAATGTATGTGGACGCATCTACGATATTTAGATATAGATATTTAATTTTATATACCTTGATTTCATTAATGAGGCTCTGAGGTACGGGGAGGCCACATAACATGATTTCTTCATAGCAGGTGAAGTCAACTTTATTCAGTTTTAGCAGTGACGACATCAAAGTCGGCGAGAATATCGAATATGTTGGCTAGAAAAAAAATAATAACAATTGTTTTAATATTTTATAGATGAAAAAAATAGGTTGTGCATTCTCGTTCATTGATTGTTTTTTTTTTTACTACAACCACCGCGGTTTTAAAGCTATTTCAAGCCGAAGCCTCGGTAACCCACTAGATTATCCACAGCTCCGGATTGATGGAGGGTGCTATATATAATAAACTTACCCTGTATTTATTAATGAGATGCATCATCGTTTCTGGTGTAAGTTTATGTGAACTCTGCACCCGTGTGTATCGTAATACAGCGGATCTGATAAAACTTGTCATTGCAGTCGACCATTGGAGGGGAGATCCAATCAACACCAACTTTGTTGGTGTCGGGAATTTCCTGTATTTGGCCCTGTGGTGCAAACAAGACAAGATTACTCATGAGATACACCGGATAATAAAATATGTAAATGTCAATCTTATATCTTATACTAGAGGTATTATATAAAGCGGAATTTGTTTTTTTGTTTGAACGCGCTAATCTCCGTAACTACAAGTCTGATTTGAATAATTCTTTTTGTGTTAGATAGTGCATTTATCGAGGATGGTTATGGCTATAAAATATCACGCTACGACCAATAAGAGCTGAGCAGAGAGTTTAAAACCACGCGGAATTAGCTAGTATTTTATAATCATTACATTAGATATATGCGTTGATTTAAAAATGGCGGAGTAAACGGTGAACAAACAAAAAAAGAATTAAAAATGAAAACAATCTGCCGAGCAGAGTACTTCCACCTTTGTTTGAAGTCGGTAAAAATTGGCTCCGTTTTTGGTTGGCTCAAAAAATACTTTCGTATTCGCAGTTGGCATTTTTTTTTTTAATGGGACGCTGCAACTCCTGTAAGCCAGGATCTACAGTAGATACAACCATGAAAATACCGGGACACTGAAGTCCTGCGCGTCCCAGGAACATGAATAACTGTCTTGGTTTCCGCAACGAAGTGAATCAGAAAATATTGTAAGAGGATAAGACAAAATAAACGATAGTTTCCACTTCCCTCGGTGAATTACTGCAGGAGACAGAGTGAATTAAGCCTAAAGGTACAAAGAAACGAGACTGTACAACTGGGTGAAGCCCAGTCGCCAAGCACCACGGAGAGTTGGCATACGCATATCAATTTATTTCTCTGAGTATTTTCGAAAATTAAAAGGATTTGAGTATCATTGAGAAATCCAATCATACTTCACCCGATCCCAATTCATTCCAAGTCCAATTAAATTTTATTCATCTCCAATTCTGATTTGAGGCCTCTTCCGATGGGGTCCTATGAACTAATGAAGCAGTCAATAAATTGAATGTATTCGACTTACCATATGTGTGGTAGAAGTATAGCGAAATATTTATGTGAGTGCATAATACTTTTGGGTTGACCCGTGGTTCCGCTTGTGTTAACGATGAACGCCACTGATTTTTCAGGATCTAAATCTGAACACCTAGAAAAAGAAAAATGTATGTACGGATCTCCTACGGTTACTAATTTCGAACCACAGAGGGGTTCTTCCTCATGAGCAGCGTGCGTGGTCGCGGCGACGTCGCGCAACTCACTGGTAAGCACAAGAAGCCCTCTGTGGTTCGAAACTAGTAGAGCTTTTCTCAGTATATTCAAGTAAGTAACCCGCGATTTTAATTAATTAATGAATATAACTTACTTGAATTCCTCCACGGGCGTGTCATCTTTGTACATTTCCATGAAATCAATATAATGACAAAAATCCCCTTTATCAAAAGTAATGATGTGGGGGTTTAAATTCAAGTTGAGTGAAACCATTTGTGCTTTTGAAGCAACATCGCTCTGACAAAGGATTATGGAAGGTTTCGAAATAGATATAAGTGGCTGTAGGTCAACTGAAAACAATAAAATGTATTAAATAGGATTGTCTATAAAGGTGTAACTTGTATTAATGATACCGCCTTTTTTGTTCACGGGGGAAACCTTCAAAAGGCACCTAGGTTTTTTGGGGAAAAAAAGAAAAAAGACTAGGGAGTGTGGGATTTTTACCTCACTAAAACCTCCCCGGTGGCCACCATCCGCACCTAAAGGAGGCACCGGGTCCTCTTAGACCAACCCCGGAGCCTCCACGGTGCAACGCCTGTTACGGCACCTCCCTATGGACACCTATGTGTCTACTTAAAGCCTCTAATGATACCACCTAACGTATTACGGAATGTTTGCCTAAACGTAACCATGTTTTTTTATATAGGCTAATTTTAATAAAATTTAAAACTAGTTATACTAGTTTGACCTTGAAGTCCGGCCAATTACAGAAAAATATGCAAAAAGCAATTCAGTATTTTAAAGAAAGTGAATTAGAATTACCAGGTGGTGTACTTGGCTCGATACCACACACAATAATTCCAAGATACAGTCCAGCATATAAAGCGATAGTTACATCCAAATGGTTAGGGGCCAAAAGCACCATGACTTCTCCTCGTTTTATTCCCAATTTCCGCAGACTCATGGCGAAACGCACAGATCTTTCTAATACTGAGCCGGACGTTTCTGATTCCCCCGATGATCCGTCAATCTGCAAAATATTATTAGTCACTTTAGTTAGTTAGACTGCCTCGTTGGCCGAGTGGTTGCGAGTGCGACTGCCGGGCAAGGAGTTTCAGGTTCGATTCCCAGGTCGGGCAAAGTGTTACTGGGTGTAAAAAAAATGTCAGTAGTATTTCTGTCTGGTCTGGAATTGGTGTTCGGTATATGGCAATAGGTTCTCCACTATTACATGGGACTCATAACATAAATAATGAAAAGTGGATGTTACATAGTACAGTGGCATTAAGCGCTGTAATGTGCACTCTTGCCTACCTCTTCGGGGATAAAAAGACGTGATGTAATGTTATTATAATTACCTGCAATAAAAAGTCAGGATCATCCTTAAGGCCCTGTAGAATCAGTTGACCCAAATGGTATCGGTCGGACGGGTTTCCAGTTTTTGCAACTATACGACTACTCAAATCAGACATGTACAGATGCACAGAATCATTGACTCTACTTTCTGGCGCCATCTTGGATATATTAGAAGTTACTAAACACTTTTAGCAACTGAAACTAAAAACAATGTCAATAAATAAATAATTATTTTATAAAGGAAAATAATAATAGTTCCGAAAAACAAATTAATCTCCAGCGATCGGCAGCAGTCGGCCACACCGACTATAAAAATGGATCTTCGAATAACAAAACTAAACTTCCGAATAGAATATTGAACCTCCGACAAAATTACTAAGTTACCGACAACAGACTTCATAGGTTAGGTTAGGTTAGTATTGTAGCAATAAACAGTCATGTAAGGTAGTCGGAAAGTTAGTATTTTAGGCAGTAGATTTAATATTTTCAGTAAGAACAATTCTTCTTTTCTTGTCGGAGCTTTTGTTACTACCCTTTTATATAATGCGTTAAACATAAATGTATTAAAACCGTTTTAGTCAGTAAGAGTCTGACACTCCCTTCCGCAATGCAATCATCTGTAGGACAAAAATACTGTACGATTGGCGTGGTGGCTGGTCTACCGGCTACCACGCAAAGTGCAGCGGATTCGATATCCGCACGGAGCAACTCATTGTGTGATCCACAAATAATTGTTTCGGGTCTGGATGTTATGTGTATGTGTACCTACAGACATTCGTCCAAATTTTTATTTGTGTTACATAATAGAATAGACAAACACCTCATGAATAACAATATTTTTATAGCAATCCGATTAAACTTGTTTTAGTCTTCAGATTGGTGACCAATCTATTATAGTCAGTCCAAGGTCAACTGATAACATATAGTGGGAAAATATAGGTAAGTATTTATATACAATAATATGAATAATATTGAATTAATATCTAATTATATTTTTTTTATTTGATTGGCTGACGTTTGACCACTAAAGTTATTATTATCATAATTAAAACTAGAGTTTTTTAAGGAGGGAAAATCATCGAATGAGATCATCGGGGTCAGGCGGGGGAAATGTCACTGACTAAAAACCACCCCGTTCCTACTCCTTCCCTTCGAGCCAGGGCCTCAGCACCCAATAAGTCCTCAGCGGCTCCGTATATCGGCATCAGCCCTATTGGGCCTCATCCGTGGTGGTCTGATGACTTTTTGATACGCGCGTGAATAGCGACGCGCCGTACGTTTGTTTCTGGTTCTGGTCGGGCGGCGAGCTACCCATGCTTGCCGTCCGCAGGCCCGTGCTTATGGTGGCTGGAGATCGTCCCGCGATCCCCGACGCCCAGAGTGTCCTTCGCGACGGCTAGGTTGTAAGGAGGTAGCGCTTTGTTGCCTCACGCAACCCTCCTGCTCCTTAGCTAGCATAACTGCTTCGCAAAAGGAGGAGGCGGCATCCCAGTCCTCCTCGCCCGCATCATAACCCGGACTAGGACCGGACGCGAGAGGTCGCCGTGCCAATCACATCCCTGAGGGCACGGCGGAGCTTAGTCCACGCAGAGCATGCCCCTACCATGTGTTCCACCGTGTCCTCAGAGCACTCATCGCAGTGATGACGCCCAGGCGTTTCCTCCCGCCCTATCAGACACAGGTACCTCCCGAAGATCCCGTGCTCGAGCCACTCCTCAAAGAGAGAACTTACCGCTGCAATGGCAGCGAGCCCAAATAAAACTAGACTGTGATTTAAATATCCCTATTGAAGATTTCGTACGTACCTATTAGTAGTTATTAATTATATTTTTTTTAGGAATGCGTTGCCGTGTACTGACAGCAGAGTAAATTACATTTACCGGTTGTTACTACGGCTATAAATAAAGCTCCCTAAATTAAAAAAAAAATAAGACTTCTTCACGACAATCTCTATTTTTTTACGTTGATGCCTGATCAAAGCTTTGCAGTAATAATTCTTCAAATAGGGTGTTCCTTATAAAAAGAAATTAGTAACATTTCTCTCTTTCTTCCTAATAGTAAAAATATTGGTCGACTTGCCCAATTTTTTGTCATTTAATTCCATCATTATCGTCAGCCCTTTTGATTTCACTGCTAAATAGTTTTGATGTTGTGTACATTTATTTTTATTTGTATTAAATTAATATATTCTATTCTTTTTTCATTTCACTTTCTTAAAGAAAGGCGTATACTTATACTAAATTTTGATTGTTTTATTATGGTCAAAAAACAAATTCAATTCAGGTTTTCCTTCGCGATATAATTATGTTAAAAATCAAATACTCATGAAAAATATAAAAAATATGATACCGATCCTACTTATATAAATAATCTATCAAAAAATAGAAAATAATTAAATTAAAATACTTACTGTTCGTAGTGTTAATATTTATGGACAGTTTCTCACTATGAATGCACTGGTATACCACATCAAAATATAAGTTAGACTAAAGCTCTTCGTACACAGCCGTACTATAGGGTAGGCTAGGCATCAATGAAAATGATAACAATTCGATAATAGCCTTAACATAATTATGTGACAAAAGCATAAAAGATACCTGTTCTTCTAATTTTAATGGCAATAGACCGGTTTGTGTTTTTCTTGGATTTCTGCCCACTTGTTTTTTTATGGGATAAATCGGTAAACGAGCAGACGGATCGCCACCCATAGACACCCGGAACACCAAAGGCCTTACAAGTGCGTTACCGGCCTTTTGGGGATTAGGAATTTGAGGATTGTTGGGGATTCAGGGATTGCAGAGATTGGGGAGGGGGATAATTGGGCCTCTGGTAACCTCACTCACACGACGAAACATAACGCAAGCGTTGTTTCACATCGGTCTTCTGTGAGGCCGTGGTATCACTCCAGTTGAGACAGCCCATTTCGGCCGAACCATGGATCTCCCACTCATGTTACGTTAAGTAAAAAGTTGAATAAATATGACTAGATATCTGCCACGATATTGTTTGTTTGGATCGTTATAAAACGTAAGTACATACTTATGTTTAGTTTTATATGCTTCGGAACAATAATATGGATGATGAATCAATGAAATTATTTTTTGAGAATACGAAAATGACTAAATTAACTACTGAATATTTTTCGAGTATTAAGGCTTAACATGTTTTAAACTGTACCAAATAAAGTGCAATAATGAATGCTTTAAAATGCTTTTAGTCATTAAAAAGGAAAAAAATAAAAGAGACGAAAAGTTTTTAAGAAAAATTTTCATTTGAAATGTACTTAAAACTTTCTGAATGTCTATTTTTAGTAGCTTGAGAAAGAACTTAATAGTGATAGACAAACAGACATTATATAATCTTTTATATAGCTATAGCTATATGTGTCTTGAAGCGAAAATATAAAATTTATAATGGACCTTTAATTGACCAAAAACACGTGGAATATGTTTTATAGAATTTTCTAGAAGATTTTTGAATATGTATTAGTACAAGTTCAAGTACACATTTTAGTATGAGTCTGGTTCAACAAAACCAGAATTTGTTTTTAAGCAACTTCACCATAGTATAAAGAACACAGTAGGTTATCTAAGGCCGCCCGCCGAGTTATTAGCCTACTCTTGCGTTGATCCCCAGGGTTGTCACTTTTACTTTTAGTTAATATTTTCGAACAAGCAGCACTTGATCTAAATTTATGAAATGAAAAGCATATTATGATTGAATATTTTATCAATTTATAAATTTAGTAAAAATAAAAAGCTTATAAAAAGATTATTAATTTCTTAAAATAAACTTTAGCTCTATACATAGTATTCAGAAAGTAAATTTGGGAATACATTTATATGGAAAAATGCGACACGGCCACGCTCTAAACAAATCAGATAAACTGTGAAATAAACAATACAATACCACATTTTCTTATAATATTTAAGTTAGGTAATTACATTTCTGGTTGAGTAGGAACTATGAAGAATGATAAGAGTAAGAATAAGTAAGTAGGTATCTCATCATCAAGTACCTACAAATTATATTATGCTAGAAAAAGTGACTAGCTTACCTTTCCTGTTCAATAGGTAATCTGAACAGAGACAGTTCTGGAATCGATTAATTATTAAGACACCCAAACACACATCAATACGTTCTTCTGCGATTATCAGACATTTTTTATTTCATTTAACAGTGCCGAAAAGTGATGCGCGCGCGAACCTCGTGCAGTGTTAGCCCTGCCTGGCGCACTGAGAAACGGGTCGAGATTTTGTTAAAGTGTGCGTGCGTCGACGCATAGATACTATGGCGCACACATATAAGCCGCGCGCGGAGCATTTGTATGAAGATAACCTACTTTGTTCTTTATACTATGACTTCACCTTTATACATGAATAATGTTAATATATACAAGATAAAGTTTAAAGTACAATCGGCAAAGTTATCGGTAGTACACAGTTTTTAAACAAAATCCTGTGGCAGTCTTGCTATCTACCACAGGGATGTGGTCGCTCGCGTCGAGTGCATGCGAATATCGTCTAATCGTGGTCAACCTCCAACTTTGCCGATTGTACTTATCCTTTATTTGAGGATCCATAGAAGGATTCATAGTTTGTGGATTTATAGAAATAAAGAGCTGATGTTCAACAAAGAAATTAAGACCGGGACATGAAGTGAAGGAAAAGAAATTAACAGGTGAATAAGGGATCTAATGAAGAAGGTGGCGATGTCCTTGGTGATCTTTTGTCGGATAGGGTGACACATGAGCAGACAGATCACCTGATGGTAAGCAATCGGTGCATCCTGTTGTGGCCGTTCTCAACACTGGAGGAGGTAGTACTAGTGTGGTACTAGCCATTTAGAAATTGGGGATGTGGTACAGGAGGGGGGCATTAGGCTTAGTCATTCCGTCTTCTGCATCAAATCATTGACGGAAAGGTGGAAAATATCGTCTTTTTCTGTGAGACCTTTTCGTACAAACCTTCTTTATTTATGTTCTATGGGTACAAACCACTTTAAGTTTTTTATAAAATAATAATGAATAAACTGGTTTAGTGTATAAAAAAGTAATTAGATATTTTTTTTCAATATAAAAGCCATTTTGAAAATAAAAGTGACTATCGTTTACGTAACAGAGGGGTCACATTTTAATTTAAAATTCTTGTCTACCTAATATTCTAGACAAGATAAAATTAAAAATAATCTCAAGTCAATAACGATTTGGATTCGCGTACGAAGGGTTCCATAGCACGCAAAAATATCTTGTTTTTCCTTAGTCACTGATCGAGTTTATTAATTATATTAACCTAAAATCGGCGGTTACTCACCTGAATATACTGAGAAAAGCTCGACTAGTTTTGAGCCACAGAGGGGCTCTTCCTCATAAGCGTGCGCGGTCGCGGCGATGTCGCGCAGCCTATTATTTTAGTATGTCTTACGATGGTCATTATATTAATTATCTTCTTATTGTTTGTTGTTATCGGGAAAGTTGAACCGATCATCGGACCATAAGTCCAATCATCAATCAATCCAAATCGTAATTCGTAGTAGAAGAACTATCTAATTTCTTAAAAATCTCTGATTGCGGAGATTTTTGTTCAATTGATAGGCACATTATACGTTATACGTCTTCAGATGTTCCTATTTTAGCTTTTGTCTACAGAACCCTAAAAAGACAAAAATACTGGTTTTGAAAAGATAAGCATATAGTTAATAGACATTCTAGACATTACTAGATCGGGGCTCCGGCTCGACGTGCAGGAGAAGGAACGGGGTGGTTTTTAGTCAGTAAGAGTCTGACACTAGAGGCGGTAGCAGTCATTCGATGATTTTCCCCCCTTAAAAAAAAGACATTACTAGATATTCATCATAATAGGCAGAATTAACGCAACGTCATAAACGCAAGTGTGGGAGAGCCATGCTTCAGCACGAATGGGCCGGCTCGACCGGAGTGATACCACGGCCTCACAGAAAACCGACGCGAAGCAACGCTTGCGTTGTGTTTCGTCGTGTGAGTGAGGTTACCGGAGGCCTAATTACCTTCCCCTTCCCCAATCTCCCCAATCCCTGAATCCCCAACGATCCTCAAACTCCTAATCCCCAAAAAGCCGGTGACGCACTTGTAACGCCTCTAGTGTTCCAGGTGTCCATGGGCGACGCCGATTGCTTACCATCAGGTGATCCGTCTGGTCGTTTACCGGCTTATGCCATAAAAAAATTTAACAAGAATACTCCAACAACTTTGTTTACTTAGGAAGTATGTTTAAAAAAATAGGTAGTAAAAGTAAGTCAATTTTGAGACAGTCCCCTGTTAGAGCGACGGCGATCTCTACATAATTAGGGGGTTTATGGTAATGACTATGATGGGCCTGCCCAGCATTTGCATCAGCTTTTGAAGTCATTTTAAGTTCGGGAGAGCCATGCTTCAGGACCAATGGGCCGGCTCGACCGGAGTGATACCACGGCCTCACAGAAAACCGACGTCAAACAACACTTGCGTTGTGTTTCGTCGTGTGAGTAAGGTTACCGGAGGCCCAACTATCCCCCTCCCCAATATCTCCAATCCCCGCATCCTCAATAATCCTCAATTCCGAATAAGGACCTTTCATGGTACTTTCAATTTCATTCGAATCTGTTCAGTACGTATATATGACTGCACGATTGGGCAATTGACTGCCGCACAACGGGTCGCGGGTTCGATTCCCGCACAGAACAACTCTTTGTGTGATCCACAAATTGTTGTTCCGGGTCTGGGTGTCATGTGTATGTGAGCTTGTATGTTTGTAAACGCACCCACGACACAGGAGAAAATCCTAGTGTGGGGCAACGTTTGTTTTAAAAAATACATATTTTATGTGACAAACTTCCACACATTCTAACATATTATCAATATAAGTTACCAGTATGCAAAAATGCATAATTTTAAGACGTCTTAATCATGTGATATATATAAAAACATTTGACATTTCGAAAAAAGTATTGTATTATTAAATGAAAGAGAAGATAGGAACATTATTGTGTATTGATATGACGAATCTTTATATATAATAAAACTGTACAAGTGTAAATTCTGTATGTTGAAAATATAAATAAAGTAGTTGGGGGTGTTACTAGATAGATATCGAACCCAAAAACGGTTTGTCTGTCTGTCTGTACGTTTACGCATCATGCAAAAACTAACGGTCTGATTATGATTAAACTAAGTATGATTACATATATACTTTAATATCTTGGGCACACACGAAAAAACAAACTTAATTGTGCGGCTCAATCCCTAGACACAGTTACTGTACTCAACGTAAATATAAATTTGTCGAATGTTAGGTTGCCGTAGTGAACTTAACGCTGTAACTGTAGGGCCGATGGTTGAAATTAGCTTGAACCGATATTATAAATGTGAAAATATATGAGTTTGTATGTTTGTGTGTATGTTCATTACTCAGTCATATTAAAACGGCTGGAGGGACCGGGATGCAACTTAGAAAAGAGGTATATTGTGGTCTGGAGTCTGGAGTAACACATGGGCTACGTTTTATCCCTGGGAACGCGGGCGAAGCCGCAGGCAGAAGCTAGCACTAAGTATATAATTTATTCAAATATTATGTTCGTTGGAAAACTACTTTACGTACTTAATTCTATTTTGATAATAATATAACTTTTTATGCTAAACACATGTCCGAGATTGTGGTTTTGAATATATATTAATAATATCGGTCAAATTGAGAACCTCTTCCTTTTTTTTGTAGTCGGTTAATAATATCTAGTATTATTCATTATATTTTATTATGTGTCATACTTATTTTAACTATTAGAGTGCGGTTCTACTGAGGCGGAATAGACCAGCAGCTGTAGCCAAATGCCAATTAGAGCTTGTCTACATGTAGAATAGAAAACCAAATTATATGGGATTGACGTAAATTTTGACACTATCAGTGTCATCCCCATACATTTAGTTTTCTACTCTCTCTGTAGACAAGCTCTAAAGTGGCGTTTGGCTAAAGACACTAAGCGGAGAAATGCTGTGCCACGATTCACCAATCACATGGCTTAGAATCCACATCTTTTCTCCACTCCTCTTCAGGAGCAGAATTGTTTAAAATGACGACAAATCTGGTTAGATTTGACTTTTTTTGGGCTCGACTTTACCTCCCAGAACCGCTGCAACTCCTGTAAGCCAGGATCTACAGTAGATGCAACCATGAAAACATCGGAACACTGAAGTCCGGCGCGTCCCAGGGACGTGAATAGCTGTATTGATTTCAGTGTTATTTGTTCATTAGTCAGAAGATAGAGGTATAATAAGAGGAGAAAAATAAACTTTTGACGTGACAACGTCTTATAAATTGGATTGCCGGGTGACACTTCAAGAACACTGCGTTACGCTCCGCTCACGTTATGCGCTCCCAATGAGAGCGAGTGAGAGGCACGCGTCCCTTCCACTCGGGCATGGTTAGCCCGCCTAAGAGCGAGAGAGACAGACATAAAAAGTGAAAGGCACACCACTCAAAGTCGTTGTCACGTAAAACTTTCGCCCGTATACCGACTTTACAGGCAACCAATTTTGTTTTAGAGGGGAACATAGGATTACTTCTCCCATCTCGGTGAGGCGGAAGGGAGTGTCAGACTTAATATTAATGTGTGTGTTTGTTTGTCCGTCTTCCACGACGGAACGGAGCCAGAAATTGACGTGATTTTTTGCTAGTGGAGATAGTTGAAAGGATTTAGAGTAACATAGGTTACTTTTTATCTCTTTCTAACCCATGTTGTTGGATGTTTGTAATGAGTCTAAGGAGCATTTCGTAATTGTCAAGATTAAGGTAGAATGCTAAAACTAAGTATTATGTTTTGTGCATCATTTCTTTTTTCTTTTGGAAACCTGAATCGCGTTATAATTCTATGAATGGAAACAGAGCGAGGCCGTGGGCAGAAGCTAGTCCATGAATAAAATGTATTCAGTTAATCGAATCTATAAATTATTATATTTTCGGCTTATTCACCTAATTATTTGACGAGGAACTCGACTAGTTTCAAGCCATGCTAGAGGCTCATAAGCCGAATCTAAAATCTGAGTCAGACTACAGTGTTGGTATGTCTCACGAAAGTTATAATACAATCGAATCTATCTAAATATAAATGAATATTTGTTCGTTAGTCTCGCTAAAACTCAAGAACGGATGAACCGATTTGGCTAATTTTAATCTTGAAATTTTCGTGGAAGTCCAAGGAAGGTTTAACAGGTGAGAAAAAAATTGTAGGCGTTACGAATTTTTCTGATACAGCTACCTACTATTATTAGTCATTGACAACAGTTTTCGATTGACAGTCAAAGGCTTAGGAATTTAAGGAGTTTTTAGGTAGTTTTTGACACATCGGATTACATTGTCAAAATTTGTATACGGTTCCCTTTTAATTTTTGGTTATTTTATGGCATAAGCCGGTAAACGAGCAGACGGATCACCTGATGGTAAGCAATTGGCGTCGCCCATGGCCACCTGGAACATCAGAGGCGTTAAGAATGCGTTACCGGCCTTTTGGGGATTAGGAATGTGAGGATCGTTGGGGATTCAGGGATTGGGGAAATTGTGGAAGGGGAGGGTAATTGGGCCTCCGGTAACCTCAGTCACACGACGAAACACAACGCAAGCGTTGCTTCACGTCGGTTTTCTATGAAGCCGTGGTATCACTCCAGTCGAGCCGGTCCATTCGTTTCGAAGCATGGCTCTCCCACACTTATTATTTATAGCTTATGTTCAAGCCTAATCAATTCAATCAAACTTAAAGTCATATCTTTCCTCTTTATAATATTAGTGTAGAAAAAAACAGCAATGTTTAAACGCCTGACCAAATTGTAATAGCATTACGTCTATCGTCGTCTGTGTAAAAACATAGACAGATACGTATAAATTCGGATAACTATAAATGAATGATCAGGTGCTTTAATTTTTATAAAATACATCTTTATTGAATGTAACACCCACTTTTCACTATTTATGTTATGAGTCCATGTAATAGGGGGTGAGCCTATTGCCATATACCGGGCACAATTCCAGGCTCCGTGCAGGGTACAAATAAACTTTCTTTGGAAAAACTTCAAAAAAAAAACTACAGCTGTGATTTTTTGAAAATGCGACTCAACATTCCGTTACCCGACCTAAGAAAGTCAAAGTCAAAGTCAAAGTCAAAGCATTTATTTCAATTAAACCATAGTTTGGTACTTTTGAAACGTCAACAAATACAAAATAAATAATAGTCTGTCAGTCAGTCCGTCAGTGAAACTAGGTGAAGCTAGGTGCTCATTCCAAAAAGTAGATTCGAAAGGAGAAGTACGAGCAAGAAACTCCATTCGTACTTGTAACGCCTCTGGTGTTCCAGGTGTCCATGGGCGACGCCGATTGCTTACCATCAGGTGATCCGTCTGCTCGTTTACCGGCTTACGCCATAAAAAGAAATTGGTACTTTTGAAACGTCAACAAAAAAAAAATAGTCTGTCAGTCAGTCCGTCAGTGAAACTAGGTGAAGCTAGGTGCTCATTCCAAAAAGTAGATTCGAATGGAGAAGAACGAGCAAGAAACTCCATTCGTACTTGTAACGCCTCTGGTGTTCCAGGTGTCCATGGGCGACGCCGATTGCTTACCATCAGGTGATCCGTCTGCTCGTTTACCGGCTTACGCCATAAAAACAAATTGGTACTTTTGAAACGTCAACAAAAAAAATAGTCTGTCAGTCAGTCCGTCAGTGAAACTAGGTGAAGCTAGGTGCTCATTCCAAAAAGTAGACTCGAATGGAGAAGAACGAGCAAGAAACTCCATTCGTTACTCTTTTTAAAGAATTAAACCATTCGTAGGTAGTAATAGTTATATGTGTAAACTAATTCATTGACTGCCCTCATTACTTTCAAACCACGTGTCCTTCTATATTTGATCAAATGTTTCTAGGAAATCCAATAATACACGGCCCTCGGACGTCCTCTGTTACCCCTGTGTAGCTCTCTATCGATCCGTTGTACGGACGTCATAACGACATTTTAACAAGCGACTTTAAAATGGACACAACGTACATCACGCCTTTTATCCCCGGAGGGGTAGAGGTGCACATTACGGCACTTTATGACACTGTACAATGTAACACCCATTTTTCTCTATTTATGTTATGAGTCTCATGTAATAGGGGGTGAGTCTATTGCCATATACCGGGCACAATTCCAGACTCCGTGCTATTACTGAGAGTTATTTTAAAAAGCTCAGTAAGACTTTGCCCGACCCACGAATCGAACCTGAGACCCCTTGCCTGGCAGTTGCACTTGCGAGCAGTCGACCAACAAGGCACGTAGTTTATCTACTAATAGAAGGTAGGGTGCATACTTTGTTAAGGTATTTATTTGCTCTTCAGTATCAACCATTGGGTGATGCAGAAGTGTGCACATCATCATCATCATCATATTCACATCATTATCATCACATCAACAGCCTATTTTAATACCTACTGCTGAGACAAGGCCTCTTCTGATATGAATAAGGAGCATGGGCATTACAACCACGCTTTTCAAAGCAGACTTACTCTTGAATCCAATTCCGATCGATCGACATTGGTATTGTGTCGTACTCTTGAGTTGCATCACTAGCGCCCATTGCATCCGTATTGCGCGGAAATTGAATGAATTAAATGATATTGAGTTTGACTTTATATTCCGTACTCTGAATGCTATTTGAACAGCTACGATTGCGGTTGTATAGTGTTGATATTGAATAATTATTGAGATTTTATTAGATTGATATTGCATTGACATTGAGATTGGATATTGGATTTATTAGTGAACATTTTTAACAGCTAAGAAACTGAAAAATAGGTATAGAAGCCAGAACATAGCATAGGCATGTTATCAGCGTCTCTCTTCTAATTCTTCTGTTTTAATTTTTCAACTCAATGTTTTTATTACTTCCACTTCCACTGTCACACCTTTATTGTCTTTTTTTTATATATTACTAGCTTTTTTTTTTTTTTTTTTTTTCTATCGCGATTGAAATCCTCATGACTTCCCGCGTCGTGGGGACGACGAGGGGGCGTGCCGGACTCTTACCGGCTAAAACCACCGCGGTGTTCCTTCACTGCCTGTGACCGTGACCCGGGTTGCCCTTACGGAATCACCACATACTTTTGTTTTCCCTTGGGAATATCAATTTTTCCGGGATAAAAAGTAGGTACCCTATTATTTAATCCGGACTTCTAATTTTACGTCTGCAAAAATTCAAAGCAATCGATTTAGTAGTTACGGCGTGAAAGCGGGACAAACAGACAAACTCACTTTCCGATTTATAATATTAGTAAAGATTTATGCTGCATCGTGCCTGGTGCTTAATTAAATGTTTTTTCCTTCTTTCTTTCTTTCTTTCTAACAGTTGAAAGTCTCAAACATCATTTCAAAGAAGAAAAAACCTTATTTCTTTTTCCCAGTTTTAAAATCAATCGTGGGAA
The DNA here is from genome assembly GCA_902850265.1 of Spodoptera littoralis. NCBI lineage: Eukaryota > Metazoa > Arthropoda > Insecta > Lepidoptera > Noctuidae > Spodoptera > Spodoptera littoralis. The sequence continues at coordinate 2,849,413 of LR824553.2, read as the reverse complement.
TTTGGAAGTGACGACGCTTTATACGGTTTCACAAACTCATCCGGCTAAGAATAGAAAATTGTAGAGCTATAATCGTGCCTAGTGTAGCCTAAGTTCAGGTAGTTTTATTTTGTTGTAATAAGATAAAACTACTCACAGAAAATTTTAGTTTTAGCCGTGAAGGCTCACTACGTCATTAGGTACTTTCCCGCGCATTGTACATAAACAAAGTAAGTTGGTTCCGGAAAAAATATAAAATACGTAAATGTTGTTTCATGTAAAACATTTCCTTAATAATAATAATTTATGCTTTATTTTACACCACACAATCGTACTACAGGACAATATTACCTTACAAAAATAGTATACAATGTGCGGTCTTATCGCACAAGGCGATTTCTTATAGACAATCTTTGGATGGAGCAGCAACAGGAGTCTGATACCGAACCGATTAAGGAGGGCATCGAATGTCAAAGACTGGGTTCAGAAAGTTAGATCCGAATCCGATACAAGGAGGTGGAGAAACGTCTTCAAGCCGCCCTAGTTTTTGTGCCTTAAACTGTCCAACACCGCGAGGACACCGGTGACCGCAACCTATTGTTAAAGGTTAATGATATGGGGGATATATATGCCTTAATTAATTTTGATATTCAATTTTTTATACGTATTAAAATCTTTATTGCCTCTTTAATCAAGTGATCACAAGGGCTGGTTGTCATTGGTGACACGCAACCTAAAGGATCTGTGGTTCGGAACCCTTGTTAAGGTTATTGTTGTAATTTACGTTATGAATTATGAAAATCAACTTTATCTGCTCAGCTGTTGAATATGGTTAGGATGTGTAGAAAGGATGGATGAAAGCAAATTTACGAAAGAAGTATGCGGTATGCCGAATTTTCCTTTCATTTCATTTCATTTCATTTCATTTCATTTCATTTCATTTCATTTCATTTCATTTCATTTCATTTCATTTCATTTCATTTCATTCCATTTCATTTCATTTCATTTCATTTCATTTCATATCATTTCGTTTCGTTTCATTTCACGGCCTCACAGAATACCGACGTGAAGCAACACTTGCGTTGTGTTTCGTCGTGTAAGTGAGGTTACAGGAGGCCCAATTACCCTTCCCTTCCTCAATCTCCCTGAATCCCCAACGATACTCAAACTCCTAATCCCCAAAAGGCCGGTAACGCACTTGTAACGCCTCAGGTGTCCTTGGGCGACGCCGATTGCTTACCATCAGGTGATCCGTCTGCTCGTTTACAGGCTTACACCATAAAAAAATCTTATTAGTTACAAATTTAACTCTACAGTTCTAAATCTATAATTATAGTTCAATCTATAGTACACATAGAACAAATAAGTACAACAGACCCTGCGCATAAACATACAAAAATAAAATACACGTGTACCATATACCGAACACAATTCCAGACTCAGTGCTACTACTAACTGAGATTTAAAAAAAACCCGTAATACTTTGCCCGACCCGGGAATCGAACCCGAGACCCTTTGCCCGGCAGTCGCACTTGCGACCACTCGGCCAATGAGGCAGTCTTTCATATCTTTCACATTTATAATATTAGTGTGATTTAAGAATATTATAGAGGATTGAAAACATAACTGATAGAATAGTTCTTTTATAAATGTCATTTATAAAAACTGACTTCAACTCTCTCTTCTTAGTTGTTAATTAATATACTAAAAACCTTGTCCTAAGTGTAATAAACGTCGCGGAGAACCTAACGGGTAACCGGGGCTCCGGCTCGACGTGCAGGAGAAGGAACGGGGTGGTTTTTAGTCAGTAAGAGTCTGACACTCCCTCCCGCCTCACCCAGGCGGGAGCAGTCATTCGATGACTTTCCCCCATTAAAAAAAGACCTTATACAGTTAGATGCACTAGGAAAGATGTACTAGGAAAATGGTGAATGATGTACTAGGAAAGCCCTGTATCACAGGCGAAAAATCATATTATATACACATTGTTGATCGAAGTACAAGTCATACTGCGAACCTCATTATTTTAAATCGGTTGAAAATAGACGTTACATTACACATTACTCTTTGTGTAAATCTTTGTAAAAATACTAAAAACATTTGCCCTACAGTTGCATATCTACAGTACTAGAACAACTAAGTACTACAGACTCTGCGCATACAGAAAATTACATCAATAAAGACATGCTTCGCCCCTCCATACCAGCGCGAAACTTCAGTGTCTTTCCACAAGCGAAGGGGAACGGTCGCTCGCTCGCTATGTGTTAAAATAAATACATACATTAATAATCTCGGTCGATTAAAAGATATTATAGTAATATATAAAAATGTTGGTCGTTTGGTGTCTTTTGGGTATCAGTGGGTATGTCAATGGATTTGCATTGCCCTTTGAAGGACTTTATAAGCTGGATATTATTCATTACAATGATTTTCATGCTAGGTAAGTGATTTTTGTATATTTTTTGTAGTCTTAGTTGTATTTTAAGGTTGCTTTTCGTCTGAATATTTGATAAGAAAGCGTTCTTTTGGAGGTTTCTTGTGGTATTGGTTTTTCTTATACGTTTTCATTTGGTAGCAAAATGAAAATTCATGAAACTGATCTCATTTCTACGTTTTTCTTATTTCGTTTTAAGTGGAAATTATTGATTCTCTATGGCAATAATGCTTCGAATGCAGTTTTACGCGAATTGACCTAGAAATTAGTGAAATGTTAAAGGTCAAAGGTCAATGACATATGCGGACAACTGTAGCGCCAAAAGTCATTCGATTTTACATAATAATATAACACTTTCTTTTACTTATTTAGAGCAGTAGTAAAGTGACAATATTTAAAGCAATGAATACTGGTATTTTTTCATGACCCAGTTCTATTGTGTACAGAACAAAGTAACCATCTTCTATACAGATAAATATAATATTGTAATACTGAAATAACCGCTTGTTCCTACATACAATCTATACATATAATAAAATCGTAGCAAAGTGAGAATTGTATATACATCGAATATTTTTTAAAAAGAATGCTTTGGGCTTGATCTACAGTCGATACCGAAGCCAAAAATATGGTTTTTAGAATTTTCGTCTGTTTGTCTATATACATATATATGTCCGGGATGAACTCAAAAAGTGCTGCATGAATTTACTTCAAATTTTGCATGAATATTACTAACAGCTCGAGTCAATTAATAGGCTACATATTATTATGCTATCAACTACGGAGGAGGAGCTGTGAATCACTATTCTACACGGACGAAGTCGCGGGCTTAGCTAGTATGAATATACACACGATACATAAATAACAATTACAATTTTTATCTTTCTATCTGTTTGTACTGGTTAATTTGTGAAATGGCTGGATCGATTTTAACGGGACTTTTATTGACAGGGTAGCTGATGTACTAAGCAGTAACATAAGCCTTACCTTACATACCTTTATTTTAGACTAGCTTTTACCCGCGGCTTCGCTCGCGTCACAAAAGGATGAAAAGTAGCCTATGTGACATGTACCAATACACACAGCGCCATCTATACCAATACTTTTGTTTTTCCTCGGGTATATCACATTTTTGCGGAATAAAAAGTACCCTATTATTTAATACAGCCTACTAACTTTAACTCTTCAAAATTTCAAAGCAATCGCTTAAGGAGTTACGGCGTGAAAGCGGAACAAACAAACAAACTCACTTTCCGATTTTATAATATTATATTAAGTAAGGATAATCGCAGACGAAGTTGCTGTTTCAGCTAGTCTTATATTATATTCTAAACTAATTTATAACGCTGTAGTTTATTTGAATGTCGCTAATTTCTAAGACTGCTAGTTGGAATTAAATAGTTCTTTTTGTATTGTATAGTCCATATATCAAAGAAAACTATAGGCTATAAGACATTACACTAGGATTAATAGAAGCAGCAAGTGAAACCGCATGGCGTAACTAGGTATTGATAAACATAGTACGTTCCAAAATACTTTATCATTTAGAACATTTTAGAATATCATTAATATGAAGGGCCAAATTAAAAGTACCCTTAACCGACGAGCATGCATCAAAAGATTGATGAAGCGAAAGAGGTATGTAGGAATCGTAGTAATTGGTGTTATATAGTATCTGCCTGGTCGTGGTGGCCCGGAGGTTTAAGACGCCCACTTCTCATGCATGAGAGTGCGGGTTCGAAACCTACCAACGGCAAGTACCAATGTGACTTTTTCCGAGTTATATGTACTTTCTAAGATTATTTAGACAGCACTGACAAACGGTGAAGGAAAAACATCGTGAGGAAACCTGGACTTATAATTTCTAATTATACCTAAGTTTGAAATCGCCAACCCGCATTGAGCAAGCGTGGTGATTAATGCTCTAACCTTCTCCGTGTGAGAAGAGGCTTTGCTCAGCAGTGGGCATTTATAGGCTGTTGATGATGATGATGATAGTATCTGCCTGCCCCCATGGGAGACAGACGTAAAGTTATGTGTAACAGCTGACTTTAGTTTTTAGACAAGCATGCTGAAAAAAGGCGGAGATAAGGTTACTTAGAAATGATTGAAGTTTGCTCAGTTTCCAGAATAACATAACATAACATAACATCACGCCTTTTATCCCCGAAGGGTTAGGTAGAGGTGTACACAGAAGTAACACCCACTTTTCACTATTTATGTTCCGCGCAGCGTGTCGTGGGTTCGATTCTCTTACGGGACAACTCTTTGCGTGATCCACAAATTGGTGTTTCGGGTCTGAATGTCATGTGTATGTGAACTTGTATGTTTGTAAATGCACCCACGAAACAGGAGAAAACCCTAGTGTGGGGCAACGTTTTATTTAAAAAGAATATTTATCGAAATCGTTAGAGCCGTTTCTGAGAAAGTGTTTATGACTGTATAAACATGAATACAAATATTGGTCGTGTAATGGAAGTGATTAATGTTAATGACTATTTTATAGACGTAGTTATGGTGTTTAAAGGAAACAATAATTCAATTACAATAATATAATTAACAACCCACGTTGTGTATATTTAAATAATAATAATTAGGTACTACGTACTCTCATCTCCTGCTAGACTGCTAGGTATTGATTATTCCATGATGTATTATAATCTTAACCTTTTTCAATAAATGGACTATCCAACAGAAAAATAATAAGGTAGCTGCCTAAATTTTATTTTAATGTCCGTCTGGTAGATTAATTTAAAAGATTAGACATCTATTTTTTCTTTTCTCACAAAATTAAATATTTTCGGCGGTATAAAAATCTGAAATATCGTGTACACACAATACGTTATATTTTGTAGCACTTAGTGACGTAACGACCTCCCACTAAACCACCTAAACTTAACTCCATTTATTTTATCTAAGTATTGTAACTTTATACGACAAAATAAAAAAAATACGTGTCGAACATTCTTTCATTATCTAACTGACAGACTAATTCGATTTTTAATTTTCATTCCTTAGCCTACCCTATTATTCAACTCGAACCAGCCGTTCTGGAGATTTGCGCATTTAAACTAACAAACTAAACTAGTCTCAGGTCTAGGCAAGAACTAGTACCTTAATATTCTAGTAATAAGCCTAACTGTTGATCTCAAGGCTTTAGGTTCGATCAAGGTTATACTTAAAACCCTAATTGGACAAAGTATGTTAATAGTTGTCCCATAAAAGAATTTGGGTCAAAGTAAAAAGGTTTAACATGGTATTAATATTCATAAACGACATTATTTGTGTTTTTATAATAACTATCGTGAGACATGCTAAATAAACTAAACGTTACGAGTTACTCACGTAAATATAAGTACTGAGAAAAGCTCTACTGGTTTCGAGTCACAAAGGGACTCTTCCTTATGAGCAGCGTGCGCGGTTGCGGCATCAGACATCAGTTGGTTATAATGACGTTTTTTTTATTAAGTTATATTGTATATCCTAGGACTGCCTCGATGGCTGAGTGGTCGCAAGTACGACTGCCGCGCAAGGCGTCTCGGGTTCGATTCCCGGGTCGGGCATAGTACTACTGGGTTTTTAAAAAAAAATCTCAGTAGTAAAACGGAGTCTGGAATTGTGCCCGGTAAATGGCAATAGGCTCATCCCCTATTATATGGGATTCATAACATAAATAGTAAAAAGTGGGTGTTACATTGTTACAATCTACACCTTTGCCTACCCTTTCGGGGATAAAAGAAGAGATGTTATATATGTATGTATGTTTAAAAATCTATCTTCAACGCGCTCTTTTTTGAAATCGGTTTAAAACGATGTGGTGTATGCGGTCAAGATGTATAATCTAAAGATCATGATACGTTCTCACTGATAAGTAGTTAGTAGGTAGGCTATTGACGTTATTACCATCACTCAAAGGCGTGAATTTCACCTAATATTAAAACCATTTAAATACACATTGTTGACTATTTTGTCGATTAGAACATGCCAAACAACATTAAGCCTTAATATCTATTATATAGAGCTGATCATGCCTTTGTACTATTGACATGTAATACCCATCTTTAAAGATAAGAGACTCCGTATCTATTGTTATCAATAACAACGTTAACGTAAGATAATGTTTCGCTTAATATTTGTACGAATCATTGGCTGCATAATTTGTTATCTTATCTAATGTACTAATATTTTGAAGGTAAATAATTAGAAAAAGGAAGAAGTAGTAGCACGGAGTCTGGATTTGTGCCCGGTATATGGCAATAGGCTCACCCCCTATTACATGGGACTCATAACATAAATAGTGAAAAGTGGGTGTTACATTGTACAATGGCATAATGTGCACCTCTGCCTACCCCTTCGGGGATAAAAGGCGTGATGTTATGTTATAATTAGAAGGGTTTTCTTTCTATTTGCATATGTAGAAGAATAGGCTAATTTCCAAAATTTTATTTTTATGTCCGTCTAGTAGATTATTTTAAAACATTAGACACCTATTTTTTCTTTTCTTACAAAATTAAATGCTTTCGACGATATAATTGAGATTTGACATGTCGTGTGACGTCATAGCGTGCTACAAAATGTAGCACGTTGTGACGTAACTACCTCCCGCTCTTTAACTTAACTCCATTTTATTTAAGTATTGTAACTTTATACGCGTAAATAAAAAAAATACCTGTGTAATATTATTTCATTATCTAACTGACGGACTATCAATTCGATTTTTAATTTTCTAACCTTGGAAACTACCCTATTATATTTTTACATCAATACGTATGTAATTTTACATCAATCTTTCTAAGTATGTACTAGTCATCTGACTGCCTCGTTGGCCGAGTGGTCGCAAGCGTGACTGCCGGGCAAAGTATTACTGGGATTTTTTTAGACTGCGTGCTATTAATGAGTCAGTAGTAGCACGGAGTCTGGAATTGCTGCCTTCTCGCAACCCAGCCATCGCGAAGGACACTCCGGGTGTCGGTCGATCGCGGGACGATCTCCGGCCACCGTAAGCGCAGGCCTGTGGACGGCGAGCATGGGTGGCTCACAGTCCGACCAGAACCAGACCCGAGCGTACGGTGCGTCGCGTTCGGCGCGTGCCTCAAAGAACCATCAGACTACGGATCGGGCCCAACAGGGCTGATGCCGATTCGGAGTCCCGGAGAACCTAACGGGTTACCGGGGCTCCGGCTCGAAGCGCAGGAGAAGGCACGGGTGGTTTTTAGTCAGTAAGAGTCTGACACTCCCTCCCGTCTCACCCAGGCGGGAGCAGTCATTCGATGATTTTCCCTGTTACATGGGACTCATAACATAAATAGTAAAAAGTGGGTGTTACATTGTACAGTGGCATTAAGTGCCGTAATAAGCACCTTTGCCTACCCCTTCGGGGATAAAAGGCGTGATGTTATGTATGTACTAGTCATCTTAACAATGTTAAAATCTGGTTACACCAGACTTTAAAATCTAGTAATAAATGAGTCAGTAACAGCCTTTTTTTGATAGTGGATAATCATCAAATTACTTCTCCCGCCCGGAAGAGGCGAGGTATTAGACTCTTACTGACTAAAACCACCTCGTTCCTATTCCAGCTTTGAGCCGGAGCTTCAGTAATCCACAAGGCTGTCTGCAGCCCCGTTCTGGGTATGACAATAGACTGGCCTCCTATTGCACGCTATGATACTAGGTAATGTTCGGAGATGTCGCTAGTGTGAACCTCTCGTTCTCCGTCCAATAGGGAATTAGTTAGTGTCACACTATTGGACGTTCAACATTTGACTACTTGATTAAAAAATCTCTTTCTACATTTGTACTATCTGGTCCAAAGCGACCAAAGATTATCGCATCTTTGGTCAATAGTAACCAAAGGTTACCGTATCTTTGGTCCAAAGTAACTAAACATTACCGTATCTTTGGTCCAAAGTGACCAAACATTACCGTATATTTGGTCAATCGTGACTAAAAATTACCGTATCATTGGTCAATAGTGACCAAAGATTTCCGTATCTTTGGTAAATAGTAACCAAAAATTACCGTATCTTTGGTCAATAGTGACCAAAGATTTCCGTATCTTTGGTAAATAGTGACCAAAGATTATCGTATCTTTGGAGATTATAGTATCTTTGGTCAATAGATAACCCCCCATTGCCATGGAATTCTAAATATTTAGATATACTGAGTGTGATGTAAAAAATTTAAATTATTCTCAAATTTTCATAGGTGCAAAGAATAACTTTATCTTACATTTTGAGAATCTAATACAATTTTAATACATTTTAAACAATTTAGATGAAAACTGTATTAATAAGCGTTATTCTAACGAATGTTATCGGATTGTAATAACTAATGCAAGCCTGTCTCTTCCTTAGTTTTTAATGTAGATTCCGAATCAATAAAACACGAGTAAATATTTACTAGAGGCCTAACTTCGTGTGACATGAACATTCACTGCATAGCAATTAAACATGTCCTAAAATAGCATGTCAAAAGGCGTTATATTGAGCATGCCTGAAAAATGTTCGAAAATCGAACGCCTGTCAATTTGCAAGTATGCCCAAAATGAGTGTGCTAATTTTACACACATACAGAATGACACACATGCTAGTGCCAAGTGTTAAATTGAAGCATGCTTTCGTCGAAGTCATGGTGGCCGGAAAGTTTAAGACGCCCACTTCTCATGCATGAGGGTGCGGGTTCGAAATCTACCAACGGCAAGTATCAATGTGACTTTTTCCAAGTTAAATGTACTTTCTAAGATTATTCAGACACCACTGATAAACGGTGAAGGCAAACATCGTGAGTAAACCTAGGCTTATAAATTTCTAATTATAAGTTTGAAATCACCAACCCGTATTGAGCAGGCGTGGTGATTAATGCTCAAACCTTCTCCGCGTGAGAAGAGGCTTTACTCAGCAGTGGGCATTTATAGGCTGTTGATGGATGTTTTCATGTTTAAAATTGGCATGTTTAATAGTACCCTAAAAATGTTCCAATTCAGAGAAAAGCATCCGAGCAAAGCCGGGATTTAGAACTAAATAATGAAATACAATACAAAACACATATTAATTATTAAAGCTTATTCATATCTTATGTATGACACCATTGTAATAATTGAATGTGGTAAATCTTATTCACTATGACAATAGCATTCTTGAGAAGAAACTTGAATAATGTCATTTATAGATCACTCATAAGTATAGCAGATATTCTATGAATATAAATGTAATTGTATAAAAAATAACGTGATTTAAAACTGTCAAACACCAAGCGGTCACCGGTGACCGCGAGGGTAGACGACTAATTTTTATTTTAATGTCCGTCTGATAGATTATTTAAAAACATTAGACACGTATTTTAATTTCTCACAGAAACGAATAGTTTCGAAGATATATTGATTTGAAATGTCGCGTGACGTCACTTCTCAGTACATTTTATACTAAGAAATAACGTTTTAGCCCCCAATCCTAAACTTTGATTCGTTTTATCTAAGTATTATTTTATTATACGACAAAATAAAAAAATACGTGTCTAATATTTTTTCATTACCTAACTTACGGACTAATTATATTTTTAATTTTCATACCCTGTCATCATCCCCATTGTGTCTATAAAACCGGTACTCGACGAGTTAATAGCGTTCATAACTTGAAGGCATAGCACAGGCAGTAAACAGCCTATTGGTATTCACTGTCCATGATTATTCTAAGTTATATTTTTTTATGGGATAAGTTGGTAAACGAGCAATCGGATTACCTAATGGTAAGCAATCGGCGTCGCCCATGGAACACCAGAGGCGATACAAGTGTGTTACGTTTCAAGCATTTTGGGGATTACGAATTCTAGGATTGTTGGGGATTCAGGGATTGGAGAGATTGGGGAGGGGGGGGGGGTGTAATTGGGCCTCCATAGCATAGGCTATAAAACATCACGCTACGACCAATAGGAGCTGAGCAGAGCATGTGAGACTGCGTGGAAGTAGCTAGATTCTATATATAAATGAAACTACTATGTACCTATTGTCAAGGCAATAGATATAAAAATATCTATTGCTTCTCCGAGGGATAGAAATGAAAAAATGATTAATATTAAATTTTTTCGTAGTTCGAAATTTGCAATCGCATAAGTATTCCGTTTGATAAACGTAACAATCACAGAAATAATACAAATTGAATACGGTACTTTGTGTGTTATCTAATCTATGTTTATTGTTATTAACTCGTTTTAATCATTACAATTTGACCTTGATATTAATCTCAGCTGACTGGCTCACTGATATAATAATGTCAAGATTTTGTGACGAAACTGTGCACCGGTATTTTGCGAGTTGACTGACAAACGCATTTAATTTTGTATTATTAGTAGTTACTATTATATTTTTATTATTGACACGTTTTTTTTTAGGTAAACATGTAACGAACTCTATTATAAAAAAATCTGAGAATTCTAAACGAAACTATTTCATTATCCACTTGTGTAGGGACTACTTTACATAACATAACATCACGCCTTTTATCCTCGAAGGGGTAGCCAGAGGTGCACATTACGGCACTTAATGCCAATATACAATGTAACACCCATTTTTCACTATTTATGTTATGAGTCCCATGTAATAGGGGGTGAGCTTATTGCCATATACCGGGCACAATTCCAGACTCCATGCTACTACTGAGATCTTTTAAAAAACCTCAGTAATACTTTGCCCGACCCGGGAATCGAACCCGTCATCCCTTGCCCGGCCAGTCGCACTTGCGACCACTCGGCCAACGAGGCAGTCACATATAACGAACTCTATAATAATAAAATCTAAGAATCATAACTAAACTAATAAGCATATTGCCACTTTAAATTATTTCTATACTGAATTTATCCTTACCAACGGAAGAATGAAGCTGTCCAAATTCTTTTTGTTCATATTTATTTCCATAATCGTTTTAACAACACTACGTTGTAGTAATTTGAAAGTGGCGCGTTCCATATAATGATAGATGACAGGTTGTTTTTGTTTTCTCTCTGCGCCATCACTGCTGTAATGTGGATTTGTTCTGTTCAATAAACCTTGGTAATATAGAGGTATATTAAAATCGTTTAGTTACAATACGTAGGTTCTATTTCAACGGATAAAGCGATAAAAAAATCACAAGTTCATCGAGATCTAGCTCGCAGTTCTTCCAGGTTCTACATAACTTATTAATGCATGCGAAATATTAAATTTTTTTTATGGCATAATCCGGTAAACGAGAAGACGGATCACTTGATGGTAAGCAATCGTCGTCGCCCATGGACACCTGGAACACCAGAGGCGTTACAAGTGCGTTACCGGCTTTTTGGGGATTAGGAGTTTAAGGACCGTTGGGGATTCAGGGATTGGGGAGATTGGGGAAGGGGAGGGTAATTGGGCCTCCGGTAATCTCACTCACACGATGAAACACAACGCAAGCGTTGCTTCACGTCAGTTTTCTGGCCCATTCATGACGAAGCATGGCTCCCACGCTTAAAATAAATTGAACAAAATCTAGCTATGTTTCTATGGGAACATATTGTTAGAATTTTCGGTTCACATTTACATTATGTTTTACAGAAAACCTTATTTTTCATACAAATGGTTCATTTCATATCCTTTTAGTAAATTGTTGTTACTTGTATTGTATTCTGCGTCTTAAACAAAATGTAGGTCTGTATTATTCTTTTGAAAATCTGTAGTAGGTAAGGTACAAAGCTATTGTTTTCATTACATAATGGAACGGACTTGTATTTACCTTCTTAAAATGATCAAAAATTTTAATAAAGATAATGATTTCTGAAAGACGTAGATTTGCAATATCCTAATGTATGTACAGCTAGCGAAGTTTTTTATACATGCACAGAAACCATTGGTTCAAGTTGAATACTAAGTTGACCAATAGTTGAATATGATTTCGTTCAAGCATACTATATTTGTAGTGATGATGACTGACTTTGACTTTATGTCAGTAATTTACCGAGGGAAGTGGAAACTATAGTTTTTCTTCTTCTCTTCGTATAATATCTTCTAATTCACTTCGTTGCGGGAACCAAGACAGTTACTCATGTCCCTGGGACGCGCCGGACTTCAGTTTTACGGTGTTTTCATGGTTGTATCTACTGTAGAATCTGGCTTACAGGAGTTGCAGCGGTTTTGGGAGGTTGTGGCGGGCTTGTCCCATAAAAAAAATGACTTTGACTTTGGCGCAGCTGATTGCAATTTGCTGGACAAAGGATAATAACTTGGTGGCATAGAGGTTAAAACGAGGGTTCGAAACCTACCAACGGCAAGTACCAATGTGACTTTTTCCGAGTTAAAAGTACTTTCAAAGATTATTCAGACACCACTGACAAACGGACAAGAAAAAACATCGTGGGGAAACATGCACTTATAATCTCTAATTATAAGTTTGAAAACGCCAAACAGCATTGAGCAAGCGTGGTGATTAATGCTCAAACCTTCTCCGTGTGCGAAGAGGCTTTGCTCAGCAGTGAGCACTTAAGGCTGTTGATTGGACAAAGGATTTCAAATAAGATTCTTGTATTGAGCAGTTTTGATTGGACAGTTTTATGTAGCATTATCTTACCTACAATTGTTTAAAAAAATCTGAACGATGATTGAGGAGTAGATGAGGTTTCAAATCAGATAACTGATTGCAAGATAGTTTTTATTTATCTATAAAAATTTTAAGAAACTAGAACAAATCATGCGTTAAACCGTTTTTATCTTAGTAAGCAGCGGTTTCTGATCTTTGTTTATTTTTTATGGGATATGCCAGTAAACGAGCAAACTGATCACCTGATGCCGTGCCGACGCCGATGGCTTACAATCGATGGATCATGGACACTTGGACACCAGAGGCGTTACAAGTGCGTTACCGGCCTTTTGGGAATTATGAGTTTGAGGATCGTTGGGGATTCAGGAATTGGGGAGATTGGGGAAGGGGAAGGTAATTGGGAGTAAAATATAATCCAATAAAGAATTTGGTATAAGTTTGAAGTTCCGTGCTTCGGCACGAATGGGCCGAAATTTATAGAATCTGAGACGCCATGACACTTACATTCACCGGGGGATTGTGGAAGTTAAATAAAAAAACACTTAAATGAAATTACTTTGACCCCTTGCCCGATTGGTCGCAAGTGCGACTGCCGGGCAAGGGGTCTCGGGTTCGATTCTGGGGTGGGGCAAAGTACCTATTACAGGGCTTTTTAAAAAAATCTCAGCAATAGCACGGAGTTCCAGAAATGAGCCCGGTATATGGCAATAGGCTCACCTCCTAAATGTTACATGGGACTCATAACATAAATAGTGAAAACTGGGTGTTACTTCGTGTGCACCTCTACCTAACTCTTCGGGGATAAAAGGCGTGATGTTATGTTATGTTGTTTATAAATGAAATTAATAAATAATCATAGCAGTTTACTAATGCAATGCATTTATTATTATGTATTTGATGACCATTTTTATTAATTTCCTTATACCAAAAAAATGTATCTTTGTCTTTTTTATCCTAAGATGCAACAAAACAAAAATCCCCGCCTCGTGTGTCAATCGCCATCGCCAGTCTGTCAATGACTAACATAAAATCATTTTAATGAATCTTATGCGGTTTCCTTACACAATACAGGATTTTTTATGGAAGGATAATATTTGTGAAAGTTTTTATACCTCGGCGGAGGAGTTATTACACTAACTAAACCCGCGGCTGTATACACGTAGAATATGATTCTTGTTTATTTCATGGGAGCATTTAATCGGGACAAAAAGTATCCCATCAACTAAGTCAGCCTATACCCTGCCTGTATACCAAATTTCATCAAAAACCGTTCAGTAGTTTCAGAGTGATTGACGGACAAACATCCAAACAGTAAAACTTTCACACTTCAGTATTAAGTAGTGTGATTGTTGAGATAATGATAATTATCATTATTTACATAACTCAACAACACAACTCTATTGACTTTATAAATTATAGACTGCCACTGAGTACAATCTTTTTATTCGTACTTCTCGAGCTTATGATCTACATTCACAGAATATCCGGTTACTCATATTTACACGGTTATTCATAGAAGTCTAAAATTGTGCCCGGTATATGGCAATAAGCTCACCCCCTATTGCATGGACTCACAACATAAATAGTGAAAAGTGGAAGTTACATTGTACAGTGGTACTAAGTGCCGTAATGTGCACCCCTGCCCTTTGGGGATAAAAAGACGTGATGTTATGTTATGTTATAGATATTTATTTTCTTTTCCAGATTCGAAGAAACATCAGTAGACACTCCAAGCTGTAGATACAACAACAACTCATGCATCGGTGGATTCCCTCGTCTATACAAAGAAATCCACACTCTATTAGAAGAGAAACCAAACTCCATAGTCCTGAACGCTGGAGACAGCTTCCAGGGGACCTACTGGTATACCCTACTGAAGTGGAATGTCACCCAGGAGTTCATGAATCTGATACCTCATGATGCTCATGTAAGTTAAAAGTGTTTTTATTTTGTGAGTTTTAAGGTATAAAATATTATCAAGTCTGTTTGTTTTGCCAGTAATTAGAGTAGGGATATGAAGAGAACCCCCCTTCCCACCAGTTTTCCACTTAGGAGTTCAACAAAAAGAGCCTCTGCAAAGCTGCTGGTATTTTGTGCAACTAAAAATGTCAGTCAAGTGTAGTTGTTCTAATAAATAGTTTATATTACTTTATAAAAGTGTGATTTATAATTATAATATCATTCTTTAAATTTTATTTGCAACTACTTATTTTCTGTTGTTAAAAATGTTCCTGATTGTTCCTAATATAATAAAAATTGTACTCCTAATAATTAATTATTACAATGTGATTTATAAGTATAAAAAAACTCTACGTTTTTTTTTATTGGATGTTTTTTAATATCTAAAAAAGGTCTGCCGATAGCATGCTAGCTACAACTATGCCGATCCCTGTTAGGAAAACTAAGACACGCGCTGCTGCTGCAGACGCTGTGAGTCACACTCGCTAGTAGACCTGAGTAGATCAGCAGCACCTGGCGCTCACAACCTGCAGAGGCACGTGCCTCGCTATGCCCTCCACCCCGCGCCGCTGCTGCAGATGCTGAGAGTCATGAGTGTGACGCGCGGCGGAAGGCTTGGCGGGATACGCCTCAATCAATTTCGAGGGTTACTCGAAAACTATGGTGCGTCCTCGAAAACATTGTATTCTATCATTTTCGATAGATAGCAGGAGACGCTTTGGGAGTAGGTCCAGACAATCCATGTTGGATAAAATTTAATTTATCTAACAGGACCTACTCCTAGGACGCTTGTTAGTTTTCGAGAACGCTCGATAGTTTTCGAGTAACTCTCGAAACTAATCGAGGAGTCTCGATAGTTTTTGAGGTCGCTCGATAGTTTTCGAGGACGCTCGATCGGTTTCGAGGACTCTCGATAGTTTTCGAGCACGCTCGATTGTTTTCGAGGTCACTCGATAGTTTTCGAGGACGCTCGATCGATTTCGAGCACGCTCGATAGTTTTCGAGGACTCTCGATAGTTTTCGAGCACGCTCGATAGTTTTCGAGGACGCTCGATAGTTTTCGAGGACGCTCGATCGATTTCGAGGACTCTCGATAGTTTTCGAGGACGCTCGATCAATTTCGAGGACGCTCGATAGTTTTCGAGGACGCTCGATCGATTTCGAGGACGCTCGATCGTTTTCAAGAACGCTCGATAGTTTTCGAGGACGCTCGATAGTTTTCGAGGACGCTCGATCGATTTCGAGGACTCTCGATAGTTTTCGAGGACGCTCGATCGATTTCGAGGACGCTCGATAGTTTTCGAGGACGCTCGATAGTTTTCGAGGACGCTCGATAGTTTTCGAGGACGCTCGATCGATTTCGAGGACTCTCGATAGTTTTCGAGGACGCTTGATCAATTTCGAGGACGCTCGATAGTTTTCGAGGACGCTCGATTGATTTCGAGGACGCTCGATCGTTTTCGAGAACGCTCGATAGTTTTCGAGGATGCTCGATCGATTTCGAGGACTCTCGATAGTTTTCGAGGACGCTCGATTGTTTTTGAGGTCGCTCGATAGTTTTCGAGGATGCTCGATCGATTTCGAGCACGCTCGATAGTTTTCGAGGACTCTCGATAGTTTTCGAGGACGCTCGATAGTTTTCGAGGACGCTCGATAGTTTTTGAGGACGCTCGATCGATTTCGAGGACGCTCGATAGTTTTCGAGGATGCTCGATCGATTTCGAGCACGCTCGATAGTTTTCGAGGACTCTCGATAGTTTTCGAGGACGCTCGATAGTTTTCGAGGACGCTCGATCGATTTCGAGGACGCTCGATTGTTTTCGAGGTCGCTCGATAGTTTTCGAGGACGCTCGATCGATATCGAGGACTCTCGATAGTTTTCGAGGACGCTCGATCGATTTCGAGGACGCTCGATAGTTTTTGAGGACGCTCGATCGATTTCGAGGACTCTCGATCGTTTTCGAGAACGCTTGATCGATTTCGAGGACGCTCGATAGTTTTCGAGGACGCCCGATTGATTTCGAGGTCGCTCGATAGTTTTCGAGGACGCTCGATCGATTTCGAGGACGCTCGATAGTTTTCGTGGACTCTCGATAGTTATCGAGGACTCTCGATAGTTCTCGAGGACGCTCGATCAATTTCGAGGACGCTCGATAGTTTTCGAGGACGCTCGATCGATTTCGAGGACGCTCGATAGTTCTCGTGGACGCTCGATCGATTTCGAGGACGCTCGATAGTTTTCGAGGACTCTCGATAGTTTTCGAGGACGCTCGATAGTTTTCGAGGACGCTCGATCGATTTCGAGGACTCTCGATGGTTTTCGAGGACGCTCGATAGTTTTCGAGGACTCTCGATCGATTTCGAGGACGCTCAATAGTTTTCAAGGACGCTCGATCGATTTCGAGGACTCTCGATAGTTTTCGAGGACGCTCGATAGTTTTCGAGGACTCTCGATAGTTATCGAGGACTCTCGATAGTTTTCGAGGACGCTCGATCGATTTCGAGGATGCTCGATCGATTTCGAGGACTCTCGATGGTTTTCGAGGACGCTCGATAGTTCTCGTGGACGCTCGATCGATTTCGAGGACGCTCGATAGTTTTCGAGGACGCTCGATAGTTTTCGAGGACGCTCGATCGATTTCGAGGACTCTCGATGGTTTTCGAGGACGCTCGATAGTTTTCGAGGACTCTCGATAGTTTTCGAGGACGCTCGATAGTTTTCGAGGACGCTCGATCGATTTCGAGGACTCTCGATGGTTTTCGAGGACGCTCGATAGTTTTCGAGGACTCTCGATCGATTTCGAGGACGCTCAATAGTTTTCAAGGACGCTCGATCGATTTCGAGGACTCTCGATAGTTTTCGAGGACGCTCGATAGTTTTCGAGGACTCTCGATAGTTTTCGAGGACTCTCGATAGTTTTCGAGGACGTTCGATAGTTTTCGAGGACGCTCGATAGTTTTCGAGGACTATCGATTATTTTCGAGCACGCTTAATAGTTTTACGAGGACGCTCGATGGTTTTCGAGTAACCCTCGAAACTGATCGATGACGCTTGATAGTTTTATTTTACCAGTGCTACCTTTTACAGAAACTGATTAAGGATTAACTTGTATACAATTTTGGGGCGCCACGCGCCCCAACTGGTATCCTTACTTTCCTTAGTCCTTAGTCCTTAGTCCTTAGTCCTTAGTCTTTAGTCCTTAGTCCTTAGTTATAGTTATAGTTATTAGTTATTTTAGTTATTATACTAGCTGTTACCCGCGACTTCGTCCGCGTGAAATAACGACTTCTGTATAAATTGGGTTTTTTAAATTAGTCAAGGTATATTCTATGGCTGTACAACTGGAACAAATATCATCACAATCGATTCAGTACCTAGGTTATATTTATTGAGAAATGAATTTATTTTCGTGGTTTCTAAAATAAACAATCCCATGGAGGTTTTACCCGTACAGTGCCCGTCTCGTGAGGTTTCACTATTCTATGTTTGCAAATCAATGTTGTATCGCATTTCAATCAAATAGATATAGTGATTTTAACAGCACAGTTCCCGGTTTCGTGGGTTTTTCGAGTTAAAAACTTTTAGATGTCCTTTCCCGGGTCTCAAACTATCGCTGTACCGAATTTCACCAAATAGGTTCAATGGTTTAAAAGGTAAGAGCCCCTCTTTATTTCAACGTCCTTGGTCCCGGTTTTTTAGCGCATAGTTTCCGTCATTTTGGCATTTCCTCTCTCCTATAATGTGACCTGATATGTACCGGTGCGACGTGCGTTACTATCGCAAACACTTAAATGAAAAAATAGGTATTCTGATATTAGGTTAGTTACATATGATACATGTACTTTAATGTTGATATTAATGTCCTCTATAAGACTTAATACATCCCTTGGCTCTATTGTCCATAATTTCCACAGCGTAATCAATACCAATAATATAAGGAGTTTTTTTGGTAGTTTTTCACACATCGGGTTGTCATTACCTAAAGGAGATTTTTTTTGAGGTCGGAAAATCATCCAATCACTTCTCCCGCCTTGGGTTAGGTGAGAGGGAGTGACAGATTCTTACTGACTAAAATCCACTCCGTTCCTACTCCTGCTCGTCGAGCCGGAGCCCCGTCAACTCGTTAGGCCTCCCGCGGCACCGTATCGAGCATCAGCCCTACTGGGCTCCATCTATGATGGTGTCATGGCTCTGTAAGGCGCGCGCCGTATGCACGGGACTGGTTCTGGTCGGGTGGCGAGCTACCCTTGCTCTTCGTCTACAGACCCGCACTTACGGTGGCCGGTGGCCGGCCGATCTCCGACGCCCAGAGTGTCTCCCGCGACGGCTGGGGCGTGAGGAAGTTCATTCCCTCACGCGCTCCGCTTTCTCCTTGGCAAGCATAACTGCTTCGCAGAAGGATGCGACTGCATCCCAATCCCCCTCGCTCCATGGCCTGAACCAGAGCCGAACGCGAGAGGTCACCGATTCCTACATCCCTGAGAACACGGCGGTGCTCAGCCCATGCAAGGTACACCGCCACGGTATGCTCCACCGTGTTCTCCGGGCGGTCCTTGCATTGATGGCCTCTCTAAAGCCACTTTTAAAGAGGGGACTTTCCGCTGCAATGACAGCGAGCCCAGCCCTCGGTTACCTAAAGGAGTGTTTCGCTGTGTAAGTGAGGTTATCGGAGGCCCAATTACCCCTCCCCCAGCCCCCCCAATCCCTGACAATCCTCAAATTACCAATTCCCAAAAGACCGGTAACGCACTTCTAGCACTTCTGGTGTTACAGATGTCCATGGGCGGCGCAGTGATCCGTCTGCTCGTTTACCGGCTTATGCCATAAACAAACAGCAAACTATCATAGTGAATTTGGCCTTGACGGTCTAAAATGAAAAGGACTAATATTATTTTTTAGCTATGTGCATTTAGCTAGTTTTTTTGATATACATATAAAAAATACGAATTCAAGTAAACTGAAAATATTTTATTCGTGGTTTTATCTCCTTAGACTGCTGTCAACCTCTTTGCATACCTTAATATTAATACCATAGTATAAAAAAAATCTATGACACATTGACTTTGTAAACTCACTTGTCACACAAATGTCAGATGACTTAAGAAATGTATACTAATAATATAAATTTGTATGTGCTTGTTTGTTTGTTTGTCCGTATTTCACGACAGAACGGAGTCAGGAAGGTTTTTGATTTGAGATAGTTGAAAAGATGGAGAGTATCATAGGCTACTTTTTGTCTTTTTCTAACTCCCTTCCACTTCCGTGAAACAGAGGTGAAAGTTTGTATGGGGTATTTTGCAATTTTCAATGTGGAAAGCTAACAATTGGTATGCGGGTTATTTGTGACCAGCATAGAATCGTGCATCATTTCATTTTTTTATTGTAAATCCTTCCCTCACCCCATTAAAAGAACGCGAGAGAAGCCGCAGACAGAGGCTAGTCTATGAATAAATTGTATTCAGTCAATTGAATTCGTATTTTGTCTTTAAAATCCCTGATCCCTGATGCAGTAACAAAGACAGACGACATCCGATCGACATCCGATGCGACGACACAGTGGTGGCATGCGCGTGAGCTGCGCGCGGAACTGGACAGTACTTGAACATTTCAACATAACTTTATTTTTCTAAAATAAAAGATTTTTTTTCTAAAATAAAAGTAGCCTAAGTTATTCCTTATTACATAAGCTATCTGCCAGTGGAAGTCCCGTCCAAATCGGTCCAGGCGTTCCAGAGATTAGCCGGAACAAACAGACAGACAGACAGACAGACAAAAATTGTAAAAAAATATATTTTAGTATGTGTACCGTATATACATTCATATGCATATAGTAGGAAGCAGTTATTTTAATATTACAAACAGACACTCCAATTTTATTTATTTGTTTAGATTATAAATCGGAAAGTGAGTTTGTTTGTTTGTTTGTTCCGCCTTCACGTCGTAACTACAAGACTGATTGCTTTGAAATTTTGCAGACGTACCCGAAAACAATAGGCTCGTACTAGGTTTAACCAAGAGTAAGTGGCTACATCTAGTTCTAACCAGCTAAAACTAGGTGTAGCCGCACTTCGGGTATTAGCCGTAACATATTATATAACTAAATATATGTCTTTTTTAAAACTAAATATATAAAAGTAGGGCTATACATTATTTATTTGATAGCTTATCTACTTATATGCGAATATATATACCTCTACAGTTTGTTACGCTCTATTACTTTGTGATAGTGATTACACAGTTTAACTAATTATGATAAAATGACTTATGAATGTGGTTAAATAACTGGTTCTGTAGATATATGTAGCTAGGTGCACAAAATAATACATAATTATATGAAACATTCTATTATCTGTACCTACTATTAACTTACCCGAGTGGTCGCAAGTGCGCTGCCGTGCAGGGGGTCTTGGGTTCGATTTCCGGGACTGACAAAGTAATTACTGGGTTTAAAAAAGTTCTCAGTAGTAGCACGAAGTCTGTGAATTGTGAATTGTGCCCGGTATAAGGCAATAGGCTCACCCCCTATTACATGGGACTCATAACATAAATAGTGAAAAGTGGGTGTTATATTGTACAGTGACATTAAGTGCTGTAATGTGCACCTCTGCCTGGCCCTTCGGGGATAAAAGGCTTGACGTTATGTTATGTATTATCTTAACTTAAGCGGCAAAAAGTAAATGATATTTATACATTACATACCTCTATATTATCCCATCTTGCTTTTAAAGACCATGTATACATAAAGTCCATATAATTATAAGTACGGTATAGAAATATTACTCGTACTGAATCTAAATATAAATTATACCTTACCTTTTCTTTCCCAGGCTCTTGGAAACCATGAATTTGACGACGGTCCTGAAGGTCTGGCTCCTTACCTGAAAGCATTAAAGGCTCCAGTGCTTGCAGCCAACATGGACGTCAGCGAGGAACCCATTCTAGAAGGACTGTTCATACCTCACATCATTTTGAAGAGGAAAGGCAGGAAGATTGGTATCATTGGGCTAATCACTCCTGATACAGCGGTAAGATTCAATATTTGTTTCTTCTGACATTCATGTGTTTTTTTTAGTATGGTATGGACTGTTGTGTGAATGTTCAACCCGATGTGGATTATTTTTTACTAGCTTTTACCCGCGGCTTCGCTCGCGTCACGAAAGGATAAAAAGTAGCCTATGTGACATATACCAATACATACAGCGCCATCTATACCAATACTTTTGTTTTCCCTCGGGAATATCAAATTTTTTCGGGATAAAAAGTACCCTATTACCTATTTAATCCAGACTTCTAACTTTACGTCTGCAAAAATTCAGAGCAATCGGTTTAGTAGTTACAGCGTGAAAGCGGAACAAACAAACAAACAAACTCACTTTCCAATCTATAATATTAGTAAGGATGGGATAGACGGATCACCTGATGGTAAACTATCGGCGTCGCCCATAGACGCTCGAAACACCAGGTGCGTTACAAGTGCATTACTGGCCTTTTGGGAATTGGAAATTAGAGGATTGTGAGGGATTCGGGGATAAGGGAGACAGGAGATTGGGCCTCCGGTAACCTCACTCACACGACGAAATACGACGTGACGCCGTGGTATCACTCGGCCGAGTTAGCCTATTCATGCCGAAGCATGGCTCTCCCACACTTTTTACGGAATAGTGAGCATAAACCTGTCAGTTGATGGTAATTACCTAAGTGATCAGAGCTGTCTTGGGACACCTGTATCCGCACTTGCAACTCCTCTTGTGTTGCGGGTGTACAAGGGCTAGGTTGCCCCGTATTCTTTAAAAGAAATCTGTTTATAATCTTTGATACTATAAGTATTTCCTTAATGTTAATAAGGGCTCTTTTAATTCGTCTGTAAGAACAAGATCAAGCAATTTCATTTAGAAAGGTATCTTTATTTCGTCGGTTTCCGTCATCACTTCCATGGGTTACAATTACAACTACGTATAGTTCACTTCCTATCATATCTCAAATGAAGTGGAATACAAATAATTCCTGTAAAGATTGCTATGAAATATAAATGAATAAATGAGTATAATAAAGTTATGTAAAAAATGGAATTCTTGTGTTTACTGTGTAAGGGAGCGTTCAAGTATTACGTAACGCAATTTTTGAAGATTTTTGACCCCCCTCCCCCCACTGTAACGCTCCGTAACGTTTTTCTGTACCCCCCCACCCCCCTCTCTTAAGGTTACGTAACACTCAAGTCATCATTTTTACCCTGAAGTCGCAAAAAGTTGTTATAGTTTTTATCCTTCGTATAGTTTTAAACTGTCAAACACCAAGCGGTCACCGGTGACCGCGACCTATTGTTCTTTAATTGTGTCTATAAAACCGGTACTCGACGAGTTAATTGCCTTATAATAAAACAAGAGATTTTTAATTCGCAACACCTGTGTATTTTGTTTATTTTTTTATAAATTTTTGGCTTTACAAAACACAATTGTTTTTCTCCTTCATTCTCCTAAGTATTTTAGCTTTTTTACTAATAAATTCTTCAAATAAAATAACATATTTATTTTAACCTTTGGCAATGCAATTATAAACAGAAACCCAACTGAAATTAAACATTTTACTCGAAATATAATCGTATTCTTAACAAAATTAAAAAATAATCAACTATTAACCAAGTATCTAAGTAGGTCTATAAAAACAATTCGATTGAAATTACTGCTCCTCTGTCCACGGGTTTGCTAGCCACTCAGATTCTTTCATCACTGGCACCTGGAGTGCAGTGCAGTGGACGTACAATACAATCTAGGGATTCCCCGTGAAATATAAACGAAAAGGTTTACCAACATGCGAGAACAAATTAAAAATGGCGACCAGACTAATACAATCGAGAGATTCCCCGTAAAACGTAAACGAAAAGGATTGCCAATTTGGGAGTTTTATTTCCCTATTTTTTTATATAAAAAAAGAAATAATGTTACGTAACGTGTTGTAAGAAGGACCCCCTCCCGCCCGTGTAACGCATCGTAACGTTTTACGAGACCCCCCCGCCCCCCCAAATTGCGTTACGTAATACTTGAACGCTCCCTAAATAACAATTACAAAAGAATTCTATTTAGTAATTTATATGGTAATGAGGTAACCAATATAATACTGCATGTTTGCAGGTAATGTAGAGTGTCTATATATATAGTTCGTATCAATTGTTGTATAGAGATAAGCACGTTATTGTACGTAATAATAATTATATAATAATATCATTACAATAATATGTAGGAAATTGTGTTATTTAAATGTGTCATCATTATATTCGAATTACTTTCGTCACGATAATTCGAACAGTTACGTCACTAGTGACGTAATACAAACCCTATTGAACCCTATGCTTACTTGATTATTAAAAACTACTTACGTCTGTCCTGGCTTCGCATGAGTTATGACGTCACAACTCACGATCACATACAAAATTGATTAAGTCGAAAAAGTATTGAATTGAACTAGCTAAAACTTTCCAGCTACTCTCTATTGACAAATGACAAAGTAAAGTAATTCGTCGAACATGGGAATATATTAGATTTTTGTGTGAAATTCAATACCTATCGAAGCTAGGTTTTTATGGGTTATGGGAGACAAGCAAACAGACAAATCGCTTGATGTCAGGTGACCAGCGTCAGCCGTGGACATTTGCAACACCAGAACAATTACAATGAATTGCCTGCCTCTTAGAAATTATTCGGAATTATTCGGAGTCGCGGAGAACTTAACGGGTTACCGGGGCTCCGGCTCGACGTGCAGAATGATCGGTGTGGTTTTTAGTCAGTAAGAGTCTGACACTCCCTCCTGCCTCACCCAGGCGACGAGCAGACATTCGATGATTTTCTCCCCCTAAAAAAAAAACTTCGGTGATCTAACCAACTAACACGGTGAAAAACTACGCAAGCGTTGTTTCACGTTAGTTTTGGGCGAGGTCTCATTGGTGCGTCGCTACATAGCAACGGAACGATGCACCGTACGCCCGACCAGGGCGCGCGACGACACAGCTGCATCTTTCGCAATTGTAGTATACAAACGTGATGATTGTTCGTCGAAGCAGCGCAGCGTATCACCCTACATCCCGCTTCGTCTCTCGTCCGCTGGTTTCATGGGTAATGCCTAACGTGACCATTTATTTTCTGTGCCAAAGCGGGACAACTGAGGAATAGTTCTAAAAAAAAAACCTTTGGAATTATAAAATAAAACAAAGTTTTGGGAGTTTTACAAGTTTATAGAAGATTGAATAACACAAATCAAAGCACTAAACACAAAAAAGTTAAGAAGTGGGGTGACTTCTAAGTCGTATTTTTGTATTTGTCGCACTGTGTCGCCCGCACATTTGTTACATTTAAAACGATAGATGCATAAACAATAGATCTTAAAGCTAAAGCGGGACATTTTTGCTCTTGCGGGGGACAGCGGGACAGACAGTCTGAAAGCAGGACAGTCCTGCCCAAAGCGGATTGTCACGTTAGTAATGCCATAAAAATATACAGAAAGCGACGCAGCGATGACACTGCGACGACGCAACGCAGCACAACGGACAAATTGGGCTTCGTCCTTTCGATAAAGCCGTGTAATCACTCCGGCATTCCGGTCATAAAATTATCTAAGATACTTATATCACGCGGAAATGCGTGCTATAACACGTTGAATTCATACGTTTTTAGGTGAAATTCGCGTGCGTACGTTTTGTAATTCGATTTTTTATGTTTATATGTGTTTGTCATGCGAGTTTTGAGGTGTGAACTTCATGTAGCGTGTTATACGGTTATTGTAGGTCCAAAGTAATTAATGCTTGAGTATTTTAGTCATTAATGATTATACTATCTCGTTGCCTCGACTGCCTCGTTGGCCGAGTGGTCGCAAGTACGACTGCCGGGCAAGGGGTCTCGGGTTCGATTCCCGGGTCGGGCCAAGTACTATTGAGTTTTGATAAATTCTCAGTAGTAGCACGGAGTCTGGAATTGTGCCCGGTATATTTCAATATGCTCACCCCCTATTACATGGGACTCGTAACATAAATAGTGAAAAGTGGGTGTTACATTGTACAGTGGCATAATGTGCATCTCTGCCTACCGCTTCGGGGATAAAAGGCGTGATGTTATGTTATGTAATGATTATACAACAACCATGAAGACTTGTGTTCTATGCCTAAGTTGACCAACTAGTGTAGTTCGATGCCTATTATCGGTGGGTTTTTGTATTTCATAGATCTTTGATTACTATCTCACCTAGTGGCAAGCGATGGCGAGTTTGGTTTGTTTTACGTTAAAAGTAATCGAAACGAGACTGAGTTCGGCGCTCCGATTGGTTAGTTCATTGGCGCCGGCCAATCAGAGCGCCGAACACGTGCTCATTTCGATTACTGTAAACATGAAACAAACTTGTACTAACGCCTCTGTTTAGTCGTAACATGTAATAATTATTGTTAACTAGCTTCTGCCCGCGATTTTTCACGTTCCCGTAGGATTTTTAGGATTTTTTCTGTCTTAAGAACCTTCTCCTAATAATCACAAATGCAACAAAAAATAATTAAAGTAGAACTTTTCTCAGTATCTTCACGTGAGTAACCTGCGATTTTAGTTAAAAATGTAAGTAATTAGTGAAATCGGTCCAGCCGAACGCGTGATGGCGTGACTAAGAGAAAAAGGGATTCATTTTTTAATTTATAGATACCTTTTTACTTACCTATATTAAATGTGTTATTTAACGATGTGTCATGGTGGCCCGGAGGTTTAAGACGCCCGCTTCTCACGCATCAGTGTGCAGGTTCGAAACCTACCAACGGCAAGTACCAATGTGACTTTTTCCGAGTTATATGTACTTTCTAAGATTATTTAGACACCACTGACAAACGGTGAAGGAATAACATCGTGAGGAAACCTGGACTTATAATTTCTATTTATAAGTTTGAAATCGCCAACCCGCATTGAGCAAGCGTGGTGATTAATGCTCAAACCTTCTCCGTGTGAGAAGAGGCTTTGCTCAGCAGTGGGCATTTATAGGCTGTTGATGATGATGATGATGATTAAATGTGTGAAAAAGTATTCTTAGTAGACGAAGTCGTGGAAATGCTCATCTTCATCTATTATGTCATTATCATGACAATAAAAAACCAAATATGAAATATTAATGAGATTTTTTTACAAGCAATTATAAAAAGAATAACAAGAACGATTGTCGATACCTGCATAGAATTTTATGGTAGGTATCGATTCTTGTATACCAAGACAAACTATTATAACGAACAATTGTACATACATAGCATATGTACCTAAGTAAATAGAGAATTGGTACATATTTATTAAAATTCGCGAAACAGAATTACGTTTTTAATTAAATATTTGTACCTATACACCTATTATTCATGCTAAATTAATATCTGTCATATTGTTCTACAAAATATCTACCTATTGTCGTAAAATGATGACAAAATAACCATTATTTTACAGTTATAGGTACATTATATTATTCACAACTGAATAAATTAATATTTCATACTTAAACTTATATATGCAAATAAAGATACAGTTGTCAAATTAAATTGAAATTAACAATAGGTACTTGGAATGGACATTATATTTTACGTGTTTATTCTGGGAAATATAATGTTACCTATGTATGTATTATTAAATACACCTTTCATTATTTAACTTAGGTAGGTATATTATTATTATAATCATGATTTAAGATACATTGGTTGCCAATACAGTAGTTATTTAAAATTTAATGCTAAATTATTTAGGGAATCATAAATAAAGGAGATCGATACGGAGCCGTGGAGGACTTAACGGGTTACCAGGGCTCCGGCTCGAAGGGCAGGAGTAAGAACGGTGGTTTTGAGAGGAGTCAGTTGAATTTTTTTTTTTCGTTGGCCGGCACGGTAACCAAACAAACAAATCCACGGAGAAGGTACATCGTTCACCGTGGCTTTGTATTGGCATCAGCCCTATTGGGCCTCATCCGTGGTTGTCTGATGGCTCTTTCAGGTCGGGCGGCGAGCTACCCAAGCTCGCGGGTCCGCAGGTCCGATAGACAGATATACATATAGATATGTATAAATGTACAGATGTATAGATGTAGTAAGTTTTTAATAAAATATAATTTTATTTATAGAAACTATCATCACCCGGCAAGGTGAAGTTCACGGACCCCAAGGAGGCAACTAAGCGTGAAGCTGAAGCGTTGTACAGAAAAGGAGTGGACATCATTGTATTACTCTCCCATTGCGGGTTCGAATCTGACAAGTAAGTTTCACTTTTTTCTTAAACTTTGCCTGAGATTAGTAGGTACACATTTTTAATATACACCTCAATATAGGTAGGTATTAAAAATAATTTATTATATCACCGAAAATTTTCATTGTGGAAATCGAATCGCTCTATGGGAATCGAATGCTGAGGGCCAAGCACGAATAACTATCGCATTCGTATCGTAACAGTATCGAGCGAGTTAAGCGTTCTGATTGGTTGGTTCACTTGAGCCGGCCAATCAGAGCGCCGAAGCGCTAAGGAGGAACATACTTATATTTTGGAAAAATTTAAACAAAAAAAAAGTTCCTAAAATTCACATTATACGCGAATATAGTCGCGGGCACCAGCTAGTATAATTATCTGTAGATACAAAGTAACAAACTTTGTTAACTATATAGGTATTATAAGTATTATATTTCTTTGAAATACAGAAACTACATACGACACGGAAAGACACACAATGTGACTTATTCATAAAGAACTAAGATAACACCAATTCCGACCTAGGTACAAAGCAACATGGAGCTACACAAATCCAGTTTACCAGAGCCCCGCTTTGTATGATCCTTCTGCATATGCGACGGTCATTTTATACTGGTATTTTAGTTTTACATGTACCCGATTTAAGATAAAACCATCTAAGTCGTCCATTGAAACTGTTCAACCGACCGTTTGATCCTACGATTGTCTATTGTTTCACCAACGAGTCGACAGCAGACGATAAAATTGCTCAATTATAGTCCATATGTGACTTCACTGAGGTATACACGGCAACATATCAAGTTATATATAACCAATTTAAACTGACCGTTGAATATGTATAAAGGGTTATCTGAAGCTAGACCAGTATAATCTGGTTATGTATAACTGTAGTTGTGTGTAACTTTTATATAAATGATATAATGATACATTGTGTGTCCGGGAATTAGCGAATGATGACGTAATAGCATTTATTTTGTTGTTGATGTCGAATTTTTGCTTCTTTTCACGAACAGGACAAATGGCTGTTGTTCCACGTAAAAATACTTATATTCAGCCAAATCTGGTTAAGATTAAGGCTGATTTTAGTTTCACACTGACGGCACGCATACTGTCAGCGTGAGATATTTGGTGGTCAGCGCTGACTACCGAACGCGCTGATACCTACGTCATTCAAAAACGCTTCCTAGAAGTTTATATATCTCGGCCAGCAGCGCTGATGGTGGATGCGTGTGCCGTCAGCGTCAGACTAAATTCAGCCTAAATGCTTATTAATAAAAGACTAGGAGAAAGATTTTTCATCATCATCATCATCATTATTATCATCATCATAATCATCATCACCGTATGAGTCCACCGCTGAACTATGGATCTCATCTACAAAGTCAAAGTCAAAATCAAAATCATTTATTTCAATTACACCAGAAAGCACTTTTGAACGTCAACAATAAAATTAAAAGTGAAGCTATTTGCTCATTCCAAAGTGTAGATTCCTATGGAGAAGAACGACCAAGAAACTCCATAGGTTCCTCTTTTTCAATCAGGTTCACAATAAAATTCTCTAGTTACATAGTTTGCTGTTTGGATTGTGCGAGAACAATGTAACACTATAAAATCTAGTCAAAGTGATCGAAAAAGAAAATAACCTTAAAGACAATAAATAATACAGTCTGAAGCTGACCAGTCCCAGTTGACGGCGCCCGTTCACGAACATGACACGTACACCAGCACCGCCCAACTCAACCATATTGTAGGAAATCGAGCGATCTACTGCACGCGCCACCGCCAATGAGACCTTTGAGTGAGCATGACAACTCCAAGCTGACACAAATGCATTCTACTAGTCTAATTTAATATTATTTTAATTACAAGGCTCTCACATTTACAATGGTTATCTAATTTAAACAATATACAATTTAGCAATATGGCAAAAGAGTTTTGTCATTATCTCCACGTTACGAAAACACGTTAGGGATCGCCCTTAAAAAAATAGTTTATTAGAGATATTTTTTTATATTAGATGGGACTGCCGTTTAACCACTATCTCGCCTGATGGTAAGCGATGATGCGGCCTACGATGGAGCACGTTGACCCATATGCAACCTATTCACTCGGGCTTTGAAGACACCCAGATTATACCCTTCAGGAAATACAGACTCTGGCAAAGAATTCCACTCCTTAGCAGATAAATCTATACTATTACTATATATATATAATATTATAAAGATGAAGAGTTTGTTTTTTGTTTGTTTGTTTGAACGCGCTAATCTCCGAAACTACTGGTCCGAATTGAAAAAATCTTTCTGTGTTCGATAGCCCATTTATCGAGGAAGGCTATAAGCTATAAAATATTACGCTACGATTAATAGGCGCCGACCAGAGCGAGTGAAACCGCGCGGAAATAGCTAGTTAGTAGATAAATCTTTATCCATTTGCGTTTGTTATTTATCTGACTCAAAAGGTAGCCAATTCCATATCACGAGACGATCACGCATGGTGACAATTTCTTCGATATCTAACTCTATAATCTTTAGTTTAGCAATTTCGGAGATTAGGTCGGACTGACAGACATAAAAATGATGTCGAAAGACAGTCGATATCAATTTTATAAGTAGCTAGTCTAAAATTGCAGATGCCCAATTTGATGACCTAATAAGATAAGAAAAAATAATAGTAAGAAGGTTAGTAGTTTGGCGCGATGTCGCAATCTAGGTTTAGACAAAAGTTAGAATTCAGATCAGTTATTTCTGAAAGGGGTGCAGTAGAAGTCTTGCTTGTATACTTGAGACGATCACAATATATAGAAAACTAGCAAACCCGGCAAACTTCGTATCGCCACAGATGGCTTCGTTTTATGTATTTCGTTAGGTGATTAAAATAAGAAGATGATTAAAAGATGAAGAAACATTTTTTTTATATATGTTTTATAAACCTCACGGAGCCCGAGACCTTTCCAACGAATGCAAAACCGTGGAAATCGTGCGTTCTGGAGTTATAGCTGACTTATTTTTATATATAGATAACAACTGATCAGATCTAGATGAAAGGCATTGATAGCTATATAGATTAGTTATATGTATCTCGACTTACGACATTATTTGATGAGATTACTCATATTTATCAGAAGCATTCCTCGAACACGACGCGGCGACTATCACGCTGCTAGATACAAAAAAATATATATAAAAAAATATTTTCGGAAGCTATAAAATCAATAGCAATATAACGCAAATAATCACCACGCTTCAATTTCAAACTTGTAATTAGAAATTATAAGCTTAGGTTTCCTCCCGATGTTTTCCTTCACCGTTTGTCAGTGGTGTCTAAATAATCTTAGAAAGTACATATAACTCGGAAAAGGTCACATGTGTAGGTAATTGCCGTTGGTAGGTTTCGAACCCGCTGCCTCGTGCATGGGAGGCGAGCGTCTTAAACCTCCGGGCCACCACGACAACGAAAATCTAAATAGAGCTAGGTAATTATTATCTGCTAATAGACATAGCCTTTTTTATCTTGATAACGCAGACAAAGCTAGAAACTACTTAACTGGTAACTAATAGTACCTACATTATGCTAACTATCTTTCTAAAGATATAAGCAGTTACATATTTATTTTTACTCAACTCAAAACGGTATTACCCTTGTTTAAACAAAATGTGCAAAGACCATGAGAAATTAAATTAGTAATGCAAGTTCTTTGAAAACAAAGAAAAAATACAGAACCGTTTTATAGGTACCTATATCAAATACCTAGGTATTTAAACAAAGACATTTTGATGCTAATTATTCAATTCAGGTTTCGTTGATTTTTTTTACTCGTGTCGTTGACTGCCGTAAGATATACACAGGTACTCACAGAACAAACAAAAGAATACTCATCTGTTCTTACATTAGCGAAATTGAACAAATAATTTCAACTAACGAGGCTCCATTTGTGCGTCCAACGCAACAACGCATTGTAGGCTCCACCAGGGTTGCGACGACGCAGAATGCTTTTTGTATGGGATAAGCCGGTAAACGACCTGACGGGTCATCTGATGGTAAGCAATCGGCACCGCCCATGGACACTTGAAACATCAGAGGCGTTAGAAGTGCGTTACCAGCCTTTTGAGAATAGATGGATTGGGGAGATTGGAGAGCGGGTGGGTTTCCGGTAACCTCACTCACACGACGAAACACAACGCAAGCGTTGTTTCACGTCGGTTTTCAGTGAGGCCGTAGTATCACTCCCGTCGAGCCGGCCCATTCGTGCCGAAGCATGGCTCTCCCACACTTGAAAACGTCACAGTTGCGTCACAGTTCATCTCTCACAATAGATGATACCTCCCACTTCGTCTCTTGTCAGTCGATCCATTGAAGTGTACAGTTAATGACTAAAAATACTATTTTAACTAAATGTTTTTTTTTGTTTTTCCAGGGAAATAGCCCGAGATGCAGGAGAACACATAGACATAATAGTGGGAGGCCACAGCCACAGTTTACTCTGGAATGGCAAAGCTCCCAGCGGGGAGGTTGTCGAAGGTCCTTACCCTGTGTTCATCGAGCCTACTGTCGATAAAGAACATGAGGTAAGGAGACAAGCGAATATGTACTAATTATTCATTACACACACAGTGGTAATTGATTTTCTAGATTAAAATCACATTAACATTATAAATGTTTCTTTGTTTGGGTGTTTGGATGTTTGTTGGTCAATTATGCTGAAAGTACTAAACGGATTTTGATAAAATTCCAAATACAGGCGGGTTATAGGCTGACCATGTGATCACCTAAGTGAGAGGATACCCGATTTTAATTCCGATTAAATACTCACATGGAATAAAACAGGAATCATATTCCACGCAGATAAAGTCGCGGGCAACAGCTAGTATCTAAATAGAATCAACAGCAACAGCCCTCGAAGTGATTTGACAATTCAAGTGTATGATTCCCTAATCATTTCTTATTACTGTCATGGCGAGGGAAGAGCAGCGGTGACTATAATAGTAGTCTGCTTTGCTACCTTAATCACGTCGCGTAAAACATAATTAAAACATATTGACGACAATAATTTTAAGCAGTTACTTAGTTAAACTGATAAAGCTTGTTCGGGAAAACACCAAAATATTTCCCATTTGCAATGATGATTTTGTGTTATGCTTTATGGCTTACTCGCGTAATTATTTGACGAGGAAGTGGACTAGTTTCAAGCCATGCTAGAGGCACATATTCGTGAGCAGCATACCGCAAAGCGCGACGCGGCAAATACCGCGCTTCTACTGGTACTAGTCGAGTTCCTCGTCAAATAATTACGTGAGTAATCTGAAAAACTTAATAATTATTTTAGCATGTCTCACGAAAATTATACCTCTAATATAGATAATTTAATAATTTTCAAGCGTTCCTTTTTTCAGGTTTTAATAGTCCAAGCTTCAGCTTTCACCAAGTACATGGGTAACTTGTCTGTCTACTTCGACTTCCGAGGCGATTACGTCAAGTGGGAAGGCAACCCGCTGTATTTAGACCGGTCCATACTTGAAGGTAAAGTGAAAATATAATGCATAATGATACTTAAGATATTTAAGTGTGGGACAGCCATGCTTCGGCACAATGGCCGCATCGACCAGTGTGATACCACGGCCTCACAGAAAACCGACGTGAAACAATGCTTGCGTAATGTTTCGTCGTGTGCGTGAGGTTACCGAAGACTCAATTACAATCAAGTTGATAAATAAGTGTGCATAATCAAAGTTCTTCTATAATTAGATTAGCCTTAAAATAAATGTTTTTTCTTAACTATGTACAACATTAGATAACTCGCATGATAACCTTATGTGAGATGTACTTGACATTGCCTGAATGAAGAACATTGTAAATATGTAATTAATGTAATTGACTGAATGACTGCCTCGTTGGCCGAGTGGTCACAAGTGCGACTGTCGGCCAATGGTCTTTGGGTTCGATTCCGGGTCAGGCAAAATATTACTGGGTTTTTAAAAATACTCAGTAGTAGGGAAGAGTCAGAGTCTGGAATTGTGCCCGGTATATGGCAATAGGCTTACCCCCTATTACATGGGGCTCATAACATAAATAGTGGAAAGTGGGTGTTACATTCAACAGTGGCATTTAATGCCGTAATGTGCATCTCTGCCTACCCCTTCGGGGATAAAAGGCGTGATATTATGTTACGTAATTTTAACTATTCAAATCTTTTTTCAGACCAAGTGATAAAAGAAAAGTTAGCTCCCTATGCGAAGAGAGTGCATGAAGCTGAGAATGTTCCGGTGGGGTCAACTTTGAACACCATGAGGTTCGACGACTGTGTCTTCGGGGAGTGTACCATTGGAAACTTATTGGCTGATGCCATGGTTGAAAATGTGAGTACATGTTTATATCTGGACTGAGAAATGTGCTTTGATAAAGGGACACGCGGAAACAGAAACTGATTACCACTTTTATGTCTTCAATTAATTGTCAATAACTAACTTTTAAGTGTGGGAGAGCCATGCTTCGGCACGAATTGGCTGGCTCGACCGGAGTGATACCACGGCCTCACAGAAGTCTGACGTAAAACAACGCTTGCGTTATATTTCGTCGCGTGAGTGAGGTTACCGGACGCCCAATTACCGCTCCCCACCCTTTCCCAATCCTTGAATCCACAACAATCCTCAAATTACTAAGCCCCAAAAGACCGAACGGAAGGTAACACACTTGTAACGCTTCTGGTGTTTAAGGTGTTCATGGGCGACTCGATTACTTACTATCAGGACATCCGTCTGCTCGTTTACCGGCTTATCCCAAAAAAAAAGAACAAATTTAGAGGCGTACCAAGACAGTTATCCATGTCCCTGGCACTTCGGCACGGCCGGACTTCAGTGTTCCTGACTTTTCATAGTTGTATCTACTGTAGATCCTGGCTTACAGGAGTTGCAGCGGTTTCGGGAGGATGTGGCGGCTTGTCCATAAAAAAATTATAAGCATGCTTTTTCTTTTACCTTCTTTTTAAATATTATAAACTCTGACGACGCGTTTGTTTTTTAAAGTTGCGCTTTCTATTTCAGGCCAACAACGCCACTTCAAAAGACATACATTATATGTCGTTTATCCAACGTGGAAACATCAAGGCTTCAATTATGGAAGGAGGTAAGTTAAATTATTTGTCTACATAGTTGGTTTATGTTACACACTATGACGTAACTAGACCTAATCGAACGGGATAAAAATAAAATATGTACGTATTTAAATATACTGAGAAAAGCGAAGCGGCGCGGCGACCGCGCACGCTGCTCATGAGGAAGAATCCCTCTGTAACTCGAAATTAGTAGATGTTTTCCGAGTATATTTACGTGAGTAACTCGTAATTTTTAGTTAATTTAGCATATATTTATTTAAATAGGCATGCTAACAGCTTTTGTATACATAGTATTAAGATATATGTATAACAAAGTTGTAGATAATACAGATTTATAAATTTTGATTGAATTGTTCTGTTTTCTGAACAATTTTTTTTCTGTTTCAGTGGTAACAGCTGGATCAATATTCGAACTCCTCCCATTCAATGACCGAGTAGAGATCTTCGACATCGAAGGGAAGTACATTCGGCAGGCTCTAGAGAGGAGTGTCATTGATGCTTGGGCTTACAATCCATTCAAGGGACCCTGGTTGCTGCAGGTTTCTGGTGGGTTAAAAGTATTGGTATAACATAAAAATGTATACTCTTCTTTGGACAGTCGTAGTTCTTTGATTCGTCCTGATTGTTATTATTGGTCAAAACCTATGCTACTAATCTCTTCAACATTGTGCATCGTGGTCTTTGCTTATAGTTCCACTAGTTGACATGGTCACATGGTCTTTCGGTTCACTTTCCCCTTCAAACATTCCTTTTGCTTACATTCTTCTCTTTCTGTCTTCTAAACTTTAATTTCGTTTTTGAAGTCGTACTGAGCCTTTACCTTGTTCCATTATTAGAAATTATGTTATGAGGTAATTGATGGTGGGAATTTTACTATAATTGTCTTGACCAATTTCAGACTATGTTCATATTCAATACTAGTATTCCTTTAAAATTAAATACCCACTGGAAAACAGCGCAATTAAAACTTTTCTACATGGTCCACAATGCATCTTTGATACTTCTGGTGTTGTTGGTGCAATAGCCATCGGTTGTCTCATATCATCAGCCATAATTTCATAATTTTCTCAAGCCCATGTTATAAATGGATAGGTAAGGCTTCGTCCAGCAGCTTAGCCCGTGTTTCCAGGGTTAAAAAGTAGCCTATGTTAATCTAGACCATAGTCTACCTCTTCCCGGTCCCTTCAGTCGTTTTGATATGACTGAGTAACAAAGATACACACAAACTCACATATTTTCGCATTTGTATTATCGTATCAAGCTAATTTCAAAGTCCTTTGCGGGCAGCCTAACATTCAACAAACTTATATTTGCGTCTAGGGATTGAGCCGCACAATTAAGTTTGATTTTTTGTGTACCTACTTATTCAGGATAATCAGGATAAAAAGTACTCAGTGTTGTCCCCAAGATATTAAAGTATAATCATACTCCATCGTAATCCGACCGATACTTTTTGCGTGTTCCGTGAACATACAAACAGACAGACAGACAAGACACCATCTTGTAACACCCCTTACTATTCTTTTTTTATATTTTCAATATACAGAATTTGCACACAGTTTTATTATATGTATCGATTAATTTTCTCTTAACTAAAAAAACTATCGTAATACTTTTCTTGACTCAAAAAGCTGATATGCTCAGCAGTTTAAATGTAATATTTTCCAGGTCTTCGAGTAACCTACAACGTCTCTTTACCTGAGAATCATCGTATCACCTCACTAGAGATTGGAGAAAGCAAGGAACCTCTTGATGACAATAAAATATACCATGTGACTGCGCCTTTATATTTGGCCAATGGAGGCGATGGGTTCACCGTAAGTGTCTTTAAACTGTCAAACACCAAGCGGTCACCGGTGACCGCGACCTATTGTTCTTTAATTGTGTCTATAAAACCGGTACCCGACGAGTTAAAACGTTTACTTTATGTATATGTATAAGAAATGTAATGTCGTGGGGGCTCGGTGGTTTAAGACGCCTGCTTCTCATGCATGAGGGGCGGGTTCAAAGCCTACCAACAGCAAGCTCTACAATTCACGCTTGGATGTTGGAGATGGCTTCTAATTTACGTTGTCTAACGCTGGGCACGGCCCCGAGTTCCCAGCGCCTCTTTAATGGAACTGGGGTACTAAGAACCCTGGGCGGAAAACAAGCCTAAAATTATCAAAATAAAAATTTACATATTATATTTTTCCAATTTCCAGATGTTCAAAGAAGGCAAACACAACGAAAGAGACATTGGACGCGATCAGAAGATCGTAGAAGAATACATCAGATCTCATTCTCCTCTTAACATCCAACTCGACGGCAGAGTCATAGTTAACAGTTGACTGAATTAAACCAAACAAAATAAATAAAACTCATAATAAATTAATTTAAATATACGGCTTATACACGTAAACTAGAACTATTCGATATAGTTATGCAACTATGTGACGTCACTGCTCGTCATAAATATGGCCGCCGGTGTAACTTGAAACTACGTGGCTGTATATTTCAATTAAAAGTTTAAAATTCACACGGATGATAAAAATAATGAAGGGTCAATATGCGCTCACTTCTTTAAAAGATGCTCAAAGAGGCTAAATGACTTTGTACTTGATTTTGCTGATCAAAATGTGATGAGCGTATGCCTCCATTATTTCATCATCTGTGGTATCTCTTCATACAGTGTGTTGTATTTTGCTGTCACTTTTTTTTCTATTTTAGATTAAAGTGTCTGATTGTGAATTTATTGATTGTCAAATAAATATGATATAGAAGATATTTAGATAAACGTGAACAAAATAATAATATACGAATGAATGTGTACGTGGAAAAAGAACATTTCCATAACCTCGTAACAACAAGAAGTATTAGTATCTACCTAATTGCAAACAGGGACATTGTATGTGGCATTTTCACAAAGCCGAAGTTGTTAAATAAATAATAAACTATAAGCACAACTTTTAGTTTTAATTTTTTTTTAATCTGTGAAACAGTCTACAGACGATAACTTAAAATACTAAAATGAAGTAAATCACTTCATTTATTCAAGATGTAGTAGTCTTCATTTAGTTAAGTAAATCATTTTAGAATCATATCTAAACATGATTTTTAAATCAAACCACTGTATAAGAGACATGTTAGACACCTAATTTTAAACCAAATTACTTTGACCTAAGGTAAATTATGATTTGAAATGTTGTGATATCTATCATCTTTTGCTACTGAGCATCTTTCATTCATTAAGTCGCTGTCAAACAGTGCCTTCTTTTTCTATTTCACTTCCTTTTTGTTATGTCTCTTTTTAATTCGTAATTTAAAAAAAAGTCGTTAAATTAAATGTAGATTAAGCCTGTAGACAAATGATATAACGCGCTAGTCAAATTGATATTTATAGAAAAGCTATTATATGACATTGACATTTAAATTGACATACGATAAGTCTGTTTCCTATCCCAATTTTCTATTTGTTACTATACACTGTGTCATTATATTATTATTACTTTTCCTGCTCCAGGTCCACAGGAAGAAATTCCAATAGGAATAGGTGGTACCTTTGTACTTTAATTTTATGTATGTGTTGTCCTTTATGTTATATGTGTGTACATAAATAAATAAATAAATAAATATTATGTAAAAACTAATGTCAATGTCACTGATGGTCGTATTCACCAACGACTCGTAAACCAGTTACTTAGCTTGAGTAGTGGAGGTGCTACACCTACACTAACCCCTTACTTTACTGCTAGGTGTCACTAATAGGTAACAAAATGACGTTAAATGTCACTTATTTTAGCTTAGGGGTTCTTGTAGTTGGGTGCATGAAGTTTCTATTCAATTTGACTTGAATATCGTAGCGTAATTAATATATTATGTATCTATAATAGCGAATTTAATTGTAACAATATTTTTGTAGTTTTAACAAATAATCTTAATCATTTTTTATTCTTCTGTGACGCAGGTCGTGTTGATTGGCTTGTCGTCCATAGGGATAGGTCCCTGATCATAGGATTAGGGATACGATGTCCGGATAAAGCTACATTATACTGGGTTCTCGAATTATCTGTAAAAACTAAGCCGTAGAAGGCAAATTCAGTTTAATAAAATCAATCCATGCAATTTGTTTATTTATTTTAATTCGTATTAATTACCAATTAAGAATGAATTTAGAATGTGTTGTCATCTTCAATGTTAATAATAATTAATTTTAATCGTAAAGGTAATTTTTCTGATATTTAAAATATTTATATTTTAATGACGGATGCCATCTTTGATTAGGCGCATCAGTTGTGTTTGAAAAAAAATTGTCGTTCGTTTTTTTTTTGTATAGGTAATTAAATACCATTTTGTTTAGAACATAAATAAATTATTATTTGGAAATTATTACTGTGTTTTATTTATCTATTTATATATTTATGACCAAAACACAACAGTTAAATATAAAAAATTTACATAAAAAGTCTTACACTGAACAATATCTACAGTAAATATGTAACCCACACCATTGCCCACAATTTGGTACAGAGTATAACGGCAATAATGACCGTGTTACGGTAGTGATATCTTAATTTAATTAAACAAATTTTCCTAACTATAAATAACACATTGAAAGATACAACTAAAAACCAATATACGAATCTTATATTTTACAAAAAGAGAATAACTAATTTATAAATAACCATTACTGTTACAAACCGGCAGTCAGAAGCCCCATTTTTTTTGAGGGGGAAAATCATCCTATTACGTCTCCCGCCTGGGTGAGGCGGGAGAGAGTGTCAGACACTTACTGACTAAAAACCTCCCCGTTCCTACCCTTGCACTTCGAGCCGGAGCCCAGGCAACCCGTTAAGTCTTCCGCGAGTCAGAAGCCCCGTGGCCTGCTTTCGTTTTATTAATATTGTAGTGCTTAACTCGTCGAGTACCGTATTTATAGACATAGATAGAATTAAAGAACAATAGGTTGCGGTCACTGGTGACTGCTTGGTGTTTGATAGTTTAATACCTATTTAATCTAAGTAATGAGAGAAGCCAGAAAAATCAAGCTAAAAATAAAATTCACTGATTTAACATAACTTAAACCGTTCATGTGGTTCAATTGATATTAGACAAAAAAGAATCAGGAAATTATTTAATATCGATACTTAATATCAACAATATGCATAATATCTTTCAAAATGATGTAATGCAGGATACTACAGAATAAGCAGCTGGGTAACCGGCTGCCGCGCAACGTGTAGCGGGTCCGATTCCCGCATCGGAGCAACTCTTTGAATGATCCACAAATTATTGTTTCGGGTCTGGGTGTCATGTGTATATGAACTTGTATGTTTATAAAGGCACCTACGACATAGAAGAAAATCTTAATGTGGAGACGTTATTGATTTAATAAAATTAAAGAAAACACAACAACACTACTTACACCAATATCCACGCCTTAGCAAAAGGAAATGACAACATATGTAAGTTTCACGGGACACAAAACTCAACAATATTTACGAGTTTGTTGACACTGAATAAATAAAGAAACGAATACCAAGCCTACCAATAAATGCTTGACACGAAACTCCCATCATTTTTCCGAAAAAAAAAAACAAAAAAAAGGAAAAAAAACGGCTAACGCCCGGGTCCCATCAAAAACGCCACCCATAACCGTAAAAAAGAATCTTTTTCCCGCCCCTAAAAGGTCTATTCCAGTTCTTTTTTTTCATACACACTAAAAGTACCCTGTGTATACCATACCTTATGCAAAAATGCTAAAATTTCTACGTGAGTCGCATTTTTGTACGGGGTTCTGTACTGCTATGAGTAAGAATCAAATCTGTCTATAGTAAAGTGGTTGCGAACACAAATGTTTTTGAATGCCAGGGATTTTGAATTAAATACGAATGATTGAGTAAGTGTCCAAAGTTTTTAAGGTTTTAAAATTCTTCCTCTGCCTCGTTGGCTGAGTGGTCGCTAGTGCGACTGCCGGGCAAGGGGTCTCGGGTTCGATTCCCGGGTCGGGTAAAATATTACTGGGTTTTTAAAAAAAATCTCAGTAGTAGCACGGAGTCTGGAATTGTGCCCGGTATATGGCAATAGGCTCACCCCCTATTACATGGGACTCATAACATAAATAGTGAAAAGTGGGTATTACATTGTACAGTGGCATTAAGTGCCGTAATGTGCACCTCTGCCTACCTCTTCGGGGATAAAAAGGCGTGATGTTATGTGTATGTGTATGTGTATGTGTATAAAATTCTTCCTTGCAAAATCCCTTGGAGAACAAAAGGCTTTTATATTATTATCAAAATCTTTCAAAATGCTACACTTCAATTGTTTTTTTGTTGCCCTTTACTATAATTTTTGTTTCGTGGGTGTGTTTAACAACATACAATTTCACATACACATGACATCCAGACCCGGAAAAACCATTTGTGGATCACACAAAGAGTTGATACGTGCGGAAATCGACCCGCGACACGTTGCGTGGCAGGCCCAGCCACTGCACTAACCGTGTTGTTCCATTGCAGTGTAAGAAGCGTAGAATTTCATCTTTAAAATTAAGTAATACAAAAAAAATTACACATGTGTAGAAAGACCAACTTAGAAAATCCTCGCTTATTCCCATGGAACCCTAAAAAGAAAAAAAACTCCATCAGGTAAATGGTGGGTGACGCGGGCCTAATGAGAGTGAAGGAGCATCCATATTTGACACTTGTTCATTGTGTTTCTCGGAAACCAGGTAGCTGGAGCAAGTCTGTGAGAGATGAAAGATGGTTGACATACGATACTTAGTATAAAATAGGCCACAAAATAGTACCCAAGTCTAATCTTGACTTGCTTAACTTTCTTTGGGCCGATTTTTCAATGCTCAGTTAAATTTTATTAAAGGAATAAATTTGAATATTTGACAATTCTTCTATACTAAAAACTGTCAAATGTCAATTTTATTCTACAGTTAAGAATTAACTGATGATTGATCGGCCCTTAGAGTTATATAAATTGACCTTTTAGTCGCGGAGAACCTAATGGGTTACCGGGGCTCCGGCTCGACGCGCAGGAGTAGGAACGGGGTGATTTTTAGTCAGTAAGAGTCTGACACTCCCTCTTGCCTCACCCAGGCGGGAGCAGTCATTCGATGATATTCCTCTTTTAAAAAAAGAGTTAAATAAATTATTAACAGGTGTTCGTATAAAGAATTTAACAATCTATACCAGATAAATAAAATTGAAGTGTCTGATTGTAATATTAAAATAACCGTTTTTACTACATGCATATGAATATACATACACAAAATAACAAAAACGTACATTACCAAAATAACATTTTTTAACATTTTTGTTTATCTGTCTTTTTGTAGTAGCTAATCTCTGGAATGGCTGGACCGATTTTCAAGATTTTTCTTGGCAGGTAGGTGATGTACTAAAGAGTAACATAGGCTACTTTTGTTTTGGATAATTGAAACAAAAGAAAGTTAACTATGTTCTAAGATTCATAACTATTCTACGCGGATGAAGTCGCTTGCAATAGCTGGTTATTAATATTTTTATCGTTATCGCATCCTTCATGCCTTCATGGATGTCCATCCACTTTACTTGAACATGTGGGCACATGTTCACATAAAGTGCACATAATTTACGCACATATAAAAATACGAGTTGATTACTTGACACCGGGAAATATTACAAATAGGTACCATGCTAGAATTAACTCGTCGAGTACCGGTTTTATAGACACAATTAAAGAACAATAGGTCGCGGTCACCGGTGACCGCTTGGTATTTGACAGATTAACTAAACATCGCGGGTTACTCACGTGAAAATACTGAGAAATGCTCTACTAGTTTCGAGCCACACAGGGGTTCTTCCTCGTGAGCAGCTTGCGCCATCGCGGCGATGTCACCCAGTCTACTCTTTTTAAATAGATTTTTAGTTAATTTAATATGTCTCACGATAGCTGTTATTATAAAAACCGTGCTAATACTGAAATTTTTAAATGCCAAAAATATTGAATAAACTTTTAGTATTTTAAAATATAGACATTAGGCAGTTTTCAACCTTATACCATAAAAAACATAGTTTAAAACCCCGTTTGTAGGTAGTTAGTTTATACAGAAACCATCTGGTTATTTAATGGCAATTCTGTCTACGCTTTTTATACACAATAGGCGTAATGTCACAACCGTGCAGTTTCCTTTAATTAAGTACGATAATAGAAATTTTTAGCAGGAAACTGCTACTGATATATTTTTGTTAAGAATTTTCATTTTTTGGAACACATTCCGTAGTGCAGTGCTCATAACTCATACTCTTCTAAAATTTAATTATATGTCGGTATAAAGTACTGTTCTGTACGTGGATGTTAAAAAAAATGGATGCTCTTTTTAAAAATATGATTACTAGTCAGAGGTATAAACGATTTTCGGTAATGCGCTAGTAACGCCTCTGGTGTTGCGGGTGTCCATGGGCGACGCTGATCGCTTACCATCAGGTGATCCGTCGGCTCGTTTGCCTTCTATTCCATAAAAAACCCAAATTTAAACAAATAATATATTATTATGTAGAAGGAAATTCTCTGACTCATTCATATTGATTACATTTTTGAGCATCATATTATTTAATCAATCAATTTAATCGACTATCGATCACTCTCACTGACAGGAATGCTGTTTAGAAACATTTGATTTATGCTTTTTAAAATGATATCCATGTGAGTACATGTTGCTTAAAAGCGGGCTTACTTTATTATTATCATCAGTTTACCGACTGACAAGTTAATAGACGAAGCAACATCATCGTCATCATCAACAACAACAGCCTATAAATGTCCACTGCTGACCAAAGGCCTCTTCGCACACGGAGTAGGTTCGACCATAAATAACCACGCTTGCTCAATACAGGTGGCAATTTCAAACGTATAATTTGAAATTAT
Organism: Spodoptera littoralis; assembly: GCA_902850265.1. Lineage (NCBI taxonomy): Eukaryota > Metazoa > Arthropoda > Insecta > Lepidoptera > Noctuidae > Spodoptera > Spodoptera littoralis. The sequence continues at coordinate 2,805,258 of LR824553.2, read as the reverse complement.
AAGCATAGGTTTTCTCTTGATTTTTCCCTCACCGTTTGTCAGTGGTGTCTAGATAATCTTAGAAAGTACATATAACTCGGAAAAGGTCACATTGGTACTTGCGGTTGGTAGGTTTGGAACCCGTATGAGAAGTAGGTGTCTTAAACCTCAGGGCCTCATATAGTAGCCACTAAAACCACTAGGCCACCAGGACATTAATAAATCAAATGTGACCTATAAAGTATAAAAAAATTACCGCATCCATCTTCTATCTACAATCTTAGTATTTTAACGTGTGCTTATTTTTTTTTGCGTTTTGAGGACGGGGCAGCGACGGTTTCTTTTAGAGCTCCCTACTATGAATTTTATATGAAGCATGAACGTTGCATTTGTGTTTTTAAAAGGACTCACTTATATTGCTATTCTAGATGGTAAAAAAACATTGTCAGGGCAATGTTGACGTTTTGTGTTGCAAAATCCGTTGACTAGAGTTTTAAAAAGTTAAGGTTCGCAAAGAAGTAGGCAGGATGATATAGTGCTAATAAAGCCTTACGTACGCCTTATTATGTCGTGGTGGCTCGGAGGTTTAAGACGCCTGCTTCTCATGCATGAGGGTGCGGGTTCGGAACCTACCAACTGCAAGTACCAATGTGACTCTTTCCGAGTTGTATGTACTTTCTAAGATTATTTAGACACCACTGACAAACGGTGAAGGAAAAACATCGTGAGGAAACCTGGGCTTATAATTTCTAATTATAAGTTTGAAATCGCCAACCCGCATTGAGCAAGCGTGGTGATTAATGCTCTAACTTTCTCCGTGTGAGAAGAGGCTTTGCTCAGCAGTGGGCATTTATAGGCTGTTGATGATGAAAGCCTTACTTATATTATAAATCGGAAAGTGAGTTTGTTTGTTTGTTCCACTTTAACGCCGTAACTACTAAACTGATTGCTTTGAAATTTTGTAGACGTAAAGTTACAAGTGCGGATTAAATAATAGGGTACTTTTTATCCCTGAAAAATTTCGAAAAATTTAGGAACGGAATCCAAACCATGTTCAAAAGTTTTACTATTTGAGACCATTCCAGCCTCCTTATTTTCCTGTTGCACCACTCATAGAACGAGGAAACATTAATAATATGAAGGAAATAATCTCCGAATAATTTCCTGTAACATTAGTTTTCCAGTCACGTATATTTTGGTTAAAGGAAAAAAATGCAGGAAATGTCCCGCAACGAATACCTTTTAAGACTAACTGATGGTTGGGATGAATGGCATTGCTATTAAAAATATTATCACGGGTTTCCCTCTAAGGAAACCCGTGATAATATTTTCGCGTTTACCGTAGAAGTGTGTAAAGGACCAAAATAGTAGCAAGATTGCGGTAAATAAGTTCAAATATCTACAATAATCTATTAAATATAGATTATACATATTATAATAAAATCGTAGAAAAGTCAAAACTTTAGATTGATTTTTTTTTTAAAGAATACTTGGAGCGTGATCTACAATCGATACTGAAGACAAAAATGTAGTTTTTGGAATTTTTGTCTGTTTGTATGTACCTATGTCCGGGCTAAACTCAAAAAGTACTGCATGGATTTACTTCAAATTAAGTATGAGTATTACTTACAGACTGGGTCAATATGATAATATGTAGCCCATATATATCAGCCACCCCGTCGGTTAGCGTTATCACGCTATCATTGACGCAACGGGGAAGGAGCTGTGAAGAATTATTTAAAGTGATTATTCCACGCGAACGAAGTCGCGGGCACAGATTGTATTCTACAAAGTGGATAAATGACCTAATAAGTTCGTGGAAAGCCGCTGAATGCAGGTCACTCCAACTGGCCTATCTGTGGTCTACGACTATTGTGGCTGATGTAAATAATGATGATGAAGTTTAAATCGAATCAGAACAAATTAAAATTAGTTCAAAATACCTTATTTATGGGATAATGGTAAGCAATCGCCGTCGCCCATGGACCGGTGTTGCAGGTGCAACACCGGCCCATTCGTGCCGACGCATGGCTTCCCCGCACCTTATTATTATTTTCTTCGTCATTCATCGTGATGACATTTGTAGCTCTGTTATTGTAACTTAGAGCGAGTCTTGCCTCATTGCAACTTGAAACGAGTCTATGAAGTATCGTAGTAAATTCTTAATACCTAATATTTTATGTTTATTAAACTGTCAAATACCAAGCGGTCACCGGTGACCGCAACCCATTGTTCTTTAATTGTGTCTATAAAACCGGTACTCGACGAGTTAAACTAAGAATTTTATAAGGATCCAATCCTTGATCCTATTTTCAATGATCGATCTTCCAAGAACTCGATCCCCGATCCAATTAATTCATGTCTAACAATAAAATTGTCCCATTATTGACAAACGAAGGTCATCAGTTACTTTGACAAAATACAATAAGACACAAATCATGAATAAAAAATAAGTAATTTGAAACTTATTGTCTAGCTTCAAGGTTCGAAATCGAGGTTGTTTTCTCTAAATCATAATTAAATACGTGACAAAAATATTTTAACACGAATAGAGAGTATTCAAAATTGACGTGAACATGCAATACTGAATCTCAGACAATTTCATTCTACGTGAATTTACGTTTGTTTTCTAATCTAAGCCTTCATAGACTTTCCGGACTTTAAAAGAGAAATACCTCTGAGTTTATTTCGGCATTTCTTCTCAGAGTAGTCATGATAAAATTGATGTGTAAAAGTGATATCTTATAGCCTTTGCAGAATAAATTTACTTGTTTCACCTGTTTCACTATAGACATCAGTGGAAGTTTAATAACATCCGATCTGTATCCGAGATCTTCAGATTAAGGTCGAATTTGGTCGAATGCCAATCGGGATCGATGGGTTTCAACTTTCGAGGGCATGGTTTGGTAGTACGTACCAGACCTTGGACTAGTAACGCTAATTAATTATAACATAACATCATTACGCCTTTAATCCCCGAAGGGATAGGTAGAGGTGCACAAATCGGCACCTAATGCCACTGACTGTACAATGTTGTACCCACTTTTCACTATTTATGTTATGAGTCCCAAGTAATAGAGGGTGAGATTTTTTTTTAAATCTCAGTATTTATTCACCCAACCCGGGAATCGGAGACCTTTGCCCGGCAATCGCACTTGCAATCACTCGGCCAACGAGGCAACGAGGCATTAGTAATTAATTATAAACAAATAATTTTAGCACTTTTTGCTCGACGGCGAAGTGAGATTCAAATATACATCCAGTATTGTCCCTCAGTCATTGTGCTAACAGTACAATCAATTATTTCTCACATTACATAGAATATGTCCAGTGAAGGGTTCGGTAGCTAGAAGGGCTTACGAGGTTAAGCAAAACAAAATAGATTTTTATCTCAGAATGAGTTGAACCTTGAACTGACTGTTGCACCTGTACACTGTGTTATTTATTACTTAACCACTAGAATAGTTGAATGGTTATAGTTAACCACCAAGTATGAGGCGTTTGAACATTAGATTAATATTATGAATATAACTCCCACCAGTCCCACCTCATACCTTCCTGAGCATCTCGTGAATAGGTTGCAAATTTTTACATAAAAGCAAATAGCATTGATTGTTTGATTACGAACTTCTATAGAAATATTTTCACCTTTCTTACCAAGACAGATTCGTACTGCTTCGAATTAACAGTATTAAAACATTTTTTGGCGTTCAAGTAAACTTTTACTTTGTGTCTCAGATAAAGAGTAATGCTGTATCATTAGTAGAGGTTATGACTTTAATCTTAGCAATTAAGTACTAGCTGCTGAAGATCATTATTGTATACCAAAAACAGTATAGGACCCAGAATACTACCCTGCGTTAGAAATACAACATTGGACCCAGAATGCTACCCTGCGTTAGGAAAACAACGTTGGACCCAGAATGCTACCCTGCGTTAGAAAAACAACGTTGGACCCAGAATGCTACCCTGCATTAGAAAAACAACATTGGCCCCAGAATGCTACCCTGCGTTAGAAATACAACGTTGGGCCCAGAATGCTACCCTGCGTTAGAAAATCAACGTTGGACCCAGAATGCTACCCTGCGTTATAAAAACAACGTTGGACCCAGAATGCTACCCTGCGTTAGAAAAACGACGTTGGTCCCAGAATGCTACCCTGCGTTAGAAAAACAACGTTGGACCCAGAATGCTACCCTGCGTTAGAAAAACAACGTTGGTCCCAGAATGCTACCCTGCGTTAGAAAAACAACGTTGGTCCCAGAATGCTACCCTGCGTTAGAAAAACAACGGTGGACCCAGAATGCTACCCTGCGTTAGAAAAACAACGTTGGACCCATAATGCTACCCTGCGTTAGAAAAACAACGTTGGTCCCAGAATGCTACCCTGCGTTAGAAAAACAACGTTGGACCCAGAATGCTACCCTGCGTTAAAAAAACAACGTTGGACCCAGAATGCTACCCTGCATTAGAAAAACAACGTAGGATCTATTATGCTACCATGCTTAAGAAAGCCCTATAACATATTATACAACAAGTGAACTATTAAGATAACCAAATTGCATTATTTAAATGTCCTCCCTTAGAAACCCGTACCCTTGGTATTGAAATGATGGTCATCAAACTACAGTACATCACGGCATTTATCGTGTAAAAATAATGCCGTTTACTTAAATTTTATAGATTTACGACTAAGGACAATAGAAACAATTGTTTTTACTATTTTCCTTGTGAACTGATTTTTTTTCAATTTGTATTATTATATTTTTGATGCAATAGGGTTGTAGATTACATTTTTATGACTATTGTTAAATAGGGTTTTTATAGGCTATAGGTTTTATTGATAGGATACCGGAAAATTGGCAAATGGATCGCCTAATGGTAAGCAATTAACGTCGCCCATAGACACGCGAATCACCAGAGTAGTGACTTTGTCCGTGCCCGTCTTTTTAAGCTGAATTGGGCCTTCAGTAATTCATATACGATCATTTATGCAGGATAGTGAAAGAGCACTATCTAGTTGGTCGAGTGGTGCACTGCTTCGCTGGCTAAACGCAAAGGGTCAAGTGCGACAAAGGGTAACGTATCTGGTTTAAAAAAAAATCTCAGTAGTAGCACGAAATTTGGAATTGTGCCGGTATATGGCAATAGGCTCACTCCCTATTACATGGGACTCATAACATAAATAGTGAAAAGCGGCTATAAAAAAGTCAAAAGCCAAAGCATTTATTTCAATTAAACCATAGTTTGGTACTTTTGAAACGTCAACAAATACAAAATAGATAATATTCTGTCAGTCCGTTAGTGAATCTAAGTGAAGCTAGGTGCTCATTCCAAAATGTAGATTCGAATGGAGAAGAACGAGCAAGAAACTCTATAAACATTATATTGTACAGTGGCATTAATTGCCTTAAAGTGCACATATGATGTTATGTAGTGAAAGTGCTATTAAATTTTCATAAGTTTATCTGTATAAATTACAGAGTGTATAACCTATAGCTAAACCATTAACAGGCTTTTTACTTTATAATCCAAAAGATTTGATTAAAAACAAACGATGATTATCGATGTAGATTGCTATGTATAAGAACTAGATTATACTGATAAGCAACAGCCCTATTAATCTTGTTTAAAAAACTTAGTGATAGAGGTCGCTATGGTAAATGCTTAAATAAAAACTTGGCATTAATTTCCTTGGCCTATTCCAAACTAGGTTGGGGTCGGTCCTGGTTTTAATTAGATTTTGCTTAATAGCCTAATATCACAAATCACAACGTTTTTAATCCCCGAAGAACTAGGCATAGGTAAGTATCTACAATGAGACAAATACTTTTCACCAATACCTAAGCTGTGAGTAAAAAAAATTGCAGATTTCTTACCTTCCTATACTTTCCAAAAATTCAGTTTGTAAGGTCTCTGGTGTTTCGGGTGTACATGGGCTGCTCTAATTGCTTACCATCGGGTGATCCGTCTGCTCGTTTACCGGCTTATATCATAAAAAATATTCCAAACAGAATTAATAAAGGTTTCAGAAAATCAATACTATAATGTCCTAACCAACTCAGGCAATCTCTCGACAAGAAGAATAAGAAGATAACTATAAAATGTTATAACTAAAATCTGCATACAGTGAAGGTTACAGTGTTTTAACAAGAATGCCATTTCGCCAACAAACTACTGAAGCTTTTATTTTGTTTAAAAATGCAACGTGTGGTTGTATTTGAATAAACATATACAGTACATAAATCATCTTCCCACTGTAAAGGTCACTCATGTTCTCCACTATGTAAAGGTCAACTCAAATGAAAAAAAAACCAGAATATATTTTTGAAAAAGTGTTGTCCCAAACCAGAATTTTTTACTGAGTGTCATAGGTATATTTACAAGCCAAACAAAAGAAATACATACAAATGAAAGCGGTAAGGCGATTTCAAGCATACTTTCAAATTACAATCCTAAGTTTCTATAAATATAATATTTTTCTACTTATGTTAATGGTAACATAACATCATCACGCCTTTTATCCCCGAAGGGGTAGGCAGAGGTGCACACAGAAGTAACACCCACTTTTCACTATTTATATTATGAGTCCCATGTAATAGGGGGTGAGCCTATTGCCATATACCGAGCACAATTCCAGACTCCGTGCTACTACTGAGATTTTTTTAAAAACCAGTAATACTTTGCCCGACCCGGGAATCGAACCTGAGATCCCTTGCCCGGCAGTCACTTTTGCGACCACTCGGCCAACGAGGCAGTCTTAATGGTGTCCAAAATAAATTACTTAAAACTAGAAATTTTCAGACTGCGGATTATGACTTGATACCAAGACAAGTGAATGAAACTGCTAGTTTAAATTGGAATAGACAAATATTTTTTGTGGATCATTTTGTCACGGTCTAAGGAGCATTAGTCTACAATTGCCAATATAGACTCAAGGCTGTTGTCAGACAAAAGATTTTAAAATGGAGAATGTAAAAGCTAAAGTTAGAATTAGAAATGCATTTATTTTGTGCAACGGAATTCTATAAATTAATTGCAGTGACTATGCAGTATTTTGATCGATATTTGATTTGCAATATAATGTGCTTTATTGTACCTCTTTTTCTAAATATACATTAACCTATTTTTTGGACTTGCAGTTTTCAAATCTATATTGTTCGAATTAAAAAAATCCATAATCGTGTATAACTGAGTAAAAGGGTTTCAGTTATCATTATCAATTCTTTTTCATTGAAATTTGAATGGCCTTTGACCTTTTACTGAATTCCATTTTAATTTTTAAATTTATTAATTTGAAATATAAAAATAATACCAATTTATAAATTACTGTCATCACTCAGCGTTCATAGTACCTAAGTACATACATACCTAAATCCTTACTAATATTATAAATCTGAAAGTGAGTTTGTTTGTTCCACCTTCACGCCGTAACTACTCAACCGATTGCTTTGAATTTTTGCAGACGTAAAGTTAGAAGTCCGGATTAAATAATAGGGTACTTTTTAACCCGGAAAAAATTGATATTCCCGAGGAAAAACAAAAGTATTGGTATAGATGGCGCTGTGTGTATTGGTATATATCACATAGGCTACTTTTTATTCTTTTGTGACGCGAGCGAAGCCGCGGGTAAAAGCTAGTATACAAATAAAAAACCACTTAGGTACCTAGTTACTGGGTAATTTTATTTCGATTAACAATTAAGTATGTACCGATAAAAAACCGGTTTATGACTAAGAGATATTACTACATCGGATGATGTTACGTCAGTTATATAAAAAAACTTAAATTGTGCGCATGTACAACTTTCTCTCGACTCAGGAGATGTGCACATTCACGTTTGTGCCACATGAATATAAATTGTGGGCAGGTAGTAGTATCAGTTGTAGTAAAAGCAAATTTTATACAGTATAGTATGGTAAACGAGTAGACGAATCACCTGATGGTAAGCAATCGGCGTCGCCCATGGACATTCATGACAATAGAGAAGTTACAAGTGCGTTCTCGGCTTTTGGGGGTTAGGGGTTCGAGAATATGAGGTTTGGGCATCTCCAATATTTTAGCGGAAATTACCGCGTGCAATGGTATAACCCACAGAAATATTAAAATAACCACTTGTAGTATCACACCGAAAATCCCCAAAAATTTGTTTATACAAAAGTAGTCTGTAGACATCGGAAATAAGGTCTATTATGCAGTGAGTGAAGAGCAGGCACCGGTGACCGTTTGGGAAAAAACAAGGTCTCAGTTTGACCTGTACATATAGTGAACTCATCTAATTCTGTGACTCGCCTAATAATTCGGTATAGTAAATTTGGTAGAACTCTTAGGTTTCTAGAAAAAAATCTGATTATTTGTGCTAATATTCCTCATAAAAGACTGATTAAAACTCATGCGGAGACTGAATTAAATTAATTAATAATTTATTGGTATTTTATTACTCAAATGCCTTTGTCACGAAGTTAGACGAGATCACCCTACATACATATGTACATTATGTATATATATGTACGTATGTTCGTGCGCGATTATCTTGGGATAGACGGAACCGATTTCGATGCGGTTTTCAGAAAAGTCTTTGTTACAATTAGGAAAAGGCTTTAGTATATTATTTAACAGACTCCAAAAAAGAGAGGGTTAAAGTCGATATTTTAAACGTAGATTATGAAAGATTTATTAGCAGTATATAAAATATAGGTACTGCTGAATAAAAACCTTTCTTTAAAGGGCGTTTGCCATAATCCTCACCCTTAGCAGGTGGTTGATAGATCTCGTCATTGCCAAGAAACACAATGTGTTACGGTAAAATGGGGAGAATAAGGATCGAGAGGTGAATAGGGACAGAAGAGGGGTGAATAGAAAGATAAGGAAATTCTTCATAGTATCGATTCATCCCTCTTCTCTCCCTTTCGCCGTTCAAACCCTATTCACCCCGTTTTACCGTATTGGCTGCAATTTTAGAACATGTCATCATAGAGTTTTTGTTCCTTCCTCACCTCAGAAGACCTCAATAATTTATAGTACTTTGACAGCCACGTCAATCGAAGCAGAGATCACAGACCAACAGTTGCATTTACTATCACTCGACCAACGAGCCAGTTAGTTTAATCAGCCACGTTGTTTCTTGTTTCCATATGGAATTTAGTAATAATAATAATATAATTAGGATCTAGTACTCAAAGTCAGACTGCCTCGTTGGCCGAGTGGTACGACTGCCGGGCAAGGGGTCTCGGGTTCGATTCCCAGGTCGGCCAAAGTATTACTGGGTTTTAAAAAATTTCAGTAGTAGCACGGAGTCTGGAAATGTGCCCGGTATGTGGCAATAGGCTCACCCCCTATTACATGGGACTCATAACATAAATAGTGAAAAGTGGGTATTACATTGGACAGTGGCATTAAGTGCCGAAATGTGCACCTCTGCCTACCCCTTCTGGGATAAAAAGGCGTGATGTTATGTTATTCAAAATCAAAGCCAAAGTCAAAATCATTTACTTCAATTTAACCAAAAGACACTTTTGAACGTCAAGAAAAAAATTAAAAGTGAAGCTAATTGCTCATTCCAAGGTGTACATTCCTATGGAGAAGAACGAGCAAGAAACTCCATATATTATAGAGATGGAAACAGAAACAGTGCTACCTAGTGATAATGAGCATCATAATTATGCCTACCAACACAAATTGTTCGGATGACGTATTTACATAAAATTGAGAGAGGTAATCAATATTCTAGTGACTCTGGTCACGACTTGTAGCTATGTACAATGATGGGCACATCCGCCTGACCACTACTAAGTTAATATTTGCTTGCACCCATGAGATCTGCTAAAAAATCTCTAACACTGGTGCAGGTAGCCGAACAACACCAAATGCATCAAACAACATCAAACGCACCACTGACTGAGGGATGACATGGTCTGCGTCACTAAGCTGCAAAGTTATCGCTTTTCTATTAGTTGAGACCCCTGTCTGACTGGCTTCATGTTTTTGCTAAGTTCAAGCAATAAAATTTTAAAATGATCACGCGGATCTGTCCCCGATTGTACGTACATAGTGACTTCATGGTCCGTAGACGGTGAAAAGTGAAAAGGAGTGTTTAGCAGTTTTTGTCCAACTTTCATGTATTGTACTAAAAGTAATTGCATAGTTAATATTAAATATGTATTTATTTATACTTGGTCTTTTTATTTTAAAAAGTTTTAAATAAAATTTTATTAAATGTGTCTTATTTTTTATGTTTGTACCTATTGTGTCAAGTTTTTATTACGTCACAATATTTATTTTTAATTTTTACAATATTTATTTGAAATTACGCGGTAAACACCGTTTTAGTATATTAGCGTTCTATAATAATTTATTTATGTTTTTTCCTACGTATGAGATACTACTTTTTGTATCAATGCCAAAATTTATATTTAGTCATTTGGCATGGCTCTCATAGTTACTTTCGCGTCACACGGACACGTTTTAGAAATGATCTAATTTTTCTTTATTTCCATCTACAAGAAATATATCATTATTAAAACCATGACTTAATTAAACGTTTCATTACAAAATCACTATAATAAGTTAAACATAGACCAACCACTAACAATGCTGTTTTATAAACAGTTAAACAAATAACTATACAAGTTCAAGTATGGTCAAAATTACAAAATTCTGCATTGCAATTACAAAACCAGTTATCAATTTTAATTAAACCTTATGCAAGAAGTGATAAGGTTAAAATTCATAAGTATATTTCACGTCCATTTGTGTTTACAGATTAGAGGTAGACTGTAGTGGGCAAAACGTAGATTGTTCGTGCAGTCTTATTTAAACATCGAATAGTGAATGTCGTCGCGAAAAAAAAACGACATTTTATTTTAAATCAAACTTTTTTTTTAGTTTTTTTTGTGTATTTTTTTTTGTTTTCTTTTTTTAATTTATCAATGTTTGCGTTATACAGTTATTTGTTGTGTTTGTGTTTGTGGACGGCCAATTCAAATGTTTTGCGAGGGAATGACTTGTATCAGTTGGATATAGTGCATTATAATGATTTTCATGACAGGTGAGAGGTTTTTTTTTAATTTTAGCATAATCTTTAGTTTATTCGTCAAAATCATGCGCCCATACAAATATAAAATGTGAAAGTGTTATTCGCATTTTGCGATAAGTGCATCGGCGAATTCGCGTTATTTTAATGTAGATATAGTTGAAGGGATTAATAGCCAGTACCTTTTATATATTTCGACCTACGCACTTCATAATTTTTTCATCAAAACATCACGCTGTGACCAATAGGAGCGACCGCGTGAAGCCGCGTGGAAGTAGCTAGTTAGATAGTAAAATTAAACCACTTAACAGACTATTCGTGTGTATTTAATTATAGCTTCTATCAGGAAACAAACCCATGTGTTATTCCCGATTTCAATCTATCATCATCATCTGCTGCTGAACATAGGCCTTCCCCAATGACTTCCAGATAGGCCGCTTGAAAGTTACCTATTTCAATCTATATCTGTGTCAAACTTCGTTCAGATCTGTTCAGCAGTTTTTGTGTAAAACAGTCATAAACACACATACATTCCGACAAATTTTCCTTTTATAATATTTCTAGAATTACACGCGCTTGATTAATTTAAATGAAGTATTAAATATAATTGGCTTTTACATATTTACAGTAATTACAAAAGGTTAATTTTGCAGAGGAAAAATTAATGAGGAAAATTGCGCGCTTGCTAAATCGGTTTTGTATTAATAACATATACAATAGCTTACTCATACGATTACATATATATGTATTGTGGCATTTTTTTTTTTTTTAAGGGCCGAAAATCATCGAATGCCTGATGTATTGTGGCATATATGTTAAAATATCTTTAATTTATTAATAGTGTGGACGTTACATTATCATTTATTTTACAGTAAGTACTTTGCTTTCTTTACTAAAAATATTTGTTACTTATTTAAATTTTATCACTACATAGTATAAATAAAGTCGCTATCCGCCGTCTGTCTGTCCCTATGTATGCTTAGATCTTTAAAACTACGCAACGAATTTTGATGCGGTTATTTTAAATAGATAGAGTGATTCTTAAGGAAAGTTTATATGTATAATACATGCATATTGCACTCGTGCGAAGCCGAGGCGGGTCGCAAGTAAATAACATATGACATAAAACGCTACTCGTTAATACCTATATTCTAAGAAAAAAATCCATATATTTAAATTACCTAAAATTTATTTATTTTATTTATTTAAAGAACTACACACGAAATAAATAAATAATACACATTATTTTAAAACCTTTTCTTCTTTACATATTAAAAAAAAACCATATTATGTTTAATTTAAAACATTATTTTATTTATTTAAAGAATCACACACGAAATAAATAAACTGTTTTATAAACCAGGAATTTGTAGTGAAAGGTCGAGGCGCCATCTTGCTCAAAATTACAATCTAAAAATAATAGTATTTCATTCAGTGAACTACACTACTGTGGCCTTAGTCATGTGACATTAGGTTCGGGGATGCCGCAATATCGGCCTTGAACGCTGTAGTTCACGTGGGAAATAGTTCGTATGAATTATTGTTTGATGTTTTGTCGATTCAATTGTGTCTTTTATGTGTTTTTCGTTGACTGCCTCATTGGCCGAGTAGTCGCAAGTGCGACTACCGTGTAAGGGTTTTCGGATTCGATATCCAGGTCGGGCAAAGTACTACTGGGTTTTAAAAAAAATCTTAGTGGTAACACTGGAATTGTGGTCGTTAAATGGCAATACGCTCACCCCCTATTGGCCTATTACAAGGGACACATAACAAAAATAGTGAAAAGTGGGTCTGTCATTGTACAATGGCATAATGTGCACCTCTGCCTACCCCTTCGGAAATAAAAGGCGTGTTCGACACTGGTAGATTTGGTACTTGGTACCCACTTATGATTATTTAATGCTACCATTAATAGTCAATATTAAATTAATTAATAAACAATTACCGCTTATATTAGTATAGAGGTATTTAATTAGGTACTTATTAAAAATAAATGACTACGTAGCCACGACCTCATACTTTGACTGCGGGCGACTGACCGGGGGAGTCAGACGTCTGCTATATAGGCGGGAGTAGGCGGTAGCGTAGTGTTCCACGCGCGCTACTCGAAGAAGGGAAGCAGCCTGCTAGGGCCGCTAAGGTGGCGGGACCTGCCGCAAACATAGCGGTAGGTCGAGGCCTGCTGGGTGTGGTGATTCCGTAAGGGCAACCCGGGTCACGATCACAGGCAGTGAAGGAACACCGCGGTGGTTTTAGCCGGTAAAAGTCCGGCACGCCCCCTCGTCGTCCCCACGACGCGGGAAGTCCATGAGAATTTCCATCGCGACAGGAAAAAAAAATACTTCACGGATTTTTTGTTTTATTTCCAAGTTGTTTACATATTACTTTAAATTTAAAAAACCTAAAAATTCATACGAAATCTGTAGGTAGTAACTAAGATTATTAAATAATACCTCTAGAGACAACAAATATTCTATTTATTCAAAAATCAAAAAACTATGTTTCGCTCTTGTTGAAATGACGTATTTTATTATTTTTACTACAAAGTTAAACAAAATAATTTAAGATAATTTTTTCCTATACAAATACATTTATTCAAAGGCTTTTAAAGTAAAATTATGTGCAGGTATAAAGTAATAGTTACTGTAATGTACAATTTATACATATTCACTACATACCTCTAGTATAAAACTAATTCGCCATCTGCCGTCTGTCTGTCCCTATGTAAGCTTATATCTTTAAAAGTAGCCGCCGGATTTTGATGCGGTTTTTTTAATACATAGAGTGATTCTTAAGGAGGGTTTATATGTATAATACATGTATATTGCACACGTGCTAAGCCGGGGTGGGTCGCTAGTTTGTTTATAAATGCATCTCTAAAATATAATACATACATACATACATCAACAGCCTATAAATGCCCACTGCTGAGCAAAGCCTCTTCTCACACAGAGAAGGTTAGAGCATTAATCACCACGCTTGCTCAATGCGGGTTGGCGATTTCAAACTTATAATTAGAAATTATAAGTCTAGGTTTCCTCACGATGTTTTTCCTTCACCGTTTGTCAGTGGTGTCTAAATAATCTTAGAAAGTACATATAACTCGGAAAAAGTCACATTGGTACTTGCCGTTGGTAGTTTTCGAACCCGCACCCTCATGCATGAGAAGTGGGCGTCTTAAACCTCCGGGCCACCACGACATAAAATATAATGGCACGTACAAATTACTAATGCTAAAGAGCTTATGAGGATGAGAATTTGAAGCCCTAATTTGAAATTTTCGGTTAAAACTGTTTGTATTTTCGAATTTAGACCAATACATTAGTAATAAACAGTTATTGTTGGAGGAATTTAAAATTGTATTAAGGTAATAAATAGAGGTATATAGCTTGATCGACGGAATTGGATCTCTGTAAACTCAATCTGACTCTCACGGTGGCACATAATGCATGCGTGATTTCACGCTGGTTTCTTAAAAGGCTGTTGTATCACTCCGGTCGAGCTGCACATTCGTACCAAAATCTGGCTCTTCTAGGCCTCATCATCATCATCAACAGCCTATAAATGCCCACTGCTGAGCAAAGCATCTTCTTACACTGAGAAGGTTTGAGCATTAATCACCACGCTTGCTCATTGCGGGTTGGCAATTTCAAACTTATAATTAGAAATTAAGATCAGGTTTTCTCACGATGTTTTCCTTCACCGTTTGTCAGTGGTGTCTTAATAATCTTAGAAAGTACATATAACTCGGAAAAAGTCACATTGGTACTTGCCGTTGGTAGGTTTCGAACCCGTAGTCTCATACATGAGAAGCGGGCGTCATACATATAAGAAAATACTAAACTTATAATCATTAATTAACTTACCAAATATTACTTATTAAGTAAGGCCTCTACCTACCTATTTTTGTAATGAAGTGACGTGTCCTCATACGACTATGGCACCAATTAAAATATACTTAAGGTAAATAATTACTTGATTGCAGTAAAAATGGCCGCTTATTACAGTCGACCTTCACTCATTGCAGGTACCTGCAGTGTTTGTGTTATTGTCACAGAGTATGTAATACATGAAGGTTTAAGGTAAGGTCAAAATGAGCTCACGTGCACAAAATATAAACCACGCATGTTAACATCCTTAAATAGTATCTTTATTTTTATTTAAAAAAATTCAGTATTTGTAGTTCCATAAGACTAGAAGTGTCGTGGTGGCCCGGAGTTTAAGACCCCCGCTTCTTATGCGGGTTAGCCCGCTTCTTATAAGGGTTCGAAACCTACTGACGACGGCAAGTACCAATGTGACTTTTCCCGAGTTATATGTACTTTCTAAGATTATCTAGACACCACTGACAAACGGCGAAGGAAAAAATTGTGAAGGAACCTAAGCTTATAATTTCTAATTATAAGTTTGAAATTGCCAACCCGCAATGAGCAAGCGTGGTAATTAATGCTCAAACCTTCTCCGTGTGAGAAGAGGCTTTTGGTCAGCAGTGGCCATTTATAGGCTGTTGATGATCATGATGAAATTGTTATGAAGATGTACGTAATATTTGGCCATAACCTAAAAATTAAAACATAGACCTCCCACTTAGCAACTAAGGCGTAAAAACGACCAACAGAAACACTAGCAAATCTTAATTATAGTATCTAGATACTTTGTAAGCGAAAAATATAATAACATTAGGTGATGCCCGCGACTTCGCCCGTATAGAATATGATTCCTGTTTTTTTTATGGCATAAGCCGGTAAACTAGCAGGCGGATCACCTGATGGTAAGCAATCGACGTCGCCCATGGACACCTGGAACACCAGAGGCGTTACAAGTGCGTTACCGGCCTTTCGGGGATTAGGAGTTTGAGGATTGATCGTTGGGGATTCAGGAATTTGGGAGATTGGAGAAGGGGAGGGTAATTAGGCCTCCGGTAACCTCACTCACACGACGAAACACACCGCAAGCGTTGCTTCACGTCGGTTTTCTGTGAGGCCGTGGTATCAGTCCGGTCGAGCCGGCCTATTCGTGCCGAAGCATGGCTCTCCCACACTTAGTAGTTTTATCGCATGGGAGCATTTAATCGGGACAAAAAGTATCTTATCACCAAAGTCAGCTCATATCTTGCCTGTGTGTAATATATGTACCAAATTCCATCAAAATCCATTCAGTAGTTTCAACGTGGTTGACGAAAAAACATCCAAACAAAGAAGAAGAAGACTTTCACATTTACCTCTATAAAGCAAGTGTGATTTATACACTTGTTTTGTTAATGGATTAGTCACTCGTTCCTAGAATCAAACTTAAGAAGTTGAGATCCATTATTTAGCAGCAGGTACAGTAACAATCGCTCTACCATTCAGCTTCTTTTGTATTTACACTAGCTGTCCTCGCGACTTCGTCCGCGAGGAATAGTGATTCCCAACTCCTCCCCCATAGGTACGGATGATAAGTAGCCTATATGTTGACCCGACCTTTTAGTAATGTTCATGCAAAATTTGAAGTCAATCCATGTAGTACTTTTTGGCTTCGGTATCGATTGTAGATCACGCCTCAAGTATTCTTTTAAAAAAACATTCAATGTACAGTTTTGACTTTTCTACGATTTTATTATACCTATAGAACAGAATAGACAACATAACATAACAGATAACGCCATTTATCCCTGAAGGAGTAGGCAGAGGTGCACATTAAGGCACTTAATGCCACTCTATAAAGTAACAACCGCATTTCACTATTTATGTTATGAGTCCCATGTAATAGGGGTGAGCCTATTGCCATATACCGGGTACAATTCCAGACTTCGCACTAGTTCATTGCCCGGCCCGAGAATTGGACCCGAGACCTCTTGCCCGGCAGTCACACTTGCGACCACTCCGCCAACGAGGCAGTCAGTTTTGTATTTCAAGCCTTATCATTAGTAGTTGACCTTGGAACAAAATAATATTATGTATCTTTCAATGAATTAAATGCAAAGAAAAAAACAGGTATTTCAGGTCATTAAACTTTAATATATAACAACACGCCTTTTACCCCCGAAGATGCCACTGTACAATGTAACACCCACTTTTCACTATTTATGTTATGAGTCCCATGTAATAGGGGGTGAGCCTATTGCGATATACCGGGCACATTTCCAGACTTCGTGCTGCTACTGAAGTTTTTACAAACCCCGTAATAATTTTCTCGACCCGGGAATCGAACCTGAGACCCCTTGCCCGGCAGTCGCACTTTCGGCCACTCGGCCAATGAGGCAGTCATTAAACTTTAACTAATAATTCGCCTATCTATATTATGAAGGCGAAAGTTTTCTTATTATCGGAAGAGAAGAATACTTTCCTTCTTTTTTTTTAATATACGTTTCCCCACACTAGGATTTTCTCCTGTCCCGGAGAACCTAACGGGTTACCGGGGCTCCGGCTCGAAGTGCAGGAGAAGGAACGGGGTGTTTTTAGTCAGTAAGAGTCTGGCATTCCTTTCCGCCTCACCCAGGCGGGAGCAGTCAAACCATGATTTTCCCTCTTAAAAAAACACTATGATTTTCTCCTGTATCGTACAATATCACATATACATGACACAATAAAAATGAATTTCCGTTCGTTAGTATCGCTAAAACTCGAGAACGTCTGAACCAATTTGGCTAATTTCGGTCTTGAAATATTCCTTCGCAGTCCAGGGAAGACTTAAAAGGCGAAAAACAAAATATTTTTGGTGATACAAAGTTTACCTGGTCCGCTAGCGCTAGTAATAAATAAATAAGTGAACTATTCAACATAAAAAGAATTATTTTTTTTTTCTTAAATCTTGCCCCACACTAGGCTTGTCTCCTGTACCGTGGGTGCATTTACAAACATACACGTTCACATACACATGACAACCAGAGCCGCAACGACAATCTGTGGATCATACAAAGAGTTGGTCCGTGCGGTAGTCGAATCCGCTACACGTTGCGTGGCAGCCGGTAGTCCAGACACCGCGCCAACGAAACTCTCGGGATGAAATTTGGAACAGAGGCACATTATGGTTTTGAGTAATACATAGGCTACTGAGTGCCAAGCACGAATAACTATCGCATTCGTAACGTAATAGTATCTATCGAGCGCGTTCGGCGCCCTGATTAGCCGGCTCAAGTGTACCAACCAATCAGAACGCTTAACGCGCTCGATACTGTTACGATACGAATGCGATAGTTATTCGTGCTTGGCAGTCTGTTTACCCCTGGGGACGTCGGTAAAGTCGCTGGTCCAACATAAAAATAATGAACTGGGATGATGACAGGGTATGAAACTTAAAAATCTAATTAGTCCGTAAGTTAGGTAACTAAAAAATATTAGACACGTATTTTTTTTATTTTGTCGTATAATAAAACAATACTTAGATAAAACGAATCAAAGTTTAGGAGTGGGGGCTAAAACGTCATTATCGTATAAAATGTACATAGAAGTGACGTCACGCGACATTTCAAATCAATATATCGTCGAAAGTATTCGTTTCTGTAAGAAAATAAAAAATACGTGTCTAATGATTTAAAATAATCTACCAGACGAACATTAAAATAAAAATGAGACATCTACCTTATTATTTAATTCGTACTAGTGATTACTAAGACGTGAACGTCAATTAGATCTACGTTAATTTGTAACCAAACATTTACATGAAGTAATGGATATATAGTCAAACAGTCATTTTCAATTCTTTCACACGACTGTTTACGAAGTGGTTTTGTGTTTTATCTACACTAGGCAGTTGGTGTTCCAACTATATTATCATTTCATTTGTCTATATTAAAACTAGTCGAATTCCTAGTCAAAGAGTTACGTGAGAACATAATAATTCTTCAATTTGTCATTTGATTCCTATAAACGTAAACTTTATTACTGACACATTGCTTCGCCCTCGTTACCAGGGTAAAGAGTAGCCTATGTCTTATTCCAGATCACGTACGTATCAAGTTTTGTTCGAACGCACTAACTTATGGAATTACGAGTTCGAATTTAAAGGTCCTTTATTTATATTAAAACTTTCGTTAGACACAGAAATATATTATTTTTGTTTTCTGCTTACTCACGTAACTGTTTGACGAGGAACTCGACTAGTTTCAAGCCATGCTAGAGGCTTATATTCATGAGCAGTATTCCGTAGCACCGGGGCAGTCACCACGTCGCGTGTCGTGCATGGCATGGCTTGAAACGAGGCGAATTCCTCGGCAAAAGAGTTACGTGAGTAAGCCGAAAACATAATGAGATTCTTTGTGTTAAACAGTATGTTATATTAAGGAAGGCTTACAAGAATAGGCTATGAAACATCATGCTACAATTATTAGAAGTCTGTAGCGAGTGGAACTACGCGAGAGTAGCTATAAGAAAATATTTATCGTTTAGCCAAATAACTACTACTACTGATGCTAAAAGATGCTACTGTGCTATGTCTGGCCTGTTGTTATGTAGTTGCGAAGCATGGACCTTAAATATGACACCATGCGTCTGCATAAAGGCGTTGGAGGAAATGTAATGTTACCGTCACTTGTTGCACATAAGTTAGACACAAAAGGTCAGAAACAATACCGTGCTCGCGCGTCCACATGCCACGCAAAATGATAAAAACTATCAAAAAAAGCAAGAAAGAATATCTCGGTAACGTACTGAGACATGACAAATACATACTGCTTCATCTCATAATGATGGGTAAGATGGAAGTCGTGGCTGCACAATATCCGGGAGTACACCAGTATCAGCTCTGTGGAACAAGTTTTCTGCCTGGCCAATGACAAAGACCAATTCAAAAAGCTGACGGCCAACCTTCAGGAATGAAGTGGCACCATAAGAAGAAATAACTACTAAGTGCACGTCTTTCAATGGGTAATAGAGTAAATAAAACTAAGCCTGACTTTTTGAGGAAATTCGTAACCATTATAGACAATAATAATATACAATTTATGTATATGATGATGATGATGATGATGATGATGACAATCTGAAAATGAATGACAGGAAAACAAAAGACGCGTGTCCATATTTTAAAATGTATAACGCGAGAGGATAATAACATAACATGTTAAAAATATTCCTATTGTTGGTACTTATCGGGAAACAACAAAACTATATTTAGGAATGATCTGGTGTTTATTTCGATTTACCTAAATTTATAGTTAATTAAGACGACGTGATTCTATAGTACCTACATACTTGAATTTGTTGTAAAATTTAAATTATTATAGTTGATCAGCCTGGTGTTTGAAATATAACCAATAGGGTAGATGCCTAATTTTAATTTTAATGTCCGTCTAGTAGATTGTTTTAAATCATTAGACACGTATTTTTTATTTTCTTACAGAAACAAAATACTTTGAACGATATATTGGTTCGAAATGTCGCGTGACGTCACTTCTATGTACATTTTATACGTAGAAATGACGTTTTAGCCCCAACTTCTAAACTTTGATTCATTTTATCTTAGTATTGTTTTATTATACGACAAAATAAAAAATACGTGTCTAATATATTTTAATTACCTTACTTACGGACTAATTAGATTTTTAATTTTCATACCCTGTCATCATGTAGGTTCTGTCAGCTGTTTTGCCCGCGTTCTCGTGGAGCAAAAGTGGCCTATATTCCAGACCAGATTATCAGGAGTATAATCTAAATCCGATCAGTAGTTTTTGGGTGAAAAAGTAACAAACATACACACAGACATACAAACAAACTTTCGCATTTGTAATATTAGTAGGTTAGGATAGGATATACAGTGGTGAGTGGTCGCAAGTGCGACTGCTGGGCAAGAGGTCTCAGGTTCGATACCCGGTTCGGGCAAAAGGATTACTGGGTTATTAAAAACAAATTGTCAGCAGTAACACGAAGTCTGGAAGTTGTGCGGTATATGGAAGTAGGCTCATCCTCTATTACATGGGGCTCATAACATAAATAGTGAACAGTGGGTGTTACATTGTACAGGGGCATTAAGTGCCATAATCTGCACCTCTGCCTTCCTCTTCAGAAATAAAAGACGTGATTTTATGTTATGTTAGGATATACTAATTCGGCACTAAATAGAATCATCTTTTAATATATGACCTCCTTAATAGCCGAAGAGATAGAATGTGTATATTTTAGGGGATTAAAAATTTGACAGTTTTAAATTCCCATCAACTAAAAACCACTACGTTCCGGCAACACACATGACTGTATGATATTATGTTCATGTTACTGAAAAAACAAATGTTGAAATCTACTCTTCGATACACATTGTCAATACAAGACCACACAATTGATTTGGTCTGGTATTGTCAATTTGTATCGACTTATTCTATGGAAAACCTTCAGGCCATCTGAATTGTGACGACATTATGACGCATTTGAATGTGTAGCACACACTCACATCAATAACTATTTCTGGTACTGTTAGGAAACACAATACAACAAATAAGGATTTGGTTTAAGACCTCGGAGGCCCAATTACCCTCCCCTTCCTCAATCTCCCCAATTCCTGAATCCCTAACGATCCTCAAACTCCTAATCCCCAAAAGGCCGGTAACGCACTTGTAATGCCTCTAGTGTTCCAGGTGTCAATGGGTGACGCCGATTTCTTACCATCAGGTGATCCGTTTGCTCGTTTACCGGCTTGTGGCATAAAAAAAAGACTAAAGATCCCCGGGAACTTAGTTCGCATTGGTCTAGTATTATTTTCTTACATTAGAACCTTCTCCAAACTATAATAATCCCAACAAATAAAGAATTCACAAAATCGGTTTAGCTGTTCTTAAGATTTGCGCTTAGCAATGCATTCATTTTTATTTTATATAGATTACTAGCGACACGCCCCGGCTTCACACGGGTGCAATATGCATGTATTATACATATAAACCTTCCTTAAAAATAACTCTATCTACTAAAAAAACTACATCAAAATCAGTTGTCTAGTTTTAAAGATAGACGGCGAATAGCGACTTTGTTTTATACTATGTAGTGATACAAAATATTCTTAAGGCGTCCTTATAAAGCTACAACTAATACGACCAAGGCTGTGATTCTTCTAATCCTTTATTCTGCTTATACCTTAGTTTATGAAAGTCTTCTACAAACAATAATTTTGTAATACAAAACCTAACAATTATTATCGATCCGATCAAGCAAGAATATCGCACGGCTGTCACTATCGCGGACATTAGATCAATAAATCAATAGAAATAAATGTCAAACATTTGATAAATAAAACAAAATGGTCGAGTAACTTTAACAAAACAAAATAATATTTGAGCCTTTGACTGCCATTATAAAACTGAAAATTTTCCGCTAACCTCGGTTTATGATGACACCCGTGGTGTTTAACGTGTTGAATAATGTATTTATTTCCACAAACCAAGTAGAAAAAGGCCTTATAATCCAAAATGCATTTACAATTTTGGATTGTGGATCACTGGTGCCCGAGGTAGTTAAAAACCCTGGGTTATAGGTCACCAGGTCTCTTTAACAGGTTTACCGTATAATAAATAACTATTAAAGCATACCTATATTAAACACTAGCTGAAGCAACAAACTTCATACCGGCTAAAACAAATTATATTACCGTTTAAACCTTACCTGGACTTCCACGAGTTTCTCAAGTGAAACAAGTGAATCACGTGAAACAAGTGAATTTATTTCTGCAAATAGGCTACAAGGCAGCACTTTTACACGTCAATTTTATCAAGCGAACGATGAGGTCGACTCGAGTTTTAGCAAGATTAACGAAAGGAAATTTATTTTTATTTATATAAATAAAAACCAATTAATATTCCTCATAGTTTAAGTACTTATATGAAAAATATTAATTAATTATTTCCATGACAATAGACATAAACTCCAATTATCACAATTCTCACTGTCAAATTCTTTCTATCCAGATTCGAGGAGACATCAGTCATCTACCCAACATGCGCATCCAACGACACCTCCTGTCTTGGTGGGTTCGCTCGCCTTTATCAGGAAATCCAGACTCTGTTGAAAGAACGTCCAGGAGCACTACTCCTGAATGCTGGAGACACTTTCCAGGGGACCTACTGGTATACCTTGCTGAAGTGGAATGTTACCCAGAGGTTTATTAATATGCTGCCCAACGATGCTCATGTAAGTACTGTTATGGCATGGTTTCTGTTTCACTAAGAAATTCAGTAAATTACTGAATGTTGTTGACTGCCTAGACTGCCTCGTTGGCCGGGTCTCGGGTTCGATTCCCGGGTCAGGCAAAGTATTACTGGGTTTTTTAATATTCTCAGTAATAGCGCGGAGTCTGGAATAGTACCCGGTATATGGCAATAGGCTCACCCCATGGGACTCATAACATAAATAGTGAAAAGAGGGTGTTACATTGTACAGTGGTATAATGTGCACCTCTGCCTACCCCTTCGGGGATAAAAGGCGTGATGTTATGTTATGTGTTACTGAATTTTGTTAGTTTGTAGCATCTACAACAACAACATCAGCACCCTATAAGTGGCCAATGCCGACCAAAAGCCTCTTCTCACACGAAGAAGGTTTGAGCATTATTAAGCACGCTTGCTCAATGCGGGTTGGCAATTTCAAACTAGTAGTTGTGGCCCGGAGGTTTCAGACGCCAGCTTCTCATGCACGAGGGCGCGGGTTTGAAACCAACCAACATCAAATACCAACGTGACTTTTTCCGAGTTATAAATGTACTTTCTAAGATTATTTAGACACCACTGACAAACGGTGAAGGACAACATCGTGAGGAAACCTGGGCTTATAATTTCTCACTATAAGTTTGAAACCGCCAACCCGCATTGAGAAATAGCGATTAATGTTCAAAGCTTCACCGTGGAGAGGACTTTGGTCAGCAGTAGCTACTTATAGGCTGTCGATGATAATAATGATATTAATATGTTGGAGAATGAAGAATTTGATGTATCTTAACAACACTTTCATCTTCTTGAATATTTCTATTGAACCTAGATAGATCTTGTACCCAGCAGTTTTATTCAATACTACTTCCGCGCGGTTTCACACGCTCTGCTCAGCCAGCCTATAGCCATCCTCAATAAATGCGCTATCCAACACAAAAAGAATTATTCAAATCAGACTTGTAGTTACAGAGATTAGTGCGTTCAAACAAACAAACAAAAAAACAAACTCTTCCGCTTTATATAATAGTATAGGATACCATTAACAATACTATCTTCCAGAACAATTTTTAACCCTGACTCTTTTTTTCAAGGCCCTGGGCAACCATGAATTCGACGACGGCATACCAGGACTACTACCATATATAAGAGCGATGAAGGCACCTGTGCTTGCAGCCAATCTGGCCAGCAGCAACGAGACAGGATTGAATAGCTACTACCAGCCGCATGTGGTGGTGGAGAGAAAGGGACGGAAGATCGGCATCATAGGACTTATAACTAAGTCTACCGAGGTAGGTGAAAAAGAAGTTTTTTAGTAAAATCTGATGATAATGAAGATGATTCAATTGTTTGGTTTGGTTCTGTAGTTGTTCTGTAGTTCTGTTGCGACTGCCTCATTTGCCGAGTGGTCGCAAGTGCGACAGCCAGGCAAGGGGTCTCGGGTTCGATTCCCGGGTCGAGCAAAGTATTACTGGGTTTTTTTCAAAATCTCAGTACTAGCACGTAGTCTGAAAATGTGCCCGGTATATGGCTATAGGCTCACCCCCTATTACATGGGACTCATAACATAAATAGTGAATAGTAGGTGTTACATTGTACAGTGGCATTAAGTGCCGTAATGTGCATCTCTGCCTACCCCTTCGGGGATAAATGGCGCGATGTTATGATGTTATATGGTTCTGTAGTTAGATGCAGTGTTATCTTCTTTCCTAAGATACTTTATTATGTAAAATCCTTCTCTATTAAAATAAGCCGCAGTTTTCGTCAGTCTATCTGTACCTATATATGCATGTTATATTGTATATATTAATCATGCTTATATGTATGTTTGAATGATGCGTATGCGATTACCTCGTGATTAGCTGAACTGATTTTGTTACGGTTTTCAGAAAAGTATTTATTGCACTTAGGAGAAGGTTTTTAGTACATTAATAGGGTAGTTACTGAAATTATATTGTAATGTCCGTCTGGTACATTAATTTAAAACTTTAGACACGTTTTTTTCTTTTCTCACAAAACTAAATACTTTCGACGATATATTAATTTGAAGTATCGTGTGACGTCACAGCGTGTCATATTTTGTAGCACTTTATGACGTAACGACCTCCCACTCCTAAACTTAGCGCCATTTTATCTAAGTATTGCAACTTAATACGAGAAAAAAATGATGTGTCTAATATTTTTTCATTATCTAACTGACGGATTAATTAGATTTTTAATTTTGATACCCTGGAAACTACCCAATTATCCGACTTCAAAAGAAGAGGGGGTAGAAGCAGATTATTCAAACGTAGTTTGTTATAAAATCATTAATCGTTTTTATCAATCGATAGAAATTGTAATTCAAAGTCAAGTGTTGATATTTCTAATTCATTATGGTTTTAACCACGTGAGTAGAGCCTTATTAAATGTGGAAATTATCAACAAATACTTTTTGTTTGCAGTAGTTTATCGATTTGAATTAATTCGTCAAGCAATTTAAAAATTAAGATTGTTATGTTGCTTAGTAAAATTCTTACTGACCATATCTAACTGACTAGAATTAAACATCTAAAGTAATGTCTAATTCTCCTTCTTGCAGCTCTTGTCCAATGCAGAAGGGGTGACGTTTTTAGAACCAATCCCTGTAGTACAAAAAGAAGCGCAATTGTTGACGGACCAAGGAGTTGACATCATTATTGTGCTATCACATTGCGGGCTTGAAGTTGACAAGTAAGTTTTTCATTCATGACTTCACGTGACACCCATTTTTTCCATTCATCAGTCCCAAATTATCAGTAGAAATGTGTCCACAACTAAACAAAAGCTTCTTGCTTACATCAATCATTAATAAGGGTTCGATTTGGTCCTGAAAAAAAATAATAATAGGGTAAATGCCTAATTTTTATTTTAATGTCCGTCTGGTAGATTGTTTTAAATCTTTAGACACGTATTTTTTATACAGTTTCGTACAGAAACGAATACTTTCGACGATATATTGATTTGACATGTCGCATGACGTCACTTCTATGTACATTTTATACGTAGAAATGACGTTTTAGCCCCAAATTTTGATTCGTTTTATCTAAGTATTGTTTTATTATACGACAAAATAAAAAAAACGTGTTTAATATTTTTTCATTACCTAACTTACGGACTAATTCCATTTTTAATATCATACTCTGTCATCATCCCAATTGTATGCTCGCCATGTCCAATCTCGAGATCGAATTTACGTTACAAAGCAAATACGACCTAATATAGTAAATATTGATTTACTATATTGAAAAATAACTGGTGACCCATTGCAAAAAAAACCTCAAAGATTATAAGGAAAGAAAGAATAGAATAAAGAAAAAGTATTTATTTGACTATATTTTTTTTAAATGCGCATATAAACTCAGTACGTTATCAAAACATCATGCGATGTTATTCCCAAAGAGATGTTTCTCGTCGTGTGAGACGTGTACGAATAGTGCCTACAAAACACTAGCCGTAAATTTGTAGGCACTATTCGCATCATCTCTTTGGGAATTACATCGCGCGATGTTTTGATAACGTACTATGAGTTCATATATGCGTATCTCCTTGAATTCCTTTTTAAAATAAAGATTAAATTACATCTTTTTTTTTTGTTTTTACTGTATACATCGAAATTCCTTATGAGATTTTTTTTTGTCGCAGGAAACGAAATAAATTGCACGGTGTATAATCTGCAGACTGTCCTCTAAGTTCGAATAAAAATCACCATACACCACAAACACCATTAAAATCATCCATAAAAAACCCATCACCTTCCATTACTTACACCATCCTTCCTCGACATAGAATATATATTTTATCAGCATAAATTCCAACTCATGCTTCATCTATCTGGTGACAATTTTATTGGAAAATATAGCCGATAGCTTTACCTTTGCATTTAAATCGTTTCGAAGTCGATAAAATAAATCTAGATGCATTGCATAGATGAGGTTTTATGCTTAATCGAGTTTTTGGTATGGAAATAATTTGTTAGGAAGAAGATGAGGAAATAGGGTAGATGCCTAATTATTTTTTAAATTTCCGTCTGGTAGATTATTTTAAATCATTAGACACGTATTTTTTATTTTCTTACAGAAACGAATACTTTCGACGATATATTGATTTGAAATGTCGCGTGACGTCACTTTTATTTACATTTTTTATGTAGAAATGACGTTTTAGCCCCCACTGCTAAACTTTGATTCGTTTTATCTCAGTATTGTTTTATTATACGACAAAATAAAAAACATGTATTTTTTAATTGCCTAACTTACGGACTAATTAGATTTTTAATTTTCATACCCTGTCACCATCCCAATTGTAGCTTTTAAAAGGTAGACAAAAGTTATACATGATTTTGGTAGAAAAATTAATTTAGTATGTGTAGCAGATTAGGGCTGGATGTTGTTCACAATGAATTCAAAAAACTGAGAAAATTGGCGGGACCAAGGAGCGGTCTTCGATTTTTAAATTCTAGCGCATCTACACCACGTACCACCGTTTTTCTTATCGCGCTTAAAGCGTAATTTCAAAGTTCAAAAGAGAATTTTAACAAAGAGTTGCAATGACTATGTTAAATATGATGAAAAACATACCGGGTTACCAGAGCATCAGTCCTAGGCAGAAGTAGGAACGGGGTGGTTTTACGTCAGTAAGAGTCTGACAATCTTTCTCTCGCCTTGCGAGAGACGTCATTGGATGATTTTCCACCCTCAAAAAAGATACGGTGTCATTATTTGTAAGATTTTCAAATTTCAATCTGAGTCTGGATGTGGTAAAGGTTCCCTAAATTGACGAGGTTATCGTATTTAATTCCTATTATGCACGAGACGATAGGTCTCTAGTCAAGAACTGAATCTGCAAAGGTTTAAACAATTATTTGGTTCTGGCTATCCAGTAATGATTTATGAATGTACATATGGAATTGAAGTTTTATCTCGGAATGGAAATTGAAATTCTTAGTAATATATCTATGATTATATTTTACATAAGAGAGTTTGTCCTAGATGAGCTAGTTGTGTGCACGGCCTTACAGAAGATCGACGTGGAACAACACAAGCGTTTTTTTTTCACGTCGTAGCAGTGAGGTTACACAGGCCCAAACCCCCCCCCCCCCATCCCCAATCCCTGAATCCCGAACAATCCTCAAATTTCTATTCCCAATAGGCCGGTAACGCACTTGTAACGCCTCTGGTGTTCCAGGTGTCTATGGGCGACGCCGATTGCTTACCATCAGGTGATTCGTCTGCCCGTTTACCGGCTCATTCCATAAAAAAAAAATGTCCGGTGTTCACGAGAACTGTAGTCTTAGGATCCTAGCAGAAAAAAAAAGAATTTGTGACAAAATTCTCCATTACCATCACCACACGTCACATCTTAACCTTCAGATTAAAATAATAATTGATACTTCTATTTACAGACAAATAGCGAAGCAAGTTGGTGAGAATATAGACATTATAGTTGGAGGTCACTCGCACAGTCTACTCTGGAACGGGGAGGCGCCGAGTAAGGAAAAAGTTTCTGGACCCTACCCTGTTATGGTGGAGAGTGAGGCCAAGCCTGGACATCAGGTATGTGTAGTCATAACCACAAACAATCTGTGTGTTCACTTATGGACTTCAGATCTCCTTTCAGAAAATGTGGAATTTGATCATTGTTTTTTTAAACGTTGCCCCATATTAGGATCTTCATTCATTATGTTGTTACTAGCTTCTACCCGCGGCTTCGCTCGCGTTACAAAAGGATAAAAAGTAGCCTATGTGACATATACCAATACACACAGCGCCATCTATACTAATAATTTCGTTTTCCCTCGAGAATATAATTTTTTCCGGGATAAAAAGTACCCTATTATTTAATACAGACTTCTAACTTCACATCTGCAAAAAATCAAAGCAATGGGTTTAGTAGTTAAGGCGTGAAAGTGGAACAAACAAACAAACAAACTCACTTTCCGATTTATAATATTAGTAAGGATTAGTAAGGATTCCTTCGTTTTGTAGTAAATTGAAATCCCGTACTAATGACTGTTCCAACATATTAATATGTTGTAATGTTCCAACATATAATTTCTGGATCACATGAAAAGTTGCGACGCGTTGCGCGTTCGGTTGCCCAACCCCTGCGCCAACTGTGCAGGCAATCAGTTCCCAGACCAAAATAACATAACATAACATAACATCACGCCTTTTATCCCCGAATGGGTATGAGGTGCACATTATGCCACTGTACAATGTAACACCCTTTTTTCACTATTTATGTTATGATTCCCATGTAATAGGCCAATAAGGGATGAGCCTATTGTCATATACCGGGCACAATTCCAGACTCCGTGCTACTACCTACTTTGATTTTTTTAAAACCCAGTAATAGTTTGCCCGGTCCGTGAATCAACCCGAGACCCCTTGCCCGGCAGTCGCACTTGCGACCACTCGGCCAACGAGGCAGTCATTAATGTTGATTTTTAACATTAATTAAAGAGTTTCTATCAAACAAGATTGATGTAGATATTTAGTATTAAAATTAGTTATTATTGTTTATTGATAGTCGGCTCTTGATATTCACAAGCAGTATTCGTACGTGGCTTATTAAACGATAGACCCATTTGTATATATTTTTATCAATGCACGTGGCCTTAAACGTGGATTTTGTGCACTTAAGTACCTGCTTTATAAAAACAAATTCGATTTACATCGCAGTTTGGTTTAATGTTATGTCAAAGTTCGTGAACCATTGCAAAATACAATGATAAGGTGAATAATACAGTAACGATTACCTCGTTGATTTATAGTGATTTTTATTAAATGCGTAATTTAGTACTAGGTAATTATTATGGTCGGCGTGTGACGGATCTATTCGCATGTCGGAAAAAGAATTACTGGGTCATTTTTTAATTTTTCTTGTAGCATGGAGTCTGGAATTTTGCCCCTTATATAGCAATAGCAATAGGCTCACCCTTTATTACATCAGACTCATAACATAACATAAATAGTGAACAGTGGGTGTTACATTGTACAATGGCATTGAGTGCCGAAAATGTGCACCTATGTCTACCCCTTGTCGCGGAGAACCTAACGGGTAACCGGGGCTCCAGCTCGAAGTGCAGGAGAAGGAACGGGGTGGTTTTTAGTCAGTAAGAGTCTGACACTCCCTCCCGCCTCACCCTAGGCGGGAGCAGTAATTCGATGATATTCCCCCCTTAAAAAAATGCCTACCCCTTTGGGGATATAAGGCGTGATTTAGATAATGGTACGTACTTATTATTGTAACGACGTACGAAGTAGTACTTCAATCGCTTCGGTCAGATTCAGACGAAGTTAGTAGCACCTTCCATGGAGACATTGGCATCAGAATCTGACACAAAGCGTTGTCATCATCATCATCAACAGCCTATAAAAGCCCACTGCTGAGCAAAGCCTCTTCTCAAACGGAGAAGGTTTGAGCATTAATCACCACGCTTGCTCAATGCTGGTTGACGATTTCAAACTTATAATTTGAAATTATAAGTCCAGGTTTCCTCACGATGTTTTCCTTCACCGTTTGTCAGTGGTGTCTAGATAATCTTAGAAAGTACATATAACTCGAAAAAGTCACATTGGTACTAGCCGTTGGTAGGTTTCGAACCAGCACCCTCATTCATGAGAACCGGGCTTCTTAAACCTCGGGGCCAACATCATATAATCGTTGTGCCTTGTTAAAAAAACCATAGCAATCAGGCAGTATACAATTTGATGCCGCTACTATATAATTTTGTATTTCATTTACAACCATCGTATTTTATTCAATAGATACGAAAATTATGTCATGTCCTCTTATAGTTATGGTAATTATGGTAACCATGCTAAAAATAAAATAATTGTACGCATTTTAATAATAATTAATCGTACATTCATTCGAGTTTCTTGCAATCAAATCCAGATTTTCAGATTCTCTATTCTAAGTCACATGTAACAATTCATAGTTATTTCATCAAAATAACATTTTATTACCAAATTAAGCCGCACGAGTGCGAGCCATTTATAATTATATTGATATCACAACAAATCATGTGGAAGTAATTAATACCTATTAATAATCAATTAAAATTGTTTCATAATATGATGGTAAATGAGTCTAGTATGTAGTGAATCAAATCTCTATTATATTAATGCTGCTTAATTATTCTATGTCCAACTAATTTACAAGGTTTTATTTAACTTGTTTGGCCGAGTGATCGCAAGTGCGACTGCCGGGCAAGGGGTCTCGGGTTCGATTCCCGGGTCGGGCAACGTGTTACTGGGTTTAAAAAAAAATCTCAGTTTTAGCACGGAGTCTGGAATTATGCCAAGTATATGGTAGGCTCACCCCCTATTACATGGGTCTCATAACATAGATAGTGAAAAGCGGGTGTTACTACTGTGTGCACCTCTGCCTACCCCTTTGGGGATAAAAGGCGTGATGTTATGTTATGTTATTTAACTTGCAACGTGTATGAAATAAAATTTTGTAACTTTTTGAGGCAGACATCTTCAATCGACTGAGCTGAAATTTTGTCTATACGTTTAGTTTGCATGACCATAGATGCCAAGCTGCATAAAAACTAGTTATTTTAAAGATTTTTTATAGCATAAGCCTGTAAATGAGCAGACGGATAACCTGATGGTAAGCAATCGGCGTCGCTAATGGACACCTGGAACACCAGAGGCGTTACAAGTGCGTTACCGGCCTTTTGTGGATTAGAAGTTTGAGGATCGTTGGGGATTCAGGAATTAGGGAGATTGGGGAAAGGGAGGGTAATAGGGAATCCGGTAATCTCACTCACACGACGAAACACAACGCAAGCGTTACTTCACGTCGGTTTTCTGTGAGGCCGTGGTATCACTCCGGTCGAGCCGAAGCATGGCTCTCCCACACTTAAAAATGTTTTATAAGAACTAATTTCACGATTACGTTGTGGATATTGGTATTCGTTTTTTTATGGGATAACCCGGTAGAAGAGTAGAATACACAGATCACTTGATGGTAAGCAATCGGCGTCGCCCATGGACATCTTGGAACACCAGAGGCGTTACAAGTGCGTTACCGGTCTTTCCGGTCCTCAATCCCCAATCAGGAATTTGAGGATTGTTGGGGGTTCAAGGGATTGTTCACGGTATATGCTGAATTCAATTTCCCTTTTAATTGGTATCGTCTTCAACTCTTGAGATCAAAATACTACCAGTCACTTTAAATGATTATGATTATCACTTCATCTAATCAAATTACCACAAGAGGTTTAAATAGAAAATACCTATTTGTTTTTTGCTGTACCTAACGTAATCAAACAAAAATCCATTTTATTCCAGGTCTTAGTGGTGACAGCATCAGCTTACACCAAGTATCTGGGCAACATGACAGCATACTTTGACAACGCAGGAGAGCTGAAGTCTTTTGAAGGATCACCCGTCTTCTTAAACCGGTCTATTCCTGAGGGTATGTATTTTTGTTCTGAAACTGTGCATTATCACGATTACGGTTCGAAGTCTTAAGAAGTATATTAAAGGCAGGCGTGCTTCATTATCGACCGCATTATCGCTAACCACCAGGCGGGAAGAAACACATCATAAAAATATTTACAATCTTTATATATATAATTCTTCTGTGAGTGTGTATGTCACTGAACTTCTCTCAAACGATTGGACCGATTTTGATGAAATTTTTTGTGTGTTCAAGGGGATCTGGGAATGGTTTAGATTCACAAATCAGCCCGGCAGATGGCGCTGTAGTCGATGTTTAGGTTATTTATCCTAAACAGCTGAACTAATTTGAATGAATTTTTTGTTTATACATTCAAGTGGATATGCAGGACAACGTCTGTGGGTCCGCTGGTCTCAAATAAAATACTCCCAAAATCCTCTGTAACAGAAGGTCTTCCTCTTTATAGAATGATCCTCCTCTTTATAACTGTCTACTTTTAAACCTACTTCTGTTTACACTAGGCTAATTCATCATAGTTTTTCCACAGATCCTGAAATCAAGGCTCTTCTACAGCCATATACGGAAGAACTGCACAAAATCGTGAATGAAGTGGTTGGTTCATGTACTGATGATATGGAGATGGACTCGTGTGCTTACCAGGAGTGTGCTCTTGGCAACTTCATTGCAGAAGCATTTTTGAATATCGTAAGTAGACATTCTACGAGTGCCGTAATAGTTGAGAGACTAAGGCATTTTCAGAGACTGATCTTTTTATTTGCATGTCTAATATTTTTTCATTATCTCACTGACGGACTGATTAGATTTTTAATTTTGATACCATTTTGATAATGAAAATAAATAAATAAAAAAATACCTATTTTGTTCTTTTCCAGTCACATGATCTACACCCAACAGCGCTACCTTCTATTTCTTTCCTTCAAAGATCAATGGTCCGCAGTTCTTTGCTAAAAGGAGGTGTGTGAGTATTTTATTTATTAACGCCAATATTTTGGAAATGGTTTGTACTTCTGCGTACTATTCCCTCTATTTCTATTAGTCCTTTCGCCAATTTCTGTACTAATAGACGTCTTTCTTTTAAACCTTAGTAGCACTCGAATAGTAAACTATTACATAATAGTTCCAATTAATTTTTTCTTAAACTCTAATCCTTACAAGGCTCTATATTTAATTACCCTAACGCCTGAATACTGAAACGTTACTCATTTTTAAGTCAAGCTTAAGTATAGTTCTGTCACTACAAATTCTTTGTAAAATGACAGAGATGGCACGATATTTAAGCACGACTTAAAATTGAGTAACGTTTCAGTATTCCGGCATAAGTTTCTATATTTGTAATTACATTCTACAATACTAATGGAGTTTGTTTTTTATATTATTTCTAAAAAATATTCTCTTATTTCAATCTCCCTTGGTCGTAATACTTTCTCTCGACACAGAATAATAATATTTCAATCATTTTCGTTCCAGACATCACAAAGGGCTCGATAATAAATATATCACCGTTCACAAATAGAATGGTGACTTTTGTCATCTCTGGTATTCACATCGTGGAGGCTATGGAACGGTCAGTGATGTTCCCTTGGAGACCAAAGCCGTATACTGGACCTTATACACCACATTTTTCTGGTAAGTTCATTTTATGTCTGCCTCCTTGGACTGGTCGGAATTGCGACTACCGATCAAGTGGGGTCATTCAATTCCCGGGTCGGGCAAAATAATACTGAGATTTAAAAAAAAAAGACTTCAGTAGTAGCACGAAGTCTGTGGCCGGAATATGAATATAGGCATGAGCCTATTGTCATATTCCGGCCCATGTTATAGGGGATGACCCCTATAACATGGGACTCATAACATAAATAGTGAAAAGTAGGTGTTACATTGTACAATGGCATTAAGTGCCGTAATGTACACCTCTGCCTAACCCTTCAAGGTCGCGCGCGCCTCAAAGAGCCATCAGACCACCACAGATGGGGCCCAATAGGGCCGATTCAGAGTCGCGGAGAACCTAACGGGTAACCGGGGCTCCGGCTCGACGTGCAGGAGAAGAAACGGGGTGGTTTTTAGTCAGTAAGAGTTTGACACTCCCTTCCGCCTCGCCCAGGCGGGAGCAGTCATTCGATGATTTTCCCCCCTTAAAAAAAAACCCTTCAAGGTAAAAGCCATAAGGTTTTGTTATTCATGTTTTGTAATCAGATTGTTGTTCGGTGTGTTGATAGCATTAGTACATTTGTAACCACTTTTACTGTACACATCAGTGTTGTAAAACCTAATAAAGGGACTGTAACTAAAGGTGGGGCAGAAGTGCTCTCTGATAATGCTGAACCTTTCAAACTGCTATTTACTTAACTGCTAAGCATAAAGATAGAGGGCCATAACAGTTCAGCTACTATATTGAAGCTTTTTTTTTGAGGGGGGAAAATCATCCAATGACTTCTCCCGCCCGGGTGAGGCGAGAGGGAGTGTCAGACTCTTACTGACTAAAAACCACCCCGTTCCTAATTCTGCACTTCGAGCCGGAGCCCCGGCAACCCGTTAAGTCTTCCGCGGCTCTGTATCGGCATCAGTCCTGTTGGGCCCCATCTGTGGTGGTCTGATGGCTCCTTAACACTAGAAAGACGGAAAAAGTCATCTACCTACAAAGACGGCGAGCGGTCAAATGACTGCTCCAAGTTTTTTCATATTTTTTTATGTTTAAGTGCTAGAAATTGTACCTATAGTATTAA
The DNA here is from genome assembly GCA_902850265.1 of Spodoptera littoralis. NCBI lineage: Eukaryota > Metazoa > Arthropoda > Insecta > Lepidoptera > Noctuidae > Spodoptera > Spodoptera littoralis. Next base: position 2,769,962 of record LR824553.2, on the reverse strand, counting down.
ACATGGTATAATATACTGTTAATTAAGTAATATGTATAGAATATTTCTAATTTTATCATTTTGTTTACATTACAAAAGCCGCAAAGTGTTTTTGCAATTGTCGCATTCTTTATGGGTTTTGTATTTGCATTTGTGTATATAATATTTTGGAATTTACTGGATTTTGTGCACAAGATTGTGAAGTAAAAGATCTAGACTCTTCAGGCAAGGATTCAGTTTCAGAGAGTCTTCTTCAATTTATACTTTGCTTCTAAGTTTGCCCCCTGAACTTAGTAAAAATAGCCTTTGTTTCATGTAATATTCTACATTTGCCTATACCAAATGAAGGAATTATATCTAAAAAGGAAAATTATCTAAATTATGTTATATCTTTGCTAGGTCTCAAATATGAAAAATAAAATGTATTTCACCTTTGAGATGCTCGTAACATTTTGACCAGTATTTGCAAAAAGTTTCACAAGACGCATCTGTATCAACGGATTCATCGACATTTGACTACTTAGAGTAGATGTTATTTGAGGTATGTACAAGAAATACACTCGATAGTTGTGAAAAGACCTTGATGCTCAGGATCTTCCAAACTCTTTTCACAGCCTTTATCACTACCACAGCAACGACTACAACCACGAGAACCCGACCTGTCAACGTCTGATAAATTTGCTCGAAGTATCTGGTCTTTCAGGTAATTCCGTCCGTAGAGGAATTCGAACTGACAAGTAGTACCACATAATCGTCGTCGCTATCATGTTTTGTATTTTTTGAGTCAAAATCAGACTCATCTTCACAAATATTTCGGAAGTAACAAAGTTTTTTCATTTTCAAGACTCCAACACGTTGCGACCACAAACTACTTTCAATAATTTCGTAAAAGTTCACAGACACTTGAAATGATACGGTCTCATTTGATAAACAAACTATAAACAATGAATTAGTGTATATTATTTGTATTCTACCCTCTCATATTACACTTATAAACACTCATTGGTTGTCAGCAGTCAAATGACTGCCGCCGTCTTTGTCGGTAGATCAAGATTTTAAATAATAAATAAAAGAGTTGTGATTTATTTTCATACATAATTGCATTTAACTAGTAAAATAAATAAAAGTCACAAAATCTCAGTTTAAAAACTCAAATAGATTTCAAGTTATTCAATATTTAAAATCAAATTGCGGTCAAATGACTGCTCCCGTCTTTCTAGTGTTAAGGCGCGGCGCAACGCGACGCGTCATACACTCGGGCCTGGTTCTGGTCGGGCGGCGAGTCACCCGTGCTCGCCGTCCGCAGGCCCGTGCTTACGGTGGCCAGAGATCGTCTCGCGATCCCCGATGCCCGGAGTGTCTCTCGCGACGGACGGGGCGTGAGGTGGTTCGTTCCCTCATGCGCTCTGCCTCCTCCTTAGCTAGCATACTAGAGGTATACTGAAGCCTACCACGTACTTTTTGAATCATCTTATTTGACAATTTTTTTTTCTTTTCAAGGAGTGAAAGTAACAATCAACACAACGTCACATGAAGTGGTGGATATGTTCTTCAGGGTGGGAGACAAGTATGAGAAGTTCGACGTGAACAGAGACTATCAAGTCACAACTCTGGACTTTTTGACTAGAGGAGGGAATGGGTTTGCGGTAAGCATAAATCTTATCGACATTTGTTGACGATTTGAAAGCCGAAATGCTTAGTTATTCGTAGGGATTCTTAGATGTGTTCTAGATTCAATGATGTGTCAAGAGAAGTGTTATTCATTTTTTGGTGCTTAATATCTCGTGCAGCCGGTGCTGTCGACATTTGAGAGCAACTTAAGGTTTCGTGTTCGACTTTCAGGCAATGCAAAAAGCAATTCTTTTCGCGGGTTCGATTCCCGCACGGATCAACTCTTTATGTGACCCACAGATTGTTTCGGGTCTGTGTGTTGTGTACCTATATGAACTTGTATGTTTGTGACCGCACCCACGACACAGGAAAAATCCTAGTGTGGGGCAACGTTTCAAAAAAAAATATTTTATATTAACATAATAAATATTAATGTCTCCTCTTTTTTTCAGATGTTCAAAGAACACGGTCGCAATATGACTGTTTTGGGAGTAGACAGAGATATCCTAGAGAGGTACGTCAGGAAAGCATCACCAATTGTACCTCACCTGGACAAAAGACTCACCCTAGTTAGCTGATAAGAAATAAACCATAAGTAGTTATAAATAAAGTATTTTCTATGATGGCTTGTATTTTTTTTGTAGTCTATTATTTATATTAGGAAATTTTTGAATAATACGCTTCCTTCAATGGTGTTTAAGGTCCATTTTTACGTGTCGAAGTTTTAAAATCGTGGTTTTATGTGATGTTTGCTTAACAAAGTGTGGGAGAGCCATGCTTCGGCATGACTGGGCGGGCTCGACCGGAGTGATACCAAGGCCTCACAGAAAACCGACGTGAAGCAACGCTTGCGTTATGTTTCGTCGTATGAGTGAGGTTACCGGAGGCCTAATTACCCTCCCCTTCCCCAATCTCCCCAATCCAACCCAACAATTCCCAACAATCCTCAAACTCATAATCCCCAAAAGGCCGGTAATGCACTTGTAACGCCTCTGGTGTTCCAGGTGTCCATGGACGACGCCGATCGCTTACCATCAGGTGATCCGTCTGCTCGTTTACCGGCTTATGCCATAAAAAACACGCCTTTTACCTCCGAAGGCACTTAATGACATTGTACAATGTAACACCTACTTTTCACTATTTATGTTATGAGTTTCCATATTCCATGTAATACCCCTATTACATGGAATATGGAAACTTCAAGCCTATTCCCATAAGCCGGGTACAATTCCAAACTACGTGCTACTATTTAAAAACCCAGTAATACTTTGCCCGACTCGGGAATCGAACGCAAGACCCCTTGCCCAGCAGTCGCACTAGCGACCAATGACCAATGAGTCAATCAGTCATAATTATTATATTTCATTAAAATACTCAAAAAACACTCAATGTTATGAAATTGAAACTCTGAAATGTAATTCTGCTGACCAGTAAATATTATTATAAAGATCAGTAAGTTGAAGTTATCACTCTAGAAGTTTATTTAAAGGCCTGTCTACACTGCATTTTCTTCTTTGGAACTTCTCATAAAAATTCTTTAGAAATCTCTTCATTAGGCCTTTTGTCATTTGCCCATAACGTTCATTGTTTGAGCTGGCCATGTATATAAAAAAAAAAAAACTATAGAACAATTTAATACCTGATCTAATTCCTTACCTTTGCCGTGGAGGGCTTAACGGGTTACCGGGGCTCCAGCTCGAAGTGCAGGAGTAGGAACGGGGTGGTTTTTAGTCAGTAAGAGTCTGATATTCTCTCCGACCTCACGCAGGCGGGAGAAGTAATTCGATTATTTTCCCCCTTAAAAAATAAATAGACTACTTACCTTTAGTTGCTCTCTTATTAAACAGGCAGGGTTTCATATTTTTTTAAGACGGCTCATTCGGCCATATTTGAATTTTCTTCTATAAGTGTATTGGGTGCGTTTAAAGATATATCATCTATACACATAAATAAAATTGAATTATCTGTTTGTTATATTAAAATAACCGCTTTTTACTACATGCATATGAATATAAATACGATACCATATACCTAAAAAAATAACACTTACATTTTTTATCTGTCTGTCTATTTGTACTGGCTAATCTTTAAAAAGGCTAGACCGGTTTTGACGGGACTTTTATTGGTAGGTAGATGATGTACGAAATTGCGTACCTACACACCATACCCAGACCCGGAACAATAATTTGTGTATACCTAAATAATTTCTTTCTTTAGTGGGTCAGGGAAACAATAGTTTCAATATAAAAATGACATTTATTCAAAATCCAAACTAACTACAATGGAAACAGGGCTTTAAATTAAAATTCGCTGAACGCAATCCCGATCGGAATCCATTGATTATCTAATTTACGATTCATTGAGTTGAAAACTTAAATCATTTTAAATATTTTAGTCTTTTGACTTTTGTTGCTTTGATTGGAATTCCTTTTGGATTTGATAGTAATATAAAGATAGGAATTGAATTAAAGAACTATACTTCCTTCTTGCCGATCCGGAGTCGCGGAGAACCTAACGGGTAACCGGGGCTCCGGCTCGACGTGCAGGAGAAGGAACGGGGTGGTTTTTAGTCAGTAAGAGTATGACACTCTCTCTCGCCTCACCCAGGCGGGAGCAGTCATTCGATGATATTCCCCCCTTTAAAAAAATACTTCCTTCTTCCAGCGTCTATCTATCGCCTTTAGCAGTTTTAAGGTAAATGGGTAACAAATATACAACAACTTTCGCATTTAAAATATTAGTAGAATTACAAACATACCGTTTCTTTTTTTATGAGATAATCTGGTAAACGAGCAGACGGATCACCTGATGGTAAACAATCGGCGCCGCCCATGGACACCTGGAACACCAGAGTACAAGTGCGTTTTGCGAATTTGAGGATTGTGTGAAATATGAAGCATGAACGCATATCATTTATCCATTTGTCTGTGAATGTCAAATTGTCTGACTGCCTCGTTGGCCGAGTGGTCGCAATTGCGACTGCCGAGCAAGGGGTCTCGGGTTCGATTCCCGGGTCGGACAAAGAATTACTGGGTTTTTAAAAAATTCTCAGTAGTAGCACGGAGTCTGGAACTATGCCCGGTATATGGCAATAGGCTCACCCCCTATTACATGGGACTCATAACATAAATAGTGAAAAGTGGGTGTTACATTGTACAGTGGTATAATGTGCACCTCTGCCTACTCCTTTGAGGATAAAAGGCGTGATGTTATGTTTATGTGTCAAATTGTCTATGGCTGATTTTCTTTTTAAATTATCTGTGGTCTGATATTAAACGCTTCGTCATTGTTAAATTACGCTCCGTTTTTTAATCAATGTTTCTATTAGATTAGTTCTATAAATCATCCATCTTACAAGTTTTCATCAGGGGAGACTGAGGTCGGGAGGTGGGGGTAATTAGGCCTCAGGTCAACCTCACTCACACGACGAAACATAACGCAAGCTTTGTTTCACGTCGGTTTTCTGTGAGGCTGTGATATCGCTCCGGTCGAGTCGGCCCATTCGTGCCGAAGCAGCCATGCTTTCCAGTAGGTACCTACTAAGCAAAAGACATCGTTTTGCTCAGCATTCGTAAATGGCACTTGTGTCCATTTGTCAATGAGTTATTTGCTATCAAAACGTGTTGATTTAATAACGAGATGAATCTACATAATTAATTTCGATCAGACAATGACTTGTAACAGCTGGTTGCCAGTAGGATATCCAACATTTACAAATTGTTGGGGTAGGTAACAAAATCCAATATTTGTGGTCAGTCAAAGGCTTATTATTGATTTCTTTAATTATGTTTTTTTATTATATATATCAAACAATATTGGTACTCAAAAACATGTTAAACGTTATTTGGACATGCTACATAGTATATCAGATTCAGTTCGATTGGAAGTAGTTTTCAAACTCAAAAGCATTTATTTCAATCAAACCACAATTTGGTACTTTTGAAACGTCAACAAATATGAAATAAATTATAGTCAGTCAGTCTGTCCGTCAGTGAAGCTAGGCGGTCGTTCCAAAAAGTCGATTCGAGTGGAGAAGAATGAGCAAAAAACTCCATTCGTTATTCTTTTAAAAAAAGTCTGTTTTACACTGCTCTGATACATATTCTAATATTGCACACACATGTGAGAATAATGTAAAGACATACCTGACGCATCATACAAATAACAGAACGTACTAAAATAAAAAAAAAAAAACAAAACCAAGAGAAAACAAATATCTTAAGTCTGACATGGTCCTCACATATGTATACTGACAATCCATATAAAATAGTGCTTGTATACAAGAAAAAAAAAATAAACTCTTGTTTAAATAAAGAAAGAAATGTAATGTGTATCAACAGTAAAATACAATGAACACCTTAGCAATAAATCTCTACTTACCTGAGATAAGTATTAGGGTTGATTTTCCAATCATTAGTTATTTTTTGACTGTAGGATAAAATTGGCATTTTAAAGTTTTTAGTATGGAAGAATTGTCAAATATTCAAAGTTATTTCTCAGTTAAAATTTACTTTACGTTGGAAAAATCAGCCTTCAATCAATTTATTTAATAAAGCAATAAATATGCTCACGCATCTAACGTGTGGACCACAGCGGCGGGAGGCGCGGCGGGCGGGGGACGCACACAGCTGATCGGGCGCACCGCCGCCGCACCCCGATCGGCTCGCCTACGGATTTGGTCAGCGACAGACGTGTCGTGCGCTCAGAAATATTATATATTTTAATCGATCTGTATTAAAGTAATTATGTGTCTAAAGCAAGTCGTTCATTATTAAAATCCTAAACAGATATTAAATTATCCCAGTAATTCTCTAAATCCTGGTAACCCTAAACCACCTCATTGCTATTCGTACCCCTAAATCTTTTGGAAATCAAGTGTTCCTTTAGTTTAAACAATTAATTTTAATAATATGCAAATGAGATCTTTGTTTTTGAGGTAGAAACGAACAGACCGCTTGTCATACTGTCCACCTGGTTACAATTTTCAAATCCAGTCGAGCGCGAAGTTTTTTCAATTTAAGATGTCTGGATACTAGATGTGGCTTGGAAGAAAATATTTCTTAACCAACTTCAAATAAAGAACCCCCCATTACATGGAACTCATAATATAAATAGTTAATAGAGGGTATAACATACATAAAACTACCTTAGTTAATATTAATAAGTAGGTACTAGCTTCTGCCAGTGACTTTGCCCGCATTCCTGTGCAATGTGACTATTATTCCAGATCATTATCTACGCCTGTTCTTAATTTCATCCGTTTTGACCTAAAAGAGTATCAAACACACACTCCCATACATCCTCACAAACTTTAGCATTCATCATTTACTAGCTTCTACCCGCGACTTCGTACGCACAATCCCATTTTCTACCGTTCCCGTTGGATTTTCAGGATTTTTTTCTGTCACAGGAACCTTCTGACAGTAACAAATACAATAAAAAAAATGTGAAATCAGTCCAGTCATTCACGCGTGATGCCGTGACCATGGGAAAAAGGAATTCATTTTTATATAATACTAGCGGACCCAACAGACGTTGTCCTGCATATCCACTTGAATGTTTAAACAAAAATTCATTCAAATTAGTTCAGCTATAAAGATATACTTTGTGGGATGTGAACGGAAACCCATCCAGTGCCTAAACATCTTTGTTACCCGAAAAATTTTATAACGAAACTTGGAACACGACGTTGGGCGAGTTCCTTCAGGAGTTTGGATGGAACTCGACAGCTGGCACTGTCCGGAAATAAAGGGAGACATTACTGATTGTGTTCATCAAACATTTGTTTCTATAACTTTAAAGTATTATGCTTTTGTTATTATTTTAGTTTTTTTTTTAAAACGTTGCCCCATAGCAGGATTTTTTCCTGTATCGTGGGTGCGTTTACAAACATACAAATTCACATACACAATGCCACCCAGACCCGAAACATTTGTGGATCACGCAAAGTGTTGTTCCGTGCGGGAATCGAACCCGCGACACGATGGACGGCAGCCGGTTGCCCAGCCACCGCACCAACCGTGCAGTCATTAGTTACTTACATCAACAGCCTATAAGTGCCCACTGCTGAGCAAAGTCTTGCTCACACGGTGAAGGTTTGAGCATTAATCAGCACGCTTGCTCGTTGCGGGTTGGCGATTTCAAACTTATAATCAGAAATTATAAGATTTAATATTATCGTATTAAGGTTTAATAATAAATTATAGTATTTTAGTTCATTGGATTTTAATAGTCGAATGAGTGGTTTGAAGTGTGTTAAATATAAAGAAAATATTTTATACATCTAAGTAGGTTGACTGCACGGTTGGCGCGGTAGTTGGGCAACTGGCTGCCGCGCGACGTGTAGCGGGTTCGATTCCCGCACGGAACAACTCTTTGTGTGATCCACTAACTGTTGTTCCGAGTCTGGGTGTCATTGTGTATGTGAACTTGTGTGTTTGTAAACGCACCCACGACACAGGAGAAAATCCTAGTGTGGGGCAACGTTTTTCTTTATAAATAGAAGATTTTTTTTTTAAATAAAAAGGTATGTGATATTGTTTAAACGTTCATAGATAAGGGATTTCAGTTTTTAATACTGCTTACAGCCTATTGCCATACATTAGACTCTGTTCTATAATCCACGTTATTACTGAGAATTTTCATAATCTCAAAAAATATAATAATACCTACTTGACCCCTCTAACTAATCCGAGAATCGAACCCGAGACCACCCCGAGACCCTTATGCTGGAGGCATGTCAGCAAGCACTTGCCTAAGAAATACATCATACTTTAGCCAATATCGAACCTGATCCATCACGAACCACTTCCACTGAACTACTCAATAAAAATAAAGTTCTAAAAATTCCTCTTTCATACAAACTCGAGCCAATTTCAAAAATGTTCAAATCGGAAACCAAACTCACATCTATTTTTCAGTTCAGTGGCTTACACGTGATTTCAGGAGATTTCCACACGTGTTTCAGGGTTTACAGGCGATCCACTCGTTATGTACTACGTGACGTAGGAACTGAAGCTGAATCTCAAACGCTTCCTTTCATGAAACGTGAGGAGGTAAAATGTTCAGGATTCCTTTTATTTATTTTTAAGGGGGGGAAATCACCAAATGGCTTCTTCGGCCTAAGTTTTAGGTTCCTGTTGGTTCTCCGCGACAGGTTAAAGGGATAAGCAACATTCCAGTAACCAAAATTGATTTGATTTAATTGATTCTCTTGATAGCTTTTTCGTCAGCACAATTTTCGAACACACGAGCGATGCTTCACACATGCAGACAGGTCGAAAATTTCGCTGATTTTCATATTCGGGCTTATTTAAATTAATTAGTTTCGGTAACCTATGGTTTCAAACTCGTTTCATTGCACCTGTTTTCATTAAATGAGCATATTTTAATGGTAATAGTAGAATAGTTCAGTAGTGTGGTTTAAATATATAGGTAATTGGAAGTGGCCTAATAAATAGGGTATGAGTATTCTGTTAAGAATGAAATTTGTGGCTTGTATTTGGTAGTAGTATCACCTTTGTACAAGCGTGGGAGAGCCATGCTTCGGCACGAATAGGCCGGCTCGACCGGAGTGATACCACGGCCTAAAAAAACTGACGTAAAGCAACGCTTGCTTTATGTTTCGTCGTGTGAGTGAGGTTACCGTAGACCCAATTACCCCCTCCTCTCTCCCAATCCCTGAATCCCCAACGATCCTGAAATCCTAATCCCCAAAAGGCCGGTAACGGACTTGTAACGCCACTGGCGTTCCAGGTGCCCATGGGCGACGCCGATTGCTTACCATCAGGTAATCCGTCTACTCGTTTACCGGCGATAAAAAAACCCTTTTTGAATTGTGTTCTTGCTTCGCATCTACCACTTCATTTCTCTGCACTTCCCTATGGTTGACTGTAAGAGAATGCCTTAAGGTCTTAAGTCCGCCATTCAGTGTTATGTTTTGTGAAGAAGAAATAAATAAATAAAAATATGACAAACAATATTAAATTCATTCAGGCATCAATATCAGTATCATTTTTTAAACTAAAACTATTGTGGTTTTATATTTATTCTTAAACAGTTATTTTAAAATTTCAGTAGGTACATCTCCGCTTTTAAAACACTCTTTCATGTATTTTACGTGGGCGTTAAGATAATTTCAGGAACAATTTGTGAAAAATTTAAACCTTTTAAGGTATTCTAGGTTACCAAAGCGTGGCGTGGGTGTGTTAGAACGAGAAGTGAAATTGTTTCCTAAAATAAAGTCTGAATTTTGATGTTATTACGGTAATAATTTGGTATTTTAAGTAGATGTTGGGGCTTACAGGAGTTGCAGTGGTTTTGAGAGGTTGTGGCGGGCTTGTCCCATAAAAAAGACGTTGGGGCAGAGTATTTAAAAAAATACTTTTCTCTAGCACTATAATTTACATAGGTAAGTGGACAACAACCTTAGTCAAAGTCAAAATCATTTATTTTAATGAAACCAGGAAGGCACCTTTGAACGTCAAACAAAAAATAAACTAACCGTTTAGTGTGTAGTTCCATCCTTACCTGTTAATGGAATAAAGCCAGATTTTTTTTATATAAAAAATTACATAATACCATAACATTGAATTTGAATTTGACCAATCAGTAGCGTTATCATTATCCATTAGACAAACGACATAATAAACTTCCAGATGTCTCAGACCTCAGTAAATAGTTTGAATAACTCGAAAATCAGACTGGAGAAAGGATCTCCAACAAATTTAAGTAATTAACAACCAGTTTACCACTAAGTTTACCTTAGTAAGTCACATTGTTATTATTCGCTGTCATCATATCAGTGACAAATTGTCTACTGCTGAACATCGGCCTCTAACAATCAATACTAGAGATGTCGCGGAGAACCTAACGGGTACCCGGGGCTCCGGCTCGACGTGCAGGAGAAGGAACGAGGTGGTTTTTAGTCAGTAAGAGTCTGACACTCCCTCCCGCCTCACCCAGGCGGGAGCAGTAATTCGCTGATTTCTCCCCTTAAAAAAAATTAATACTAGAGATTTGCAGATAGGCCGATTGGAAGCCTGTATCCAGCGGCTCTTGCGACCTTGATCTGGTCGTTTGTCCACCTTGCGGATATGTTCACCTTATCTACATCTACACTAATAGTATAAAGAGGAAAGATTTGATTTTTTTGTTTGTTTGTATGTTTGAATTGGATCTCCTCCGAAACTATAAGACCGATTTGAAAAAATATTTTACTGTTAGAATCCTACATTATCGATAATATTCATAGGATATATTTAATAAAGTAGAAAAAACGGAACCGTTTCAATACTGCGATAATGTAACCTGATGTGTAAAACAACAGCCAAAAACTTCTTATATTGCTTAAACCTTTGACTGCCCATAGGAAACTGCTTTCAAGGACTAATAATACTGGTTACTCTATGTAAGAAATAAAAAAATGTACTACTGTCATTATGAACACAGCTAAAGCATCAATATCTTGTTGCGTTTAAATCAACACTGTTTGCATTATAGAACTGAAGATTGTGGTGTGGATACAAAGATAGATAAGTTATGGAAGTGTCTATGTAATTGAGCGTAGTTGTAAATGCCCCCAGTGGTGAGCCATGGAAACCGGCACAGCATATTATGAACATTTAAACTACCTGATGAACATAATATTGCGGACTCTAAACCAATGCTGAATATAGGTCTTTTATTTAGGGGGGTCAACTATACACATAATCTCCACTCCTGCCAGGCATCAGGATTAAAGTACGATCACAGTTTTTCGTTGGCTGATCGTAGTTTTTAGACGTAATCGAGACTATAATAGGTATTATGTAATAGGTTGCTTATGGGACGACGTGCTCCATCGTAGACCGCATCGTCGCTTACCACCAGGTGAGGTAGTGAAAAAAGGTCAGCTTATCAATTATAAAAAATGTAATATGTTTTTTATATATGTTTTCAAAATTATCAGAAAGAGAACGATTTCTTGAAATGGGACTTTGCAGAACTTTATAGTTCACTCTCTAATAAAAATTAACTAATAATAAATCATGCAAAATATTTTCAGAAAACATTATTATTAATAGTACTAGCTTTAACCAGCGGCCACTGTTCAATGTAACACCCACTTTTCACTATTTATGTTATGAGTCCCATGTAATAGGGGGTGAGCCTATTGACATATCCGGGCACAATTCCAGACTCCGTGCTACTACTGAGTTTTTTTTTAAAGTACTAGTTACTTTGCCCGACCTGGGAATCGAACCCGCGACCCCTTGCCCGGCAGTCGCACTTGCGACCACTCGGCCAACGAGGCACTCAAGTAAGTAGTTATTATATATGTACGAAATATACACATCTGCTTAAGCCCTTGGGGAATATCATACGCTAGGTACTTACATGTTTTATTACACGCCAATTCCAAACTTAATGCTACTTTAACAAAACCTTTTATCTTTATTAGGCAGATATATGGATTCTTAATGGATCACAATGCGAAATTCATGTACTTTGCTAATGCTATTCATTTTTCTCTCATATTATATTGACGTATGTCATTAATCGCGGTAATGAAATGTGGTAAATTAATCTTTTGTATTAAATAGTAGAACGAAGGATTACTTTTTAGTGAGGTTATTGATTATGTACATACAAATTCGAATTTCGCTCTGTCTTTATGGGTTTTTAAAATTAGCTGTATTCCATTCCATGCAATCTTTACAAACTGAAATTGTATACAATGCACGAAGTCCAAATTGTAGGTACCCTTTTTTGAGGGGCGAAAATCATTGAATGGCTTCGCCCGCTCGGGAGAGGTGGAAGGGAGTGTCAGACTCTTACAGGCTAAAAACCACTCTGTTCCTATTCCTGCACTTCGAGCCGGAGTCCCGGTAACCTGTTAAGTCTTTCGCGGCTCCGTATCGGTATCAGCCCTATTGGACCCCATTTGTAGTGTGATGGCCCTTTAAGATACGCGGGGACCGCGACGTGCCGTACGCTCGGGAGAATGGTATCCTACCCAGAATGTCACGGAGAACCTAACGGGTAACCGGAACTCCGGCTCGACGTGCAGGAGAAGGAACGGGGTGGTTTTTAGTCAGTAAGAGTCTGACACTCCCTTCCGCCTCACCCAGGCGGGAGCAGTCATTCGATGATTTTCCCCCCTTAAAAAAAAATCCTACCCAGAATGACATGGTATGGCAATAGATTCGACTAATATTACATGGAATTAATCACACATCGACATACCTAGTGAAAAATAGGCAGTTAGCCTTCGAATCGTCGACGAAGCTGAAGAAAAAGGCAAAACCTCCGCTAAACGTAAGTGTCACCAGGGACGGACGCAGCGGTTAGTGTGTTAAACATATTAGAGGTATACACCTCTGTATACCTCCTTAGGGACTAAACGAAACGACGTACGTGCTGGTAAGAATGTTTGTTTAATTTTTACTTAATAGTATCTACCTATTCTATTTTCATCTTAATTGAGTCTGTGAATTATGTCACTATGAAAAATAATTATTATAAATTCTGTTTTAAGTCTGAAAATTTGAATAGCTTGATAAATTCCAACGGATTGATTGACACTTTAATATTAATCTTTAAAACAAAAAAAAAAAACTGAAAACAAAAGATTATTTTTTAATTTGTAACAGAATTTTATTTTTTTCTATAAATTTTAAATAACTCATTCTATGTTAATTGAATTCTTTTCATCATTGATGGATGGCGTTACTTTTTGTTACTGAGTTCCAATTTAAAAAATTAAAAATAAATCGTTTATGTAGGCAAATGGACGAGTCACTTAATTCTTTTTTCGAAATCTTTCTTAATGTTTTTTTTAATGACTAAATTAAAATAGGTGATAATGCTTTTTAAGTAAAGTGAGTCAGTTAAGGTTTAACTATTTTTGAAGTATGTACCTAGTTTTTGAAGTATGTGATAATCTATTACTTTTAAATTTCTCCTTTCGCGTAGTTATACCTGCTTTGCTCGGCTTCTATAGGTATATATAGTGTGAAGTTTTGTAGCTTATAGCCTTCGTTGATCAATGCACTATCCAACACAAAAATAATTATTCAAATCGGACCTATAGTTCCCGAGATTGGCGCGTGCAAACAAACAAACAAACACAGATCTTCTGCTTTATATAATAGTACATCATCTCATACGATCATCCAGGTAAGTCTTTTTTCCAGTCGTTCTCTTCATTACTGAAGGTCGTGTCTAGTCTGGTGCACGCGTCACTTGATGCACAACCCTCCAAACGCCGGCGGCCGGCCGGTGAGGTTTCTTACAGCATCCAACCACTGGGTAGGTGAGCGACCACGAGGTCTTTTCCCGTTAAATTTAAAGTTAACCCATTTCTTTTCCAGGTACTAGACGGTAAATAAAACAAGAATTGTACTAAAAGTGCCACATCCAGTCCACACCAAACATCTTTGATTATTTATTTAAGTAGGAAAAAAAATCGTTTCGCCAGTTTTCATGAGATAGCTGTTCAAATATTTGTGATATTTTATACAGACGATAAAAACGTCATTAAGGCTACATTGTAAGGGAAACGAGGAAATTACACTCCCTTGCGATTTGGGAGGGAACGGCAATATTGTTAATCAATTGTCAATAAAAATGTGAAAGATTTGTCAATAGCATTACATTGTTACCTACCTACCTCTTCGACTGCCTCGTTGGCCGAGTGGTCGCAAGTGCTGCTGCCAGGCAAGGGGTTTGATTCCCGGGTCGGGCAAAGTATTACTGGGTTTTTAAAAATACTCATTAGTAGCACGGAGTCTGGAATTGTGCCCGGTATATGGCATTAAGTGCCGTAAAGTGTTATGTTATGTATGTTATGTTGTTGCATATGAATATACAGGGTCATTAGTGAAACACCGACATCCTCATTTTTATTTTTATGTCCGGCTGGTAGATTATTTCAAATCATTACACACGTATTTTTAATTTTCTTACAGAAACGAATACTTTCGACGATATATTGATTTGAAATGTCGAGTGACGTCACTTCTATGTACATTTTACACGTAGAAATGACGTTTTAGCCCTCACTCCTAAACTTTGATTCGTTTTATCTAAGTATTATTCTATTATACGACAAAACAAAAAAATACGTGTCCTTTTTTTTTCATTACCTAACTTACGGACTGACTAGATTTTTAATTTTCATACCCTGTCATCATCCCAATTAACAACTTTTGTTCTATGATTATTTGATTTATGAAAATGTTAAACATTTACCAAAAACAATTCTTAAACATTTTGTTGTCCTATCTAACACATTTGACCTCTGTATTGTGCTGTACCAACATATTTTTTTTTTTTTGATGACGGGGGTATCCTTCAATAGGCGCCTAGCTTTTTGGGGAGGAGTGTGGGATTCTTACCTCACCGTACCCTGGTGGCCACCCTCAGCATCTGTAAGGGGAGTCTCCGGGTCCTCTGAAGAGACTAACATACCTACGCTTGCCGCACACTGTCCTAGTAATAATACTGTTTGGTTAATAATTCGCTTTGCTACGATCTCGCCTTTTTGAGCAAAAGCCAAAAGATACCTAAATTCTGACATTAAATATGGAAATGACCTTAATATTTTATGCCACCTCCGCAATAAGGACCATAATAAAAACAAACTACCAATGAATTTTCACAGTTTTCTGTAACAATTGCACCATTTCCGTGTACTCGAAATTGAAATATCGATATTTTTTTAAGGGACAATCCCGCCACAACCTCCCAAAATCACTGCAACTCCTGTAAGCCATGATCTACAGTAGATACAACCATGAAAACACCGGAACACTGAAGTACGGCGCGTCCTAGGGACATACTGAGTAACTGTCTTGGTTCCCGCAACGAAGTGAATCAGAAGATATTATAAGTAAGAGGAGAAGATAAAAAAACGCTAGTTTCCATTTCCCCTTGAAATATCGATATGCCATCATATATATAAAGACTAACTTTTACCCGCGGCTTCGCTCGCGTCACAAAAGGATAAAAAGCCAATGTGACATTACCAATACACACAGCGCCATCTATACCAATACTTTTGTTTTCCCTCGGGAATATCAAATTTTTCCGGGATAAAAAGTACCCTATTATTTAATCCGGACTTCTAACTATACATCTGCAAAAATTCAAAGCAATCGGTTTAGTAGTTCGGCGTTAAAGTGGAACAAATAAACAAGCTCACTTTCCGATTTATAATATAAGTAAGGATAAGGATAATTACGTCCGCACCACCGAATTTCATAATATAATCATAATATTTCGAAATAAATAAAAATCAAATTCCCTGTAATCTCCCATTTAATCCAAACTTAAAGTTCTAAAAGTACCAGCCATGCCCATGTACTGATCATTGAATTTGTCTCGTTGTCTTTTAGTTTCATCAGTGCGAGCTCTGTTCATCTCCTTCATTATTGCTTGTTGTTGTACTGAACTTAATTGCTTGACGATTTTTTCTGAAAAGTAGAAACAACGTGAAAGTTACGTCTTCATTTTATATACATTTTGTTATTTAGGTACCCCCCAATTAACCCCCCTTTCCCCAATCCCTGAATCCCCAACAATCCTCAAATTCCTAATCTAGAAGGCTGGTAACGCACTTGTAACGCCTTTGGTGTTCCAGGTGTCCATGGGCGACGCCGATTGCTGACCATCAGGTGATCCGTCTGCTCTTTTACCGGCTTATCCCATAAAAAAAAATACCGTTATCTTTCTATACTTAAAATAAAATCGTTGCAAAGACAAAAGTATACATTGAATATTTTATAAAAAGAATACTTAGGGCGTGATCTGCAATCAATACCGAAGCCAATAATATAGTTTTTAAAATAAGTCAACAAATTGAAAAAATATTAATGACACTATTTTCCAAAATATTGAGTCATGGTCCAAGTCTGGTCGAACACATATTTAATGTTCAGGAAAAGATTCACTCTTCTATCAAAAGAATTGTTCAATTTTTGTCTCCACTTAACCTTTTAGCTACCAACGCTAGAAGTTGAAGCATCACACTGAAATATACGAGGTGTAGTTTTGAAACCGTGTCATTTCTCGGGGGCATGTCACAGAAGGCATAAAGGTTCAATGTATGTAAAAGTTTCGGGCCAATAGTTAAAAATACGGCTATAATAAATCGTTTAAGTTCGACATTACTTCAGAATAAGCGATAGCAATGTTTCTTATTGGAGTTTTATGGAATTAGGAATAATATCAGTTACGTGTTTGAGTTTGTGTGTTAAGCCGCTTTTTAAAACTAATTACAAGACGGCGGCGTGTAGTTCGCACTTACGGATTTCCGTAATTTACAGAAAAATGAAAAATATTTAGGTACCTACAATTTTTTTTATTGTTAGTGTGAGTTACCTCCTTGAAAATGACGCGGCTTTAAAACAACACCTTGTATTAGCAATACTAGTTTCTATCTATCTTGATGGGACATAAACTGCAAGGTTTAAGTGCGTGTATAAACTATCTGGCTTCCCATCAACCGCTTCATTTCTCTGCACTTCCCTATGGTTGACTGTCAGAAAATGCCTTAAGGCACTAAGTCCGTCACTCACTGTATTTTTTTTTGTGAAAAAGTTAAAAATATACCTCTATAATAACTACTGACCATGTAAAATTGATAAAGAAGGTGCCTTCCCACCATATTCTTCTGGAAGTATTTCTTCTGGCAGTAACTCCCTCAACGCTTCCAAATTCGGAGCCACGTGCAACCTACTAGCTATCTTCTCAGAGAAGAATGGTTTTACGATCTTAATGAAGCCATCAATGAATTTAGAACTGGTTAGGTATATAATCCCTTTTATTTTCGTGCCGTAGCCTTCCTGGAAAATAAAAAAGTCGATTGTCAATAGGGCGTATGACATTTTTTCTCACTAGATGCCGCTAGTGTGAACCTCTCGATCTTCGTTCAATAGGGAATTAGTTGGTGTCACACCATTGGACGTTCAATATTTGACAGCTGCTATGATTGGTTAAAAAAAACACCGTCCTACATTTGTGCCATGTGGTGAGCAAAAAACCTTTAGCCTCAATTTGGTGAACGTGTTTTTTTACTCTTATGATATTTTTTTATTTGGTTGGTTGAATAGAAAATGTTGGTCAGTGGGTCGTCTTAGGGACAAGGAGTTTAGGACTTAATTCATCAAAAATTAAAATTCTTATAAATGGCTAATTTTTCATTTCCATCACTTAGTATATACCTAATAATAAAACGAAAATCATCTGGACACCTTTTGTCTAGGACTTCAGGTTCACCTGAAAATGAGCTCTAAAGGTCATTTGGCGGAGTATGATAGGATAAGTCCTCACGCATAGCGCCCCTAAGACTATACTCTAACCAAAATGTTCATGTAAGTATGTAATTTTTAATGAAATGAATTGTAAAGGATGTCTGTAAATAGTCTTCTAGAATCTTGCTTTCTAGTTCTACTAGAGTCTGCCAGCGGCTTCGCTCGCGTTCTCGTGGGTTAAAAAGTCGCCTATATAATATTCTTGACTATAATCTACCACTGTTCCAAATTTCATTCCGATCTGTTCAGCCGTTCTGACATGAAAGAGTAACAAATACACACACTCACACAGTATGTCCTCACAAACTTTCACAATTATAATATTAGTATGATTACTTTAACTTACAGTAAGTATTGGTAGAAACTGTTGCAGTTCCACTAAATTAAGTTTGGAGATTATGTCAGATGGATTAACGTCCATCAGGTCAACTATAAGTTTGTATCCGCGGCAGTAATCGTTGCTCTTCAAATATTCAGCTACCTGTAAATTAAAACAAATGTTAACAAGCTCCCACTGAATAAGGTAACTATCCTATTGTTTATGTCAAAGTCAAAGTCAAAGTCAAAATCATTTATTTCAATTAGACCAGTAAGGCACTTTTGAACGTCAAAACAAAATATTTAAATATTAAATAATAAGAAAAAATAAGAAAAAATGTCAGTCTGTAGGTCAGTCCACTAGTGAAGCTATTTGCTCGTTCCAAAGTGTAGATTCCTATGGAGAAGAACGAGCAAGAAACTCCATAGGTTACTCTTTTTCAATCATGTTCACAATAAAATTTTTGGTTACATTCTTCCGTTGAGTTCAATAATGTGAGAACAATGTAATACCAATATTTGGTCAAGGAGACGAAACCACCTGGTAGATTATTTTAAAACATTAGACATGTAGGTATATCTTCTTGTTGACAATAAATTGATTAGAAATAATCGTGTGACGTCATGATTTACCATATTTTATAGGGAGCAGTGGTGTAGCGACTTGTCACTCACTAAGTCACTACTATGAATAGGACAAAATAAAAAAGTACGTATCTAATTAGATTTTTACTTTTCATACCCTGTCTGCAGCCTTATTATTAAACTTTGAAATACACTAACCACGATCATCAAAACCAAATAGAGCAATCCACTAATAGGTAGGACTGATAATACAAATTAATTGGTAAACCTCATCAAAGGATGACGGGCAAACATGTATGGGAATAGGGTAGATGCCTAATTTTTATTTTAATGTCCGTCTGGTAGATTATTATAAATCATTATACACGTATTTTTTATTTTCTTACAGAAACGAATACTTTCGACGATATATTGATTTGAAATGTCTCGTGACGTCACTTCTATGTACATTTTATACGTAGAAATGACGTTTTAGCCCCCGCTCCTAAACTTTGATTCGTTTTATCTCAGGATGGTTTTATTATACGACAAAATAAAAAAATACGTGTCTAAAATTTTTTCATTACCTCACATACGGACTAATTACTTTTTTAATTTTTATACCCTGTCATCATCCCTATTGTATCTACCGACCAATAACGACCAGAGCCATGTCGGTAGAAAGCTCATTTCATGACCATCATTTGTTACTATGGGGGCTAGTCTCTATTCTATTAAAGAACATGGAGTAATGTTCTGCCCGTCATCCTTTTCAAATAGGTAAATATATTATCTTTCATTGAACTGAAACCAAGGAGGTCTGTTTCCATCTTTAAAAATAAAAATACGTTTTAAAATAGAGTCTTAAACACAATCTTATCTTACGAATACACAATATAACAAACACGTTTAGATATTTTAATATTTCTCAGAGATATAAGTAAACAACTTTATTAAATATCTATTTGCATTAACATAATATTATAAATACAAATAATATATACTTACAACCACTATAAATTTGAAGAGTTGTTCGAAATATGTAGACTTGATATCTATAGTTGACTTGAGTTTGAGTACTGAAACCCTGTGGTAGTCTTTGGTTAGTGTTGGTAGAATCGCGAAATATCTGGAAACAGAAACAAAATTCTACTATAATTCCTGCTGATTGAGGGGTTTTGGTTTTGATTGTCAGGTCTTTTTTTAAAGGGTGAAATCATTCATTGACTCTCCCGCCCGGATGAAGCGAGGGGGAAGGTCAGACTCATACTGGAAAAACAACCCTATTCCTACTGTGTACCCCTTAAGTCCACCGCGACTCTGTATCGGCATCAACCCAATTGTGCCCCATCGGTGGTTGTCTGATGGCTCTTTGAGGCTCATACGTGACGCGCCGTACGTTCGGAATTCTCAATTCTGGCAAAGAAATCCCGGGAATTTTTGGTTTCCAGTAATTTGTAGTAATACGGAAAAACCGACGGATCTCAAAATTATTTGGAAGAAGGTTTAGCAGTGGATGATTTGTGACTGATATGATGATGCCAATGATAATAATGATGAGGTAGACCACAACATCAGGATTTATAGAAAATGCTTCTCCTCGATTTATCAGAGCCGACTAAGACGCTTAGCCGGTCAGGACACTCGTAAATAATCGGTGTTCGGAAACCTCTCGAACATATCGATGGCGTCGACGAAGGCGGCATTTGCGATGGCATCAGAGGAGACAGCGCTGCGCGGGGAGCAACCATGTACGAGGATCGCGCGCGACCCACATTATTCACCCGATCAGCTGTGAGCACTGTACGCGTCGCGCGCCGTCTAAACACATACTTACCTACTGTTGAATAAACCAGCACATGCTGATGCTGATTTCAAGGTATAGCCTTGCATTTATACAGCCCAAGAAATCTCCCTCACTCCCTAAGTCGGAATGGTAACAAATTGTAATCAACACACGATCACTTTTGTACTTACCCAGCATGTAAAATAGGAGTAACATCACTGTCAAGTATGTTTATAACTTGGAAGTACTTTGGAACTAACGTTTTGAACGTGGCCAATTTGTCAATCTGTTTTTTTGTCCTTTCTAGAGAACTCTTGCTTGTTATTATACACCTTTCTAGGTAGGCTCTATCTGGAAATAAAATAACTGATTGGTACCTACATTGACATCACGGAAATTTAATGACACGGAGTTATTCAATTTCGGCTTGGTCTAGAGGTGAGAAGTATGTGGGCGAGCCATACTTCGGAATGGGCCGGCTCGTCCGGAGTGATACCACGGCCTCACACAAAACCGACGTGAAACAACGCTTGCATTGTGTTTCGTCGTGTGAGACCGAGAGGTTATCGAAGGCTTAATTACCACCACCCCCCCCACTCTCTAATCTCCCCAATCCATTAATACCCAACAATCCACATATTCCTAATCCCCAAAAGGCTGGTCACGCACTTGTAACTCCTCTTGGAGTTCTGGGTGTCCATGGGCGACGCCGATTGCTTACCATCAGGTGATCCGACTGCTCGTTTATCCCATAAATAAAAGGCGTAACTATAGTTTTTATTTCTTTTCCTCTATTAATACCTTCTGAGTTATTTCGTTGCGGTAACCAAGACAGTTATTCATGTTCCTGGAACGCGCCGGACTTCAGTGTTCCGGTGTTTTCATGGTTGTATCTACTGTATGTAGATCCTGGCTTACAGGAGTAGCAGCGGTTTTGGGAGGGTGTGACGAATTTATATGTCAAAAAAAGGCTTTTATGCCAAGTAAGCACTTACCAAAATCTTTTTTTACTAAATGATCCTGTGATTTCAACCATTTTTCTATAATAGCGATAGCTTCGTCTCTATCCTCTTTCTTATCAAAGTTATGTTCTCTTCTGATCTCTTCTACTACTTCTGGTCCGAATCTTATGAAGTGATCCTCCGGTTCTCTGATTGTGTCGTCCATTTTGGTACTTATTTCAACTTCTGAGATCGTCTTTTCTGAAAAGATATTAAATATTAATTTAAATAAAATAGAATGAAATTTATTACTATATAGCATAACATCAATCAGTTTGCATTTGCATAGCCATATAATGACAATTTTTTTCTTAGATCAAATTACATTTAGTACATAAGATATCATCACGCCTCTTATACCCAAAGGAGTAGGCAGAGGTGCACATTACGGCACTTAATGCCACTGTACAATGTAACACCCATTTTTTACTATTTATGTTATAAGTTTAGGATACTGACCCATAAGTAAGTCAACGTACAAATCTATCAAATTTATTCATTGGATTTTCGACTTTATACTAATATTATGGAGTTTGTTTGTTAAATTTGTCAGAAAAATATAAGTTAACCTGTTGACCACCGTACATAGTATTATATTTTACACTCCTAACTAGCCTTGTGCGGATGTAAAGACTTGGCGTTATGTTTGAAAGCAAGAAGAAAGAAAAATAATTTATTTGCCATAAGAATTATGCACCAAATACACAAACATAAAATAACAATAAAAACATAACACAACATAACATAACATCACGCCTTTTATTCCCGAAGGGGTAGGCAGAGGTGCACATTATGCCACTACAATATAACATCCACTTTTCACTATTTATGTTATGAGTCCCATGTAATAGGAGGTGATTCTATTGCCATATACCCCGGGCACAATTCCAGACTCCGTGCTACAACTGAGAATTTTTAAAAAACCCAGTAATACTTTGCCCGGCTCAGGAATCGAACCCGAAACCCCTTGCTCGGCAGTCGCACTTGCGACCACTCAGCCAACGAGGCAGTCTCAGTAACAATAAAAAGTAATAAAAAGAACAACAAGGTCGCAACATGACCATGACTAAAGGGATTGCCAACTCAGTACAAGCTGGGCACAGAAAGTATCCAACACTAGTTATCAGCTGTCACCCTTGTAATGACGCACGGACGTAAGCAACTAAAAATAATGTGAAAGGAAAATAAGGTAATACCTACTGAAAACACATCATTTTGTAAAAAAAAAGAAAAGAGAGTTAAAAAATAAATATAGAAACATATTATGTATAATGAATAAGTACACTGTGTACCGTCACCAAAGGAAACAATAATTTAAATTAAATTAAGAAACAGTGTCACATTGTTAATTATAAATTATAAAATAATGCGAAATTCTTATCCACAAAGACATAGCGGCCTTGGAAATATTATCTCTTTTAAAACAATAGATTTTTTGTAAGATCTAACTAGCATATCATTAGACACTTACGAGCAAAATAACACAAACTAGACACCATAAAAACCAAATAAAACTCAATTAAAACACTTTGATATAAAAACTGAATGACATAAAATATTCACTGCTAATTACTATTTCATTTACCTGGACAAATACAAATATAATTAACTAAAAATCGCGGGTTACTCACGTGAATATACTGAGAAAAGCTCTACTAGTTTCGAGCCACAGAGGGGTTTTTCCTAGTGAGCCGCGTGCGCGGTCGCGGCGATGTCGCGCAGCCTACTGTTTTTTTAGTTAATTTAGTATGGGTTACGATAGTTATTATAAAAACAAATATAATAATTGTCTAGATTTCCTAATACAAACAAATATGAAATGCGCATTGATAGGTTCGCAAAAATTGCTGACATTGTATTAAACAATGTGCAGACTACTAAGGTACTTACTTGATACAAGTAATTTGAGTGTTCGAGTGTCACTGACTAAGAGAATTACTCGTTAAGGCTATTACGTATTTATGACAATGCAGTAATTCACCGCTACACTGTTTAATCGACGAGGAGAGAAAAATGTAATACCAACTTTTCACCTGTCTCATTTAAATTAAAAAACCGACTTCAAAAAGCCAAAAACTAATAACCAACATAAAGTAAAAACTAAAAATCAAAAAATAATTATTAGGTATTAGTAATGTGATAGGTTAGAAGTCGGTGCCATAAGTTCTCTACAAAATTATTCATTAAAACCTTAATAGATATAATATCAAGCTGCTTACAAATTACAATAGGGATGATGACAGGGTATGAAAATTAAAAATATAATTAGTCCGTAAGTTAGGTAATGAAAAAATGTTAGACACATATTTTTTTTTATTTTGTAGTTTATGAAAACAATACTTCGATAAAACGAATTAAGGTTTAGGAGTGCGAGGTATGTATCTACGTCATTTTAGATTATAAATCGTACGCAAAAGTGACGTCACGCAATATTTCAAATCAATATAATATCTTCGAAAGTATTCGTTTCCGTAAGAAAATAAAAAATACGTGTCTAATGTTTTTAAATATTCTACCAGACGGACTTTAAAATAAAAATTAGTCATCTAACCTATTTTGTGACCAAGAAGTTATATCATTTTGACATATCCTAAGTGTAACAAACACTATTCTGAACACCGCATCAAAATCGGTTCACCGAATCGCGAGATAAATGCGCACAAACTTACAAACAGACAAACATACACACAAGCAAACTGACAACCTCCATTTTTGAAGTAGGTTAACAATGATAGATTACATACACAGACACACACACATACATACAAAATTGGTATCTTGTTACACCTTTGACGTCACAGTGTTTAGCATTCCTTACTCCAGCAATTACTTCAGTCTTGGTTGTCAAGCAAATTATTGACTTGTTTATTGAATGACGTTAATTATTTATGATGACGAAGGAGTATAATACATTTTGTCACTATGTATGCTTTTGCCGTGGGTGTCGTGTTATTGGTCGACATTAATGACCGATTTTGTTCTAAAATTTGATGTTCCAGCGACTTCGTCCGCGTAGAATGTGAATTTTAGAACGTAACTATTTTTTTGTTTTAAATTCCAAAATAAAAGTAGCCTATGTTACTCCTTAGTAAGTATAATCTATTTTATTTGCTCTATTAAATAGTTGCTTGCTTCTTGCTCACACCATTAACTCTTCTCTGCATCACCCAAAGGTCAGACTGGGAGAAAATGCCTGCGGCATTAAGTCCACCTTATGTACATTTTGTGCATGAAGCTTACAAATAAATAAATATATCGGTTAACTGCCAATAAAAGTCTTGCAAAATCGATCCACCCATTCCAGAGGTTAGCCAGTACAAACAGACAGAGTATTATATTTGTAGTATTTGTATGTAGTTTTTGACACAAACTAAATTGAGCCGTTCAAATATTACTTACCTACGTTAGCAGACCTTTACAATTATTTACCCCCCCCCCATACCCCTTGTCAGCAAAAGAAAGCTATGTTCTTACCCTTCTTTTTCATATTGTAATTTTAATATTATTTTAGATACCATTATGTCTTTTTTGTTCTTTGTCGGTATTTGCTTGTAATTTATAATTTCAAAAAGAGGGTTGTCATTCTTGTAAAAAAGTAACTAACTACCGATGACGTAATCATCATGTAGACTCCTACCCTACCCCCTATATCATTCAAAATAAACAAAACACAGACCCCCCACCCCTCATGGTGCTTACGTAACATTTGAACGGCCACAATGTCAAAAGGTGAACTGAGTGCGAAAATTTTTCTTCTC
Organism: Spodoptera littoralis; assembly: GCA_902850265.1. Taxonomy (NCBI): domain Eukaryota; kingdom Metazoa; phylum Arthropoda; class Insecta; order Lepidoptera; family Noctuidae; genus Spodoptera; species Spodoptera littoralis. Next base: position 2,744,650 of record LR824553.2, on the reverse strand, counting down.
AAATCAAGTTTGAATTTCGGTCATAATAACAACAATAAGATAGATATACATAACCTTTAGAAGCCAAACAAAGTGACGTCAGTCACCGGTGACTGACGCTAGTGAAGGTTTGACTTTCAGTTTTTTAAACATATAACATCACGCCTTTTATTCCCGAAGAGGTAGGCAGAGGTGCACATTACGGCACTGACTGCTCAATGCCTCACCCAGGCGAGAGCAGTCATTTGATGATTTTCCCCCTTTAAAAAAAGGCATACATTTATCTGATCGTTTAGGTACCTATTGTATGTATAATATATGTGAGAACGATATATAACGACAATGCAACGTAAAAAATTAATGGGAGATTAGATTTGTCAACGTTTCGCAAATTGTAAATGAACTTATTTGATTTATGAATCGCCTGAGCGGCTATATTGAGTCTTCGAGAAAAGTGAGCGTCGCGTTTATTAATTATTTTTTTATATTAAAAATAAGTGTCTATTTATTATTGAGCCAGTTCTATCTATATATATAAAATTCAAAGGTGATTGACTGACTGACTGACTGACATAGTGATCTATCAACGCACAGCCCAAACCGCTGGACAGATTGGGCTAAAATTTGGCATACAGATAGATGTTATGAAGTAGGCATCCGCTAAGAAAGGATTTTGATAATTTCCACCCCCAAGGGGGTAAAAAAGGGGATGAAAGTTTGTATGAAACTTTGTCAGTTTTTAACTGATCGGGTTAAAATTTGGCATGCAGATAGATGTTATGACGTAAGCATCCGCTGTGAAAGGATTTTGATAATTTCCACCCCCAAGGGGGTAAAATAGGGGATGAAAGTTTGTATGAGACTTTGTCAGTTTTAAACCGATCGGGTTGGGATTTGGCATGCAGATAGATGTTATGACTTAAACATCCGCTTTGAAAGGATTTTGATAATTTCCACCCCAAGGGGGTAAAAAAGGGGATGAAAGTTTGTATGAACTTTGTCAGTTCTTAACTGATCGGGTTAAAATTTGGCATGCAGATAGATGTTATGACGTAAGCATCCGCTGTGAAAGGATTTTGATAATTTCCCACCCCAAGTGGGTAAAATAGGGGATGAAAGTTTATATGAGCCTTTGTCAGTTTTAAACCGATCAGGTTGAAATTTGGCATGCAGATAGATGTTATGACGTAAGCATCCGCTTTGAAAGGATTTTGATAATTTCCACCCCCAAGAGGGTAAAATAGGGGATGAAAGTTTATATGAGACATTGTCAGTTTTAAATCGATCGGGTTGAAATTTGGCATGCAGATAGATGTTATGACGTAGGCATCCGCTGTGAAAGGATTTTGATAATTTCCACCCCCAAGTGGGTAAAATAGGGGATGAAAGTTTATATGAGCCTTTGTCAGTTTTAAACCGATCAGGTTGAAATTTGGTTATGACGTAAGCATCCGCTTTGAAAGGATTTTAATAATTTCCACCCCCAAGGGAATAAAATAGGGGATGAAAGTTTGTATGAGACTTTGTCAGTTTAAAATCGATCGGATTGAAATTTGACATGCAGATAGATGTTATCACATAGGCATCCGCTAAGAAAGGATTTTGATAATTTTCACCACTAAGGGGGTAAAATAGGGGATGAACGTTTGTATGAAGCTTTGTCAGTTTTACACCGATCGGGTTGAAATTTGGCGTGCAGATGGATATTATGACGTAAACGTCCCTTTAGAAAGGTTTTTGAACATTCTCACCCCAAAGTGGGTAAAATAGGGGGTGAAAGTTTGTATGATACTTTGCCAGTTTTAAATTGATTTGGCTGAGACTTTGCATGCATGCATAAAGTTACTATGACATAGGTATCTCTTTAGAAAGGATTTTGATAAATTCCACCCCTAAGGGGATAAAATAGGGAATGAGAGTTTGTATAAATCTTCTTAGCCGTTGAATTTAGAATCATTGAATCTTTTTGAATTACATTCGGTAAAACGATGATTTAGGACCTGGGTAACGTATGATAGTTTTTTCACAGATGTCTCACGAGAACGGGAACTATGCGTCAATGCCCCAGGACTCTCTAACTCTTAACCACTGAACTTATTCTAGAGAGATTCGGTACAACAATAGTCGATAGAATAGTTTTTATTACTCAAACCTTACGTGATCGGGCACTGTACTGGTAAGATCCCTGCGGGATTATTTATTTATTGAAACTACGATAAATCATTTCAAAATAGGTAAATCTTACTTGGGCACTGAATTGATTCTGGTTAATTCTGTCAGAAGTCATTAATCTACGCGGACGAAGTCGCGGGCAACAGCTAGTTTATTTATAAGATGCTAATAAGATCAGTTATTGAATAAGTGTAGGTATAGTTTCAAAATATAAAGTTTTTGTCGATTAATTATAATATTATCTACAAAGTAGGTACCCATGTAATGAACAAAATTAAGGTATTTCTTTTTAAGGATGGAAATCACCGAATGACTTCTTTTTCAGAAATCAGTAATCAGAAATAATTTATTTGCCAAAAATGTACCTAGGTAACAAATATGTTGTTTTATAGCTTATGGAGAGTCCCGGTAGGTACATTTTGCCTTACGGCATGCAAAATTACTGAATTAATTGAATACCTGCACTTGAATATCATGACCCGCACTTAATACATTCTCCCATCTGGGTGACGCGGGAGGGAGTCTCAGACTCTTACTGACTAAAAACCACCCCGTTCCTTCTCCTGCACTTCGAGCTGGAGCCCCGGCAACCCGTTAGGTTCTCCGCGGCTCCGTATCGACATCAGCCCTATTGGGCCCCATCTGTGGTGGTCTGATGGCTCCTTGAGGCGAAACCTACCAAGGGCAAGCACCAATGTGACTTTTCCGAGTTATATATACTTTCTAAGATTATTCAGACACCACTGACAAACGGTGAAGAAGAACATCGTGAGGAAATCTGGACTTAAAATTTCTGGTTATAAGTTTGAAATCGATCCTGTAATGAGCAAGCGTGGTGATTAAAGATCAAACCTTCTCCGTGTGAGAATAGGCCTTTGTCAGCAATGGCTAGTAATAGACTTTTAATGTTTTATATTTTATTTAAATAAGTAATTTGTATGCTTATTTAATTTGCTATTTTCCAAGATTTTTATATAAAAAGATATTTAAATAACATTATAAGACCTTGGAAATTGGTACATAAAAAATTAAATTAAACAGCCGAACTCAGTAGTTGACCTTGGGATAAGGCGTACATTTACAGATATAAAGTATTAGATAAAACAATAAAAAATCATTATTTTTGGATTTAAAAGTGTTCTAGTTCAAACTGTTTATTGTATAATACTTTAAAAATACTGACCAGATTGGCGATATATTTAAGAGTGGGAGAGTCATGCTTCGGCACGAATGAGCCGGCTCGACCGGAGTGATACCACGGCCGAGCAGAAAACCGACGTGAAGCAACGCTTACGTTGTGTTTCGTCGTTTGAATTACCCTCCCCTTCCCCAATCTCCCCAATCCCTAAATCCCCAACGATCCTCAAACTCCTAATCCCCAAAAGGCCGGTAATGCACTTGTAACGCCTCTGGTGTTCCAAGTGTCCTTGGGCGACGCTGATTACTTACCATCAGATGATCAGACTGCTCGTTTAGAATTCTTCGAATCGTAGCAATTGGAGTTCCATAGTCTTTGCCTACCCTTATGTGAGACAGGCGTGAAGTTATGTATGTTTAAAATAAAAAAATACAGTAAATTTGGCAGTTGTTTTGGTCGAGTGGCCATGACGACTAGTAATGAACAGGTTTAGTTTTGCGTCAGAACATGAATTAAATTACGTTGAATTAAAGTAGGATTCAAAATTAAGAAGTAAAAGGCGGATACTGTCAAAATAACAACAACATCACGCCTTTTACCCCCGAAGTGGTAGGCGGAAGTGTACATAACGGGACTTAATGCCACTGTACAATGTAACACCCATTTTTCACTATTAATGTTATGAGTTCCATGTAAAAGGGGTGAGCCTATAGCCATAATTATACCATTTTCAAAATCCCTGCTACTGATTTTAAACTGTCAAACACCAAGCGGTCACCCTTGACCGCGACCTATTGTTCTTTAATTGTGTCTATAAAACCGGTACTCGACGAGTTAAAACCCAGTTATTCTCTGCTCTCCCCGGGAATCGAACCTGAGACCTCTCGACCGGCAGTCGCACTTGCGACCATTGGGCTAACGAGGCAGTCAGATCAATTTATTTTTAAGTTGTAAGTATTTAAACTGTCAAACACCAAGCGGTCACCGGTGACCGCAACCTATTGTTCTTTAATTGTGTCTATAAAACCGGTACTCGACGAGTTAATCTTAGTTGTTATGTTTATCATAGTCATAGATATTATTGATACTATACAGTCATCTAACAAAGCAAATTTAAATTCATTGATGACATTGACAGTATATTTAAGATGAAACCTTTATAATTGATATTCACAAGATCATTACGTCATTATAATTCGATGATATTATTTTACCTACCTCGTTGCGACTGCCTCGTTGGCCGAGTGGTCGCAACTGCGACTACCGGGTCTCGGGTTCGATTCCCGGGTCGGGCATAGAATAACTGGGTTTTTAAAAATCTCAGTAGTAGCACGGAGTCTGGAAATATGGCCTATATATGGTATATGGCAATAGGCTCACCCCCTATTACATGGGACTCATAATATAAATAGTGAAAACTGGGTGTTATATTGTACAGTGGCATTAACTGCTGTGTGCATCTCAGCCAACCCCTTCTACTACCGGGGCTCCGGGTCGAAGTGCAGGAGTAGGAACGGGGTAGTTTTTAGTCAATAAGAGTTTGACACTCCCTCCCGCCTAACCTAGGCGGGAGAAGGCATTCGATGATTTGCTCCCCTTTAAAAAAAACCTACCCCTTTGGGGTTAAAGGCGTGATGTTATGTTATGTTAAAAATAAATAAATATTATATATAAGAAAAAATGTAGGTGCTAAACAGTTTTGGGCACATACCTCTAATACGGCTTTCATCCAAATTTATTTCAATAAAACCTGTACAACAATATTTATCCAATATTTACAATAAACTCAAATTAAAATTACCAATGAAATACAACCTTAAACACACTTAAAACAATCTATGGTTCAACTTTATGAAATAATGCCACTGAATTAAAAAAAAATAAAAAAAAATCACGTCATGAGTTACCATTAAGCGGTCAGTATCAATTGAGGTGACAAACAAGAATGACATAAAGCGACTATGTTTTCATTATGCTACATATACTAACTAGCACGACCATGAATCTGCTTGGAAATAAAAAAAGGAAATTAATTTATCAAGGGAAACAATTGCTTATTACGCTCGACGACAGTTTTTATTGTATTTTTTCTGGAGGCTTTATTTTAAGGGGGAAGTCATCGAGTGTCTTTTCCCGCCAAGATGGGGCGAGAGGGAGTGTCAAACTGTCAACAACTTACTGAATAAAAACCACCCCGTTCCTACTCCTGCACTTCGAGCCGGAGCCCTATCAAACCAGTAACTCCTCTGCGGCTCCGTATCGGTATCAGCCCTATTGGGCCCCATCTGGGGTGGTCTGATGGCTCTTTGAAAAAAAATAAAGAAAGAAAAGGCTTGATTTTTGTATCTGTGGTGGTCTGATGACTACGCTCGACGACAGTAGCTTGGTTGTTTCATGCTTAAGAGTATTGTTTATTACACACGCTAATTTCAAGTATGAAAGCATGCTTAGAATACCCCAAGTGTTGCAAGTGTTCATAGGCCACTTGCCATCAGGTGGGCCGTGTGCCTTTTTGTCATCGTCGTGGTATAAAGAGAGGCTTCAATTAAACACTTATCACTTAGTAGCATGTGTATCGGAATGTTGTTCGAATTTACATACACATTTTAAGGGGGGGGGGGGGATCATCGAATGACTTCTTCCCCTTTAGTGAGGCGGGAGGGAGTGTCAGACTCTTACTGACTAAAAACCATCCCGTTCCTACTCCTGCCCTTCGAGAAAATTTACATGCTTATGGCATGCTCGCGATTCGACAGGCTTTCGATTTTTGAATATTTTTGAGCATGCTCAGTAGAACGCCTTTTAGCAAGCTAATTTAGAGCATATTTAACAGTACTTTAAGTATATTTTACCATTTAGTGACGGTTCAGTTAAGACATTCATTGTCACCACACCTATTATATCCGCGAGTGTTTAAAGAGCCGACTAAAGAACAACAAACAATAGAACAGAGATTGTGTAACAGTGTACTCTTATCTTTAACCTTTTAATCTTAGCCAAGGTTTTTTTTTATGGCATAAGTCAGTCAACGAGCAGACGGATCACCTGATGGTAAGCAATCGGCGTCGTTCATGGACACCTGGAACACCAGAGACGTTACAAGTGCGTTACCAGCCTTTTTGGGATTAGGAGTTTGAGGATCGTTGGAAATTGAGGGATTTGGGAGATTGAGGAAGGGGAGGGGGTAATTGGGCCTCCGGTAACCTCACACGACGAAATACAAAGCAAGCGTTGTTTCACGTCGGTTTTCTGTGAGACCGTGGTATCACTCCGGTCGAGCCGGCCCATTCGTGCCGAAGCATGGCTCTCCCACACTCACACAATTGTGGGGATTATGGCTTACCCTTATACTTTTCATTCTATAGAGATTTACAATGTGTTATGAAGCGAAAAACAGACATGTTTTATTTTTAAATAACGATCTAACTAGTTTTTTGACTTTTAAAAGTGCCCTTGACTTTTAATTCGTAATTTGTTCTTGTAAAACTTACTTTGTTCTTCTTATTTTTGTCGTCGTTTTCAAATTTTGCACTTAACCCAAAACATTTTACGGTTGCTTTTTAATCAATGTAGATTGTACCTCTATAATTCTTTATTCACTACTAGTTTTGACCTTCCTACGATTGTATTATATGTATAGAATAATATCTGTATATATAATAGTTGTTTCAATAGTGTCTAAAATACCCTTAAAAACTATTTCTATTTTACTGATCGCCATAAATGGCTGCCTCGTTGGCCGAGTGGTCGCAGGTGCGACTGCCGGGCAAGGGGTCTCGGGTTCGATTCCCGGGTCGGGCAAAGAACTACAGGGTTTTTAAAAATTCTCAGTTGTAGCACGGAGTCTGGAATTGTGCCCGGTATATGGCAATAGGCTCACCCCCTATTACATGGGACTCATAGCATAAATAGTGAAAAGTGGGTGTTACATTGTACAGTGGCATAATGTGCACCTCTGGCTACCCCTTCGGGTATAAAAGGCGTGATGCTATGTTATGTTATGTTTGATCGCCATAAATGTATACGTGTAACCATTATGAAGTATGGTGGTATTTTTTATTTACGGGATTTTTATAAGGGCGTTTTGTAGCATGGACGCAAACAGGCGAACGTACCCTAAGTATTTCGAGAAGTAACATTAGTATCTACTTATCTCACGGGCCTGCGGACGGTGAGGACAGGTGACTCCACAGAGTACATTAATTTGTATTAAGGAGGTTCGACTCGCCGCCCGACTAGAACCAGGCCCGAGGGTACGGTGCGTCGCGTTCCTCGCGCGCCTCAAGGAGCCATTAGATCACCACATATGGGGCCCAACAGGGCTGATGCCGATACGGAGCCGCGAAAGACTTAACGGGTTGCCAGGAGTGTCCGAAGTGCAGGAGTAGGAACAAGGTGGTTTTTAACCAGTAAGAATCTGACACATCCTCTCGTCTCAACCGGGCGGGAGAAGTCATTGGATGATTTTCCACCCCAAAAAACAATAAAATAAGTATCTACTTACCTGGTATAAAGCTTGATTCCTTTTTAAACAATAGTGTGTAGTTATATTGCACAATTTCTTCATGAAAGAATCGTATAACACTTTTTTCCTTTTTCATTAACAAAAACACAATTTCATTACCTGTATGCCTCATAAAAAAAAAACTGTCGTTGACTTTACTAATACATGGTTACTATGATAATAATTCTTATACACGTATATGCCTATAATAAAGAATATAAACACAGTCTGTTAGTATGTATGTATATCTGTTTGCTTATAAGAATACTTATCTTTAGAGATACTCAGAGATATGGAAATATGATATTCTCTTTATAGAGGTAGTAAGTGATTTTTTTACACTTTGTGAAGTCTTTTCGTGAAATAATAATATATGACGTGAATTAATAATGTTTTTATAATAACTATCGTGAGACATACTAAATTAAGTAAAAACGCGGGTTACTCACGTGAATATACTGAGAAAAGCTCTACTAGTTATACTGAGTTGTCAGTCACTCGAGTGAGCTGCGCGACGTCGCCGCGACCGCGCACGCTGCTCATGAGGAAGAACCCCTCTGTGGTTCGAAACTAGTAGAGCTTTTCTCAGTATATTCACGTGAGTAACCCGCGTTTTTACTTAATTAATAATGTCTTTCATATTTTAATGGTTTCGATAATCGGTAGCTATAACGCAAATTATAGTTTATCTTTTTCCTGTCCCAGTACTTTAAGAATACTCGCTTCAAAGAGCTATCAGACCACCACAGATGGGGCCCAGTACCGCTAATGCCGATACGGAGCCGCGGAGGACTTAACGGGTTGCCGTGGCTCGGGCTCGAAGTGCAGGAGAAAGAACGAGGTGGTTTTTAGTCAGTAAGAGTCTGACACTCCCTCTCGCCTCACCCAAGGCGGGAGGGAGAAGTCATGGATGATTTTCCCTCTCATAAAAAGTACGTCAGTACTTTAAAAATCAAACGTTTGCCCATATTTCAAGTAATTTGAAGCCTCATTGTCTCTAATTCTTCATAGGTACTTTGCACGTTACTAAATTTAATATGGACAAAGTCGCAACTAAGAGTAGTCTAATATAACACTATGATTAGCAATTTTGTCTTAACCATACTCTATTACAAAGTTTATATTGTTATTATTCTATTACGATGACATTGTATTAAGAAAATTATGTACAGTAACGACAGAATCGTATTTCAGAAATAATTCCGTAGTTTTATTTATTTATTCAATATGCTTCATGCACAAAATGTACAAATAGGTGGACTTAATGCCCCAGGCATTTTCTACCAGTCTGACCTTTGGGTGATGCAGAGAAGAGTAAATGGTAGGTGCATTCAGGACATAGTAGCAGACATCAGCATAATCGATGATAGGGAAAACCAAGGCTTGCACCAACATGTCCTTCGTAGCGGGAGGAAGCAAATTTTTTACGCGATACAGAGCACGTAATGATCCAGTAACCCCTTGCATACGTTGGTGATTTGAGCATGCCACTTTAAATTTCAGTCAATATGCAAACCCAGTAGTTCTGTTAATTTTGTTTTGTAATACAAGACCCGTTTACCGGCTCATCCCATAAAAAAAACTAGATCTACGAAAAGAAAAAATAGCTCAACTGTTTCTTGTGACGTCAGTGTACTCACACCTGCTTATCTGGATTGATTGTATGATAACGTGTGATGATAACGTCACTCACTTTTCATTTTATCACTTTTTTCTAAAGAAGATAATAAAAATCTGCTTCCACATTTTTCTCACTAATCTATACTATGTATATTCTTGGGCCGGCTCAACCGAAGTAATACAGGAAACCCACGTGAAACTACGCTTGTATTGTATTTTGTCGTGTGAATGATGTTACCGGAGCCCATTATTACCTCTCAAACTCCCTGATCCCCGAATCCCCGACAACCAACAAATTCCTAATCCCGAAAATGCCGGTAACGCACTTGTAAAGCCTTTGGTGTTCCTGGTGTCCATGAGCAATGTCTATTGCTTACCATCAGGTGATCCGTCTCATCGTTTTCCGGCTTATCCTATAAAAAAATGATAGCTTCCAATTCCCTCGTTAAATCGATACAGAAGATGAATGACCTAAGCCTAAAGGCACAAAAGAACCGACGAGATTGCATGAACATACTGATGACTGTTGATGAAGCGAAAGAGGTGTAGGTATATGTAAGAATCGTAGCAATTGGCATTCCATAGTCTCTGCTTATCCCCATAAGAGACAGGTGTTAGGCTATGTACCTATGTATTTGTGTAGTACCTATTTTAGTAAAATTGACATATACTTACATATGCCAATTTTTTCTGCTACTTTTTTGGCATTATGAAACATCCGTTCTCCGATATAACATCCATTAACATTAAATTACAGGGTATTTCTTTAGGTAATGTCAACTCCGTATATTAAATAATAAATGCAATGTTTTAATGATTGTCAAATTCCGCTTTTTCTTTTCGGGCCTTGAGAGATCAACCAGGTTTTTATCTTACTGCAGCTTACAGCTTAGACTGGCGAACCCTTTCGTCGTGGACATGCTGCCATCCTGTTCTTTCATGTTTCTTTTTGCCTTAATTGTTTTTTTTACTGATATTTTTTTTTATGTTATTTTATGTTCTTATTGCTTTTTTTTGTATTTTTTATTTTGTTTTTCAATGTTATTTTGTATGTTATTCGGTGGCCCATGTCTGGTGGCGAATAAATTATTTTTCTTTCTTTCTTTCTTTTGACGACATAAGTTTTGATTAAGTAATAAGTTTGAGAAATGACATGGCGCCTTTACTATGTGACATTTTCAAGCTGAACATGAGTTAACAGCACGATTTTTTTAACCTTCAAAGTGTAAGTAGAGTTATACCGCAAGTACCCACTTTGAACAAATTACGTTTTGGATCCCATATAATAATGAGTCACAATAATATCGGGGACAATTGCAAACTCCTCGACATTACTTACATTTCGTCGAAACCTGAAACCAGCATTAAAAATTAATGTTATATTTATTCCAGCGTTATTTATATTATAGGTATGTATACTATGATTATAATCGAATAAATAAAAATAGCTACTTAACTATACATCTCTTTTATGTTTCTTTGTTTGTCCATGAGACAGTTATAATCAACAACCATACAACAAACTTGACCCCTTATGCAACAAATTGGTGTGTGCAGTATGCAAACAAGTGTGGGAGAGCCATGCTTCGGCACGAATGGGCCGGCTCGACCGGAGTGATACCACGGCCTCACAGAAAACCGACGTGAAGTAACGCTTGCGTTATGTTTCGTCGTGTGAGTGAGGTTACCGGAGGCCCAATTACCCTCCCACTCCTAATCCTCAAAAGGCCGGTAACGCACTTGAAACGCCTCTGGTGTTCCAGGTGTCCATGGGCGACGCCGATTGCTTACAGTCAGGTGATCCGTCAGCTCGTTAAAAAAAAAAACGAAATTTTTCTTACAAAAATAAAACCGACTTCAAATGCGAGAACACAAAAAAAAACTAAAAATTAAAAAATAATTCCTAATACCTATTACCTAATACTATAATTTTTCTAAACTATATCAAAGTAATTAAAGTTAAACCATCTAAATATCTTAAAATAGTTATACTTATATACCTACCTATTGTTTTTTGGAGTCGGTGCCAGTGCCAGCGTATTAAAGTTTACCCGCGAACTAGAGACGTGCGACGCGGTGGCGGGGGACGCATGGCGCGAGGCGGGGCCGCGCGGTGCGGCGGGGACGCGGGCGCGTGCGGTCTTGCTCGAGTAAGCGACCCGAAGGCGGGCAGACGCTTGAGGGCAGACTACGTTGACGCTCGTGTCAAAAATACTGAATTTTCGGATGCGCAATATTTCAAATTATTGCTTTCTTTTTTGTTTGTTGTATTCTATTGTAGGATTTGTAGGTATTTGTTATTCTTTGTTGGTATAGGTTTAGTTGTACCAGGCTACATACAACTTATTTCTTAATATTTTTGTTTCATTGAGTACTTTTTCTATTTCATTAGGTTTAATATTCATTTATTACTGGCACCGACTCCAAAAACCAATAGGTAGGTATATAAGTATAACTATTTTAAGATATTTAGATGGTTTAACTTTAATTACTTTGATATAGTTTAGAAAAATTATAGTATTAGGTAATAGGTATTAGGAATTATTTTTTAATTTTTAGTTTTTTTTTGTGTTCTCGCATTTGAAGTCGGTTTTATTTTTTTTAAAAAGTTAATTATTTTATTTTAAAATTTTTAGTGTTACTTTTTTGTAGATACCCTTAGTGCATTTAATATGGGTAGGCCTACTAAACGCGCAGCCTTAATGAGACAGCGCCGTTTGGAGGAAACAAAAGAAGAAAGGGAAGTGCGTTTAAAAGAAAGTAGAGAAAGAAATGCTAAAAATATATTAAAGGAGAGTGATGAGCAGCGGACTTCTAGACTTTCATAAAAAATTTCATCCCCAATTTTCCACCCTTGGGGGTTGAAATATTTTCTTCAAATTCGCATGAAACCATCCTTTTGATAATACCTATTCAACAAAAAAATAATAGTTCAAATTGGTTCATAATCGGCGGAGATATTGCGTATAAAAAAATCATCCCCCAATTTTCCACCCTTGGGGGTGAAATATTTTCTTCAAATTCGCATGAAACCACCCTTTTGATAACACCTATTCAATAAAAAAATAATCGTTCAATTGGTTTAAAATCGGCGGAGTTATTGCGTATAAATAAATTCATCCCCTATTTTCCACCCTTGGGGGTTGTTATTTTTATTAGTAAATTTAAATGGGACCAACCTTGAGGTATTACCTATACGCCGAAAAAAGAATTTTTCAAATCGGTTCATAATTGGCGGAGTAATCGCGTAACAAATATAGAAAAAAAAAAAAAAAAAAAACATACGGGTCGAATTGAGAACCTCCTCCTTTTTTTGAAGTCGGTTGAAAAGTAGTGACACTTAGTAACTCGCAACTTTTTATTAGTCTACATACCTAGTTGACCTGTTTGGTAACTTAGCTTTTTTGTCACTATTGTTTGTTTTAAATAGTTTTATGTCAAACCTAAAATAAATACCCAAAACATCATCAACAACAGGCCATGTTAGTCAACTGTCGCGTTAGAGGCTATTCTTCTCTATTAAAGGATCTCGGCATAATCTCCTCGCCTGGCAGACAGATCACCGCGCGCCTCAAAGCGCCAATAGACCTCCACAGATGGGGCCCAGCAGGGCTGATGCCCGATGCGTAGCCGTGGAGGACTCAACGGGTCGCGGGGGTTCCGGCTCGAAGGGCAAGAGTAAAAACGAAGGGGTTTTTAGTCAGTAACAGTCTGACACTCACTCTCGCGTCACCCAAGTCGGGCGAAGCCACTGGACCCCCCATAAAAAGCCTAAAAGTTTGAAGTTAATCAGCAAACGTTGCTACTATATTATTATAGTCTTTGTCTCGGTCAACGACTGCATAATTAGTACAGTGACTAGGGAAGTTGGGCTGCGCAACTTATAGCAAGTTTGATGTCCACACGAGATAACTCTTTGTGTGATCTATAATTGTTGTTCCGGGACTGGCTGAGATGTAATGTGAATTTGTAAGTTTGTTAACACACACCTACGATACAAGAGAAAATCATAGTCCTAAGACACCTACAAAAGGTTTCGAATGAACAGGTTGCTCATAGGTTTTTTTTAAGGGGGAATATCATCGAATGACTGCTCCCGCCTGGGTGAGGCGGTAGGAAGTGTCAGACGTCAGACTCTTACTGACTAAAAACCACCCCGTTTAAAACTATTAATTCGAATTTCCTCAAAGAGTTAAAGATCTAGAGATAACGAAGACGAAACACGTGGATCCGTCACGTGTTATTTTACTATGTAGGTACACAAAGCACCGCTAATTAGTTGCAGCGCTACACATCGACACAACTGTCATTTACACAGTGTACATGTGTGCGTAATTTCATATAACTGTATATAAAAATATTCGTCCACCACGTTCACATTGGTATTTTCATTCTTGTGTCGGTATACGTATTTTTATAATTTAATGCATAGGTAAGGTTAAAACTATTTACAATCATTGATATGACCCGACATTTTCACTGTCATTATCGTAGTGCTCGTGGTCGATTGGTTAATGAGCACGCTTTTATCGTCTTTCAAGGATCAATGATGTGGGTTCTATTCCAGCTAAAAGTTAATTTTATTTTACCTTGTTATTTTTCTTATTTTTTTTTTTGTTTTTTGTCATAAAATATAAATATCAGGCTATAAAAGAAGCAAATGAGTTGGTAAATAAAACAATACTATTTTTTATTACAATTAATTTATTTATTATACAAATATGTTGTTTTATATTCAATATTTATATCTAATAATTAATTATATACCACATGTTAAGTTTAAAGTTCTTTAAATCATAATTAATAGATATGACAATAAACCTCATAGTCGAATCGGGAAATATCATGCGGTACAGCGGTAATACGATGGCAGCAACATTTTTTATTAAGTAGGTAATAAACAAATATACAACATTCTTGTTTTGTAATTTAATAATATAATGTATTATTAAATTACAGTTTTACAGTAATAAACAAGTAAAACATGTAAAAAATTACACTGTCAACATAATATTTCTTGAAATGGGCGACTTTTTGTCGTTTGAACTTCCATTAATTATCTATTTTACGACGGTTGTTATAAGGTTCAATATTCAGTGGGCTGTATGATAGTAAAAAGAATGTGACGAATGCTATGGAACGATTTTAACTTTCATGACCTTTAGAATCAGGGAAACTTTAAATTAATTGAAGATGGGCGTAAATATAATATGTCAATCAAGTTCGAAAGCAGTTAAATAAATTTGTTAATGAAAAATTAAAGTGAAGTGAATAAACATGTTGAATAGAAAGAAATTATGACAATTTCTAACCACAAAACAATAACATCACTTCACCGTATGTTCTAGACAGCATTTTAATATTCTTAAAAAAATTAAACATTATTTTATGTTAATTTTAATAAAGGCAGAGTTTGACAGGCTCAATAATTGATTCCGAAATCAATACAATCACTGATCCTACAAGGCAGAAGGTTGCAATTCGTATACCTTTCTCCATCTTTTCTTCACAATATTTTACGCCCATCCTTATCCGACTTGAAAGTCTTTTCGTCGCTCAATATGATTACACTGTTCGCCCAATCAAAATTAATAAAGTCCTTAGCAAATTCTTAGCGCTTTTGCTGGTGAACCACAGATAACAATATTTTCTTCTCTGGCTTCCTGCACCTTAAACCAGAATGCAGGTGTCTCCGTACAGTTTGTATTAAAACATTCAGTGCTGTCGCTGTAGTGCGGGTTGGCAGGAACGGATCAGCCATGTGCCTGGCTACGATGTCGTAGTGCCGAGCCGATGAATTTGCCTTTGGTTTAGGCCCACGTCGACGATGTTTAACGTCACCGGTCTCCGCATATCTGTGCACCCATAACTGCATGGATCTCCTCTGTTGATACCAAACAAATAAGTATTTAAAATACCAGGAAATACTTTACAGGAATTAAAGTTACTTAAAAATAATAATAAATATAAGTAAACA
Source organism: Spodoptera littoralis (assembly GCA_902850265.1). Taxonomy (NCBI): domain Eukaryota; kingdom Metazoa; phylum Arthropoda; class Insecta; order Lepidoptera; family Noctuidae; genus Spodoptera; species Spodoptera littoralis. Next base: position 2,729,260 of record LR824553.2, on the reverse strand, counting down.
CAATGTTAGAATAATAATTTATAATTAAGTAGTGGCGTAAGGAATAAAAATCCCTAACCAGATATGTTTTAAAGAAACACTCCTAACAAAAACAAGTCAAGTTACAATACAATTAATAATAAATTATTAATATATCTTTATAATATTGAACTTCATAATAAGTTGCAATAATTATTTTATTCTAGTGCAAAAATTGATAGGTGTGTCGAGTTACAAAATGAAATAAATATTATTTAGAATATCAACGTAGTATCTTATTTACTCACCGATATCATTAAACGCCTTGCTATTTCAGTTATTGTTAGTTATGTTTTGCTCATGCAAAACAATGGTTTCAGCCTTTTTAAATGTTGATAGGTGTTGGAACATCTTGTAAAAATAAAAATAACTTTGCACACGAATATAAGTAGTGTAGCAATAAACTATGAAATCCTCATAAATTGACAACTAAGAACGCAATTATTTTGTAAGTCGGGTGATTTGAAAAACATGTTTTAAATAGTCGGTAGTTACTTCATAAGCGTGTAAAATAAAATGACTCGAGATTTCTATGGTCGCCACAAACATTGCAAATATACTCAGGTATCGAACCATTAAGAAATCACAGTTAATTACTTTTTTACTGTTTTTATCTTATTTAAGTTGGTTGAAATGCATGAAGCAAATGAGATTATTCTAAATAATAAATAACTAGAACTAAAATATAAATAAAAGATATTATAGGTATAAATAAATCTAAAGTATTTACTATTAAAATTAACATAAGATTTAGAACAATAGGAAAGGAAAAAAAAGAAAAGATTTAATTGTTTCTAATTTCAAATTTCAAATATTTGATAAATTAATTCTAAAACAACATGTGAATGTTGGAATCGATCCGGCGGCACTTTACTTGACAATTGGAGGCGATAACCATTGCGCCAAGCGCGCTGTAAATGAGATCATCGAAATATTTTATATCATTCAGTAACATAAAATTACAATGAGAAAGCACTATATTTATATGGGTATTGTATAGCTCGATCGTTCATTATTTTTGATTTCGATTTATTCAAAGTTTGTTATGAGTAATTTTATCTTTACCCTCGTTTTTATTTAAACTTATTTACTAAATTATTGCGTATACCGACACAAAAATGATTTTTAAATACCAAGATGTGTGTGATAGACGAATGTTTCTATACATATCTATTGATATGAAATTACCCACACATGTATATTGTGTAAATGATAGTTGTGTCGATGTGTAGCGCCGCTAACTAATTAGCGGTGCTTTGTGTACATAAGATACTGTAATGGCATCTAAGTAAATTGTATATTGCTTGCAAAATGTCTAATGACGCTATATGTACCTATGTACTTGTATGTAGGTTAGTAACTAAGTTTAAATTGATGCCTTGTAAACGGATTTGTTGGAATATGATACATAAAATAACATCACACCTTTTTTATTCCTGAAGGGCTAGGCAGAGGTGCACATAATGACACTTAATGCCACTGTACAATGTAACACCTGCTTTTCACTATTTATGTTATGAGTTCCATGTAATAGGGGGTGAGCCTATTGCCATATACCGGGCACATTTATATTTAAACATACGTAAAAAAAAACTATAGAAATGTATTAATTCCGTTCATTGGAAATACATAAAAAATAAATCATAGGGGGTGTTACTAGATACGCACTGAACTCTGAACGTGAAATTATTGTCTGTCTGAACATGTCAAAATCTACCGGTCCGATTGCAATGGTACCTACACGAAAAAACTAATTTAAGTGTGCGGCTTGATCCCTATTCATAATTACTGTACCAAATGCATATATAAGGTTGTCGAATGTTAGATCGCTCGCTGTGGACCGTACGCTGTAACTGTAAGGTCGAAATTGGTTTGAACTATTATTGTAAGTGAGAAAATATTATGTCTGTTTGTGTGTATGTTTCATACTCACTCACATGAAAACGTTCGAAGGAACTATAGGATGAAATTTGGAACAGAGTTAGATTATAATCTTGAGCTACTTTTTACCCCAGGATCGCGGGCGAAACCGCTGGCAGAAGCTAAGCGTTAATATAATGTTGGGCACCAATGGCATAGCCCCATTTTTTTTAAGGGGGGAAAATCATCGAATGACTGCTTCCGCCTGGTGAGGCGGGAGGGAGTGTCAGACTCTTACTGACTAAATACCACCCCGAACCTTCTCCTGCACGTCGAGCCGAGGCCCCGGTTACCCGTTAGGTTCTTTGCGACTCCGAGTTCTCCGCGACTCCGCCCCTTTACTGAATCCAGGATTCAAAGTTGTAACCCATGATTGCTTACAGTCCATGACAGTAATTGCCCATGACCTCTTATTGACATATTTTTTTATTGTTGAATTTATGAGAAGTAGTTATATATATTTAAGTTACGCCTTTAGTTTATACAGAGCAATTCTCTATAGTGCGTAAATCCGACAAATCTTACAGTTACTCTTTATTTCATTTGCCTATCAAGGTAAGTCACCTATAAATAGGGAAGAAGGGGCTTTTGGTTTCTTTTTTTCTTAAAATGGTTTTTAGGTTGAATTGACGTCATTTGACGAATGGATTTAAGTGTGAGAAAGCTATGCTTCGGCACGAATGGGCCGGCTCGACCGGAGTGATACCACGGCTTCACAGAAAACCGACGTTGAAACAACGCTTATGTTGTATTTCGTCGTGTGAGTGAGGTCATCGAAGGCCCAATTACGATCCACCCCTCCCCGGTCTTCCCAATTCCATTCAAATTCCATTCATCCCATTCGTGCCGAAGCATGGCTCTTCCACACTTAACACCCTAGCATGGCTTGAAACTAGTCGAGTTCCTCGGCCAACAGTTACATAAGTAAGCCGAAAATTAATAATTAATCACACAAACACTTTTTTGTCGCACCAAAAACGCCTGCAGATTTCCTTATACCAAGAAATAAACTTCCAATACTACATCACGTATTTCGATACTCCAAATAAAAGTGGTATTTTCGAAAATATAGCAAAAGATATCAATGTGAGGCGGTATCGTTTGCAGCAATATCGAAGCCGCTGGCTTGCACGTTCTACAAATTTTACAATTCAATGCATAGCGCTCTATACAACTGCTACTGGAACTTAAATCTTCAGAGTTTTATACGTTTACTGGGCACTGCCTTAGTTGATCGATGTCGGGCAAATTACTATTGGGATTTTATTAGTACAAGGAGTTTAGAATAGGGTAGTTACCTAAATTTTATTGTAATGTCCGTCTGGTAAATTAATTTAAAACTTTAGACACGTATTTTTTCTTTTCTCACAAAACTAAATACTTTCGACGATATAATAATATTAATTTGAAATATCGTATGACGTCACAGCGTGTCTCATTTTAAAGCACGTTATGACGTAACGACCTCCCACTCCTAAACTTAGCCCCATTTTATCTAAGTATTGCAACTAAATACGAGAAAATAAAAAAATACATGTCTAACATTTTTTCATTATCTAACTGATGGACTAATTAGATTTTTAATTTTGATACCCTGGAAACTACCCAATTGTACTCTATGTATGGCCCTACACACATCAACAGCCTGTAAGTGGCCACTGCTGACCAAAAGCCTCTTTTCACACGGAGAAGGTTTAAACATTAATCACTACGCTTGCTCAATGCGAGTTGGCAATTTCAAACTGGTATTTAGAAATTACAAGCCCAGGCTTCCTCACGATGTTTTCTTTCACCGTTTGTCAGTGGTGTCTGAATAATCTTAGAAAGTACATATCACACGGAAAAAGTCACGTTGGCCGCTGGTAGGTTTCACCCGCGCCCCGATGCATGGAAAGCGGGCGTCTCAAACCTACGGGCCATCACTACACGTGTATTGTGTATGACCATTAACTGAGATCTTATCACGTCAGTCTCATAACATAATTGGTGAAAATCTCCTATTTAGAATAGGTCCATATCCAGCAGTGGATATTTTGAGACTCAGAACTAGTGCTGTTGATGGTGATATCCGCCAATAATGAATATAAGCATGGCTTGAAACTAGTCGAGTACCTCATCAAACAGTGTCTTATTAAGTAAGCCAAAAGACATAAAAAGAAAAAACCTTCATACCTCCCAGAAAAGAGCGTATTCCTTTTTAAAAGGCCGGCAACGCACTTATGACTCCTCTGTTGTTGCGAGTGTCCATGGGCGGCGCTGATCGCTCACCATCAGGTGATCCGTCTGCTCGTTTATCTCCTATTCCATAAAAAAGCCGCGGAGAACCTAAAGGGTTACCGGGGCTCCGGCTAGAAGTGCATAAGTAGGAACGGGTGGTTTTTAGTCAGTAAGAGTCTGACATTCCCTCCCACCTCACCCAGGCGGGAGAAGTAATTCGATGTATTCCCTCTTAAAAAAAATCCATAAAAAACATAGTAATTAATTTAGTATATCTCATGAAAGTTGTAATACAAAGAAATGTTGATTTTTCCTAATATTTTATTTAATTTTAATCTTATAACTAAGAAATATCCGTCAAGAAAACCCAATATTTCCATCTAATATTACTAAAAGCAAAAAGTTAATGAGCAGCAAATACTTTAGCTGTAGACTTGACTTCGCTTGCGTTAGTAAATAATTTAACATAACATCACGCCTTTTATTTTTGAAGGCAGAGGTGCACACAGAAGTAACACCCACTTTTCACTATTTATGTTATGAGTCCCATGTAATAGGGGGTGAGCCTATTGTCACATACCGGGCACATTTCCAAAGCCCGTGCTACTAATGAGATTTTTTAAAAACCCAGTAATACTTTGCCCGACAATGGGTTTCCGGTGTGATACTCCAATTTTTCTAAGCCAGTGAAAGCATGGATTATCGAGTTCCGCTGTCTACCCTTTTTGGATGAAAAGCGTGACGATCTGTTATGTTACGCTTTATCAGATTAAAATATCTCTACTAAACATAATAACGCAACCGAAGCCACAGGTATAAGCTAGTAACTTTAAATACATGACCAAAGATTTGTAATTATCAACTTAGTCAACACTCAAAGCTCTGAAAGATCCAGGCATGCCTAGATATTCCTCGTTGAACTTCCCAGCGTTTCTCTTTCCTTCTTCTGTGCGAGCATTAAACATCATTTTCACGTAATCTACGTATTCTTCTTTGCTCAACTCCCTCACCATTTCCTCTGAAATCATAAAATAAATCAATTATTTGTGTATTTCACTGAAACATTCTTCAAGTGAAACAAGTAAATTTGTTTCTGCAAATAGGCTACAAGGCAGCACTTTTACACGTCAATTTTATCAAGCGAACGATGAGGTCGACATTTCCTAACTGACTACTCTGAAAAGAAATGTCAGAAATGTCGAAACAAACTCAGAGGTCTGTCTCTTTTAAAGTCCAGACAAATAATGTATACAAGATAATGTGTGAGAACCGTGCAAGTTCTTTTTGTACTGGCCTTTTGAAGAAAGAACCACAACAGTTTTCTAATACTGTCTTGTTTATTGACTTAAAAAGGGGGTTCAATTTCAGGGTGATTAGGGGTAGTTGAAAATTTCACAGCACCACGACGTCTGGTATTGTGCTCTATAATATAATGGTTATTGCTTATCCCAATCACAAAGGACCACTAATATAAAGAAGCACTAAAATATCCATGAGGTTATAGCAGTTTCCAAAAACAGACCATTGAAAGCCCAACCACCAAACGACTTGGTTAACTACAAATTCATCTAGTGCTATTGGTATACCCTTTCGGGGATTCGAGATGTATCGCCATCATGGAGAGTCCTTCTGTGACTCGACACTAGGAGAGCCTTTCATTCAGTATGTCTCACGACAGTTATTATAAAAAAATATATAGGGGATTCGTTGTTATCTTATGTTACACATCATTACTAGCCCGTAAGTGGCCACTGCTGACCAAAGATTTCTTCTTACACGGAGAAACTTTAAGCATTAATCACCACGCTTGCTCAATGCGCGTTTCCGATTTCAAACTTATAATTAGAAATTTTAAGCCCAGGTTTCCTCACGATATTTTCCTTCACCCTTTTTCAGAGGTGTCTTAATAATCTCAGAAAGCACATACAACTTGAAAAAAGTCACATTAACACTTGCCGTTGGTAGGTTTTGAACCTACATTGTCATGCATGATAAGCGGGCGTCTTAAACCTCCGTGCCACCGCGACATATCTATATCTTATGTTTATTACTTTGTAGAGCTTAACTTTGAAATCAAAGTATTGACCATTACCTTGCAAAATGTCCAGAGATTTTTCAGTGCCACCATACTCGACAGGCAAGATATTCTTAGGCACATCTTTATGTAAATCTTCTAAAGTACGTTGGACGTACATTCTATTGCCAACCTTTTCACTAATAAACTGTTTCACTGTGTTTATGATCAGTTCTATAGCTTTGGATTCTGTCAAGATGTGAATACTCTTCATTCGAGCGCCGTAGCCTTCCTGTAAATATAAAGGCTTGTATCAAAACAACCATTGATTATTCTATCTACTACCGCGCGGCTTTACACGCTATGCTCAGCTCCCAATGGTCATAGCATGATGTTTTATAGCCATCCTCGATAAATGCGCTATCCAACACAAAAAGAATTATTCAAATCAGACTTGTAGTTACGGAGATTAACGCGTTCAAACAAACAAACAAAAAAACAAACTCTTTCGGTTTATAGTATAAGATGATGATAGAACTAAAGACTGCCTCATTGGCCGAGTGGTTGTGTGTGACTGCCGGGTAAGGGGTCTCGGGTTCGATTCCCGACTCGGGGAAAGTATTACTGATTTTTCAGTGGCAGCACAAAGTCTGGAACTGTGCCCGGTGTATGGCAATAGACTCACCCCCTATTACATGGGACTCATAACATAAATAGTTGAAAAGTGGGTGTTACATTAAGTGCCGTAATTGTGCACCTCTGCCTACCCTTTCGTGAATAAAAGGCGTGATATCATGTTATGATAGAAGTAAGAGAAAAAGCGACGGTTGTTTTTTATGGAATAAGCCGGTAAATTATCAGACGCATCACCTGATGGTAAGCAATCGGCGCTGCATGGACACCAAACACCAAAGGTGTTACAAGTGCATTACCGGTCTTTTGGGGATTAGGGATTTGAGTATTGATTAGGATTCGGGGGTTAGGGAGATTTGCAATTGCTTACAGAACATTCACGCAACGAAATACAATGCAAGCGTTGTTTCACGTCAGTTTTCTGTGAGGCTGTCGTTCGCGCTCCGGTCGTGCCGGCCTATTTGTGCCAAAGCATGGCTTCTATGTCTCAATATAGAAAGAAGTTGTACAAAAGAAGGAAATAATGGCTTCTTGCTCATTCTTCTCCATATCATTAGCAACAAGCACTACGCTTCTTCCAAAATGATTTTATTGAAGAATCGTATGAAAGAGTAAGAGATGTCGAAGGCGGCAATAATCTTCCCTCTTCTGATGTCGGAGGAGGCATGATTATGTTCCGGTTGCTCAGACGTAATATAAGCAAATATGAGTATCGTGTAAATAGAATTAATACGTTGAAGTTGAAGTCTGATGCGAAGAAGAAAGAGATTGAAGAAGTTGTTGTTGATTTTCAATTGAATGACTTACAATCAAAATAGTTATAAACTGCTGCAGCTCCACAGTGCTCATTTTGGACACCACATCAAACATGTTCAGCTCTCGGCAGTCGTATATTATGATGAAACCGTTCACGTAGTCATTAGCCTTTATGTACTCGCACAGCTGAAAATAAAACAAATTTATTGATTACTAGCTTTTACCAGCGGCTTCGTTCGCGTCATAAAAGGATAAAAAGCCTATGTGATATATGCCAATACTTTTGTTGTCCCTCGGGAATATCAAATTTTTCCGGGATAAAAAGTACCCTATTATTTAATCCAGACTTCTAACTTTACCTCTGCAAATTTTCAAAGCAATCGGTTCAGTAGTTACGTCGTGAAAGCGGAACAAACAAACAAACAAACAAACTGACTTTCCGATTTATAATATAAGTAAGGAAGTAAGGATTTAACCTCTAATGAGATTGTGTCCATTCTAGGCACGTTTTATAAAACCTTAAATTCTGAATTTACAATCAATGTGGGTTAAGCGGGAGCTATGTTATGTGACTAGGGGCCTCTGTTCAAACCGCATGATTATATTTCCCGCTTCATCATAGACGCAAACGCATCGTGCTAGCGTGAGACCTGCGACATATAAAATCGACGTGACAACATTCACCCATCTAAAACAGCACTAATGCTCAAAAGCGTTATACGTATGGCTCCCATGATTTATAACAAAATTCGTGGTCCCAAGTGCGACTGCCGCGCAAGGGATCTCGATTCCAGGGTCAGGCAAACTATTACTGGGTTTTTAAAAAACTGCTCAGTAGTAGCACGGAATCTGGAATTGTACCTGGTACATGGCAATAGGCTCACCCCCTATTACATGGGACTCATGACATAAATAGTGAAAAGTGGGTGTTACATTTTACAATGGCATAATGTACACCTCTGCCTACCCCTTCGGGTACAAAAGGCGTGATGTTATGTTATGTTATGTTCCTAAAGAAATTATAAAATTAAATTTAAACTTATTCAAAAAGCGTTGAAAAAACTGCTATTTAATAAATGCTATTATAGCATTCATGACTTTGTAAATGACAAGTGTTTGTAATTTTTCTTTGATTACCCTAGTCAGGAGGTTTGAGTCTCTTATAGGAATGTTACAATTGAAAGTTTAATTACTGTTATTATTAGATTAAATATTATATTCCACATTTGTACACCAGAAATGGTCAAACATATTGATACTATGCTCACTGCTCATCTGTACAACTTATAATGCGCATTCTATGATGTATTATTATTATTTCACACGTGTTTTTGCAAATAAATAATCTTTGCCTTTGTCTTTCTCTTTGTATGTGTCTCATAAAAACGAATAGAGGTATAGCACCAATTTATTTTAAGAGGGGGGAAATCATCTAATGACTGCTCCCTCCTGGGTGAGGCGGGAGGAAGTGTCAGACACTTACTGACTAAAAACCACCCCGTTCCTTCTCCTGCATGTCGAGCCGGAGCCCCGGTAACCCGTTAGGTTCTCCGCGACAGGTATAGTACCTATGAATACTCAAATTATACTTACAATTAAACAATACTGAAAGTACAGCATGAAACTTTCAGAAGTCAAGTCGAAGCTTCTTATTTTGACTAGCAGCACTCGGTAGTAGTCATCCGTTAGGGTAGGCAGAGGTATCAGCAATCTGAAAATTGGGAATAGATTCAAAATTAATAAACAATTTGTCTAATTAACACGTTAAACTCCCATCAGTCATTCGAGTTACGTAGTTACCTGCAAATACTACGGGAAGGAAATTATTTCATTCTTTCATCTCTTTTGGTATCTTGGAAAAAAGTAACGTATCAGGATTTTGGGATTTAAACCTGTATCTACAATTTGTTGGTCTTATAAAGATTTGTCGCGTAAAAATCAAGCATGCAAGACGTTGCTAAGCAGTTGATTATTATGCTGTGTATTTGTTAAATCTATTATTTTACTTCTTCATTCAAGTGTTAAGTTTAATATACTGCTGTTTGTTGTTCTTAATAAAATAAAATTAACATAACATCACGTCTTTTATCTCCGAAGGGGTAAGCAGAGGTGCACATTACGGCACTAAATGCCACTGTAGAGGTACAACGTACCTAACACCCACAATTTACTATTTATGTTATGAGTCCCATGTAATAGGGGGTGAGCCTATTGCCATATACCGGACACAATTTCAGACTACGTGCTACTACTGCATATTATTTAAAAAAACAGTACCTATACTTCGCCCAACCCGGGAATCGAACCCGAGAACGCTTGTCCGGCAGTCCAATGGCTTGACCACTCGGCCAACAAGGCAGTAAAACAAAATTATAACTGTTTATGTATATAAAACAGTAAGTATTTAATTTATTCCAATAACTCTTGTCAATAAAATATGGTAAAAAAATAACTTACGCAACTCTCAAAATGTTTTGCAATTCCGCTTTCACGTTGGTTTTTGTGAAGAATTTTGGGTTTAGCGTCTTCATAGTGCACAGCCGGTCTATTTGCTTCTTCGCCTTCTCCACGGAACCCTTGCATGATATCAACGTCTTCTCCAAGTACACCCTGCCTGAAAGGATTATCCAAAATTGTTATTTTCTAGTTGCATGAGTTAATTAGCAGCCAAAAATTTTTAGTCGTGTAATTTTACTTATGGCTATGAGCCCCGGCCTGGCTCGAAACTAGTCAAAATAGCGCGTCATACAGTTACGTTGGAAAACTGTCAATCATCATTAATTTAGTATGTCTATCGGCTGATTTTTCTAACGCCAAATAACTTAACTAAAAATACTCTACATAAATAAGTAATTATTTTATTAACGGTTAAGTCACAAAATAAGAAAGTACATTAAACTGTCAAACACCAAGCGGTCACCGGTGACCGCGACCTATTGTTCTTTAATTGTGTCTATAAAACCGGTACTCGACGAGTTAAAAGCTACTGCTTTAATATTTTTCTATTATTTTACCAATAATTAAAAAGATTCACCAAAATTTTTACACACAAGCATAGGATAATACAAGTTTGCTGTCCACAGATAGCGTATGAATCCAAGGCGCGGGAAATTCTAATTTAAATGAAGAACGGACAGCTTCATTTACATTAATATAGAAGAAGGTTCTCAGTTTGTACATATTATCTCGCGATTACCTGAACCGATGTTGATGCGATTTTCAAAAAAGTGTTTGTTACACTTAGGAGAAGGTTTAATTATATTAATCAACTGACTTTAAGAAAAGAGGGGGTTAAAGCCGACTTCAACCCATTTTTAAACGTAGTTTATTACTTAATAATAATTACACTGAAAGAGATTCCAGTTGGAATATGTGGGACCTATTTACTCTGTTTTTATATATGTATTGTCCTCTGTGTTGAATGTGTGTACATAAATAAATAAATAAATAAATAAAAATAAGACATTTCACAAATTATTTCACGACTTTTGACATACATTTTTTTTAATGTCAATGTCATTTTAAAACATTCTTTTTTCTATTCTCCAGTTGGAATAGTGTTATCTAATCCATTTGGTTCTAGCACTAATAACAAGTTGGTTGTGTAATCAACTGGTTGTCGGTGGTCGATGACCAAATCCTAGTGTTTGTTTTGCTCATTTTTGCGAGCTTAGTTCTAAGAGATCGCAATATGATGACAAAATAGAATACATAATAACCTGTTCTTTGTAAAGCAAACGTAAGTATATTAAGAAAGTAGCAACGCATATTTTGTATCTTTATTTTGTTATAATTATTGGTATTGCTTCATAATTATTATCATCATCATCAACAGCCTATAAATGCCCACTGCTAAGCAAGGCCTCTTCTGACACGCTTGCTCAATGCGGGTTAGCGATTATAAATTTGTAATTAGAAATTATAAGCCCAGGTTTTCTCACGATGTTTTCCTTCACCGTTTGTCAGTGGTGTCTAGATAATCTTAGAAAGTATATATAACTCGAAAAAGTCACATTGGTTCTTGCCGTTGGTAGGTTTCGAACCCTCATGCATGAGAAGCTCTTAAAACTCCGGGCCACCACGACATGCCTACTACTTATTAATATGTTTAAAAAGACATAGTACCTGGTATTGGACTGTTACTGTTAATAATGTCACGTAACACCCTTTAAACTGTCAAACACCAAGCGGTCACCGGTGACCGCGACCTATTGTTCTTTAATTGTGTCTATAAAACCGGTACTCGACGAGTTAAGTAAGGTGCAAAATGCATTAAACGTGAGCCATGCTTCAACATGAATGGGTTGGCTCGACCGAAGTTATACCACGGCCTCACAGAAAACCGACGTGAAACTGCGCGTGAGGTTGCCGGAGGCCCAATTACCCCCTTCCAAAATTCCCCATTGCCCGAATCCCCTATAGTCCTCAAATATGTCGTAAAGCATGCGACGCGGATTGCTTACCATTAGGTGATAAGTCTGCTCGTTTACCGGCTTATCCCATAAAAAACAGTATAAGGAATAATTGTATACTCTCAGTGCTACCTAGAATTTTCGAAAACCTATTTAAATATTATTCTCAGTAATTAACATCTACTTGATAAAATAGCGTATCAGTGTTAATAGCTAATGGCGTGTGATTAAAATAATGGTAACTAATAACTATCGAACGTTATCTATCTATTGATTATATAACATCATAAATCATTATAATATATTTTATGGTACGTTACTATGAAATTTACGATTAATATGGTTTTTTAAGGGGGGAAAATCATCGAACGGCTGCTCCCACCGGGGTGAGGCGGGAGGGAGTGTCAGACACTTACTGACTAAAAACCACCCCGTTCCTTCTCCTGCACGTCGTGCCGGAGCCCTGGTAACCCGTTAGGTTCTCGCTCCGCTCTGCTCCCGCCTCACCCAGGCGGGAGCAGCATTTACATGTAGGTATTTTAAGAAGAATTACATATTATGATAATTTCGAATAAAAAAACTTACTGCTTAATCGTGGAAATAACTCATTAATGTAATATGTAGTGTTTTAATTTACAATAACCCTTGTAAACAGATATTTTTATTACTTATCTTTCCGGTTTTATGGATTACGGATTTCTCATATTTAATACTCTTTTTACGATTAGGATGTGAAACCAGTTTGAAACATTATTTTATGGTATATACAATCATTAAAATTTTTTTTATATATAGGCCATTTAAACAATAAAAAAAATGTAATGAAGTATTTCCGTGATTTTTTATTAAATTAATGCGATTTTGTAAATTATGCAAGCCTTTAATGTATAATATTGGACGGTTTTTTTGCCTCTTGTGAACATACATAGATTTTCATGCATCGACCACAGATTTTATAAACTGACTTCAAAATAGAAGTAGGTTCTCAGTTTGAGGTGTGGTTTCAGTCAGTCTGACACTCCTTCTCGCCTCACTTAAGGCAGGAAAAGTAATTAATTTTTTTTTATGGGATAAGTTGGTCAACGAGCATACGAATCACCTGATGGTAAGCAATCGGCGTCGCCCATGAACACACGCAACACCGGAGGTGTTACAAGTGCGTTACCGGCCTTCTGGATTAGGAAATTGAGGATTGTTGGGGATTTGGGAAAGGGGGGGGGGGGGGGTAATTAGGCCTCCGGTAACCTCACTCACACGACGAAACACAACACAACGTTGTATATTATCTAGAGTAAGGTTATCAATTACCATCAGACGGCCATCTTTGTTGCAAATGTAATTATTTTTATGAGTTTCCCATATTTTTAACATCATCATTTTACTAAGTTGCTTTGTGAGAACATCCCGCTTTAAATTCATATTGATAGCTACAATCAGATCAGTCATTATCCGGTTATAATTAATGCAGTAAGTATCACGAGTAAGTTTGTAAAGACGGATAACAGCAATTCGTATTTATCAATAATAGTTACTCAGAAGGTACCCAAGGTTAACGTGTAACTAATCTATACATTTAGACATACATATAAAAATACATACTTATATACATACATACAGACATACAGACATACATACATACATATACATAGATACATAAATTCATGTAAATAAAATCAGAGTGTCTGTTACATGCATAGGAATACCCGTATTACATGGGACTCATAACATAAAATCGTGAAAAGGAAATGTTCCATTGTACAGTGGCATTATGTGCCGTAATGTGCACCTCTGCCCATCCCTTCGGGGATAAAAGGCGTACAGTCATGTAAGTTATGCATATGAATATACATACATAGGATATATACATGCACCAAAATAAAATTCTTTACAATTTTTATCTGTTTAAGTGGCTGATGTATAAGGAGTAACTTAAGTTAGTATTTCCACGCGGATGAAGTCGCGCGTGCAGCTTGTTAAGTAATATACATATATATATAGAGCTCCTTCTCCTTAAAGGTTAGGCATGAACTAATAGCAACACGACTTCCTTATACTAGTAATGGCGTGAGCAGAGAGAAGTATTTATACAAGTTTTAATATGATACAATGTTTTTTCAGATATCGTTATGGGTCTCACGTAACAAAGAGTTTTTTTATGGTATAGGAGGCAAACGAGCAGACGGATCATCTGATGATAAGCGATCAGCACCGCCCATGGACATCCGCAACACCAGAGGAGTCACTTTATATTACATATTAATAATTGTTTTATAATTAGGGAGTGGTCGCAAGTGTGTCAAAGGGTCTCGGGTTCGATTCCCGGATTGGGCAGTGTATTACTGGGTTTTTTAAAAAAATCTCAGTAGTAGCACGGAGTCTCAAATCGTGCCGGGTATATGGCAATAGGCTCACCCCCTATTACATAGGAGTCATTACATAAATAGTGAAAAGTACATTACATTGTACAGTGGCATAATGTGCACCTCTGCCTACATTCGGGGATAAAAGGCGTGATGTTATGTTATGTTATTATTCGAGTGGTCATCCAGGCAATGAGGACAGTAGACTAATTTTGATAAAAAAAAACTTATTTTCATCAATTACTTCTGTAGTTAAGATCTGTTGATATTGGTCTTCGTAAGTATATAATCGAAATCGATTAGAAAATCGCTATTTACAGCATTAATATTAATGGAGGTCAAGGTGTATTCTATTAATTTATACATATAACGACAATGGTATAATTTCCGAAAATCCTGTTTGTCAACCGTGAAGTGCCAAAATCACGTGCCGATTCAACACGTGTATTGGTACCTGCATTTTTTTTTAATTCTAAATCAAAATTTCGACTGCGAACAAGTTTCTTTTATTTATTAATTTAAATTTTGAACTGACGTCAGATCGGAGACGTGATTTTGAGAATATCTGCTTTATTTATGGTACTTACTAGACTTGTTATTCAATAACAAGATTTCCATAAGACCTGTTGTCACGGCAGAGTAGAATCAATCACTATTTCTGCTATTACCGCGGGTATTTAATGGATTTCTTTTTATTCATTTATTAGCTTTTACCCGCGGCTTCGCTCGCGTCACAAAAGAATAAAAAGTAGCCTATGTGACATATACCAATATACACAGCGCCATCTATACCAATGATTTCGTTTTCCCTCGAGAATATCAAATTTTTCAGGGATAAAAAGTACCCTATTATTTAATCCAGACTTCTAACTTCACATCTGCAAAAAATTAAAGCAATCGGTTTAGTAGTTACGGCGTGAAAGTGAAACAAACAAACAAACTCACTTTCCGATTTATAATATTAGTAAGGATTAAGGGAACATTTTTAATTAATTTATTTTCGACTTACTCACGTAACTTTTTGACGAGGAACTCGACTAGTTTCAAGCCATTCTAGAGGTCCATAGTTATGATATTCTCACGTCTCACAAAGTTATAATATAAACGGGCCAAATACAGTTAACTACATATTAAAATATTTTATACTAAATAATAATTTAAGTATAGGAGAGCCATGCTTCGGTACGAATGCGCGGGCTCGACTGGCGTGATACCACGGTCTCACAGAAAACCGACGTGAAACAACGCTTGCATTGTGTTTCGTCGTGGCAGTGACTTTACCGGAGGTACAATTACTCCGTCTACCCAGTCTCCCCAATCCCTGAATCCCGAAAATTCGCAAATTCCCAATTCCCAAAAGGCCGGTAACGCATTAGAAACGCCCCTGGTGTTTCGGATGTCCATAGGCGACGCCGCCGATTGCTTACCATCAGGTGATCCGTCTGCTCGTTTATCAGCTTATCCCATAAAAAAGATACAAAAAAACGTGACAATCGGTATTCGTGAACAGCTCGAGATACTCCATTGCTAGATTAAGAGCCTCACCTAGACATGGGGAAGTCCTAATGCTCATGCGCTTAAAATTGGGTTAGAGATCACATTACAAAATGTACAAGTTTATCTCAAAGCAATACTAAAGCTATGAATAAATGAATAAATTATAAATAATAATGCAATAATAAGCACCCACTAATAAGCTTGAAATATGCATTAATTTGTAAAGAACCTGTATTTTTGGAATCTGATATTTGGTTTAATAATTTTATTCACTTATTTGTTTATTTATAAATCATATAGAAAATGCTTGCAGCATTAATGTTGCAGGCATTTTCTATCAGTCAGACTGGTATACAGCGAAAACGGCGAGCATGGGTAGTTCGCCGCCCGACCATAACCAGACCCCACGGATGGGGCCCAATAGGGCTGATGCCGATACGGAGCCGCGGAGAACTTAAAAGGTTACCGGGGCTCCCGCTCAACGTGCAGGAGTAGGAACGGGGTGGTTTATAGTCAGTAAGAGTCTATAAAATAATTTAAAGTTATAATTTCATATGCAAATATGCAATGTCATTGCCTATAATCTGGTTTTATAATTAAAAAAGTGGGCAATATTTATTGACATTGTTAATCTTGATACTTGACATTGACATTTATAAAAAAGTACCTAAACAGAATAAATTTATTTAGAAGAAATATGATTATAGCTTATCATAATCCGTTTCTGGTTGAGCCAAATATATTCATAAAAATATGAGATGAATTCAAATAGTATATCTACAAATTTATTATTAACATTATCATCATCTATGATAAACCTGAACCTTTTAAACTCCTCGCTTGTCAAGCGTGGTTTTTAGGGATAACTGACATAATTTATTTATTTATACATTTGGTAAACCAACAGCTATACGATTTGCAGCTATTTTTATGTAAAGGAGGCCTACACTTTAGCAGTGGATTATTAACCCGTCGCACGACTGGCAACCTGGAATCCGACGTCTCATGCACGGACATCAGTGTATAAGACACTCGATTGGTTGTTGAAGATGATGAAATAAATAGGTTTATTTTTAATACAAAAAATAAAAACGACGTTTAATAAACCGACTTCAAAAAACCCAAAACTAAAAATAAACAAAATGTAACAACTAAAAAGCCAAACATAACTATTATTAGTATTGATAGGTTACCCACCCACTGATATGTTAGAAGTCGGCATTCTTGTTGTGAGTGGTGGTGTAATAAATAGTTTTTCTTTCTTACTTTCAGGTTACCAGAGGCCCCCGCCCTCAATCTCCTCAGTCCCTGAATCCCCAACAATAGTCAAATTCCTAATCCCTAAAAGGCCGGTAACGCACTTGTAACGTCTCTGGTGTTACTTGTGTCCATGGGCGGCACCGATTGCTTAATCAGTTGATCCGTCTACTCAACTATCCCTATCCCCTCGACTATTTGTCTTCCTTTATCCTTATTAATATTATAAATCGGAAAGTGAGTTTGTTTGTTTGTTCCGCTTTCACGCCGTAACTACTAAACCGATTGCTTTGAATTTTTGCAGACGTAAAGTTAGATAAAATAAATAAAATAAAATAAGCCTTTATTGCTGTAACTTGCAGTATACAATATGGATAATAATATAGTCTAGATACTCGTATTACGTTTCAAGTTTTGGATGTTTTTTGTTTAATTCCAATTTGTTTATTGTTGAATCCTTGTATCGGGAACTGGTTTTTCTTTTACAGCTTGTCCTTCGACAAAGGCCTCCTCTAAGGATTTCCATTTAATTCTGTCCTTTGCAGTACGTGTCCATCCTGAACCAGCTATCTTTTTTATGTCATCCTCCCATCGTTTGCTTTGTCTACCTTTGCTTCTTTTACTATCTCGCGGGTACCATTCTGTTACTATTCTCGTCCACTTTTCTTTTTCTTCCCTTAACATGTGTCCTGCCCATCTCCATTTCAGGCGCTTATAGGTGGTAAGTATGTTTTTAAATTTAGTTTTGCTCTTTATATTTTGTAATTTCACTTTATCTTTTATTTTTACTCCGACTACGCTCCTTTCTATACTATTTTGACATACTTGGATTTTTTTAGCTTGTTGTTCTGTTAGTGCCCATGTTTGACATCCATATGATAGACAGGGAAGGATGCACGTGTCATGTATTTTCCTTTTTTCTTTGATAGGCATGTCTCTGTCCTTCATGATTTCGCTCAGAGACCAAAATCGTCTCCAAGTGCTTGCTATCCTTCTGTCTATTTCTTTTTTCATTGTGTCTTCTATTGATATTAGTTGACCTAAATATATGTACTCTGTGACGTACTCTATTTGACCACCGTTTACTTTAATGTCTATTTTGGTTGAATTTGTCATAACCTTTGTTTTCGATGTGTTCATTGATAGTCCGACTTTAGCGCTCTCATCAGATAGTTGTTGTAGCATATTTTCTAAATTATGTGGGTTTTCAGTAAATAGGACGATATCATCTGCGAATCGTAGATGGTTGAGTTTATCGCCGTTGATGTTAAGTCCATGATCTTCCCAATTCAGGTTTCTAAATATCATTTCCAGCACTGCAGAGAATAGCTTAGGTGAAATGGGATCACCTTGTCTAACACCCCTTTCTATAGGAAATTCCTCTCCTATTCTATCTAGCTTGACTTGGGCTGAATTCTTTGAATATATGTTTTTTAGTATTCGAATGTATTTTTCCTCGATGCCCTGCATTGCTAATGCATTCCATATGCTATTGTGGTCTAGGGAATCGAAAGCTTTATTGAAATCTACAAACCCTAAGTAGTAGGTTTTATTATATTCCTTATATTTTTGGAGCAACTGCCTTAGTACGTGAATATGGTCTATGGTCGAAAACTTACTTCGGAAGCCGGCCTGTTCTCTGGGTTGGTTTTCATCGAGCTTGACAGTAATTCGTGATAGTATTATTTTAGAGAATACCTTATATATATTTGATATCAGACTTATTGGTCTGTAGTTGTTCATGTCTCCCTTGTCTCCCTTTTTGTGTATCAGTACAATAGTTGATTTTGTCCAATCACTAGGGATAGTTTCAGTTAATAGGATGTCGTTAAATAGCTCTGTTAGTTTTGGAGTGAACACAGGTATTGTGTATTTTAGTAACTCGTTTGTTATTTGGTCTGAGCCTGGCGCTTTGTCCAGTTTCTGTGTGTTAATTGCTCT
The DNA here is from genome assembly GCA_902850265.1 of Spodoptera littoralis. Classification (NCBI taxonomy): domain Eukaryota; kingdom Metazoa; phylum Arthropoda; class Insecta; order Lepidoptera; family Noctuidae; genus Spodoptera; species Spodoptera littoralis. The sequence continues at coordinate 2,710,235 of LR824553.2, read as the reverse complement.
TATAGTTTCCTCCAGCAATATTTTTGGTATTGTTTCTGTTATTGCCATTAGTTGATTTTGTTTTTCTCCTGGTACTGTCGTTTGACACTTGTATAGTGTTCTGTAGTAGTCCGTGGCTCTTTCAATTATTTCTTGCCTTTTGCTTGTGTTACTTCCATTTTTGGTTTTTAGGTTTGGCATCCAATTTTTCTTTTGGTTTAGTTGCTTCAGAGCCTTTTTTATGCCTCCAGTTTTTTCAATGAAAGATTTTAAGGTTTTCTGTCGTTTTGTTTTCCTGTCTTTTCTTATATGTTCGTTTATCTTTTTACTCAATTCAGATATTTTAAGGCGTATTTGTTTATCTTTTCCCTTATGAATAAGTTCTTTCCTCTCATCAAGTAATTGTTTAGTTTCTAAGGATAATATGTTTTCAAATTCTTTATTGGTCTTTCTGGCTTCTGTTTTAAGTATATGCAATATGCTATCATATCGTTCTTGAATTGTTTCATAGTTTATATTTGTATTTTCATTTATTGCAGTGTTTAGGTTATCGAGGAGTGTGTTCTGATTTCCAGTGAATACAATAGTGCTCTTGTAGTTCTTATTGCTACTAAATCTTCTTTTCTGTACTTGCTTTCCTGAAAAAACGGCTCTTAGCATTCTGTGGTCTGTATAGAAGTTCAGCTGGTTTACAGTACATACATCATTAAACATCTTTCGATTATTGGTCAGGATAAAGTCGATTTCATTCTTGCATTTGCCATTAGGTGACATCCATGTCCATCTTCTCGATTTTTTCTTCTTATAAAAACTGTTTAGGATGCTCAGCTTGTTTTCCAATGCAAAGGTGACTAATCTGGTTCCATTTTTACTTCTTCGGCCGTATCCATGTTTTCCTATTGTATATTCCTCTCCCTCGTTACAGACTCCTATTTGACAATTAAAATCTCCCATCACAATAAGATTTTTATGCGAGCCTTGTACGGCTGAATTTAAATCATCGTAGAATTTGTCTGTTTTTATATTGTCTTCTTTATTATCTGGTTCAGTTGGTGAATATGCTTGGATTATGGTCCACATTTCTTCTTTATCTTTGAACGAAGGCAATTTAATGTTAAGCATTGCTATTCTTTCGTTGATTCCTTTAATTTCTTCTATTTTATTTGATAGGTTGGTTTTTATAAGGAAGCCAACACCATATAAACCCGGTGTCTCACCAATGTAATGGAGTATATACTTGCCATTATGGTCCTCAATTCCTTCTCCAAACCGTCGCATTTCGCTGATGCCAATTATATCCCATTTTATATTGTCTATTGCTATCTCTAGCTCTGTTAGTTTTTCCGGTGTTCGTAGTGAGCGTGTGTTCAGGGTTGCGATGTATATGTTCGATTTAGTTTTTTCTTCATTCTTTCCATTTAGAGGGTCGTGGTCATTTTCCCCCACGAGGACCAGTCGGTTTGGGGGAGGATTTTGTTTTTCAAGTTTTAAATTTTTTGTATTAGTATTTATTTTTGTATTCCGGTTCCCGTTTATTAGTTGCTATTGTTTATTATTTGTTGCATAGTTTGAAAGAGAGTTTGATCTACTTCTCATCAGGTCGAAGGCATTGGTTCTGTTATCTTTAGAAGTACGTGTGATTTGTTTTCTTGGTTGAATATGATTTTGCGGTGACGATGACATTTCTCTCTTCCGTTTTTCATTAGTGGTGTTTTCTTTTATAATGAGTTTGTCATGTTTAAGATAAGCGATATTCCCCTTTTTCCTTTCTTCTTCCAATTTTGGAATTAGTTCCTTTCTCTTTTCCATGACTTCTTTTGAAAAATCGTCCTTCACGTATAAGTCTTTTAGGTTCTTTTTATTTTCCATAATTTCACTTTTCCTCCATGCACTTACAAAAGACAGAAGAACTGGCCTGGGTTTATCTTCTTTGATTATTTTTCCAAGTCGATAAACTTTGTTCACTTCCCAGTCTTCAATTTTAATACCCAGATCATCCTTAAAAGCCACCTTTATCTTATCTATCATTTGGGTTGTAGACTTTTCTCCCTCTTTCAAGCCAAATATAATAATATTATTGTTTTTCTTTTCTTTTTTCAGGTATTTTATCTCCTCTTCTAGTTTTCCTACTTTTTCTTTTAAGTTTTTATTTTCTGTTATAATGGGCAACATTTTTTCTTCCATTTTTTCCATAATCGTGTTTGTAATAGACTCTGTTATTGATTTTGTTTGATTTTCAAGCTCTGTTTTCATTTTATCAAAAAGTAGTTGAAATTGTCCTTCCATTTCTACAGCAATATACTGTTGCGTTTGAACACTGAGTGGAAAGGAACGTGTTTTGGTAGAAAAAGTCTTTTTTTTTTTTTTACGCTGGTAACTTCAAGGCAGTATGTCAGTAATCTGTCAGTTTTCAAATGTTGTCATATTTGACATAAGACACTAACCTCACTTTTTGCCAATGGTTTCACTTGTTTGATATGGGGTTTCATAGGATAAACTTTATCTATTATTTCCCGTAGTTATAAACACTTTCTTTTCTTGGTTGGTGATGGTGACAATATCGGAAAACACTTTTTATTATTATTAAACACGGTTAAACTTGAGGTGACACACAGTGATGTTTACGCCACAACGACCGGAACCGGATTTTTTTTTTTTTTTTTTTTTTTTTTTTTTTTTTTTTTTTTTTTTTTTTTTTTTTTTTTTTTTTTTTGTAAAGTTAGAAGTCCAGATTAAATAATAGGGTACTTTTTATCCCAGAAAAAAATGATATTTCCGAGGGAAAAAAGTATTGGTATAGATGGCGCTGTATGTATTGGTATATGTCACATAGGCTACTTTATATCCTTTTATGACGCGAGCGAAGCCGCGGGTAAAAGATAGTAAAAACATATTAAAGTGTGGTGAACATAAATAAATAAATATTTGCCAATGTAATAGCCCTAGATTTGCCAATATGATGCTTATTGGCGAATATCATTAGCAAAGCATCACGTTTTTTATTTGCCAATAACAACAACCTTTGATCTTGATCGCCTTGTTGAACAAGTTACAAACGCTATCGAACGAGAGGTTTCCCATGGAAGTGTACTTTTGCAACGAATAATCGATTTTGATTATGCAAATTTTCAAAAATTGCACATCATTTATAATATGTTCGCTCCTCTTAACTTGAGACCCGTGATTATAGTCACGGGTTTGACTGCATATAGAGTTCTTATTTGTGTGGATGGATGATCATCAAAAGAGTCTTCCTACCCTGGGTGCGGCGAGAGGGAGAGGCGGACTCACTGACGTTAACGGTGCTCTGCCTCGAAGCAGGAGAAGTTTTTTTTTTATATTTGATGGGCCGACGTTTGACCACCATCTCGCCTGGTCGTAAGTGATGATGCGGTCTACGATGGACCACGTTGTCCCATAAGAAATCTATTCACTCGGGGCTTGAAGACACTGGCAAAGAATTATACTATACTGTAACTGTCTAATTTGACCTTTCGAAGTAAGCTCGATCGCATTCTCGCCTGTCATTGGTCAAGATTATTCTCCCAACCAATGACATGGCGGATTGCGATCGAGTTCATTTCGTTCTTTCGAATTGAAAGTTACAGATTAGCTTAGCAGGAACGGGGTTGTTTTAGTCAGTAAGAGTCTGACACGGGAGAGTCCTCACTCAAGGTGGGAGAAGTAATTGATGATTTCCCTCTACAAAAAATAACTCTTACAGGGTAGAAACCACCCCTCCTGTTCCTTGTTTGAGCCGGGCCGCGGTGTATGGCTAACTTAACCCGAGACCTAGCAACATAATTGGGCAACCGGTAAACGCGCATCGAGTTGCAGTGAATAAAAAAAACGTTGTACACTTCAACCCATTTAAGGGAATAAAAAATCTTTATAATAGTCTCATTAATTCAGGTAGGCAATTGACTAACAACTTCTGATCCAGTCCAGTCCTAAGTATTAGAAGATACGCCTATTAAAGTACTCATATGTCAGGTACTATAACTAAATCATGAACAAAATCTTACTAAAAATATTTCGAAAATTACTAACTAGTTTAAATAATAATTTGTCAAAATCGAACCTACTTAACAGTCGTATCGTAGGGCCAAAAATATTTTTTTATTTGATATTAGCTTACGTAGTACTAGTACTAGCATACGTGCAATCACGTTTTTTCTCGCTCCCGTAGGATTTTCGGGATATTCTTGGATAAAAAGTATCCTATATCTGACTCCTGGTTCTAAACTACCTCCACACCAATTTTCATTCAAATCGATTTAGCCGTTCTTGAGTTAAAAATATTGTAACTAACACTTTCTTTTACAGCTAGTAATTTTTAACTTAAATATTTATAAAAAGATTTGAAATATAAACTAAATACATAGGTACTCACTAAAATCCTTCTTGATCAAATGATCCTGTTTCTGTATCCAATCATCCAGGATCTTGATAGCTTCATCTAATCTTTCAGGTTTATCTAAATCGTGAATCTTCCTTATATTCTCAACAGTGCCTGGTGGCATTCTCAAAATCTGATTCTCATACAATAACTCCATATTTGCACTTCTATTCAAAGGACACTTTTATCTAAAGAACTTTTCGATCTATGGTTTTTTTTAATATGTTTATAGGGCTTTGTTTTTTAACCGTATGCTTTGAAGTATTCTGATGGACTGCTTAATAGTGAATGAGTGCGTGTATATAAAGTTGCGAGTCTGCTTGTTATGTCACAACGAACGTACAGTCGTCGACACAGATTTCAAAACGGTTATCCAACAATTTTAATCGTATTGCTTGGTCTGTTAGACTAGTGTTTTAGTATTGGTTAAGAGAGACTGGCTTGATGTTTGATTTGTAATCCTGGAGGCTTTTTTTATAACATCGTAACATCACGCCTTTTTATCCCCGAAGGGGAAGGTAGAGGTGCACATTTCGGCACTTAATGCCACTGTACAATATAACACCCAATTTTCACTATTTATGTTATGAGTCCCATGTAATAGGGGGTGAGCCTATTGCCATATACCGGGCACATTTCCAGGCTCCGTGCTACTACTGAGATTTTTAAAAACCCAGTAATACTTTGCCCGACCCGGGAATCGAACCCGAGACCCCTTGCACGGCCCTTGCGACCACTTGGCCAACGAGGCGGCTTTTTTTTAAGGGGGACATCATCGAGTAACTTCTCCTGCCTGGATGAGGCGAGAGGGAGTGTCAGACTCTTACTGACTAATAACCACCCTGTTCCTACTCCTGTCCTTCAAGCCGGAGCCCCGGTTAAGGGCCTGATTCGCCACCCTCAATAAGTACCTACATGTCAATGTGGTAGATAGTTCATACAAATTATGTTCTATATTCTTATCTGGTACATTTGCAGTATCCATTCATGACAATGTCTGAACATTGTCAAGTTACCAAAATTAAGATATTTGTAAATAAACACTAGCATAATTTTAGAATTTTAAAGTATAATTATATAGGACAGATAGGATGGAGTCTTCACATGACATCACGGAGAAGGTTTGAGCATCAATCACCACGCTTGCTCAATGCGGGTTGGCGATTTCAAACTTATTTGTAAATTATAAAACCATGGATGGAGATCTAAATGAACTTAAATGTCACTTGGAGCATAGTAGGTACTGAATTAGAAATATCTAAGTAAGTGTACGAGCATCGCCACATGATTTCAATTGTTTTACTTTTTAACTTATTCTGCTATACTAACATTTTGCCGAATGCGCGTTATTGGCGCATTCATGACGCAACCTACTAACAAATTTATGTTATTTATAGCCACACTAATTAACTAATGTAGTACAATAAATACTCTCTTCGAGAACGGATACAAAAACAGTAATTTTATTTCTGTGAACATCCCGTCTTCGTTGACAACATACTACACACAACAAACACATTTCTGTGTACGGGCAAACAGCTCGTACATTTTGGTCCTTCGAGCCGGATACCGCGCTACTGGAACAACAGCCCCGCAAGCATCATCAGGTTCGTAGAATCTCTATTTACGATAGCGAATCGGTTTGACCGGTCTTCCACAAGCGGATCGCCCCGGTCGGATTGAGAAGGCGCATATATCGTACGTAGTGATTTCTGCTGACCCGGTGACCATAACAGGAACCACGAACAGTAAGCGATCCGGAAGCTATTTGAAGTAAAACAGAGTGTTCAATAACATTTCTACAACAACAATGGACACTAAACAACAAGAACTCCTCAAGCGGCAGCAGATCATCGCCGAAGGCATCAGGAAGATTGGTATCAACTTTGGAAAGGATGGTCCAGACCGTAAGAATACAACTTACATCAAAGTTAGATTGGATAACCTGAAGGCTCTCTGGAATGAGTTTGAAATGAACCACGGCGTGTTGCAGTTCTCTGAAAACCAGACGCATGAATACTATGCCAGTAAAGCATATGACCTGGTCAAGCTTGAATATATTAACACACAACAGAAATTACAATCTTGGCCTACATATGTTGCTGGTGATCAGGATCAGGAGGCAGTTGGAAGTCCAGGCGAGCTCAGCAAGAACACGGGTGTTTATTCCAAATCTGATGAGCTCAAAACTCAACAAGCCACTAACTTTCGAGCCTTCTCCCGCTTCACACGCAACTTAAATATTGCTGACATCAGTGAAAAATGGGACATTGAAGACAAACTCAAGACTCTCGAGTCCAGATGGAAGGTGATTGATGATGTCCATTGGCAACTCGACAACATCCTTGTTGGTAGCGACGTAAACTACGAGCTTGAGTTCTCAAAGTATGAAGATACTTACGAGTCAACAAAACGCAACCTTAATCGTAAACTCAACCTTGCTGTACAACAACGCGACAGCGCCCCGAAGATAGAAATACCAATTTTCTCTGGTACCTACTCACAATGGCCTACATTTTTGGATTTATACACTGCTGCTATTCATAACAACCCTTCCTTTTCCAAGGGTCAGAAGATGCAACATCTAAAAGGGAAGTTGAAGGGAGAAGCTGAGCGCTTGGTACAACATTTACCTGTTTCCGAAAGCAATTATGACTCTTGCTGGGAAATTCTAAACCACAGGTACAACAACCTGCAGCTGTTATTCTCAAAGCAGATGCAAACCTTGATGAGTCAGCCTTCCATTCAACATCAAAACTCTCACGAACTGAAGCGTCTGCATGACACGAGTCTAGAAACGGTGCATGCCTTGCGCAACTTAGGAATTGACACAACCACGTGGGACCCTATTCTGGTGCATATCTTGTCAGGAAAGCTGGATTCCCAAACTCTTTCCGATTACATGGAAGCAAGAAAACATCCCCGAGAACTTCCTAATTTTCATGAATTTATCGAGTTCATAGAGGCCAAGTTTACTGCACTGGAATCTGTGGCAAAGAAAAGGACCCCTACAACCAACAACAAACAATTCCATGCGCCACTGATGGCTCCAAAGAAGGAATTTACTACTTCAACATTCCAACGGGATGCGTACAACAAATACAAGCATTCTCCCAAGGCGAATCATACAAGTTCCGACAGAAATTGTCCTATTTGCAAAACTAACCACATTTTACTACATTGCAAGTCATTCCAAGAAATGACACCGGACATAAAAATGCGGTCAATTGAGCAATTGGACATTTGCAAGAATTGCATGTTTTCGCACAATGGAAATAAATGCAATTCGCGTAAAAGATGCCGAGTATGCAATGACCCACACCACACGACGCTACATGATATGCTACGCGACTCTTTCACCGGTCAACAACCTCTCAACAAGGCCAATCATTATAACAAATCATCAACTTCACAAGGAAAATCTAATCACGTGTCAGGAGATTTTAACGAAGTTCTACTGGCGACTGTACAAGTTAAGGTACAAGCAGTTGATGGAACATATATAACATTACGATGCCTTTTGGACCAAGGTTCTCAACTAAATCTTATAACTGAATCTGCAGCGCAACGGCTTGGTCTACCAAGAAGCAATCAAAACTCTACTGTGACCGGAGTAGGAACTCTTGCGTGCCACAGCAATGGCACCATTAACTTGAACTGCTCATCGATATATGAGAATTACCAATTTACAACACAAGCTCTGGTAATGCCTAAGCTACTTAACAATCTACCTAATTATTCCTTTGAAAGACAGGACTGGCCTCACATACAGAATATAAACCTGGCTGATCCACATTTCAACTTATCACGCCCCATTGACATTTTACTTGATGCTGGAGTTTACGCAGATATAATCATGAGCAACATCCTTCGAGGAAACATACATGCACCTATTGCGCAACAAACAAAACTCGGATGTATTAGTTGGAAACACAAAGACATTCAACTGCCATGTAGTGTAAACTCCGAGAATATTTCACGGTTTTGGGAAATGGAAGAAATAATACCTAACACCGAATCTTTGACCGTCAGTGAGGAGTACTGTGAGAAATTATACGCTACTACTACAAGAAGACTTGAAGATGGACATTACGAAGTTCGCATCCCAATGAAACCAAACTTTGAACAGCATTTGGGACTGTCCAAACCTCAAGCAGCTGCACAATTCAAGCAACTAGAAAAACGATTGGCTAGAGATGAAATATTTGCGGCAAGCTATAAAGCCTTCATCGACGAGTACTTAGCTTTAAATCACATGAAACCATGCACAACATTGATGAAACCTACTAGCTATTTACCCCATCATGGAGTACTACGACCTGATTCAACCACTACTAAACTCCGTGTGGTCTTCAACGCATCTGCAACAACTAGTACGGGACGAAGCCTAAATCAACTTATGGAATGCGGACCAAACTTACAACAAGATTTACAAGGTTTAATACTTCGATGGAGAACATTTGAATACGTATATACAGCCGACATTGAAAAATTTTATAGACAGATACGCATTCATGAGACAGATCAACATTTACAAAAAATTCTCTGGCGCGACTCTGCTTCTGATCCCCTGAAGGAGTTCCAACTGACTACAGTAACTTATGGCACCAAATCGGCTCCGTTCTTAGCTATGCGCACGATCAAACAACTGATTAAGGACGACGGCGAGCAATACCCTCTAGCAGCAGACATGCTTTCCAATCAACTGTACATGGATGATTTATTGGGAGGTTGCAATGACATCATAACGGCACAGAAAGCCCAAACCGAACTTATCACTCTACTGAAGGGCGGAGGATTCAACCTCCGTAAATGGGCTAGCAACAACTCGTGCCTGTTGGAAAAGTTACCTAATGAATTAATAAGCCAAAGAATGTTTGATTTCAAAGATGCCGAAACAAACAAAACACTGGGCATAACTTGGAACCCGCACACGGATCAGTTTTCATACACACAGTTAACGGCTATTTGCACTAAGCGTGAGTTTAACACAAAGCGTAACCTACTTTCGGACATATCTAAACTCTATGACCCGCTTGGTTGGCTAGCACCAGTTACCCTAAAGGCCAAGTTGATCTTCCAACTAGCTTGGACCGCAACTATGAGCTGGGATGATAAGCTTCCTGTAAACATACAACAAGAGTGGGAACAATTCCGCAGTCAGATGATTCACCTTCATGAAATTACAATACCACGGTGGATTGGCAACACTGAACTACCATTCGAGCTACATGGATTTTGTGACGCATCTGAACGAGCCTATGGGTGTGTGGTATACTGCAAATCTCATAACGAAAAAGGCGATCAGCTGATCAGGCTGGTTGTAGCAAAAACAAAATTAGCTCCGCTGAAAAATCCTATCTCTCTGCCTAGATTAGAGTTATGCGGTGCTGCCTTGCTAGCTCAACTAATGAAAAAGGTCAAAAATTCCATGAACCTGCAAACGATCCCCTCGTACTGCTGGACTGATTCAATGGTGGTACTTGGGTGGCTACAAGGTGATGTAAGTCGCTGGAAAAGCTTTGTGGCCAATCGAGTGGTACAGATAACACAGATAATTCCGTCAAAATTTTGGAGACACGTCAAGTCAGAAGAAAATCCTGCGGATAGCGCCAGCAGAGGACTCTCCCCAGCCGATTTCATGAGGCATACACAATGGTGGAGTGGCCCTTCCTGGCTTCGAACTGAGAATATACCCGAACACAATACGTTTATCACAACCGAAGAGATAAAGAAACAAAAACAAACATGTGCCACACAAACAAAAACCGCGCCACTTATTGAAGAATTATTGCAAAAGTACAGTTCATTAACTTTTGCAAACAGAGTTATAAGTTGGATATTGCGATTTGTAAACAACTCCCGCTATGTAACACGAGCCACGCGAGCCTCACACTTGACGTCAAAGGACTTAGAGTTGGCTCAGCAAATAATCGTCAACACTGTCCAAAACAATTGCTTTGGCGATGAAATACATAACATACGTAAACACAATAAGCCACGAACCACGAGTAAACTATTGAGCTTGAACCCGATAGTAGATGAACACGGTATTCTTCGAGTGGGGGGTCGGCTTGCAAATTCGACTTATCCAATCTAAAAAACATCCTATTATTTTACCAAACAACCACAAGTTATCTCAACTAGTAATTGACGAAGCCCATAAAAGTACCCTTCATGGCGGTGCTAGGCTAACTTTGGGATACATCCGAAATAAGTATTGGATTCTCGGCGGCATGAAAACAATCAAGTCACAATTAAACAAATGTGTCACGTGCCACCGCTACAAAACACAACGCAGCAGTCAGCTGATGGCTGACCTACCGGCGCCTCGAGTTACACCGTCGCGGCCATTCACACATACAGGTGTAGATTTCACTGGACAGGTGGAAATAAAAGCCAATAAAGGACGAGGCATAAAAACAGTTAAAGCATACATCGCTATTTTTATTTGTGTGTACCAAGGCTATACATCTTGAGTTGGTGTCTGATCTTAGTACCACTACATTTCTAGCAGCCTTGAAACGACTGTGTGCTCGGCGTGGGACTCCGAAACATGTCTATAGCGACAATGGAACAAACTTTGTCGGCGCAGCAAAGGCACTAGCAAAGGAACGCCAACAGGCACTTCAACTTATAGTAAACGACGACCTCTTCAACAACATTTCCGAGTATGGAATTGAATGGCATTTTAATGCCCCAAGCTGGCCAACAGCGGGGGGTCTCTGGGAAGCTGCAGTAAAGAGCATGAAACACCATCTTAAACGTGTTCTTGGTGAACAAAAGTTAACATACGAAGAGTTCACCACTTTGCTGGTACAGATAGAAGCCTGCCTCAACTCAAGACCACTCGTCGCTTTAACAAATGATGCCGACGACATCGATTATTTGTCACCTGGACACTTTTTAGTCGGCGGTCCGGTTCTCGCCCCTCCTGTGCCGACAGAAATTGATAACACCAGCCTCACTATACGATGGCGTCTCACAGAAAACATGTTTAAAGGGTTCTGGAAGAAATGGTCAAACGACTATCTACAAACATTACAGTTGAGAGGAAAATGGCAAACTCCTACACAAAACATCGCAGTGGGTGATGTTGTCCTTATCAAAGAAGAACATGCGCCGCCCGCCAGATGGTTACTTGGACGTGTAATAGAAACACATCCTGGAGCTGACGACTTAGTACGAGTCGTCACAGTGAAAACGAAAACTAACATTATAAAAAGACCTATAACAAAGGTATCTCGACTTCCCATTGACACAAAGAGTCAAACACAGGACACGCCGATACAGGATACCATCAATAAACAAAAGGAGATGTCACGACCGCTTCGACGTCGACAGAAATCTTCGATACCAAAGAAAGGTGTCGTCATGAGTTGCTTGAGTTCGTTGCTACTTTTCATGATTATTTGTGTCACACCATCCGCACAGCAATCAGTTAACGTTACATCTCTCGATCCATCTCGTCTGCTATACTTTGACAAAATCGCAGACTTACAAATAATACAAGATGAATGGAAACTGGTGATTTATTACAACATGTCAACGTACTGGACAAGTGTATCTGCTGTAGAACAGTATGTTAAGCAACTGCAATCATTTGATCACAAAAATTTGGCCTATTTTGCTATCTCCACACAATTTGAGCACGAACTAAACGAACTGCGACATTACCATACAGTGCTGTTATCTGAACATGGAAAACGTAACAGGCGAGGCCTCATAAATGGAATTGGTAACGCTGCTAGTTACCTCTTCGGTGTCTTAGATGACAAATTCGCCGAAAAATACCATGAAGACATTAAGTTGATTCAGAGCAATGAAGATCACCTACTGACTCTGTTCAAAAACCATACTTCGGTCATTGAAGGAGAATACAATCTGCTAAAACGAAACGAACAAGTAATGAATAGACAATTCATACTTATCAACAAACGATTAAGTGAATCAGTAAACCGACTCAAAACTGAACAAGATCATTTAACATTCATTACTGCAACTGCACTTGCTGCGAATATGATGGTTGCAAACTTACGAAGAATACAAGACACTCTGATGGACCTGGTTACAGATCTTCGCAACGGACGAGTCGACACACACTTGTTAAAACCTGATGCGTTTGAAAGGGAGCTCAATATTATATCAGCACAAGTGCCTAAAGGATTATCACTACCCTGCACTAACAATCTTAAATGCATCAGACGGTTGTACAAATTATCTAGAGTTCATGGAAAACTAATCGATAACTTCCTTATTTTTGAAGTCAAAATCCCCTTAATAACAGACGAACAATACGAATTAACGGAAGTTATACCAATTTACAACATAAAGGGAGCTTCAATGATCAACATAATGCCAACTACGAAATACATAGCTGTAAATTTAAAAAAGGATCTGATGATACCTTTAAATGAACATCAAATACAATCATGCATAGAAGATAACACGTATCAGCTGTTATGTAACTTTGATTTACCCATATATGAAATAAAAACAACAACAAACATATGCGAAGCGGACATTATAAACAATCGTGGAGTATCCAGTTGTCACACAGAGGTATCAAGTTGCACTAATAAATGGTTTAAGCTACACAGCAAGGACGCTTGGCTGTACACGTGTTGCGAGGAATGCACTATGCGCATTTTTTGTCCAGCTGGGATTACGTCACAGACTCTACGTAACACAGGAATGATCACCTTAGCGACAGGATGCATGATGCGCGGTGACAACCATCTGATTCACTCACACTACAATCTGCAAAGTACGTTGGAAATAGGAAATGAGGAAGACATCTATATACCAGAAACAAACATAAATTATTTACTTACTAGTAACAACAACATTGGAAACTACACGGACTTCAAGATCGAGACACACGAAGAACAATTTAACAATATAAAGAGAAAAATAGAACAGATCAAGGAACAACAGAGTATACAAACCATAAAATCAACAGATGCAGAACAACATCATTACGTACTCTATGGTTTTATTTCAATATGTGGAATTGTTTTCTGCATATGGGCAGTCTACAAGGTGAAAAGAATTTGTGTCTGTCAAAATTCAACAACCAAGGTCCGCCCTTCAAGACACAAGGAAGATATTGAGATGGTAACTGTGGAAGACTCCAAGATCTCGAGACCGGAAGGAAACGAACCGACAACAAATCAAATCACTGGACCCCGACTTCAGGCATGTCCCAGAATCATCAACAGGATTGACAATGGAACATCTCCTATCCCATTCAGCGGGGAACAATAATCAGTTTAAGTTATTTATCTTACTTTTGATTTGTATAATTTATAAGTGTAAAGGTTAATTTCTTTATTTTTTGTGGTTGGTAGGATGTACGAGCATCGCCACATGATTTCAATTGTTTTACTTTTTAACTTATTCTGCTATACTAACATTTTGCCGAATGCGCGTTATTGGCGCATTCATGACGCAACCTACTAACAAATTTATGTTATTTATAGCCACACTAATTAACTAATGTAGTACAATAAATACTCTCTTCGAGAACGGATACAAAAACAGTAATTTTATTTCTGTGAACATCCCGTCTTCGTTGACAACAGACTACACACAACAAACACATTTCTGTGTACGGGCAAACAGCTCGTACAGTAAGTATAAGACAAAAATAAAAATATTTTTAAAGAAAAAGATTCAAAAGAAAAAGTGCTTGTTTGACCGCAAAGTCAGTCAAGGTCGTTCGTGGCTCAAAAATGGACAAAACAAGAAATCGTTGCTTGTATATTATTGTGATGCATCACTTGGCCAACATTTTGATCAGGTGGTCACATGTGTCATTGCCAAACAAGAAGTCTTGAATCAGAGTATTTTATTTGGAATGAAGAAGCAAACAAGGAGACGGACGACCTGATGGTAAGCAATCAGCGTGGGTGGAAAATCATCGAACGACTCCTCAGAGAGTGTCAGACTCTTACTCATAAAAAACCACCTCGTTCCTATTACTGCACTTCAAGCCAGAGCCCCCGTAACCTGTTAAGTTTTTCTCGGCTCCGTATCGGTATCGGCCCTATTGGGCCCCATCTGTGGTGGTCTAATGGCTTTCTTAGGAGCGCGCGGAACGCGACGCGTCGCACGCAAAACAGTAGGTATAAGATGACTTCTAATAGTTGCATTTTAATTGGTGCACCTGGTTTACCTCCTGGGGCTTTTATAGCGTATGATATCATTTAAACACATAACTAGCATCTGTTAATAATTATGAAACTAATTGCTTTTAACTTTGTTTTGAAACCATTACTTTACAAAGTATACGATAATTTCATGTGTTGCGCAGTTTTGTGTAAGAGCCCTTAATGCATACAAAAATAAGGTAGGTACATAAGGTGGACTTAATGCCATTTTCTTCATGATATTTCTTCTCTCAGAACTACCTAATTGAAACACGTTATTTTTTTTATGGCATGACATGCCAATGTTTAAGTGTGGGAGAGCCATGCTTCGGCACGAATGGGCCGGCTCGACCGGAGTGATACCTCGGCCTCACAGAAAACTGACGTAAAGCAACGCTTGCGTTGTGTTTCGTCGTGTGAGTGAGGTTACCGGAGGCCCAATTACCCTGCCCTTCCCCAATCTCCCCAATTCCTGAATCCCCAACGATCCTCAAACTCCTAATCCCCAAAAGGCCAGTAACGCATTTGTAATGCCTTTGGTGTTCCAGGTGTCCATGGGCGACGCCGATTGCTTACCATCAGGTGATCCGTCTGCACGTTTACCGGCTTATGCCATGAAAAAAAAAAACGTTATATCTAAATAAAATACTTTATTTTCAAAACCCGTCACTATGTATTTTATTTAATTATAATATTAAGTACATACAAGATTTCGAACTCACATGTTCGTTAAATAATATAATATTATCAAAAACTTAAAATTACAATAGTAAATACCCTACGTCTTGTCTCACATTAGGATTCTTATCAATCTTATTTTTATGATACACACTAAAATTTTAAGACTAATCTACGCTCATATTTCTGAAAGATCCAGGCATGCCCAGATATTCCTCGTTGAACTTCGAAGCCACTCGTTTGGACTCGTCAGTACACGCCTTGTTCATCATCTCCATGTATTCTATGTGTTTTTTCGAAGTGATTGCTTCTACTAGATCGTCTGTAATTATAAAATACCAATTAATGCATTATAGGCAGTTAAGCCTTGCTAATGGAATAACTGGACCATCTAATAATTTAAAGATTGACATGTAAATGTGTGTCGTGGTGGCCCGAAGGTTAAGACGTCCGGTCTCATGGATGAGGGTGTAGGTACGAAACCTACCAATGGCAAGTACCAATGTACTTTCAAGTACACCTGTATATATTTGATGGGTCGAAGTTAGACCACTATCTCACCTGGGGGTAATAAGATGGAGCACGTCGTGCCTAAATAAAATAGAAATGGTTCTTACTACGTATCAGAGCAATAGACCTCTCGCTGCCTCCATACTCTATCGGCAAGATATCCTTCGGCACAAACTTATGTAAGTCCTCCAGAGATTTCTGTACGTGTGTCCTCTTAGCAATCTTGTCACTGACGAATTGTTTCATCAGCTTTATGATCAAATCCACTGCTTTCGAGTCTGATAGGAGGTGGAGGCTTTTCATTCTTGCACCGAAGCCTTCCTGGAAGAAATGAAAGATGCGCTTGTTATTATTAATGTTTGTATCTTATTCTTATACTATTATACTTGCGTGGCGGGATGAGCTCCGGCGCGATCTCATGGCGGAATGGCAGCAACGACTGTCGCAACCGAGGGCTGGGCTCGCTGCCATTGCAGCGGTAAGTCCCCTCTTTGAGGAGTGGCTTGAGAGACGCTACGGCGTCCTCACCTACCGCCTGACGCAGGTCCTCACCGGACACGGAAGTTTCGGGAGGTACCTGTGTCTGATGGGGCGGGAGGAAACGCCCGGGTGTCATCACTGCGAGGACCGCCCTGAGGACACGGTGGAACACACCGTAGCGGAATGCCCTGCGTGGGCTGAGCACCGCCGTGCCCTCAGGGAAGTGATCGGCGATGGCGACCTCTCGCGTCCGGGCCTAGTGCAGGCCATGATGCGGAGCGAGGGGGACTGGGATGCCGTCTCCTCCTTTTGCGAAGCAGTCATGCTAGCTAAGGAGGAGGCGGGACGCGTGAGCAGCGAAGCGCTGCCTCCTCGCAACCCAGCCATCGCGAAGGACCACCGGGCGTCGGGGATCGCGGGACGATCTCCGGCCACCGTAAGCGCGGGCCTGCGGACGGCGAGCATGGGTGGCTCCCCGTCCGACCAGAAACAGACCCGAGCGTACGGCGCGTCGCGTTCCGCGCGCGCCTCAAAGAGCCATCAGACCACCACAGATGGGGCCCAATAGGGCCGATGCCGATTCGGAGTCGCGGAGAACCTAACGGGTAACCGGGGCTCCGGCTCGACGTGCAGGAGAAGGAACGGGGTGGTTTTTAGTCAGTAAGAGTCTGACACTCCCTTCCGCCTCACCCAGGCGGGAGCAGTCATTCGATGATTTTCCCCCTTAAAAAAAAAAAAAAAAAAAAAAATACTATTATACTATTATATAAAGCGGAAGAGTTTATTTGTTTGTTTGAACGCGCTAATCTCCGAAACTACGGGTCCGATTTGAAAAATTCTTTCTGTGTTGGATAGCCCATTTATCGAGGAAGGCTATAGGCTATAAAACATCACGCTACGATTAATAGGCGCCGAGCAGAGCGAGTGAAACCGCGCGCAAGTAGCTAGTTATCTATAATTTTGGTGAGACATAATTATTTAATGAATTATTATGTTTTCGGCTTATTCACGTATTTTTGAACATTGCCCCACATTTCGATTTTCTCTTGTGTTGTAGGTGCGTTTACAAACATACAAGTTCACATACACGTGACACCCAGACCCGGAACAACAATCTGTGGATGACAAAGAGTTGGTCCGTGCGGGAGTCGAACCCGCGACACGTTGCTCGGCAGCTAGTTGCCACCAACCGTGACGTCAATACTAGGAACTCGACTAATTTCGAGCCATGCTAGACGCTCATATTCGCGACGTGGCGACTGTCGCGCTGTTACTGTTCCTAGTCAAATAATTACGTGAGTAAGCCGAAAACATATTAATTAATAATTAATGCTATTTATATTTTCAGTTGGTGGTGTAAATCCTATTAGGATTTTAAGAGGAATATCCCTAGCCTCCAAAAGGCGGTTGTCATTCCTCTAGTCTTGGTGTTCTAGTGGTGCTTATGGGCGGTGATGATTGCTTACCAACAGCGATTCGTCTGTTCATTTGTCGATGCCTATACGTCATACGATCAAATAACAGTTATGGGATTTAGGTACGAAACTAAAGGTTTGGCAGTTCTGTTATGCATATTTTGCGTGTAGAAGTCTATGCCAAAGATTGAAGAAATGGTTATTCTTAACCAATTTCAAAAACGTAAACAACGATTTTTTTATGATAATTATGTTATGTTTTTTGAGACCTATTAAAATATGGAAATGTGTCCGCTATATGCCAATAGGCTCACCCCCTATTACATGGGACTCATAACATAAATAGTGAAAAGTGGGTGTTACATTGTACAGTGGCATTAAATGCCGTAATGTGCACCTCTGCCTATCCCTTCGGGGATAAAAGGCATGTTATTAAATAGCAGTCATTCTTGTGATTACCAGACCAAATGAGGTGGTTTAAAAGCTATTTATATCACTTTTAATTACATAAAGGACAATTGATGAAGGCTAGTTAAAGTATGTCGACTTTTTATAATTAGTTATCCAGGAAATTACATTAATCCATTGTTACAGTTTCATTTCTCAGAAATTATTTTCTCTGTCATTCATCCATGTCTGTAATCATTCATAGTTACTTGGTTATTTAATTACATTGTTGCTATTTGTGACGATTTAATTGCCTTTTATTCTGCTTGACAGAGATATCTGCTTGCTATGATAGATATATGCTTAACAAGGAAATATCGTCTCAAAAAATTATCTAATTAAGACATTATTTATAGATGCTCCTTTACCGAGAGCATTCACGTGTAATGTAACATTATACGTTCGACTTTGACCATTACGTAATTAACATAACATCACGCCTTTTATCCCCGAAGTGGTAGGCAGAGGTGCACATTATGCTACTGTACAATATAACACCCGCTTTTCACTATTTATGTTATGAGTCCCATGTAATAGGATTTGAGCATTGCATTACAATAATACCTCCCTGACTAACGAGCATTTGCGTGTAATGTAACATATAGATTCGACTTTGAGCATTTGATAGCAAGATGTCAGACGAAGCGGGCGGGCGGAAACATACAAGTTAGTAGCAATGTTTTTTATGGGATAAGCCAGGGGAAATGCAGGGGGGGGGGGTAATTGGGCCTCCGGTAACCTCACTTTACTTACAATTAATATCGACATGTATTGTTGTAGGTCTACAGGGTTTAGCTTAGTCACAGCATCCAGTAGATTAGTTTCTCTGTAGTCATCTATTATAATGAAACCGTTTACATAATCATGTGCTTTGATGTATTCGCTCACCTGAAAATAATTGAAACAGATTATACATAACGATATTGGAGTAATTAAATGGTTTAGTTATTAATATGATACAAAATACAAATATTATTTATTTCGTCAATGTAGGTATGTTACAATAGATGGTAGATAATATTATGGTAGTGCGCCACATTGTGTCTGTACAGACATACAAAATTTTTAGTATGTTCTTAATCTAGTGTGTTTACAGACAATAATCTTCTCTGTCTACATTATGGAACATAATACACCTAATTACAAAATAAATTATTATTAACATCAAGTTATATAAATTAATATTAACGTCATAAAACTATTATTTGTGTTGAAAATTTACTCTATCAGCCGTATACTCAATTAAATTATAATCATGATTAAATTATAATTATGATCAGCCACTTGCAAGCCGTGACGATAGACTACAGGATACCAGAACATCAGTGCTCTTTGACAAAATCTGAACCTTAAAAACTGTGATCTGAAATTCGCTTACTAAGTGTGGAGAGTAAGGAGGAGGCAGGGCGCGTGAGGGAACAAATTTCCTCACGTCCCAGCCGTCGCGGGAGACACTCCTGGCGTCGGAGATCACGCGACAATCTCCGGCCACCTTAAGTGCAGGTCTGCGGTCAGTGAGCAAGGGTAGCTCGCCGCTCGACCAGAACCAAACCGATGTGTACGGCTCAAAAAGCTATCAGACCACCACAGACCCCTTCTGTAGTCCCAGTAAGGCCGATGCCCGATACGGAGCCGCGGAAGGCCTAACGGGTTGCCAGGGCTCCGTTTCGAAGAGAAGGAGTAGGAACGGGGTGGTTTTTAGTCAGTATGAGTCTGACACTCCTTCTCGCCTAACCCAAGGCGGGATAAGTCATTGGATGATATTCGCTCCGCAAAAAAAATTGGAGAGCAGACCCTTTTAGTTAGATGAAACACTTATGTCGGAATACTGAAACGCTACTCAATTTTAAGTCGTGCTTAAGTATAGTTCTATCTCTACAAATTCTTTGTAAAATGACAGAGATGGCACGATATTTGAGCACGACTTAAAATTGAGTAACGTTTCAGTATTCCGGCAATAGTCCAGTAATAGGTCTGTCACGGACTGTTCATATTGCAAATGTTCTTCAGAAGCTATATACGCAAAAATGTTGTTTATTTTAATATTCTCAAGATCCTTTATTGAATAAATCAAAAGTGTATTCAAAACAAGCAGTCATTTGAAATTCGAATTGTTTTATTTTAATTATAGTCCTTAGATTTTAATCGACACTAGCGCCTCAAGTGACCGTTTTCTTAACTATTCAATAACTATTTTGCGACAAACAAATTGAACTCTATTTCGTAAAACAAAAGGTTGAACTTACAATGATACTGTATCGGAAATAATCAATGATATTCTCGCTGGTGAGGTGCTTGAATTTAAACTTAATAAGTAATACTCTGTAGAAATCTGGTGTTAACTTCGGTAATGCGATCATCGATCTGCAAGAAAAAAAAAAAAAATTTATTATTTTGCGTTAATAATAACATAACACAACATCACGCCTTTTTATCCCCGGAGGGGTAGGCAAAGATGCACACAGAAGTAACACCTACTTTTCTTTATTACTTTTCACTATTTATGTTATAAGTCCCATATAATAGGGGGTGAGCCTATTGCCATATACCGGGCACATTTCCAGACTCCGTGCTACTACTGAGATTTTTTTTAAAAAACCCAGTAATGTTTTGCCCGACCCGGGAATCGAACCCGAGACCCCTTGCCCGGCAGTCACACTTGCGGCCAACGAGGCAGTCTTAACAGTCTTAATTAATAAGCACTTTTATATAACAATTACATGAAATTTTGCTATTTGCAATACTCTGAATGAAAACTCATTGCATTTTATTTAAACTCAGGCGCATAATACTCTATTACACATAAAAAACACTAAATCTGTAGATATGTATTGCTGTTTTTTATGAGGGAGAAAAAAAATCAAAATGATTCATCTTGGCCTTCAATGGGCGAGAAGGAGTGGGAGTATCATATAGTATATTATACCTATATATACGGATATATGTATGTATTTACAGTTATGCGTAATCATGAATTTATTTATATAGATTTTTCTGTGTCACAAAAACCATTATACTTATTACACCTACTGTTGCACATCTCTGCATCACCCCATGGTTGACTGTTAGAGAATGCCACCCGGCATTAAGTCCGCCATCGTATGTTTGTTATACAGAAGTGTTAATAAATAAAAATAAAAAATAAGAATCAGATATTTACTCCTTTGGGGCAATAGTATACGAAGATGCGAATAATAATAGCGTTGGAACCAATAATATTATAAAGAAGATACGCTACGTTCATACTAAGCGGCGTCCAAAAATTGTTGCGTTCTTATTACAAATGTACTTAAATGTCATTTTCAACTACGTGCGACTGATAATACGGAAAGTATGGTACAGAAATAGATAGCTATTATAAAATTACGACAATTGTCTGAATTCGTTCACAACAATTTTTGCGTGCCAGTGCGATATCTACCTCTTTTTATTATTTATAATATCATTGGTTGGAACATCAAAAAAAACTTTTTTATCTATGGCAACTTGAGAAAGTACCTATTCTATGACTACTATACTGAGGACTTAGTACGAGTTTATTTTACGTTTAAAGTAATCGTAACGAGTACGCGTTCGGAGCTCTGATTGGTTGCTTCAAGTGCGCCGGCCAATCAGTGCGCCGAACGCGTTCTCGTTTCGAATACTTTAATGGTAAAACAAACTAAGGCCTCTGTATCTAGAACGTAAGAATGTCGCGGTGGTAGGACAACTGACTGCCGTGTAACGTGTCGCGGTTTCGATTCCAGCACAGAGGGCCAAGCACGAATAACTATCGCATTTGTATCGTAACAGTATCGAGCGAGTTAAGCGTTCTCATTGGTTGGTTCACTTACGCTGTCCAATCAAGCGCCGAACGCGCTCGATACTATTACTTTACGAATGCGATAGTTATTCGTGCTTGGCACTCTATCGATCCACAGATTGTTGTACCGGGTCTGGGTGTCACGTGTATGTGAACTTGTATGTTTGTACACGCACCCATGGTACAGGAGGAAATTATAGTGAGGGAGCGACATTTAAAAATAATAATAATGAACACATATTTTTACTGACTGCCTCGTTGGCCGAGAGGTCGCAAGTGTGACTGCCGGGCAAGGGGTCTCGGGTTCGATTCCTGGGTCGGGCAAAGTATTACTGGGTTTTTAAAAAAATCTCAGTAGTAGCACGGAGTCTGGAATTGTGCCCGGTATATGGCAATAGGCTCACCCCCTATTACATGGGACTCATTACATAAATAGTGAAAAGTGGGTGTTACATTGTGCAGTGGCATAATGTGCACCTCTGCCTGCCCCTTCGGGGATAAAAGGCGTGATGTTATGTATGTAAGCATATTTTTATGTTAAAAAAATAAAATGTCAGTTTTCTACTTACGCATATTCAGACACGTATGACAAATCCCTTGCGTCAGTACATGTGAAGAATCGAGGTATCAACGTCTTGAATGTGCACAACCTGTCTATTTGCTTCTTCGCCTTCTCCACGGAACCCTTGCACGATATCAAAGTCCTCTCCAAGTAGTCCTTGCCTGAAAATAGTTAAAATGAAAATTATTTTACTTTTTAATTTTTTTTTTTTTGGTAGTTAAGGCGAAATGAGGCCATAGCAACTGCTTAAAGTCCTCTAATTGATACGGATTGCAGTACACAATATAATTGGGTACTTGCCAACTAGCCAAATTCAATACTTTTTTCGAACTGTCAAAAACGACATAACAGTTTTCTATGAATTTTGTACGAGATTGTGTATTGTGACGTCACGTTTTTTTAAACATACATAGTTAGCTCTTAAAAAAAATGCTGGAAATAAAATCGAAGCTAAATGAAAAAAAAATGCTGAAAGTGTGATTATTTTTTAATATTTTATTGTATTGAATAGTCGAAATCTTTTACTTTTGATTAAGGAAAGCATCCAATTACCTAATCTATATACACAATAATGTATGTATATTACATCGCGCCTTTTATCGTCGAAGGGGTAGGCAGAGGTATACATTATGCTACTGTACAATGTAACACCCACTTTTCACTATTTATGTTATGAGTCCCATGTAATAGGGGTGAGCCTATTGCTATATACCGGGCACAATTCCAGACTCCGTGCTACTACTGTGATTTTTCTTTGAAAAAACCCAGTAATACTTTGCCCGACCCGGTAATCGAACCCGAGACCCCTTGCGCGGCAGTCGCACTTGTGACCATTCGGCCAATGACGCAGCAGTAGTGAAATGTATATAAATCTGTTTACTAATACTTATATGAATTTATATGCTTCAAGGCAAAACAGACGGACTCGCTGTATTGCACTGTATGTAAATCATTCAAACAACTTTATATAACCTACATAATAATATGTTTACGAATAACCGATTTCATTTCATTTCAATAAAATAGCGGTGACGTAGCGACCTCCTAAGCTTAAATCCGTAATAGGTATTTATGTTTTCTTGTTCATACAAGATATTACACGCGTATTTTTTTATTGTTTTGACGACATAATATTTTTTTCATTATCTATCTGACGGACCTATTAAATTTTTTTTAATTTTCATCAATCATAAGATACCTAGTTCAAGATATACGCTATCGGTTTGCAAGCAAGGAAAGAGCATATTCCTTTTTAAAAGGCCGGCAACACACTAGCCATGGCTACCCGCTCTGAGGACCATTGGCACGCGTGCCGTTGATGGCACGGAACACAAAATTTTGGGCACGACAGTGACTACAAAACTGATTAATGATCAGAAACCTACAACGCATTTGTGGTGTTTCGAATATTGCAGGTGTACTCAGACTGCAGTGACAGCTTACCAGGCCAAAGTATACAACTTTATTGCTATAGAGGTAGATTGACAGTACCTAAATAGTAATAATCAGTCGATGGCATACGTAAAACCGTAAAACATTTTCTTTAACCTTTTGAACGCCAGAGCAAAAACGCATGAACTTGCCCTCAACGCCAGGCCACAAATTCACCGCAAATACCTACGAAAAAAATAGGGATTCCAAAACTTCATCGATAATCAATTTTATTTTCATTTTCGTCTTTAATTTCGAAATATAATGTCCTTATAACATTGAAATTTAATTCAACATTACATTTCTTCCTATTAAAGTAATAGTTATACACTATTTACAGACTTGTATAATACCGTAATAACAGATATGAGACTACAATATATTTAAATATAATAACTGTAGGTACAACACTATTCTTGACCTGCTGTCTTCATATTGTGACCATGGCGTGGACGGCCCGCCATTTTAATAACTACTTCGCCATAGTATAAAGAACAAAGTAGGTTATCTTCATACAAATGCTCCGCGCGCGGCTTATATGTGTGCGCCATAGTATCTATGCGTCGACGCACGAACACTTTAACAAAATCTCGACCCGTTTCTCAGTGCGCCAGGCAGGGCTGACACTGTACGAGGTTCGCGCGCGCTTCACGGCTTTTCGGCACTGTTCAATGAAATAAAAAATGTCTGATAATCGTAGAAGAACGTATTGCTGTGTGTTTGGGTGTCTTAATAATTAATCGATTCCAGAACTGTCTCTGTTCAGATTAGGTACCTATTGAACAGGAAAGGTAAGCTAGTCACTTTTTCTAGCATAATATAATTTGTAGGTACTTGATGATGAGATACCTACTTACTTATTCTTACTCTTATCATTCTTCATAGTTCCTACTCAACCAGAAATGTAATTACCTACTATACTTAAATATTATAAGAAAATGTGGTATTGTATTGTTTATTTCACAGTTTATCTGATTTGTTAAGAGCGTAGCCGAGTCGCATTTTTCCATATAAATGTATTCCCAAATTTACTTTCTGAATACTATGTATACTTGTTCGAAAATATTAACTAAAAGTAAAAGTGACAACCCTGGGGATCAACGCAAGAGTAGGCTAATAACTCGGCGGGCGGCCTTAGATAACCTACTGTGTTCTTTATACTATGACTTCGCTTCCGAAATAAGGATGTGGCAACGTAATATCTCGTTTATCGATGTTCTAGTACAATATTATTTTATAATAAATGAAACACGTTTTTTAAATCAGATTTATAATTCCGAATATGATTGAAATAGGTTAAGAAGGTAAATAAAAACTATGAAAAAATAGAAAATTTTAATAAAATGTCATACAATATGTACTATGTATACATGTTTTTAAATATTAAGTTCTATAAACCTGGCATAAAAAGTAACAAATTAAAACAATTAACGATTATATATAATTATCACAATTACCAATCAGTCTTATACTAATAAATCTTTTGAATAATAGAACAAAATTATACAAAATCTACAATGCAACCTGCATTCTGATCATCTAATTCGCTGGGTGCAAAGTGGGTGGTGGGGACAGTGAAATCGATTTCAGCGCGCACCGTGGCTAAAAAAGGAACTTTTGGCAGACTTTATTCCACGAAGTTATAGGTAAATATGGAGCCCACACTTAGAATAAAAGTTTCGAGTCAAATACTCTCGCTCTTCTTCCGTAGTCATTAAATTCCCACTCATTATAATAGTCACTTAATATAAATCTTGAACTCGATATCACAAGTAAATTAATCATAAATATTATTCATTCACTTCACTAATTTCTGGTCGCCGCGCTTGTGACGTCACGATATTGTCGTCTAGTCGTGACCATGGCGTAGAGGGTACTGATAATTCGGGTTGCGTTAGGGATGCGCTTGAGTTGGGATTAGTGAATATCGAAATTCGACCCCACCAAATTTTATTTTTGACTATGTAGCTTATTGAATGATTTTTAAGACTGGTTTTATAAAATTAATGCTGCTTTATCCTAGTACCAAATTATACCTAAATAATATATTCCAGAGGAAAGTTTCGAATCGATCTTTGATTTGAAATAATGATATTATCCAACATGCGCTACATCACTAGCGGTCACGCAGTTATGACTCTGGCGTGTGAGGACATTCTTTTTTCAGAGTTTATTTCTTTCTTTTTAACGTAAAATTTCTCAATATTTATAATGCAATTTAATTAGTTTTATGGAAATAAATAAATTTTGGACCTTCTATTTTACAGGTATATAAATAAATAGGCATTAAAGTAATATTTAAATAGTTTATTTCGTGTTTTAATGTACCGCTGTTTTTGTCACATATTTGTGTCGTTGGCGCTCAGGGACAGTTTTCGCTTGTCACGTATTTGTGACCCTGGCGCTCAAAAGGTTAAAGTAATTGGCACGTCAATGTGTAAAGGTTCGCCTTCCCTGGTTTAAAGTAATCGAAACGAGACTGCGTTCGGCGTTCTGATTGGTTGGTTCATTGGAGCCGGCCAATCACAGCGCCGAACGCGTACTTGTTTCGATTCGTACTAAAGCCCCTGGTGTTGCGTTGCGGGTGTCCATGGGCGGCGCTGATCGCTTACCATCAGGTGATCGCGTCTACTAGTTTGCCTCCTATTCCATAATAAAGCATGCCCGAAAAAGCCATGCTAGGTACTTTAAGCAAGATTCCGACACACATATAACCAAGTCACAACAAACCGCTCTCCAACCTCTCTATTATAGACCTTATTTCCGATGTTTAGAGACTACTTTTGTATGTACAAATGTTTTGACATATAACATAACATCACGCCTTTTATCCCCGAAGGGGTAGGCAGAGGTGCACATTATGCCAATACAATGTAATACCCACTTTTTATAATAGGGGGTGAGCCTATTGGCATATACCAGGCATAATTCCAGATTCCATGCTAGTATTGAGAATTTTTTTAAAACTGAGTAATACTTTGCCCGACCCGGGAATCGAACCCGAGACCCTTGCCCGGCAGTCAGACTTGCGACCACTCGGCCAACGACGTATTAAATGTTTTGAATTTTTCACAATCATGGATTAAGGAGTTAATTGAAGCATAGTTATGTGTTTGTACCTTTATGCTATGTTTGAGAAAGAGAATGCTAATAGAAACGAACCACCATGATTCCAAGGTTGACAACATAGGGTGTGCTATGTTTAAATCGCTTTAATGTATTTCATCATCGCTGACGCGATCTCATGGAGGTTCTTGTTTGACCTCCCTTAAATTTAACCTTGGCCATCACACTATAAACCGGTTTGAACCTTAACCCACTTGTAATAGCGTTGATTTCTTAACTAGGTACCTCGGTATCTAAATTTTTTATTAATTCTTGTTACCTAACGAGTAGACAAACTTAATACCGGTTCAAAATAAACATAATATTTTATAAAATTTACATTTATTTATTTTAAAGTGAAAATATATGTGATGTAATTATTTTTTGTCAGAGCGATTAATGATACCTACCCTGTATAAAAAGTTTGTATGGAATACAATTAATTAGCATCTTTTTTTATATTATCTAATTAAAAAAAAACTATTCTCGAGTTTTAACGAGTCAAATAGATGTTATTATTTAAGTATTTTAGACAAGCAGCCCGTCTTGGTTTTGCACGGAATCCCAGTAATTATTTTATATCCTAATAAAATAATTATTGAATTTGGTGCTGTCATTCGTGGGCTATCGTAGCTTTATAAACATAACGTGTATTATTATTTTGTACATATGTAGTATTATTTATTTTGTTTTCAGCCATGATCGTCTCACTGCAGGGCAAAAGCCATTGTGTGTATGGATTTTGATATTTATTTTTATTTATGTAAATATACATAACCACTAAATAAGCTGATAAAAACTCGCAACTTGACGTTTTCATAAAATATTCTATTCTATTATTATAACTAATATTATAAAGCTGAAGAGTTTGTTTTTATGTTTGTTTGTTTGTTTGAACGCGCTAATCACAGAAACAACTGGTTCAATTTAAAAAAAAAAATCTGTGTTGGATAGCCCATTTATCGGGGAAGGCTATAGATTATAAAATATCACGCTACGATTAATAGGCGCTGAGCAGAGCTAGTGAAACCGCGCGTAAGTAGCTAGTTTTAAATAACTTTGACTTTGACTTAAAAATAGAATACCTAACAGCTACTACCTACTAAAAAACTTGTCCAAAGACAATTTATGCAGTGACGCATTATGAAGCAGGCAATTTTTGTTGCTACAAATGATTTTATTATGGTATAAGCTGGTAAACGAGCAGACGAATCACCTGATGGTTCACGACGGTTTTCTATGAGGCCGTGCTATCACTCCGGTCGAACTGGCCCATTCGTGCCAAAGCATGGCTCTCCCACAGTTAGAATTATTATTCTTCTCTGAACCGATATCTTATCTATAGGTTTCGGGTCTGGGTGTGATGTGTATGTGAACTTGTATGTTTGTAAACGCACCCACGACACAGGAGATAATCCTAGTGTGGGGCAATGTTAAAAAAAAGACAAAAAAAATGTTAAGCATTTATATTCTGCCCCTGTGTCAAGTTTTAATCAGAACCAGAGTATTTTTTCTGAGCTGACGGCCAACCTTTAGGAATGAAGTGGCAGCATAAAAAGAAGGAGTATGTTTTCACAAAAGAGTACCTACCTATTAAACGTCCATGGGACCATACACACTTTGGCATTTATATTTAAATATTTTTTTATGGGACAAGCCCGCCACATCCTCCCAAAACCGCTGCAACTCCTGTAAGCCAGGATCTACAGTAGATACAACCATGAAAACACCGGAACACTGAAGTCCGGCGCGTCCCAGGGACATGAACAACTGTTTTGCTTCCCGCAACGAAGTGAATCAGAAGATATTATAAGAGGATATTTAAATATAATGTATTTTTTATGAAGCGAGAATTAAATCAAATGACTTGATGTCTTTTTTTTAAGGGGGGAAAATCAACGAATGACTTCTCCCGCCTGGGTGAGGCGGGAGGGAGTGTCAGACTCTTACTGACTAAAAACCACCCCGTTCCTTCTACTGCACGTCGAGCCGGAGCCCCGGTTACCCGTTAGGTTCTCCGCGACATGACTTGATGTCTTGGGTGAGACGAGATAGAGTGTAAGACTCTTACTGACTAAAAATCACCCCGTTCCTACTTCTATTTCGAGCTGGAACCCCGGTGATCTGCTAAGTTATCAGGAGCTTCAACCAATAGATACATTTAAAATGAGTAAAACATAATAATAGGTATGTGGGATGATGATGTAGTAATACATGTTTTACTTAGGACTCACTGAAGTAAATGTCAAAAAACGTCAAGATGTCAAATTGGATATCTATTTTAGTGCTGTACTGCCTCGTTGGCCGAGTTGTCGCAAGTGCGACTGCCGGGCAAGGGGTCTCGGGTTCGATTCCCGGGTCATGCAAAGTATTATTGGGTTTTAAAAAAAACCTCCGTGGTAGCACGGAGTCTGGAATTGTGACCGGTATATGGCAATAGGCTCACCCTCTATTACATGGGACTCATAACATGAATAGTGAAAAGTGGGCGTTACTTATGTGTGCACCTCTGCCTACCCCATCCGGGATAAAAGGTGTGATGTTATATGTTTAGTCTTGGACTTGTAAATTTATAGGTAGTTAAAATAAATAAAACTCGGGTAAGTATCTATTTTAATATTACTATAAATGTATTACTTCAATACTTGTTTAATATTTACGAACACTTTAAAGATAAAAGATTTCATAGTTTCTTTTCACTAAGTAGACTTTGAAACTAATGAACGATTTGACGAATTCTTAAGTAATTAAAGTGCTACACTAATAACTGGGAAAAAAGGGGAATATCATACAATAACTTCTAACGCAGACCTATTACTTAATATTGTATAATTTATGTACATACATAATAATAAAACAAGTTTCTTATGAACTTGATTTGGATAAGATTCTCATAATAATTACATTAATAACCTTGCTAAGACGAATGGGCCTAAGAAAAAAAAAAATTTACGTTTTTCATTGTTATTTAGTTTTATTTATAGTGCATTGTCTTTCAGTTTACTCACGATATTGTCGACAGAATTTTGATATTAGCTCCAAATAATAGTAATTCAACATAACATAACATCACGCCTTTTATCCCCGAAGGGGAAGGCAGAGGTGTACATTATACCACTGTACAATATAACACCCACTTTTCACTATTTATGTTATGAGTCTCATGTATATTTTTTATTTTAAATCAAATTGGTCAAATACCGGTAGGTATTATTATTATAAAAAAGAAGAAAAACAATGTTTCTTTAAAAGCATACTATGACAATGATATTTAAAATATCTAACAAACAGCAGAAATGAATAATAAAAGTAAACGAGGACCGAATTAAATCTGAATTAAAATAAGAAATGATCCATTAATAATGAATTAAAATGGATAAAATTTGGTGAGCAAAATTATTCATGTATTTAGTGTTAGTAGTTTAACTTACGAAAATAAACCTTAAAACAATAGAAGTACTTACTAAAATCCTTTTTTGTCAAGTGATGCTGTTTTTGAATCCAATCGTGTAATATATTTAGTGCTTCTTCCAACCTTCCGGGTTTGTCCAAATTATGGATTTTTCTAATCGCTTCTATTGCGCCCGGGGGCCTTTGCAATACGAGGTTCGACCCCAAATCCGCCATCTTTAAAACCAATAAAATGTAAACACAACACGTTCTATTTTCGTCAACTTAAATTTGAAAATGGAATTTTTTTTTGTCTTGACCTCTTTGATACGGAATGTTTATGGCAACTATTAAAAATGGCCAGTGGACTTATATTTATAACCTTCTGTTAATTTATGCTTTAAGTCATGTTTCAATAGCGGTCCCTGAGTGGTCGAGATTCAAATTCTAATTTCGAATTATTATTTTTTTAATACACGATTTTTTTAAATTCATGGTCTCTGATTTAAGAAAAGTGAAAGTGATAGGAGAATAATGTTTTTTTTTTAGGGGAGTTTTACGAATATAGACCGAAGTTTTAATGTGATACTTATTATGTTTCATTTGAATTTTTTTATATATTGTTAGAACTTGACATTTACTTTTTATTTTACATTAGTGCTTTTTTTTTTTTTTTTTTTTTTTTTAAGGGGGGAAAATCATCGAATGACTGCTCCCGCCTGGGTGAGGCGGAAGGGAGTGTCAGACTCTTACTGACTAAAAACCACCCCGTTCCTTCTCCTGCACGTCGAGCCGGAGCCCCGGTTACCCGTTAGGTTCTCCGCGACTCCGAATCGGCATCGGCCCTATTGGGCCCCATCTGTGGTGGTCTGATGGCTCTTTGAGGCGCGCGCGGAACGCGACGCGCCGTACGCTCGGGTCTGTTTCTGGTCGGACGGGGAGCCACCCATGCTCGCCGTCCGCAGGCCCGCGCTTACGGTGGCCGGAGATCGTCCCGCGATCCCCGACGCCCGGTGTGTCCTTCGCGACGCTGGGTTGCGAGGAGACAGCGCTTCGCTGCCTCACGCGTCCCGCCTCCTCCTTAGCTAGCATCACTGCTTCGCAAAAGGAGGAGACGGCATCCCAGTCCCCCTCGCTCCGCATCATGGCCTGCACTAGGCCCGGACGCGAGAGGTCGCCATCGCCGATCACTTCCCTGAGGGCACGGCGGTGCTCAGCCCACGCAGGGCATTCCGCTACGGTGTGTTCCACCGTGTCCTCAGGGCGGTCCTCGCAGTGATGACACCCGGGCGTTTCCTCCCGCCCCATCAGACACAGGTACCTCCCGAAACTTCCGTGTCCGGTGAGGACCTGCGTCAGGCGGTAGGTGAGGACGCCGTAGCGTCTCTCAAGCCACTCCTCAAAGAGGGGACTTACCGCTGCAATGGCAGCGAGCCCAGCCCTCGGTTGCGACAGCCGTTGCTGCCATTCCGCCATGAGATCGCGCCGGAGCTCATCCCGCCACGCACTTATCTGGCGCGGCAGCGGAGTTTCGCCCCGGCGACGTGCCTCCGCGC
Source organism: Spodoptera littoralis (assembly GCA_902850265.1). NCBI lineage: Eukaryota > Metazoa > Arthropoda > Insecta > Lepidoptera > Noctuidae > Spodoptera > Spodoptera littoralis. Next base: position 2,678,330 of record LR824553.2, on the reverse strand, counting down.
GCATGTTATACACGCGCGCGAGCACCTTCGCCTCCAGATCCCACGGCGGTAATCCGGCAAGGAGGTTTGCCGACTCCCCAGCGATCGTGCGGTATCCGCGGATCATTCGGATCGCCATGACCCTCTGTGACTTGAGCAGCGTCCGAGCAGGACGCCGCAACAAGTTTGGCGCCCAAACAGGGGCGCCGTAGAGGGCCATGGACCGCACGACCCCGGCGTATAACCTCCGGCAGGAGGCGTTTGGCCCCCCGAGGTTGGGGAGGATGCGTTTGAACGCAGCTTACATTAGTGCTAGGACCGTGCGAGACTTTGCCTCGCCATTTCTTTTCTAATTACCCATATTCTGACAGTTTGAGTATTTGTGCGACCTACGCAAATGTTCTTTAGGTTGGTATTTTTCGTCGAATCAGTCAGCCTCACCTGTTAATTGAGCCGACTGTAAACTGACACATGCGTACTGCCTTCAGAACGGGTCCGCTCAAACTGTTGTGGTTCTTTCCTCAAAAGGCCACTACGGAAAGAAATTGCACGGGTTCTCACACATAATCTGTTATACATATTGTCTGGACTTTAAAAGAGACAGACCTTTGAGTTTGTTTCGGCATTTCTTCTCAGAGTAGCCAGTTAGGAAATGTCGACCTCATCGTCCGCTTGATAAAATTGACGTGTAAAAGTGATGCCTTGTAGCCTATTTGCAGAAATAAATTCACTTGTTTCATTTGAAAAAAAGGTTTGTGATCAAAACCATCTTTGAAATAAAAAAGAAGGTTTTCAGTGTGACCTGTATGTATGTAGATATATCTATGTATGTTTGTGCAAGATTACCTCACGATGGGCTGAATCGATTTTGACGCGGTTTTCATAATAGTGTTTTTTACACTAAGGAGAAGGTTTTAGTATATTAATTTAGTAGGTAACCGACTTTAAAAAAGATGGGGTTGAAAGCGGTTTTTTTTTTAAATGGTGTTTAGAAAAGAATTGTTTTACTTTAACATAAAGAGTGTTACCCATATATCCCCAAGCGGTCACCGGTGACCGCTCTCCACTAACTACATTATAGACCTTATTTCCAATGTTTAGAGACTACTTTTGTATGAACAAATTTAGGGGATGATTTTCAACAATTTTCATCGGGTTAATACGTGTCAGTGTGATGTTTTGTTTTAAATTTATAATTAAACAATAAAATTGTTATTTTGTATGTCAATAATTCTTGATATTCTTCCTTGTCATTGTCATAGACTTTAGTGTGGGAGAGCCATGCTTCGGCACGAATGGGCCGGCTCGACCGGAGTGATACCACGGCCAGCAGAAAACTGACGTGAAATAACGCTTACGTTGTGTTTCGTTGCGTGAGTGAGGTTACCAGAGGATCAATTATCCCCAATCGTCGAATCTCCAACAGTCCTCCAATTCCTAATCCCCAAAAGGCCGGCCACAAGTGCTTATGTTTCTCGCTCCGATTGCTTACCATCAGGTGATTATTTACCGGCTTCTCCCATAAAACAGGTTTTAATCTTTTTTTTTTTAAGGGGGGAAAATCATCGAATGACTAATCCCGCCTGGGTGAGGCGGAAGGAAGTGTCAGATTCTTACTGACTAAAAACCACCTTCTCCTGCACGTCGAGCCGGAGCCCCGGTTACCCGTTAGGTTCTCCGCGACTTCGAATCGGCATCGGCCCTATTGGGCCCCATCTGTGGTGGTCTGATGGCTCTTTGAGGCGCGCGCGGAATGCGACGCGCCGTACGCTCGGGTCTGTTTCTGATCGGACGGGGAGCCACCCATGCTTGCCGTCCGCAGGCCCGCGCTTACAGTGGCCGGAGATCGTCTCGCGATCCCCGACGCCCGGTGTGTCCTTCACGATGACTGGGTTGCGAGGAGGCAGCGCTTCGCTGCCTCACGCGTCCCGCCTTCTCCTTAGCTAGCATGACTGCTTCGCAAAAGGAGGAGACGGCATCCCAGTCCCCCTCGCTCCGCATCATAGCCCACACTAGGCCCGGACGCGAGAGGTCGCCATCGCCGATTACTTCCCTGAGGGCACGGCGGTGCTCAGCCCACGCAGGGCATTCCGCTACAGTGTGTTCCACCGTGTCCTCAGAGCGGTCCTCGCAGTGATGACACCCGGGCGTTTCCTCCCGCCCCATCAGACACAGGTACCTCCCGAAACTTCCATGTCCGGTGAGGACCTGCGTCAGGCGGTCGCCGTAGCGTCTCTCAAGCCACTCGTCAAAGAGGGGACTTACAGCTGCGATGGCAGCGAGCCCAGCCCTCGGTTGCGACAGTCGTTGCTGCCATTCCGCCATGAACAGGTTTTAATCTTAGATTGTACTTTTGGATATGTATTTTTACATATGTTTTTACACAGGCACATATTCATAAGCAGAATTTTTCGTCTAGTGGATTGTAACTAGTCGAGTTCCTCGTGAGAAAGCCGAAAACATAATAATTTATTTACGGACGAATTTTTCGACGCTTTATGTAAATAGTTGTTTTTGTTTTTTCTTAAAATTAATTTTAATCTTAAGTTGTATGTAGGTATTTATTTTAGTAATATTTAGTTTTAATTTTTTTAAGTAATAGTTAGTTTTTAATTTTTTATTTTAAAAGTTTTTTATTTGAATAAATGAATCCCCCAATTTATTTAGTTGTTGTTTCTGACCAAAGTTATAAACACACTTCGTCTAGCTATTAATAATTGCATAATTATATGCAATCAATAGACATTTGGTGACATTTTTTTATTGCAAATCAGGTTTTTGCCACATCTAGTAATTGCGTTGCTTCCTTCCAATCGCTTCGAGAGAATAGCGCGTGGGCAGCTGTACAGCTCATAAAATTACAATGAATTAAGTAAGTATGGATGTACCTACATTATAATAACTTACTTATAGTATTAGTTATTATATTATTTACGTTTAGTTTTTTTTTGTATATTTATTTTTTTATATCAAAAACTTATTGCATTTGTTTTGTATTGTACCTATGTAAATTATTTTGTTATATTTTAATGATTTTTTATTATGTATTTATATAAGTATCTGTATCTTTATTTTTCATAATCTTTGTTTGTGTGCCATTTCCCAAATAAATGCTTTTTCTTTCTTCTTTGCTTTTTCTTTCTACTTATTAGTTTGAGGGCAATTTATGGATAGTTTTTGATGACAACTTCTTCGACGTTCCTGTTTTTTTTCTCTCTCTAGGGTTTTCTTCTGTGTCATTGGTGCGTTTACAAATTGGACACACATGACACACAGACTCAGGACAGGACAATTTATGGATCACACCACTCACACAAAGTGTAGGCAACTTTTATGTTAAAAACCTCCTTTGTAGCGTGATAAGAAAAATGGTGGCAACGTTGTGAATGAGATTGTTTATGCAAAGCTTGGCACAGATGTCGCTGTGTACTTCAGACCCATAATAAAAAAGGCGCTAAGAACTTGTTTGAATTTTACCTTGTTTTACTCATCTTTTTAAATTTATTTTATAGTTTAGTAGTAAACAAATACTAGTAAAGGATTTTTGAAGTTTCATATGCGACAAGATGATAATATATTGTGATCATTAGTGACTGAAATCTTAGTTTTGAATAACGATTGAACTTTAAGTGCGACGTGATTACTGTAGTTACATAAGTATTAAGTTTTTATAATGTATAGCACATGGAATTTAATTGCCTTAAAGGCTAAATTAAGAGAACGGGGTGCATCTTTGAAGGGCAGAAAAGCAGACCTAATTGAAAGGTAAACATAACCTCAATTTAATATTAGCCTAGCCTAGACTTCTTAATGATCTAGGTGACATCAAAATGTAATGTACTTCGCGGCTTTAATAAGTGAATATTTATTTTACAGACTTGAGGCATATGACAGGAATCAGAATTTTGATGCTGTTCAAGCGGAAGAAATGATGCAAAAATGGTTTTACCAGAAAATGATGCTTATCGGGACATCAACAGCAGTATGAAGTTACCACCAATTACAAAGGAACATATAACCCTTTATTTCTTACAGTAAGTTCATTCTTTTAAGTACAGTTCTTACTAATTCTGATACAAAAACCTAAATCATTTACCTAACAATGATATATGTACCTAAATAAATTTACCATTTTTTTTACTTTCAGATTTCATAAGAACCCAAATGATGGTAAATCATTATATGAAGCACGGTTCCTACATATTTTGAGAGCAGCATTTATTGGTGACTTATGCTACTTTAAAGGATATGTCAAAGCTTCAATGAAAAGAATTATGTATGAAGCTAATGTTAAATTAAGTATGAAAGGTGAGATTTTGGAGTGCAACTGTGAATGTGTTGCTGGTAGTGGAGTGAGTGCTCACTGCAAACATGTGGCTGTAGTTCTTTGTGCACTTGAAAATTTTATAAATGACAAAATTCTTCTGAAAACAGAAGCACCCACAGAAAAACTACAAACTTTCCATATGCCCAAAAAAATTTTTACAGGCAGTCCATTAAAAGCGCACAAGTTGCCATCTAAAAGAAAATCTATTGAGAATATTGTATTCGAACCATATAAAAAAAGAATTAATATTCAAGAATATACCCAAAAAGTGAGGAATATTATTCTTAACTGCAAATCCCAAATGCCCTTTAAACAACTATATGGGCCTGCAAATCCATATGCGATTGAAAATGACCATGATTACTGTGGACCTGTGACCAACAAAATTTTGGAGCAACTAGAATTAAATACATTATCTTTAAATAGAATTAAAGAAATAGAACGTGAAACTTGCGGGCAGCGAGAAAATCCTAAATGGTTTACTTACAAAAAGTGTCGCCTGACTGCTAGTATATTTCATACTATATGCCATATGAGAGAAACCAGTAAAAATGGTTATGCCATGCAAATACTAGAAAAAGAAAACATTTTATCAAAATCGATTATGCATGGTATAATTTATGAAAAAGTTGCATTAAAACAGTATATTGATTTATACAAGGTAGATGTGACAGAAAGTGGAGTGCATATTTCAGAAGAAAGGCCTTATTTGGCTGCTTCGCCTGATGGTATTTTAAATGAAGAGACATTAATTGAAATAAAGTGTCCTTATGCTAGTAGATATCAAGTTATAAGTCCAACTACAGTACCATACTTAATCTACATTGACAATAAGTTATGTTTAAAAGCAGAAACACCATATTATTATCAAGTTCAAGGGCAACTTTACTGCAGTAACAGAAAATATTGTAATTTTATAGTTTATACCTTTAAAAGTTTAGAGGTGGTTTTTGTTAATAGAGATGATGAATTCATAGAGCAAATGCTATACAAATTGGACTCTTTTTATCATTCTTATTTCAAGAAAGCTATAATCAACAAATATTTTTATAAGAATTATTTAGAAATTATAAAACATGATTTTTCTGAATAACCATAATTAAAATGTGTTATTTTTTGATGATTATTGTGCCAAGGTATTGTGAAAACAGAAAATAAAAAATATTTTATAATAATAAGGCTTTTATTTAGAACTATTGTCTGTGTAACAAAATTGCGTATTAAAATTTCACCTTCGAATTAACAAAATATTATAAAAATGAAACACTTCGACCAAAAGGTTTCTGGACATTGAGATAAGATGTTAAAAATATTAATTTACAATTTTTTCCCTAAAGTTACATAACATAAGGCACACAAAAAATATTTTTGACATTAACGGAACATAGTATGCATTGACATCAGTTTTAAAAATTTTATAAGTTTTTATCAGACCTATTAAACGTTCAATATGTATTCGATTAGCAGCTAATTTCTGGTCATGTTTCAATTTTATACCAGGTAATTGAGATAAACCTTTCAAAAAATTTGGCACAAGTAATGTTATGTCTCTAGGTGCTAACAAATCTTGAATGTTAAATCCCCGATCTGCCATGATTCCATCACCTGGATTACATTTATGAATAACATTACAGCGTTCTATGATTTGCCTGTCACTAGTTGATCCTCCATATCCTTCTGAACAATATGACAGTAGTCCACCAGGTGTGGAGCCAACCAGAAACTTAATTGTGTTGTGATGTTTATAACTACTAAAAGTGGCCTGTTGTGATTTTGGGTTTTTAGGTCTTGTGATAGGCACTTCAGTTCCATCTATAATTACTCTGGTAATTTTATGGTTTTTTTTAAACTGTGATGGCATAAAATAATCAACGAGTTCTCTACTTGGCCATATATTTAGTTTTGACCACAATTGGTGTACAAAATTTATCCATGTTACAAATACATTACCTACTTCTGATTTACTGATATCAAAATGTTTTGATAGAATAAAATCATCTAAGTTTCTTCTGAGTTTCATTAACATAAGTAAAAACTGATCTTCAATAGACATATTCATAACATAATTCCTACGATAAGAAATACTGTATGCCATCGGCAAAAGAGTTGATAAAACAGTCTTAAACTTCTCATAGCTTTCCAGTCCAGTATAGTATAGTATAGTTTCATCATCTGTCATAAGCTGATAGTTTGAAAAAAGAAAATTCAAACGTGGAGTTTGTGTAAATGAATTCACAAGCCTGATTGATCTTTCTGGTTCATCGCTAACCATGTTTCCTATCTCATGTGTTTTAATTTCAATTTCCATTTGTACATCGGGCAGATTTTCTTCTTTATCAGAGACTGCATTTCTATCTTCCATGGAGTAATTACCAGTAAGTGTTTCTATAGGGTTCTGTGGAGGAAATAATTCTTTCTTTGCTGACCTTTTAATGTATCGATTTTGTCGTTCTATAGCAGATGTTGAAGGTTTAGGTGTCCATGGGAAAATGGAGGGAACAACACCTTTTTTTAAATGTTTACAAAGTGGTGGCAGTCCTGGAAATAAATTTCACTTATTATTTCAGTGACAACAAACACACGCAATAATAACCTGTTTACTAGAAAACTAATTAAAAAATATATGATTTCTATCTTTTCGGTCAAAGGGTCATCTTAAATAAGATAATTTTACCTGTCGTAGCACAAATTTCTTGATAATCGGATTCTTTAAAATGTTTATAGCATAACCTGGAATTCTTTGAAGCATTGAATTTTTTTATTTTTGTAGCTTTTTCCCATAACTTTTTTAATTTCGGATCGCTTGGAAATGTATGTCTTCCATTCTCATTTCACCCTACTATCACACATCGAGGCATTTTTAAATGAAACCAAAAAATAAAACTTTGTAATTACTCCAAAATCATTGGTTATGGGCACTGACATGAAATATACTACTACCCCTATACTTATTATACTCTTTGTATACTACGTTCATGTCAGTGGTTATGAGTCAGAAATACAAAGCGCAGCCTAGCGGAGGAAAAATGTACTATCCAGTAAACAACTCCATTCGTTCGCGCTAAAATTCAAAATTCGAAGCCCCCCGCCCACGGCTCGCTCGAGCGGCCCCGCGCTCGCGCCAACAGTCCCCGCCGAAACGTTGAGTGAGTAGCGTGTTCGAAGACGGTCCGCGTTCCCGCCAACTTTCTCGATTTTTGAATTCATTGTGGAAACATCCAGCCCTAATCTGTTACACAAAGAGTTGCTCTATGCTCATGCTAGCTCCCCAATTACCCACCCATTGCGCCAGCCGTACCTATTATCTATATAATCTATCTACATACTTAATCTATGATATAAGCATTTCTTTATAATACATTTTTATAAGGGGGCAAATCATCGAATGACTTTTACTGACTAAAAACCACCCCGTTTCTACTCCTGCACTTCAAGCCGGAGCTCCGGCAACCCGTTAAACCCTCTGCTCCGTATCGGTATCAGCCCTGTTGGGTCCCATCTGTGGTGGTCTGATGACTCTTACAGGCACGCGCGGAACACGACGCGCTGTACGGTCGGGTTCTTTATATAATACTACTTACCTATTTGATTTCGTTATATTCAATCAATATATTTCCATCTACAACTTGAAATAAATTTAATATACACTAGCGGACCTCACAGACGTTGCCCTGCATATAATATGATATCTAATAGGTATAGATAAATAACTTAGAAACCGACTGCAGCGCCATCTGCCAGGCTGATTTGTGAATCTAAACCATCCAGGGCGCCACCCAAATGCATACAGAAAAATTCATTTAAATCGGTCAAGCCGTTTAGGAGAAGTTCAATGACATACACACGTACAGCAGAATTAATAAAGATAGGCCTTAATAATTGGTATCAAACTACTGCCAGCTACCTAAATGCATCGTGCCCTCCCTATGTCTGTGTTTACAAAGCTTTGTTTCCACTCCAGAACTCCTCTACCCCAAAAGTCATCAATTCTGCCATCTAGTGCATTCACTTGTTAATTCTTTGTATTGTAGAAACCACACTAAACGAAACTAGTGGTGCCCTCTGCTCTCAGCAGTGTTAACTATTTGTAACTAAATAATAGTTGTATTCTCATGTTCTGCATAATATAACATCACGCCTTTTATTTCCGAAAGGTAGGCAGAGGTGTACATTACGGCACTTAATGCCACTGTCTTCGATCAACAATGTACAATGTAACTCCCACTTTTTAGTATTAATGTTACGAGTCCCATGTAGTATGGGGTGAGCCTATTACCATATACCAGACACAATTCCAGGCGCTGTGCTACTACTGAGATTGTTTTAAAAACCCCGTAATACTTTGCCCGACCCGGGAATCGAAACCAAGACCTCTTGCCCGGCAGTCGCACTTGCGACCACTCTGCCAACGAGGCAGTCTATTAATTAACCGACTTCAAATAAAAAGGGGGTTGAAGTCAGTTTTTTAATGTGGTGTATAAAATAATTATTTGTAAAGGTGATTACTATTATACTTTGATCATTATTTAAGGTAAAAAAAAACAATAACACCGTTTATATTTTTATTTAGGTATTACAATTAAACATCCAATAGCCATAGTTATTACCTAAAATAATAATTTAATTTAAATTACATTAAGCCGAACAATTACAGGGTAATTTTTACATATACATTTTACAGTCGAAAGTATGAGTACCTAATCATAGGAAAATCTATTTAAATAAATTAAAATGCCCTTTTCTTTAATTCAAGAACTTATCACAATTTTTTGTTCTACACATGACGATGTACCTACTTTACTAATAATAAAAAAGTCGGGAATAATTTAATTTATTCTCTGACAGAATAAACATTAATGTTTAAATATACATAATAAATTTAAATGCAATAACCATAAAATATTACCTATTAATTAAAAAAATAAGATTTTTAACGAACTTATAATAGTAAAACAGTTCAGAAACTTATACTGTAACCAATTATTATGAACTAACTTTTCACCTGCGGTTTTTCTCGCCAGGAACTTAATGTTAAGACTTACGGCGCGATTTTCTACCGCGCCTGCCGCCCTCATGGAATGGAGATTATTTAAACACGCACAGAATCTTTCCTACTTCAAAAATACTTTGAACTCAAAATTAACCCCTCGAGCGTCCTTATGAGCACCCGGTGGATCATAAGAAAAAATGCACCATGCTGCCTTCTCCTTTATAAAATCTATTATTGTATTGACTGTATTTTTTATTTATATTGTAATGATCCTTGTTTTCGTGTGTCAATGGCCAAATAAATGCATTTTCTTTATTTCTTTCTTTCTTTCTCCAAATGTCACGTGTGCACCCGTTGGATCATGAGGAACGCGGACGCTCGAGAGGTTAAGCTTATTAATAGCGAAATATTTCTTCAAACCCATACAGTACTTTCAGAGCCAATTCAATGCAAACTAAAACAAATACGTCCACTTTATAACATAACATCAGTATACATTAAAATGAACCTTAAAACTATTAACTTAAAGTCTAATCTACACTTAAAGCCCTAAAAGACCCAGGCATGCCTATGTACTGTTCTGTGAATTTGTCCGACTGCCTGCAAGCTTCATCCGTCTTGGCTTCATACATCTCGGCGAAGTATTCCATGAAGTCTTTGGACGTTAACGCATCTCGCCATTCATCTATAATGAAAAAGTAAATTATTTAATAATATTATTATTTTTAATACATATAACATAACAATTGTTATGTCAATCCTCTTAACCCCGAAGGGATTTTTTTTTAAGCGGGGAACATCATCAACTGACTCATTTGCTCCCGTCTGGGTGACGCGGGAGGGAGTGTCAGACTCTTACTGACTAAAAACCACCCCGTTCCTTCTCCTGCACGTCGAGCCGGAGCCCCGGTTACGTTACCCGTTAGGTTCTCCGGGACTCCGAATCGGCATCGGCCCTGTTAGGCTCCGAACCCCGAAGGGGTAGGCTAACGTGCTCATTACGGCACTTAATGTCACTGTACAGTTAACACCCACTTTTCACTATTCATGTTATGACTCCCATGTAATAGGGGGTGAGCCTTTTGCCATATACTGGACACCATTCCAGACTTTGTGCTACTACTGAGATTAAAAAAAAAATACTGTATAGCTATGCCTGTCCCGAGCCTATTGCCATATACCGGACACGATTCCAGACTCCGTGCTACTAATGAGATTTTTAAAAAAAATTGCTATGCCCGACCCGGGAATCGAACCCGAAACACCTTACCCAGTCGCACTTGCGACCACGTGGCCAACGAGGCAGTCGGAGCAGTAGAAACTGCTCTCACACACGTAATTTAATTATTTTTAGACTCAAAATGTAGCAACAGAAGAATGTTAACTCTAACCCAATAATAGCATCTATATGATATTTGTCCAGACCCGGATGTTTACTCGTGAAACCGATCTTAATGTCAATGCAATTTCAATCTAATTAAATCTCAATAATTATTCAATGTCAAAACTATACAGATATTGTAGCTGTTAAAATAGCATTCAGAGCGTACTCTTACGTATTCCGTAGAATATAAAGCTAAACTCAATATAATTTAGTTCATTAAATATCCACGCAATAAGGATGCATTTTTTTTAAGGGGGGAGAATCATCGAATGCCTGCTCCCGCCTGGGTGAGGCGGGAAGAAGTGTCAGACTCTTACTGACTAAAAACCACTCCGTTCATATGAACGAGTTGGTTTGGCAGGAGTAGTCCTGCACTTCGAGCCGGAGCCCCGGTAACCCGTTAGGTTCTCCGCGGCTCCGTGGCATCAGCCCTATTGGGCCCCATCCGTGGTATCAGACCACCACCTCTTTGAGGCGCGCACGGAACGCGACGCGCCGTACGCTCGGGTCTGGTTCTGGTCGGGCGTCGAGCCACCAATGCTCGCCGTCCGCAGGCCCGCGCTGGGTGGCCGAAGATCGTAATAAAGATGCACTGGGAGCTAAGTGTTGAGTCTCGAGAATAAAATTTCACAATACCAATGTCGATCTATTGGAATTGGATTCAAAAGTAAGTCCCCTAGCAAGTGTAATTGACATTGTTATACTACAGAGTACATAGACACCATGACACACTTTTCTTTAAGAGCAAATCCTTACTAGTCCTTACTATATTATACATCGGAAAGTGAGTTTGTTTGTTTGTTTATTTGTTCCGACTTCACGCCGTAACTACTAAACCGATTGCATTGAATTTTTGCAGACGTAAAGTTAGTAGTCTGGATTAAACAATAGGGTACTTTTTATCCCGAATAAATTTGATATTCCCGACGGAAAACAAAAGTATTGGTATAGATGGCGCTGTATGTATTGGTATATGTTACATAGGCTACTTTTTATCCTTTTGTAAAGCCGCGGTTAAAAGCTAGTAATACATAATGGTACCTAACAACATTTATTTTCCATAATTATACAACATCAGTTAACTTAATTAATTCCCATAAGGCAGCAGAGCATGGGTAGTACCTAAGTGCAGGCACTTCACGCTGCTAATTATATTATTCCCTTGGCCATAATATAACATGGCTGTAAGCAAGTGTAGACCTTACATACATGTAATTATGTATTAGAGTGTCTCTTCGAGAATCGTTAATTTTTACATAACACAACATTACTCCTTTTATCCCTGAAGAGGTAGGCAGAGGTGCAGATTACGGCACTTAGTGCTACTGTATAATGTAACACCCACTTTTCACTATTAACTTATGAGTCTCGTGTAATTATCCTTCCATGTTGTTAAACATCGCAGTAAGTTATTAGCATCTGTATTTTTATTGGATTGGTTGTTTGGTTGAGTGTTTTCATCAGCACAATAGTTAACTTTGGTTTTAGGAAAATGACGCCGTTAAGTTTTTGCATTTTTTATAAAATCATCATGGTAGGCAGAGGCATGGGGTAGGCAGAGATGCACATTATGTCACTGTACAATGTAACACCCACTTTTCACTATTTATGTTATGAGGCGTGAGCCTATTGCCATATACTCTAGTTCACAACAATTCCAGACTCCGTGCTACTACTGAGATTTATTTAAAAACCCAGTAATACTTTGCCCGACCCGGGAATCGAACCCGAGACCCCTTGCCCGGCAGTTGCACTTGCGACCACTCGGCCAACGAGGCAGTCGTTTTATAGAGGTAGAATCACCCATTACATAACATAACATAGACGTTTCGAAGGAGTAGATGAGGATAAACCACTTTTATATTCAACAGCTAGTTGAATATAAAAGTTGTATTGGTTCATTGGCACCGGCCAATCACAACGCTGAACGCGTACTCGTGTCGAATAGGTACTTTAAACGTAAATCAAACTTGTACTATGACTTCTGGACTCATAATTTTAATTATAAGTTTTAAATCACCAACTCCCATTGAGGAATCGTTGTGATTAACCTGTGAACTGTCGGAACGCAAATTTACGCGACACACAATATCGACAGACAAGAGGTTAAATGCTCAAACCTTCTCCAAGCGAGAAGAGGCCTTTGGTCAGCATTGTCCACTTTTTTTTCTTTTTTTTTTTAAACGTTGCCCTACTTTAGGGTTTTCTCCTGTGTCGTGTCGTGTGTTTACAAACATACAAGTTCACATACACAATGACACCCAGACTCGAGACAACAATTTGTGGATCACATAAAGTATTGTTCCGTGGGGGAATCGAATCCGCGACTCGTTGCCCATACAGCCACCGCACCAACCGTGCAGTCGACTTATATGCTATCAGTTGATGATAATTTGTGATGATTAACAATCAAACGTGCTGTGAATTTTATCACTACAGCCATTACGGTACCAAAATGCTTACCAGAAATTATCTGAAGAGACTTTGCAGGTCCTCCATACTCCACAGGCAGCACATCTTTTGGTACAAAATCGTACAAAGTATCAAGGTTCTTGTGCATATGTATTCTCCCTGCCAGCTTTGTACTTAGAACTTGTTTTAGAAAACTGACTAGTGTATCCAGCATTTTAGATTCTGTTATCAGATGGATCTGCTTTATACGAATTCCGTAGCCTTCCTGAAATGAAAAAAACAAAGTGTAACACGAGGGTTAACAGTTAGGTTTGGGCGCATGCCTTACGGCGGCGAGACATACCACCGCCCAGCTGCGGCCCAGATGTGGCGCAAGGGTCCTTTATTGTCTTTGCTCGGACGCACCCTTAACGGAGTGAAAGCGAACCCCCGCCAACGACAGTGGACAACTAGCCGCGAGAGCGCATAGCCACTATTCCGCGAGACACCCGGTTACATTAACTAATTTTAAGTTAACCCCTGTTTGTGTAGTTTTATAGACACCTGTTCAGTTAATAAACGTTTTCACTATAGTTTTCGCTCATTCGAACCTCATTTCCATCTCACACCCTGACGTAGAGGCTGCAATATAAAGCCCAACGTTACAAAAGTTACATATGTGGACTACCAGTCTTTTTATTTGTTGGACCTTCGTATGGTTCTGTCTATGTAGGTAGGTCTATGCCAAAAATTAAAAATAATGTTTTTTCTTTTTTTTTATGGCATAAGCCGGTAAATGAGCAGACGGATCACCTGATGGTAAGCAATCGGCGTCGCCCATGGACACCAGGAACACCAGAGGCGTTAGAAGTGCGTCACCGGCTTTTTGGGGATTAGGAGTTTGAGGATCGTTGGGGATTCAGGGATTGGGGAGATTGGGGAAGAGGAAGGTAATTGGGCCTCCGGTAACATCACTCACACGACGAAACACAACGCAAGCGTTGCTTCACGTCGGTTTTCTGTGAGGCCGTGGTATCACTCCGGTCGAGCCGGCCCATTCGTGCCGAAGCATGGCTCTTCCACACTTAAACTTTTCTAGCTAAAAACGACGAAATCTAAAACTCGAGACTAGTTTTACTGCATGACCACTTGACAATTAACCTTTTTGATATAGACAAACAATATGCTTGTTTCCTTTTTATTTTAATGTCCGTCTGGTATATTTATTTAAAACATTATACTCGTATTTTTTATTTTCTCACAAAATTAAACGTACAGGGTGTAAACGGAAAGCTCCCAAAATATGCTGACAGAAATAATCTATACATATGAAAATGAATCCCTTTTTCCTTTGGTCACGGCATCACGCGTGAGTGGCTGGACCGATAATACCTCTAGTAGTAGATGGTAATAGACAGTTATTTTTTTTGTTGAATTTGTTATTGTTAGGACAAGGTTCTTAAGACAGAATAAATCCAGAAATTCCTACGGGAACGGAAGAAAATGGGATTTTATAAAATTCTTATCGTTGTTGTTTACATTACATGTTATTCATAGAACGTCCGCTTTGAGCGGTTAATTACAACCATTATTAGGTACATAAAAGAAACACAACATTAATTTCTTACTTTTATGAAATTAAAACTGTATTTTGACCATCATCTGTCGGCGTTCATCGGAAGCGTTACAGTTACACCCTGTATTAATTTGAAATACCATGTGACGTCACAACGTGCTACATTTTGTACCACTTTGTGACGTAACGACCTCCCACTCCTAAACTAATAAAGTTTTGTACATGGATAAAATGGAGTTAGTTTTATCTAAGTACAAAACTTTATACAAGAAAATTAATAAATACGTGTCCAATATTTTTTCATTATCTAACTGACGGACTAATTCGATTTTTAATTGTCGTACCCTGGCAACTACCCTATTGTGACAATGTGATTCAAAATATTTAGTAAATATATGCCGGAATACTGAAATGTTACTCAATTTTAAGTCGTGGTCAAATATCGTGCCATCTCTGTCATTTTACAAAGAATTTGTAGATATAGAACTATACTTAAGCATGACTTAAAATTGAGTAGCGTTTCAGTATTCCGACAATAGTCTCGCAACACACGATACAATTAGCATTAAGTGTAAATTCATAACAACATTGAAATGAAATAACCGTAAGGTTTGAAAGAACTTGTTGATTCTGTAATGGAAATTTATGACGACCTGTAGATACATACCTACTAGAAAATTATTTGTCGAATAAACAAATATGACTAAATATTACAAATTTTATATTGTACAACTTTGTTTATGACACCACGCCTTTTTACCCCCGTAGAGGTAGGCAGAGGTGCATATTACGGCACTTAATGCCACTGTAGATAGTAAAACCCACTTTTCACTATTTATGTTATGAGTCCTGTGAGTGAGTAATATGAGGTGAGCTTATTGACATATACCGGACACAATCCCAGACTTCGTGCCACTACTGAGATTTTTTTGTAAAAAATCCTGTAGTAGTTTGCCCGACCCGGGAATCAAACCAGAGACCCCTTGCCCGCCAGGCGCACTTACGACCACTCAGTCAATGATGCAGTCAAAGTTTTATATTTTTATAATAATTACTAGCAAACCCGCGAACTCCATTTCGCCACCAGGTTATTCCTGAATTTTCTTTGCTATAAACCTCACGGAGCTAGAGACCTTTCCAACAAATGCAAAACTGTGGAAATCGGTTCGTGCGTTCTGGAGTAATAGCGTCAGGAAGGAAAACCCGACTTATTTTTATAGAGTAGATAAATATTTAAATTCATAGCAACAACACGGAGACCATAATTATGCTTGACGAATATCGACAGGCGTTATGAAGTAATTGTCTGTTGATTCTTTCGAATAAGTAACAAATACTTTAACCATCTGTATTAACCAATTTTAGAGTTGCTTATATTAATATTTTTTATGCAGTACGGTTAAAAAAACTGAATTCAGCCCCGTCTTTTTTGAAATCGGTTAATGTTTAAAACCTACTTCTACTAAGTGTAACAAACGATTCCCGGGTCGGGCAAAGTATTACTAGGTTTAAAAAAAATCTCAGTAGTAGCACGGAGTCTGGAATTGTGCCCGGTATACGGCAATAGGCTCACCCCCTGTTACATGGGACTCATAACATAAATAGTGAAAAGTGGGTGTTACATTGTACAGTGGCAAAAGGCGTGATGTTATGTGTTATGTTATGTTACGTTTAAAAAAACTAAATTCAACCCCTTCTTTTTTGAAATCGGTTAATGAGTAGGTAACATTTTAACCTTCTCCTAAGTGTAACAAAGGCTTGTCTGAAAACTGAATCAAAATCGGTTCCAATTGCGAGATAATCGCCTAGATATATACACACATATTATGGATCAAACTAAAAACTTTTTAAAAGTCGTTTAAAAACATAACAGCATGAATTAAAGGCTCTAGTATATTTTTTTTAATCTGTGAGCAATCTGCTTCTAGAATTGTTGCCTAATCATACGGCCAGGGATCAAAATAGGGATGATAACAGTGTATGAAAATTAAAAATCTAATTAGTCCGTCAGTTAGGTAATGAAAAAATATTAGACACGTATTTTTTTATTTTGTTGTATAATAAAATGATACTTAGGTATAATGAATCAAAGTTTAGGAATGGGGGCTAAAACGTCATTTCTACGTATAAAATGTACATACATAGAAGTGATGTCACGCGGCATTTCAAATCAATATATCTTAGAAATTATTCGTTTCCGTAAAAAAAATAAAAATACGTGTCTAATGTTTTTAAATACCAGACGGACATTAAAATAAAAATTAGTCATCTACCCTATTGAGATGGAAAATTAAAGAAACATAACATCACGCCTTTTATCCCCGAAGGGGTAGGCAGAGGTGCACACAGAGGTAACACCCACTTTTCACTATTTATGTTATGAGTCCCATGTAATAGGGGGTGGGTCTATTGCCATAATTATACCGGGCCCATTTGCAGACTCCGTGCTACTACTGAGATTTTTTTTAAACCCACTAATACTAATGAAAAGGTATTATAATACCTACTCACCGTCATTAAAGTGATGACTTGCCGTAAATCCATTGGCGTACATTTTGTTACGAACGTAAGTATATTCGCGTCCCTGAAGTCCAATGCGACAACAAATCCATTGTTATAGTCATTTATTTTAATATATTCACATATCTGTAACAAAAATTATACATAATTTTATATTTTCAAGGCTATTATAATCCAGTGTATGATAGTTCATGCTAATGAAGCTAATTAAATCTACTAACAACCAAAAAAAGTATTAGGCATAATTATTATGAGCTAAATGACAGTATATTTTAACAATTTAATTTTATTGTGATACCCAATTCGCCAAATAAACTGACAGATAGCAGAATCGACTATTCGGTTACGTTTTTAAAATTATCTTTTTCAAACGGGAAGATGGATCACCTGATGATAACGTGCACCGATCATGGATACGAGACCAAAGGAATCACGAGTGCGTTACCAGGTGCAGGAGTAGGAACAGGTTGGTTTTTAGGCAGTAAGAGTCTGACAATCTCGTCTCACCCGGACGAGAGAAGTTATTGGATGATTCTCTACCCTAAAAAAAGGGAATTGCAAATCAATTTAAACTTACCATAACAATATATTTATAGAAAAGGTGAATATGTCCAGAGTTATAATCGTCTGATTTCACGTTAAACAGCGACACACGATAATGATCCTTAGTTAATTTGGGTAAGAGTCCATATTGCCTGAAAGTATAAAATAACAATTAAAACCTGAAGACAAAGAAAAAGTACATAAGCACTGGTGTCTATAAACGTGAAGAGAGAGATAGAGAGAGAGACATTATTTTTATTACTCAACTCACAGGAGTTGCAGCAGTTTTGGGAGGCTGATCCTGGCTGACAGCAGCCAGGATCTACAGTAGATACAACCATGAAAACACTGGAACACTGAAGTCCAGCGCGTCCCAAGGACATGAATAACTCTCTCTAGTAGATTAAGTGAAAGGAGGACAAACAAATATAAACATAATCATAATTGTGAAGATTAAGATCACTTACGAAGTGCTTTACAGTCTAATACAAGTCCACTGTGATACAATAAAAACAAATTAAAAACGTTACTGTTGCTAAGCATTTATTTTATTCTTATAATTATACTTCTACATCACATTTTCCGTGCTCTTGATTGACACAAGTAAGTAAGTATAAAAGCAATAAAGCTTGTAAAAATATAAGGAAAAAAGAGCAGGAAAGGTTAATACAATACAGTTACACAACCGACTGATTTACGCCTTGTATGGAACTAGTACCATAAATGGTGAAGATTGGGTGTTAAACACATGCGCATATTTTTTTTATGGAGTATGAGGCAAACGAGCTTACGGATCACCTGATGTTAACAGTGATGAACACAGAACACCAGAGGAGTCACAGGTGCGTTGCCGGCTTTTTAAAAAGGAGTACGCTCTTTTTTTGAAGGTTTAACAAGAGATCATTCCACAGTTTTGTTGTGCGAGGCAGAAAGGTACGTGAGAAGCGCACAGTTGTGGCCTGCCAATCATCTATATGGTGGGGATGCATAATTATGCTGTTGTGAAAGTCGAATTATCTTATAATAGCCAACAGTCCTGTAGGATAATAACCTATGTGTATCTATTTCTGTTCCCTGGACGGGTCGCCTGAGTGCAAGCAATTAGCGCCGCCCTTTGACACCCGGAACACCAGAGGCGTTATCGGTTTTTTGGGAATTAGGAGAGGATTGTTGGGGATACAGGAATTGGAGACATTGAGGAGGGGAGTTTTTGATTTCTGAAGAAGATTGTAAACCTTATTTGAAACTAGCTACTTCCGCGCTACTACCCACTCAGCTTCTATTAATTGTAGCGTGATATTTTATGATAAATGCCCTATCCAACACAAAAAGAATTAATCAAATCGGACCTGTAGTTTCAGAGATTAGCGCGGTCAAATTAACTAAAAAAGAGTATAAGAAGTATATAAGAGGAGTATTAGATTAAACAATACTTACACGATAGGTTCTAAAGAATCAAAATGTCCTTTGGCTACTGATTTTGGATAATATTCAGGCAACAAAGTTTTGAAGGTGCACAGTTTGTCTATTCTTTGCTTTGCTCTCTCCACCATTCCTTTGGCAGAGATCAATGTTCTTTCTAGATAGGCTCGAGCTGGAATTAGAAAAGAAATATAATATAATATAATATAATATAGGGACAAGCCCGCCATAACCTCACAAAACCGCTGCAACTCCTGTAAGCCAGGATCTACAGTAGATACAACCATGAAAACACCGGAACACTGAAGTCCAGCGCGTCCCAGTGACATGAGTAACTGTGTTGGTTCCCGCAACGAAGTGAATCAGAAGATTTTATAAGAGGAAAAAAAACGATAGTTTCCACTTCCCTCGTTGAATTACTGCAGGAGACAGAATGAATTAAGCCTAAAGGCACAAAAGAGACTGTACGACTGGGTGGATGATTGTTGTACTATAAAGATTTTTTTTCCAGCCAGTTTTATAAAATCACCGTATGCACGGGCCTGTGGACGGCGAGCACAGGTAGCTCGTCGTACACCAGACCTGAGCGAACGACGCGACGCATTGCGTTTTGCGCGCGCCTCAAAGAGCCATTAGAGCACCACTGTTGAGATGAGATGGGGCCGCGGAAGACTTAGTCGGTTACCGGGGCTCCGACTTAAAGCGCAGGAGAAGTAACGGGGTGGTTTTTAGTCAGTAAGAGTCTGACACTCCCTCCCGCCTCACCCAGGCGGGTGATTTTCCCCCCTTAAAAAAACCGTAAATATGAATTAAATTTTGGAAGACGTTTGATATTCCCGATTGCCCATAAAAGCAAGCAAAAACCAACCTAAACCTAAAAAACTGGAGGAGTTACTCCTCCATAATTCTGTTATTGGGCACTTTGTCACTAGGTAATGTCCAGTTCACACTCCGCTACTTTTGTGTCAAGTAGTGAGTATTTAGATATGTATGTCTAAACACAATAATACTAGCATAGTAAAAAGGCATTAAAGACAAAACTTCGAGTCTGTTTTGTTTTTACTCCTACTTCTTGGATTTACCCATATCTATAAAGGTTTTTTAAGGGAGGAAAATCATCGAATGACTGCTCCCGCCTGGGTGAGGCGGGAGGGAGTGTCAGACTCTTACTGTCTACAAACCACCCCGTTCCTTCTCCTGCGCTTCGAGCCGGAGCCCCGGTTACCCGTTAAGTTCTCCGCGACTCATATTTATAGTTAAGAACGATTAAAAACAAGCACTCTCCATTGAAAATTGGGCTTGAAATGATCTGGTTAAAATGATGTAACACTAAATTCTCTTCAAAGAAACAAAGGCTATTTTGTCATGTTATGTAAAATGTTCAAGGAAAGAAATAAAATTACTTAAGTATAGCATTATTCAAGCAATTAATTTGTGCACATAAAACAATACTAGCACTTAAAGTAATTGCAACTGGGTTCATTGTTGAATGGCTAAACCTTTTTATGGGCACGATCTTTGACTTTGCGTTTTTATGTACCTAGATTACAATTATTATAACTATGATATGTATTTATATTTGTTAAGTGTTTATGCCACGTGTTTTATGACCACTGAAACACGGATCAGTCCTAAGACTGTCTTCATCTTCTAATTTTGTTATAATCCTGAATTCAGTCAGTCAGTTGCCAAGTTTGGGGATTGTTTTAAGTTTATGATTGTTAACCCACTTTGAGCAAGCTGGGTGATTATTGTCCAACGTAACATCCACGTATACATTAATAGTCTCATGTAATAGGTGGTGAGCCTATTGTCATATACCAGGCAGCCAGGCACAATTCCAGACACAGTGCTACTTCTGAGATTTTATAAATCCCAGCAATAGTTTGCCCGACCCGGGAATCGAACTCGAGACCCCTTGCCCGGCAGTCGCACTTGCGACCACTCGGCCAACGAGGCAGTCTTCCAAAATAACAAACATCAAAAATATCAAACTAGTTTTATTTGAATGTCTGTAAGAAAACAAATTTAATTTGGGTCATAATACAATTTGGCAGATTGTCCATTTACAACAATAATAATACCTATTTTATTATGCTTTTATTAAACTGTCAAACACCAAGCGGTCACCGGTGACCGCGACCTATTGTTCTTTAATTGTGTCTATAAAACCGGTACTCGACGAGTTAAATTATTCATGAGATTCTGACGTCTTTGTGTGTATTACACATAAATTATATCGAAAAAACCGTTTGAAAAAATATACCTAGGATTCGGAAAATAAAAACAAAATATGCAAACAAGAATAAATTGTATGTTGTTGATCCAAAATTTGGCTTGTAATCTGTAGGTATTTTAACAGGTAATGGGTCCTTTAGTATACCTGAATGATTCACCACTATAAACTGACCGATAATTATGTATAAAGCTCATACAATGCAAGACCATGATTAACTGGTTCTGCATAGCTTGATATGCCTCCGTGCGTACCTAGCTTAATATTTTTGGTTTTATTTTGATTATCCCTTCTTAAGACGCATTTAATGACGTATAAACACAAAACATAGTCATAAATCTGGTAAAGGTACATACATTGATTAAATAAAAATTTAGTACATAAGTACAATATACAAATCCACTGCCTCGTTGGCCGAGTGGTCGTAAGTGCGACTGCCGGGCAAGGGGTCTCGGGTTCGATCCCCGGGTGGGGCAAAGTATCTATTACTGGGTTTTCATAAATATCTCAGTAGTAGCACGGAGTTTGGATATGCGTAAGTAATTTCATATTAATGTGCATAAAAACGCGTGCGTACGCATAAACACACGCACGCGTACGCACACAGATAAAAATATGCGTGTGCATGTGAGTATAAACGCTGCAGCGCAACCGATAGTAGTCTTGGCAGTGGACTTTTGACCTGTGACCGTACCTCTACATCCATAGGTACTTCGATTACTGACATAGTTCTTTCTCCAATATTCTTATTATTCTTGTATACCAGTACAAATGTCAGATAGCCTATTGTAACCTTTTACATTACCAGATTGTTGAACGCAAAAAACAAACAAACAACACACTGACCTCAATTTTATTGTTATGACTAAAAGTAAAAAAAAAACATTTTCTTCGGTGAATGTACGAATATGAAGGAAGAAACTATACATGATAAATAAATATTATAGGTATGACAAATCTATACATCAGTACATCTGTGTAAATAAAATTTGAGTGTGTGTTTGTGATATTAAAATAACCGCTTTTTACTACATGCTTATGAATATATACATATGCCGGAATACTGAAACGTTACTCAATTTTAAGTCGTGCTCAAATATCGTGCCATCTTTGTCATTTTACAAAGAATTTGTAGAGATATAACTATACTTAAGCACGACTTAAAATATTGAGTAGCGTTTCAGTATTCTGACAATAATCCATTATATTTTTTACAATTTTTGTCTGTCTGTCTATTGTTCTGGCTAATCTCTGAAATGGCTAAACTGATTTTGACGGGAGTTTTATTTTCAGGTAGTGAATTTACTAAGGAGTAACTTCGGCTACTTTTTCCATTACGGATACATGCGTACAGCTACGAAATATGACAGGATGGAGAGGTAGAAGATGACCAAAGGGCAGGGTTAGATAAAAATTGATAGTAAAGAAAAATAAGTTTGTGGTCATATGGTGTCTGAGAGGGAAAAATGGAAGAAGATGACATGATAAACACAGTATGACTGTCATTAATATATGATTGCAAGGTTATATTATTATAATTAGATAAATAAATATACCGACATTTTGTTTAAAGGTCCCCCCTTAACAAAAATGTATATTTATAATGTAAGTTTATATAAAACATCATGGAATTGCTTCAGCCGTGAAGCGGGAGGGAGTGTTGGTACTTTTGAAATATCAAGAAATAAAGAAATGAATAAAAATAATAATGTGTTGTCAGTCGTTCAGTGAAAGTCCATTAGGGATGTTCAGCAGTGGTGATGTCTGGTGGCTGATTTATCAATGATTCAGTTGAAATAATAATAAATAATTCGTTCGAATTTCCTTCGCGTATTTTTTCCAGAACCTTATAATTCAGTGTCATAATAATATCATTTAGTTATTTAAGATTATTTTTTAAGGAAAACGAGTAAACGAGTAGACGGATCACCTGAAGATAAGCAATCGGCGCCGCCCATGGACACCCCAAAAACCAGGAGTGTTACAAAATGTGTTGCCGGCCTTTTAGCGATTAGGAATTTGAGGATTATTGGGCATTCGAGGATTAGGAAACTTAGGGGGATTAGGAAGGGGGGTAGTTGGGCCTCCGGTAACCTCACTCATACGACGAAATACAACGCAAGTGTTGTTTCACATCGGTTTTCTATGAGGCCGTGGCATCAATCCAGTCGTGCCGACCCATTCCTGCCGAAGCATAGCTCTCCCACATTTCAACATGAGTGTGTTTGTGTTAGTAACATATTTTGTGATTAGACGTTTTTAGAGACTGGTCTCAATTTTTTATCAGTTTATACTTAAATTAATTCTTTAGCCCCCACTCCTAAACTTTGATTCGTTTTATCTAGGTATTGTTTTATTATACGACAAAATAAAAAAATACGTGTCTAATATTTTTTCATTACCTTACTTACGGACACTAATTATATTTTTAATTTTCGTACCATGTCATCATCCAAATTATTTTCTATTGAAATTGTACAAAAAAAAACAACGATGTTCCTTATTCTTTACATATTTTTTTCTATAGTAGCTTGCACGTCATGTTTTTAATTATAAAGTAATTTATACACTTAACACAATAATTGTACGAACATTTATTACTTAAAAAAATAAAAGTAATCTAATTGTAATAACAGGAATTACATTATTAAACGTAACACAAATATTAAAAATGCTTTTGTCAGTGTCAGCTGTACGCGTATAGGTAATAGGTAATCTTAAAAAAAATAACTTTATCGTTTGGTAGCACTGTTTTTATTATGTTCCATAATATCAATTTATGTAACGTTTGTAATATTGTTTTATCGTGTTTTTCTTATCCCACGTGGAGAAGTCATTTTGACAATTGTGCACATTTTAATTCAATATCTAACAAATTAATAACTATTATATATAAATTAATATCTTTTAATATAGAAATATTTAAAGATAAAGATATATTTATTTCTAAGTATATGGTACACTAAGATCTTACATTAAATATGGAATCACATACCCTTTCTGGTGTAGAAATTTTAAACTAGTTAAGTCCATACAAATCTTAATTCTCATTTGATATAGTTATATTAATTAATCTAACTTCATTGAAAAAGAATACGTACCTACATGTGCAATAGTTAATGAATTTGAATTAAATAATGTTTATAAAGTTTTAAATCTTCTTCTATACATATATGTAGACATACATATAATAAAATCGTAGGAAAGGGGAAACTGTAGGTACATCGAATATTTTTTTAAAACAATGCTTTGGTCTTGATTGACAGTCGATACTACGGTATCGGCTGTGGTCGTGTGCTGTGGTTACGACCAAAAATATGGTTTTAGAAACTCAAAAAGTGTTGCATGGATTTAAGTACTTCAAATCTTGCATGAACATTAATAACAGGTCGGGTCAACTTAGGCTACACATTATCATGCTATCACCTACGGGGGAGGAGTGAATCACTATTCTACGCGGACACAGCTAGTCACTTAATAAAATATTAAAATTGTACTTACAAAAATCCTTTTTGACAAAATGCTGTTGCTTTTTCACCCATTCTTCTAAAAGATTGACGGCATCATCCATTCTCCCATTTTTATCCAGGTTTAACTCCATTCTCACATGTTCCAGTGTGTCGGGATGGAATTCCAGAAGTTTGTCTTTTAGCACTGTTACCATTTTGCCCAGTCACTTGAACGGCTACTGACTATAAACTGAATGAGATTGGTTTAACACAAGTTTTATCTAACTACAATATTTATCGTACTATGTTTTAAACTTGTTTTGAGACACATGACCTACGTTTATTAATATGACTGGTTATTGTGTGCCTAACTGCGGACGTCACGGCTTTTTATTCCCAGAAGGGACGGTTGAGGTGCATATTTTCAAGGAATCACCGCTTTTGGGAGACGTGCTCAAATAAGCGGTGTTTCTGGATACTATAATTATGTAGGTATATTCTTTTTTTATGGCATAAGCCGGTAAACGAGCAGACGGATCACCTGATGGTAAGCAATCGGCGTCGCCCATGGATACCTGGAACACCAGAGGCGTTACAAGTGCGTTACCGGCATTTTGGAGTTAGGAGTTTGAGGATCGTTGGGGATTCAGGGATTGGGGAGATTGGGGAAGGGCCCAATTAGCCTCGTAATTGGGCCTCTGGTAACCTCACAAGCGTTGCTTCACGTCGGTTTTATGTGAGGCCGTGGTATCACTCCGGTCGAGCCGGCCCATTCGTGCCGAATCATGGCTCTCCCACACTTATTCTGTTTTTATATGAACCTCTAAATAATAATTGATTATAATCTGCAATTGCTGGATCGATGTTATTTTTTTAACTTTTTTGTCTGTTGTGTAGCTGTATAAAAAATAAATGTCACAAATATTTTTAATAATGCAATTATTTAATGATTTGTTGATATTAATAATAACAATGATAAGATTTGTTTAATATCGTAATTTAATCTTATTTATCAGTTTTGAATTGAGGAATTTTGAAAATGTCGTATTTGGTTCTTTTCATACGGTGCGCGTTTCTGCGATAATCCGGTGTTTTTAATTATTTGAAGTTTATAATATTTATTATACCGGGTACATTTTCAGACTCCGTGCTATTATTCAGAATAAAAAAACCAGTAATACATTGCCTGACCTGGGAATCGAACCCGAGAGCTCTTGCCCGGCAGCCGCACTTGCGACCACTCGATCAATGAGGCAGTTAGAGTAACTAGTTGTAAATAACATTTTCAAAAAAGCACGACCTATTTTTTAAATTAGAAGTCTAAATGAGGTCAAAAGACTACCAATGTCACTAGTACCTTGATTTCCAAAATTTTATATTTTACTAGCGAACCCAACAGACGTTGTCCTGCATATCCATTTGAATGTACAAACAAAATTCATTCAAATTAGTTCAGCTGTTTAGGATAAATAACCTAAGCATCGACTGCAGCGCCATCTGCCGGGCTGATTTGTAAATCTAAACCATTCTTAGATCCCCTTGAACACACACAAAAAATTTCGTCAAAATCGGTTCAGTCGTTTGAGAGAAGTTCAGTTATATACACACTCACAGAAGAATTATATATATAAAGATGTACGACTTAGGCTATCGACACCTGTTTTTCTTGTTCCGTTTTTTATGTTAGTAAATAAGTATTGTATAGGTCTTAAATCATTAATATAATGGCGTCATGATTCGTTTCTAGAAGTATTTTGTTATTTTATTATGCACCAAAAGGGTTGATGAACTTGTATATAATTATGGGGGCCTTGTTTTTGTCAAGTCAAGTTTTTCAGCTTACGGCTTCGTCCGTTCGAATTTTTGAAGACTTCTCTCTTGAATAATTATCAATGATTATCGTATAATGTTTGGTAAAATAATGTGGTCTTAATTAATAATAACCGATATGTATGACTGCCTCGTTGGCCGACTCGTCGCAAGTGCGACTGCCGGGCAAGTGGTCACGGGTTCGATTCCCGGATTCGCGCAAAGTACTACTGGGTATTCTCAGAACTTAGTAGCACGGAGCCTGGAATTGTGCCCGGTATATGGCAATAGGCTCACCCCCCCTTACATGGGACTCGTAACATAAATAGTGAAAAGTAGGTTTTACATTGTACAGTGATAATGTACACCTCTGCCTAGCCCTTCGGGGATAAAAGGGGGGCATTCCACTTTGCGCACCTAAATGAAGCGCACCCAGACGAAGCGCACCTAAAGTATTCCACTTTGCGCACCTGTAGGTGCGCTTAAAATAAAAATTTTAAATAAATAGTTTTTCTATTCCACGAAGCGCACCTACGAATATCACTCGCATAGTGCGGAGACTAAGAAATAAAAATATCGATATAAGAACATATTTATTATTTAAAAGACTAACTTAAATTTCTAACATCATTTAGTTTCATTATAATAATGTGACACAATATTGATATTTGTCCATGTTTTTATTGTAATTATGAAACAATCTGTGATTTTTTATGTTAAAGTAGAGTATTTTTATTGTACACTAAACATGTAGCTATAAGAAAACTTCAACAGATCTTTATGTAAAACCATATTTACAATGTTTTTCATATTTGTCCATGTTTTTATTGTAATTATGAAACAATCTGTGATTTTAAATAGTAAGATTACAAAATCAAAATGACAAAATATTGTGTCACATTATTATAATGAAACTGAGAGATGTTAGATATTTAAGTTAGTCTTTTAAATAATAAATATTTTCTTATATCGATATTTTTATTTCTTAGTCTCCGCACTATGCGAGTGATATTCGTAGGTGCGCTTCGTGGAATAGAAAAACTATTTATTTAAAAATTTTATTTTAAGCGCACCTACAGGTGCGCAAAGTGGAATACTTTAGGTGCGCTTCGTCTGGGTGCGCTTCATTTAGGTGCGCAAAGTGGAATGCCCCATAAAAGGCGTGATGTTATGTTATGTTATGTATGATATTAATTCAATATCTTGTAACTAAGATCGATTTTTGATATTAGTTCTATATTCTATAATATCTAATTTTCTTTCACTAAAAATACCTTGTGATCGGTAAAAAACTGACAAAGTACTTTAAAAAAAAAACAACCAGTTTAAAAAGTTAATAGTACCTAATTTATGCTAAATGGTAAACTTTGGATTGCAAAAAAAATGAAGTCATTGAATAAAATTTAAGGTTTACATTTTTATTGCTACAATCCTACAAGGTTGTTTTTATTCCAACAACTTAGTATATTATTAAACAACAAGTTGATTTTTCCTTACAATTGATTAAAATTCAGTATTTTAAACACATGTCATACCTACATGTTCACATAACTAAACAGGATATAAAATGCAAAATATGAATCTCAAAAAACCTTGAGAAATTACCACAATATTTTACAATCATATCATCAATTCAGGCGCTAAAAAATCATCATATAATAATATACGTTTATGCATTTATGCGTAATCATGTTGCATATTATAATATATTTTTTGTCTACAAAACTAGTGTTTCATCTGCAACTTTATCTGTGACTAAGTCTTTAAATACCTATTTAACAGTTTCTCAAGATTTTTTCTGTTAAACGTACCGTCTTGTCTTTTTTGAGTTTATTGTAATCTTATGAATTTGGTAGTTTCCAGGGTATCAAAATTAAAAATCTAATTAGCCCGTCAGTTAGATAATGAAAAAATATTAGACACCTATTTTTTTATTTTCTCGTATTAAGTTGCAATACTTAGACAAAATGGCGCTAAGTTTAGGAGTGGGAGGTCGTTACGTCATAGCGTGCTACAAAATTTGACACACTGTGACGTCACACGATATTTCAAATTAATATATCGTCGAAAGTATTTAATTTGGTGAAAAAGAAAAAAATACGTGTCTAAAGTTTTCAATTAATGTACCAGACGGACAATGAAATAAAATTTAGGAAACTACCCTATTAGTGGTAATTGCCATTGGTCTTCCAATTTAAGGTGGTACTACAGCTATGGAAAAGGCTATGCTCGGAGTCTCTCTATAGGATAGGATCCGTAACGAGGTGATCCGACAGAGAACTAAAGTTACCGACGTAGCCCAAAGGATTAATAGACTGAAATGGCAGTGAGCCGGTCGCATTTGTCGAAGAACCCATGACCGTTGAAGTAGATGTGTCCTGGAGTGGAGACCACGTCTAAGCAAACGTAGTGTAGGGCGCCCTCCAGCTTAGTGGAGTGACGATATACGTAAAGTGGCTGGTAGTGGTTGGATGCGTAGAGCTGAAGATCGAGCTCAGTGAAATGCATATGTCCAACAGCGGACGAGATCAGATCTCGTCAGAATTTTGACACAACCATGAAAACACCGGAACAATGAAGTCGCGCGTCCCAGGGATATGAATACCTGTCTAGGTTCACGCCACGGAATAAGTCTTGACGCACGGTTGGTGCGGTGGCTGGGCAACCGGCTGCCGTGTAACGTGTCGCGGTTTCGATTCCAGTACGGAACAACACTTTGTGTGATCCACACATTGTTGTTCCGGGTCTGGGTGTCATGTGTATGTGAACTTGTATGTTTGTAAACGCACCCGCGACACAGGAGGTAATCCTAGTGTGGGGCAACGTTTTTTTTTTAAATCAGAAGATTTATCGATTATATTGGAGGAGAAAAAAAACGATAGTTATTGGCACTATGCCGAGAAATGGCGTCTTCTCTTGCTATGGTAAACATACTTCGAGAAATAATAGGCGCCACAATGATTGCATAATTGGATAAATTACCCACTGCAACTAATTACGAAGTGTATAGTGAGAATTTTATAATCGCCATTTTTCTTGGGTCAATTAAAACTAAGTACATACGTAACTGAACAGGAAAATCAAATCTGAAAATATGAAAAATATATAAAAAAAATGCTACTATTTATTGCCTTTTTCTGTCTAGCTACTGAGTATTTTTATAGGTAACTAGCGTCACTAGCGACCTGCACTGGCTTCGCACGGGGGCAATGCTGATGTAAATATACCTGCTACAGAATATCCATAAACACAACGGTCACAGCTTTTTGTCATTAGACCATTAATGTGGACAATACTGTGTAGTACATCATCATTTTATGACTGCCTCGTTGGCCGCAAATGCGACTGCCGAGCAAGGGGTCTCGGGTTCGATTCCCGGGTCGGGCAAAGTATTACTATTTTTTTAAATTATTTTTATTATTTTGGTCGATCTCGTAGGGTTCAGCCAGCGTTTGCAATATAAGCGCAAAAAACCGTGCTTATTTACTTCACATTAGAAACCTCTAAATTTATCAGTGTTTCTTTACTATATATTATGCATGTATTATACAAATAAACCTTGCTTCAGAATCGCTCATCTTTTAAACAAAACCGCATCAAAATCCGTTGCGTAGTTTTAAAAATCTAAGCATACATAGGGACAGACAGACAGCGGATAGCGACTTGGTTTTATACTATGTAGTGACAAGACGAGTACATAATACACAAAACAACGTAACAGCTGTTTATGACCAGTCATGGTAAAAAACTTATGAATCCCCTGCGTTTAACATTAGTGATCTCTTAGTGATCTCGAGTTCATTTCTCGAGCAAAGTATTTACTACTTGCAACACGGTTCACGGAATTGTACTCGGTGCAAGGCCATATGCTCCCCTTTGTCTTATGGCTGCCATACACGCTACGGTTCGCGGCGTCTGAAAGGTTTACCTGTGCAGATTTTTTTTACGGGGGGAAAATCATCGAATGACTTCTCCCGCCTGCGTGAGGCGGGGGGAGTGTCAGACTCTTACTGACTAAAAACCACTCCGTTCCTACTCCTGACCTTCGAGCCGGAGCCCCGGTAACCCGTAAAGTTTTCCGCGGCTCCGTATCGGCATCAGCCCTATTGGGCCCCATCCGTGGTGGTCTGATGGCTCTTTGAAGCGCGCGCGGAACGCGACGCGCCGCACGCTCGGGTACCTTTGCAGATATGCCTGCGCATTTAGACTGAACATTGGTAGCGTATTTGAGGACGTTCCGGTTTTTTTTAGTTGTTTTGGCGATGGCGTACGGTGTCACTAGATAGAATTGATTTTCGATTCTGTGCCGGTCACCTGCACAGGCTAAAAACCTGCACAGATCTATTCCCATCCACATTACGGTCTATACTTGAACAGGTGAACCTTCTTGATGAACCGTAGCATGTATGGCAGCCCTATAATAAATTTATAATAAAGTGAATTAAAAATGAACTAGGTATATTCATTAAGGAGAGCCTGGCCCTGCACTGGGTACAATTTGGTGAACAATGTTGCAAGTGGTAAAAACTTGACTTGATCTGAGAATTGAACTCGAGACCCCTTGCCCGGCAGTCGCACTTGCGACTACTCGGCCAACGACGCAGTGTATTTTATTTAGATGTAGGCACTATTCGCATCGCACTTGCCACCCGACGAGAAATACTTCTTCAAGAATCACATGGCGTGATGTTTTGATTATGTAGTATGAGTTCTGTTATAAACCTTATTACAAAGCGGTAAAGCCTAAGTCAGCCTTTACAAATATAAAGTACATTTCCATCGCATTTTGCTGATACTGCATTTCCGTCTAATGCATGGAATTAATATAATGAAATAAAAAATCAGTTAGATTCTGGACGCCGTCACACTATCTATTGTGCTCTGAGTAATCTGAGTATTAAGAGAGACATTATAGAGACATTTCTTCAAGTTTATACTAAAACTATATGTGGTTGTGGTAAACATATTAAAGTGGTTCCGTAGAACATTGTCTTTTATTCTAAAAAAAGGACAAACGGGGTCGGCCTACTAACAGTTCGTATGCACTTTCAAAGTTTGCTTTTTGCAATGGTTCACCACTTATTTTTTGTTTTAAACGCTTTATTGCTTTGTAAAACTATTGTATTACCGAGACAGAACCATTTTACTTCGGGATGAAAACAAGTGTGGGAGAGCCATGCTCGGCATGGGCCGGCTCGACCGGAGTGATACCACGGCCTCTCAGACAACCGACGTGAAACAACATTGTGTTGTGTCGTGTGATGGAGGTTACCGGATGCCTAATTGCCCCCCTCCCCCCTCCTTTCCCCAATCCCTGAATCCCCAACAATCTTCAAATTCCTAATTCCAAAAGGCCGGTAACGCACTTGTATCGCCTCTGGTGTTCCAGGTGTCCATGGTCGACGCCGATTGCATACGATAAGTTGATCCGTCTGCTCGTTTATCGGCTTATCCCATAAAAAAATGATTTCACGGTGTATAATAATGACACACGTGCAAAGTCGCAAGAAAAACCTAGTATAATAAAAAGATTATCTTAGTATGGAACGTATAATTAAAGTCAAATCAAGCAAAAGGTCGATTAGAGTTCTTAGGTACTTCATATTTATTAGATCTGGCCAACATGATAAATGAATTGATTGTAGACATGACATACACGTGATTTCTATGTCATTATTATATAAAAGGTGTTGTTTTAAAGCCGCGTCATTTTCTAGGAGGTAACTCGGCTATCGATTCTGAGTCCAAATCAATAAAAAAATGGTACATAATTTTTTTAATTTTTCTGTAAATTACGCAAATCCGTAAGTGTGAACTAACACGCCGCCGTCTTGTAACTAGCTTTATAACGCGGCATAACACACACAAACTCAAAAACGTAATTAATATTATTCCTAATTCCATAAAACTACAATAAGAAGCATTGCTGTCCTTTTTCTGAAATACTGTCCAACTTAAACCATTTATTGTAGCCGTATTTTTAACTATTGGCCCGAAATTTTCTCTTACATTGAACCCATATGACTTCTGTGACATGCCCCCGAGAAATAACACGGCTTCAAAACTACACCTTGTATATATAATGTATAATTATAATTATATTGACATTCTCGTTGGGCGAGTGGTTGCAAGTGCGACTGCCAGGCAAGAGGTCTCAGGTTCGATTAACGGGTCGGGTAAATTATTACTGGGTTTTTAGAAAAATCTCAGTAGTAGCATGGAGTCTGGAATTATATCCGGTGTATGGCAAATAATATATACCTACTTTTTACTATTTATGTTATGAGTCCCATGTAATAGGGAGTGAGTCTATTGCCGAATACCGTGCGACTTCTGAATATAGTTTTCCCGACCCGGGAATCGAACCCGAGATCCCTTGCCCAGCAGTCGCACTTGTGACCACTCGACCAACGAGACCTAGTAATCGTATGTATTTGCCATAATACATCAACTGTATTATGGCAAATACTGACTTGAATGTTTTATTAAACCCCCAGTTAAAAGTTCAAAAGTGTGTATTGAATAATTATAAGGAAAACAAACAAATAACATTCTGCAAAAAGGTTTTATTTGGCACTTAAATAATGTTTCACCTTCTCCATAATTTTACTACTCTTATGTCGGAATACTCAAACGCTACTCAATTTTAAGTCGTGCTTTAGTATAGTTCTGTCTCCACAAATTCTTTGTAACAGAGATGGCACGATATTTAAGCACGACTTAAAATTGAGTAGGTAACGTTTCAGTATTCCGGCATTAAACTATAAATTAAGTTCTTACTTATTCTAATTTTACTATTTTACAAACCAATTCCATAAAAGAAATATTTTGATTAATTTATGGCGTATGTATGGACCAGAAACCCTGTTACAGGTTAGGTTACTTATTAAATAAATACTTAGGTTAAGCGAATAAAGCTGGTGAAGAGGCTAGCTGTAATTTTAGAATTAGGAAACAAGATTGATATAATGTCTATGATATATATATTTTTTTATGAAATAGGAGGCAAACGAGCAGATTCGATCATCTTATGGCAAGCGATCAGCGCCGCCCATGGACAACTACAACACCAGTGGAGTCACAGATGCGTTTTCAGCGTTTTAAAAAGTATATTTAATATAGACTAGCTTTTACCCGCGGCTTCGCTCGCGTCACAAAAGGATAAAAAGTAGCCTATGTGACATATACCAATACATACAGCGCCATCTATACCAATACTTTTGTTTTCCCTCGGGAATATCTAAATTTTTTCGGGATAAAAAGTACCCTATTATTTAATCCAGACTACTAACTTTACGTCTGCAGAAATTCAATGTAATCGGTTTAGTAGTTACGGCGTGAAGTCGGAACAAATAAACAAAATCACTTTCCGATTTATAATATTAGTAAGGATAGTAAGGATGATTTAAAATACTTAGTCGACACTCAAAGCTCTGAAGGACCCGGGCATTCCAACGTAGTTCTCAGTGAACTTGCTCGATTGTCTGCAGGATTCGATGGTATTGGCTTTGTTCATGATGCTCATATACTCCAGAAACTCTTTGGAGTTAATCACTTCCACCCATTCTTCTGTAATGTGAAAAAATATAATGATTTTAGTATTTTAGGAATGTGTTGTGACAGGCGTTGCGCAAGGCGGATTCTTAAGCTGGTCTTTTCAAAGGATTTGGTGCCCCCTATACAGATGCTGATGGCGATCACCGTAGTAGTTCTATTCCATACACCGTGGCTTGTTTCCAAAAGCTAGGTGTTTCGCTTTGAAGTAATCTTTTGAATTTCGTTGGAGACGAGGAAGTTTCATAAATTAAAACTATGTTAAATTATGGTGCGCGTAGAGACCCCAACAATCTGGAAAAGCTTGTGGTTGTTGGTCGGGTTAACGGGGAAAGACCTCGTGGTCGCTCACCTACCCGGTGGTTGGATGCTGTAAAAATCCTATCCAGCCTGACAGTTCCACAAGCCATAAAGACCATAGAGGACAGGGGCGTTTGGAGGAGGGTTGTGCATCAAGTGACGCGTGCACCAGACTAGACACGACCTTCAGTAATGAAGAGAATGACTAGGAAGAAGAAGTTATGATCCTTTAATACAAACATTCTGGTGTATAAATTCTCAATTATAACTAAGTAGCAGAAAACGCAATTACAATTACAATTAGTCGTCTACCCTATTAGGGTAGACGACTAATTTTTATTTTAATGTCCGTCTGATAGATTATTTAAAAACATTAGACACGTATTTTTTATCTTCTCACAGAAACGAATAGTTTCGAAGATATATTGATTTGAAATGTCGCGTGACGTCACTTCTCAGTACATTTTATACTAAGAAATGACGTTTTAGCCCCCACTCCTAAACTTTGATTCGTTTTATCTAAGTATTGTTTTATTATACGACAAAATAAAAAAATACGTGTCTAATATTTTTTCATTACCTAACTTACGGACTAATTATATTTTTAATTTTCATACCCTGTCATCATCCCCATTATACAGTTATAGGATTGTCTCATTAAGACTGGACACAAGAAAGTGTATTGCTATTACTTTACCAAAGGCGCATTCTGTTCTATATTTCTGAAGGCGCATTAATTCTATATGTCTCATGATTACACTGGCACTAGTTTCGCTAGAACTTAGTAGACTTTTGATATAGAGGATGAACGTCTATTATTTGACAGACGACACCATCAAGAAGGGCCAATAGATGCAGAGCCAATGGATAGTTATCTTTCAGTTTGTACGACTAACGAGAAGGCCTTTGTTTAGCGGTGGATATTTATCAGTTCTTTCTATCTATGATTGTGACAATTATTTGGTTAAAATATTTCCAAAATACTTACTATTTAATTCCAAAACAGATTTCTCCTTGCCACCATAGTCTGATGGCATAATTTCTTTAGGCACAAAATCGCTCAGCGTGTCGGGAGTCTTATGTAAATGTATTCTATCACCAAGTTTAGCACTGAACACCTGCTTCAGCATGGATATTAAGGTATCCACCATTTTGGAGGACGAGATCACGTGGATACCCTTTATCCGACAGCCGTAGCCTTCCTGGAAATTTTGAAGTTCATAATATAAAAGCACAGTTTTACACATGCACACTTTTAGAACTAAGTTTTAAGACAAAATAAGTATTGGTCTGTGACAAAAGAGAATGAGACATATTTTCTCATTCTATGCTCGGGACAAACTGTGCATAGAAAAAGAATGTCCTTAAACGTGCGACATGAGATACTATTCTTGCGGAGGGAAAACAGAATTATTATTAGTACACAGATTTTTTATTTGAGTACTGTTTCAATAGTGAAATTGTAATAATAAGATCGAGTATTTTTTATGGTACAAGCCCGCCACAACCTCCCAAAACCGCTGCAACTTCTGGAAGCCAGGATCTACATTAAATACAACCATGAAAACACCGGAACACTGATGTCCGGCGCGTCCCAGAGACATGAATCAGACGATATTATAAGAAAAGAAGAAAAAAACGATAGGTTCCACTTCCCTCGGTAAATTACTGCAGGATACAGAATGAATTAAGCTTAAAGGCACAAAAAGGAGACTGTACAACTGGGTGAAGCCCAGTCGCCAAGCATCACAAGCAAGGATCGATGATACTTACAGTCATTAAAGTAATGATTTGTCTCAGCTCCATAGGATTGATCTTAGTCACAAAACTTAGAATGTTGATTTGGGAATAATCCAAAATAATTTGGAACCCGGAGCAGTATTCGGCCTGCATCATATATTCACTAATCTGGAATAGAAATAAAAACATATTTTGAGTCCATGAGCTTCAAATAGACGATTGTAGGATTTCATCTTAAATTATCAGATTTTAAATTAAATTAGACTAGTAGAATGCATTTGTGTCAGCTATTTTCTTTTTCAATCTCTTTGACTGCATTTAGGTGTTGCATTGTTCTCACTCAATCGAACCAACAAAACTATGTAACTAGAGAATTGTATTGTAAAGCTGATTGAAAAAGAGTAACCTATGGAGTTTCTTGCTCGTTCTTCTCCATAGGAATGTACACATTGGTATGAGCAACTAGCTTCACTTCTAAATTTTTTTGTTGTAGACGTTCATAAGTGCCTTCCTGGTATAATTAGAAATAAATGATTTTGACTTTGACTTTATCTGTATCTATACAAAAAAAATTCGTCACCCTTGTTTAAATTATTCTTAAAAATGGCTTGGAAGTCCAATCACCTATTGCATGAAAATTGGTTATATGGTTAATGCCACAATAATGTCGTACTCTGTCATACTTAGAAAAAAAAGTTAAAGAAAACGTACCGCAGTCAAGTACTTATAGTAACTGAAGACGTATGAAGACTCCAAGTTTTCAGAGACAATCTTGGCGATGTAGACCCTGTGATGCTGAGGAGTCATTTCTGGGAGATGTGCTGTGTGTCTGGAATTATAAAGAAGGAAATTGTTTACTAAGTATCATAGTACTGCCTCGTTGCCCAAGTGATCGAAAGTGCGACTGCCGTGGTGGTGGGTGGTCGAAAGTGGTCGGGCAAAGTATTACTAGGTTTTTAAAAAATTCTCAGTAATAGCACGGTGTCTGGAATTGTGCCCGGTATATGGCAATAGGCTCACCCCCTATTACATGGGACTCATAACATAAATAGTGAAAAGGGGGTGTTACATTGTACAGTGGCATAATGTGTACCTCTGCCTAACCCTTCAGGGATAAAAAGCGTGATGTTATGTTATGTTATGTTATGTTAAAATAGTCATGCTACTGCCTCGTTGGCCGCAAGGGCGGCTGCCGGGCAAGTGGATGGGTTTGATTCCTGGATCCGGCAAAGTATTGCTAGGTTTTTTTTAAACTCAGTGGTAGCACTGAGTCTGGTTTTGTGCCCGGTGTATGGCAATACGCTCACCCAGGCCCTTAGTTTGATCTGTATGTACGTATATATATAGTGCGCGATTATCTCGTGATCGGCAGAATAAGTGTGGGAGAGCCATGCTTCGCCACGAATGGCCCGGCTAGACCGGAGTGATACCACGGCCTCACAGAAAACCGACGTGAAGCAACGCTTGCGTCATGTTTCGTCGTGTGAGTGAGGTTACCGGAGGCCCAATTACCCTCCCCTTCCCCAATCTCCCCAATCCCTGAATCCCCAACGATCCTCAAACTCCTAATCCCCAAAAAGGCCGGTAACGCATTTGTAATACCTCTGGTGTTCCAGGTGTCCATAGGGGACGCCGATTGCTTACCATCAGGTGATACGTCTGCTGGTTTACCGCCTTATGCCATAAAAAAATTGATTTTGATGTGGTTTTCAGAAAAGTCTTTGTTACACTTAGAAGAAGGTTTTATAATTAACTAGCGACCCGCCCTGGCTTCGCACGGGTGCAATATGTATATACATACAAACCTTCCTTAAGAATCACTCTATCTATTAAAAAAAACCGCATCAAAATCCGTTGCGTAGTTTTAAAGATCTAAGCATACATACGGACATACAGCGAAAGCGACTTCGTTTTATACTATGTATTGATGATTGATATATTAACCAACTTCAAAACAAGAAGGGCTTGAAGTGGGTTTTCTTTTTCTTTTAACGTAGTTTATAAAGAAATTATTTTATTTTCCTTCTAATAACTATATTGTGTTTAAAAAATACGTACATAATTTGTTGTATGGGTTCCAGTTCTTTCTTGACATCGATCGGACTGAAGAATTCTGGCATCAGTGTCTTGAAGGTGCATAGTTTGTCCAACTTTTCTTTCGCTCTCTCCACTAAACCTTTTGACGTAACTATGAATCTTTCTAGGTACTCTCGAGCTGTAACCAATAAAATAAAATTTATGAATCAACCTAATATGAGTTAGAAGTTCTTTGGCGTAGATGCTATTTTTGCTAGGTGTGGTGTTGTTAAAATAGGTTTTACTTTTTTTGTCAGTTCAAAAATAGTGTCAATACGAATATACAGATCAGGGTTTACTCTTGAATTCAATTCCGATCGATCGACTTTGGTATTGTGAAATTTCGTACTCTTGAGTTGCAACACTAGCGCCCATTGTACCGTATTGCGAGGATATTTAATGAACTAAATGATATTGAGCTTGGCTTTATATTGCGTACTCTGAATGCTATTTCAACAGCTACGGTAGGGGTTGTATAGTTTTGACATAGAGTAATTATTGAAATTTTATTGAATTGACATTGAGATAGTTTTCAAAAGTCAACACCCTGAGAGTGTTTTTGTGGGAGTGAGGTGCAAATAGCGTTAGACTTTTACTAACTAAAAGCCACCTGTTCCAACTCTTGCGCTCGGAGCTGGACCGCGGTAACTTACGGTAAAGTTACCGCGCTTGCGCTTCTAGACGCCCAAACATCGGAACACATTTCAAATTTTATTTATGGGATAACCCGGTAAACGACTTTACGGATCACCTGATGGTAAGCAATCGGCGTCGCCCATGGACACCTGGGACACCAGAGGCGTTACAAGTGCGTTACCGGCCTTTTGGAGATTAGAAATAAGGATTATATTAGATTATATTAGGCTTTTTTTTTATGGCATAAGCCGGTAAACGAGCAGACGTATCACCTGATGGTAAGCAATCGGCGTCGCCCATGAACACCTGGAACACCAGAGGCGTTACAAGTGCGTTACCGGCCTTTTGGGGATTAGGATTAAGGCTTGTTGGGGATTTAGGGTTTAGGGAGATTGGGAAAGGGGAAGGTAATTGGGCCTCCGGTAACCTCACCCACAAGACGAAACATAATTTCTGTTAATTGTTTCACGTCGATTACATTTTTTGTTTAGATTTAAACTGTCAAACACCGAGCAGTCACCGGTGACCGCAACCTATTGTTCTTTAATTGTGTCTATAATGACGGTACTCAAAGAGTTAAGTTAACTGTAACTTGAGTTAAAAACGCATGAACGTTTGTAAATTAAATAATTAGGAGGTCTTTACTGAGTCACACTTTTTGAAGGTTATAAATATGACCTCGAGCGATTAACTTCAACCAATAACTATGTAGATATTAAATGTCAAAAAAAATTATGCTGAAAAATATTCGCATACATTGTTTGGGAACACGTTCGATCATGTCATTGTTATGCTGTATTTAATAACAAGTGCAATTATATAATTATTTTTTCGTCTGTTTTTAAGGCCCAGAAGTTATTAAATGTAATTAAAATATTTAACGCCTAGAATAATAATGATGTATAATTAATTTTATGTTATAGTCAAAGTGAATTGCAAGGTTTTGTACGGTCTTGTTGAGAGACCGTAGTGTTTCCATTAATTGTAGGTAGTTATAATATATATATCGGTATCTGGAATACACAAGTTAGTTGCAGTAGGTATAGCGATTTGTTGGTCGAGTTAATAAGTGTACAAGTCTCAGATAATGTATGTAACTACCTAAAACATAAACTTAGGTACCTACTTTCCAAATTTACTTGATTTTTTATATATATTTTTTATGGGATAAGTCGGTTCAATCGGCGTCGCCCATGGACACCTGGAACACCAGAGGCGTTACAAGTGCGTTACCGGTTTTCTGGATTAGGAATTTGAGGATTGTTGGGGATTCAGGGATTGGGGAAAGGAGGGGAGGGTAATTGAGCCTCCGGTAACATCACTCACACGACGAAACACAACACAACGTTGTTTCACGTCGGTCTTCTGTGAGGCTGTGGTCCAAAAAATATATAAATTTCAAAACAAATTCGTTATAATACACAAAAAATATGTTCAAACGATTAACAATGATAATAAATAATCGTCACACTTAATGATTTGATTTCGATAATCTCTTATATAATTATGGTTATTCCATTAAAAAATGAAAAATCATAATCTAATGGACGTCAAATAAACTGGTTGTAAGCTAACTTTGGCAATTTTTTTTACCTTGAATCAGTTCTATACCCTTAAGAAAGACAAAAAAAAGGTTATCGAACCCGGAAACTTCCTTTACAAAACCTCTAACCAATGATAATAAAAAAATATTTATTTTAATGGCACGTCGTTTTGCATTTTCATATTTCGTGTTTATAATTTTAATTTTTTAGTGCCTAGTGGTTTGCCTGGAATGTTTTCCGGTAGATTTGAAAATAGGCGATATTGTAGATTTTGATGTGCTCTTTCCGATTTCTATTTTGCACCCTCGTACGTGCGCTGTTTGCACCGCCATCTTGAAAAAATTGTGGCCAAAAACAGTATTTTTCAATGTATCTTCTCATTATTTTTTTATTTAAACTTTATTGCACATACACTGTAAAATTGTAACGTTTAAAAAAAAGAAAACCAATATACATACTTACATACATGCATAACTTCACACCTTTTTCCCACGGACATGGTAGAGACTATGGAATGCCAATTACTTCGATTCCTACATAACTCTTTCGCTTCATCAACTGTCTTTTCATTAGTCCCTATGCTCGTCGGTTAAGGGTACATTTAATTTAGCCTTTCTTTAATATATCGCCAAACTGGTTAATATATCGCCAATACAAAACCAATATAAAAGATACGATATTACGGTAATTTGTAGAATGAACAGAACAAAAAAAAAATGACAAGCCAATGACGGTCCACTGTTAGACTATGGACATATCCGTCCGTCCGTAAGTATAGTGTAGTTATACTTAGTGCATATAAGGCCGTTTGAAATAATCGAAATACTAGTAAATTGTTTAAAAATGTTAAACATTCAAAATAATAATGTTAACATTCAAAACAATAATGTTACACATTCAAAACAATAATGTTACACTTTCAAAATGTTAATTGTTACATAACATTATGTGGCTTGTGTCAAAAATGTAGCCTACTAAGAGAATATTTAAAAACACTAACTTACCAATTACGTCATTAATCTGATGCAAATCGGTGCAATTGGCTAGTTTCCTAGGTTTAAAATAAATTGTTTCAACTTTTCAATGCAATAAATAAT
Source organism: Spodoptera littoralis (assembly GCA_902850265.1). Classification (NCBI taxonomy): domain Eukaryota; kingdom Metazoa; phylum Arthropoda; class Insecta; order Lepidoptera; family Noctuidae; genus Spodoptera; species Spodoptera littoralis. The sequence continues at coordinate 2,636,757 of LR824553.2, read as the reverse complement.
TAAAAAATAATCATACTCTCATCCATTGATTTGACAAAAGTAGGTAAACTTTTGGATTTGGGTAGACAGACGACTAATTTTTATTTTAATGTCCGTCTGATAGATTATTTAAAAACATTAGACACGTATTTTTTATTTTCTCACAGAAACGAATAGTTTTGAAGATATATTGATTTGAAATGTCGCGTGACGTCAATTCTCAGTACATTTTATACTAAGAAATGACGTTTTAGCCCCCACTCCTAAACTTTGATTCGTTTTATCTAAGTATTGTTTTATTATACGACAAAATAAAAAATACGTGTCTAATATTTTTTCATTACCTAACTTACGGACTAATTATATTTTTAATTTTCATACCCTGTCATCATCCCCATTTTAAGGAAATAAGTATGCTATTTGACGCAGAAATATGATGACGTCACAAGTTGCGATCCAATACCAAAATCATATAAAAATATCGTTTTTGACATTCCAATAAAAGTATTGAATTTCAAGACCTTTTGAAGGTCCTTCAGAAATTTGACGACCTGTCAACTACTGGTTGCTGATTTGTGAATTTAAACCATCCAGGGCGCCACTCAAATGCATACAGAAAATTCATTTAAATCGGTCAAGCCGTTTAGGAGGAATTCAATGACATACACACGTACAGCAGAATTATATATATAAAGACTAGCGGACCCAACAGACGTTATCCTGCATATCCACTTGAATGTATAAACAAAAATTCATTCAAATTAGTTCAGCTGTTTAGGATAAATAACCTAAACTTCGACAGCAGCGCCATCTGCCTGGCTGATTTGTGAATCTAAACCATTCCCAGATCCCCTTGAACACACACAAAAAATTTCATCAAAATCGGTCCAGTCGTTTGAGAGAAGTTCAGTGACATACACAATCACAGAAGAATTATATATATAAAAATAATTACTTAACTACCGTCACATCTTTTAATCCCCGAAGGGTACAGGTGCACTCACACAAAAAGTTCCACTAATTTCTACTCATGGGTTATTTTATAAAACCCATATTGCAGCATGAGCTTATTGCCAATACCATTAAAATACCGAAAAGCCAAAAAGACTCCAATAACAATTTGTCCTATCTAGGAACCGAACTCAAGACCTATTCGACAGTCACACTTACAACTGTGCCAGCAGTCCTCACATTGTACAAAGAATTAAAAAAAAAATTAAAAAAAGTAAACTTACGAAAATCCTTCTTAGCGAAATGCGGCTGCTTTTGCACCCAGTCTTCCAAAATATCGATAGCTTCATTAATTCGTCCCGGCTTATCAAGGTTCAATTCTTTTCTCACTTCAAATAAAGTATCCGGTTTGTACCTCAACATACGGTCGCTTAAACTTTCCATTTTGAAACCGACCACACTGTTCGGGAGTCAATCAAAAACTGAACTGGACATAATAATTTTAATAACTTATATAAACTTTTGTTATAGGATTAAGTGTGTATGTTGTTTGAAGTAGTTCGTCTAGTGGTCGTAAGAGCAACTGTCGAGTGCGGAGATGAAGGATCTTACTTACGATTTTTGAGTTGATAATTTTATTGCTATCGTAATGTCGATCTTGAGGCTGTAGTGTTAAAAATAAGAGTCATGGTGGCTCGAAGGTTGGAAACCTACCAACGGCAAGTACCAATGTGACTTTTTCCGAGTTATATGTACATTCTAAGATTATTTAGACACCACTGACTAACGGTGAAGGAAAACATCGTGAGGAAACATAAGCTTATAATTTCTAATTACTTGTTTCTAGTACCAAGTCTAGTGTGTTTTCTCGTGTTTTTTCTAGTACCAAGTTAAAAATTGCCAACCCGAATTGAGTGAGCGTGGTGATTAATGCTCAAACCTTCTCCGTGTGAGAAGAGGCCTTTGGTCAGCAGTGGCCACTTATAGGCTGTTATTGATATTGATGTCGTAAAAAAATATATTGGAAGATGACTCATCAATTAATTAGAAGCATCTTACTAGGGGAGGCCAGAGCGTCATGGAAGCTAAAGTAAGTGTCAATGATCGATATTTTGGATTTCACCAACCCTTAGTGACACTTAACGGTACAAGTAAGGGATTAGTTTAGGTGCATCCTCATGCTTAGCATGATAATTTGAACTGTGGAATAATCTGTCATCGGCGGTATTTTCGCACCGATACGCCTTTCAAGAAAAGAGCGTATTCCTTTTTAAAAGGTTGGCAACGTATCTGTGACTCTTCTGGTGTTGCGGGTGTCCATGAGCGGCGCTGATGATCGCTTACCATCAGGTGATCCGTCTCCTCGTTTGCCTCCTATAATTAATTTTACTTTTGAACTATAGGTTCTACGGTTACAGTTCATTTGAACCTATAGTTCTTCTGCAAACACTGATAAACAGATTGTTTTTCTTCCAACGGCTGCTTCCATTTTTTGCCGACCTCAGTTCACCCGTAATATATTTTTCCATACTTTTTGGGCTTATTCTCTTCCCTTTGCAATGAATGGGTTTCATTCTACTACTATTTAATGTTGTTACAAACAATAATGCCTATATTATATCCAACAACCCTAATAAAATCATAAATGCGAAAGTCTGTATATCTTTGTTCAAAACAGTTGAAGGGATCATCTAGTTACTTCTCCTGCCCGGTTGAGGCGAGAGGGAGTGTCAGACTCTTACTGACTAAAACCAACCCGTTCCTACTTCTGCACTTCGAACAGGAGCCACGGTAACCCGAAAAGCCCTCCGCAGCTCGTCGAGATTAAATTTGGAACAGGGGTAGATAGGGGTGTGGAATAACTCATAGGCTTTTTATCACATTGAAACTAATAATACATAAATAGTCAAGTCTCTTTTTCTTAGTCGATTCCCTCACTGCTGAGGATCGTGACTCCCTCTGATTCTACTCACTAAATGTCGCCATTTATTCATTAATCAACGGAACGAGTTCCGTTGATTGGTGCATTGCAACATTCATAGGTATCTCCTTGGATATGTGGTCAGACCACGTATGGAACTCTGGCCTCTCGGTGTCTTTCCTTCTACCTTACCAGTCACTATGAGGCGTTCCAGACTGCTAGCATATCTGCGAATAGTCAAGTCTACCTACACTAAAATGGGCACCAGTAGAAATTAAATAGTATACGTATTAATGTATATATAGTATAGATATTAATGAAGACAAAATGGTCCCGTACAGTTCGGTTTCAGACGAATTTTCCCCCACGGGCCTCCGATTATGGAATGAACTCCCTGCCGTGGTTTTCCCAGTGGGCTACAACATGGGGTTCTTCAAGAGGGCAGTGAATAGGTTTCTTAAGGGTCGGCAAGACGCATGTAATGCCCCAAGTGTTGCAGGCGTACATAGGCCACGGTAACCGCTTACCATCAGGTGGGCCGTGTGCTTTTTTGCCACCGTCGTGGTATAAAAAAAGACAATTTATACAGAATACATTATTTACATTGACTTCAAACTAGGCTACCTTAATCTTGGGTACCTTCAGTGTAGTATATGCAAGCCAGGAATTAGTATCCTATTGGGCCCTATTATTACTGGAATTTAAGGAAGCCTATATTTAGTAGCGGATGTATGTGACTGATGACGATCAAACTAGTTTGCAACCTCATTGGGAAAAAAATGTACTTTGCACAGCAAAAAGTAGGTGTTGTTTATTTATTTATAGATCAACGGCCTGTGCCTACGTCAAACCAGACCAGTTCATTTAATTTACTATATAAATGCCAAAGTACAATAAGTTTTAAAAATCTATAATATCATCTTAATAATATTTTTATAGCATTCGATGAAATTGACGTATGTAAACAAATTGAAGGTCAGTCATGTAAGTCTGCCAGCGACTGTCTCGTTTGCCGAGCGGTCGCAAGTGGCACTGCCATGCAAGGGGTCTCGGGTTGGATTTCCAGGTTGGGCAAAGTATTACTGAGATTTTTCAAAAAAATTCAGTAGTAGCACTGAGTCTGGAAATGTGCCCGATAAATGGCAATAGGCTCATCCCTTATTACTTACATGTGGGTGTTACATTGCACAGTGGCGTTAAGTGCCGTAACGTCTACCCCTTCGAGGAAAAAGGCGTGAAGTTATGTTTTATATTAACCTGCTAGCGGCTTCACTGCGATCCTGTTGAACAAAAAGTAGCCTATGTTACCAGACCACAATCAACCCTTGTTCCAAATTTCATCTCGATTACTTCAGCAGTTCATCGATTGGTGTGATGACCTTAATGCTTATCCTTTCGTGTGTCTAAGACGAGGATCCACGCGAGACACAATGTTTTCTATTGTGTCTCATATCGGTGCATTCAAAAGGTTAACACTTACGTCACGGTAATATTATCATATATAATATTTATTATAATATATAATATTTATTATCATTTATAATATTACCGTGCTTACGTTGTTTCTTAGTATATAGGGCTTAAACTAAACGCTTCCAAAAAGAGAAGACAGGTAAAAACGAGTATTATTTTCAAAAAAGTTAAGAATTAAATATCTCATTATGTAATTATATAGAGGTACATAATCAACTACTCAAGGCTAATGTTGCATGAGTGACGCGAAAATGAAATCGACAGAAATAATACTAGAAACAAAATTGTGTGCATTTTCGAGAGCATTCCACTAACGCTCTGTATAAATTATTGTTATTTTTCTAGAAGCAATAGATATGTTGTGGAAACCTAAAAAAGGTTTAATGTTAATAGAATAGTGGTCTATTCTGAATAAGTGTGTGTACGAGCAGACGGATCACCTGATGGTAAGCAATCGGCGTCCCCCATGGACACCTGGAACACAAGGGACATGTGTTACCGGCCTTTTGGGGATTAGGAATTTGAGGATTGTTGAGGATTTAGGGATTGGGAGATTGAGGAAGGGGGGAAGGGGGTAATTGGGCCTCCGGTAACCTCACTCACATGACGAAACACAATGCAAGCGTTGTTTCACGTCAGTTTTTTGTGAGGCCGTGGTATCACTCAATGACTTTGACTTTGACTTTCCCGGTAACGCACTTGTAACGCCTCTGGTGTTCCAGGTGTCCATGGGTGACGCCGATTGCTTTCCATCAGGTGATCCGTATGCTCGTTTACCGGCTTATACCATAAAAAAAAACAGCATGGCTCTCCTACTCTTAAAAAGATATAAATTCAGATATAAATTCAATGTCAAATTCATAATATTCAGTTTTCTATTTCGAATCGACTATCGTATATGTCATTCGGCTACTAGCGAGAATCAAAAACCATTGAGTACTTATTTGCTTAGATGATTTCAGATATTTGCTCTAAACTCAATCAGTGGTTTGTTTGCTTCTTACAAATGCTTGTTAAGCTGTAATAAGGCCATTCAGAGGTCAATTGGAGACTTGGCTACTTACTTTAATCATTTAATGTGACGTCAGAACTTTTTAACCGACTTCAAAATAATAACTAGGTTCTCGTGTTCGACCAGAGTGCCAAGCACGAATAACTATCGCAATACCTCTAGTATCGTAACCGTATCGAGCGCGTTAAGCGTTCTGATTGGTTGGTTCACTTGAGCCGGCCAATCAGAGCGCCGAACGCGCTCGATACTATTACGTTACGAATGCGATAGTTATTCGTGCTTGGCACTCTGATGTATGTAGGTATGTATGATGAAGAAATAAAAACATTGAGTAATAACGAAACTTTATGTTACAATTGGGATGATGACAGGGTATGAAAGTTAAAAATCTAATTAGTCCGTCAGTTAGGTAATGAAAAAATATTAGAAACGTATTTTTATTTTGTCGTATAATAAAACAATACTTAGATAAAACGGATCAAATTTTAGGAGTGGGGGCTAAAACATCATTTCTATGTATAAAATGTACATAGAAGTGACGTCACGCGACATTTCAAATCAATATATCGTTGAAAGTATTCGTTTCTGTAAGAAAATAAAAAATACGTATCTAATGATTTAAAACAATCTACCGGACGGACAATAAAATAAAAATTAGGCATCAACCCCATTCTTAGTTTCTACAAACTCCTTTTATTTTAGACGTTTATACAAAACAATTGTTTATATTATGTGAATAAGCGCTTAGACATACGGAAGTGTCGCGGAGAACCTAACGGATAACCGGGGCTCCGGCTTGACGTGCAGGAGAAGGAACGGGGTGGTTTTTAGTCAGTAAGAGTCTGACACTCCATCCCGCCTCACCCAGGCGGGAGCAGTCATACGATAATTTTACACCCTTTAAAAAAAAAACATACGGAAGTATAAAGTTATGATTACCTACTAATAAATAATAAAAAATATGTAAGTACATGAGTAGCGATACCTCGTTTTTCAACCGACTTAAAAAAAAGGAGGAGGTTCTCTATTCGACTGTATTTTTTTATGTTATTTAGTCGATTACTCGAAGACGCTTGGACCGATTTCAAAAATTCTTTTTTATTTGAAAGGGTAGGTGTATCATTTGGTCCCATTGTCATCAAGTCAGGATCTGATGATGGAATCCCAGAGAAACCAAGGAGATCTTTTAAAATAGTTTTTTTCATTATGTATTTAAAACTACTACAATCTGATGTAGGTCTGGAGATGGTCTGATGATGGAGCTGAGATCCAGTCGAGGGAACTCCTCAATGGTTAACAGTAGCTACCTTGTGTTAGGGTTTGATTTATTTGTATTGTTTTGCATCAGTAGCGCGCTGTCTGGAATTGTGTCCGGTATACGGCAATAGGCTTACCCCCTATTACATGGGACTTATAGTAAAAAGTGAGTATTACATTATACAGTTGAATTAACTGATGTAATGTGCACCGCTGCCTACACTTCGAGGATAAAAGGCATGGTGTTATGTAATGTTATTTATTTTTGCATTATTTCGCAATATTTGCCTTGGTTGGAATAATTATAACCGAAGTTACTTTATTGTTATGATAATAATATGTCTTTGTCAACAATAATATAATTTGACAATAATTTATGATAACAAGGATTGTGGCGTAAATAAAATGTATATACGTTGTCCTCAACAAGTTTTTGCAATGTTATTGTTAAAGCTATTAACATTAATTATTATGCAAAACACATATACCTCTACATATATTTATATAAAATATTCTTATTTAGACGTCTTTGACAAGTTCTACTATGTGAAAACCACTGCGATCCTTGTATACTTCTTTAGCTTCCATCACAGGCACCCTGGTTAAGTCTATTATGTCCCACTTGGCTTTTATTTTTAGTATCAACAGATGACGTCATAAAATCCTACATCGCGATGTGAAGTTTGCGAGCCAATAAACATGCACATACAAATCTCAGCGTACAACCGCTGCTGGTCACTAGCCCATCAGGCACGATCACCTCGCCTGGTCGGAGGATTCTCCTTTTCCGATATAAAGAAACTTTACACTCTGATACCTAAATCTTCAATTAATACTATTATCTTTTTTAGGGGATAAGCCGGTAAACGAGCAGACGGATCACCTGTTGGTAAGCTATCGGCGTCGCCCATGGACACCTGGAACACCAGAGGCGGTACAAGAGTGCGTTATCGGCCTATTAGGGATTTGAGGATTGTTGGGATTCATGTATTGGGGAGATTGGGGAAGGGGGGAGGTAATTAGGCCTCCGGTAGCCTCCCTCACATGACGATACACAACGCAAGCATTGTTTAACGTTGGGTTTCTTTGAGTTCGTGGTCGAACCGGTCCATTTGTGCCGAAGCATCTTGCTCTCCCACACTTGAATTATCTTATGTAAGATCTCTTAATCTTTTTACCTAACGTTAATTAGTGAATCTCGGAAATGTTTCTCAAAATGACTGCATCTAACTGGATACCTAAATTCTTTTTTACTGCATTTCTTAATCTGGGATCTGGAGAAAACGTTTGTATAAAATAAAAAGATAACCCTACCTAATTAGGTGTTACTTTTAATATATGTGCAGTGTGCACCTTTGTCTACCATTTTTATGTAAAATATATTGTTATAAATTTTGAATTAACATAACATAACATCACGCCTTTTTATCCCCGAAGGGGTAGGCAGAGGTGCACATTATACGACCGTACAGTGTAACACCCACTTTTCACCATTTATGTTATGAGTCCCATGTAATAGGGGGTGAGCCTTTTGCCATACACCGGGCACAATTCCAGACTCCGTGCTACTACTGAGATTAAATTTTGAATTCTATTTATAATTATAATTTTTAGTCACAAGGTTGCCAAATAATAATGATTTGATATGTCTAGATTTTTAAACTTTGAGTCGATTTTCGGTTTTTATGTATCTAATTAAAAACTGGTTAATATTTATAATAATATGAACTTGCATTTATTGTTTTATTTTTTAATCTCATTTATTGTAAGGGATTTTTGTACACATTTTTTGACGATGTCAATCCCATCGTGCTCCTACATAACAAAATGTATTTATAACTTAAACAAAACAACTAAGTCTACTTATCTATCTATAATATACCCGAGCGTACGGCGCGTAGCGTTCCGCGCGCGCCTCAAAGAGCCTTCAGACCACCACAGATGGGGCCCAATAGGGCCGATGCCGATTCGGAGTCGCGGAGAACCTAACGGGTAACCGGGGCTCCGGCTCGACGTGCAGGAGAAGGAACGGGGTGGTTTTTAATCAGTAAGAGTCTGACACTCCCTTCCGCCTCACCCAGGCGGGAGCAGTCATTCAATGATTTTCCCCCCTTAAAAAAATCTATCTATATATATAAATATGAAACCCATTTCCCGTTGACACACGTTTCACTTTGTCTCTTGTGTCACCAAAGGCAGGAAAAGTCATTATGATTTTATTCCTTCAAATAAAAAGCTTAATGAGATGCATGCAGTAACCTTTCTTAACAGATATCTGAAATACATCATTATTTCAGTCTCCAATACTTGTCCCATGGTTACATTGTCTCCGAAACCCACGTCACCGAGATTCAGATCTTTAATTACTGAAATGCACAATATCTTGGATTTCGTGCATTAAATAGACGTATAGACAGAACAGTCTTAGAAGCAAAACCATGTTCAGTGGCGCATACGAGATGTACCAATTGCAAGGTGCATGCAATGTCAAAGCATCGATTTCACAATTTGCGACATATTCGATTTAATTCGTAATTATTATAATGATGCCATATTAATTAGTAAATTTATTAAACGAGATAGAAATGTCAAAGTTTGTTTTTGTTTTTACATATTTTTTTGTTACGATACATATCAAATATCAGTCTATTCTATATCAAATAGCTATCAAATATTAACAACACAAAGACCATTACCTTTCTTCATGAGTAATTAAGGCTCTGATGATAAAGAAGTGTAAATGGTAAGGCAACTCTTCAGTGGACTACCTTGTGTTTGGGTTTGTATATTTTGTATTGGTTAGAACTATTGCACCTATAATTTTATTTTTGGATTATAAGTGGCAAAACGGGTCTACACAGTATAACATTACACTAATAAATTAAAAAATAGAAACTGCGTTGCAAAAACCGACTTCAAAAAACCCAAAGTCAAACAAAAACTAAAAAGCGAAAAATAACTATTAATAATACTGATAAGTTACCCACTGATAGTTTGGCATGGTTGGCAGGCCTAAATTGTGCGCTTCTCACGTAGCTTTCTGCCTCCACAGTAAAACTGTGGAGTGATCTGTCGTCGGCGGTATTTCCGAACCGATACAACCATCAAACCTTCAAGAAAAGAGCGAATTCCTTTTTAAAAGGTCGACAACGCACCTGTGACTCCTCTGGTGTTGCGGGTGTCCATGGGCGGCGCTGATCGCTTACCATCATGTGATCCTTAAGCTCGTTTGCATCCTATTCCATAAATAAAAGGTTTGAAGTCAACTGACTTCTAACTAGAAGACGGTCGATGATGTTAATGTGATGTTTACATGACAGATGTCACGTCAATTTATGCTAGATATTAAAACTAGAAAAAAAAAAGAAGTAGAAAATTAAAACTATTGTGCATATGGGCAGGCTACTGAGTAATTAAGTAAGGGCCCCAGAATGTTAGAACATGCTCCTTTTGATCTTTTGGTATTGCAAACCTTACTTATGTATATCGGAGATTAACTCGTCGAGTACCGTATTTATAGACACAATTAAAGAACAATAGGTTGCGGTCACCGGTGACCGCTTGGTGTTTGACAGTTTAATAGGCATGTTTTTTGTTCGCATTTATCAATAAATTATTACCTACTATGACGAGGCCCAGCAAAATGTTGGAAAAAAATATTGTCTACGTCTTGAAATCGGTTTTTTGTCTTCTCATTATTAAAATTTTTTCTTCAAAAAAAAAATTAATATCTCAAAAATCAAAAAACTGTTTGAAAAAATGTTGCTTCTATTTTGCGTAAGTTTTTTTTTTTTAATTTTTACGAGCCCGAATGAAATTATATTTTGAATGATGCAAATCTTTAATGTTATGTTTTGTTTTTTTGTTGGTACGTAGGTCATGAACAGTGCTCATGAGGAAGAACCCATCTGTGGTTCGAAACTAGTAGAGCTTTTCTCAGTATATTCACGTGAGTCACCCGTGATTTTAGTTAATTCAGGTAGTATGTCTCACGATAGTTATTATAAAAAACACAGGTCATGAATAGATTTCAAAGTGAATGTCAAAGTTTAAAAACAAGATAATGAATTTACGGATTTTGAATATATAGTATCGATAAATGTAATTAAATACGAACCATTTTACGCTTGAATGAAACCAAAAGTTAATCAAATTAAAGGAGAAAAAAAAGAGTTTTACACGTGGGAGTGTCATCCTTCGGTAATAATAATGTCTCCTGATCGATCTCGATCACACCAAGTCTTAACGAGACTAGTCTACTACGCAGGAGATATTATAGAGTACAGAGTGCCTAGCACGAATAACTATCGCATTCGTAACGTAATAGTATCGAGCGCATTCGGCGCTCTGATTGGCCGGCTCAAGTGAACCAACCAATCAGAACGCGCTCGATACTGTTACGATACGAATGCGATAGTTATTCCTGCTTGGCCCTCAGGTGTGGGCAAAAACACAGGTGCTCTCTTTGTTCTCTCACTCTCCGAACCCAATGGTATGGTAGACCGACACGGCCGGTGAGAGGTTAGACGCAGGACCAACGGCTTTACGTACTTTCCGACGCATGAAGGTAAAACATTTCTGAACTTCCTGACTTCGAGTTCTTGGTGGTGGTAATGGTGATTTTATTCAGAAAATGTCATTATCTCTTTTGTTAGTAGCGGCGACGAGTTGCACCGCCATGGTGCCCAAGTGCAATATAGCCTTTGTGCTGTTTTCCAGCAATGTATTTTTTTTTATAGCATAAGCCGGTAAACAAGCAGACGATGGTAAGCAATCGACGCCGCCTATGGACATCCGAAACACCAAGACGTTGCAAGTGCGTTACCGGCCATTTGGGAATTGGGAATTTGAGGAGGATTGCGGAGGATTCGAGGATTCGGGCGACTAGGAAGGGGGGTAATTGGGCCTCCGGTAACCACACTCACACGTCGAAACACAATGCAAGCGTTGTTTCACGTCGGTTTTCTGTGAGGCAGTGGTATCACTCCGGTTGAGGCAGTGGTATCACTCCGGTTGAGCCAGCCCATTCGTGCCGAAGCGTGGCTCTCCCACACTTGAAATGTTTCTCAGATGGGTGATTACCGAATTCGGGTATCTAACACGTGCTCTCAATATGTGTATGACGAATTTCGATACCATAAGGTAGTCATAAAACTATAACAAGAAATAGAATACATGTATTTTTTTTAAGTAAACAACAACAATATTTTAGTGTATTTTTATTAACAACTAGCTGTGCCCGTGACTTCGTTCACGTGGTTATTGAAAACAAAATAACATCGTTTAGATAATACACACCCATGACGATAAATTAAAAATTTCATGCAGCTCCCATCTTGGATTTAGATTCTGACAGCGCCATCATTTTCACCGCCCTCAAAAACCATGAAAACGATACCCATGATTATAAATTAAAAATTTCGGGCAGCGGCCATCTTGGATTGGCATTATGACAACACCATCATTTTCACCACCCTCGAAAACCATGAAAACGATACCCATGACGATAAACTAAAAATTTCGTGCAGCTGTCATCTCATTTTGACAGCACCGACGGTTTTACCACCCTCGAAAACCATGAAAACGACACCCATGACGATAAATTAAAAATTTCATGCAACGGCAACCATACATAAAAAAGAAACAATCATTCGAACATAGTGCCTCCTTCTTTTTTTGAAGTAAGTAAAAACAAACACGCGATAGCCCTGAATAATAAATCCCGAGCTACTAACATCGTTTTGTTCGCAGCTCGGGATCGGCCTACCCGCGTCTCGCCCTTCACACCCCGCACGATTGCCCTGTCTAGACGTCTTCGTTGGACGACTGTATAGACTGTAACAGAACTGACAGGACGGCCCTATTGACCGGGTCTGACGTCATACTCACTAATACCCAGTGTGGTCGTTCATAATCATAGTGCAGCTCGCCTGGCGCTTGCCTTTCATGTGGAGAATTACGAATTTACCCGAACGATCACGACGCTTCCCGAATACACTCGGTGATACAAATTTGTTCTTCATTTCTACGTGCACTCAGAAGTTTAATAATGTTAAAAGTAAAATACATATGTTACAAAAAGGTCGTTTGTACGATGTTTTAAACTTAAGGTGACCGTAAAGGCCAGATTTCAAAATACCTATAGTCTATTCTACTTGTTTTGAGGGGGGCTGCGTTCAAACGCATCCTCCCCAACCTCGGGGGGCCAAACGCTCCTGCTGGAGGTTATACGCCGGGTCGTGCGGTCCATGCCCTCTACGGCACCCCTGTGTGGGCGCCGAACCTGATGCGGCGGCCCGCTCGGGCGCTGCTCATGGTACAGAGGGTCATGGCGATCCGAATGATCCGCGGTTACCGATCTCCGGGGAGTCGGCGAACCTTCTTGCCGGATTACCGCCGTGGGATCTGGAGGCGAAGGTGCTCGCGCGCGTGTATCGCATGCGCGCGGAGGCACGTTGCCGGGGCGAAACTCCGCTGCCGCGCCAGATACGTGCGTGGCGGAATAAGCTCCGGCGCGATCTCATGGCGAAATGGCAGCAACGATTGTCGCAGCCGAGGGCTAGGCTCGCTGCCATTGCAGCGGTAAGTCCCCTCTTTGAGGAGTGGCTTGAGAGACGCTACGGCGTCCTCACCTACCGCCTGACGCAGGTCCTCACGTTTCGGGAGGTACCTGTGTCTGATGGGGCGGGAGGAAATGCCCGGGTATCATCACTGCGAGGGCCGCCCTGAGGACACAGTGGGAGAATGCCCTGCGTGGGCTGAACACCGCCATGCCCTCAGGGAAGTGATCGGCGATGGCGACCTCTCGCTTCCAGGCCTAGTGCAGGCCATGATGCGGAGCGAAGGGGACTGGGATGCCGTCTCCTCCTTTTGCGAAGCAGTCATGCTAGCTAAGGAGGAGGTGGGACGCGTGAGGCAGCGAAGCGCTACCTCCTCGCAACCCAGCCATCGCGAAGGACACACCGGGCGTCGGGGATTACGCTTACAATGGCCGGAGATACGGCACATCGGGCCCAACAGGGCCGATGCCGATTCGGAGTCGCGGAGAACCTAACGGGTAACCGGGGCTCCGGCTCGACGTGCAGGAGAAGGAACGGGGTGGTTTTTAGTCAGTAAGAGTCTGACACTCCCTCCCGCCTCATCCAGGCGGGAGCAGTCATTCGATGATTTGCCCAACTTAAAAAAAAAGTTCTACTTATTTATAATATCAAGTTAGTATCTTTACTTCGGACTTCAAACCAATGACCAAACGAAACCAATTTTTCAAAGATGTCATTTCGAGTACTATACTGCATTGCGTGTTGTAATATTTTACCTGAACTCACTAAATTAATCATATCTTCTGATAGAGTGAACCGATTTCGATGAAACAAAAACTAAGTTATACCTCGAGTTGCGTAGAATTTTTGTATATAAGCAATGTCTGCATTGAATTCGTAGATTTTACGTGATGCGCGCACAAACAAACAGACAAACAGACAAACAGACAAAAATTTCAAAAATGATGGAAATGGTTTCTGTTGATTATCTTTTAACACGCTGGCTATTTTTTTTTTCAATTTCTTCAATGTACAAAAATTACTTTTCTACAGATTTATTATATGTATAGATACTATACTGCATTGCGTGTTGTAATATTTTACCTGAACTCACTAAATTAATCATATCTTCTGATAGAGTGAACCGATTTCGATGAAACAAAAAACTAAGTTATACCTCGAGTTGCGTAGAATTTTTGTATATAAGCAATGTCTGCATTGAATTCGTAGATTTTACGTGATGCGCGCACAAACAAACAGACAAACAGACAAACAGACAAAAATTTCAAAAATGATGGAAATGGTTTCTGTTGATTATCTTTTAACACGCTGGCTATTTTTTTTTTCAATTTCTTCAATGTACAAAAATTACTTTTCTACAGATTTATTATATGTATAGATTAAATATCACGTCAGAGCTATTAATAACTTTTTGGACAAGTGGTCGCAAGACCAACTGCCTACTACGAGGGTTCGGTTCAATGACCGAGTTACAAAAACTATAGTTGTGGGTTTTTTATGGGATAAGCCGGTAAATGAGCAGACGGATCACCTGATGGTAAGCTATCGACGCGGCCCATTGACTCCCAAAACACCAGAGTCTTTACAAGTGCGTTACATGCCTTTTAAGGACTAGGAATTTGAGAATTTCAGGGGTTTCAGGAATTGGGGAGATTGGGAAGGGGGGTAATTAGGCGTCGGGTAACCTCACTCACATGACAAAACACAAATGCAAGCGTTGCTTCTCGTCGGTTTTCTGTGAGGCCGTGGTATCACTCTGGTCGAGCCGACCCATTCGCCAAAGCATGGCAAATTGTGAGTACCTAATTAATTAAAGTTTTGATCCCTAAATAGGAAGTAAATAACCTCAACCCTAGTTACATGGGACTCATAACATAATTGGTGAAAATATGTATATAAAATATATAGTGTTACATAGTGCACCTTCCTCAACAAAAATGATCTTCTCATTTGGTCAAAAAGATGTTATGGTAATCCCCATTAAAATATTCTAAAATCACACTTCCAATAATGGGGTAGACGACTAATTTTTATTTTAATGTCCGTCTGATAGATTATTTAAAAACATTAGACACGTATTTTTTATTTTCTCACAGAAACGAATAGTTTCGAAGATATATTGATTTGAAATGTCGCGTGACGTCACTTCTCAGTACATTTTATACTAAGGAATGACGTTTTAGCCCCCACTCCTAAACTTTGATTCGTTTTATCTAAGTATTGTTTTATTATACGACAAAATAAAAAAATACGTGTCTAATATTTTTTCATTACCTAACTTACGGACTAATTATATTTTTAATTTTCATACCCTGTCATCATCCCCATTGATATGAACACATAATTGATTTTAATATTTTTAGCTAAATCATGAGAAACGATTAGGCTTAGTGACGTAAATTATAATTATACATAATTCACGGATCACGATCATATTTATGTTTTAATGGAAAATAAGTAGAAGGATCAGCTGATGGTAAGCAATCGGCGTCATCCACCCATGGACACCCTCAACACTAGAGGATAAGTGCATTACACCGTGGAGCATACGGTGGCGGTGTGTCCTGCGTGGGCTCAGGGATGTAATCGGCGACGGCGACCTCTCGCATCCGGCTCTGGTTCAGACCATGGTGCAGAGCGAGAGGACTGGGATGCCATCTCCTTCTTCTCCGAAGCAGTCATGCTAGCTAAGAAGGAGGCGGAGCACGTAAGGGACCGAACCTCTTCACGCCCCGGCCGTCGCGAGAGACATTCCGGACGTCGGGGATCGCGAGACGATCTCCGGCCACCGTGCAAGCACGGGCCTGCGGATTGTTATATATTGTTATCCTCATTTATGTGGTATTTTAGTGAAATTATAGATGTTTTTATATGAAAGCAAATCTTAATCTAGCAAAGTAATCATTCTGATGGTAAAGCATTTAGAAAATCAGTCTAGTAATTTTGGAGTCCAAAATTATTATCCAAAATTATTGAGTGTTATCAATTAATAATATTTAATAACAGAGGCATAGTATGGGTAGCTGATGTCTTCATAAATCATAATATTACACTTCCTAGCCGAAATATAAACTAGTGACTAGTGACGTCACAACTTGTATTAAGTGTTTACGTTTTATACTTGAAGCGATCTTGACCATGACTTGTACTTATTGGTTGACTAGTTTGGCCGAGTAGTTTTGCCTATAATTATGGATAAGCATAAGTGACTTCAAGAACAATTATAAATTTACAAATGGCTTCACGGTCATAATATTAAAATTATACTCGTATAAACACTCGTATAAGCACGGAGTCTGGAATTGTGCCCGGTATACGGCAATAGGCTCACCCCCTATTACATGGGACTCATAACATAAATAGTGAAAAGTGGGTTTTATATTGTACAGTGGCATAATGTGCACCTCTGCCTACTCCTTCAGGGATAAAAGGCGTGATGTTATTTTATGTGTACTCGTATAAATTATTGTACTCGTGTGTAGGTATATTATAACTAATTGACCCGGCGAACTTCGTACCGCCTAGGTAAAAATGTCCACCTTATAAACCTTCCCTGGACTTTCACAAATATTTCAAGACCAATATTAGCCAAATCGATTCAGTCGTTCTCGAGTTTTAGTGAGACTAACGAATAAAAATTCATTTTTATTCATAGTATAGATTATACATATTTGTTTATGTTTATCTCAGAAATATACAAGTGTATCTTCTGTTCGCTCAATTAAATCGGTGCTTGCTTCTCGCTCCTACCATTTTCTCTTCTCTGCGTCACTCAAAGGTCAGACTGGGGTCGCGGAGAACCTAACGGGTAACCGGGGCTCCGGCTCGACGTGCAGGAGAAGGAACGGGGTGGTTTTTAGTCAGTAAGAGTCTGACACTCCCTCCCGCCTCACCCAGGCGGGAGCAGTCATTTGATGATTTCCCCCTTAAAAAAAAGGTCAGACTGGGAGAAAATGCCTGCGGCATTAAGTCCACCTTATGTACACTTTGTGGATGAAGCTTAAATAAATAAAAAACTTTTTTTCGAGTATTTGTTTATGTAACTTTCGACTAAAGGCTCGACCGGAGTGATACCACGGCCTCACAGAAAACCGACGTGAAGCAACGTTTGCGTTGTGTTGTGTCGCGTGAATGAGGTTACCGGAGGCCCAATTACCCTCCCCTTCCCCAATCTCCCCAATCCCCGAATCCCCAACAATCCTCAAACTCCTAATCCCCAAAAAGCCGGTAACGCACTTGTAACGCCTCTGGTGTTCCAGGTGTCCATGGGCGACGCCGATTGCTTACCATCAGGTGATCCGTCTGCTAGTTTACCGGCTTATGCCATAAAAAAAAACTAAAGGCTTCAAATGTAATTTGGGCTGTAATTTAGCCGGGAGAATCATTTTTTGGCGATAGGTAACATCACATTTTATTTACACGAAGCAGGTAAAGTGTTGTGCCTAAAATTCTCAGTAACAGGTATCTATACTGAGTTAGCATCTGTGCCGGCTCACCTTACTTTAAGTTCTTCTGCTGAATGAAACTACTGAAAGTAATTACTGAAAGTAAAAGAAAAAAAAAGAAAGAAAAAATGTGGGGCAATGTTTTAAAAAAAAAATTAAACCTTCTTCGAATTTCATTGATAATTAGCTTCTGCCCGCGACTTCGTACGCGCGATCCCGTTTTCTCACGTTCCAGTAGGATTTTCAAGATTTTTTCTGTCTTAAGAACCTTCTCCTAATAATAACAAATACAATAAAAAAAGAATTAGTGATATCGATCCAGCCATTCACGCGTGATGCCGTGACCAAGGGAAAAAGGGATTCATTTATATAGAGTAGCTTCTACTCGCGGTTATAACAGTGTTCCCCCAGCGTAAAAGTAGCTAATGTAATAAACTAGATCATAATCTCTGTTCCAAATTACTTTCGCATTTATAATATTAGTAGGATTCACAAACAAACAGAATTACTTACACATTTCGTTAATATAGAGTTATAGAATAACGACATCTATGTAGATAAGTATTCACCACTTTTATACTGATGACGTCACTTGTCACACTGCGCATAATTTTACTTACTATCTAGATACTTGACCATTTTTTGTATACTACAATCTTTCATTGTCAATCGATAATTTCAATTTAAAAAAAGCCATAAGAAGATAGCAACAATTAGACGTAAGAATAGTTTATTTATTTATCACTAGCTGTGCCCGTGACTTCGTTCACGTGGTTATTGAAAACAAAATAACATCGTTTAGATAATACACACCCATGACGATAAATTAAAAATTTCATGCAGCTCCCATCTTGGATTTAGATTCTGACAGCGCCATCATTTTCACCGCCCTCAAAAACCATGAAAACGATACCCATGATTATAAATTAAAAATTTCGGGCAGCGGCCATCTTGGATTGGCATTATGACAACACCATCATTTTCACCACCCTCGAAAACCATGAAAACGATACCCATGACGATAAACTAAAAATTTCGTGCAGCTGTCATCTCATTTTGACAGCACCGACGGTTTTACCACCCTCGAAAACCATGAAAACGACACCCATGACGATAAATTAAAAATTTCATGCAACGGCAACCATACATAAAAAAGAAACAATCATTCGAACATAGTGCCTCCTTCTTTTTTTGAAGTAAGTAAAAACAAACACGCGATAGCCCTGAATAATAAATCCCGAGCTACTAACATCGTTTTGTTCGCAGCTCGGGATCGGCCTACCCGCGTCTCGCCCTTCACACCCCGCACGATTGCCCTGTCTAGACGTCTTCGTTGGACGACTGTATAGACTGTAACAGAACTGACAGGACGGCCCTATTGACCGGGTCTGACGTCATACTCACTAATACCCAGTGTGGTCGTTCATAATCATAGTGCAGCTCGCCGCGCTTGCCTCATGTGGAGAATTACGAATTTACCCGAACGATCACGACGCTTCCCGAATACACTCGGTGATACAAATTTGTTCTTCATTTCTACGTGCACTCAGAAGTTTAATAATGTTAAAAGTAAAATACATATGTTACAAAAAGGTCGTTTGTACGATGTTTTAAACTTAAGGTGACCGTAAAGGCCAGATTTCAAAATACCTATAGTCTATTCTACTTGTTTTGAGGATGGGGGCTGCGTTCAAACGCATCCTCCCCAACCTCGGGGGGCCAAACGCTTCCTGCTGGAGGTTATACGCCGGGGTCGTGCGGTCCATGGCCCTCTACGGCACCCCTGTGTGGGCGCCGAACCTGATGCGGCGGCCCGCTCGGGCGCTGCTCATGGTACAGAGGGTCATGGCGATCCGAATGATCCGCGGTTACCGATCTCCGGGGAGTCGGCGAACCTTCTTGCCGGATTACCGCCGTGGGATCTGGAGGCGAAGGTGCTCGCGCGCGTGTATCGCATGCGCGCGGAGGCACGTTGCCGGGGCGAAACTCCGCTGCCGCGCCAGATACGTGCGTGGCGGAATAAGCTCCGGCGCGATCTCATGGCGAAATGGCAGCAACGATTGTCGCAGCCGAGGGCTAGGCTCGCTGCCATTGCAGCGGTAAGTCCCCTCTTTGAGGAGTGGCTTGAGAGACGCTACGGCGTCCTCACCTACCGCCTGACGCAGGTCCTCACGTTTCGGGAGGTACCTGTGTCTGATGGGGCGGGAGGAAATGCCCGGGTATCATCACTGCGAGGGCCGCCCTGAGGACACAGTGGGAAATGCCCTGCGTGGGCTGACACCGCCATGCCCTCAGGGAAGTGATCGGCGATGGCGACCTCTCGCTTCCAGGCCTAGTGCAGGCCATGATGCGGAGCGAAGGGGACTGGGATGCCGTCTCCTCCTTTTGCGAAGCAGTCATGCTAGCTAAGGAGGAGGTGGGACGCGTGAGGCAGCGAAGCGCTACCCCTCGCAACCCCCATCGCGAAGGACACACCGGGCGTCGGGGATTACGCTTACAATGGCCGGAGATACGGCACATCGGGCCCAACAGGGCCGATGCCGATTCGGAGTCGCGGAGAACCTAACGGGTAACCGGGGCTCCGGCTCGACGTGCAGGAGAAGGAACGGGGTGGTTTTTAGTCAGTAAGAGTCTGACACTCCCTCCCGCCTCATCCAGGCGGGAGCAGTCATTCGATGATTTGCCCAACTTAAAAAAAAAGTTCTACTTATTTATAATATCAAGTTAGTATCTTTACTTCGGACTTCAAACCAATGACCAAACGAAACCAATTTTTCAAAGATGTCATTTCGAGTACTATACTGCATTGCGTGTTGTAATATTTTACCTGAACTCACTAAATTAATCATATCTTCTGATAGAGTGAACCGATTTCGATGAAACAAAAACTAAGTTATACCTCGAGTTGCGTAGAATTTTTGTATATAAGCAATGTCTGCATTGAATTCGTAGATTTTACGTGATGCGCGCACAAACAAACAGACAAAACAGACAAACAGACAAAAATTTCAAAAATGATGGAAATGGTTTCTGTTGATTATCTTTTAACACGCTGGCTATTTTTTTTTTCAATTTCTTCAATGTACAAAAATTACTTTTCTACAGATTTATTATATGTATAGATACTATACTGCATTGCGTGTTGTAATATTTTACCTGAACTCACTAAATTAATCATATCTTCTGATAGAGTGAACCGATTTCGATGAAACAAAAACTAAGTTATACCTCGAGTTGCGTAGAATTTTTGTATATAAGCAATGTCTGCATTGAATTCGTAGATTTTACGTGATGCGCGCACAAACAAACAGACAAACAGACAAACAGACAAAAATTTCAAAAATGATGGAAATGGTTTCTGTTGATTATCTTTTAACACGCTGGCTATTTTTTTTTTCAATTTCTTCAATGTACAAAAATTACTTTTCTACAGATTTATTATATGTATAGATTTCATGTACACACGGCTACACATCAAGCTTTACTTAACCAGTATAAACTGAACGTTAAATGTGCGAAAAGATGATGCGACGCGACACCAGGATAAACTGGTTTTGTTTAGATTGATGTGTGACCAAAGGGCATCATATGACGAGCATGAGGTACATAGGTACTGCTTATTCTTTAAAGAATTTCTTGCTGCGACAAGCAATATAAGCAATAATGATAATTAACAGACAAGGTGTACATGCAATGAAATAAAATAACGTAAATAGAGTTTTAAATACACAATTGTACATAT
Source organism: Spodoptera littoralis (assembly GCA_902850265.1). Classification (NCBI taxonomy): domain Eukaryota; kingdom Metazoa; phylum Arthropoda; class Insecta; order Lepidoptera; family Noctuidae; genus Spodoptera; species Spodoptera littoralis. Next base: position 2,615,417 of record LR824553.2, on the reverse strand, counting down.
ATTGTAATGAAATACCGCCAGTAAACGAGCCGACGGTAAGCAAGCAATCGGCTTGCCTGATGGTAAGCAATTGGCGTCGCCCATGGACACCCGCAATATTAAAGTCATTACGAATGCGCTATAGGCCTTCTGGGGATCAGGAATTTGATGATTGTTGAGGATTTCGGAATTTTTTTTATGGCATAAGCCGATATATGAGCCGATGGATCACCTGATGATCAAGGAGCAATCGCCGTCGCCCATAGACACCTGGAACACCAGAGGCGTTACAAGTGCGTTACCGGCCTTTTGGGGATCAAAAGTTTGAGGATTGTCCCCAACAATCCTCAAACTTCTTTAGTTTTCTCAGTCTCAGTTTTTTCTCAGTTCGGGGATTGGGGAGTTTGGAAAAAGGTGATATTATGTCCACATCTGTACTTTGAAAAATAATTACCATATTTTATTTAGTCTCAACTTGCATCGGTTGACCAATTTGATCAAAGCAAGTGTGGTCGTTTCTTGCAGAATTTGCCATGTCAATGAAATAAATTATTAATATTTTAATATTCTCATCAAAAAACACTCTTAGTATTGAAGTATTTAAATAACTCTCAGACGGTTTAAAGTAGATAAACTCAACTTTTTTCTTTTTATAAGTACTTTTCTTAAGAATTGGTAAATATCCATTAGCAGTGGCGATAGATTAAAGTTCTGTAAATGGCTATAAATGCTGAATTACGTTATTTAAAATATTTTTGCTTAATATACAGTACACAGTAACATTTACTATTAAACTAATGGACCCCTAAACCACCTCTTAATTAAAAGTTAGATATAGTATATATAATATACATATGCATCCCTATCATATATATGGTTGGCAAGTCACAACTGTGCGCTTCTCACGTAGCTTTCTGCCTCGCACGGAAAAACTGTGTGATCTGTCGTCGGCGGTATTTCCGAACCAATACGACCTTCAAACCTTCAAGATAAGAGCGTATTCCTTTTTAAAAGGCTAGCATCGCACCTCTGACTCCTCTGATGATGCAGATGTCCATGGGCGGCGCTGATCGCTTACCATCAGGTGATCCGTCTGCTCGTTTGCCTCCTATTCCTTAAAAAGACGCGGTAACCATTAAAAAAATAAGTTAGCATTACGTAGTACCTAATCCTACTACCATAACTCCTTACTGTACTGATGGGTGTCCCTATAAAGAGAAAAAATTTGAATGTCGTTAAATGTAACCTATATTAGCTTTGGGGTTCCTTAAAATTTAGGAGAGGTGGTAGAAGCAGGCACGAATCCGAGTCGAAGTTAAACTCAGTAGAAATAGGCGAATAAGATCTTTGCTAGCGAGCTTATTCTAAATAGTATTGTGAAAAAAAAATCCAATCAAGCCATTATTTTCGGCGACCGTTTATTTCCAACCAACATTCCCATCGTTCATCTTTAGGTATTGTAGATTTAAATATAGCTTTATTATTATAATTTTACGTAGCTATCGTGTCTTTGTGTAAGTCAAATATGTTTAAATGAATAACATAATATTTTTAGTTATCACCTGATTCATTAAGAATTTCATTATCAATTATCTCTTCTAAAACCTCTAGTCTACAGACAGGGTCCTAAAGGATCCTGCTATGCCTAGTATCTGGTCATTATACTGATCAATAAGTCGGTGTTTCTCCTCAGTACGGGCATTGCACATCATTTTTAAAAAATCAACGTTCTCCTTTGTACTTAACTCCGAACGCCAGTTTTCTGAAAAAAAAAGAAAATAGTATAACATTTTTGGTTTTATGTAAAGTACCTAATCACATCAGATCACATCAACAGCCTATAAATGCCCACTGCTGAGCAAAACCTCTTCTCACACGGAGGCATTAATCATCTCGCATGCTCATGTCCCCTCTTTGAGAAGTGGCTTGAGAGACGCTACGGCGTCCTCACCTACCGCCTGACGCAGGTGCTTACCGGACACGGAAATTTCGGATTGCGCGGAGGACACGGTGGAGCACACGGTGGCGGTGGCTGAGCACCGCCGTGTCCTCAGGGATGTGATCGGCGACGGCGACCTCTCGCGTCCGGCTCTGTTTCAGACCATGATACGGAGCGAGAGGGGCTGGGATACCGTCTCCTCCTTTTGCGAAGCACTCATGCTAGCTAAGGAGGAGGCAGAGAGCATGAGGGAATGAACCACCTCACGCCCCGACCGTCGCGAGAGACACTCCGGGCATCGGGAATCGCGAGACGATCTCCGGCCACCGTAAGCACGGGCCTGCGGACGGCGAGCACGGGTGACTCGCCGCCCGACCAGAACCAGGGCTGAGCGTACGGCGCGCCGCGTTCCGCGCGCGCCTCAAGGAGCCATTGGATGGGGCCCAACAGGTCTGATGCCGATACATAGCCGAGGAAGACTTAACGCGTTGTCGGGGCTTCGGCTCGAAGTGCAGAAGTAGGAAGGGGGTGGTTTTTAGTCAGTAAGAGTCTGACACTCCCTCTCGCCTCACCCAGGCGGGAGAAGTCATTGTGTCACTTATAAGTGGCCTTGGCCTTTTCCCACACAGAGAATATTTTATTCACTGCGACGTGGCCCTAAGACCCTAAGAGCATTTGCTGAGCAGTATGCTATAAGTTTGATAAACGGGTTCGGTTAAGTTCAACTGTCAACAAATTAAGTGTAACATTTACCTAATTTTGTGCTTCTTAACTATCCTTATTACTATGTTGTGTATCAATACTAACCATGCATCTCCTTCATAGTAACTTCGGTCCCTCCATAGTCTTTAGGTAACATATCTTTGGGCACATATTTATACAATTCTTCTACAGTCTTCATCACATTGATTCTTCCAGCTAATTTGTTACTTAAGACTTGTTTCAGAAGTGATGTAAGTACTTCCACAGTTTTAGATTCCGATATTACGTGCATGTCTCTTATACGACAGGCGTAGCCATCCTGGAATAGATTAGCATCAGAAAAAATGCGAAATTTAATTTGTAACATAACATAACATAATATCACGCCTTCCATCCCCGAATGGGTAGGCAGAGGTGCACATCATACCACTGTACAATGTAACACCCACTTTTCACTATTTATGTTAGGAGTCCCATGTAATAGAGGGTGAACCTATTGCCATATACCGGGCACAATTCCAAACTCCGTACTACTACTGAGGATTTTTTTTAAAGTATTACTACTTTGCCCGACCCGGGAATCGAACCCGAGGCCCCTTGCCGGGCAGTCGCACTTGCGACCACTCGGCCAACGAGACAGTTTAAATTGTACTTAAATATCGTGCCACCTCTGTCATTTGGCATAGAATTTATATTGACAGAACTATATTTAAGCGTGACTTAATATTCAGTAGCGTTTAAGTATTTCGTCGTAAGAATTCTAGATTTTGGTTCATCAACATTTTTAGTACCTAGTAGGTCAAAGTCTGATATTATGACCCATTTGTGGACATTGACTTGTCTACTATTTACGTAGAACTCATAACGTTTATAGCAAAAAGATTGATAATCGTACCCGAGAACTCAACCTTGGCATATTTCCAATTTCTTGACCTCATCATCATCATCAACAGCCTATAAATGCCCACTGCTGAGCAAAGCCTCTTCTCACACGGAGAAGGTTAGAGCATTAATTACCACGCTTGCTCAATGCGGGTTGGCGATTTCAAACTTATAATTAGAAATTATAAGTCCAGGTTTCCTCACGATGTTTTTCCTTAACCGTTTGTCAGTGGTGTCTAAATAATCTTAGAAAGTACATATAACTCGGAAAAAGTCACATTGGTACTTGCCGTTGGTAGGTTTCGAACCCGCACCCTCATGCATGAGAAGTGGGCGTCTTAAACCTCCGAGCCACCACGACCCCGGGAACTCAACCTTGGCATATTTCCAATTAACTACTTGTTCTAGGAGCGCCTTTACACTAGCGTTTATCCAGCGCAGGCGTTGACGTAGACGCCTGCGCGGCGCATACGTCTATCGAACGCCTACGCTGCACAAATGCTAGCAAGTTAACTGTCCAAGGTTCCATTTTTGGTACAAGTTTCGTGTGTATTTTTGATATGAGCGTGGTACCAAATTCTAATAAAAACTACGTGGAAGTGTAGCAAAAAATCTGACCTTTAAAAAAACTATGGACGTGGAGTAATTGTAAATTTTATTGTGGACAGTTAAATTGCTAGTGTGAATGCGCTCTAATTGGGGTGAATGTAACTGTTTTTAGATCCTTAATATTTGACAACTTACCATCAATATAGACAACGTTTCACGCAGTTCTAAAATATTTATATTGCTGACCAATTGCACTATGTTTATATTTCTACAATCTACCACGACGACGTAACCCAACCGGTAGTCATGGAGCTTCACATATTCATTCATCTGAAACAATTAGAATCTTTTATTAACCCGCTGGTTCTAAAAAGAGAGGCCCAATTCCTCCTCCTCTCAATCTCGACACTCCCTAAATCCCCGACTCTCAAATCCCAAAGCCCTCAAAGTCAATGCTCTTGTAACTCTTTTAGTATTTTGAGTGAGTGTGTCAGTGAGTGAGTAGCACCGATTGCTTACCATCAGGTGATCTATAATAAAGATATGAATATGAATATGATCCGTCTGCTCATTAACCGAAAAAATTGGAATATCTGTTTGTAATATTGAAGTACTTAACCACATTTTGCTACATGTATAATGAATACAGATACGATACAAATACACCAACACAACATTTTTTACTTTTGTCTGTCTGTCTGTTTGTACTGGCTAATCTTTAAAATGGTTGGTCCGATTTTGACGGAACTTTTATTGGTAGGTAGCTGATGTACTAAGAAGTAACATATACTACTTTTCTTTTAGGAAAACGCAGACAAAGTTGTGGGTACAGCTAGTACTCACTAAAATCATAGCTCTCTCGTAGTTTAGCAGCATTTCAGCGCCAAGTTCAGATTTTATGATTCTCACAATGTATACCCTGTAATTGTTCTTCAGAAGCTTCGGTAATGTCACATGGATACTGAAAAAAGAAGGAAATATATCAGAAGAGACCTTATGAGATGGTCGTGGTGGCCCGGTTTAAGACACCCGCTTCTCATGCATTCGAAACCTACCAACGGCAAGTACCAATGTGACTTTTTCCGAGTTATATGTACTTTCTAAGATTATTTAGACACCAATGACAAATGATAAAGGAAAACATTGTGAGGAAATCTGGACTTAAAATAAAAGTCAAAGCATTTTTTTTTCTTCTTCTTTGGCAACCGAGTCTCCAAAATGGTGTTGTCGACTATATTGCCAGTGTCGAGTGGTGACGGCAAAATATTAAACCATAATTTGGTACTTTTGAAACGTCAACAAATATAAAATAAATGATAGTCTGTCAGTCAGTTCGTCAGTGAAGCTAGGTGAAGCTAGGTGCTCGTTCCATTAATTTCTAATTATAAGTTTGAAATCGCAAACCCGCATTGAGCAAGCGTAGTGATTAATGTTCAAACCTTCTCCGTGTGAGAAGAGGCTTTCCTCAGCAGTGGGCATTTATAGGCTGTTAATGATGATGATGATCTTATGATAGGTTATGTTCAGAATGTTCAGGAATATGGTCGTAAAGTCAGAAAAAGTATTGTAAGTAAAGTATCAGTCTTTCGAATTGTTGAAGATGAGTATCTATGGAGTTCTTTGATCGTTCTCCTTGTCAGCTATGCTTTGGAACGAGCCAGTAGCCTTACTAACAGTCTTAAACTGTCAAACACCAAGCGGTCACCGGTGACCGCGACCTATTGTTCTTTAATTGTGTCTATAAAACCGGTACTCGACGAGTTAATGATATTTTAAAATATTTTATTTAAGTTTCAAATGCTTGGTCTAATTAAAATAAAATGATTGAACATTACGATTTTTTTAAGGGGGAAAATCATCGAAAATAAAAAAAATTCCCCGCCTTTGCTCCCCGAGTTTGACGGGAGGGATATCAAGATTAGCCTCTAGGCTGCTTAAATATTACAATTATACTTTTCCACAAAATGAAAGAATTTTGATATTATATACTTACATAACACTACTTGTGTCCATCGCATCATCCTTGTAATTGTGTTTTTCAAAATATTTTGGCAATAAAGTTTTCCAAGTGCACAATTTGTCTAAAGCAGTTTTAGCTCTTTCCAACGATCCTTTAGCATTAATATAGAAGACTCTAAATATGGACGACCTGGAACATAAAATGACAAATTGTTAGATAATTTATAGTTCAGCCTCCTGCTAAGGGAATCAACGACATCGTCAGAGTAGTGGGAAGACAATGAATAACAAGTGAGTTGTCGTTCGACGTGGAGCACTAAGGGGGAGGCCATTACGCAGCAGTGGACTAGTTATGGCTGATGATAAAGATGGCATTATCTTTATATCAACAATAGGAATCAAGAGCTGGACTATATGGGCACCCTTTACATGAGAGGGATTTGTCATAATCGCCCTTGCGAGGCTGGACATCGCGGTTTGAAGGATTCAAGTTTTGCGAAAAGCACCTTTGTCCGGGCTTTGTTGAAAATGTCTTGGTCCACTCTTAGGAAACTTACGAGTTGAGTATGGGCACTGGGTAGTTACATATCTTTTTTATAGAATAAGCCGGTAAATGAGCAGACGGATCATGGTAAGCAATCGGCGCCACCCATTGACATTTAAAACAGCAGAGTGTGAGTGAACGACCTCCGGTAACCTCACTCACCACACGAAACACAACGCAAGCTTGTTTCACGTCGGTTTACTGTGAGGCCGTGGTATCACTCCAGTCGAGCCGGCCTATTCGTGCCGAAGCATGGCTCTCCCACACTTGCATCTACTTACCAATACCACATGGCACTTTATGATTCAAAACTTACATTCAAAAAATACTTACTAAAATTTTTCATAGTAAAATGATTCTGTTTAGCAATCCATTTTTCAAAATGATCCAGCATCTGCTCAATACTTTTCTTATCTAGATTTAGTTCCTGTCTAACCTCTTCTATCGTCGTGGGATTAAATTTCAAAATTATAGTATCTTTTAAATGTTCCATTTTGTTCAAACGTACTGAACGTGTTCAAAACTAAATGTACACTGAAACCTTTGAATGCATAGTTATCCTGTTATCAGAGAATAATCTTTGTGTTTAAAAAAACTGGCTTCCATTATTGTTGAATGAGAATGGAGGCGTAGACTGTGTTTTGTTTAGTTCATTTGTCTTTGTTTGTATGTTCATTATTTGATTGACAACTACAAAAATGTTCTATAGATTCTATGTTGAGAGAAGATCGTCAAAGCACGGGCAAATGATGAAACACATTAATATTTACATATAAAGCGGAAGAGTTTGTTTGTTTGTTTGTTTGAACGCGCTAATCTCCGGAACTACAAGTCTGATTTGAATAATTCTTTTTGTGTTGGATAGCGCAATTACCGAGGAAGGCTATAGGCTATAAAACATTACGCTACGGCCAATAGTAGCTGAGCAGAGCGTGTGAAACCGCGTGGAAGTAGCTAGTAATCAATATTACAGAAAATTATGCTAAATAATGTTTTACTAGATTGATGGCATACACACTGATTCTCTCAATGAACAAACCAATAAAAAAACCTATGAGAACTGTAAAACTTGTGCTACGCCCTCAATTTATTTGTGATGAAAATAATTAATCTTGATACAAATTATGATTAACTGCGTCCGTTGTATAATTGCTTAGAAAACAAGCATTGCGGGGTACTGTATAAGAAATATATTAAACTGGCTCCTGCCAGCAAATTTGCTTGTGTTATAACGATATTATAATATTGCATCTTTCCAAAACTCACCTTTAGGGAACAGATTTGGGCTTATTAGAGCTGATGCCTGAGTTGGAGCCGCGGAGGACATAACGGGTTGCCAGGGCTCCGGCTCGAAGAATAAGAAAAGTAGAAACGGAATAGTATTTCGTCAGTAAGATTCAGACACGCGTTCTCGCCTCACTCAAGTGGGGAGAACCATTGGATGATTTTCTCCCCTCAAAAAAAAACGGAACAGGGTGTGATATCCCCGAAGATAGGATAAAGGAGGAGGGACTGTCTAACGTTGTATTAATTAAAAATCGCGGGTTACTCTCGTGAATATACTGAGAAAAGCTCTACTAGTTTCAGTAGGTTGTGCGATATAGTCGCAATCGCGCACGCTGCTCATGAGAAGAACCCCTCTGTGGTTCGAAACTAGTAGAGCTTTTCTCAGTATATCCACGTGAGTAACCCGCGATTTTTAGTTAATTAGTATGTCTCACGATAGTTATTATAAAAACATAACGGTTGTATGTTGGATTGCCCTTATCGTGATACATTGCTTGCAATCTTTACTTCCCTGATATAGAAAATCATCATTAATTTCGATATAAACCTATTCAGATTATCAGGTAAATGGATTCAGATCATTCAAGTAGTTTTTGTATGAAAGAGTAACAAACACCCATACAAACTCAAAAACATTTTCATTTATAATGCTAATCAATAGGCTCACTCCCTATTACATGGGAATCATAACATGACATAACAACAGTGAAAGTAGACGTTACATTGTACAGGGGTATTAAGCGCCACAGTTTAGTTAATTCTCACGATATGTATTATAAAAACACTGTCCAATATCTACAAAGCAGCAACATTAAAATAAAATCGACCCATCCGTTTTTGACGACTGCATGCATTTGTCTAATGAGTAATGACGCAACGTGGACAGTTAGGCCTTAGACGCTGTTTACCCACGGTTATAAACTCTTATTAATTCAAGATGGAAGACAAAATATTTATTATAATAATTAATCATTTACTGGGTTTAATAAAATTCTCAGTTTTGGGCACAATTCCAGACTCCGTACTACTACTGGCAATAGGCTCACCCCCTATTACATGGGAATCATAACATTAACTCGTCGAGTACCGGTTTTATAGACACAATTAAAGAACAATAGGTCGCGGTCACCGGTGACCGCTTGGTATTTGACAGTTTAATAGTGAAAAGTGGGTGTTACATTGTTCAGTGGTATAATGTGCACCAGAGGTGCCTACCGCTTCGGGGATAAAAGGCGTGATGTTATGTTATGTATAATAATCAATCTTCTATTTTTTGGACTTAATTTTGAGATTCGTCGAAAAACAAATTGGTTTTTTGCTATATTTTTGTTGGTTCTATTCTACAAAATAGAGGTAAACATTAACTTGTTAATACTTTTTGTAAATTAGAATTACGTCTGGCGATGATCTTGAATGGAATTTTTTCAAATGAATAACATTAATGCATGAATAACAAATGCCTCGTTGGCCGAGTGGTCGTGAGTGTGACTGCCGGGCAAGGGGTCTCGGGTTCGATTCCCGGGTCGGGCAAAGTATTACTGGGTTTTTAAATCTCAGTAGTCGCACGGAGTCTGGAACTGTGCCCGGTATATGGCAATAGGCCCACCCCCTATTACATGGGAGAATCATAACATTAATAGTGAAAAGTGGGTGTTACATTGTTCAGTGGTATAATGTGCACCTCTGCCTACCGCTTCGGGGATAAAAGGCGTGATGTTATGTTGTTATGTTAAAAAAAAATGTAGGTTCTCAGTTTGACCTACGTATTATATCGCGATTATCTCGCGATTGGCTAAACCAATTTTTATGCGGTTTTCAGAAAGGTATTTGTTACACAGTACACTTAGAAATAGCTTGTACCTACCTATATTAATTAACCGACATAAAAGGAGGGGGTCTAATTCTTTTTTTTTAAACGTAGTTTTATAGTATGTTTATGTTGTTGACTGTATGACGTCACTGTCGATATACGTGTACCTCTTGGTACACCTATGGAACTTTATAGAAGTTAATGAAATGTCATTTTTTAAATTAGCGCCATCTAGTATGAGTCATACTAGATGGCGCTAATTAAAAAAATGATATACTGTATGACCGATGAGTATTAACAAGACTTAGAATAGACATTAATATCTGATATAGGTAATTCTCAAACTCTCAACCATGAAGAGGTTGTATTATTTTATTTTATTTTATATAAAGGCGGAACCCAAAACAAATAAGGACAAACAAAGTTCCCAAGAATGAGCAATAAAAAAATCTATACGTTGCAAAAACTAGAACAATGCGATGATGTAAAACTAAGAGAAAAATCGCATTGTAACGATAAGGTTAATCATAATTAATAATAAAATTATTTTAAAAACTTAAAAACATATTTATTTGAACATTAGCGTTTTATATGCAAAAAATAACCTTCAATTTTTTATAAATAACCTAATCTTTACTTTAATCACAATAACTTCATTCACTTTATTAATAAACATCCTGTGAAAATGTTTATTGTGCTTTCTCTGTTTCACTCATCATTTTTTTTTAAACGTACTTACCTAGTCTGCCGTAAGGAAGGCGTAACTGGTTGCCGGGGCTCCCTTTCGAAAAGCAGTAGTAGGAACAGGTTGGTTTTTAGTCAGTAAGAGTCTGACACTCCCTCCCGCCTCACCCAGGGCGGGAGAATCATTGGATGGTTTTCCCCCTCAAAATCATACCTATTCTAATTAATTATTATCTTTAAACGAGTAGTTACTCGGAAACAGCTCCGTTTTTTTTTTTTTTTAAGGGGGGAAAATCATCGAATGACTGCTCCCGCCTGGGTGAGGCGGAAGGGAGTGTCAGACTCTTACTGACTAAAACCACCCCGTTCCTTCTCCTGCACGTCGAGCCGGAGCCCCGGTTACCCGTTAGGTTCTCCGCGACTCCGAATCGGCATCGGCCCTATTGGGCCCCATCTGTGGTGGTCTGATGGCTCTTTGAGGCGCGCGCGGAAGGCGACGCGCCGTACGCTCGGGTCTGTTTCTGGTCGGACGGGGAGCCACCCATGCTCGCCGTCCGCAGGCCCGCGCTTACGGTGGCCGGAGATCGTCCCGCGATCCCCGACGCCCGGTGTGTCCTTCGCGATGGCTGGGTTGCGAGGAGGCAGCGCTTCGCTGCCTCACGCGTCCCGCCTCCTCCTTAGCTAGCATGACTGCTTCGCAAAAGGAGGAGACGGCATCCCAGTCCCCCTCGCTCCGCATCATGGCCTGCACTAGGCCCGGACGCGAGAGGTCGCCATCGCCGATCACTTCCCTGAGGGCACGGCGGTGCTCAGCCCACGCAGGGCATTCTCCCACTGTGTGTTCCACCGTGTCCTCAGGGCGGTCCTCGCAGTGATGACACCCGGGCGTTTCCTCCCGCCCCATCAGACACAGGTACCTCCCGAAACTTCCATGTCCGGTGAGGACCTGCGTCAGGCGGTAGGTGAGGACGCCGTAGCGTCTCTCAAGCTACTCCTCAAAGAGGGGTCTTACCGCTGCAATGGCAGCGAGCCCAAACAGCTCCGTTTATGGGGGTTTGGGAGCGAAAAAAAGGATCTAGCTAGGTTTTTTCTAGGTCATTTTCAGAAATTGTTTTTTTGTTCATTGAATAAAAACCTCCTATAATATTATTAAAATACAAAACTAAATTTCGCCATTACCAATAATGTTTAAAAAGCTTAGTTGGGAAATTAGGTGACTTTCGCAGGTCCTTCGAGTTCAATAATTCTCAGCACAAATGTTCCTTTATTCTATTCTGTTTTCTTTTTTTTTTCTATGTTTTTTTCATATTTTTTTAATATTTACTAAGAAAAACACCGAGTAAAGCTCGGTCATCCAGGTGATCAACAGCCTATACTTAAATGCCCACTGCTGAGCAAAGCCTCTTCTCACACGGAGAAGGTTTGAGCATTAATCACCACGCTTGCCCAATGCGGGTTGATTATAATTGGAAATTATAAGTCCAGGTTTCATCACGATGTTTTCCTTCACCGTTTGTCAGTGGTGTCTAAATAATCTTAGAAAGTACATATAACTCGGAAAAAGTCACATTGGTACTTGCCGTTGGTAGGTTTCGAACCGCATTCTCATGCATGAGAAGCCAGCGTCTTAAACCTCCGGGCCACCACGACAACAGCCACACGGTCATCCAGGTACTTATGTTTCATTTTGTAGATTGGACATCAAATTCCTCGATACAACGACCGATAACCTCCAGGATAAAATTTATCAATCAGTTGTCTAATGCAAGAAGTAGCGTGTCGCCGATGTTCTCCGGTTGCATCTATCCTATCTGCTGACCATAAGTAGATGGTGTAGATATTATTTTTCCTACAAATGTGGTAAGCTATTCAGGGTAACAAAATTTTCTTTATCCCATTTCCCTATCTATCTGCATCCTATCACAAATTTCATTACCCTTCATAATTCTGTTAACCTTACCTTTTTATGGCATTTCTACATCAACTGAGGACCTATTTTAATGCATGATCATCACATATCAATACCAAGAGACAGAGACAGAAATACATGGTAAAAAAACACTCGATTTTTTGTAGATTAGATTTCAAAAATCCAAGCTATTATCTTGTTACCAACCTACCCACTAACCAAATAAAACAGTCAAATAAGACATCTCAAGCAGATAATAGGTACACTATAATATCTTATTTCATTAAAAAAAACAAACAACTGAAACTCGATAAAAATATTAATGTAATTATATTATTACCTACTTACATTTTTTCCGAACTAATTATTCACATTCTTATAAACTAAATTAATGTCAAATATTATCCATGTCCATGTGTCTGCTATGTATACAATATATATATATATTATATCCAAGCCAGATAATTAGCAATCTTCCCAAATTGTAGTGAAATTCAAATATTTAATTAATCCCTGGTAAAAAAATGTCATAGAGAATGGAAAAAGAGTTTATAGTAGATATAATTTTAGTTGTGTATAAAAATCTCCAGCATATTTGCAGAGACGGACTAACGGTTCAAATTAAATAAGCATTTTTTTAAATGGTTCTTTTATGTCACTTCTACTACCAACCGGTGATGTTATAGTTAGTATCTTGCACCATAAACATTCTATTTCCATTCTCCAAAAACACAAATGTATCTATAATAATATACTAAAATAGAACTAGGAACTTAATCTACTGTTAATTTTCTGAACGATCCAGGCATCCCCATGTATTCCTCATTAAATTTTGCAGTCTGTCGTTTTGACTCATCACTGATCATTTTTTCTGCATCTTTTATTAATTGTCTTGCTTCTGGTGTTCGCAGGGTCTCCTTCCATCGTTCTGGAAATATTGAGAGGAAAATTTTGTTATTACATTATTTTAAAATGCTTTGGGTGCATAATGTTGTCAAAATTGCTAGAAACAGATGGAAAAAGGATGCACAAAAACTCAAAAAATGGCAGCCAAGCAGGAGGCTCATATACAGCAGTTGATGAACCTGGTCTGATATGACGATGATGATGATATTGATAGAAATGACGTCATCGTAGGTATACAACATACAACGTTATTAACGCACACCCTCAAACACCCCAATTAGAATATTATGTTATAATCATAATACATACACAAAATTTTTAATTTAACATGTATATGCATCCTTACTGGTCTTGTCATAAAGTTTATTTTTCTTTATTTTGTATTGAATGATGGAATTTGTATGGATACAAATACAACTGCGATTTTAAAAGTCTTAGTGCTTTGACTTACGGTCCATTTCGATTTGTTTTAACAATACAGGGTTAAAATGACAATAATTTCCGAAGTTTTAATTATTTTTGGGATAAAAAATTACCTATACTAAAAATTATATAAATCGATTCAGTTACCGATTCTGAACAAACTATTTTCAGGATGTGCGTTATTTAAGTTACATGTTGTATAAACACTAAGCCTAAGGGCTCACGAGGTGCTTTTAAACCGCGCTCGGTCATCGCGGCGGTTGATTATCACAAGACGGGCGATTAAACATGAGTTAAATTCCAGACTAATGGCGGGCGTGGGTGGAAATCGCTTCGTGAGACCTTAGCATAAGTCCTCCAGATCAAAGTTATGTTATTGACACCAGACTCAATTCTTTTTCATATCGAAAAAGCAAAAGTATGAATGTACGTATTTACTTTTAAGATGGACAATATTTTTTTATTAAAAAATCGTTGCCCCTTTTTTTAAGGGGGGAAAATCATCGAATGACTGCTCCCGCCTGGATGAGGCGGGAGGGAGTGTCAGACTCTTACTGAAAAACTACCCCGTTCCTTCTCCTGCACGTCGAGCCGGAGCGCCGGTTACCCGTTACGTTCTTCGCGACTCCGAATCGGCATCGGCCCTATTGGGCCCTATCTGCCACCCCCTCTAGGATTTTCTCCTGTGTTGTGGTTGCGTTTACAAACATACAGTATAACATACACATGACACCTAGACCCGGAACAACAATCTGTGGATCACACAAAGAGTTGTTCCGAGCGGGAATCCTACCCGCGACACGTTGCGTGGCAGCCAGTTGCCCAGCCACCGCGAATGGAGATACATTAATACAGAAACGTGTTAAATTTGGTACTACTCACCACTCAGCTTTGCCACAGACAGGTCATCACCACCATAGTCCTTAGGCAAGATTTCCTTTGGAATGTGCTTTTGTAGGTCTTCATAAGAATTGTGGACGTGAACCCTGTTGGCTACCTTCTCTCTCAAGGCTTGTTTGAGGATGAAGACCAGCTTATCAATGAAGGGAGGTGCGTTCAATATGTGAATACCCTTGATTTTTGTTCCAATACCTTCCTGAAATTAAAAAAAGGATTTTATTACTATATTAAGCTTATCAAGAGTTGACAAATATATTAACTTCGTTGAACCAGTAATCGGAGGATATTTTTTTAGCATTGCCCCATACTAGGATTGCCTCCTGTGTCGTGGGTGCATTTACAAACATACTTTACATACACATCACACCCAGACCCGAAACAACAATTTGTGGATCACACAAAGAGTTGCTCCGTGCGAAAATCGAACCCGCTACACGTTAGGCGGCAGCCAGTTGTCCAGCCACTGCGCTAACCGTGCTAAAATTTATAGGGTTATTGACAACAAATTGACAAACTCACAGGCCTAGAAGAATTATTACTTGGGTCGCAAAAACCAACTACCAACGTTTGTTCTACAGCTTCAATACTATTTCCATTCCATTCCATTTTCCGGAAAATTAATCAATCCCCACAGATTTAAGTTGGATGGTTTAAGCTTTTCGTGCAGCTGTCACTTAGACTGCCCCGTTGGCCGAGTGGTTGCAAGTGCGACTGCCGGGTAAGGGTCTCGGGTTCGATTCCCGGGTCGGGCAAAGTAATACTGGGTTTTTTTTAAATGTCAGTAGTAGCACGGAGTCTGGATTTGTGCCCGGTATATGGCAATAGGCTCACCCTCTATTACATGGGACTCATAACATAAATAGTGAAAAGTGAGTGTTACATTGTACAGTGGTATAATGTACACCTCAGCCTACAACTTCGGGGATGGGGTGATGCCGATTCGGAGTCGCGGAGAAGCTAACGGGTTACCGGGGGTCCGGTTCGAAGTGCAAGAGAAGGAACGTCGTAGTTTTTAGTCAGTAAGAGTCTGACACTCTCTCCCGCCTTACCCAGGCGGGAGCAGTCATTCGATGATTTTCCCCCTTAAAAAAACCTTTCGGGGATAAAAGGCGTGATGTTATGTTATGTAACTTAGACTCTAATAACTTGAAATCTTTTAATACTTACAGTACATAAAACTTCAGATTTCTTGATAGTAATAGGGTTCAATTTACTGAGTAAACCAAAGTGTATGTTTGTGAGATCAATCACGAATCGCTCTGAGGGTGTGTAGTCATAGTTGATTCTATACTCTCCGATCTGAAAGAAGAAGAAATCGTGTTGTTGAATTAATTTCTCATTCAGCATCGTCATCATACTATCCGAAAGATCTTAGTCTCGCCAGTGCCATTTTTGAAAATTGTTTAAGACGAAAAAGTACAGCAATACTTTTCTTATGAATCGAAACTCAAGGCGGGTAAGAGGATAGTCGCTTACCGACTACTCCACCTATGAGTAGTATATTGAGAGAAAAATTTTGTAATCATAATGATCCTAAATGCTTTGGTTGTACGATGTTGTCAAAATTCCTAGAAGTAGATAGATGAAGGATGCACAAAAACTCAAGAAATGGCAGACAAAGCAGGGGCCTCATATACAGTAGTTAGTGAACCTGGTCTGATGTGATGATGATAATGATATTGATAGAAATGACGTCATCATAGGTAGTATCATGTCAAAACAACTGTTGTTGCAATCAATATTAACATCAATAGCATGTTACAGTTTACTGTAGAAATCCATGATTTATATGGACCTCCTCTACATAAAATGGGTTTGTCCTTATATCTACACTTGATAGATGGGTTGGAGTACAACGGAATGGGGTAGATGACTGATTTTTATTTTTATGTCCGTCTGGTAGATTATTCAAAAACATTAGGCACATATTTTTTCGAAGATATAATATTGATTTGAAATATCGCATGACGTCACTTTTGAATACGACTTATACTCTAAAATGACGTAGCTACCTCCCACTCCTAAACTTCGATTCGTTTTATCTAAGTACTGTTTTCTTATACGACAAAATAAAAAAAGACGCGTCTAATATTTTCGTGACTAATTATATTTTTAATTTCCATACCCTGTCATCATCTCTATTGTAATTTTAAATCTTTAAGGTATAATTCAAAATGGCTTACCAAAAAACAATATCTGAAGTATGACAGAATGTTAAAAGGATCCAGTTTCTCCGTGAGGAACTGGGTCACCATCACCCTCGACTGGTCTACTGGATGCAGCTTCGGTAGAGGAACGTAGTGTCTGCAAATTATAGAAAAATACATTAGTTTCGACTGTAGTTCATTACTCTTCAACATTATTAAACTGTCAAACACCACGAGGACAACGGTGACCGCAACCTATTATTCTTTAATTGTGTCTATAATGACGGTACTCAAAGGGTTAAGGTGTTAAATAAGTATTTTATTTTTCTTCATCTCAACATATTTTATACCATGATTTTATTTCATTCTAGCAAACGGCTCACCTTTTAAACCTTCCCTGGATTTCACTAGCTAGACTAACGAACAGCTGTTCATTTTTATATAATATAGACTACCTGTTTCTCGTAGTTACAGAAATAGATAAAAGTGTATCTAAAGAATATTAACTTCACACCAAAGATTTTTTTTTATTTATGAAACGAAAGATGTTACTGTCGAAAGCCTTACCCAATTCTAAAATGCATATTCTATCCTAAAAAACTCCATCAAGTTTAAACATCTGATATGACAACAATATTTCGAATTGCCTAATTCTATCATCAAGTCCATAACGGTACCTATGACTCAATTCAACCATATATTTAATAATATGTTTGTAGTCTTTGCATAAATACATACAACTTGTTAAAAAAAAATTATGAAATTTTATTATTAAACTTTTTTATGAGATACTTGTAAATACGTGACTTGAATCATTGCAATTAATTTTCACAGTTAAGGCTACATAAAAGGTCAATGGCATTATCAAATTTAATACTACATATAAATAAAGACCAATATCCGAATTGCAAAAAAGATTCGTACTTCAGAATGAAGTGTTAAAAGAAGGTGTGAATGAAATAATAAGAAAGAATAACTTAACGGTCTGTCCTGTACTTGAAGATAACGTCGTTGATTGAGTGGATACAAGTGCTAGAGCCACAGTCGATTCTAATCAATGGGTTTGATTGAGATCAACTTGACTTGGATCAGGAAAAAATGATGCTTTTCAGATATTTCGTTCTAAAATGTTATCTAAGGTGGAGCAATTACAGCATTATATAATTGACAATAATTAGAAGTAAAAACTATTGTTCCTCTGACATTAAATTATCCTAATATTATGTTATTTCAAAAAAATATCACTATCATTTTAAATCTCTGCTCTGGCTACTAATGTAATATTTCCTAAGCTTGTGAAACCAGTTTTTAAACCAGTTGATATGAACTGATCCATAATTTAATAGTTTGGCAAAGCTCCGAGTCAAGAGCCTCGATCATATACTAATAAGACACCATTTGTATGGCTATAAACCTCGATGTTCAACTTAAACGTTTTATGGTATCAGGTGTTCGGACTATTGTGTATCGATTACTTATAAATTATTGAACAGCCTCCTATACTAATGGCACATATGCGTTAAACGAACGAGTGAATAGCACAGTCAGTGTATGTGTTAGACAAAAATAAGTAAGAAATCTCTTGATAAGGCTACGTCATGCATGAGCGTCTGGAAGCTAACGCAATTATGAAGCGGTGACATGCGAATTCAATGCGATGCGGTGCAATGCAGCGTCTATGTCCTACGTGCACACGAAACGTTTCGCCTCGTTTTTGTTTCCATTATCATCACGGTTATTTGAACCAAACGAAAATATGACAGTATCGCATCCAAATATTCAGTTCGCGCCATGATTTAACCCAGGAATTTAATATAGGACTCACTTGTAGCATTTGCAAATATTAAACTACAGGAGCAACACCTAACCTATTACTGGATTATGTGCCTACTTTACACAAGATGGTTTGTCATGATCTCCAAGTAAGAAGCAGCACTTTTAGCCTAGTTAATATTTTGAAGTCACTCACACAACATCCCATTGTGTTTCAAATTCTTCAACAGTCCTGTTCATGCAGAGTTCTGGCATCATCCCTCGTGACGTCAGCAGCCTTTCTATTCTTCGCTTCGTGCCTTCTGTGGAACCCTTTGCTATCAGGAACACTCTTTCTAGAAGGTTCCTTGCTGAAATGTAGAAGGAAAGATTTAAGTCAAAGTCAAAGCATTTATTTCAATTTAACCATAGTTTGGTACTTTTGAAACGTCAACAAATACAAAATAAATAATAGTCTGTCAGTCAGTCCGTCAGTGAAACTAGGTGAAGGTAGGTGCTCATTCCAAAGGTTTATATGTTCTGTGGGTTTAATAAGGTTTGTTCTGAAAAGTGATGTAGACTTTTGGTTAACCTAAGTTACTACTAGTAGTCATCTAATAGCCATATATATTAATACAGGCGTTTATTAAAAACACCGAACAAGTCCAGATTTAAAGCCGTTATTCAAAATTTGCCCCAAACTTTTAGTTCCGTTGTACATATTTATACAGTGATACTTCTTAATCAAGAAGACATTTTGCCTATTTTATCCAAAATAGGTAAAATATCAGGTTCTTTACTATTATTAAGTACTCATACTTTTGTGCAAACAGTGATAAAACTGTTAAGAGGACTAAAATCGCTCAAAGCGCCATCTGTGTGACCAACAATTATATTTATTTCACTCATCATCATCATCACTAGCCAGAACACGTCCACGGCCGGACAATAGTCTCCTCATTTTGTCCCAACAAACTCATTATTAACTCACTTATATATTTGCTGGCTTCCACAAGATGATCCTGTTTGCTAATCCATTCTTCAATGATGTCCAAGCAGTCCTTGATCTTCTGTACATCATCAATTTCACACATTTGTCGCACTTTCTTCACAGACTCTGGGGTCACCGTTATCAACGGGTGATATGGTACTTCTTCCATTTTGACCTGGAAAAAGAAAAAAAGAAACCAATTTATTTATTTGTTTCTACTGATTGCTAATCTTAAAAACATGGTAAATCTTATACGAAAGCTGTCTCAAATAGGTGTTACAAGGGCGTCCCCGGCCTTTTGGGGCTAAGGAAGTTGAGGATTGTTGGGTATTCGGGGATTGGGGAGATTGAGGAGGAGGGGAATTGAACCAGGGCATAACGTGCTTCGCATGTGTGACTCTCATTAAGATGGCATAAATTAGAACAAATGAACATTATTCTAGGTCTAGTGAAACAAGTGAAACGAGTTAAATTTTTTCTTTGAATAGGCTGCAAGGCAAGGTCATTCAACTTCATTTAAATGATTATTTATTGTAGATAATAGTTTTTGGTTTATGACAATTAGCTCACTGTATATGGTAGGGATTTTAATGGAACATACAATAACAACAAATAAAAAACATACTATAGTTATTTGGGAATATCACTGTGGGAGCCATGGAAGGCCATGCTTCGGCACGAATGGGCCGGCTCGACCAATTACCCTCCCCTTCCCCAATCTTCCCATACGCCGAATGCCCAACTATTCTTAAATACTTGATCCCCAAAAGGCAGGTGAGGCACTTTTAACACCTCTGGTGTTTTGGGTGTCCATGGCCGGCGCCGATTGCTTACCATCAGGTGATCCGTCTGCTCGTTTAGCGTCTTATGCCATAAAATAAATAAAAATATTATTATAATCTATTATGTTATATTGTCATTATAAGGATTTTAAACTAATAATTACCTACATAGTAATATACTTCGCAATGTGTTTCCGAGAACACGGTATAACAATTGCATACAGGTTTTAATTATGTTAGGAACTCGTTTAAAAGCTGTGAGGTCACAATATATGGTAGATTGAGAGGGCTTTAGTAAGGCTGAATTTCGTGACTTTTGTTAATGGTTAGATTAAAAGTGTAATACTCAAATGTGACAGCCCTGTCCCCAACCGGTCACCGGTGACCGCTCTCCACTTACCCCATTATAGACCTTATTACCGATGTAAAGAGACTACTTTTGTATGAACAAATGTTGTAGATTTTTCATAATCGGGGATTCAGAGATTAATTATTGTCATGTAAACATAACTAATCGTCGGGGATAGTGCAAAACCGCGGAACTAGCATTGGATAATTCCGCGTATCTGACAAATATAGCTGATTCAAGTTTCCGTGGAAAAATCCCGCATAATCTTAATTGACTGCCACCGCCTTGACACGGGTTCATTTCGACTCTGTTTTAATAATAATGTAAAACTGTAATTTCATTGAATTATTAAAGTTATTAAGTTTTAACCTTTGCCTGTAAAACTGGATCAGTAGGGTACATGCCTAATTTATTATTTTAATGTCCGTCTGGTAGATTATTTTAAATCATTAAACACATTTTTTATTTTCTTACAGAAACGTATACTTTTTACGATATATTGATTTGAAATGTCGCGTGACGTCACTTTTATGTACATTTTATACGTAGAAATGACGTTTTAGCTCCTACTCCTAAACTTTGATTCGTTTTATTTAAGTATTGTTTTATTATACGACAAAATAAAAAAATACGTGTCTAATATTTTTTCATTACCTAACTTACGGACTAATTTGATTTTTAATTTTCATGCCCTGTCATCATCCCAATTGCAGATACGCTGCCTGTACTTTTGATATAATCGGGGATTTGACAGCATGTTGATCCAGGTGCACTGGACAATACACTTTGTAGTTGCTCATACTCTAAGAATTAGGCTTAATTCCAATGTAATACATATCTTATGGAATTTAAACATTTTTTTTCTTTATCTTTACCCTTTTAGGTTTATTTTATTATTTTGTATTAGGTATATAAATATCTGTATTTTTTATATACTTTGTATATGTGTGCCTATTTGTCGAATAAATGTTTTTTCTTTCTTTCTTTCAATGGTCTCTTAAGACACCATTCATCATCAACAGCTTATAAATGCCAGTGGGCATTGTTGACTTTGCTCAGCCACTGCTGAGCTCTCCTCACACGGAGAAGATATGAGCAATAATCACCACGCTTGCTCATTGCGAGTTGACGATTTGAAACTTATAATCAGAAATTATAAGCCGAGGTTTCTGGATAATGTTAGAAAGTACATATAACTCGGCAAAAGTCTTTGTACTTGCCGTTGGTAGGTTTCGAACCCGCGCTCTCATGCACGAGAAGCGGGCGTCTTAAGCCTCCGGACCACTAATACTTTATAAAATACTCTAAAACTTACACAAAAGTTTTTAGCTGAATAACACATTAAAGGGAACTCTACGGTTGAATTAACTAATGATAAGGGATTCTCGCCTCTCTAGTCAAGCGGTACTGAGCGATTTATTGCAACAAGGTTCAAGGAAGTAAGTGTGGTGCCTTTAAAGGCTATTTTACGATCCATTACTAGTTCTTGGTGTCCTTTTATTAAGGACAAGGTCTTGTAGTTGCGAATAGATGTTGTTTTTAAATATTGTTATAAATTATAGTAATTTGAACTGTATATAAGTTTACTTTTAAAAAATCGGTTCATTTTATTTATATATAAAATAGATGTTGGAAAGATACCTTTAAATTACTGACATGTTTATAATAATAAATAAATAATTATACGTCGATTTTGATTCATCCGACATTTAAGTGTGGGAGAGCCATTATTCGGCACGAATGGGCCGGCTCGACCGGAGTGATACTACGGCATCACAGAAAAAGTGAAATTGTACACAAAATTTTCTCATCAAATAAATCAATTATGGACTAAGAGCCAGCGGCCCGCAGACCTTCGGTAAAGTATAAAACCTGTAAGTTTCTCAAAGTATGTCCCCAACACAGGTAAGAATGAATCCCGTCTATGTAACTTGGGTCGCGGTGGCTTTCGCAGGTATCAGGTAATAAAGGTGTGTAAAATTGTGTGTTAAATTTGGTAAAATATAAAACTCAGTTTTTACATATTTGACTTATAATAATCCCAAAAGTCATCTTGCCGAAAGCCAGACACTTCGTACAGTTCCAACCCTCTGCCAGACACCCTTAAAGTATATTTAATTGTTACTATACTTACGGTATAGTATAAAATCTGCAATTTATATATGTTATTTGGATAACTATAAAATAATGTTTCTTCAATAGCCAGACAGTTTCTGTGGTTCCTTTATGTTGCCAGGCACATAAAAAGTCTAATGTAGGTGCGAGCGTGAGGGATATATTAGTCAGCGGGTGCGAGTGAAATAGCGCGTTCGGTCCCTTGCGACGTTTTACTGCGCATCAACTGTCATTTATTGTGTAATAGTGGTGTAACTTAAGATATGTGAACCTGACGAAGATACACTCAGAGTTAGGAGAATCTATGTGTCGAAGCCTACCTGGATTTCATGCAATCACAGGATGTGATTACAATCCTGCATTTTTCATAAATACGTAATAGCGTACAAACTATTAAAAAATTGCGATGAATTCCAGAAAGCTTTCATGAAGTTTGGCGACAGTGAAGTATTTGAAAATTATGATGAACAAGAAAACGTCTTTAATACCATTCAGCGATATATATGCAATTTATATAGTGTTGGTAATATTATTGATGTTGATACAGCAAGATTCCAAATGTTTATAGATTCTTATACAGTCTCTGATGTCAACGAGGCATTTAATCGAAAAAAATTACGAAATTTCGATGCCAGCAGTTTGCCACCTTGTAAAAGTGAGCTATCTCAGCAATTTTTGCGAGCAAATTATATTTGTACCATTTGGAATAATGCTCACCTGAAGAAACCAACAACATACAAACCAGAAAATAATGGTTGGATCCTGCAAAATGATCAATATCATTTTAAATGGTTTGAAGGTGATCAGCTACCAAACTACGTCAGTGATTCTCTAACAACTGTATCAGGTATATAATTATGATGTTACAATATTATCGAGGAAATTTTGATTATTTATGATTATATTAACATGGATTAATTATTACAGAAACTGGCGAAGAAGAAGACGATATTGATAACGACCAACCCATAGATTGGAGCAGTGATGATGAAGACACTCAAGATATCGACGACTACGATGACAATAATTAAATATACTCTTTTTTTTATTAATAAAATATCTTTGAAATGGTTTTGAATTAATTATGATTCCTAAACACGAAAATTTTATAAAAGAATTTTCTAAACATTTATTCGTTGATTCTATGTTATTATACCCTTACTAATGTATTTTATTAATGAATTTTCATAGTAAATCTAGAAAATAGTTCTCATTATACACAATAAATGACAGTTGATGCGCAGTAAAACGTCGCAAGGGACCGAACGCGCTATTTCACTTGCACCCGCTGACTAATATATCCCTCACGCTCGCACCTACATTAGACTTTTTATGTGCCTGGCAACATAAAGGAACCACAGAAACTGTCTGGCTACTGAAGAAACATTATTTTATAGTTATCCAAATAACATATATAAATTGCAGATTTTATACTATACCGTAAGTATAGTAACAATTAAATATACTTTAAGGGTGTCTGGCAGAGGGTTGGAACCGTACGAAGTGTCTGGCTTTCGGCAAGATGACTTTTGGGATTATTATAAGTCAAATATGTAAAAACTGAGTTTTATATTTTACCAAATTTAACACACAATTTTACACACCTTTATTACCTGATACCTGCGAAAGCCACCGCGACCCAAGTTACATAGACGGGATTCGTTCTTACCTGTGTTGGGGACATACTTTGAGAAACTTACAGGTTTTATACTTTACCGAAGGTCTGCGGGCCGCTGGCTCTTGCTCTATTACACTATCTAATAATTCGTAACCTAACCCTATTTTTGAAATTCCGTTGTAATATTGAACAATTTGTGTGCAAATCAGTATTTTTGTTTTACGATGTAATATATTTTTGTAATATATGGTTAATTTGTAGTACAGTCGTTTTTTTTGATATGTAGTAGGTTACTAGTGGAGAAATTTGCTTAAATTTCTAAATAGAGGTGCAGTAAAAAAATCCGATTCGATTTTGAATACCCAGTACCTTGCTCCGTGCCCACGCTTGTCAGACGAGGCTTTCGATCATGCATAAAAAGCCGCATAGTCGTTGCACAATGATATATATTTCTAACATAATTATACTAGTTTACCTTGCCACACATTGCGCAGCCTACAGCATAGAAAAATTACGAAATTTCAAAAGTTTTTTGTTGCAAATGTTTTAATTTTGAGAAAATTGCAACATTTTGAAGTGTCTTATGCGAAACTTTGTTTGTTCAGGGTCAAGAAACTAGGTTGTGAGGAAATGGCATTCGGATTTGCAGATCGCTTTGAATACTGAGAAAAGATACAACGGAATGTCTTTGTTTTTGCATAATCTTGAATGTTTTTTTTTAATATTCTATAGGTACATTTTATTTATTTTTAACTGTGGGAGCCATGCTTCGGCACGAATAGGCAGGCTCGACCGGAGTGATACCACAGCCTCACAGAAAACCGACGGGGAGCAACGCTTGCGTTGTGTTTCGTCGTGTGAGTGAGGTTACCGGAGGCCCAATTACCCTCCCATTCCCTAATCTCCCCAATTCCTGAATCTCCAACGATCCTCAAGCTCCTAATCCCCAAAAGGCCTTTCGTATTTTGTTATGGGATAAGCCGGTAAACGAGCAGACGGATCGCCTCATGGTAAGCAATCGGCGTCGCCCATGGAGACCCGCAACACTAGAAAAGTTAGAAGTGCGTTACCGGCCTTTTGGGGATTAGGAATTTAAGGATTGTGTTGGGGAAGTTGGGGATTCAGGGATTGGGGAGATTGGGAAGGGTGGTAGTTAGAGGCCTCCGGTAACCTCACTCACATGACGAAACACAACGGTCGGTTTTCTGTGAGGCTGTGGTATCACTCAAGTCGAGCCCGCCCATTTGTGCCGAAGCATGGCTATTCCGCACTCAAAGTTAACTTATTATGTGCTACTTGAGAGAAAAGAGATTTGAACTCTAATTAAAATAAGCAATAAGTAAAACTCTACCTACATTTGTATTAACACAAGTAAATCCACAATAAATATAATATAACTAGCGACCCGCCCCGGCTTCTCACTGGTGTAATATGTATTTTATTATCATATAAACCTTCCTTAAAAATCGCTCTATCTAAAAAATCGCATCAAAATCTGTTGCGTAGTTTTAAAGATCTAAGCATACATAGGGACAGACAGACGACGGATAGCGACGTTGTTTTATACTATCAACAAGAACCGACCTTTCCCAACCCGGATATTGAATGGAACATATACCTATGTAATAAAAATTGCCTATATCAATGTGCTAATTATATGGACCTTGGTCTGTATGGTTCAATGTATGATCAAATCATTAATTCTATCGATGATGAGGAATGGTCAAATCATGACGACTAAATTGCTTTAATATTTGCCTAATGTCCATGGAATTTTTTTTTTTATAGCATAAGCTGGTAAACAAGCAGACGGATCACCTGATGGTAAGCAATCGGCGCCGCCCATGGACACCTGGAACACCAGAGGCGTTACAAGTGCGTTACCGGCCTTATGGGGATTAGGAGTTTGAGGATCGTTGGGGATTCAGGAATCTCCCCGATTGGGGAAGGGGAAGGTAATTGGGCCTCCGGTAACCTCACTCATACGACGAAACACAGCCCAAGCGTTGCTTTACGTCGGTTTTATGTGAGGCCGTGGTATCACTCCGGTCGAGCCGGCCCATTCTTGCCAAAGCATGGCTCTCCCACATTTAAAATTGTTGCGATGCTTTCTATAGAATAGAGTCAGTTGAGTACTTTCCTTAATCAAAAATAAATCATTTGGACTGTTCAATATAACAAAATATTACACTTTCATCAATTGATTTTATGACCAACTTAATTTTAATATATCTCAAGCAAATGTATAAGTAACAAATATGCTGTTTGACGCTAATAAAACTTGACATAATACACAATCTCATTTAAAATTCATAGAAAACTGTCGTTTTTGACAGTTCGAAAAAAGTATTGAATTTGACTAGTACTCTTTATTTGTTACCAGGTATTTTTTTAAGCACTAGGCTGTCTCATTGGAGCTCAAGGCTTTACAATATTGTTTGGACTTTATGCTTTTTTTTTTAATTTTTACCAGTAAGATTTAGGCTCAAAATTAGTTCATTTTTAAATGTTTACTGGTACATACTCAGTTGCACAGCAACACGTAAAAGGTGACTATTATCTAAACTTCACAATAGCTCGATAAGTTTCGTAATCAAAATACACAATGACGCTTTGCTCGACCATGGGATCCGGTACACTGACCTTTGAAGGCTTAGGATCAACACAAACAAAGGTTATGTCAATAAGATACTGTACAATATGTATAAAGATCATCTGACTTATTATCTCTATTGGTTACGATTGTTTGAACTATTTTCAAGTGGACTTGCTCTATTGATCATGGCGTCCATGCCTACATAGGTAACTAGCAAACCCGGCGAACTCCGTTTCGCCACCAGATGGCTTCGTTTTGTGTAACAATTCGTTTGGTGATTAAAAGATGAAGAAACATTTTTTCCCGAATTTGCTATAAACCTCACGAAACCTGAGACCTTTCCAACAAATGCAAAACCGTGGAAATCGGTTCGTGCGTTCTGGAGTTACAGCGTCAGGAAGGAAAACTCGACTTATTTTTATATAGTAGATTATACATGATTATATGAAAAATGTGATAGTAAATTATTTTCTTGTAGAACAAGCCTGCCACAATCTCCCAAAACTGCTACAACTTCTGTAAACCAAGATCTACAGTAGACAGACGGAAGGACAAATCCATTTTTGACGTTTCAAAAGTGTCTAATTAAGGACTTTGACTTTGACTTTAGTCTTTGACTTTAGTCTTTGACTTTAGTCTTTGACTTTAATCTTTGACTTTAGTCTTTGACTTTAGTCTTTGACTTTAGTGTTTGACTTTAGTGTTTGACTTTAGTCTTTGACTTTAGTCTTTGACTTTAGTCTTTGACTTTAGTCTTTGACTTTAGTCTTTGACTTTAGTCTTTGACTTTAGTCTTTGACTTTAGTCTTTGACTTTAGTCTTTGACTTTAGTCTTTGACTTTAGTCTTTGACTTTAGTCTTTGACTTTAGTCTTTGACTTTAGTCTTTGACTTTAGTCTTTGACTTTAGTCTTTGACTTTAGTCTTTGACTTTAGTCTTTGACTTTAGTCTTTGACAATTTTCACATAAAAGTTTATTAAAATAATATAGTTAGTTTACTTTGCTTAGCTCGCTAGTTCTTACTAATCAATCATGACGATTTTCCGAGTGCAAAAAGGCATTTGTCCACCAACGAGAGATTTTACATCCTTATTTATTTATTTACCAGCCGACCATAGTTTTTCTCAAAGCTATACCGAGAAGCTAGTACAACTCAAACACGAAACTACCTTTAGTGCAGGACAAACATTTGCAATGTTTCGCAAACATTTGCGTATACACGTGTTACTTAGAAAACAAACTGTGTACTTGAGCTAGTACATATCAAACTATGCAGAACCAGTATAAATTGACCGTTAAACGTGTACGAAGGTCATATAATGCAAGACTATGATACACTGGAATTTATAGCTAGATATGTCGATGTGTGTGAAGCTGACCAAGATTATCACACGTGTTCTACTATGACAAACAGTTTAGTTTAAATGTAATTGTTAAGCCAATGGTCGTACGATCCGCGCGCGCCTCAAAGAGCCATCAGACCACCACAGATGGGGCCCAACACTGCCGATGCCGATTCGGAGTCGCGGAGAACCTGACGGGTAACCGGGGCTCCGGCTCGACGTGCAGGAGAAGGAACGGGATGGTTTTTAGTCAGTAAGAGTTTGACACTCCCTCCTGCCTCACCCAAGCGGGAGTAGTCATTCGATGATTTTCCACCCTTAAAAAAATGGTCGTACGATCCTTAGATATTAAGATAAAGATTTTCATTGTGTCTATCTGTTGGTAAAAGAGTCAAAAATAATGGATGGATTTTTATGAGGTTTTCCAATAGAGTGTTCCTCAAAGATTTCTTTGAAATTTGAGTATTGATTTGGTATCTTGGGTAGAGCTGAAAGCAAGCTACTTGAAAAACAAATTGGAATTGTAGAACTATAGGTACATTTTAATTTTTAAAGTGATAGACCTGTTAGGTGGGCTTTCCGCTGCTTCTATTTTAGTAGTTTTGTGGTCAAAAATTAACACAAAAATATTAAGGGATTAATCGATTGAGAATTCTTATAGAAACAATGTGTTTTATGAAAAACAGCAGTAATAACATTACAATTTGACCACACAAACCGCCGCCTACTACGTCAAAATATAATTAGCGTAGGCATAGAATAAAAATATTGACTTAAAAAATCGTCACACAGATAATAAATGAGCTACTAATTGTGCTAAAAAAAACAATAATTCATCATTCTTTTTGAAACCACAAAGTCTTTAACCTATGTTAAGCAACCTCTATAAATGGCTACGAAAAAAAAAATACACAGAGAATACCAACAATTTTAAATCTGTCTACGTAAAGTGTGAAAAGGTTTCATACGTCAGACACATGACATGAAGTTTGCATTAAAAATTATCAAATTAATGATAAATGAAACACGTGGAAGTATTGACGTATTTTATTTAGCCCTTTGAGAATTTCCGTGAAATAGTAAACAGCTATTTTATCACGGATATATCGAGTGCTTCGTTAAATGATAAAGGATTTTTATTTTGTAAATTACTCAAAATTGTACTTTGACACATAAAGATAAGGATACAATTACATTAGTTCGGCATTGTCTAATTGACCAGTTTGAATAGATTTTAAGTGTGGGAAAGCCATGCTTCGGCACGAATGGGCCGGCTCGACCGGAGTTATACCACGGCCTTACAGAAAACCAACGTGAAGCAACGCTTGCGTTGTGTTTCGTCGTGTGAGTGAGGTTACCAGAGGCCCAATTACCCTCCCCTTCCCCAATCTCCCCAATCCCTGAATTCCCAATGATCCTCAAACTCCTAATCCCCAAAAGGCCGGTAACGCACTTGTAACGCCTCTGGTGTTCCAGGTGTCCATGGGCGACGCCGATTGTTTACTATCAGGTGATCCGTCTGCTAGTTTACCGGTTTATACCATAACAAAAAAAAATGCATTCAAACAAGGTCACCGGTAACAAAGTTCATATAACTTATTAAAAAGGGGAAAATTGTTTCAGAAGTGCCTACTAAGAAAGGAGTCACGAGGCTGCATACATTTTTTCTTCTTATAAATACATATAATTAACAAGAACTCGCGACAATTAGCTACCTATGTTAATTAGAATCTTCCGAGATAAATCAAATATATATATATGTAGGTCAGGTGTCACATAATAATGTACATACATTCATAGGTTTGAGCATTAATCACCACGTTTGCGCAATGCTGGTTGGCGAATATAAACTTGTAATTAGAAATTATAAGCCCAGCTTTCCTCACGATGTTTTCCATCACCGTTTGTGAGTGGTGTCTAGATAATCTTAGAAAGTACATATAACTCGAAAAAAGTCACATTGGTACTTGCCGTTGGTAGGTTTCCTGCACCCTCAAACATGAGAAGCGGGTGTCTTAAACCTCCGGGCCACCACGACATGCGATATGCGAAGCTAGTTGAATGTAAGTTTAATCTTTGCGATTAAAGCCACGACCTTGGTTTACAATTTATTATTAACGTACCTATTTAAAAAAAAACATAATATTACATTCATACATAAAAAAACAAAAAAGGCATAATATTCTGTCACTAGTGGACTTTAATAACAATATAATGTCTTTAATAAAGTTATTTTTATTCATACGAATAATAATATCTTGAAAATTGGTCCGGTTTTTTCAATATACATAATAATATATGAATTAAAAATATGTCACCTTGTTTTGTTTAATGAATGTACATATATTCTGCAGTACATTATAAGTAAGTATTGACTGCACGGTTGGTGCGGTGGCTGGGCAACCGGCTGCCGTGCAACGTGTCGCGGGTTCGATTCCCGCACGGGACAACACTTTGTGTGATCCACAAATTGTTGTTTCGGGTCTGGGTGTTATTGTGTATGTGAACTTGTATGTTTGTAAACGCATCCACGACACAGGAGAAAATCCTAGTGTGGGGCAACGTTTTTTATAAAAAAAAAAAGTAAAGCAGTGGCATTCAGGTTTACCGACTTTTTAGAATGACTAATATAATCTATTTTAAATATACGGGAATTATACAAAAAACTGGTTACTGGTCTATTTGTGGAAAATATTAATGAAAGAAAAAAAGAAAGAAGAAAGAAAATCTATATTTCACACGCTAAAACAGGTAACACATACAGATTTTACACATACAGTTTATAAATATCTACTAATGTCCCAAGTCTGCGGTGAAATGGACCAGTTCGGCATGTGCAAGACAGGGCCTCGCGCTGGTATTCTACCTCTATACACTGGTGCACATTATAGCACTTAATGCCACCGCACAATGTAACACTTCCTTCTCACTTTTATGTTATGAGTCCCATGAAAAAGGGTCCCACAATTCCAAACTCCGTGCTACTACTGAATTTTTTTTTAAAACCCAGTAATACTTTGCCTGGCCACTTCGAAGTCGCACTTACGACCACTCAGCCAATAAGGCAATTATGAAGAACTAATATTATAAATATAAAAGTTTGTGACTGCCAAGCAAGGGGTCTCGGGTTCGATTACCGGGGCGGGCGAAGTATAACTGGGTTTTTAAACAATTCTCAATAGTAGCACGGAGTCTGGAACTGTGCCCGGTACATGGCAATAGGCCCACCCCCTATTAGATGGGACTCATAACATTAAAAGTGAAAAGTGGTACAGTGGTATAATGTGTACCTCTGCCTACCCCTTTGGGGATAAAAGGCGTTTTTTTTTTCATTTATGCAGAATGTATGTATTTTTAATATTGTATAGTACTTACAACATATTAATTAATTTATTCCAAATGCTAAACGTGAGGACTTGTTATTGGCTCATTGTTACCTACGCCTATTGTTATTTTTATCCATTTTTATAAGCTGTAAGTCCTCCATGAATTATAAATAAATAAATAAAAAAGAAAGAGGAAAAAAGGAGGAAGAAGAAGAAAAATACCCAATGATGCAGTCGAGTCGAATTCTTCCTGAATTTAAATTTATCCTTAGTGAACAGAAATCCGTCGTCTACGCACGCCACTGATTAGATAAGTCGTCAGATGTTTTGTCAACTGTCTAGTTGTTACTATAAAAATATTATGAGCTTACTACAAATTATAGTTTGATCACGATCACATCATAGGTTATTACATTACCATATTATAATTTTAAAGGTCCGTGACAAAATGTGACCTTCAATTCCGGTTGAGAATATTAAAAAGGTACAAAATTATGCAAAGATATAGATATTAACAGAAAATGAGGCACGGTCCATGTCCGATTATCGATAGAGAAGTGTTCGATAGTTTTTATCGGAAACTATAGTATTTTGGTCTTACTGGTGAACTCAATAACTGCTAAATAAAAATATTGGATATGCCTCAATTAGAATTAACTTAGAGTTATTATTGACGGTTTTTGTCGTAATGTGTTTACAAATTCTGGAAAATATTTTTCAAAAGATAATTGATAGGACACCTAAAATACACATTTTTGTTTTTTTATGGGATATGCCAGTAAACGAGCAGACCTTATAGTAAGCAATCAGCGTCGCCCATGGACAGCCGGAACACCAGAGCCGTTAAAGTGTGTTACCGGCATTTTCGGGATTTGGAAGTTGAGGATTGTTGGAGATTCACGTATTGCAGAGTAACCTCACCCATACGATGAAACACAACGCCAGCGTTGTTTCACGTCGATTTTATGTGAGCTCACTACGGTCGAGCTAGCCTATTTGTGCCGAATCATATGTCTCCGACACTTAGCATTGTACTTTTTGTAATGAAATTCGGTCAACCTCTTTCTTTAATGGGACAAGCCCACCACAACCTCCCAAAACTGCTGCAACTCCTGTAAGCCAGGATCTACAGTAGATATAATCATGAAAACACCGAAACACTGAAGTCTGGCGCGTCCCACGGACATGAGTAACTGTCTTGGTTCCCGCAACGAAGTGAATCAGAAGATATTATAAGAGGAGAAGAAGAAAAAACTAGTTTCCACTTCGGTCAATCTCTATCGACTTTGTATAATATACTATGCAAACTTTAATCTACCTCAATAACAAGTTCTGTTCAGCCATTTTGAAATGATTGATTAACAACCTGCATACTTGCATCTAAGCACCTCCTTTCTAAAGTCTCAGAGATCAAGAAACCGTTGGTAAAACTATTGCTAAGAACTCGGTTATTAACTGGTTCACAATTAATTACGTCGACTAAGAACACAGCTGTAATTCTTTAAATATTGTTCAACGGGACGGACCGGTTTGTCGGCACGGTACGAACTAGACGGTTTAGGAACCGGATGACTGGTTGGACTTGCCCATCATTGACCTTTTAAACAATATAATGACTATTGTCTAAGTTGCTAGTTCTTGGTTCTCATAAAATAACGAATACATGCATTTGTTAGAAAATTCATGAAAGCATGAGAGATTTAACTGTTTTTGATATGTAAAGAAAAAGGTTTTCTTAATTTTTAAATTGATTACTTTGTCATATAGTCTTTAGTTTTTTTTAAACGTCAATAATATGACTTTTGCGTTAAAGATTTTATGGAAAAATAAAACATTAAATGTCGTTTCTTAATTTTACAAAGCAACACATTAGTTTTATTTCATTCTAAATTATAAGATTTAGTCTTATAGATATATGTATGTGTTGTTGTAAAATAAATTGCTATCCTTTTTATATCTTGGGCTGGTCTTAAAGATATTTGGTTTACCTGATGTGATTAGTCAGTAATTATAATTCTGCTATATATTAGGATCTCAAATTGTAAGTTACAAACACCATTGATGAAAGTGAGGCTTATATAGGTATGTTGTAGCCACATCGTAGAATTGCTCATTTCATGAAATGATCGGTTATTTAATGAAATGGTTGCATTTCATTAAATATTTTCCATTGTCCATTGGCCATATCAGGATGTGCCCAGGCCAGATCAATGATAAGAAATCTTTTGACAATAGGGCTAGCTACACGCACTGCTAATTCATGAAACGATCAATTTCAATCGATCGTGTCGTGGAATTGTTTCATTGACTACCGGTGGTGGCGCTGTAAGCGCAAGCGCTTTGTTTTGTTTTTATCAAGATAGCGGCCCTTCTAAACGAAGACGAATTTTCTCCCAGGGAAATGCGAATAATTTTTTAGTAAACGCGGAAGAAAGTGAAAATAAAAAAAATGTATGACAAAGTATTAGAGTACCTACTATGCAAGTCATGGAAGTTCCGAGCAAAATGTGACCGCGGAGTTTGGAACGTATTTCACCGGTTAAGTTAGGTTAGGTTCCTGGTTTTCAAATATTTTATGGTCACCCTATTTTTACGATATAGTCAAACGTGGGTAACCATATCGTTAAACGTCTATCGTTTAATGATTTGGTTATCATTAGTTGGCAAACTTCATGAAACGTCAACACTTCACGAAACTGTCAACCATTTCATGAAATGATCAATTCATAGATTTAGCGATTTGTATAAAATATAATGTTCAATACATTCACTAAATAATCATGCTGTCTAAGCATAGTAAAATAACTGAATGTTATGTTACACATCATTAATTTAATTACTTTTTCCATGAACTAAACGACCATAAACTATATTAATGAGTACTAAGTACAGCCATTTTTCCCCAGATGTGTAATTAAACTTACGTCCTAAGGTCAGCCTTGTGAGATTGAAATCGTAATTACACAAATACAAGTCTCCTCCACGGTAAGAGCATAGTCTGATTTTTATTTATTTATTTATTTATTTATTTATTTATTTATTTATTTATTTATTTATTGAATGGTGAATCAACAGCTACATTACATACATTTAGCAGAAGAATAGTAACATTGAGCCACTTATAGATTCACACGAATACTGACTTAATAGGTAACAGCTAAGACAAAATAAAAATTATAAATACACCAAAAACAGGCACACAGCAAGAAAATTATTTAAATATAGAAACAAAAGAAAGGTGAATACATATTTAAAATAAAATAATAATAATAAAAAAAAAACAAAAATCAGTTATTAAAAAAGTCTCCACTTATCATAGTTCTAGCTTTCCTCAAGCTTGTACAAAAGATTGTATATTTATGTGTATATGTATATGTTGTATATTTATGTATATTTATGTGTATCTAATTGTGTTATCTATTGCACACAGTATGCTCCAGTATTTCATGAGACTAGAGGTTGCAGCATCATCATAATCATCGTCATTGACAGCCCTTAACCATCCACTGCTGGAATATAAGCCTCTTCTACATAATATAAGAGGATGTGCTATAATCTCTTTGATTGGTTCAAGGGTTACTTACGTACAGATTACTGTCTAAAAGGTCCAGATTTCTCCGAGTGCTGTTAGCCTGTCTCCGTCAAATGTCCTTTAAGAAACTGCTAAGCTTGGAGATTATTGTCTCCACTACTTATATATAGGAGGCATACTTAATGTAGAGGGGGCATAGTCCAGCAGAGGGCTGTCGCAGATAAGTGCCATTGATATTCCTACCTATCCCACGAGGCATTTTGGTAGTTTCCGGACATATTATAAGAGTCGATGCATGTCATATTCTATGATTGGCAACAAATAAGTATGTATGTACATACATATAAGTACATTAACGCTCCACTACCTAAAATTATCTTAGGTAAATAATTAGCTGCTTTGTTATACTAAACACCTTGATTTTTTGCCCCCATTAAAATTAATAGTAATTATATTTAGTCCCTATTCTGTATTTACGTAATTACAAGTGTTTCTTTGTGTAATTAAGCGATATATGACAGGTTAATAGCACTAATTACGATAATAATATTATGACAAACAAAGGACTGTGTATTTATGGTTTTTCAGTATAATAATAAGTTGCAGGTGTATGCAATTTCGACCTCTCGCGTCCGGATCTGGTTCAGATCATGGTACGGAGCGAGGGGGACTGGGATGCCGTCTCCTCCTTCTGCGAAGCAGTCATGCTAGCTAAGGAGGAGGCGGAGCGCGTGAGGGAACAAACTTACTTACGCCCCGGCCGTCGCGATAGACATCCCGGGCGTCGGGGATCGCGAGATCGCCGTTGAGCCTGCGGACGGCGAGCACGGGTGACTAACCGCTCGACCAGAACCAAAGCCGAGCGTACGGCGCGTCGCGTTCCGCGCGTGCCTCAAGGAGCCATCAGACCACCACAGACGGAGCCGAACAGGGCTGATGCCAATACGGAGTCGCGGAAGACTTAATGGGTTGCCGGGGCTCCGGCTCGAAGAGCAAGTGTAGGAGCGGGGTGGTTTTAAATCAGTAAGAGTCTGCCACTGACACACCCGGGAGGGAGAAGGCATTGGATTTTTTTCCCCTTAAGTACCAATGACTGTCTATGTATGTTTTTATGAAGAAATTAAGTATTTAATAAGCAGTGCTGCCACATGCATTGCTGCAACATTGAAACAATCAGCCATAACAATATTCATGTTTACATAAAGAACCATTATTTGACTCTTATGAGTACTCAAAAGTACATAAAAATAAACCAAGGATTTTACCTTAACACTTTAAATGGAACATATGTATCTATACATACACTTTTTATTTTAAGGGGGAAAATCATCCAATGACTTCTCCCGCCCGGGTGAGGCGAGAGGTCAGACTCTTAGTGACTAAAAACCACCCCATTCCTACTCCTGCACTTCGAGCCGGAGCCCCGGCAACCCGTTAAGTCTACCGCGGCTCCGTATCGCCATCAGACCTCTTGGGCCCCATCTGTGGTGGTGTGAGGCTCCTTGAGGCGCGCGCGGATTTTAACATACACTTAAAAAACATGTCAAGACGACCTGACTAATTCGAGATAGTGGTCAAACGTCGGCCCATCAAAATCTATATATACCTCTATAAAAGAAAGTCGTGTTAGTTACACCACATATAACTCAAGAATGGCAGAATAGATTTGGCTGAAAATTGGTAGGGAGGTAGCTTAGAGCCAGGAGACCGACATAGGATACTTTTTAACCAAAATTTTTTTTTTTTACTTTTTACCGAAATCACGAACGGGGACGGGAAAAAATGGGATTACGCGTACGAAGTCGCGGGCAGAAGCTAGTAAAATATAAAAAAAGGTCGTATAGAATTCTCTGTTTGTTTTTTTTTTAACATGTCACATGGTCAGGGTCACACCGCGCAAATCCCGATGGAGGAAGCAGATACATGTATATACAATGTAACACCTTAGACTGATATAATATAGTGTTCTTAGTCAAACGTACTAAGCAGGTGTAGCCAAATGCTATTTAGCGCTTGTCTACATGTAGAATAGAAAAACAAATTATATGGAATTGACGTAAATTTTGACACTTGTCAGTGTCATGTGTCATACATTTTGATTTCTACTCTCTCTGTCTGCAATTCCGGACACTATGTATTGTAGTAGATTTAGTCATTAAAACAATATAAATAAATTATAAGGCACCATTTCGAAAACATGTTCATTCACATCACTGGTATTCCACTAGATTATGATTGGTTAGATATTGTGACATATTTATATCAAAATAATGTTTCCTAAACATTTGGTTTCGTAAAAACACCTCCATGTTGTAAAAAATATAGGTACCTAGTTTGTAAAACCACAAATTCTTTCACACTACTACTTATTTAACTTATTTGCTCACCGATTGCAGTATTCTATTAAATTTATTTATTCATCGATCCACTTTTTTATCACAAAAAAAATAAAAACACCAAAAATAAACTAAAAAAATAATAATCCAATTTAAACAACCCTACCAGTTGACCTCGTAAAAACATTTTTTTTTTCAAATCTTTGTAAATTAGGTAGTAGGAAAAATATAGATAAGGCTTTTTATTTTTTATTTACATTTTTTTTATTACTAGTTGACCATTCGTAAAAATTCTAATAAAAAAAATTGACTTACCGGATTTACTAATCCTAACGACTGTATCACACTCGGTACGCTAATATAATGTGTTGTCCATTCTATTTGTCGCACTATGCAAGGTTCATAGAACGGTAACACAGACGCGACCAAACCAGTTTGTTGCCTATAACCTCTGTGAGGTAAGTCTATGATTCAACGGCCAATTAATCTTTTATGATGAAATCATCCTTGAAGATTTGTTAAATTACTAGTATTTTAGTGTGGGTGGATATTATTCATTATTTTTAAGGTTTTGCTTGCTTGCAGCGAGAGTTTGTAATTATCTGGTCTATTGTGAACTAAATTTTCCAGAGAACTTTATTTACATTCTCTCAGTTCTTACACTAGTTACATTATTTTTTATGGAATAGAATATTCGGTTTATGGCTGGGATAAGCCGGTAAACGAGCGAATAGATCACCTGATGGTAAGCAATCGGCGTCGCCCATGGAACACCAGAGGCGTTGCAAGTGCGTTATCGGCATTTTGGAGGTTAGGAATTTGAGGATTGTGGAGAGGGGTAATTGGACCTCCGAAATCCAACCTCACTCATACAGCAAAACACAACAGCTTGTTCCAACAAGTTACCGTTGTTTCACGCAAGCGTTGTTTCACGTCGGTTTTCTGTGACGCCGTGTTATCACTCTGTTCGAGCTGACAAACAAAAATGACCTGATTGATAGTGCATTATGAACTAAACAGATATTTTTAAATGAACACACACGGCCAATAAAAAAGTCTATCGACTACATACAAACTTTATTGGTATCAACAGTTACGTAAGCAAATAAGTTACCACTCAACCAGTGCTTAGGTAGAAATATGCATAAAATTAACTAGTCTCATCTCTTATAAATGTAATCTGTGGCCTCCCATCTAGTTGTGAACACACATGTCAAGAACGGTGCGAGATACAAATATTTGCCTTGTTTTTCCGGCTTCAAGTTCATCGTAGATATATCTTGAGGCTACCTCTGTACTCAACAAAGGTTTGTATTGTATGTATATATGTACAAACAACTTTAAGTATATTTATAACGTTGCGGAGAACCTAACGGGTTACCGCGGCTCTGGCTCGAAGCACATGAGAAGGAATGGGGTGGTTTTTAGTCAATAAGAGTCTGACACTCCCTTACGCCTCACCCAGGCGGGAGCAGTCAATCGATGATTTCCCCCTTAAAAAGAAGTAGGTACTTATATCTATAACATTAAATATGTAATGACTGCCTCGTTGGCCGAGTGGTCGCCAGTCGACTGGGCAAGACGTAGAGTTCGATTCCCGGGGCGGGAAAATTTAATGAGTTTTTAAAAAATCCTCAGTAGTAGCACGAAGTCTGGAATTGTGTCCGGTATGTGGCAATTGTGTTTGGTATGTTACATGGGACTCATAAAATAAATAGTAAAATGTGGGTGTTACATTGCAGAGTGGCATAATGTGCATCTCTGCCTACGTCTTCGGAAATAAAAGGTGTGATGTTATGTTATGTTATTTTATGTGAAGGGTTAGGTAAAGGTATGTATGTTACTTGATCTTTTTAATAGATGCTTATAATATTAATATCAGTCCTTATAACAAGATGTACATACATAAATGCTTATACCTCTATACTTAGCAATATTATAAACCCTAAGGTCAAACCTGTAGCTAAAAAAGATACGATAAATTATGTAGCTTATTGACCATTGTTATTAGATTTGTTTGTCATGTGGTCACCAGTGTGGAGCAAGGGGTTTCGGGCTCGATTTCATAGTTAAGCAAGAGTGCTCACCTTTATTACATGGGTCTTTACTCTTTATTACCTAACTGATCGATAAGCGTACTCCGTGCTACCACTGAGATTTTTTTAAAACCTAGAAGTACTTTGCCCGACACGGGAATCGAACCCGAGACCCCTTGCCCTGCAGTCGCACCTAAGCTAACGAGGCAGCAGAAGAAAAATAAATTATCATATAAACTTCTAAAAATACATTTAACACCTTCCAAAAAACTAATAGCAACTATATGCGTTCCTACAACTACAAAATGTGTTGCTATGCTCAAT
This sequence comes from Spodoptera littoralis, assembly GCA_902850265.1. Taxonomy (NCBI): domain Eukaryota; kingdom Metazoa; phylum Arthropoda; class Insecta; order Lepidoptera; family Noctuidae; genus Spodoptera; species Spodoptera littoralis. The sequence continues at coordinate 2,575,697 of LR824553.2, read as the reverse complement.
ACTACATGTAAATAAATCACTTTTTTAAAATAAAACAAACCACCTATATAAAGAAAAAAACAGTTAATATTAATTCAGAACATATTTTGAAAGTTCACAAAATGGCGTCGTCTGAACATGACAAGTAAGTGAAGTTGCGAAATAAAATGGCGGCCGAATGGTGAGAAAACGGCGGGAATTATATAGCACCTTGATAACAACTTGAAATGAAGAGGTCAGAGGCTTAACGAGTTGTCAAATGTTACGCGCAGTTTAATCTAAAAAGTAATCACAGTTTGTATATGAGTTAAAGTTAATTCGCTTTGTTTATTTCCGAGTTTATTTATGTGAAGTTGGATAAAGGACGGTTTTTGTTTTTAAATTTCTCAACCGACTACTAAAATGGGGGTTTTCAGTTTGATCTGCATGTTTATGCGAGATTATCTCGTGATTGGCTGAACCGATTTTGATGCGGTTGTTAGACAAGTGTTTGTTACACTTACGAAGAGGCTTTAGTGTATTAATGAACCGACTTCAAAAAAAGAGGGGTCGAAGTTAGTATTTATAATCGTATTTTATGAAAGATTTATGTGTGAATATGAATGAATGAAATATGAATATTTCAACAGAGTTTAGTTTGCAGCAATTTATTTTTATAACTATCGTGACACATACTAAATTAACTAAAAATTGCGGGTTACTCATGAGAAAAAACTCTACTAGTTTCGAAACATAGAGGGGCTCTTCCTCATGAGTAGCGCGGTCGCGGCGATGTGGCGCAGCCTACTCAATGTACTTTACGAGACAAGCCCGTCAATACTTACCAAAACCGCTGCAAATCCTGTAAACCAGGATCTACAGTAGATACAAATACAACCATAAAAACACCGGAACACTGAAGTCCGGCGCGTCCCAGGTCCATGAATAACTGTCTTTGTTCCCGCAACGAAATAAATGAAGAAGATATTATAAATAGAAAAGAAAAAACATGCTTCCTAAAATTTTAATTGTATATAGGTAAAGGTTTCAGTAATGAGGACAAAATTACCTAATATAATATGTCTAACTGGCAAAATGACGTGGCTATCCATGCGAAAAATAACGTCCATAATGTTTGTTTGTTTGTGTAATAACATACAAATGAACCACCAAAATGATTTTAAATTAAAATTATATATGAATTCGTTATGAGCACACAACAAACTGACTGAGCAAATGTTAACTAACAATCTTGTTTGCATTTTGTTCATGATTTAATATTTTTTAGACATGTGTGGGTTTATTCAGTGTTTATTGTTTCGGAAAATTGATACGCAATAATTAACCTTATTACACGCCACTACCACACCTAGGGAACACAAGATCGCTTGGCAAAATCCTTTTTAAAGTTATCTCTTTTTTACGGAGTAAAAATCATTGAATGACTTTTCCCGCCCGGATGAGACGGGAGTGTCTTACTGACTAAAAACCACCCCGTCCCTACTCCTGCAATTTGAGCCCGAGCTTCGGTAGCCGTTTACGTTCTCCGCGGCTACGTATCCCCGCATCAGGCCTATTGCGCCCCATCCGTGGTGGTCTGATAGCCCTTTGAGGTGCGCGCGGAACGCGACGCGCCGTATGCACGGGTCTGGTTCTGGTCGGAGCGCGAGCTACATGTTCGCCGTCTGTAGGTCCGTGCCTACGGTGGCTGGAGAAAAGTAACAGCACTTAATGGCACTTAATGCCACTGTTCAATGTAACACCCACTGTTCACTATTTATGTTATAAGTCCCAAAGTCCCATGTACTACGGGGTGAGCCTATTGCCATATACCGGGCACTGTGCTAATACTGAGACTTTTGAAAACCCAGTAATACTTTGCCCGACCCGGTAATAGAACCAACGAACCCCACCAACCCCTTGCCCGGCAGTCAAGAATATAAAAAAAGGAGTACCGAAATAAGGCATTCACCTAATTCCTTAGTCAGTGATGCAGATTTGCAACTCTTTTTAGTATTTTGGTTGTGTCTTGTGGAATGGTAATCTCTGGGATAATAATCTTCTGGCACGACATTCAGTAGTGAGGAGGTGGCTATCGATAAAAACATGTCGATGTTATAATTTTATAGAGGCTTTTTTCTTCTATGTTGTGAATGTCATTGACATTAGATATTTATCTACGTATTTATCAGCTTTTTTTCCTACTTAGATATTGTGTCCCATAGTTGAATACTCTTTTGTAATGATGGAAAATTATTATAATGTTATGCTTTAGATTCAGGCTGTAATTAAAAAAATCCTAATTTTAGGGCTGCTTAATGTTTCTATTGTAACTTTCGTGAGACATACTAAATAAATTATTATGTTTTCGGCTTACTCAGCAGTGCTGCTAGCAGCGCGACAGTCGCCGCGTCGCGAGTCGCGAAATGCTGCTCATGAATATGAACCTCTAGCATGGCTTGAAACTAGTCGAGTTCCTCGTCGAAGTACTACGTGAGTAAGCCGAAAACATAATAATCTGCTTAATGTTATTATGACTCCAGGGCAAGGCATGAGCCATGCCCATGACACCGTCAAGCATTGAGCCTAGCGTATAAAACCTGGCGAAAAATTACAGCTACTTAAAGCGGGTAGAAAAAGTTCCTTCTTAAGATAACACACGATTCCCAGAAGACCTAATTGCAAGACCATCAACAAGCAGATGAGATCCTAAATATATTTTTCTTTTAAAATATCAATCTTTGTTGTCATAATATTAAGTACTAGCTACTTCCGCGCGGTTTCGCACGCTCTGCTGAGCTCCTATTGGTCGTAGCGTGATGTTTTATAGCCTATAGCCATCCTCGATAAATGCACTATCCAACACAAAAAGAATTATTCAAATCAGACTTGTAGTTACGGAGATTAGCGCGTTCAAACAAACAAACAAAAATTCCGCTTTATATAATAGTATACGATTTCTTCTGTTTGTTCCAATTGTAAGTTCACTTTAAATACGTTTTTGTTTATGAGAAATATGTGTTTATGTTTAATAATTTAAATTTAGGCTTATAACTATCCTCTTGTGCATGATGTGTCCGCCTCTAATTGATTGTTACACTAGCAAATGCATATTATAAACCGATTTGTTGTAACATAATGACGTGTAAACAGTCGTTGGCTGACCCTAAATAAAAAAACAATCATAAAATAAAACTTTATCGATACCGTCGACACAGTCCCCTCACTAGCTAGGTCTCATCTGGTACACAGACGAGAAGGCATCCGTTTCACTAATGCACTGGGTCATTCCTTTTTACATGAACCACTATCAAGTCGTATTGTGTTGTTTGTTGGTCTTTAGTGTATTGGATTATTCTGAGTAGGAAAGCTAATTACGCTTATGTTTTGAGTTATAAGATTGATGATTGTAATATAAGGTGATAATATATTTTAATGTATTAATTCATTTTTAAACTCCGTTTAAAAAAACCGACTTGACTAGATAATTATATCTGACTTCAAAACAAGAGGGTGTTGAAAATGTATGTAATCCAAAAAACTTATTATTTATAATTCAATGGCGGAAATCGAACTGTCGCCGTCCCAATTTACAGCACGGTTGGTGCGGTGCCTGGGCAACCGGCTGCCGTGCAACGTGTCGCGGGTTCGATTCCCGCACGGAACAACACTTTGTGTGATCCACAAATTGTTGTTTCGGGTCTGGGTGTCATGTGTATGTGAACTTGTATGTTTGTAAACGCACCCACGACACAGGAGATAATCCCAGTGTGGGGCAACGTTTTTTTAAAAATAAAAATAATTTGAATCCCTCTATTATAAAACTTTCCTCACGTAATCACCACTTAAAATGCTCACCAGTAGCTTACAGCGCAAGGCCCTGTCTTGCTCATGCTGAACTGGTCCCATTTCACCGCAGACCTGGGACAAGAACATGTGTCCATCAGTACTTATAAACTAACACTATAATCAGTACATATCCCTTGTCTTTAGCGTGTGAAATAAAGTCATTTTTTTCCTTCTCTCTACAAAAAACTACCTTATAAATACAATACATATGACCCAAAATGTATTACCACCCTCTCTTTTGAAGTTGGCCCCCATAACAGTTTTTTTTCGCGAAAAATGAAGTCGTTTTTACGTAGAGGTAAGTGAAAGAAAATTCCTTTTTAAAATTCATGAGAATAAATTGTTGAGTTACTTTCGCTGAGTGATATTAGGCCAAGGTAGAGTTACTTGTCAATTTCGTGGTGAAGTTCAGATTCCAGTGGCTTTACTTTAATGTAGTACTAGCTTTTACCCGCAGCTTCGCTCGCGTCACAAAAGGATAAAAAGTAGCCTATGTGACATATACCAATACACACAGCGCCATCTATACCAATACTTTTGTTTTTCCTCGGGAATATCAATTTTTTCCGGGTTAAAAAGTACCCTATTATTTAATCCGGACTTCTAACTTTACGTCTGCAAAAATTCAAAGCAATCGGTTGAGTAGTTACGGCGTGAAGGTGGAACAAACAAACAAACAAACAAACTCACTTTCAGATTTATAAATTATATAATATATAATAATATATAATATATATATATATATATATATATATATATATATAGTAAGGATCATCGCAATTTTTGTGGAAGGAGCTTAGGTAAATGTGTTTTGATGTGGTTTTTTAATAGACAGAGTGATTCTTAAGGAAGTTAAGTTTAGTTTAGTTTAAAGAAGTGAAGTTTATATGTATAATAAATGCATATTGCACCCGTGCGAAGCAAAGGCGGGTCGCTAGTAAAACATAAAACAAAAAAATTGTAGTCTATTTTAATATTTAGCACTTCAACCTGCTAATAAAAGTTCTGTCAAAATCGGTCCAGCCATTCCAGAGATTAGCCAGAACAAACAGACAGACACCAAGCAAAAATTGTAAAAATGCAATTTGGTATATGGATTGTATGTTTATTAATTGAGTAGTTTCCAGGGTATCAAAATTAAAAATGTAATGAGTCCGTCAGTTAAATAATTAAAAAAATATTAGACATGTATTTTTTTATTTTCTCGTATTAAGTTGCAATCCTTAGATACAATGGCACTAAGTTTAGGAGTGGGAGGCCGTTACGTCATAACGTGCTACAAAATCTGGCATGCTGTGACGTCACACGATATTTCAAATTAATATATCGTCGAAAGTATTTAATTTTGTGAGAAAAGAAAATATACGTGTCTAAAGTTTTAAAGGAGAACGGCAGATTTCGTACCGCTTCGCTAAAAAAAGATTTGTCATTAAAAAATTGGGTCATTATAGAACCTCCTAAGTACGTTATGTTAGCATATTTCATAGATTTTTAGAACTTGGGAAACCCTAGAAATACTGATATTCAATAATGATAAAAAGCAATCCACTAAGCGTAAAACGAACCGCGATTGACGTTTACAAAGTTGCCATGCGTAAAGATGAAATCAGAGCATATTGAATTTCGCTATTTCATAAACTCATTTATTTTAATATCTATCAATGAAATATTTTCCTTTCCATTTCAAACATTTTTATAAGTAAATATAAAAATCTACATCCAATCTAAATCTACGTTACATGGATTATTAATGATAATTAACATTTTAACAAACTTGAATTATGGCAATGTTGAACTGGCATTTGTCTTGATGACATTGACAATTAATTTGTCAATACAGGCGCATTGCTGTTTGTTTCAAATGCGATGTTATGATGTGTTTGTTGAATTTGAAGTTATTTTATTCATCTGGTGATACGTTGAGTTTGGCAACCGTTCCTCCGTAGCCCAAATTGGTGTTATTGGCATCATTGTTGTGACAATTGCGAAAAGACACTTATTTACATTATTTTGTGCATAGTGTGTTGTAATTTGTCGCGATGATGAATTTACAGTGCATTAATTGCATCAGAGTTTGTCGCACATGAGACGGCATGCTCTAGGAAATGAGAGTGAAGATTAGACGTGGTCAACAATATCCCATGTGGACTTATCCTAGAGATGTAAGTACCTAGTTTACCCATAACATATCGAAAGTCACCATGTTGCCTAAATAAAAGAAGGCGCATAGTGTTATCTACCCATAATGTATCATTTTATTCTTTTTATTCTAGATCTCTCCTACCGACCATATTTGCAATGCTTGCTGGCAATTAGCAATGCATCGGGATGTTGCTGAAAGTATGTCCAGCAAACAAATTGGTCACTGGCATGTTTGTGTCGTATATGGGTGATTCATTGCAATGATAAGGTGACGCAGGGTTTTAATTGAAGGTGCCAACAAACAGGAGTAAAGACTGGCTCATATAGTATTTGATTGGATTCAGCCACAAGAGGTAATAAAGCATAATTTAACCATACTATTATCTACATATATACAGTGTAATCTAAAGTCCATATCATATTCTAATAATATTACTTATTTTTGCTTACTTCCCATGATAAAGATCATGTTCCATACTGACTGAGAGACCGTACAAGAGTCGAAACTATAAAACCATAACCTGGCATACCACCTCACAGTGTTCACTATCAGGAAGTAATGTGTTATGTAAACATGGACTAAGCCTCACTTTAACATTGCCATTTGTAGAACAGATGAGGCCGGAAGCTGTTGTTCAGCTCTCAAAGCTTCAACAGGTATGCATTCTCATTATAATGTACCTACATAATTATGTGTCTATGTGGAGTATATAAGCGGTTTCTAATAGGTTTATACTCATGTTATAATTATAATTTATTAATTAGCATGCTGTTTGAGCTCCTATGATCTGTGTTATACGAATAACTATAATAAATGTTATAAAATCAAGTAATGTAATCAAATATTTATTTTTATCTTTTCCATTTTAAGATAGGGAATCAGACATATTATTATAACATATAAAACTAAAGGAAAAAAATTTACTTTTGTTTACTTTATTTACAGTTATCTTACTTGTTTACAGATATTAGCAATTGATGTCTGCTGTACCTATGACACTGCCTGTTCTCTTTTTAGATGAAGTAGTCCTAGAAACAACCTGAATACAATGAAATAAAAGTATTTCAAAATAATACATTTGTTTTATTTTAACTTAGTAATAACTATATAATATTCCATCTTGATAAAAGTGATTTTAAGAATCAATCTATAAAATAAATGCCATATTTAATTTAGATAGCTTTAGTTTTATACCAAAAATGTTCATTTTCATTTTACATTTTCTTTAATTGTAATGTGGTGGCCCAGAGGTTTAAGAAGCCCGCTTCTCATGCATGAGAGTGTGGGTTCGAAACCTACCAACGGCAAAGTACCAATGTGTCTTTTTTCTGAGTTATTCGTATATTTTTTTTTTAAAAAAACGTTGCCCCACATTAGGATTTTCTCCTGTGTCGTGGGTGCGTTTACAAACATACAAGTCCACATACACATGACACCCAGACCCGAAACAACAATTTGTGGATCACACAAAGTGTTGTTCCATGCGGGAATCGAACCCGCGACACGTTGCACGGCAGCCGGTTGCTCAGCCACCGCACCAACCGTGCAGTCGAATAATCAATAATCTAAGAAAGTACAAAGACACCGCTGACGAATGGAGAAGGAAAACATTGTGAGGAAACATGGGCTTATAATTTCTTATTATAAGTTTGAATTACCAACCCACATTGAGCTAGTATGGTGATTAATGCTCAAACCTCCATGCGAGAAGAGGCTTCGGTCAGCAGTGGCCACTTATAGACTTAATGATGAAAATTTTGATGATTCTACTAATTTGACTTACTTATTAGAAATTAATCCTTACACGCGTGCTAAGCAACCAGTTTTCAGAAGAAATACTTTCTCAAAGAGCTAAGCTAAGTTTAAATCGAATTAACTTGAGACCTTTGAGACTATCTACCTGCAAGATTCAAGGTGAAGTGAGACTAGTTTTATCATATCCGCCACAAGACTTCCACTGCTAAATGTAGGCATTCTACCCAATGACAGTCACTTACATTATGAATTTGCATTTTCGTAGGCACCTAAGAAATAAAAAAGATTGTGAGGCATACTCTTTAAAACTCTATAGGTACATCATGCTTGCTGAATTAACAGGATCATTCCTAATAATACAAAGTGTAATAGTCACTTGAGTAGCGAGCAGTATTTTTAGATTTTTGTTTTTTGTAAATAAACAACCACATGAGAGCACATTGACATTTTTCAGTTAACTGTCATCTGTCATTTGTAATAGATATTTTGCTTACGGTGGCTCTACACTTGACGTTGCGTATTTGTTGTGTTCGGCCAAAAAAGAACATGTTTGGAGGATTTATTCTTCTTTGTTTGCTATATATTTGCACGCCATTACATATAGAGATACTATTTGGACGCCATTTGTACGTAGTCTAAAAATATTTGGACAAATGTAGCGACTACGCAATGTCAAGTGTGGTACCACCTTAACGTACCTTTTGCACATTTTCAAAGTGAAATAACTTTTGAACCCCAAGTTCTAAAAATATGTAATTTTTTTCTAAACTTCATAATAAAAATATCTATCGTTCAGACTATTCACTTGGTTAAAACAATGACTAATACAAAATTTTATAGCGGTACAAAACTTCCATACAAACCTGCCATTCTCCTTTATGTATCAGACGGACATTAAAAACAGGTTGTCTGGAAGAAATCACCATGTGCGATAAGACCGCCCATTGTACGCATATTTACTCGAATTGTTTATTTTTAAGCTACTTAAATGTGTCCAATAAAGCATATATAAATAAATAAAAACATCTATCCTTGCGTCGTTTAATGGCATCACAAAGAGACCCCTTGGTATTAATGACTATTCAACGAACGAGACAAGTCATACAAAAACTTTTCTAAAAATAATTTACTCACGACCACTACACAAACCTTTCAGGCCTTTCAGAAAATGAAATAAAAAAGTAATAAAAAACTTATATTGTTTTTTTACACACCAATGAATAATATTTCAAACTATTCTATTGGATTTAAGGTCCATTACTTTAAAAAGGTGAATAACTATAAGTTGTTAGAGTCGAGCGAGATTGCTTCGTTGACGAGTGGTCTCAAGCGCGACTGCCGGGTAAGTGGCTTCGATTCCCGGGTCGAACAAAGTATTACCTAAAATATATTTTTTTAATCTCGGTATTATATTTTGTTGTATAATAAAATGATACTTGTCTTAGATGTAACGAATCAAAGCTTAGGAATGGAGGCTAAAACGTCATTTCTACGTATAATATGAACATGGTTGACGTTGCGCGACGCCGATTGCTTACCATCAAGTGCTCCATCTGTTTGTTTGAGCACCATTGTAAACCCTGTAACAGTGTAACCATAAAGAATTTTTGAAAATCGCATCCTTTATCTCAATTGCACAGAGTCGAAGGTCGCTTTTACAACCGCTAGACGGCAGCGTGAAACAAACTGCAAACTAGTTAAAAAGTGAATATTATAACTGAACTTCGATAAACTTGGTTATAAGTTCATAAGTAAACTATTTGAGTTCCTAAACTAACTGTAAATAGGATAGTAACTCCTTAAAACTCTGTTAAACTGACTAAAGTTATGCCGGCTAGATATTATTTTGAATTAATTTAAGTTGAGAGCTACAGAGATACAAGTGCCTCATTGGCCGAGTGGTTTGGGGAATCAGCAACTATTGGACATTAGAAAGAAAGAAAGAAAGAAAGAAAGAAAAATAATTTATTCGCCACCAGACATGGACCACCAAAAATTTACACACAACATAAACATTGAAAAACAAGAATAAAAAGAAAACAATATAAAAAACATAAAATAACAAATTAAAAAAAAACAACAATAAAGCAAAAAAAAACATTATAAAAAAAAGCAAAATAAAAGAGACAGGGTGGCAGCATGTCCACGGCGAAAGAACTCGCCAACTCAGTATAAGCTGGGCACAGTAAGTACCCAACACTGGTTTTCAGTTGGCACCCCTGCAGTGACGCACGGACGGAAGCAACGAAAAATTATTTAAAGGAAAATAATAGGAATACATAAGACACATGTTAAAACAATAAAAGAAAAGGAAGATATTTAAACACAGACCTCTGTGTGTGCACATTGGGGAATAGGTTTCATTCTCGAATGGAACAACTGTGGAATGATCTGTCGTCGGCGGTATTTCCGAACCGATACGACCTTCAAACCTTCAAGGAAAAAGCGTATTCCTTTTTAATAGGCCGGCAACGCACCTGTCACTCCTCTGGTGTTGCGGGTGTCCATGGGCGGCGCTGATCGCTTACCATCAGGTGATCCGTCTGCTCGTTTGCCTCATAATCCATAAAAAAAATATATTAAACATAGAGTACGATACAAATACGATGTGTGATCCACAAATTGTTGTTTCGCGTCTGGGTGTCATGTGTATGTGAACTTGTATGTTTGTAAATGCACTACAGTACACACAATCCTAGTGTGGGATAAAGATTTAAAAATAACTGACGTAATTAGTCAGACACTAATTATTATCGTGTCACTATAAATTTTCTAATTACAGACATTCGTGATCACAGAGTCAACACTATGCGATCGCAACAAGCAAGGCAGTAAGTAAAATTTCATTTACCGCAGAATCTGTGTGGCGCTAGTGGGCATAAAATCCTGCTGATGTGAAGGGAGTTTTACTACCTCTGGTCGTGGGAAGTGGATGTGACCCTTACTATGATTTCTCGAACGTATGAATGTTGATATTTTCTATTTTGGGTAGGTAACTGAGATATGCAGTTCGCCTGCCAAGGAATCTTTTCATTTTTATTTTTTTATTTTGTGTCTGTGTGTGTGTGTGTGTGTGTGTGCGTGTCTCATGTCAAATAAACGATTTTTCTTTGTTCTTTATCTTTATTTCAATCGATCAACCCGAGAATCGAACCTTAGACATTTGCCCGGCAGTCGCACTTGCGACCACTCGACTAACGAGGTAGTTAAATACGAAAAAGCATTATAAAAAATTCAAAACAAGAGGAAAACAAATTAAGACACATTTTGAAATATGTATTTACCTATAATCAAATTGAATTACCAGACATGCATCGGCACATAGAATCACATTTATTAATAGTAGCATTAGAGAGCCCTTTCATCATCAACAGCCTATAAATGCCCACTGCTGAGTAAAGCCTCTTCTCACACGGAGAAGGTTTGAGCATTAACCACCACGCTTGGTCATAGGTATGCAGGTTTAGACAAATTATAAGCCTAGGTTTCCTCATGATGTTTTCTTTTGCCGTTTGTCAGTGGTGAATAATCTTTGTGTAAATAATTTGTTAATTTTGTATAAAGTATTTGAATAATCTTAGAAAGTAGGTACATATAACTCGGAAAAAGTCACATTGGTACTTGCCGTTGGTAGGTTTCGACCCCACGCCCTCATACATGAGAAGCAGGTGTCTTAAACCTTCGGGCCACCACGACATTTTCCTTTCACCTTTTGTTATTTACTAGATCACGTAAAAAGAAGTGAGTTCCCTTCGAGATCCAATGGTAGTAGCCAACAAAATATGAACCTAGTTGACAGGTACCGACGGATTCAATTTGCGAATAATGTTCAATTTTGCACGTCAAGTGTGCGTCGAGTCGTGCCTGTCGACTGTCCTATCGACTGGCCGACAAGCTAACACCACTATATGTTTTTATTAATCTACTTTTTTTTCAACGCTTTCAAAGAATTGATGATAAAGTTGAATTGATTTTTTTTAAGATGTTTTTATTGAACATAACATGACGCCTTTTATCCCCGAAGGGGTAGGCAGAAATGCACATTATACCACTGTACAATATAACACCCATTTTTCACTACTGATGTTATGAGTGCCCATGTAATAGGGGGTGAGCCTATTGCCATATACCGGGCACACTTCCAGACTCCGTGCTACTACTGAGAATTGTTTTTTAAAAACCCAGTAATTCTTTGCCCAGCCCGGGAAACGAACCCGAGACCCCTTGCCCAGCAGTCGCATTTGAAACCACTCGGCCAACGAGGCAGTTATTATTAAACTAGAATTGAAAACGTTTTTTCAGAGATTAGACAGTTTAATAAGTATCGTATCATAGTATAGTATGAATAAAAGTAATCTTGATTAAGTGATATTAGATTTGTGCTAGGCATGATATATTGTTATTTACTTATAATAACGTAAAAATACATTTGAATAATAAATAAAAAAAACTACTGTAACTTTGAATCTAGTATCATTTGTTTTCTTCTAAACCTTATACAAACATTTCAAATTTCGTATACCTAAAAATGGGGTTGGCATATCCATGTGGATAAAAACCCCAAAATAATAAATAGAAATAAAAAAAAAAGTATACCTAAAACACCCGTACAGAAATATATGAGCAAAGAGATTAGAAGCAGATTGCTGTTAGATTTTAAAATCATCTGCGTACTTTGATGGCATGAAATACTGGTTTTTAGGGGTGTACCTCAGGGTAGTGTTTGAGGTCCCACCCTATTTATAATTACCAAGCTAATTATAATGCAGTATAGTGTTGTGTTAAATTGATTACATTAATAAAATTACAAATAATAGAGAATTTTATACCTACATATTTTCAGCTTCAAGTACTTTTGCTGTAAAAAGTATTAGGTACGTAATTATAATTGCATTCTTTTTTTTTGGTTTAAGCATCCAAGGAATCACTTGTTATTTTTATTGTTTACCGTTTTTGTTGCATGAGGTGTAAAGCTATAATTAATTGTTGCACTTGTAAATGTTTTACTAGCTTTTTAATGAACCTATTTGATTGAAATTTTATTTCAACGAGAGTTTGAGACATTGGCACTGGAATGGAAATATTACGGGACAAGAACTATGCGTTAAAATTACGGGACTCTCTATTGCTTAAACCACTGAGATTTTTGAGTATGATTTGAGTGCAATAATGGTATAACGATAGTTTGAGACATGGAAAGTGACGCCTGGTAATTTTCAACCGCCGTACTATTTGATGGGAATTCAAATGGAGTTTTAATCACTGAAACCTCACGAGAATGGATACTATACGGGTAAAATCCCGAGCGTACGGCGCGTCGCGTTCCGCGTGCGCCTCAAAAAGCCATCAGACCACCACAGATGGGGCCCAACAGGGCCAATGCCGATTCGGAGTCACGGAGAACCTAACGGGTAACCGGGGCTCCAACTCAACGTGCAAGAGAAGGAACGGGGTGGCTTTTAGTCAGTAAGAGTCTGACATTCCCTCCCTCCTCACCCAGACGAGAGCAGTCATTCGATGATTTTCCCCCTTAAAAAAATACGGGTAAAATCCTGTGGGTTGTTTATTTTTTGAAATCACGAAAATAAACAACATTACACAATAAATAAAACTAAATTGATTTTGATGAGATTTGTTACACAGCATTGGAATTAACCTTGAAAAAGACTACTTAAAAAATCCAAAATTTGCCAGAAGTCATTATTATACGCGGACGAAGTCGCGGCGAACATTAAGCATAAAAATAGAAAAAACAAGAAACTACTTTTTGGAAAAGTAATTCAATCAAAAACATTCTGTAAAACACTAGCCAAGTCTCGATGGAGCCGCTCGTGCATCTCTAAATAGTAATGAAATCTAGACAAAATCGTGTCAAGTCTAAGGTTCCTTACTGTGATTTGTTTATTAATATAGTTAACTATCTAACACGGCAAACGTTGTTTTGCTATTAAAAATATGTAAAATGGCTATTAAAAAATAAGGGTTGATCATAAGGTAAAAATTGAGGTAGATACCGGATAAGCACAAAAAATTTCATCAAAATCGGTCAAGCAAGCCGTTTCGGAGGAGTATGGCAACGAAAACTGTGACACGACAATTTTATATAATAATATTATATGTCGTGTGACTTGACCGTTGAACCGGTACCCTTTAAGAATGGAAAATTTCCACTAGGAAAGAGTTGATTGAATAAACAGATTGATGCAATTGTGTCCTGGTTGGTTTTACATCTTTGTGTACCATTTACTCCGATTGGATGATAACATTTTCAGCGTTCTGGTCTTATATACAGAAGTTCTCAAAATAGGGGCCTGAAAATGCGGCGAAATGGTTCCAGTAAACGATGGTACGGCAGTGTTTACTTCGCGCTCGACTTGGCAGAGGCACTGCCATGCCCCCAGATAGTATAGTCTTATAAAATAACAAAAAGTTACTTGACAACTAATTAACATTGAGGATAGATGCTAAATCGTCTTGTGGTAGGCACAGGTACTTTATTTCGATTTTAATGACCAATTAAAATCGAAATTACAGTTGATATATTATCACAAACAAGGTTTCATTTCATTTCATTTCATACAATGTACCTCTAAATGTTATATGTAATGGAAAGAAAGAAAGAAAAATAATTTATTCACCACAAGCATGGACCACCAAATATACACATATAAAATAACATTGAAAAACAAAAATTAAAAAAAACAATAAACACATAAAATAACATTAAAAAAACAGCAGTAAAAAAACAATAAAAGCAAAAAAAAAACATTTAAAAAAAGGAAAATAAAACAGCAACAGGGTGGCAGCATGCCCACGGCGAAAGGGCTCGCCAACTCAGTTTAAGCTGGGCACAGTAAGTACCCAACACTGGTTTTCAGTTGGCACCCCTGCAGTGACGCACGGACGGCAGCAACGAAAAATAATTTGGAAAAAATAATACATACATACATAAGGTTACATAAGACACATGTTAAAAAATAAAAGAAAAGGAAGAAATTTAAAAACAGACCTCTATGTATGCACATTGTGCGATAAATAAATAAATATACCTCTACATACATAAACAAGTGTAACGTGTACCGTCACCGAAGGATAAAAATAAAATTATTTACTATATCACGACAATATGTATTGCATTATATATAAGTAATATATACACGAGTACTTATAATTGTCAGGTATGTTATAAGTTGGTTTGACTGACTTGTCAATTTAATGGCAAGGAAGGAAACTCGAGTTGGATTAATCTTACATAGTTTTTGTCCACAACTTCTGTCCACGTGGAAGGACTTTAAGCAGTTTTCATTTGTCTTGAGTGTTAACAAATCAATCCCCATATGTTACCCAGGCTTATTAAACATACCACAAATAAAAATTTCATCAAAATCTGTCTATTAGTTCCTGAGCTTAGAGTGTGCAAACAGACAAACATACAAGCTTAAATTTTATTCTTTTACTAGCTATTTCCGCGGGGTTTCACACGCTCTGCTCAGCTCCTATTGGTCGTAGCGTGATGTTTTATAGCCTATAGCCATCCTCAATAAATGCGCTATCCAACACAAAAAGAATTATTCAATTCAGACTTGTAGTTACGGAGATTAACGCGTTCAAACAAACAAACAAAAAAACAAACTCTTGCGCTTCATATAATATGTTTTTTCTATTACCGTTTCCTTATCACACTTTTATTGTTATATAAAATAAATAAAATGCAAAAAAAAATTGAATGAACAGATTAGCTTTTTTATTATGTTACTTTAGTTTGGAGATTAAAATTCTCAGTGTATGGCAACAGGCTCACTCAGCTCCTATTACACAACATACATGGAATGTACCTATATGAAGACGCCAGCAGGTACCAATTACTTTCTATCAAAACTTATTCGATTATAAACTTTATTGCTTATTTTTTTCGCAATAACTACTATCTCACCTGCAGCTGTAGCCAAATGCCACTTAGCGCTTGTCTACAAGTAGAGTAGAAAACTAAATTATATGGGATTGACGTAAATTTTGACACTTGTCAGTGTCATCCCCATACATTTCGATTTTTACCCAAGGCCCAGGGCCTTTAGCCAAACACCACTTTAGCGCTTGTCTACGGAGAGTGTAGAAATCAAAATGTATGGGGATGACACTGACAAGTGTCAAAATTTACGTCAATTCCATCCTTACTATATATTTATATATAATATTATAAATTGGAAAGTGAGTTTGTTTGTTTGTTTGTTTGTTCCGCTATCACGCCGTAACTACTAAACCGATTGCTTTGAATTTTTGCAGACGTAAAGTTAGAAGTCTGAATTAAATAATAGGGTACTTTTTATCCCGGAAACATTTGATATTCCCGAGGGAAACAAAAGTATTGGTACAGATGGCGCTGTGTGTATTGGTATATGTCACATAGGCTACTTTTTATCCTTTTGTGACGCGAGCGAAGCTGCGGGTAAAAGCTAGTAATAATATAATTTTGTTTTCTATTCTACAAGCGCTAAATGGCATTTGGCTACAGCTGCAGGTGGTAAGCGATCATACATACAAGCATCCTGTTCACTCAGAACTTGAAGACAACCAGGTTATCTTCAGGAAATACAGACTCTAGCAAAGAATTCTACTTCTTAGCAGTTCGAGTAATGAAATTTGAGGATATTCATTTCGGATAGCTGGTGGGACCAACAATATCCATTACGAGACTGTAGTGTCGTTGACTGCCTCATTGGCCGAGTGGTCTCGGGTTCGATTCCCGGGTCGGGCAAGGTATTACTGGGTTTTTTTTAATCTCAGCGGTAGCACGGTGTCTGGAAATGTGCCCAGTATATGGCAATAGACTCACCCCCTATTACATGGGACTCAGAACATAAATAGTGAAAAGTGGGTGTTACATTATACACTGGCATTGGGTTCTGAAATGTGCACCTCTGCCTTCCCTTTCGTAGATAAAACGCGTGATAAAAGGTAATATGTTATATTATATACCTATGAGACCGTGGAGTCTGGAATAACGATGATGGAAATTATTAGATAGTATTAATATCAAGTTGTACCTTCAATCAAGAGTAGATTCACTTACTGGCTGGTCTGTATACAACTGACAAAAATAGGTGTTACATTTAATATATAGTTAGCAAAAAGACGTGTCTTTTTTATAACAACTATATATTCGAGAGAATTCAAAATCAAGATCTCCTGTTCGATAGACCTTGTATTAAACCAATAAGACAATTAAAAATGTAAATGCTATAATACTCGTATATAGGTACGTATAAAATTTTCTACATCCGTGCATGTGTGTGTGTGCCACAAGAAATGTCGTACCAAAACTTATAAAGACAACCCAACTTGTGATATAAAACCCAGTCGTGATTACACAGGCGAACAAAATACATATCAATTAACTTCTCAACTACCAGACTCGATCAAAATAAGTGTTACTGAAAAATAAACCTTATTACACACTTACAGTATGGGTTCAATTGAAAATCCTTTGCTGAATACTACTCCAGTTATAATAAATGATATAAGGAAGCTCTACGGTCTAGATGACCCGAAGAGATTGAATGAGACCATCAAGATTTTAGAAGATTGGGTGCAGAAGCAGCCTCATCTCATCAAAAAGGATTTCAGTAAGTTTCTTCTTCTTTTTTAAGTTTTTCATTTGTTATTGAACATCACTGTAATACGGTGTAAGAAAAATTCGTAAGAAAACATGAACTTATAATTTGATATATTACGTTTTCCTAACGTTGAATAAAAAACCTATACATATAATAAAGTCGCGGAGAACCTAACGGGTTACCGGGGCTCCAGCTCGAAGTGTAGTAAAAGGAACGGGGTGGTTTTTAGTCAGTAAGAGTCTGACACTCCCTCCCGCCTCACCCTGTTTCGTCGTGTAAGTGAGGTTAGCGGAGGCCCATTTCAAAGTACAGAATTTACATTTTTTTTTTTTTTTTTAATATTACAAATTATTTCTCCACGGACTCTAGGTCCGTGCCCTTGTCATACAGTTTTTTAATTATAATACATCTAGTCAATTTTTATAAAGTAAAGAGGGAACCTAGTTACACACTACAATTAACTATATCTAAAATTATTACCAAAAGTATAGGTTACATAATAATTAGGCACTATTTATTTATTTCTATTTCAAAGGCTTTATGAAACCAGCCCACCAACAAGATGGGAGAGCCGACCTGACCCAGCAGAAGGCACCCGTTCACGAGTATGACGTGTGTGTCAGCAATTGGTCCGGTCAACCTTTTTATTGGGAACGGAACAACCCAACACACAGCGCCACCGACTGTAGGACATTTATGTGTGCATGACGCCTCAACCTTTGCCACATGGGCCGATTCCAATAAAGCGTACAATAGTCCAAAGTCAATTGGTTATATTCTATTTCTACATGTTTCTGCACACACATTTCCTCATGTTGCATTCGTTCCATCACAAGCAACACTCCCCGCCCAAGAGAGCACCCATGACTGCCGCGTCCCTGTGTTGATAGCCATTTTCAGGTTGTAGTCCTTAATACCTGCTCACCCTCATCAGCCGCCTTCCTGATTAGTTTGCTTATCGCGTCTTCACTGTTGTCTGTGTAATAGATGCAACCATGCGTGTGACGCGATATTGCTACTACCGCGTGTGGTACGCTGTCATGTATTTGATGTTTCTTTGTTGCTGTGTTGACAACAATCACATTCGCACACGAAAGTCCCTGTGCCTCGTGTATCGTGAGCACGCGTGATCCCACGGTCGACCCGTATCCCTGGTTCTTAAGGGATTCCTTCTCTGCCTGAGTGTGTACCAGGTATAAAGTGTCGGGGAGTGACTTTGGAATCATCGCCCCCGAGAACCTTTTTATCTCGAGGGATCTCACGAACGACCTGGACGAGTATATGCCACTGTAAACTGTGCTGAGGGCATACGCCACATCCATTGGATTTCTGTGGGTACACATCAATTCCTGGCTTATGGGCGTGATATATGTAGGGCGGCTGTAGAGTAGAGGGAAGAGGTTATCACGATCTATAAACGGAAGCTGATTTATGTCACCAATTAGAAGGACTTCCTTGGCTCGAGTTATTCGGGCGGCCATCACAACGGCTCCAAAGTGGTTCATGAGAGCCTCATCTACCATTAGTCGATGGCAGCTCTCTCGCTCCCCCAAGCCGTTTACTAGGATGGACGCCATTGTTCGAACCCTAGATTTGACGAGTCCTCCGATTCGGCAGGATAGTTTGCCTCTGAGGTCATTTGCTGCTTCGGTTGTCGTGGTGACAATTAGATCTTTGCCCGCTTCAAATTGATCTACTATCCATGTCGTTTTTCCGCAACCAGGGACGCCATTTGTCCAGCGAAACGTCGGAGTATGCCAGTCTCCAAAAACTTCGCCGTCTGATCCAGAATCAGAAATGGATCTTGCCATCTCTAATATTCTATCGTCCAGCATAATTCTCGTGCATTTGGCAACCACTACTAGGGAATCCCCTGGAGGAGTTTTAAACTTTAACACTCCGCATCGATCGGATTCCCTCTCGTCCAGAGACACAAATCCTGCAGTTGCGTTATAAGCAGCCATACTTCGAGTTATAGAGGTTCCTCTCAGTACCCTCGAGGTGTTGTTGTCGTATATGACTGCTTCTGCTGCTTCGAGTCTATCGTTCAGTATTAGCTCGTTTCCTTGCAGGTAAGTCTGCAGAATGGATTCGCATTTCCGCATGTTGACCTGCCTGGTTGCCTCCACCACTGCGGTAAACTCGAGAAAAGCATTTACGACATGGTCTCTGGTAGTGGACGCTTGTCGAAGCCTCGGCGGACAAACGTGACCCATAGCTGCTCTTGTTGGTGATGACCTGGGGGGAGGAGACTGTATTTGTGCGCCTCCTGATCCTTGAGCAGATTTAACCACATTTTTTCTGAAGGGTGACGAAATCAGTCCGGTTACTGAGCATATGGCCGCTGTTATTGCCCACACTCTACCTCGTGATTCTAATTTTTTATTTTCCCTCTCGGTGTTTTGTTGGTGTTGTTGCAGAGCGCTTTGTTGCCTATATCTTTGTTGTAGACGCTCTGAGCCGCTTGGAGAATCCACCCTAGCGCGTATCGAACTGGCTTTTTGAGGAAACTCAAGTCCTCACCCCTGTTCTCGTACACGATGACTTCATGATGTTCTGAAGCCCTGACGCATCCTATAAGGTCTGCCGTTCTCCCCTTCTCATAAGCTACCACGGCAGCGTCCACACTAATTATTCTGGGACTCATACCCTCGACCTCTCCCCGCCCACCCATGTCCGACAGCACACCGCAAGCTTGTTCAAAACAAGTCATTGAGTCGACGCTGGAGAACATTGCAATTGTTTTATTGCGTGTTCGCAGTAGTCGACAGCTCCGACCCAACAGTTGCATTTCTGGCAGCGCATCGTATGTTTTGCGCCGCATACTTGTCTTGGATGTGCTGCCATTCATTAGGGAGGCTAAGCCGGGTGAAATAGTAAGCCATTTGCTGTTCTTGCTTTCGCAGAAGGCTATCCCTAGCCTTTCGCTGCTGGTGTTCATGAACAGAGCTACACTTCGTAGCCGTATTCCTTTGGAGCCGCATTCTCCATGCAAGAGTATTTGCCTCTCATTGATGGTGAGCGGTTCAGTGGTACGGGCGATCTCGGATACTGCCATGGAAGTATTTGGTTGATTCTCCAAGTTGGCTATTCGATTTGTATTATTTAATGTGCTGTTTCTTTCAGCCGCCCTGTTGAAGATGGTTTCAATGTAGCTCAGAAAATGCGGTCTTTTGGTTTTATCAGCCAGAATGGCACTCAGATTTGAGGAATCCAGATTTGCATCTATTACATTTTCTAAGTTGGTTTGCGGCTAGAAAACGAGGACACTCTAGAATAATGTGCCATACAGACTCACTGATAGTTGATCGCATTCGCAACCTGCACTTTCTTTTAGTTTAAATCGATGCAGATATTCAGCGATCCCTCCATGTCCAGTCAGCGCCTGAACTTGGGCAGGTGTCAACTTTGTTGATCTCACTATTCGATATGCCTCATGGACATCTGGGAGAAACGTTTTAGTCACCTGCCCAGTAGTTGAGGTGGTATACCTGTCCTGCCACTTACGGATAGTTTCGTCCCTAATTTTCTTTTTGACATAGGACATGGGTATTCTACAGTAGTCTGCCGTGGTGTTATTTTTCTGTTTGGCAGCGGTTTTAGCTAATTCGTCTGCCCTCTCATTTCCAGCCGTTCCAACATGGGCCCTCAGCCAGTAGAATCGAATCTCTCTTCCCTGTTCCGTTATGGTCTCCAAACACTGCTTTATCTCCTTGGCCAAACAGTGGGTAATCCTGGGATTCTTCAAAACATCGAGGGAGGACCTAGAGTCACTAAATATGTTTACTCTAGTCGCTCCATTGTCGAGAACCATTTTAGCCGCTCTGTTCAAAGCGTATAGTTCAGATTGGAAAACCGTGCAGGAAGGGTCTAAACTAAAAGTGGAAAACATGACTCACGACCGCCCTCCCACCAAGTCAAGGCAGAACCAACGCCTCCGTTAATTCTGCTGCCATCTGTGTATAATTGAGGGCCAGCAATATTTTGGACGAGAGGAGATCCAGAGTCATCGTTCTCCAGGAGCTCATAGTTGATAGACATTAATTTTGAGGGATGTGGCTGGTCCAGGTAATGGACCCGCTTTTCAAGCTCCTTTTGAGGTGGTAAGTAGTCCAGAGAGAATCCTCTTTTAATTC
This sequence comes from Spodoptera littoralis, assembly GCA_902850265.1. Lineage (NCBI taxonomy): Eukaryota > Metazoa > Arthropoda > Insecta > Lepidoptera > Noctuidae > Spodoptera > Spodoptera littoralis. The sequence goes on along the minus strand of LR824553.2, from coordinate 2,554,242 downwards.
GATACAAACTAGCAAATTCCTGGACTCTCAGATCGAGTGGGAGAGTTCCGGACAAGATTGTTGCTGACGTGAGCGACACTGTACGATAAGCTCTACAGATTTTTTGTGTGAATCCCCTTTGAAGAGCATTTAACTGTTTTTTGATCACCTGTAGCTCCGTCACTGGGGCCCACACGTTTGCGGCGTAAAGTACAATCGGCTCAATGACCGCGACGTATATTGTTCTCGTTATTTCCCCGTTGAGACCCCACGTCACCTTGGCTGCGCGTGCTAGCTGTTTGTAAATGTCTGCAGCTTTCTTGCATATGGCAGATATATGTGACCTGAAGGTGAGTTTTCTGTCTATCGTGAGGCCTAAGAGCTTTACCTCTTCTACGAGATTTATTCTGGTGCCTGCCATAAACAGGTCTGGGGGCTCAAAAACATGCCTTCTTGTCAGCAGCATAGCGTTCGTTTTACTTGCCCCGAATCTGAGCTTGTTGCTGACCCCCCAGGCTGCTACTAGTTCCAAGGCACCATTTACCGATTGCTCCAATGCACTCACTTTATAGTTCGAGAACAAGAGAACCACGTCGTCCGCAAAAGCCTGGCAGTAAACTCCCTCTCCTGCGAGTCTGTGTAGCAACGGATCGAGGACAAGGTTCCAAAAAGTAGGTCCACCTACGGACCCTTGAACGCAACCCTTATTAGTCCTCTTTTCGCTGCTAGCTCCGGCAAAATTTACTTTCACTTTCCGTTCGTTGAGGTAGGAGTTCACCATAGCGTACAGGTTTCTCGGACACTTTCTGGCTATGAGCTGATGTTTCAGGGCTGGCCACCAGGCATTGTCAAAGGCACCCTCTATGTCCAGCGACACCAGGACGACGGTTTCAGAATTTACATTACACGTCTACAGTTTTATTACATGTTTCTTTTTTAAGGGGGGAAAATCATCGAATGACTTCTTCCGCCCGGGTGAGGCGGAAGGGAGTGTCAGAATCTTACTGACTAAAAACTACCCCGTTCCTACTCCTGCACTTCGAGCCGGAGCCCCGGTAACCCGTTAGGTTCTCCGCGACTCTGAATCGGCAGCAGCCCTATTGGGCCCCATCCGTGGTGGTCTGATGGCTCTTTGAGGCGCGCGCGGAACGCGACGCGCCATACGCTCGGTCTGGTTCTGGTCGGGCGGCGATCCACCCATGCTCGCCGTCCGCAGGACCTCGACGCTGATGATTAGCGATTTACACTTATTAGTTTTCTATAGCATTAGGTAACTATAAAAAAAACCTTTACTAAATTTTATTGAAGACCTTCATTCGTAATAAAAATCGCAATTTAAAGCTAAAATAGCTACAATTTCTATTATTAGACACTTTAAGGTCGGTTTTATTGTCGCGCTGATAGGTCGAGATCAAATTCAAATTCAAATTCAAATTCAAATTCTTTTATTGCATATCATGTGTACAATTGGTGTTACATGAGGTACAGTATCAACATGAAACCCGGCTAGGGCACGGCAACATATAAAGCAAAATATAATCTAATTAAACTACTATCAATACTTATTATATTATCATATAATCAACTTCTAGGAAGCGTTTTTGAATGACACGTGATGACCACGGAGTTATCTCGAACATCAGCACTGATGGTGTGCGGGCCTCAGCATCAAACTAAAATCAGCCTTATTGATTTTATAATTTCACATTATTTTTTATGAATAAAAATATATATGGACCAGTTTTAAAAACGTATATAACAAGCTCCAGACCAAGGTTATATTTTGGTTTTAAATATCTTTTGGTGAGACCACTTAATTATTCAATTTGATTAGCATTTTTAGTTTTTCGAAATTTGTAATTCTTTGCTTTAGATAACAATATTATATTTATACATTATAACATATATAACATCACGCCTTTTATCCCCGAAGAGGTAGGCAGAGGTGCACATTACGGCACTTAAGTAAAGCCCTGTAAAATGTAAACACCCACTTTTCACTATTTATGTTATGAATCTCAGGTGCTATTTCCGGGTCGAGCAAAGTATTATTGAGTTAAAAAAAATCTCAGTTGTAGCACGGTGTTGGAAATGTGCCCGGTATATGGCAATAGGCTCACCCCCTATTACATGGGACTCATAACATAAATAGTGAAAAGTGGGTGTTACATTGTACAGTGGCAATGTGCCGTAATGTGCACCTCTGCCTACCCCTTCGGAGATAAAAGACGTTTTAAAAGTGCCTACTTATGAATAAATTGAAATAATTACTTTGATTTTGACTTTGACAGAATCCTATTGAGTAGAAACCACCCCGTTCCTACTCCACAGTATATGATGAGTGACGCCCAAAACTTCTTAAAATACTGGACTTAGGAACCTAATATTTGGTTGGCACATTTCTTACGGACCGTAAATTAAAATTTATTCTAAGTGATCATTAAAAGCGAGTTTTCCGAAATTCCGAAAATATGAAAGCGAGAACAAACCTATTTTAATCATATCACTTTTTGTACAACCTGCTCCTTTTTGGATTTATAACTTTATCGTTTAGAAATAAAACCGAGAATCCAATGACAAAAATTGACACATTGGAGTAGATAGCTATGCTGACCACTGTACATAAATTCAATCAGAACAATGAATTAAACTTGAACAATAATAATTTTTGATCATACCTCTGACCTTCATCTATATTAAGAACTACAAAATGCAACATTCAATTATTCATCGCTTAAAATAGAATTATAAATACTTAAACCTAGACACTTTTAGTGTTTTCTGAATTTATATCTTCGTATAGGTGTATACTATATTTTGTTTTGTAATGGAAAATGAACGGACCTGCCGTAAACGAGTTGACGGATCACCTGACGGTAAGCAATCGGCTTCGCCCATGGACACCTGAAACACCAGAGGCATTACAAGTGCGTTACCAGTGTCTTCATGGTTGTATCTACTGTAGATCCTGGCTTACAAGAGTAGCAGCGGTTTTGGAAGATTGTGGCAGGCTTGTCCTTTTAAAAAAAAGTGGATTATTGGCCTTTTGTGGATTAGGAATTTGAGAATTTTTTTTTTAAACGTTTCCCCACACTAGGATATTCTCCTGTATCGTGCGTTTACAAACATACAATTTAACATACACATGTTGTTGTACAACTGTTGGGGATTCGGGGATGGGGATCATAGGAAGGGGGTAATTAGGCTTATAGTAACCTCATTCACACTATGAAACACAACGCAAGCGTTGTTTCACGTCGGTTTTCTATAAGGCCGTGGTATCTCTAAATAGTCCGGTCGAACCGGCCCATTCGTGCCGAAGTATGGCTCTACTAAGTAGTATTGTTAGGCCTTTGACTGCCAACAGAAAACTGTTGGCATGTCGAAGTGAAGCAACGCTTGCGTTGTGTTTCGTCGTGTGAGTGAGGTTACCGGAGGCCCAATTACCCTCCCCTTCCCCAATCTCCCCAATCCCTAAATCCCCAACAATCCTCAAACTCCTAATCCCCAAAAAGCCGGTAACGCACTTGTAACACCTCTGGTGTTCCAGGTGTCCATGGGCGACGCCGATTGCTTACCATCAGGTGATCTGTCTGCTCGATTACCGGCTAATGCCACAAAAAAAGGTAAATCCTCCGCTATCATGTCCCATACTTTGTCCCCCATGGCGTTTAAGGTGTTAAAAATAAGTTGTTTATAATGTTATGTTATTTTTTTCAGGTCAGCGGTTTTATGAGACAGCGATTGTAACATGCAAAGGGTCAGTAGAAAGGGTGAAGAAACAAATAGACCTTTTGTGTACAATGAAAACTATGGTGCCAAAATTTTTCTCAAGATACAACGTGAAAGTTGAGCTACAGGCAATTTTGAAAAAAGTGTAAGTAGATTATATTAAAACGACTCTTATTTTGGCTTAATCAATGGGGATTTTTTTACTGCACCTCTATTTAATAATTTAAGCAAACCAAATTTCTCCACTAATAACCTACTGCATATCAAAAAAATGAACCGTAAAACAAAAATACTGATTTGCACACAAATTGTTCAATATTAGGTTAGGTTATGTTTTGTGTTTTTTTTCACGACCTTAAGATTATGGGTTAGGTTAAGATTTTGGTGCTCTCGAAGAATTATTAGATTTACTTTTAGTTAAAAGATAGTCATTCAGTAAAACAGTTAAGCTTTAAAGATCTAACAGTATAGTATATTGATTTATTTGATGAGCAAATTTAGTGTGCAATTCAGTATTATTGGGCATTTACAGGTAAAGTATTAAATACCATCCAAAAATAATGTTGACTTTAGTTAATTTATGTGGATGGAACACTAAAACATAGTTAGGGTTTCTTTTCATGTCGTAAAGTAGTGCATTGCTTGAAAAAAAAATGTAAAAAAAAGTTTTTTTTGCTACCTAGAGCCTAAAAAGTAAAATGTTTTTTTTTTTAGATTTCAGTAGGAAATCTCATTTTTGTCCTTTATGACAATAAAAATTTCTGGTATAATAATGACATATTTGATTTGTTTTGATTTCGTTATTAAAAACTAGGCCCCCTTTTGCCCCACACTAGGATTTCCTCCTGTGCCGTGGGTGCGTATACAAACACACAACACAAGTTTACATACACATAACACCCAGACCAGGAACAACAATTTGTAGATCACACATAGAGTTGCTCCTTGCGGGTATCGAACCCGCTACACTTTGCCCAGTTGCCCAGTTTGCCCGGTTGCCTAGTTATTATATTAGTAGAAAGTATTAAGAAAAGTAAGGAATTAAATGTTTTTTTTTATACTAGCTGTGCCAGCGACTTCGTCCACGCGCGGGAAGAGTGATTTACAGCTCCTCTCCTGTAGGTGATAGCGTGATAATATGTAGCCTATATGTTGACCCGACCTGTTCGTAATACTCATGCAAAATTTGAGGTAAATCCGTGCACCAGTTTATGAGTTCATCGGACATACATTGGACCTCTACCTCATTCACACGACGAAATACGACGCAAGCGTTGTTTCACGTCGGTCTTCTATGAGGCCGTGGTATCACTCCGGTCGAGCCGGCCCATTCGTGCCGAAGCATATTGCATACATGATGTTGCATAAATAACAGGAAAACAAAAACAATTAAGCTTGTAAAATCAATACTTTTTATGTTTTCGGAAGCGTTTCACTCTGTAACTATAGTTATTTTTAACTAGCTTAAAGTGAATGTTGTATTTCAAACATAAAGTTTTTATTTTCATAGTGAGAATGGGCCAATATCAATGAGTAAATGTCATGTTCAAAGCGATTTGTTTTAAATAAATAATATCAAGGTGTTACAGAAAGGGTACCTATATTTTATATTGATCAAGGGCAAGACAATTTAAGATTTTTTTTCTTTTTTTTAAATCGTTGCCCCACACTTGAATTTTCTCCTGTGTCGTGGGTGCGTTTACAAACATACAAGTTCACAAACACATGACACCCAGACCCGGAAAAACAATCTGTGGAGTACACAAAGAGTTGTTTCGTGCGGGAATCGAACCCGCGACACGTGCCCGACCACCGCGCCAATCGTGCAATCAAGATCTTATCAAATGATAAAGGAAATGTTTCTCGAATGGATAACATTATGTATGCATCTTTAAATCGTAGTCTGAACTTCTGACATTCATTATTTATTTGAACTTAATAATTTACACATGTAAATTCAATTGTTTTGTTGGCCGAGTGGTCGCAAGTAGGACTGCCAAGCATGGATTCTCGTTTTAGATTCTGGGAGTCAGGCAAAGTATTCAGTTTAAAAAAATCTCAGTGGTAGCACGGAGTCTAGAACTGTGCCCGGTATATGGCAATAGGTTAACTATCTATTACATGGGGCTCATAACATAAATAGTGAAAGTGGGTTTTACATTGTACAGCGGCATTAAGTGCCATGATGTGTGCCTCTGTCTACCTTTTCGGGGATAAAGGCGTGATGATATAGGGCAAAGTATCTCTGGGCTTGTAAAAACCTCAGTAGTAGCACGGAGTCTAGAATTGTGCCCGGTATATGGCAAAAGGCTCATCCCTTATTACATGGGACTCATAACATAAATAGTGAAAAGTAGGTGTTACATTGTACAGTGGCATTAAGTGCCGTAATGTGCACCTCTGCACATAACGGATAAAAGGCGTGATGTTGTGTTATGTTATTAATTAAATTTAGTAAGTTTTGTAATTAGTATAATGCGGCAAGGATGTCTTTGCATTATTCTCACATGTATACGTACAATATTGGTATATGTATCAGAGACATTGTAAAACATACTTTTTAAAAAGAGTAACGAATGGAGTTTCTAGCTCGTTCTTCTTCAATCGAATCTACATTTTGGAATAAGCACCTAGCTTCACTGACGGTCTGACTGACAGACTATTTTTTTTGTTGACGTTTCAAAAGTACCAATTTGTTTTTATGGCATAAGCCGGTAAACGAGCAGACGGATCACCTGATGGTAAGCAATCGGCGTCGCCCATGGACACCTGGAACACCAGAGGCGTTACAAGTACGTTACGGGCTTTTTGGGGATTAGGAGTTTGAGGATCGTTGCGGATTTAGAGATTGGGGAGATTGGGGAAGGGGAGGGTAATTGGGCCTTCGGTAACCTCACTCACACGACAAAACACAAGCGTTGCTTCACGTCGGTTTTCTGTGAGGCCATGGTATCACAAATTATGGTTTAATTGAAATAAATGCTTTGACTATGACTATTTCTATTACAGATGGATAATTCCTCTTCCACATATGTCCGATGATTACTACAGATTGGTTTTGTTCAAAACTTTCAATAACGACCTTACGCCGGAGGAATTACTACAGTTCTTTCAATATATTTTAATTGTAAGTAAACATCATTTTTACTTATTTATGTTACAAATGCGTTACCGGCCTTTTGGGAATTTGAGGATTGTGGGGGATTCAGGGATTGGGGAGATTGAGGAAGGGAAGGTAATTGGGGGTCCGGTAACCTCACTCACACGACGAAACACAACGCAAGCGTTGTTTCACGTAGGTTTTCTGCTCGGCCGTGGTCTCTCGGGTCGGGCCGGCCCATTCGTGCCGAAGCATGGCTCTCCCACACTTTATGACTTATAAATACTTATAAAAAATAAGACGAGGCTGGCATGATCCATAGATTAACAAACAAAGATTTTAACAGAAGTATAGAGAATGCAACTTTATCATAATACATTTTAGCATAATCTTCCATTTTTAACCGACTTCAAATAAAGAAGGAAGTTCTCTCAGTCTGACCTGTATGTATGTATGTATGTTTGTGCGCTATTCTCTCGCAAATGGCGGAACCGATTTTGATGCGGTTTTCAAAAAGTGTTTGTTACACTTAGGACAAGATTTCAGTACCTACATTGATTAACTGATTTCAACAAAGAGGGAGTTGGAGTCAGTTTTTATAAACGTACTTTATAAAATCTCGACTGCCTCGTTGGCCGAGTGGTCGCAAGTGCGACTGCCGGGCAAGGGGTCTCGGGTTCGATTCCCGGGTCGGGCAAAATATCACTGGGTTTTAAAAAGATCTCAGTAGTAGCACGGAGTCTACAATTGTGCCCGGTATATGGCAATAGGCTCACCCCCTATTACATTGGACTCATAACATAAATAGTGAAAAGTGGGTGTTACATTGTACAGTGGCATAATGTGCACCTCTGCCTATCCCTTCGGGGATAAAAGGCGTGATGTTATGTTATGTTTTATAAAATAAGTCATAACTCATATAGAAATGTGTTTGCTACTTTCAGCTTGCTGATTATATTCGGAATAACGACTACGTCCATGGGTATATATTAATAATTGATTATCGCGACCTAAACTTGTTCAACCTTATCACACGACTGACAAGTCCGGATGTTCAACCATTTCTCAATATTTTAGTTGTAAGTATCATATAGAGGTATATATATATAGGTAAAAGAGCAGATCACTTGATGGTAAGCAATCTGTACCGCTCGTGGACACCCGCAATACCAGAGACGTTAAAAATGTGTTACTGACCCTATGGGAACTGGGTAGTTTCCAGGGTATCAAAATTAAAAATCTAATTAGTCCGTCAGTTAGATAATGAAACAATATTAGACGCGTATTTTTTTATATTCTCGTACTAAGTTGCAATACAAATAAAATGGCGCTAAGATTAGGAGTGGGAGGTCGTTACGTCATAACGTGCTACAAAATGTGGTACGCTGTGACGTCACACGATATTTTAAATTAATATATCGTCGAAAGTATTTAATTTTGTCAGAAAAGAAAAAAATACGTGTTTAAAGTTTTAAATTAATGTACCAGACGGACATTAAAAGTAAAATTTAGGAAACTACCCAATTGGGAATTTGATTGAAGAGACTGGGGAAGAGGGGTGATTAGGCCTCCGGTAACCTCACTCATACGACGGAACACAACGCAAGCGTTGTTTCACGTCGGTTTTCTGTGAGGCTGTGGTATCACTCCGGTCGAGCCGAAGCATAGCTCCCACACTTTCATTCAATTAGGTTTAATTTTAGCGGTATTTTTAACACTAATATTGATACATGTCTATCATATTCTGTTCAGAAAGGATACGGTGGAAGAATGAAGAACTTGCACTTTATAACAGATTCCAAGGCTATAGAAATTCTTGTATCTACTGTTAAGCAGCTTCTTAGTGAGAAGGTTGGCCAAAGAATTCAAGTGCATAAGACTCTAGAAGATTTATATGAAATAGTGCCCAGAGATGTTCTGCCAGAAGAGTACGGAGGCAAACAGAAGTCTTATTACAAAATGCAAGGTAAAGAAAGCATGACATGGGTAACAGTACAATCATTTTTTATGGCATAAGTCGGTAAAAGAGCAGACGGATCACCTGATGGTAAGCAATCGGCGTCGCCCATGGACACCTGGAACACCAGAGGCGTTAAAAATGCGTCACCGGCTTTTTGGGAATTAGGAGTTTGAGGGTTGTTGGGGATTCAGGGATTAGGGAGATTGGGGAAGGGGAAGGTAATTGAGCCTCCGGTAAGCTCACTCACACGACGAAACACAACGAAAGCGTTGGTTCACGTCGGTTTTCTGTAAGGCCGTGGTATCACTCGGGTCGAGCCGGCCCATTCGTGCCGAAGCATGGCTCTCCCACACTCATGTTCAATAATTCTAATACTTAAACATTTACCTGTTCCCCGCGACTTTGTCCGCGTATAATAATGACTTCTGGCAAATTTTGGATTTTATATTAGTCTTTTGCAAAGTTAATTCCAACGGTTTGGAACAAATCTCATCAGCATCGATTCAGTTGTATTTATTGTGAAAAGTTGTTTATTTTAATGACTTCATGATCTTCAATGGGTGAGGTAACTCATAAATGCTTCCAATTGTTAATTTACTTTCATTTCGATTACAGCTGAATGGGTGGACGAACTGTCCTCTAAGAAACACGTAGAGCATTTGAAAATGATGTACAAAGCCGGCACGGATGAGTCCAAACGACACACGGAAAAGTTCAATGAAGAATATATGGGCATGCCCGGGTCTTTTAGGAATTTAACAGTTGATTAAACCAATAGTGAAGTTTACCTTTGTATGAGTAAAATAGTATTTTTGACAAGGAGCGAGTTTCATTTGTCCTTTGCGTCGCATCGTAACAACGGAACAATGTCTTGTATGCCCCATCAGGGTTGCGACGACGCATGACGTGATGACGTGTATCCGTCCTGTCCGTTGACACAGTACATCACTTTCTCTCCCGTTTTGTCTCTTGTCCGTCAATTCGTTGAAACGATGCAATGCTCTAATGGGAAATGTCATAAAATATGTATGGCAAATAATACTGCGAGACGACTCAACGCCGCGCAACGGACAAATTTAGCTTCGCTCTAATAGCAATAAGAATATGTATTTTGTATTAGGAACTAGTACAAAAAATTGTGATAAATTGTTTTGAAAATACCTATGAAAAAATATATCATTTTATTTTTTAAAATTACATCCTAATGATATTTGATTAATGTATGTACCTAAATGATAATACTTAGGTAATACTTAATCAGTATTTTAATGAACTATGAAATCATAATCATAAATTATTAATGGTTTTTCAATTACGATTAGCATTATTTAATTTACTTCAAAATCCTTTTTACCATTAAATTATGGTTTAGGCAAATTTACGATATTCTCTCTCGGCTTCTATGAAACCTTCGCGACTTACTTTTGATCAGAAAATTATTGAAGTTTCAGTTACAAGTTTAATTAACGTTTTAATGGCATGGGTGTGACATGGTAAGCACAAAACTATATTTTGTAAACCTCTCCTCAAACTATAAGGACATTCTATTTTATATTTAGATAATATAGTACAGTAATTTGGTCGAAAAAATAGAGGTAGCCTGGAAAGGTTTCCGGGAGTGTAGAAAATTGGTAATTTCATAGATTTTTATGTGCTCTTTCCGAATTTTAACTTTGCCACCTCGTATCTTTGCGGCTCGCGACGCCATATTACAAAAATGGCGCCTAAAAGCAGTTTTTTGATAATGATAATAACTCCTTTCCGACGTATTTTACAAAAAAACATATCGATGCAAAATAATAGAAGAGAACATTTGCTACAATTTATGTCCTTACCTTTTTTTTTTGCTAAAAACCAATAGTTTCGGCGTACGAGCGCCGTAAAGTGTAGTTCAACACACGTTTCGGCAGAAATACTCATTTCCACACCACCATGAGGTAGAGAAAGCGCAACGCAAGCCCTGTACTTCGAAAGCAAACCACGGGCGCCTTATTGGCAGTGATAGCAATTAAAATATCATCACCATATTTTTTAACAGTTGTGCTTTTACTGTTTTTAAAAACCTGTGTGGACGGTAATCACCACGTAATCACCTTCAATTTTGGTCATTAGTTCGTCCAGAGAAAACAAAACAATATGTGCACACAACATGACATGCAACGACTAGTATTTATTTATTAACAATTATTTATAAAGAATTATAATCAAAAACGAAATTGTAAATAAATGGTAATAATAAAGAAAAATAACAATGCACATAAACAATAGATACATTATTCAATATTGTCCTCATCATCAGGCCGAGCGAATAACAACTTCCTCTTACATACATAGATAACTTCACGCCTGTCTCCTATGGGGTAGGCAGAGACTAGGGAACGCCAATTACTCCTATTCCTACATACCTAATACAACTTCCTAATGAAATAATATTTCGTAAAATTATAAAAAATAAATAGATTTTTAAAATAATGTACCTACTATTTCCACTTGCTAATAATATTTTTGATGCCCATGGACACCTGGAACTCCAGAGGCGTTTCAAGTGCGTTACCGGCCTTTTGGGATTAGGAATTTGAGGATTGTTGGGATTCAAGGTTGGGAAAAGGGGGGGTATTGGACCTCCGATAACCTCACTCACACAACGAAACACAATGCAAGCGTTGTTTCAAGTCGGTCTTCTGTGAGGCCGTGGTATCCCTCCGGTCGAGCCGGCCCATTCGTGCCGAAGCATGGCTCTCCCACACTTATTAAATATGTGAAGCGAGGTACTGATATCAAGCACGCCCATATCACTCGAGAGTAGCTTATTGTATTCGCGATACATCCTTATCAGAGGATTGTTAAGGGTTTCTAGTTGTTTCATCAGGATAGTAGATTGTTATTGATTTCAATTGATAAATGTCAGTTTCTATTACTTGCTTCCACATGTATTTCCAAGTCCTAAAACAGTCTCAATTTTTGGTATATATCATGGCAATGATTTTCCAAATTGATGAAAATTTACTGCACGGCTGGGTCGGTGGTTGGGCAACTGACTGCCGCGCAACGTGTCGCCGGTTCGATTCCTGCACGGAACTACTCTTTGAGTGATCCACAGATCGTTGTACCTGGTCTTTTTTTTTTGAGGGGGGAATATCATCCAATGACTTCTCCCGCACGGGTGAGGCGGGAGGGAGTGTCAGATTCTTACTAACTAAAAACCACCCCGTTCCTACTCCCGCACTTCGAGCCGGAGCCCCGGCAACCCGTTAAGTCTTCCGCGGCTCCGTATCGGCATCAGCCCTGTTAGGCCCCATCTGTGGTGGTCTGATGGCTCCTTGAGACGCGCGCGGAACACGACGCGCCGTACGCTCGGGCATGGTTCTGGTCGGGCGGCGAGTCACCCGTGCTCGCCGTCCGTAGGCCCGTATTGTTCCGGGTCTGGGTGTCATGTGTATGTGAACTTGTATGTTTGTAAACGCACCCACGACACAGGAGAAAATCCTAATGTGGGGAAAAGAAGAATGATTTTTCCAAATACGACGCAGTGCTATTCTCTTTTTTTTTCCTTTGGCAACCGAGTCTCCAATACGATGTTGTCGACTATACTGCCAGTGTCGAGTGGTGACGGCAGATTAATACACCGTCGAATTTTAAGTTTGCGGTCTTATATTTGTTTTACTATTTAAAGACATTGTGAGCGGTTTTCAGAGTGTCCAAAATAGCTATAAATTGTTTTGCGTTACTGGGTCAATAACAGTCTAGCTCTGTCTTTAAGGAACTTAACCTCGATTTTGGTCGATATTAATGTCCATAAACGCTCATTCATCTTCCTCCATCTTTACACCTTTGGTAACTGGCAATGATTTTGAATTTTGAACTTTATATGCATTTGTTTGCACTTCTACATTTTGATAATGGTTTCAACCAACATAACATAACACATAACATCACGCCTTTTATCCCCGAAATGGTAGGCAGAGGTGCACATTATGCCACTGTACAGTGTAACACCCACTTTTCACAATTGCCAAATGCCATATCTACAATTGTGTACTTTCCTTAATCAAAAACAAACTATTTCATTTGTTCAATACAATAAATTATTAAAAAATAATCACACTTTCATTAATTAATTTTATGACCAACTTAATTTTAGTATTTATCCAGCAATTTTTACGAAATAAGTATGCTCTTGTTGCTTAAAAACGTTGACATAACAATTAATACACAATCTCCTGCAAAATTCGTAAAAAGCAAGCATTATTATTGACAATTCAAAAATAACATATTGAATTTGACTAGTTGGCAAGTACACGATGTCGCTTACTTTGCACATAACATTACTATAACTCTGTGTGACGTTTCCAGTCTCATAGAGACTCTTCCTCATGTACTCTGTAACTCGAAACTAGTAGAGCTTTTCTCAGTATATTCAATTAAGTGAACCACATAACATAACATCATGCCTTTTATCCCCGAAGGGGTAGGCAGAGGTGCACATTATACCACTGTACAATGTAACACCCACTTTCACTATTTATGTTATGAGTCCCATGTAATAGGGGGTGAACCTATTGCCATATACCGGGTACATTTCCAGACTCCGTGCTTCTACTGAGATTTTTTTTAAAACCCAGTAATACTTTGCCCGACCCGGGAATTGAACCCGAGACCTCTTGACCAGCAGTCGCACTTGCGCCCACTCGGCCAACGAGGCAGATAATTAAGTGGACCATTTTGGTTAATTCAGTTTGTCTCACGATAGTTATTATAAAAACTGTTGATGTTGTTGTTATTGAAACCTTTGCGCAATACTTAACAGAATGTAAAAGGTCGATCGACTATAAGGGTGCGTCCACATCTGATGAGCCACGCTGTCGGCGAGCTGCGCGCGTTTAGTCACGGCAATGATTTGGTGCTCTACTTTTTCTTTATGGCATAAGCCGGTAAACGAGCAGACGGATCACCTGATGGTTAGCAATCGGCGTCGCCCATGGACACCTGGAACACCAGAGGTGTTACAAATGCGTTACCGGCTTTTTGGATTAGGAGTTTGAAGATCGTTGGGAATTCAGGGATTGGGGAGATTGGGGAAGAGGAGGGTAATTGGGCCTCCGGTAACCTCACCCACACGACGAAACACAACGCAAGCGTTGCTTCACGTCGGTCTTCTATGAGGCCGTGGTATCACTCCGGTCGAGCCGGCCCATTCGTGCCGAAGCATGGCTCTCCTACCCTTGTTAATTATGTGAAGCGAGGTACTGATATCAGGCACGCCCATGTCACTCGAGGGTAGCTCGTTGTACTTGCGACACAATTATTATCACAGGATTGTGAAGGGTTTCTAGTTGTTCCATCAGGATAGTAGATTCTTATTGATTTTAATTGATAAATGCCAGTTGCTATTACTTCCTTCCACATGTATTTCCAAGTCCTAAAACAGTCTCAATTTTTGGTATATATTTTTTATTTATTTATTTTTATTTTACAATTTTAGGAAAACTTACAGCTAGGTATAACATAAGGATAGATTAAATTATAGATAAACGGCCAATAACAAGTTTCCGCTTATAGGTAATTAAATTACTAGTTTAAAAAGACAGCAAATGACGAAACAAAAAAAAAACTGTTCAGAAAAACAAAAAGAAATAAGATATTATGTTTGAAAGAAACTTGAAGACATTAATTTCTTTAATCTACGTACGCTAGTGTGAAATAAATCTAAATCAATCCTCCGGCACTCTGAATCGTATGTCCGACACGCTCTTATCATGTATGAATTTTGTCTATAAACAGTGTTGGTAGACGGGACGTTAAGAAGTACAGGTTTGCGCAGAAAAGCAGAAGGCACACGCAACCCTATTCTGTCCACCAACTCCGGTACATCTAATGAGCCATTTACTATATTGAACAGGAATGATAAATCTGCAATTTTACGGCGCTCACATAATGGAAGGGTGTGAAACTGCTTGCAACGATCTATATAGTTATTTATGTAAGTTTTAGAGCGAAACTGGATGTACCTAAGAAATCTCCTCTGAATACTCTCGACACGATCTACATATATGGCGTAGTTAGGATTCCAAATCTGCGAGGCGTATTCCAGGTGACTGCGGACGAACGCACAGTATAAAATTTTTAATGTTTTTTATATTACGAAATTCAGAAGAGACTCTGAAGATGAACCCAAAGCCTTAGATGCTTCATTCACTATTTTATCTATATGGGTATCAAAAATTAGCTTTGAGTCAAAAATCACACCAAGGTCCCTAATGTTGTTAACTCTGGATATTGTGCACCCTGAGAGTTTATAGTCATAAAGGACAGGCCTCGGTTTGCGTGTGAAAGTGCATACGAAACATTTGGAAACATTTAGGTCCAGTTTGTTGACGACACAGTACTCCTGAAAGTTATCAAGATCCTTCTGCAGAGATATTGCATCCAATTCTGTCATTATCGGTCTCAGTATCTTCATATCATCTGCATAAAGTAGAATCTTAGAATTTTGAAAACATGCATCAATGTCATTCACAAAAATATTGAACAATAGGGGCCCCAGAAGAGACCCTTGAGGCACTCCGGAAGGGACACGGACAGATCTTGATGAGTATCCGTTAAGAACCACTATCTGACATCTACCCTCCACATAGGATGCAAACCATCTGTACAAGTCACCTCTGATACCTATACAAGCCAGCTTATACAATAGCTGAAGATGATCTATTCGATCGAAGCATTTGCTGTAGTCGGTGTATAACGTCCACCTGGGACCTCATTGACATATGTTCAGACAAATAATCACTACAGACAACAAGATTAGATGTAGTGGAACGGCCCTTAATGAATCCATGTTGTTGCTCCAAGAAGGAATGTTTAAGAGTAGAAGATAGCTGTGTACGTACTAGTTTTTCTAAAATTTTGGCAAATATACACAATTTGGATATTGGTCTGTAGTTTTCTATAACGTTTTTAGGTCCTTTTTTATGAACAGCGTTATATACGCCGACTTCCATACAGTTGGCATTACTCCAGCAGCCATAGACTTCCGATATAGTATTGTCAACGGGACAGTCAAACTTTTAGCACATTTAGATATAAAGATTGGCGCAATGTTATCTGGCCCCGCCGACTTGTTTACATCCACGTGCTTAAGTAATCGAAATACCTGCTCTTCGACTATCTCAACGGAGCAGATATCTGCTGTTGAGGGCTTATGGTGTGTGGAGGGTACACGGTCCGAGCCAGATGAAAGAGGTGATTCCTGAAAGTTAGAATAAAAAAAGTTGCTGAACATATTACAAATGTCCTCTCCATTGTTGGATTTAATTTCGCCATACTTAAATGTGGAGGGATAAGAATTAGTTTGCCGTTTGCTCTTAACATAAGTCCAAAATGACTTTGGATTCTTCAAAATTGCTGATTCAATATTTGTGATGTAATCAACATACATTTCCCTTTCCAAGTCTTTGGCCCTTTTACGCAACATAGTAAAGGACTGGAAATCGCTTAGATTACCATATTTTTTATATTTGGAATGGTACTTTGTTTTTTCTTTTAAGATCTTTACAAGGGGACTTTTGAACCAGGGGGGATACTTACTACGATACTTATTACTATATCATGACAATGATTTTCCAAATTGATGAAAATTGACTGCACTGCCGCGCAACGTGTCGCGGGTTTGATTCCCGCACGGTACAACTCTTTGAGTGATCCACAAATCGTTGTTCCTGGTCTTTTTTTTTTTTGAGGGGGAAAAATCATCCAATGACTTCTCCCGCCCGGGTGAGGCGGGAGGGAGTGTCAGATTCTTACTGACTAAAAACCACCCCGTTCCTACTCCAGCACTTCGAGCCGGAGCCCCGGCAACCCGTTAAGTCTTCTGCGGGTCCGTATCGGCATCAGCCCTGTTAGGCCCCATCTGTGGTGGTCTGTTGGCTCCTTGAGGCGCGCGCGGAACGCGACGCGCCGTACGCTCGGGCATGGTTCTGGTCGGGCGGCGAGTAACTCGTGCTCGCCGTCCGTAGGCCCGTGTTGTTCCGGGTCTGGGTGTCATATATATGTGTACTTGTATGTTTGTAAACGCGCCCACGACACAGGAGAAAATCCTAGTGTGGGGCAATGTTTATTAAAAGAAAAAATAAGAATGATTTTCGCAGTGTACGACGCAGTGCTATTCTCTATTTGTTTTACTATTTAAAGACATTGTTAGCAGTAGGTTTTCAGGGTGTCCAAAATAACTATTGTCTGTGTTACTGGGTCAATGACAGTGTAGCTCTGTCTTTAAGGAACTTAACCTCGATTTCGGTCGATAAATGTCCATAAATGTTCATTCATCTTCCTCCATCTTTACAACTTTGGTGAATGGCAATGATTTTGAATTTTTAACTTTATATGCTTTTGTTTGCAGTCTACATTTGATAACGGTTTAAACATAACATAACACATAACATCACGCCTTTTATCCACGAAATGGTAGGCAGAGGTGCACATTATGCCACTGTACAGTGTAACACCCACTTTTCACAATTGCCAAATGCCATATCTACAATTGTGTACTTTCCTTAATCAAAAATAAATTATTAAATTCAACTGTTAAATACAATAAAATATTAAAAAATATTCACACTTTCATTAATTAATTTTATGACCAACTTAGTTTTAGTATTTTTCCAGTATTTTTTACGAAATAAGTATGCTGTTTGATGCTAAAAAAACGTGACATAACAATACACAATATCTTACAAAATTCGTAAAAAGCAAGCATTATCTATACTTATAATAAATCTGTAGAGAGGTCAATTCTGTACATACAATATATTTAAAAAATAACTATCAAGGGGTGGTTAGGGATCGCTACTGATGCCAAAAATGCAATCAGTAAAATTTTTGTCTGTCTGTCTGTCTGTCTGTATGTTCGTTATGGAAACAAAAACTACTCGATGGATTTTAACGAAATTTAGCACAATTATTCTTCATACTCTTGGGCAGGTTATAGTATACTTTTCATTACGCTACGATCAAAAGGAGCAGAGCAGTGAAGGGAAATATTGGGAAAACGGGAGAAGTTACTCCATTTTTTAAGCTTCCGTCGCGTGTGCAGGCTTATAGGTTAAAGCTACATAGAAATCATATTTGACGGAAATATTCTCCTTAAAATTATATAAAAAATATTCCTCGACAGCATATGTCTATCTTTTATGGTTGACTCACAATAACACGTGAAACTCCCGATAGCTTAGCAATTCTGTGATTTCTGATTGTATTTGTCTACTCTAACGTTTACAATACTCATTCATAGACATTACGCTGTAACTGAAAGGCCAATGGTTGAAATTAGCTTGACTCGATATTATAAATGAAAATATGTGAGTTTATGTGTATGTTTGTTACTCAGTCATATTAAAACCACTGAAGGGACCGGAATGAAATTCGGAACAGAGGTAGATTATGGTCTGAAGTGATACATAGGCATTTTACCCCTGAGATCGCGGGCGAAGCCGCTGGCAGAAGCTAGTTATTCAAATAAAGTATTGAATTTGACTAGTTGGCAAATATCCGATTTCGCTTACTTTGCACATAACATTACTAAAACTCTCTGTGACGTTTCCAGTCTCATACAGACTCTTATTCATGTACTCTGTGACTCGAAACTAGTAGAGCTTTTCTCAGTATATTCAATTAAGTGAACCACATAACATAACATCACGCCTTTTATCCCGCGAAGGGGTAGGCAGAGGCATAAGTCGGTAAACGAGCAGACAGATCACCTGATGGTTAGCAATCGGCGTCGCCCATGGACACCTGGAACACCAGAGGCGTTACAAGTGCGTTACCAGCTGTTTGGGGATTAGGAGTTTGAGGATCGTTGGGGATTCAGGGATTGGGGAGATTGGGGAAGGGGAGGGTAATTGGGCCTCCGGTAACCTCACCCACACGACGAAACACATCGTATAAATAATAATTTTAAATGCACGTTCGCAGCTCGTGGGCGAGCAGTGAGCTGCGCATTCGGACGATGTGGATGCACCCTAATATTTGGTACTAAACAATTTTTCGAATCGACTTTAACCTAGTTCATGTTTTAGCTGATGCATAATTTTCTTTGATTATATTGCAATAACATATTGTTACAATTAAATGGTAGTTATAAGTAAGAAGTTAAGACTGCCTCGCTGGCCGAGTGATCGCAAGTGCGACTGCCGGGGAAGGGGTCTCGGGTTCGATTCCCGGGTGGAGCAAAGTATTACTGGGTTTTAAAAAAAAATTCAATAGTAGCACGGAGTCTGGAATTGTGCTCATTATATGGCAATAGGCTCACCCATATTACATGGGACTTATAACATAGATAGTGAAAAGTGGGTGTTACATTGTAGGTACAGTGGCATAATGTGCACCTCTGCCTGGCCTTCGGGGATACAAGGCATGATGTTATGTTATGTTATAATTAAGTTATATTCTTCCTCTTTTATTTTCCACTTATTTTAAGAGTCACCATGATCATTTAGTATAAGAATTTTGTGAAATCTAAGAATCCCGTAGTATTCCTTTGCTCGTGCCCCTTTTTTGAGGGGGACGGGCAAAGGGGGATCATCCAATGACTTTTGTTCCCGGGTGAGGGGAGAGGGAGTGTCAGACTCTGACCGACTAAAAACCACCCCGTTCCTACTCCTGTATTTCGAACCGGAAACAACCCATTAAGTACTCCGCGATTCCGAGACCCCTGGCTTGGCAGTAACGTTTGCGTCTACTTCCCTGAGGCAGACGACTAGTCTATGACACATAAAATTAATAATTATATTAATAAGCCCGCAGGACACCTTGAGGCGAGGTGACGGGCATTAGCGACCCCGCGGGCTACCATCATCGCGAGTGCTCTAGGAAGAAGTCACCGTTCCTTATTCTCCGGCTTGCCTTAATTGGCTGGCTGGAGTGAACGATGACCAAGAATAGGTCTTCCACCTCTGGCTTGCCTTCATCGGCCGACCCAGAGTGAAGCCGCGAAAGCAGTGATCCTGCCCGGAGGGTAAAAAACTATTCGAAAGTCGCGAGTGGGCCAGGGATGCAGAAGGCTTCGGCTGGAGCAGATGATCTGAGTAGAAAGCGGTGGTAGTTTCTTAACCCTTCAGCCACTCACATTCTCGTTGTCCCTCTGTTGCCATATCTAGCAACCATTCCCGGGGCCCGGTCGGTGAGTTGGCGAGTCTCCGCCTGCCATTTTTACGTGTAATAATTACATTGTTTCGGCAGGTGCCATAGTCATCCATAGTTCCCACTTTACCAGTCCACAGCAACCCATCCATAGCCCTACCTTTTTCCATTATCCACAATAGTTCTACACTAACCGGGGACTGTGGGTGCATTTCCATAGTGCTTAGGGATAGTCGCTGGTTTGTGTGTCCATCACATTTATATTAAAGATGTCTAAAGGGCCTCTGGGCAATTGGCTTCGGCCCCTCGTACGCCCCCCAAATGACCGGGACCCTGTGGTCCCGTGAATGGTAAAGACATACATAATGTAATAAAAAAAAATCTTAGGTGGCCATAGCCAATCATCGTATGTACGTTGCAGTCAAATCCAGGCGGTCAGCCAAACTCCTAACAATTCCATTCTTACAATTGCCAACTCTGGACATACAGGAGGCTATCCTATTGCTCTGTACCTATGGCATTAAAGATGTCACGAGCGTCAAAAAACATCCCCGAAGCACTGTAACTTCTCGATAGTCACCTACATATAGTTTACAGGTAACTCATAGTGTTACCTGTAAGTCGCGGAGAACCTAACGGGTAACCGGGGCTCCGGCTCGACGTGCAGGAGAAGGAACGGGGTGGTTTTCAGTCAGTAAGAGTCTGACACTCCCTTCCGCCTCACCCAGGCGGGAGCAGTCATTCGATGATTTTCCCCCTAAAAAAAAAAAAGTGTTACCTGTAAACATTATTGTAGGTGACTCTGATGGAGTTGTCCGATTTTTTTGTAAATGTAGTCCAGAGTTTACACGTGTATAACGTGTATGTGTGTGTTTTAAGAAACGTCATATAGTAAAAAGGTTATAAAAAGCCTTCACAGAGGTATCAGCTAACTAGTATTGATTAAGGTTGCAAACAAAATAGATGTGTAAGTGTAATAAATTAACATTCACAAATAATTTAGGCAATAGTGGAATATTTCGTCCGAACTTCACAAAATGGCTTCTACACAAAGTAATCTACTGAATATCACACCAGAAGTAGTGCATACAATTAGGAAGATTTATAATCTGGATGACCCAAAAAGGTTGGATGAAGCCATCAAAATTCTGGATGATTGGATACGTAAGCAGCCTCATATCATCAAGAAAGATTTCGGTGAGTTTTTTTCCTATTATTCAATAACAATAGGTATTTAGTGATAGATTATGTACTAGGAATAGGGTAGTTTCCTAAATTTTATTCTAATGTCCGTCTGGTACATTAATTTAAAACTTTAGACACGTATTTTTTCTTTTCTCACAAAATGAAATAATTTCGACGATATATTAAATTGAAATATCGTGCGACGTCACAGCGTGCTACATTTTGTAGCACGTTATGACGTAACGACCTCCTAAACTTAGCGCCATTTTATCTAAGTATTGCAAATGAATATGAGAAAATAAAAAATACGTGTCTAATATTTTTTCATTATCTAACTGACGGACTGATTCGATTTTTAATTTTGATACCGTGGAAAGTACCCAATTGCTCTGTGAGATGAATGTCATGGTTGCAGGAGGTTAAGACGCCAGCTTCTCATGTATGTGTGTGAGGGTTTGAACCATACCAACGGTGCTTGCCGTTGGTATGTTTCGAACCAATGTGACTTTTTCCGAGTTGTATGTACTTTCTAAGATGATTTAGACACCACTGACAAACGGTGAAGGAAAACATCGTGAGGAAACTTGGATTTATAATTTCTAATTATAAGTTTGAAATCGCACACCCGCACTAAGCAAGCGTGGTGATTAATGCTCAAACCTTCTCCATGTGAGAAGAGGCTTTGATCAGTAGTGGGCATTTATAGGCTGATGATGATGCTCTGTGGGATTGCACTTTTTGACAGTTGGAGTTTGCTTCCACAAATAATTCAAGACCAATTTAGCAAATTTTGCCAAATTAGTCCAAATTTTATCGATTTTTTTATAACAGCAATTCAGTTTTATAACATAACATAACATCACGCCTTTTATCCCCGAAGGGGTAGGCAGAGGTGCCAGGTGCACATTATACCACTGTACAATGTAACACCCACTTTTCACTATTTATGTTGAGTCCCATGTAATAGGGGATGAGTCTATTGCCATATACCGGGCACAATTCCAGACTCCGTGCTACTACTCAAAACCCAGTAATACTTTGCCCGACTCGGGAATCGAACCCGAGACCCCTTGCCCGGCAGTCGCACTTGCGACTACTAGGCCAATGAGGCAGCAATTCAGTTTTATAATATGGATATAGTATCATTTATAGATCTGCTTTTTTATTTTATTTTTTATACATCTACTTGTAGGTACTTCAATCACGATCAGTGAAACCTGATTAAAAAAAATATATATATAATTTTATTAACATAAATCTCCATTTTTTAACTATTAATCTTCTCCGAGAGGCTTATGATTAGCAGTAGAGGTCTCGTCACCTATAATTAATTATGACGATCCTGTTTATGCGACGGTACTGTATTTATTTTTTCTTATAAATTTTCCATCGATTACAACAGCAAAACACTATTATTAACCGACTTCGATTAAAGCAGGTTGTCAGTTTGACCCTGTATGTCTGTATGTATGTTTGTATGTTTGTATGTAAGTATGTATAAGTATGTTTGTGCGTGGTTATCTCGCGATCGACTGAACCGATTTTGATTCTTTTTTTTTTAAACAACCTTTGCCTCACACTAGGATTTTCTCCTGTATCGTGGGTGCGTTTACAAACATACAAATCCACATACACATCACACCCAGACCCGGAACAACAATCTGTGGATCACACAAAGAGTTATTCCGTGCGGGAATCAAACCGGCAACATGTTGCGCGGCAGTCAGCTGGTTTAACATTGCCGCTTTATGAACAGTTTTTATTGTTTCAAATCAAGCAAGCAAGCACGCAAGCTTTTGTCATTTATAGGCTGCCTACTGCTTGTGAACGATGCATGCATTGGTCAAATCACGCAAAGTGGACAGTTACTATAAAGCCAAGGGACAAACCAAATGTCACACAACATGTATCGGCGACATGTTAAACTGTCAAACACCCCGAGGACACCGGTGACCGCAACCTATTGTTCTTTAATTGTGTCTATAATGACGGTACTCAGAGAGTTAAGCAAAGCTTGCCGATTTCGCCCAACATATTGTAAGGCGACAACGCGCGCCTTATGTCCACAGCGACGTTGATGCGTTCATACATTGTTGGCCCTGGAGCCAAGAGTATCGGTTAATTATGTATTGTATTCTCTATCATTTGTAGACTCCTAGAACATCTTGTTTTTATAGCGGACTAGCTGCAGAAAATATATATTATATCAATAAAAGTATTACATTTTGAGGTTATAATCTCACCATAACAATTAATATTTGAACGAACGTTGAATGTTTAAATGATTGTATAGAAGTACAGAGGTTTTGATTACTGTTCTCACTGTATTACTGTATTTACTACCTATTTAAATTAGAGTATGACTGCATTCATATAGAAAAAATAATACAATCGATCGATTATAATTAATTGGACATCCCTATTTTCATTTTTAACACGACATAACATAGGACTTGCTCATTTATTTCTTTATTACATTAAGCGTAAGAATTTGAGATTAGGCAAAGATGGCGATCCAATGTTATTAATCGCGTTAAATTATATTAAACTAGCGACCCGCCTCGGCTTCGCACGGGTGCAATATGTATATAAATACAAACCTTCCTTAAGAATCACTCTATCTATTAAAAAAAACCGCATCAAAATCCGTTGCGTAGTTTTAAAGATCTAAGCATACATACGGACATACAGCGAAAGCGACTTTGTTTTATACTATGTATTGATGAACATTTTGGAATATCTACAGCTAACCTGTGATACAGAAGTATTTGCAACTTATATAATGAAATAGGAGATATCGTATATTCTGATACTCTTAAATACACAGGGCCAAATTGGACATTGTCCTTTGTTGTAATTACGTTGTGATTTTTTCAGATAAGCGGTTTTTAGAGACAGCTATCCTAACATGCAAGGGGTCTGTGGAAAAGGCAAAGAAACAAATAGATACTTTGTGCACAATGAAAACTTTGGTGCCAAAGTTCTTTACAGCATACAGTTTGAAAAAGGAGTTGAAACCAGTATTAAGTAAAGTGTAAGTAGATATTCAAGACTTTGACTTTGACTGCATGGTAACTGGGCAACCGGCTGCCGTGCAACATGTCGCGGGTTCCATTCCCGCACGGAACAACACTTTGTGTGATCCACAAATTGTTGTTTCGGGTCTGGGTGTCATGTGTATGTGAACTTGTATGTTTATAAACGCACCCACGATATAGGACAAAATCCTAATGTGAGGCAATGTTTAAAAAAAAGATGATGGTTGTCCAAGCGTTTTTTAGACCGAGGGGGATTTTCCTTTGCACTGCGTTGCGTTACGTTGTTGCAATGGAACAAGGTATTGTCCCACCAGAGTTGCGGCGACCCGCGACGTCGCAGCTGCATCTTAGGTACAAATGTGATGACTGTCCGTCAACGCAGCGCATCACCCTACCTCCCGCTTCGTGTCTTGTCCGTCGATACGCTAAAATGTCGCGCGCGACGACGTAAGGCAAGGCAACGGACAAATAGGGCGGTACTCAATCAAAATTATGCGATAATTTTGATTGCTGGATATCTTTTTTACCATTCGATTTGTAGAGTTCATTCAATCATTCAAATATTCCATTTGTTTAACGTAGTTTATTTACACTATAGAAAGAAAAAATAATCATAAGGAATAGAATATTATGTTTTATTTATTTTTTCTTCTTTGGCAACCGAATTTTCAAACCGGTGTTGTCGAATCATTATTTTTGAATATTTTGAAAGTTTTAGATAATTTATCGTGAAAGTTGTTGATTGAGCATGATTAATACAGTTTTGTTAAAGACTATATTGTAGTATTAGAAGAACAAAATAAATAATATTCAAATTCTAGCTGAAGCAGCTAACAGCAATATTTTAAGTACGTTCAAAGTCGTATGCTATATTTAGTTTAACTGTAGTACAAAAATGTAAAAGTTTTACATTAATTTTGACCTTTATTAACCAGTTTTGTTAACTGGCATTGACTTTGGCCTTGATCTATAAATAATTAAGCATTAAAATGGATAAACATATATAGGTGATAATTAATTGTGACTTATATAGTATCTGGTTTGGCTAGATGCTGTTTGTGCAGCTGATTTAGCATAAGTATATGCATGTTGTTAGTATAATTTGTTTATTTATCCAATCTCAGATAAATAAGTATATTTACATAATATAACATCACGCCTTTTATATCCTAAGGGGTAGGCAGAGGTGCACATTATGGCCTTAATGCCAATGTACAATGTAACACTCACTTTTTACCATTTATGTTATGAGTCTTATGTAATAGGGGGAGCCTGTTACCATATACCGGCGACAATTCCAGACTCTGTGCTACTACTGAGAATTAAAAAAAATCTAGTATTTGTTATTTTGCCCTACCCGGGAAAAAAAACTAGTACTTGTTATTTTGCCCGGGAATCAAACCCAAGACCTCTTGCCCAGCAGTTGCATTTGCCAACGAGGCAGTAATTTTCTTTTTTTTCTGATTTTTCTCTTTATGGTTATTTTTATTGTACTATATGTTTGTTATATTATTACATAGAACTTTTTATTGTGTTATTATTGCATCGTGCTTAGTGCTAAATAAATGTATTGTCGTTCTTTCTCTCTTTGGTAGTATGAAAAATAAGTATCTATTGACTTAAAATAATCTACTAGACCGACATTAAAAAAAAATTAGGTATCTACTCTATTGTATCATTCATTCTACGAGTTTTTCGATAGAATGATGAATCTAAACATAAAGTAAATGAAAACTATGTGAGGTTGAATTTAAAATGATTTGGAAAGGAAAAGAGTTCTTGATAGGATAATTTTTGATAAAGAAAATCGGAAAAGAAAACAATGTGTAAGCTAATTAGGATACGGAAACCTTCATATCATAAAAAAGAGAAGAAGAAGAAAAAGGGATTTTATCTCTTTTATCATAAACTAGCTATTTCCGCGCGGTTTCACATGCTCTGCTCAGCTCCTATTGGTCGTACCGTGATGTTTAGTAGCCTATAGCCATCTTCGATAAAGCACTATCCAACACAAAAAGAATCATTCAAATCAGACTTGTAGTTACGGATATTAGCGCGCGTTCAAACAAACAAACAAACTCTTCTGCTTTATACAATAGTATAAAGCAGAAGAGTATATAGAGTATAAAGAGTATAAAGCAGATAATACCTATAAGATTGGCACATTTCTAGTAAATCAAAAACAATATGAAAGCATTGTCCTAGAATTCTTATTATATCATATAATTTATTCTACAGGTGGCACATTCCTCTTCCACAAATGACAGAAGATTATTGCAGAGTAATCTGGATCAAACCGCAATGTGACGATTTTACGCCTGAGGAGCTGTTGCAGTTTTTCCAATACACTACTATTGTAAGTAAACAAAATAATACGTAACAAAACATAATATCACGTCTTTTATCCCCACAGGGGTAGGCAGAGGTGCACTTAATGCCACTGTACAATGTAACACCCACTTCTCACTATTTATTTTATGAGTCCCATGTAATAGGGAGTGAGCCTATTGCCATATACCGGGCACAATTTCACACTCCGTGCTACTACTAAGAGTTTTCAAAAAACCTTGCAATACTTTGCCCTACCTGGGAATCGAATCCGAGACCCCTTGCCCAGCAGTAGCACTTGCGACCACTTGACCAACGAGGCAGTGAGGCAGGAAACAACGTAATTAAGATTATACACGTAACTGTTTGTCGAGAAACTCGATTAGTTTCAAGCCATACTAAGGGCTCATATTCATCGAGTAGCCAGTAGCAGCGTGACAGTCGCCGAGTCGTTTGTCGCGAAATGCCAATTGCTACGATTCCTACATACCTCTTTTGCTTTCTCAACAGTCATCAGTCTTTTCATGCATGCTCGTCGGTTAACGATACATTTAATTTAGCTAGTGCCTTATATTTGGTTTAATAAACTGTTTCTTTATTTCCAGGTTGTTGAATATATTCGAGCTCATGACTACGTTGATGGTTTCATTATAATACTTGACTACCACGACTGGAACATGTTGAAATTAATTGCAAGAATGACTACTCCTGATGTTCAACCATTTATTAATACTTTAATCGTAAGTATATTGACTGCCTCGTTGGCCGAGTGGTCCCAAGTGCGACTGCCGGGTAAGGGGTCTCAGGTTCGATTCCCGAGTCGGGCAAAGTATTATTGGGTTTTTAAAAATCTCAGTAGGAGCACGGAGTCTGGAATTGTGCCCGTTATATGGCAATAGGCGCACCCTCTATCACATGGGACTCATAACATAAATAGTGAAAAGTGTGTGTTACATGGCAATACCATTAAGTGTCGTAATGTGCACCTCTGCCTACCCCTTCGGGGGTAAAAGGCGTGATATTATGTTATGCTATGTATAGCTGTACTGGACATAAACAATTACTTTTTCAGAAAGGCTACGGTGGAAGATTAAAGAACATACACCTTATAACAGAGTCAAAAGCAGTAGAAATACTTCTAGCAACTGTTAAAAAATTGCTGAGTGAAAAGCTTGGTAAGAGAATACAAGTTCATAAAACTTTAGAAGATTTCTACAAAGTATTTCCTAGACATCTTCTACCAGAAGAGTACGGAGGGAAACAAAACTCTTGTGAGAAGTTACAGGGTAAGAAATAACAAAAAGTTATTACTCTTTTTTATTTGATAGCTACTTCTGCGCGGTTTCACGCGCTCTGCTCGGCCCCTATTAATCGTAGCGTGATATTTTTAATTCCAGTACATTCCTCGCTAAATGGGCTATCCAACACAGAAACAATTTTCAAAATCGGACCAGTAGTTTCGGAGATTAGCGCGTTCAAACAAACAAACAAAAAAACAAACTCTTCAGCTTTATAATATTATATATTATTAGTATAGATAGCACGGATCACCTGATGGTAAGCAATCGGAGCTAACTATAGACGCCCGAAACACTAGAGGCGTT
This sequence comes from Spodoptera littoralis, assembly GCA_902850265.1. Classification (NCBI taxonomy): domain Eukaryota; kingdom Metazoa; phylum Arthropoda; class Insecta; order Lepidoptera; family Noctuidae; genus Spodoptera; species Spodoptera littoralis. The sequence goes on along the minus strand of LR824553.2, from coordinate 2,526,180 downwards.
ACAAGTGCCGTTACCATTTGTCGGGATTCAAGACAGTTATTCAAGTCCTTTGGACGCGCTGGACTTCAGTGTTCCGGTGTTTTCACGGTTGTATCTACTGTAGATCCTGGCTTACAGGAGTTGCAGCGGTTTTGGGAGGTTGTGGCGGGCTTGTCCCAATAAAAAAAAGAAAATGCGTTGCCGGCTGTTTTGGGGTTACGAACTTTCTTCGAAACACCACAGCAATACAGATTTTGAATCTCACATATTCTTTTATTTTGTCTCGACTATTATAAATAAGAAAGGCTTCCTTGGATTTTTATGTATTTCTTTAATCAATTAGGAAAGTTATTTTTGAATTGATTTTTATATGTGGCGACACATGTCACTTGGCAACGGATGACGTCATAAAAATCCTACATCGCATATGCAAAGTTTACATGCAAATTTACACGGATAGAAAATCCCAACAAACAATTATTGGGCAGAAAGCCCACCAGGCACGATCACCTCGCCTGGTTGGATGATCCTCCTTTTCCGATTTTAGGGAACTTTCCACTCTGTTCCCTAAAGATATAATAACTATATTGACTTTCATTCATTTTTACGTATTACAGCTGCACTACTCGAAGAATTATCTTCAGATAAACATATAGAATACTTGAAGATAATGTCTAAAGCCTGCACGGATGAGTCCAAACGACCAACGGCAAAGTTTAATGAAGAATATATGGGCATGCCTGGGTCTTTCCGGAATCTGAAAGTAGATTAATTTTATTGGAAATATTCTCTATTGTAATGTACTAGAATTTATTTTTATGTGTGGTTAATAAATATAATTATTATTACTTTTTCTATGCTTATTCGAATTAGTGTGGGAGAGTCATGCTTCGGCACGAATGAGCCGGCTCGACCGGAGTGATACCACGGCCTCATAGAAAACCGACGTGTAGCAACGCTTACGTTGTGTTTCGTCGTGTGAGTGAGGTTACCGGAGGCCCAATTACCCTCCTCTTCCCCAATCTCCCCAATCCCTGAATCCCCAACGATCCTCAAACTCCTAATCCCCAAAAGGCCGGTAACGCACTTCTAACGCCTCTGTTCCAGGTGTCCATGGGCGACGCCGATTACTTACTAACAGGTGATCCGTCTGCTCGTTTACCGCCCTATGCCATGAAACAAAAAATAACAAATATGGTATGACGCAATGACTACTATCAACTCAACGAAATATTAATAGTCAATCGATACCTTGACGTAGTAGACTTAAGGCTGATTTTCCAATCCAACATAAAATTCTTCTGTAAATTGGCATTTCATAGTTTTTGGCTAGAGATTATAGGATTTTTACCTCACTGCAACTTCCCCGGAGGGAACCGTTAGCACCGTCCTCTTAAAAGACCAATCCGGAGCGTCCAATGCGCTACGTCTCTTACGGAATCCATATGAAAGTTTACCTAACCTAAGATTAAGTATGAATAATTGAGCACCTTCTCATGATGATAAACTCTTCAAAGAATAGCGAACATAATATTATTACGTCACATATATTACCTGCGTTTGAAAATTGGAGCATCGGTAGGTCACCCTAGATGAATATAATTATATAATATCGACCAGATTGGCGATATATAAAAGAAGGGCCAAATTAAAAGTACCCTTAACCGACGAGCATGCGTGAAAAGACTGATGACTGTTGCGGACGGAAAAAATATAAGATTCGAAAGCAATTGGCGTTCCTTTAGTCCCTGCCTACCCCCATGGGAGACAGGCGTGAGGTTAGAATGTATGTATGTATTATACTACAGATTACAATTAGTTCAATATCAAACAGCCTATTAAATCTATAGACATAAATAATTAACGACATGTAATACCATAAAATAAGTCATTAACTTAAGTAGCCATAAAATAAATACGATGCAACTTTATCTTTCGTTCTATCTTTACATCATCGCTGCGGACTCACGACGCGATTTTCACCCGCGGCGGCGGAATGAAGATGTTTTGCAAAACTCACGAGTCTTTAGTTTAATGCGGTCGTACAGCCGCCATGGTTGCGATTATTACCCGCAAACTGGCGGTTGATTATCGCCAGACGGGCAGTTAAACAATCAGTTGAATTCCGGACCGTCCCTCTCATGTCGATCGCCCGCCAACCGAGGAGAGACCGCGGGCACGGTACCGCGGCCGCTACTGAACCGCGGCCGCGCCCGCTGGTGCAGGGGAAGCCGCTAACTTTGATTTTGGCTTTGATTTTTTACATAGGTACATATCTGTAGCTTCTTCTAGCGATTTTAAAACGCGGCGGGCGCGAGTGAAAATCGCTTCGTGACTCCTTAGTCTATTAATGAAGAAAATATCTTTGAAGATGGTTTCGTTTTGTATAAGAATAAAAATAAAATATATTTTTCATAAAACTCCAATTAGAAGTTTGAGTAATTACTTAGTTTGGTATTAATTTGTTTTCTGTTTGTTGACTTTTTACTGTTTTCTTAGTTAGATTGCTTCGTTGGTTTGCTAGTACAGCTGTTTCAGACTTCAAGATATCTGTCTGCCTAAAGTATTTTTTTATGGCATAAGTCGGTAAACGAGCAGACGGAACACCTGATAAAGTAAGCAATCGCCGTCGCCCATGGACACCTGGAACACGTGAGGTGTTACCGGCCTTTTGGGGATTAGGAGTTTGAGGATCGGTGGGGATTCAGGGATTGGGGAGATTGGGGAAGGAAAAGAAGGGGAAGTATTTTTCAGTATTAAATTTTTTTTCTATATTAATACAGGAACTGGAATTGTTGTGCCTGGTGAATGCATAGCAAAAGGCTTATGTACAAAGGACTTTAAGATTTAAGATTTTTTTTTTTTTTGTAAGTTATTAGTATAATGCGTCAAGCGTGTCTTTGCATTGTTCTTACACATGCGTACTGTATTGAAATATGTATCAGAGACATTGTAGAACATATTTATTTTAAAAAGAGTAACGAATGGAGTTTCTTGCTCGTTCTTCTCCATTCGAATCTACATTTTGGAATGAGCACCTAGCTTCACCTAGTTTCACTGACGGACTGACTGACAGACTATTATTTATTTTGTATTATTTTGTTGACGTTTCAAAAGTATCAAACTATGGTTTAATTGAAATAAATGCTTTGACTGTGACTTGCAATCGCAACTACTGAAAAGTGGATTACGTTGTCTGTACAACTCAGCCAACCCTTTGGAGTTTTTAGTCCTTTACAACAGGCAAATCTTTCTACTAACGCACACTGCACAATATTCCGCGCATAAGACACTTGAAGGGGTAGAAACTTGACGTCATATTAATATTATGTTTAGTAAAAAGAACACAGGAAAAAACCAATGTCAACCCCCTCTTTTTTATAGACGGTTTATTAACTACTATACCTACTAAAATCTTCTCCTAAGTCTAACAAACACTTTTCTTCAACCGCATCAAAGTCGGTTCAGCCAATCGAGAGATAATCGCGCACGAATATACATACAGGTAAACATAGATACTAGCGAACCCAACAGACGTTGTCCTGCATATCCACTTGAATGTATAAACAAAAATTCATTCAAATTAGTTTAGCTGTTTAGGATAAATAACCTAAACATCGACTGCAGCGCCATCTGCCGGGCTGATTTTTGAATCTAAACCATTCCCAGATCCCCTTGAACACACACAAAAAAATTCATCAAAATCGGTCCAGTCGTTTGAGAGAAGTTCAGTAGCATACACACTCACAGAAGAATTATATATAGAGGTATAAAGATTTACGAGCACCTACATATAGAGGTACACAAATTGTTGAACCTTAAATTACAGCTTGCGTTTCAAAATAATTCGTGCACACCACAATAGGAACAATGGATGCCGGTATTAAGGTTAAGCGTTTCCTAATAGGGAGCAAGGCATTTCTCGTTAAAATCTACTCTTCAAAGCATCGCTTTGTTCGAAGGAAACCATGTTAATTGGTAATGCATATGAAACGCTATTTGATTTGATTACATTTTGACGCAATTTGTAACGTGGGCTGTTATTCATATGGTTTCTTTTTCTTTGTCTGCCTCGTTGGCCGAGTGGTCGCAAGTGCGACTACCGGGCAAGTTTCGGGTTCGATACCCAGGTCGGGTACAGTATTACTGGGTTTTAAAAAAAATTCTCAGTAGCAGCACGGAGTCTGGAAATGTGCCCGGTATTTGGCAATAGGCTCACCCCCTATTACATGGGACTCATAACATAAATAGTGAAAAGTGGGTGTTACTTCTGTGTGCACCTCTGCCTACCCTTTCGGGGATAAAAGGTGTGATGGTATGTTGTTATGTTATGTTGTCTTTTTCTTTGTGTTATGGTATGCCTTTGTCAACGTCAGCCCGCATTGAGCAAGCGTGGTGATTAATGCTCTAACCTTCGCCGTGTGAGAAGAGGGTTTGCTCAGCAGTGGCCATTTATAGGCTGGTGATGTAATGTCTTTGTCAAGTTGGTGTAAAATGAGCAAGAAGAAGAGAATAAGGAGCATCAGGTTTGATTCTAGTGACGAACATCATTTTAGTTCAGTTGAATTGACTTAAAAAAAAAGAGGTTTTCGATTCTGATGGTATTTTTTAAATGCTGCTATTTTTCGTACTGTCATGGAGGGGGAATTTCAGTAATATGACTAGCGAAGACGTAAGTATATAAATCAAGTTTGTTCTACTACCTTAGAAATATACAGAAAGCGTTATGATAGTAGTATTTTAAACTGCCTCGTTGGCCGAGTGTTTGCAAATGCGACTGCCGAGCAAAGGGTCTCGGGTTCGATTCCCGGATCGGGCAAAGTATTACTAGGTTTTTATACATTCTCAGTAGTAACACGGAGTCTGTAATTGTGTCCGGTATATGGCAATAGGATTACCGCCTATTAAATGGGCCTCATAACATAAAATAGTGAAAAGTGGGTGTTACATTGTACAGTGGCATTATTAAGTGTCGTAATGTGCAAGATTGCCTACCCCTTCTGGGATAAAAGGCGTGATGTTATATATGATGTATTTTAAACTGTGCATTGCATAATTAAAGCAAGATTTCGCAAGCTAGGTTTTACTTAATTAAGAACATATTTCTCAGTTATAAAGGAATTTTAGTCTTAAGTACTAATTACTTGATAATTCAGTTTCAGCTTCTTCTAGTTTTATATGAAAGTATTTTGCATTGCGAACCCTGTAATGTTCCTGAATTCATTTCTATCTACCTGTGAAAGTTGAAGTAAATATCTTAAGTAAGTATTTTGCTGAAGTTTTCATGAAGGCTCTATATATAGTATAATAGGATAGATGACTAATTTTTATATTAATGTCCGTCTGGTAGATTATTTAAAAACATTAGACACGTAACATTATTTTCTTACGGAAACGAATAGTTTCGAAGATATATTTCTAGAAACTGGAATCAGAAGATATTATAAGAGGAGAAAAAAAAAACAATAGTTTTCACTTCCCTCGGTGAATTACTGCAGGAGCAAAAAAATAATATATATTTGTTCTTTTAGAAACAAAAACCAAAGCAATTATTTCAATTTCTCCATAATACAATACTACATCTTACAAAATACAGCTACCCCAATAATTTAAATACAACTACACTCTTGCTACTAAATAACACCAACAATGCTATTTAGCACAAAGCGCTGTAAGGAACCATTATAAAAATTTCCCTTGCAAAATGCTGCTAAAAGATGTGCATATTTTTCCCACTCTGTTAAGTTTTAGTTGCAAGCTATTATAGTTCTTTTTGTTGTAAAAATACAGTATCTATCTCTTTGTTTCTATTGATTTTTAGCATGTAGTTCTTTACTATTTAATATGTGGTTAGGACGGAGTAGAATAGACTACAATACAGTTGTCATCACCTTTACATTTTTCCCGCGGGTATCGTTGTTTCTGACTGTAACTAACTAATAATTTGACAGAACCGGGGCAGCGACGCTCTCTGATACAACTACAGTTGTAGCCAAATGCCATTTAGCGCTCGTCTACATGTAGAATAGAAAATGAAATTATATGGGATTGACGTAAATTTTGACCCTTGTCAGTGTCATTCCCATACATTTTGATTTCTACTCTCTCTGTAGACAAGCGCTAAAGTGGCGTTTGGCTAAAGGCTCTGAACCTCTTAAGCTGCGATCTCTGCCGCGGAGAACTTAACGGGTTACCGGGGCTCCGGCTCGAAGTGCAGGAGTAGGAATGGGGTGGTTTTTTGTCAGTAAGAGTCTGACACTCTCTTCGCCTCACCCCCACTACGGAGTCTGGAAATGTGCCCGGTATATGGCAATAGGCTCACCCCCTATTACATGTGGGTGTTTCGTGCGACTGCTTCGTTGATCACTCGGCCAACGAGGCAGTCGAACCTTTGTGATTTAAAGATAAATAAATAAATAATAATAATATATCAACCGTGTTATTTAGAACGAAGAATTTTCGCGTAAATGGTAGTTAATGAATCCCGAATCTCTAAAAAAACATATCTGTTCATGCGCCAAACATCCTGTATAGCTAGTATCACAATTTAACAATTTTTTTTTATCAAAATTTCTTGTATTTTTTTTTTTTTTTTTTTTTTTTTTTTTTTTTTTTTTTTTAAGGGGGAAAATCATCGAATGACTGCTCCGCCTGGGTGAGGCGGAAGGGAGTGTCAGACTCTTACTGACTAAAAACCACCCCGTTCCTTCTCCTGCACGTCGAGCGGAGCCCCGGTTACCCGTTAGGTTCTCCGCGACTCCGAATCGGCATCGGCCCTATTGGGCCCCATCTGTGGTGGTCTGATGGCTCTTTGAGGCGCGCGCGGAACGCGACGCGCCGTACGCTCGGGTCTGTTTCTGGTCGGACGGGGAGCCACCCATGCTCGCCGTCCGCAGGCCCGCGCTTACGGTGGCCGGAGATCGTCTCGCGATCCCCGACGCCCGGTGTGTCCTTCGCGATGGCTGGGTTGCGAGGAGGCAGCGCTTCGCTGCCTCACGCGTCCCGCCTCCTCCTTAGCTAGCATGACTGCTTCGCAAAAGGAGGAGACGGCATCCCAATCCCCCTCGCTCCGCATCATGGCCTGCACTAGGCCCGGACGCGAGAGGTCGCCATCGCCGATCACTTCCCTGAGGGCACGGCGGTGCTCAGCCCACGCAGGGCATTCTCCCACTGTGTGTTCCACCGTGTCCTCAGGGCGGTCCTCGCAGTGATGACACCCGGGCGTTTCCTCCCGCCCCATCAGACACAGGTACCTCCCGAAACTTCCATGTCCGGTGAGGACCTGCGTCAGGCGGTAGGTGAGGACGCCGTAGCGTCTCTCAAGCCACTCCTCAAAGAGGGGACTTACCGCTGCAATGGCAGCGAGCCCAGCCCCCGGTTGCGACAGTCGTTGCTGCCATTCCGCCATGAGATCGAAAATTTCTTGTATAGAAGCACTATTTTTATGGATTGTCAGTATGCATATGTGAGCACCATGTTAGACTATTTAGATTTTTTTATTTTTTACTTTAGTAAGGTTTGTAATGACATGTAGACATTGTAACATCCTTTAAAAAAAGAGTAACGAATAGAGTTTCTTTCTCGTTCTTCTCCATTCGAATCTACATTTTGGAATCGCACCTAGCTTCACCTAGCTTCACTGACGGACTGACAGACATACTATTATTTATTTTGTATTTGTTGACGTTTCAAAAGTACCAAATTATGGTTTAATTGAAATAAATACTTTGACTTTAACATTCCCTTCTATGCATACCCAAATTTTTACCTCAAAAAAATAAAACTCACCGCGTTAAGATTGCAAATATCTTCGAAGATATAACCAGATCGAGTGATCACATCGAAATATCATAGGAGGCTACATCGACAATTTCATCTCATGAATTTTAAAAAGGAAATTTCCCTTCATCTCACCTGTTGCATGGCAGGTTGAATTCAGAAGTATAATATTGTTTGGCCGAGTTTGGCAAAGAGTTTTCTGGGCTGTGTGCGCTTAAAGGGTTGAGATAGTATCAAGTAAGATTGATAGGAATGTAGTTATATAACGTTTTGCTGAAACGTCTTTGTTAATGAAACATGGTTTTTAATAGTTTTAATTAATTAATACTTTGAATTAACAATAATGATAATAACTTTCGTGAGATGTAATGAATTAACTAAGAATTATGAGTTAAACACGTAAATCAAAATATACTGAGACAAGCTGTACTAGTTTTGAGTCACAGAGGGATTCTTCCTCATGACCAGCGTGCACGGACGCGACAATGTCACGCAGTCTACTGGTCTGCGTAGGTGTTGGTGCTTGCGTTTAGCGCCGATTGCGCCCTCTGCCGGAAACCACGAGCGTTTGTTTTCAACTCCAGCGACCGCGGTGGCGGCGTTTACGAAGATGTTAAGACGCAAGGCAATGGTGTGTGTGTGTGGTGTTTATAGTAGGTTCGATTCCTGGGTCAGCGTCAATGATACATAGTAGAGCTTTTCTCAGTACTTGAGTAACTCTTAATCTTTAGATGCTTTAAGAACTCATATTTACATCTTAGATAATAATTTCATTTCCATGAACAAATGTAAGATATAGTTTTTGAGGTCAATAACCAAGTAATTACCATTACAAAAAAAATGGCTTTGTATACAGCTACTGAATAACGTGCCTTGTAAGATGTTTCTAAAATCCTTTCTAAGCCTTTTTTATGGAATAGGAGGCAAACGCCGCCCATGGACACCCGCAACACCAGAGGAGTCACAGGTGCATTGCCGGCCTTTTAAAAAGGAATACGCTCTTTTCTTGAAGGTTTGAAGGTCGTATCGTGAAAGGGCTAAAGCAGCTAAGCTTTTTAGTAATCTAAAGTTCTCCAACATACGTATCTCATAATTTTCTTCCTCTTACACATTCCAACTTTACCTTCTGTTCTTTATCTTTATGACGTCATAAGCTTGGTAGGTCAAGAGAGCTCAGCTTTCCAGGTATTGTGATTCTATTTATGTTCAGCGCTGGCTGACTATTGAATTTTCTTCGCCATCTCTTTGAGAGTGTCTTTGGTATACGAGATATAGTACAGGCTACTGACTCGGATATAATGTAAAATATAGTAATGCAAGCAAGGTGCAGATATTAGAATAGGTATAAAAATTTTGCGTTGTATTTTACTGTGGAAGAGCCATGCTTCGGCACGAATGGGCCGGCTCGACCGGAGTGATACCACGGCCTCACAGAAAACCGACGTGAAAGAACACTTGCGTTGTGTTTCGTGCCCACTGCTGAGCAAAGCCTCTTCTCACACGGAGAAGGTTTGAGCATTAATCACCACGCTAGCCACATTGAGTGGGTTGGCGATTACAAACTTATAATTAGAAATTATAAACCCAGGTTTTACTCACCATGTTTTCCCTCACCGTTTGTCAGTGGTGTGTAAATAATCTTAGAAAGTACATATAACTCGGAAAAAGTCACATTGGTACTTGCCGTTGGTAGGTTTCGAACCCGCACCCTCATGCATGAGAAGCGGGCTTCTTAAACCTTCGGGCTACCACGTCACATGAGTGAGGTTACCGAGGCGGAAAAGTTTGTTTTGTTTGTTTATTTGAACGCGCTAATCTCCGTAACTACAAGTCTGAATTGAATAATTCTTTTTTTGTTAGATAGCGAATTTATCGAGGATAGCTATATGCTATAAAATATTACGCTATGACCAATAGGAGCTGAGCAGAGCGTGTGAAACCGCGCAGAAGTAGTAGTCAGGAAAGAACAAACACAATGCTGCATACGTATAGCTGACAATATTATCGCCACGGGATAAAAGTTGCTTTCACAATTTCATATCTATAGCCGTAGTGTAACTTCAAATAAATAAAGTGCTCTCCTAACTGAATCATCCAAGTTTCCTTTGAAAATGAAGCAGCTTCATCTAACAGCATTACTATGAGAAGATAGAATAAAAGATAAAATAAACGAGAGAAAGAAAAAAAATTAAAATGTACTACTTTTTTCTTCGCGTATCAAAGTAGGGAGAGTGCACCACTTTGCGTCCCGCCCTTGTGCCGTGAACTTAGTGTTGGGACACGGAATCCCGGGATGCGAAGTTTCCCCGGGATTTTAGGTGAAAGTTTGAGCTTATGGTTTCAATTAGATGCCTTGTTTTAGTTCCTTGTGAGGTGTGGTGTGGTAGGTGTGTGAACATTGTGTAAGTAATTGTAAATATTATATTTATATGTTTTATCTAATATTTAAATTATAATGTAATTTAGCAACGTTTATTTTTTTGGAGAGATAATAGACGTAAAAAATTAACAATGATTTTCTCTGAGGAGTTCATAGAACGACTGGAATGATATTAATTCTTGAATTTTTAGAATAAATCTTCTTATTTACAATTTTTGTAATTATCTTGACCCCATTTTTTGAGGGGGAAATCCAACCAATGACTTCTCCCGCCTTGGGTTTAGTGAGAGGGAGTATCAGACTATAACTGACTAAAAACCATCTCGTTCCTACTCCTGCTCTTCGAGCCGGACCCTCGGCAACCCGTTAGGACCCCTACTCCGTATCAGGCATCAGCCTTTCTGGGCCCATTGATCTTGACCCTGTACTATTATATTCATACCAATAACTGTTCAAAAATTGTGAGTAAAATGTTATAAATACTCCTGTATTTACACGAAGATATTTTTAACCGATTTTAAATCAAGATCTCTAAAAAATTTTGTAAGTTTAATTTACATTTTATGTTATAAAATGTAAACAAATGAGTTTGAATAAATCCCGGGACATGACACATCACTAAAACCTGTCTCATTCGCAGCAGGACTGTAGGGCCCTCGACATGTCGACGTTTTTCTCGAGCTCTTGCTGTACCTTCTCACTTTTAGAAGTAAATGATGCTTACAGCTGTTTTGGGGGCTTTTCCTTTGTGCAAATAGAAAACCTTGGTTTCTTTAAAAGTTTAAAAACGACTGCCTCGTTGGCCGAGTAGTCGCAAGTGCGACTGCCGGGCAAGGGGTCTCGGGTTCGATTCCCGGGTCTAGCAAAGTATTACTGGGTTTGTAAAAATCTCAGCAGTAGCACGAAGTCTGGAATCGTGCCCGGTATATGGCAATAGGCTCACCCCCTATTACATGGGACGCTTAACATAAATAGTGAAATTTGCCCAACGGTAGAAACGATACCCTGCTCGCCAATCACACCTACACCCACTTAACCAACAATGCCGTAAAACTATGATGTTTTGATGAAATTTTATGTACATACATAGAAAACTGAATGCATATTCTAGATGGTAAACTTTGCTTCTTTAAAACCGCTAGACAAGGGAACTTGAGTCGTTAGTAAGTATTTTACATTAAATATAAAACAAGTGGCTAAAGTTAAGTTAAAAATATGCGGGCATGGTATGGAATTTGCATATGTTTAGAAGTATGAAAATTGTGAATAGTCGAATGTAGTAAGAATGTGTCTTGGTCAAGGAGATTCTAGTTCAATTCTTAGGTTAATAGGGTAGTTTCCTAAATTTTATTTTAATCTCCGTCTGGTAGATTAATTAAAACATTAGACACGTATTTTTTCTTTTCTCACAAAATTAAATACTTTCGTAACGACCTAAACTTACCTCCATTTTATCTAAGTATTGTAACTTTATAGGAGAAAATAAAAAAATACGTGTCTAATATTTTTTATTAGCTAACTGGTGGACTAATTACATTTTTAATTTTCATTCCCTGGCGAAAAATATTATTTTTGACATATTATACCTCTACATACATACATAACCTCACGCCTGTCTCCCATGGGGTAATTAATGCAAAGACTGTGGAACGAACTTCACTTACTTTATAAGTTTCATATGATTTTTTTTTTAAGGGGAAAAATCATCGAATGGCTGCTCCCCCCTGGGTGAGGCGGAAGGGAGTGTCAGACTCTTAGACTAAAAACCACCCCGTTCTTTCTCCTGCACGTCGTGCCGGAGCCCCGGTTACCCGTTAGGTTCTCCGCGACTCCGAAAGTTTCATATGATAGGATGTGAATGTATAGCCGTACAACAGACCCAATAAATCAGATTAAAAAAAAACATTACTCATCATTAGTAATCAGACTTGAGATTCGAATCTAAAACCACATCACCATCACCACGGCATAATAGGGCTGGTGCCGATACGGAGCTGCGGAGAACATAAAAGGTTACCGGGGCTCCGGCTCGAAGTGCAGGAGTAGGAACGGGGTGGTTTTTAGTCAGTAAGAGTCTGACACTCCCTCCCGCCTCACCTCTCACAGGAGAAGTCATTCGTAAGACTTCTCACCCACATCTGTACCTCTCAAGCAATCAACTTCGAGACTATCATATCGTAAATTGTAGATAAGAATAATAGTTAAGTGTTATACCACCAAATTTAAACTACCTTTGCCTTGTTTTTATAATAAGAAAGAAAGAAAAGAAAGAAAAATAATTTATTCGCCACCGACATGGACCACCGAATAACACACAAAATAATAACAAAATAACATTGAAAAACAAAAAAAAATAAAATAAAATAAAAAACAATAAGAACAAAACAATAATAACATAAAAAAACAGCAGTAAAAAATAAAACAACAATGAAGGCAAAAAACATAAAAAAGCAAAATAAAAAAAAGTAAATAAAAACAGGGTGGCAGCATGTCCGCGACGAAAGGGCTCACCAACTCAGTTTAAGCTGGGCACAGTAAGTACCCAACACTGGTTTTCAGTTGGCACCCCTGCAGTGACGCACGGACGGAAGCAACGAAGAATAATTTTAAGGAAAATAAAATAGTTACATAAGGCACATGTTAAAAAATATAATGATAATAATAAAATAAAAGGAAGAATAAAAAACAGACCTCTAAGTATGTACATTGTGCGATAAATAAATGAATAAAAATGAGTATGCATACATAAACTAGTGTAACGTGTACCGTCACCGAAGGAAAAAAATAATAAAAATAAAATAAATTTATAAACTGTATCACGACAATAAAATTAGTGTGGGTATGTCGTGAAGCCATCGCGCAGCCCGACTCATTGTGCGAAGTTGAAGCGAGAGACAGTTCTGTATTTCGCCAGCACTGCGGCAACAAGGGGCCCAAGGGTGAGTTTTCGAGATATGCTACATTACAATAATACTGAAGTGAATAAATAATTAAATTATAAATAAATCAATATGAAAATGTGAAAACATAATTTGTGTACCCAGTTAAAAAAAAAGAAAAAAAAATATATATAAGAAATATTTTTTTTTTTTTTAAGGGGGAAAATCATCGAATGACTGCCCCCGCCTGGGTGAGGCGGGAGGGAGTGTCAGACTCTTACTGACTAAAAACCACCCCGTTCCTTCTCCTGCACGTCGAGCCGGAGCCCCGGTTACCTGTTAGGTTCTCCGCGACTCCGAATCGGCATCGGCCCTATTGGGCCCCATCTGTGGTGGTCTGATGGCTCTTTGAGGCGCGCGCGGAACGCGACGCGCCGTACGCTCGGGTCTGTTTCTGGTCGGACGGGGAGCCACCCATGCTCGCCGTCCGCAGGCCCGCGCTTACGGTGGCCGGAGATCGTCCCGCGATCCCCGACGCCCGGTGTGTCCTTCGCGATGGCTGGGTTGCGAGGAGGCAGCGCTTCGCTGCCTCACGCGTCCCGCCTCCTCCTTAGCTAGCATGACTGCTTCGCAAAAGGAGGAGACGGCATCCCAATCCCCCTCGCTCCGCATCATGGCCTGCACTAGGCCCGGACGCGAGAGGTCGCCATCGCCGATCACTTCCCTGAGGACACGGCGGTGCTCAGCCCACGAAGGGCATTCTCCCACCGTGTGTTCCACGTGTCCTCAGGGCGGTCCTCGCAGTGATGACCCGGGCGTTTCCTCCCGCCCCATCAGACACAGGTACCTCCCGAAACTGCCATGTCCGGTGAGGACCTGCGTCAGGCGGTAGGTGAGGACGCCGTAGCGTCTCTCAAGCCACTCCTCAAAGAGGGGACTTACCGCTGCGATGGCAGCGAGCCCAATATAAGAAAGATAAGTGTTAGATTAAATAAACGAAATGTCAATATTTATAGATTCATTCTCAATTTGAGAATTAATAATAAACTCCTTGAGTTTTCGTTTAAAAGTGAATGGGCTTTGCAGGTTCCTGATTGGCGGAGGTATGTTGTTCCAGCACTTAGAAGCTGTATGCAACTACCCCGAAAAGCAGCCGATTTGTGTTGCGGTATAGCCAGCTGTTGTGCACACCGCCTACCCTCCCGCTGCCGATCGTGAGACATACTAAATTATACTGTTAATATATTGAGACAAGAATTGGGCTAGATGCGCAAGTACCAACAACGATGCGAGCGTCAACGCTAGTCAGCAGCCTACGCGACATCGCCGCGACCGCGCAAGCTGCTCATGAGGAAGAACCCCTCTGTGGTTCGAAACTAGTAGAGCTTTTCTCAATATATTCGTGAGTAACTCGCGATTTTTAGTTAAATTGTCGAACACCGTGAAGACACCGGTGACTGCAACCTATTGTTCTTTAATTGTGTCTATAATGACGGTACCTAAAGGGTTAATTTACCTTTGCCTTCTTTCCAAACAGTAAAAGTCGTTATATTATAGCTACACAATACAAACGAGGGTTTCGCCAATGTTGCTGGTATTTGTGAGTTTTTCAATTTGGGATTCTGTTGGTCGAAGTCCGGATTTGTTCGCTGAGTGGGAATGAGTTGTTACTGTCCGGGATTTAATACGGAACTGTTAAAATTCGGAAGTTTGGCACAACACTAGTTGTGTTAAATAAAACTAAAATAATTTGTTGTATGGAATGTTATTCTTTCAAAAACGAAACGTTGAACACATAACATCACGCCTTTTATCCCCGAAGTGGTAGGCAGTGGTGCACATTATGCCATTGTACAATGTAACACCCACTTTTCACTATTTATGTTATGAGTCCCATGTAATATTTAGGGGGTGAGCCTATTGCCATATACCGGGCACAATTCCAGACTCCGTGCTACTACTGAGAATTTTTTAAAACCCAGTAATACTTTGCCCGACCCGGGAATCGAACCCGAGACCCCTTGCCCGGCAGTCGCACTTGCGACCACTCGGCCAACGAGGCAGTCTGAGGTCAGTTAATTAATAGGTATACTAAAACCTTCTCCTAAGTATAACAAACCCTTTTCTGGAAATCGTTTAAAAATCAGTTTAACCAGTCGCGAGATAATGCACACAAACATACATACGTACAGGTCAAATTAATAAATTAATTTTTTTTTTGAAGTTGGTTAAAAATATTCTATAATACTAAAGCAATGATACGAAGTTATAACAAATTGCGGCATTTATTTTGACAGGCGCTTAATACTTAAATTGGTTTAAATATTTGCTCATGCACTTTTATATTAAATTTCTAAACAATTTATAAACGAATTCATTTAATTTTAAAATAATGAATACAGAAAACTTCATACTTGATACTGAAGAAACAACTACTTTAAAAACACTTAAATAATAAAAAAAATGATCTACAATTCCGAAAATTCACTATAACATTTTCAAAACGTTGCCCCACACTAGCGTTGCCTTTTCTACCGTATCATGGGTGCGTTTCCAAACATACAAGTTCATATACACATGACACCCAGACCCGGTACAACAATCTGTGGATTACACAGAGTTGTTCTGTAAGCGAATCGAGCCCGCGACAAGTTGCGCGGCAGCTGGTTCGCCAGCCACCATGCCAACCATGCAGTCTACTACTTCTAGGTCTTACTTGTCTAAAACTAAACAAAAAGAAATTAGCACGTTGTGGTGGCCCGGAGGTATAAGACGCCCGCTTCTCATGCATGAGAGTGCGGGTTCGAAACCTACCAACGGCAAGTACCAATGTGACTTTTTCCGAGTTATATGTACTTTCTAAGATTATTTAGACACCACTGACAAACGGTGAAGGAAAACATCGTGTGAAACCTGGGCTTATAATTTCTAATTACAAGTTTGTAATCGCCAACCCGCATTAACTCGTCGAGTACCTACCGGTTTTATAGACACAATTAAAGAACAGGTCGCGGTCACCGGTGACCGCTTGGTGTTTGACAGTTTAAGCAAGCGTGGCGATTAATGCTTAAACCTTCTCCGTGTGAGAAGAGGCTTTGCTCAGCAGTGGGCATTTATAGGCTGTTGATGATGATGATGAAACAAAAAAAAATAAATCAGTACACTATGAAGTTATACATTCTCTTTTCTGTGCCTTTAGGCTTAATACATTCTGTCTCCTGCAGTAATTCACCGAGGGAAGTGGAAACTATAGTTTTTTTTCTTCTCCTCTTATAATATCTTCTGATTCACTTTGTTGCGGGAACCAAGACTGTTATTTATGGCCCTGGGACGCGCCGGACTTCAGTGTTCTGGTGTTTTCATGGTTGTATCTACTGTACATCCTGGCTTACAGGAGTTGCAGCGGTTTTAGAAGGTTGTGGCAGGCATGTCCCTAAGAAAAAAACACTATGAAGTTCTATCACCTAAAATTGTCACCCAAGTATTCAACACGTTTGCTACACGTTACACGTTACGTGTTACACGTAGCACGTTCGTGTTGCACGGTCACTGAACATTGGATCTCTTTTACTTTGAAGTTTGAATCTTGGGACGTGATTCGAATTGCTTTGTTAAAATTTGTTTCAATGTGTGGGTTTGTAGACATAGTGTATGATGTGCACGTATACATACATAGTGTCGCGGAGAACCTAACGGGTAACCGGGGCTTCGGCTCGACGTGCAGGAGAAGGAACGGGGTGGTTTTTAGTCAGTAAGAGTCTGACACTCCCTCTCGCCTCACCCAGGAGGGAGCAGTCATTCGATGATTTTCCCCCCTTAAAAAAATTACATAGATAGTGACTAGTTGTTATTACTTCAATTGTTATAGAGGGTTTCAACTGACTGCCTCGTTGGCATCAAGCTTCCTTGTGCGTACTGCTAAAGAGTGGGATTCTTCGCCAGAGTCTGTATTTTCTGAAGGGTATAAACTGGGTGTCTTCAAGGCCCGAGTGAATGGATTGCTTATGGGTCGACGTGTTCCATCGTAGACCGCATCATCATCATCGCTTACCACCAAGTGAGATGAGGGTCAAACGTCGGCCCATGAGATATAAAAAAAAAAAAAACCGCACTTTTTCTATTGTACCTAATTATAGAATTTACAGAACAATTGGGATGATGACAACCATGAAAATTAAAAATGTAATTAGTCCGTAAGTTAGGTAATGAAAAAATATTAACCACGTATTTTGTTATTTTGACGTATAAGAAAACAATACTTAGATAAAACAAATCAAAGTTTAGGAGTGGGGGCTAAAACGTCATTTCTACGTATAAAATGTACTTAGAAGTGACGTCACGCGACATTTCAAATCAAGATACCGTCGAAAGTATTTGTTTCTATAAGAAAATAAAAAATACGTGTCTAATGATTTAAAATAATCTACCAGCCGGACATTGAAATAAAAATTAGGCATCTACCCTATTATACCCAAACTCAACCTGTACGTCCACAATTCTAAGCCTCCTACGAAATTACAAGACCATAAAGCTCCCTCTACTGGCGACCCTTCAAAGATATAAGTCAGGATAACTTAAAGTCTCAGCATTGCATTCCACTTCTGTCGCGTCGCACAGCTAATGGAAATTGTTTTAGGTCTTCCCCAGTTAATTGAACCGGTGGGGACGGTCTGAATTCAGTTGCAGTTACATCAAAGATAACTGAGATTCTGTTCGATCTTTCTGGCATTTCAACCATTTCAGAAAAATGAGAAGGTTTTCAATTCACTGCCTCGTTGGCCGAGTGGTCCTAAGTGCGATTGCCGGGCAAGGCGTCTCGGGTTCGATTCCCGGATCGGGCAAAGTATTACTGGGTTTTTAAATATTCTCAGTAGTAGCACGGAGTCTGGAATTGTGCCCGGTATATGGCAATAGGCTCACCCCCTATTACATGGGACTCATAACATAAATACTGAAAAGTGGGTGTTACATTGTACAGTGGTATAATGTGCACCTCTGCCTACCCCTTCGGGGATTAAAGGCGTGATGTTATGTTATGTTATGTTTTCAATTCACCTGTTTATATATTTTTTTTCAAAAGAAACGTTGTCTATCTCTAAGATTTTCTTCTGTATCGTGGGTGCGTTTACAAACATACAAGTTCACATACTCATGACACCCAGACCAGAAAAGAACAATTTATGGATCACACAAAGAGCTGTTCCGTGCGGAAATCGTACTCGATACACTTTGTGCGGCAGCCGGTTGTCCAGCCATTACACCAATGGTGCAGTCATTGATTGTTTGGCTATCTTTTTTTTTTAATCTGTTTTTTATTAAGGGGTTTTTATCTTTGATATGCCAACCCCATGTTTGGCTATCTTAATATCGTAAGTTTAACTGTAAACAAGTTCAATTATATAGTCTACTTACAAAAATATTGTACCTAGTTTTATGAAGTGGGTTACCTACTTTTCAAATTAGGAGGTAAGTAAATAAATTGTTCGATCTCAATTAAACCTGACATACATTTCGCATACCACGGTAATATTAAGATATTATTATCGTGCTCAAACATCTGAAATCTTTGACGACAAATAGAACTTTAATACTGAAACTGTTCTTGTAAATGTAGGTTCTTTATAGCCTACCTCTTTAGGAGTAGGTACCTATGTAGGTAATAA